>CM035594.1:61066394-62428832 GCA_020423425.1 Chrysopa pallens
TTTACAAAAATTTTATCGCTCGAGAACAATGTACTTTCAGGGGAAATTCCTAAGAGGTTGAGAAAAGTATCAAATTTAATTGCAAGGTAAATAACAGACATTGCACGCAAATTTCCTAAGAAATATAATTATGTTATATATTTTATAGATCAGGTAAATCGAAAGAATTCCAACAATTGTCTACCAAGGAATGTTTACAATGGCTTCAAAAGCACGTGCCAGAAGCAGAAAAGCAACTTCAAGAAATATTAAAAGAGCATGGTCATCGAGGCATAATGGAGGTAAGGTTTTATATTTTATGTAAATGGAAAAGTATTAATACGTTTTAGTTCATTTATTAGTAATAATTAAATCGATTGTGCAGATAGCTTTTTCGTCTTTGAAATTAAAAATCGTTAAAAATAATTCAAAATTAAAATTGATTATTAAATCGCCTCATTGAATTAATAACCAAATTCATGGAGCCAGGGCCTGCCAAACCTACATGTGTATAGTATAAAGATTGAAATTTTTACTATACATCAAAATCAAAAGGCATTAAAATGGTTTTTTGTGTTTGTTAATTTATAAAATAAATGAAATTTACAGTTTGACCTGTACCATGAACCATGGATTTTAAATCCAACACCATTGATTGAAGCTTTACAAAGTACATCACATATGGACATAAGTAACACTGAACGGGGTGAAGTTAAAATGGAAAATGTAATAAATAATCTAAAAACATCAAAAACATTTATTCAAAAGTAAGATTATCCTTAAATCCTTATTCAGCAGGACCACTCATTTTGATTTATATAATTCTGTATTATTAGTACTTTAGGGCTAATAAATACATTTTATGCTGTTATAGGTTGATTTTAAAATACCTAATACCAAAATTACAAACGTCTATACGAAATAGAGAATTTACAAAATCAGCGGTTATTTTGGTCACACATAAATTTCGATTAGCATTTCGTCATTTAGGGTATTTGTTGGAAAAGGAAGGAAAATTACCAAATGCCAATCTGATTTTTTTCCTTACAAAATATGAATTGAATGAATTAATTCATGAACATAAGACTGAATTGATTGAAAAGTAAGTTAACTAATTAAAATTTTCCAAGAATTTAATAATTAAATTTTAATTATTATTTCGTAGGGCTTGCAGACGACAAAAGTTGTATCCACAATTGAATAAAATCACATATGAAGAATACAATTATGGAAGACCCAAACCAATTCCTGACATAATTTCAACAAATATAGATTTAGATAGCGATTGTACGTTAAAAGGCACTGCAGTTTTTCCTGGTATTGTCCAAAATCGGGCATGTGTTATTACGGATATTTCACAAGCACATTTAATCCAACCAAGTAATCAAATTTATAAAAAGTGTATAGTCATAAGCTAGGAAAACTTTCCATTATTCCAATATTCCTGATATCACTTGTATGTGGAATATATTTGAGACAAGATCAGAGCAATTTAAATTAGGAAACATCATGGGAACTGAGAACAGTAGAGTACTTTCAAACGACTAAGCTTTTGAGCTAAATCAAAATTTCTACGCTAATTACTCAAAACATTATACAATTTTTTGTTATGCAATTTTTGTGTTTTAATATCGGGTTAAGAAGGCTTGAGTTTTTATCAGCAAGTACTGCATATTTATTTCTTAATCATAAAATCCTTTGAATCTAGTTAAAATGAGATGGATTTTGTCAATAAGGGAAAAAATCTACAACGTAATAAATTGAATATCTACATTAAATATTTAAAACAATTAAAGATAGCAATTAGCAGTTATATATTACATACTTAAATAAATGGTATGTAGGCTTTAATAGCAAAATTTGAAACAAAGAGTTTTGATAATATAGTATAAGATTTAAACTATTTGTAATAAAAGACATCCATGTAATAATAAGTGGTATTTATGGAGTCCGATAGTTCGAATACTTACACATCAGGCTTAATCACAAACTTGAAATCTCTGTTTAGATCAGATACGTGCTTTTAAAATTTACTATATTTAAAATCAAAACTAGGCTTAATACAATAACAAAAGTTGAAAATTAAATAAAAATTATTTTTCTTATCTTTCTTGAAAACGATGTTTTAAATATAATTTATTTGTTGATACTCACTTGATGGCATTACATAGTATCTCTATCTTAGTTTAATCAGATTTTTTGAATGTGCTTAATGTCACTAACAATTGTCTTTATTATTTTGTCCGGTCCTAATCTCAATAGCATATGGCTATACACAACATTAACTATAATTTTAAAAAAAAGTTAAATGTACAATTAATTTTTATTCTAGATGATATATTAATAACAACAGCCACAGATGTTGGATGGTCGCCATATTTCCCAATGATTTCAGGTCTTGTAACAGAAATAGGTGGTTTAATATCGCATGGTGCAGTAATTGCTCGTGAATATGGAATTCCATGTGTTATTGGAGTTAAAGGTGCTACGAAAATGTTTGCAACTGACAATCAAGTAATACTTGATGCAAACAATGGAAGCATTTCAAAAGTTAGTGCTAAAACCGAATAAAAAAATTTAATGTATGTATTTAATGGAAAAAAATTTAATAATAAATAAATAATTTTTTTTAATTTTTTTTTTCGTCTTTTAACATTTAATTCATGAGCGTCATCTGTATACGGATGTCATGTGATTATTTAAATCATGTATTATTTTTATTGTCAATTCACATTTTTGTAAAATAACGAAAGTAAGCAAAGATTGTGATTTTGAGAAAATAATTAACAACACTATGAATACCCTCAAATTTTGAAGCATTGCAACTTCATTGACGTAGCTTTGAAAAGGGGTTACTTTACTTCGTTCAAAATTTCAATCCAGATAACGATTTCACCGATTTTCTTTAATATAATAAATTATTGCAGTTTACAAATTTGTAGATAAATTGAAATTAGTCTCTAAAATCTCTAATTTCGACTTAAAAACCGATTTCATTCATTTCTCTAGATTTTGTAAATTTTTCCTGTTATTCAATTATATTTTTCTACACAAACTTTTACTAATTTTCTAGAAAAAATTATTTCAAAAACAAGCAATTTTTCACGCAAAATACAAAACCATAAAAACCAACTTTTGCAATCTTATTCCTAAAAAATTTTATTTTCGAAAATCAGCTATAGTTGAAATTTCTTATACTAGAAAACTATAAAATCGTTCATTTGTGGAGTTTTATATCAAATTTCAGGTCAAGACCATCATTTCTTTGTGAAATATACAAATTTTTAAATATGTAGTGTAGGAGAATTATATTGAATGGATAATTTATGCTATTTTTCGAGCAATAGTTCGAACATTGAAGAATTGAAAAGCTCTTGAGGAATTATTTGTGAAATATTTTTGTTTCTTTATATTGTATAGTTTATACAAATTACACATAATTTAGTGTTATTCGTTGACTTTATATGTCCGGCTCCGGGAGAAAGTGATTTTAAAGTCTTCATTCATGTGATAGAGTGTACAAAAATATCTTTTTTTTTTATTTATATGCATCAGTTGCTTAGCTTTATTTATTTATTTTTTTTTTATATTCTTAAGTCATTATGTTATATGATTGTAATAGTCATTATATATTAATATATAATTTTGAATGACGTAGTTTTGGTATTATATTATATTAGTAAATTGGAATATCTGATCATTCATTATATGTAGTAATAGTTTGTTGACAGTGTGAACGATGATGATTCATTTCCTTTTTACCTGTATATGAAGCCATATAAGAAGCATTAAATGAAGATTAAATACTGGTACTGTTTGTAGTAATTTTCACGGTTTTTATTGCGGAGAAAAGTAGTATAAATCAGATAGCATCAGAAAGTGACTATAAATTTAGATGGATAAAAAGTTCCCCAAAAATCTTCTACATTATTGGAAAAAATTGGAAAAAAAAACAAGACGTGTTGCAAAAACTTAAAAATATTATTTCTTAATTCTTGAAACTAGCAGCCAATAAATAGAGAAAAAGTTTAAGGCCACAGATGTAACAAATTAAATTTTCTGAAAAAAACACTATAATATTTAATTTCCAATAGAGACGATCTAAATACAGAACTTTCGATTTTCAGAAGCTTAAATCTACCTTTTTTTTCTGTCCCCAAAAATATATATATAACGGTGTAATATTCTGTCAAAAACGGCTTAAATTCATACGTGAGATTTTTGTAGACATTTTCGTCTTTAAAATTAATTAAAAATCAGCAACCCTTGTTATGAAACTTGAGATTGAAATGTTTCCCAAAATCACACAGAATCTGCTTGTAGAACTGAAAACACAGTTTTCAGTAAAAATGCTCGACTGTATTGATAAAACGAAAATTAATAACATTTGTTGATTTGAAAGATAATGAATACCACAAAAAATCCTATTATTCATCATTTTACAAATATGAAGTTTTAGGCCAATGACAAATTCTGTATATGGAACGGCTTAAATAAAAAATTAAACGTTAATTCCATTTTTTACATTTGAATAGCATTCAGTGCGTGCAATAAAAATTAAATTACAGTTGAATTTTTAATTATTTTTTTATACATTCTAAAAATGTTGTTTGGGAATTCCCCATCAAGTATGTAATTCATAATTAAATCAATGTAATGGTAAGTTGATTATTCACTAAAATTATGGTCCAAGAGCTGACCATTGAATTTTGATAGCAACATCGACATTCTAGGTATAGGCACCGTGCATCAAAATGTTCTAATTCGTTTCTATGGTTCCAAAATACTAGTTTATCAATCAAATGATATATAAGTCTGTGAATGGTGTATGATTTAACATAAGAAATTTCTCAAAATTTATTAACTAATTTAAATTATTAATTATTTATATCTGCAATTGAAAATAATTATGCAATTTTTTCGATCATTCTTACAATTTTCAACCCAATAACTTCAATTTAATGTCATTTTTTGTAATTATTCAATATTTGTTTAACATTTGATATACAATTTACATGTAAACAATTGAACAAATAATTATATTTTCTAGAAAATGAACGTTTTATTACAAATTTTAGACACTCGTAGCGCATCAATCGATTAAGAAGTATGCACGGTACGAATAGGCTTTTTATTAGGCTTAATTATTCTTCATCTATGTCCAGACGGCCGAATATTCTAAAATTATGGAAACGCATTGTTCAATGACAATGCAATAGTATGATACCCGATATCATATTGGAATTATTATTCGAATTTCAATCCATTTTTCGGTTTAAATATCGGGTTAAAATTGCAACCGTTATGCACTGGTTCTTTTCAAAATATAAAATCTTTTAAGATGTCTTTTATCGCTTTCGCAAAATGAAGTTATAGGCCCGAAATTCTATAGTCAGCTCTTAGTCTATTACAGTTGTAAAGTGCTGATTAATATATTTCACCAGGTAGATAAGTAATAGATAATATAGCATCCATCAAATGTAATGAAAGTGAAGTTTCTTGTCTTATTGCATTGTCACAGAATAATATTATTATGTTCTTGTTTGACCTCAATGTTTCGTTGCTAAGAAGTTAATGATTTGTTTATAAATGTATAAAATAAACATTACTCAATGGCTATGATAAACGGGCCAGTACAAAAAACACTGCTGTTTATAAAGAGTTTTCTCTGAAAACAATGAAACGAAGATCATAATAACAACTTCAATGCTAATTCAACTTCAATTGTATAATTGAATTTAACTTTATGGAATCTGACCCAACTTATGCTTTAACATTGATCACGTATAACAGAACTATGAATTCGAAAGCTGTAAGGCAATCTCATACAGTGCGATATCAGTTGCCCCTCAAAATATTTTCTTAGTAATGGCGCTGTAAGTTTCGATCGCGTTTTCCGGTTTTAATAAAATCGGTCAACATGTTTATCATAGGATATTCGCAGTATAGGCACTCCAAAATAGTAAATTTCCAAAATAATTGTTTCTCTCGCATATATTATGTTGAAGTTTTTAATAAAAAAAATTTTAAATTAGTGAAAATTTAAACTAAATATATTAAAGATGTGTGTTTTATGTATTATTTCCGGTGAATCGTTATTGCGCTTAGGCGTGAAAAAGCGACAAATAAACAAACAAAAGACTGTTAATATATATTCTTTATTTTTTAATGTCTTTCATCATTTCTTAATGTCTAGTAAAAATTTACTGGACAAATTCGGGTAAAAACTATCGGACTCCGACATCGTAATATGGATTTATTATTTTATGTGCCCTATAACAAATAAAACAAACTGGTTTATTGACAAAAAATGTTCAACAAAGGTATCACTGCTTTGTAAATTGTCTACATTAGTTTAATGTGTTCATTGATTCAAGTATATTAACAATAATTCAAGTGTTGTATTTAATTGTAAACGTTTTTTGAACCACTTGGTACGTGTTTTGTACTCATTTTTCAATTAAAATCAATGAACATGCTTTGATTGTAAGAATAACAGCAACAAATTCAAGTTTAATTTTTTATTTTGTTTAAAAAGTTCAATCATTCAACTCCTTCCATACCAAAAATCTCTACGTTAGATCGTATAGTTTTTGATCATAACTTTAACGTAGTTTTTTTTTCATATTCTTAGAAATATATTAAAATGTACACCTAATAATAGTATAGAGATAATTTCTTGGTAACAATAATATAAGATATTATGTATAACCACAAAAAAAAAAGATATTGTGCAACATCAATGAGATCGGGAATTTTTATTGCTTCATACGCAATGTAATAGAAATAAATTAAACTCTTACTGGTAAATTGCTATTTATCTATACTTTTAAGAATAACTTTCTCAATTGCGTGCTTCTCCAACTTCTTATTAATGTTTTAAATTTCGGAATAACTTATCCATAATTTTTACAAATATAGTCTCAAAAACAGACATTATAAGTATTTTCAACTCAAATACTGTCATGAAAACGACAATATAACAAATTATAATATAAATACAAATATTCTTTGTTTTCCCGAAAGAAATAACTTTTTTACGAAACATTTTTTCCTGTTTGGATTCGGTACAATTTTTGCTCAAATTTAGCTAATTTACACATACATTAAAATTACTATACATAGGTATTATTATTATTATTATTGATCTGTTTATAACTAATACTTATGATTAAAATAAGTTTAAACATGGATACTTAACCATTTGTCAAGTATCTAAACAATTAACGCTGTTAGTTGTTATCTTCAATTGTTTCACATTTTTTTTTAATTCGACCTATTAAAAACTCTTATTAAAAGCATAATATCAGCGAAATTTCAACACTGCATAATATAACAAAAATCAGAAGGCAAAAGTATCAGTAGTGTCCGAGTATCAATACGTTGTTCTTAATTACAACCTGAATAATAAAGCTTGCGATACTAATTTAATTTCTTAAATTGTTGTTTTAATGAGAATAGTTAAACGGTATATTGGTATAAAAAATATTTAAAGAATTTCAAACAAAACCAATTTGCGACACTTTTTAATTTATGTGAACCCTTCGCGTTCGAATTAGTTTACTATCGAATTATAGAGGGTAAAGTTCCATTGTATGCTACTTGGTAAAAAATACAGTGATACATTTAACATGTGTTTGAAGACAGAGGTAAATACTGATAGTAATTCTTATATTTACAACACAATTTATTAATAATTAGAGAAAGCATTATTATTATTATCATAAAATAAAATGTACTTATGATTATTCTATGAATAAAAATAGATATCAAATGAATCTGCGAACAGTGAAAACTGACTGACATGATGTTTCTTCTACTATTTTTTTTTTAAATATGTAATAAATTTTATAAACCGTAAAGTGATTTTCATTTACATAAAATACAATTTAAAAAATCCTATTTATTAGTAAACCAGGGTAGAAGCCATTAAAAATGGTAAAAAGTGAACAAAAATAATGGTAGGATGAAAATCATTAGAACCACAAGAGAATATAACAAAAATGAAATGAAAAAATAATTTATGGGCGATCTGAAATCGGTAAGTGGAAGAGGGCAAGTTTTTAGACTAAAACACGGTTTATCTCAATTTCCGGCAAAACTACAAGCCCTGTGGAAAAAAGTTAAATAGAGTAAGGGTGCTTTTTCGATGTTCATTCAAAATAAGGGGAAAAAATAAATATTTTTCATCCAAAAAAGATAATAAATTCCAGTGTATTTGGAACATAAAAAGGTAAGTTTTCGCCAAATTTCATGAAACAAATTTTTTGTGTAACGAACTTTTTTCCATAGGACTTGTAGTTTTGCCGGAAATCAAGATAAGCCGTGTTTTACCCTTAAAAACTCACCCCTTTCCCTGGCCAACGATCGCCCATAAAATAATTTTCCATTCATTTTTGTTAAATTCTCTTCCATTTCCAATGGGTCTCATCCTACTATAATTTTTTTTTCGGATTCAAAAATTATCGACCCTGGTCTACACCTGCATAAATTAGTTTAAAATATGTAATTCACATGAATGGTAAGAATGAAAGTCAAAGTCAATATGATATTGTTTGAAATTACATACATCTGAGAATCTACTGTAATGTGTAAAATACATCATCAAAATAAATATCCTCCATACATTGGTAAATAGCTCCGTACTAAGTTACCCTGAATTTTAATGCGAAAACTAGAATATGCAATGCAAAACACTCCAATTTTCGACCATATATTTTCATTTTCAAAAATTATATTAAGATAATCTTTTTGTTGTTAAAAATATAAATTTTGCATTTTATAATTTATTTTCTTGGAAATTTTCACTATTTGATAACTTCATTTAAAAACATAAAAATCTGTGGCCGAAAATCGGACGAACTTAATATTAATAATATACGAAAAACCGCTTGTTTCCGACCACCAAGCAGTCAAAATCATTTTTTCACATGATGAGTTTTTTAAATTACAAATTTTTGAGTATCTGATGAACCTAAATAGCGCTAAATTTGCTTTCAAATAAAGCATTCAAATTATAAGTATTCCGGCGAAGAAAGTCACCTGTGGAATTCAAGAGCAATAGCATGTGTTTGAAGGATTACAGGATTTATAAAAGTATACGTCTAGGTAAGGTGTGAGTTCGGGATTCACATCAAAATTGAAAAAATTAATATGACAACATTCACCTACTGATAACTATTTTTAAGCCTTAAAAGCCGTTGTTGGAAAAAATATTTGTACTTGAAATATTCGTCTTTGTGTTGTGAAAAGTGTAAATAAGTAAACTTTTATTAACTGCAACGTCACAAATTTATCAAATTATAATCAATTTGATAAAAATAAAGAAATTAATTATAAATTATACATATGAATGCACTTAGTTCGGTGCAATGTTTTATCCAAAATTATCCGATATAATACTAATGCAATATTATCTGATTATAATCTGAGAGTACTTACGTTTGCTATTGCTTTGCATGCTTCGCATACGCATATTAAATGTATATATGAATAAAAATTAAGAATCAATCAAAAAAAAATCTAAAGTATGAGTATAATATTTAAATTAACATAATAGACAATAAATTCATTGCATAATCATAAAATTCCCAATTGTTATCCCCCAATAAAAATGATTTTATACCAAAGCCGGAGTTAGCACCATATATAAAAGACATTTTACAAATATAATCAACATTATCAATTATATCAAGATACATAGAACAAGTAACTACACATAAAGTTAAACAAGTAACTACAAAAAAACATAAGCGGGAGAAAGTGACTTCCTCCGAAGAAGAGGTGCATTATTTTATATTTAAAAAAATATATAATAATAATAATAAACCCACAACATAATACGACAATATTGTCTACCATTCATTGTGGTGGGAATTGAATGTTATATATAGTGCAACACGAAAGGATTTTGTTAATATTTTTATTTTAACGATTAATATTTATTATTAATTGTTTTTTTGGTTTTATTTTTTATACAAGTGAAAATTGTTTTTATCATTTTTCTTCGGGTAAGTGTCTACTATTTTTGTTTGATTAATTTAATTAACTACTTTTTGGAATATAAACCTGAAGAACTAAATTTATTTAATTTTAATAATAATTTTATAAATTTATTTAAATGTGCCATTCTTTGGTTTATGTAGAAAAAATAAATTAAATGTTTCTATCTCAAATTCGCAAAGTTTACTACTTAGCTTGGTTTGTAACTCAATCTTAAAGTCTATTTTGCAAATACTTAAAATCCACTTATCTTATCAGAACTATTTATTATCTATAGTAATCCCTTCGTGATACCAAATAATTAGGAAATCAGGAAATTTTATATTTAATGTAGGTACAGGTAAAATTATAATTGAGTATACCAGCTTTATTAAGCTAAATAATTTTTTTTAGAAATAAATTACGAAATTCTAACTTACGAAAGGCGAATATACTTAGTGTGATTGATATACTTTTTACCTCTGCATAAAGCGCAAATTAAGCATATTATTCATCTAAAAATTACGAATTCTTCTTTTATTTATTACCAAGTAAAAAACTGCCAAGAATTATACCGAAAAAAATAAAAACTAAAAAAATATATGCTAAAATTTTAAGATTTTGTTTGTAAGTTCATAATATATATTTCGGTTAATAAAATTTGCCCAAGAAAACACTAAACTTTCTTTTAATTTTCATCGAAAATGTAATGCAAATATACAGATGAATACTTATTGATAGAATTTCGAGATTAATGCAATTATATCGATCAAATCTTATGAATATAAATTCAATCAAATTATCAAAATTTGTCTGTCAAAACGATTATTGTTGTATCATATAATTTTTTTTTAATTTTAATTGAATATAGTTTTGTAAATGACAATTTAAATAGTTACTAACAAAAAAAAGCAAAATCAAATTGTGAAATCATTTAAAAAGGAAACAGCATGAAATTATTGGATATTGTCAATTGATAAATTTGATTATAGTTTTATAATAATAATACCTATTAAATTTGCGGTTTAATTTAAGTGGGTGGGTGGGTGTTACGAAACTTTCTAAAGTGATCACATTTTTTTAAATAAATATAGAAAATCTAAAATTATGATTTTAAGAAAAGAAAGTTAAAAAAAATCTTGTACGGTTATTAAGTTGTCGCGAAGGGGAGGGATTTTAATCTACCCTTTTCCTTTTCACAAAACAGCTCACAATTTTGTGTTGACGGTGAGAACAAAACCCACAACCTTTGACTACTCACTTTTCGGTTCTCTTCATTTCGATAATAAAGTAGCGATCTACGATGAGCATGAATCGTGTACTCTTTTGACAGATATATTTGGTACTAGGTATTTGGTGACTTACTTTTGATAATAGTTTAACATTTATGATTCAGATACAAAAAATTCAAATTATTGCAGATATTTCAGCCGTCTCTCAGGCTAGAATATCAAGTTGTATTAAATTATGTATACAACTTTCTTCTGAGTGTCTGAATAACAAACTCACCAATTAGTAATACTAATTTTTTGCGCAAAATAAAAACAAATACACATGATATATCGAATTTATATCAAGTTTCGGCTAGCAATATGCATGATTTTCGCAATTGATGCTAATGCCCGTTTGATCTTCCTCTCAGCTGTCTTATATATCAAGTCTTTCAGAAAATAAGCATGCTTACCAGAATATTTGGGAAATTTATTTTAACATTCGAAGCATGTAAAAAACGACTTCAATATTACGATAGTGAAGTAATACAATATCTCGTATTAGTAGATACTTTTCACTAATATTATGATAAAAACATCATATTCGACTTTCGTACAAATTAGGCAGTAAAACATTGCTTTAAATAAAATAATAATTTAGGATTACTAAATTTTATTTTTAGTAAATCAAATTCACCTTAAAGTATTGACTAAAACTTATATAATTTGGGTAATTCCAAAAAAAAACCATTGCATAAAAATACTACTTAAAAAACAATACACGATTTACTTTTAAATAATATTCGCACATTATCATACATAATAATAATTATAAAAGTAAATTAAAATTTCATAATCAAATTTTTTTGTGATTTGCATATCGAATTAAATATTAGAAATTAACACTATAAATAATATTATAAATATACAGAAATCTTTTGTTTATATTTTAAATCTTATACACTTTCCCATGTTAATGACCTCACCTCAACAAATACCATCTAATTGAACAGCATGGAAGCGGTGGCCCTGACAAAAAAGTGAAAGCATACCATAATAAATTAAATAAATACAAAAAAAAAAAAAAAAATTACCTGTGTTTTGTACAACATGTCGCTGCTTCTTTCTTTCATTGTCAGTACAAAGACATCTTTATATTTGGTTTTATATTATCTTTTTATCCTAAACTCTGATTGTTTTTAAATAACTTTATTTTGATGAATTACTCGAAATTTCTTTCGTTAAATTGGTAACTATCTCTGTAGACTTTTCGGAAAGATTTTTTCGTATACTGTTCACCACAATTTCGACTCAAATTTAGCTAATCACGTATTCGTTATAAGTAATAAGCTACCTATCGACTATCAATTATTATATAACAAACTATTTTAACTATATGGATGTAAATTTAGTGTAACATTAGTTCAAATATTGATATAAAATTCTCTATAAATAAAATGACCATTCCTTGACCCAATATTAAAAATTATATAATTTTAATAGCAAACTAAAAAAAAACCCAATATTAGATGATATCTATAATAATAATAAAAATGATTTTTTAATATATTTTTAATAACAGAAATGATAATATTTTTGTGTAATTGAACGTTTAAATATCCGGTAATTTAATTTGATTAGTTGTCCTTATATATTTAATTTAGATGATTTATCTATGCTAATTGTTGGGTGTGGGTGTTACTTTATATGCAATAGTAGTGAAAGTGGATAAACCTTTTTAAATAAAAATAATAAATTTTTTTTAGGCGATTAACAACCCACCTTCATTTAATTTTACACAAAATTTTGCATTTCTATTAGCATTCTTGTTTAAATCAGTATTTAAAAAATATAAAACATTTGTAATAACAACAAAAGGGCGGAATAAATGGCGTAGTAATTTTATGTAAGATTTTCTAGCTAATTGACTTTTAATTTATACTATTAACGCTTATCAATATAAATTTAATTCAGTTGCTATCTCTTTTCATTTTTGAGTTATCTTGATAACAGGCGCACGGGTACATCTAACGAAATAATTTTATAATTCCAACATCTCATAAAACATTTTCCTGTCTTCAATATTTATTAGCGTTACAAACTTAATATAGTCTGGTATAGACTATAATTGTTGAGTGAATAATATAATGCTTTCACTTATAAAATATTACAATAAAATTCTCAATAATTAAATTTATATGCAAGTAATTTTTAAAATGTCACTGTTAAAGAAAAAAGTGTGAAGTACTAATAATATATATATGAATAAATCCAATTACTACTGTGAACATTAGAGAATATACTTTCCATTAATAATTACATACATATAAAGAAAACACTTTGATTAAATAATCTACAAGTGAAAAGATATGCTTTGGGCTATTTACTAAGTGGGTTACCACTTCGAAAATAAATATAAATCGTTATCAAATAAATGAATTGTTCAATACAACTCTCAAAAGACACAAAAAAACTTATTTTCTTTTTATTTACAAACAATGCTATAGGATTATCATCACCAAAGAACATTTCATTTAACTGTTTACAAAGAGTTTATAAATAATTGAAGGCGAAAGAAGAAAATTGAAGATGTCACTTAAAACCACAGCTTAATATATGATTTCTGTTACAGGTGATTTAAAATGCGTATATTATTACCATTAATATATCTCACATGTCTGCTATGGCATGCGGCTATTGCTGACGAAGATAAACCATCATGGTCTTGGGGAACAAAGGAAGAGAAAAAATTCGATGCTTCATCTGATCAATCTGGAGATAAATCCGAAGCAAATCCAAGAAGTTTATCCTACTCAGATATTTTAACAGATGAAAGTGAACAATTAGTTTATGTTCAACCGGAACAACTTTTCAATGCTACTGAAGAAGTCGCAGCAAATATTGTTGTTGATGATATCCTACAAAGTGGACGTCAAGGTAGACATTTAAAGGAATACGACGAAGTTTACGCTGATCCCACTATACAGGAAGCATTACAAAAAGGCGACGATGTACAAGCGAGACATTTAATCAAAGAACGCTTATGTAGTTTAGGTTTGATGCAGTGTGATAGTAGTGATTTGGATCCAAAACATGGATCTTATGTATCACCTGATGAACTAATTTATGCACAACCGGTTGCTATCAAACCTGTGGGAGAACCAATTGCATCAATTCCTGTACGGGGACCACCACGGGCGATTTACCATCCCTCAAAACCACATGGCCCTTACGGCTCAGCAAAACCTATTCCTGGTCCTCCAAGACGCGGTTACGGACCCCCACCACCTCCATCAATATATCCAAATAAACCAATCTATTCATCAGGTTCCAGCTCTGCCTCATTCCACGGAACATCGTCTAATTTATATGAAGGATTTGTTCCTCCATATAAACCTCACACTGAATTCACTCCAGAACGCCCTTACAAATTTGAACCTCCAACAAAAGTCTCTGTACATTCATCCAGTGCATCGGCATCATCTGAAGTACAACAACACGTTCATCATCATTTCCATCATGGAGCTGGACCTGATGGAAAATTACCAACTGTAGTTGTAAATAATCCAGTTCCCGTTCCCGCAACATCAATCACAAGTGCAGTAGAAGCTTTACAAAGTATAAACAACGGATACAAACCCCAAAGTTCTGTATCAAATTTTGAAAATGGATTCACCGGCAGTAGCAGTTTTGCAACTCTTGGAAGTGGTTCTCAAAGTGGAGTAAACACTGGTTATCAAGGAATATATAGCAATAATAATGTTAAACCAGTTTTTGACAACTCTGGTCCACAATCATTTGGAAATTCTGGATCTAATTTATATGCAGGTCAAACACATAGCGGATTTTATGGTTCTGGAGCATCATCCAACTCATTTGGTGCATCTGTAGGTTCATTTGGAAACACAGCTCCATTTTATAAAAAAGAATTAAATGTGAACAAAGGATATTTGAATGGAAACAGTTTACAATCTTTGAACGCTGGTGGGTACGCTGATAAATACCAAGGCTTTGAATCTGCCCGTCAAGAAAATTTCGATTGTGTATGTGTGCCCATAAATCAATGCCCATCTCAAGATGTTCTTGGGCGCAAAGAAGATTTTTACTTAAATATCGACCCAAGAAACGTTAAAAGTGATATTCAAGCTGAGGAATCAATTACTATTACTGACAATAATGGAACTATGACTGTGGTAAGAGTTCCAAAAGAATTAACAAAAGATAATGAAGATGTTGAAGATAAGAAGACTGAGGATGTTAAAAAAATCTCTAAGAGAGACGTTGAACAAAAGACTGATGTACCAGCTGAGAAATCAAATATCGAACCAGTAAGTAAATCTTTATTATTTTATATTTAATATGCTTGTTTAACGTTTTTAACATATAAAATATTATTTGACGACCATATAACCATTCCTTTGTGACTAAACCAGAGTGGTATCCTCGCCTGGATGGGGTATACATAAAGATAACAACAATAATTGGACACACACTTAACTTTAACAAATTAGATTTTATATTCAAAATTTGCTAATAACATTATCTGGAAATATTCCACAGCGTTTGATTGGGGGATATTTAGATGATAATTTCAATGATATGAAGAAAGTGGTACCAACTTTTGGTGTTTCTTTCGGCTTACCCCAACAAGGCGGAGGCGGTCACTATCCATTAAATCCTTTTGGTTCTAATCCTGTTGTGAATCCTTATGGATCCTCAATTGGAGGCAGTGGAATTAATTTAGGATTAGTGTCAGTGAATCCACTTGTGTCTGTACAAGTTACAAAAGATGATTACGGTAAAAAAGTAGTAAAACCGTTAGTTAATTTGCATGTAACACCAAATGATTTTTTGGTGCATAAAATTGAGGACTTATTCTTTTATAAAAAACAGGCTTTGTTTAGTAAACATGAGCATTATCACCAACATCACGGACATTCAAAACCACAAATTCATCACTATCATCACAGACCTCCTCCAATTTATCACTCAAAACCAGTTTATCACCATAAACCTACTTACGTTGACGGTCCTGAATTTTCTGGACCACCAATACATCATCATAAACCTATTTATGTCGATGGTCCTGATTTTTCTGGACCGCCCATACATCATCATAAACCAATATATGTAGATGAACCAGGTAGCTATGGTGGTCCAGAGTTTTCTGAACCACCACCTGGATCGGTTGGTGATTATGGATTTTCCCATGATGCGTTTCCATCTTATGGAGGAGGTGGACCTTTTCTATCTAATGACCTTTTTAAGCGAAATAACTATAACAATTATACTGTTCCCGGAAAATTTGTTCCTGAACAATATGCTAATGAAAATGTCGATTATGGTAGAGACTATTCAAATTATCAAGAAAATCTTGCTTCTTCCTCAAATTTTGAGAATTATAGACACGGCAAAAGTTTAGTAACAGATGACGGTAAATCGTTTGATCGTGTTGATCATTCATATAACTCTGCCTCCATTGTTTCTAATCCCCAAAATCCTAATAATCGGATAAAATTCCCGACAAGTAAAAGACGCCGACGACGTGACACAAGTGAAACAGACGATGAAACTATTACAATTTCCAAGGTATTTACAGCTGTACAACAGTCACATGAATTATGGCAGGAGATAAATTTTTATTTCATTTTTGTAGCGTCAAGCATTCTATCAACA
Organism: Chrysopa pallens; assembly: GCA_020423425.1. Classification (NCBI taxonomy): domain Eukaryota; kingdom Metazoa; phylum Arthropoda; class Insecta; order Neuroptera; family Chrysopidae; genus Chrysopa; species Chrysopa pallens. Next base: position 61,083,242 of record CM035594.1, read on the forward strand.
AAATCAATGTGGACCCCGTCATGTGTGCTGTCGCACACCTCAAAGACCTTTAGTTCCACTTCCTGGAGGAAATGGTAATAACAAACAATGTGGTTCACGCCATTCTAAGGGAATAAACGGTCGTATCAAGAATCCAGTATACATTGATGGTGATAGTGAATTTGGAGAATATCCATGGCAAGCAGCTATCTTGAAAAAGGATTCTCAAGAAAGTGTATACGTTTGTGGTGGAACACTTATTGATGAATTACATATTTTAACTGCTGCCCACTGTGTTAAAACGTAAGAAAATTAAATCAAAATGAAATATTGAAGTCCTTACACTGATATATTTTTTATAGGTATTCTGGTTTTGATTTACGAGTACGTTTAGGAGAATGGGATGTCAATCACGATGTCGAATTTTATCCATATATTGAACGAGATGTAATTTCCGTTCAAGTTCATCCAGAATTTTATGCTGGAACTTTGTACAATGATTTGGCAGTATTAAAAATGGATAAACCTGTTGATTGGACACGTTCCCCTCACATTTCACCTGCCTGTTTACCTGATCAATACACTGACTATACTGGTAAATATAATATTTAAATTACTTACTTTAGTTCAACTATTCAAAAGAATTTTTAAAATTCTACAGTTCATGACGTGAATTTAAAAAAATCATGACAAATCCTCCGTGCTAAATTATTGGTTAGTTAATTGCAAACGACGGCGATTATTTTGAAATTTCTAATATGAAGTACATTTGTGCTATTATTTGGCCAACTCATGAAGATATAAAATGGAATAACTTTTAGAATTCACTTGTTTATTAATATCATACAAACCCTACTTATTTTTACAAACCGGAAAATTATAAAAGAAAAATCTAAATTTTAGGTACTCGCTGTTGGACAACTGGTTGGGGAAAAGATGCATTCGGTGATTTTGGAAAATACCAAAACATTCTCAAAGAAGTTGATGTGCCAATTGTAAATCAACAACAATGTCAACAACAATTACAAAATACAAGATTAGGTTTTGATTTTAAACTACATCCAGGATTTATATGTGCTGGTGGTGAAGAAGGCAAAGACGCTTGTAAAGGAGATGGAGGTGGCCCAATGGTTTGTGAACGTAATGGTTTATTCCAAGTTGTTGGAATTGTAAGTTGGGGTATTGGATGTGGCCAACATGGTGTACCTGGAGTGTACGTACGAGTAGCTCATTATCTTGATTGGATTAAGCAAACTACAAGACAGTATTGAACACGTTAAGAAGACAGATTATTTAATAAAATCTATTATATTTATTATTTTTTGTTTTTCACAGTATGTTAAGTAAATTTACTTCGGATTTCGTACTCGATACATTTTTTTTTTTTTTTTGCTCATAAAAAGAAAAAAATGTTTTGATCGAAGAAATCGGGAGATTTAAAGTAATGCATTTGCATATTTATTATTTATAACTAAGTATAATTTAACTCATTGTCAGTCTAATGTATATAAATCACAATGTGAACTAATTTATAATTATAGTAATTAAATTAAATAAAAAATATTCGATAAAAAAATTGTTTCCATTTAAAATAATAATACTTTTCCTTTTCCATCAAATCAAATTGATAATAAAATGTATATTATTACATTAGAGATTCTCTTTATAACAGAGATCCCATTTTTTAAATAAATTCCTCGTAATGATACTGGAATATTAAAACTGCATTCTGTGAGGTCAAAGAATCTCACCCACATGAAATGTTATCTTTATTTACATTTCTTTAAACGTATACTCGAATAAACTAAAAACACGGCGACCTGAATCTTTCCACGTTAACTTAAAATTATCTAAATTCATGGTGAATTTATAATTTTTAATTTACAATGAATATGTTAGATAGATAAACAACTTGACACAACACAATAATCGGATATTTAATGTTTTTAAATAGACATACAAACTCAAGAGTGGCATTTTTTGTTTTTTTGGAGTATACTTTGAATCTTTTGTAGTAGAAAAAACATATAGCCATCTTATGTTTGTTAATAAAAGACTGTATTCTTTATCTGAGATAAAAATTTTATTATAATAACAAAAATCTACAATTTAACAATTTTCTTTCTACAAGTTGATTCCTTTATATAATTCCGAACTTGCGGGTTTCCCTAAGCCCATTGTTATGTCTACATGTGGTTTCTCACCCTGCTCCGCAATTCGAGCCCGGTTATCTCTATTAGTATTAATTTTTAATTTTAACTTAATATCATCCACAATTTCTCCTTTCGCCGCTTTGTCTCTCAGCACTAATCTTTTCAATAAAGGAGGAAATTCAATATATTCAGGGAATACTTTTTCTTCGATCTTAGCTGATTCTGTTGAAGTGAATTTATGTTCTTCATCTTTAGGTATTAATCGATAATCAGCTTTGTAAGACACAGAACAAATTTCTTGTAATTTGGGATATTTATAACCACGGTGTGTTCTTTCAACCCATACACGTAGTTTTCTGGGTTCCTAAAATTATAAAACCATTAAATAAATACTGAATTAACTCTTATAATAAAAATTATACCTCAAATGCTAATGGCTCAACTTTAACAATTTTCATAAAAGTAGGTTCGGGATAACGTTGAAAAACATTTCTGATAACAAGTCGACCAACACCAAAATCTTTTAAATTTCCTAATATTTCCCATAATGTTTTTCCACTAAAATTATTTGTACGACCAATTAATTTAATTGGCATTTTAAATTTTTATGTAAAATAAATAATTTAAATTTGAGGTTATTTTTTACCAGAAAATTCAATAACGCATTTAGTTTGATGTTTAGCTGTTAGATAGCGCTATAGCTTACTGTAATATGTACTGTAGAGAAACACTTTTTAGTTTCTCAAGATGCTCAAAGATGGCCCTATCTAATTCTAACAATTAATCATTGTTATCAAATACAAATTAAATAATAAATTATGAATCAAATTAGTAACGCAAAATAAATTAATATTTTAATTAAATTAGATAATAAGAAAACTTTGAAATAGAAATTATTAATCCGCGTCTTACTCAAGTTATAATTCAGTGTGAAGAAATATTAAATATATGAACTACATTTAATTAAAAAAATTTAATTCAAAAAACATGACATACAAATTTTACTATATTCAATATTTATTTAAATAATGTAAGTAAATGATTGAAAATCACAGGTATTGAAAATAAAAGGGAAAAAAAGTATGTCCTTGAAAAGCATAATTTATAATAAATAAATAATAATGTTATTGAAAATAATAAAAATAATCATTATGGTTTAATAATAATTATTTGAGATCCATGTCCTGTATTTTTATCACGTACTAAAATATATTACTTTAGTTATTTTTTTTCTTCAGCCCATAAAATAATTTTTTAATTGTTTTCCAGCAATATTATTATACCCGCAAGATATTTTTAACTGCTATAGATTTTTAAAAAACCAAATGTTCCACATTTAGTGTTTTTTTTTGTTAACTTACGTTTTCCAACTATGAAGTAACCTTCCTTATATTCTTTTACTCAATATTATTTTATGCAATGATGTTTTTGATTATAAATCGAATAAATAATGTATTTTTGAAAATAATACATGCAATAATGCGTTGAGGTTTTAATAATAGGAAAAGGTTGGTACAAAGCATTATGATATACTACAAGTAATATAATTCCCGAAAACAAACAAAATGCTTAAAACTTTTGCCAATCGTTAGAGTTTTCGCACCCCGGCTATACCAATCAAATCGATATGTTTGTTTAATCAAAATGTATAAGAAAAAATCAAATTTTTTTACGAAAAAAACAAAAATTCTAAAAAGTCTTAAAAAAGATAATTCAACAATTTTAAATATATAATTCTTAAAATAGACAATAGTTATTGTGTGTCCGGCATAAAACAATTTAAGATGCAGACAATTGCGAGATTGAAAATGCGGTTAAAAGTTTATATATGAAAAATGTGAATAATAGTTTTACTTAAACCTTGATTTTATAATTAACATTCAAAACGCCATTTTAAAATTTTAATACATGTAACTAAAATCAAAATCAATTAAATTACATTTTTTTACTTTATTAAAATTAAAAATTAATTGATAAATTAAACTAAATTCCTATGTGAAACCAGCCAGTTACTTTTCATTTATTTTACGTATTATTTAGTAATAAAATATATTGAAAATTACTTATAACAATGTTTTTTTTAATTTATTTTATTTTTTAATAATTCATATAAAAGCGGAGGGTGATGGCTGAATGTTATTAATTCATGAGATGGGTATAAAAGTAGGAGAATCCAATATTACAAAGTTTTTCAATTCAATATTTATCTACATATTAAGGAAGACGCGATATAATTGCAGCATCTCCAGAACTGAATTTTTAGATTCAATATTGAATCTGAAAAAAAATTTATAATAAATGTATTTAATACTTCTGGATGTTTTGCTATTCAATCGTATCACTAACTGACATATCCAAATTGCTGTAAGAAAACTGAAAAATAATCATTTTAGTATCAATAATATATTTAACAATAGATAAGATTTTAGAGTCCGAGTGAAATTGACAAAAGCCTAATCAACCTTATGTTACATTACTTTTAATGTAATGATCTCCAAATTTTTTATAATCATAGTGACCAAAAACCATATATATTGGTTTTTAATAATTATTTTTTTTGCGGAAGGGCGTATTTTAAAGAGACGTGGCGTGGCATACAACTAAAATTTTTGTGGAAAATCTGCCTTTAGTACCTACAATTACTTTTTCTTTTCCACATAAATCAATAATATTTTGTACATTTGGTAATGGATGTTTTGAAAATAATACAGTTTTAGTAATTCATTTTGTTAAAATTGTAAACCTCATATGACTATTTTAACGAGTTTTTTCATGATTCTTAGATTACTTTAACCTGAAATAATCAAAAATATTGTTTTGATAATTATGGTTTAAGAAAACCAATAATTACACTTATTACTACGATATTCTCGATTTTTATTTGACGCCTTTGAAAAAGTCGATAAAATTAATAAAACTTTTTTTTCTAAATTTTCTTCGTTTATTGCATCAAATTTTATTCGGGGTCCAATATTTCGGACAGTTTTCGTACTAAATCTGGAAAACTAGCAGTCCAAACGTAAAATTTGTATTATTTTTGTGTGTTTTAGACTAACAGTTTCTCTAGAACGCTTTTTTGAAAACGATTGGATTTTTTTTTTAATCGTATTTCGCCCCTAATTCATTCAAAGTTATGAAAAACTTGAAAGCTTAAATTTTGAAATTAAAAAATTACTATCCAAGAAATCAGTTCTGTAAAAATAAAAAATTAAACATTCTTTAGATAAAACAATTTTGAATAAAAGTAGTTATTTAATAATAATTTTACACAGCCCTGTTCAAATACTTTTCATTTCTAATAATATATAATACATGTCTTTCAAAAGGTATTTGCAACCATAAGAATTTGAATTTCATTGTATATGCATCGTTAAAACAGTCGTCAAGACGCTAAGCGTCCATTCGTATCTGTTCGCGTGTTATTATATGAGTCAGCGACCGAACAAGTGCGGTCATTGGCGATGGTGTATACAATTGGCGCCTGTGACGTCGCAATCTAATTCAGACATTGAATTTATAGATTTTTTTTTTAAATATTACAATCGTTAAATTAAAAGGTTTCGTTATGATAGTAAACTGCATACATTTTTAATTAGTTTTAAAAATATTCAAAAGCCTAAAATTATAGAGTTCTCTTTAATAATATTCATATCAATTTTCGGATGATACTGATTTTACATCTTCGTTGCGATTTGAAATTGTAGAATCAAATAAATTACCGGTGATGAATCAATATGAGAATAATATTGCTCAAAATTAACGTACTGTGGAAGATACTGAATCTCCACAAATATTATCTAAATTAAAATTCTCATTCTCAACTAAATAGATTATAAAATAAGCCATAAAAACCGTGTATTGTGTAATTCTTAATGAATATGAAAAATACAGGTCGGTGCCTTTTTTGGATTTGATTTTAGACTGAATTGTTTTCAATTTTTGCAAATAACTCAAAAGATAATCATCCAAATTTTATGTAATTTGGCATGCACACTGTTAACATAAAAACGGAGGGAGTGTAAATAAATTCTAAATCTAAAATAAAATTCTGATTTTTTACTTTTTTTCGATAAAAATTCTTTGATAAGCCGTACGTTTTCATTCCAAGATTTTACATACCAAATTTCATAATATTTGAATATTTATTTTCTTGTTATTTGTTCGCGAAAATTGAAAAAATTATAATGTATATTACATTAGAGATTGTCTTTATTATTGAGTCTCTATAGAGAACAGAACTCCACTTTATTTATGAAAGTATTTTTGGATGAAATTTAAAACAATTTTATATAGAATTGTATAGTTTGATTCTATATTATAAAGATATTTTGATGGAAAATTTTACAATTTTTGCGAACTGTTTATTATGATCACCGTTTTCATGTGAAAATTTTGTCTCATTAAAAATCGTATTTTTCCTTAAAGCAGATATATTCTATACATTCATGGTATATTTTCCCAAATCAACGCTTTGTTCCATTGACTCACCTTTTTTTAAAACACTTGTATCAACTTGTCTTTTTTCTAAAAATAATTTTTCCGTAATTTTTATTCATTACAATGAAAGTTAGTAAACAGTTTAATTAAGAAAATATGAGTCAATTAATTAAATGTTCAGCTAATATTTATTATTTTATACTAATTAAATTCATTTAAAAGAAAAATATTACAATTTCTATACCTAGTGTTACCTTAAAGCAAATTATCTATAATACTTAATTTGTATGAGAGAATTGAATTAATTGAAGTAAATGACTCATATCATTATTTGCTTGAGGCTATTGATTTGTAAACATTGATTAAGTAATATTAAATTTATCATAAGCGCTAGTTTAATGATTTGTTTGGGTAGGTACAGGTACAAAGTACCTTGTCTCAATATTTTTGGTAAAACTCCTTTAGCAGTGTACATAATTTACCTCTATATACAATATCCAGCGCAGCTGTAACACTTTAGTATTATTAATACCTATACATATTTTAATATATATCGCAAACTTTCAATAATTAGAGCAGCTAATTTTTAATATTCTTTAGAGAAAGTGAATAAAGAGATATTAAAACAATTAATATTACGTACAGTGACGTCATATCATTAATTTAAAGTACCTATATAATTTCAGTGTTTTTCGCCTCAATTTTGTCATGGCTAGTAAAATAGTTCTACAAGATAAAAAATGCCGACCAAATTTTTCTTATACATTTATTTTATTTTTCCATTCATTTTCCATGACACATCAGAGCGTAATTGAAAATTTTGAAGACGTAACAAAGACCACACGTATATTAACGCAAAAACACCACAAATATTAAATACACATTTATAAACCAAAATTCTACAATTATTCCATTTTAAATTTTGTTCACCCTGGTATTAATAAAACTCTCAGATTATCTGATAATCGGTGTTAGTTTACAATATAAGTAAAAATAATTTGATGTTTGTAAGTCTTGGACGTCCATATAGAAGTTCTATATTAAAAAAATATAGATACGCTATTTTTATGCTAAAATACTTAGCAAAAAAAAAAAAAATAAATAAATCAATTAATTTTCAATTTCCGAATTCCGAATTCCGAATTCTACATTTTACGTTTACATTTTCAATAATAATATAGGTACAATTTATTTGCATTTAAGTATGGTCAGAATTGGAAACATTATACATCTGCTAAGAATCTGGCTACATCACAGATGCTTTTTAACAATGAATCTGATCTTCTAATAGATAATGTATTCATCCTAATCGTTTTTTTAAAGTGAGATGTATACGTTAATAATTTGTTTAAATTTGAAGTAAAAAATGTACAAAATCCACTTACAAATTAAAATAGAAAAAAAATGTAATAAATTTAACGTAAAATTACCCAAATAACAACACACGTGTGCTAAACTAAACGTATGAAATGCTTAATATACTTGAAACTGTCGAAAATAGGTCAAATTATTATACTCAACATACATATATATGTATATACCATGCCTAGGCCTGCTTATCTTTATTTAATATTACTTCATACTTCATATTTACTAACTATTGATTTTACTCCTATATCCAATACGATATGGAATCATATTGTATTGTGTAATGTTTAGTTTTTATTATCGCAAAAAAAAAGAAGTTTAAATTTAAAGGTGGAGTACCATCAAAACAAAAGAAAAAACATAGATGTTCTTAAAAATTTAGAACATCAATTCGTGATAACGTTTGGTTTGTATTTAATACAGTAAATATGACAGAAAAACGGTCACATGTGGAAAAGTAGTGTAACAGATCCGATTTTAAGAATTCTTATTTGTACGTGTTCCTTAAAACACAGAAAATGAAAACTGAGAAAATTCATCACTAAGAGTCAAAAAACAACTGAGAATGGCCTCAACCTCAATAAAATCTCCTAAAAGTGGCAGTGATAAAATATATTTTATTCAAAATGATATCTCGAAAATTATCTCTAGGAGAGTTTCGGGGCCGTTTATCACAAATGCAAAGTTTAAAAGCAGCAATTGATGACAGTTGAAACTTCGCTAAAACAACCCTTAGAAGTGACAGGGATTGGACAATTTAAAAAAAAACAATATTTCGCCTCGAAACGTATCCCTACGGAGTTTTTGGGTTCGCTGATCACAAATCTGAGAAAAAAAACTATCTTAATAGCCTCCTTAATGAGAATACAAAATATTTTAATTTTCTGAACTATAACTTCCATACCACAACTACCTTCAGGATTATAACTTGGTCTTATTATCATCTTACCGTATATATTTGCAAGATATAGGGTGGCTCTACTTCTTTTCACGCCATAGTATTTAATTTGGGCTTCAATTTGGATATAAGTTCTTAAATGCATCAAATTTATATTAGAAAACTCAAACTCTAGGATAATATTATCCCAGCTTTTTGCTTGTCCCTAGAAACAATAATAGTTTTAATTTCAACTGATGTGTTTTTTTATCAACATTAATAATAACAACTCAAGTTCCGACAAAAACTTGAGTAAAAATATTGAGGTCTTGAGAAAAATTACTATTACTACAATTATATTCCAGACTTCTAAAAAAATCAGCAAAACTTTCCATAATCCCAATTACCCTACATTATGACAAATAATTAAACTGAAGGTACCAACCTTTCCGGGAAATGTATTTTTTCCCAACCAATTACCAAAAAAACATACAAATAGTACCATAATAATTTTCTGCTACATTTAATGATCAGTTTTAATCACGAAACCCTTCCGGTAAAATTTCGCTTCCATTCATGAATACAAAAAAAAAAAAATTCCATAATATTTCCATTATCAAACTGCTTCAGTACTATTCTTTAATCTCATATCTTTTTTTATTTAATTAATCTCGAAGTCTATTCAACTCCTTTTACACCATGACAAATTATTATTAGAATTTTTTATTAAAAAATATAAAAAAGATTATAATTATATTTATAAAAAGAGTTAAGATATACATTTACACATAACATAAAAAGAGATCAATATACATCATTTTGTGAGATGAATGGAATTTTTATTTTAAAAAATGATTCACTTTATTTTAAGATGGGAAATTAATAAAATTTTCACAATATGAATGAAAAGAATTCATTGAATTATTGGCCGTAACATAGAGAACTGTTCTTTAAATTTTTAACGAATCTTAGAATTAGTTTTTAACGAATATTTAATGTGACATTCCATATTGATTACTCATCAATAGTTAATTATTGATTATGCTTTGATTCCTTTTAGTACTTTTATGATTTAGTAAATGAAGAATTACTTGATAGCCGAGGCTTTATGGCCAGCTCCAAAAATAAAATTATAATTGAAACAATTTTTAATACTTAGAAGCTCTGCTAATTCTATACTTCCATCCAAATGAATAAAAAAAATATAAATTTCACAAAGGATTGCTTCGAATGAAAATCTACATTTTTCCTACATGCCCTGATCACCTCATTTCATACCGATTGCACAAAACCGTATCTTTCTAGCTTGTATAAGAAAAAGTTTTATATTTTTAGATATTATCTCCAAAGAGTGTATAAGGGGAGGAGGCGGTGGTCTGTAATAAAAAAACTATTGCCCCAGAGATCTTTTGCCCAGAAATCAAGTCAAAGTTTAAGAAAAAGAAGAATATCAATTCTAGGGATGAATACTAAGGAAGAAACATTTGAGGTTCTAGTAATCATATGTAAAATAAATCTTAAAATATTTATCCACATCGGCTCAAGAGTCACTTCCACCCTTCGACGTCGTATGGATCCAGTATTTCTACGTAATAGAAAATTGAAAATTAAATGTTCTTGTGGAAGATACTGTGTTACTCATTTAAAACATATTGATTACTTGCCAAGAAAATTCATAGAAAAACTAATCATAAAATTTAAATCTATGAGTAAACTTATGAAGTGAGAACTGGGGTAGATTCAAGGGTTCAGTTCACAATATGAGTAGATGTATGAAATACAACGATAAAGGTACATAGTTTAGCTTATGCTGAATTGACGACAAATAATTGAGAAGCAAGTTTCTTTTACTACTTCTGAAACACTGATATAATTTATCACATTAACATGCAACCATCATTGTTAAAAATATCTAAGCTCGGCCGAATGAAAAACACGCCCAACAAAGTGAAACAATACGTTTGTGTTCATAATAATACAATCTATATAATGTCAATGGGTTTGTTCGAGACTGGTTGTATATTTTTTACTAATGATCACTGGTTATGTACTGTAAAAAAGCTATTTACATCGCCGGAAAATTGTGATCTATTAAATTAACAGGCATTCAATTTTGATTGCTCATCAACAGATTTCTACTTTATGGAGACGTTGATTAGTATTGTGAAAGATATTGTTTTATTCATTTTTCATTTATTGATCACATGCCAATAAAGTTCATAGAAAATTAACTAGTGATTGAAAAAAACCATAAAAATAAAATTACTTATGAATAAACTCATCAAGCATGAATCAGAACACATTAAATGTACAGGGCTCAGTAAACCATCTATTTTGTTATTATCTCTCATTTTCAATAAAAATAGTAAGAAGCGAACCTTGCTAATACAAAATGACCAGTATTTACTCTGAAAAATAAAAAATCTGGAAGAGTTTAAATGGCGGGCAGACCGATATATCAACGGACAGGCAGACTCGTAATAAAATTGGATCAGGAAGGTCCAAAATATTGCTATATAAACATGTTCGAGCAAAAAAAAAAAAAAATTCATCTACGCAACAGATATAGATCGAAAATAATATGTCTGAATTTAGTTGTTATATATTCTAACAACCTTTAGTAAAGATCATATGGAGTCTGCTAGGAACTTTTGGCTAAGAATCGACATAATCGTGTGTGTATTTTATAATAAGTACACTTTTCTAATCGGACATGTGTTTTTCGACATTTCAGACAATGTCATTTGTTTATTTGTTTTCGATTCGACCATTCGACAAACTGGTAATAATAGGTTTATATCCATTTATATTTATTCTGTCCACGGCTCCTCTACGTTGAATAAATTACAAAATAAAAAAAGCAATAGTATACTGGATAAATTTTGTTAAAATTTGGCTAAAAGATTGTTTATTACGTTAGAGTTCCATAAGACACACCTGTATCAAATTTCAAGAGAATGCGTCCATTAGGTTGATTTCAATAATTTCACATGAACCTAACTTTTTTCGGGATAAAAATATACCTGTGTCTAGTAACAAACATGAAAACTTTCAGATTTATAATATTAGTAATAACGTACACACTGGTAAAGCCCGGTCAGTTACTTTTTTATAATATCTGTAATACATTTTCCACAAACTAAAGTAACATTGTAGTATGCTAAAACAAATAAATGTAAATTATATATTTTTTTTAATACATATAAAATTCTTTTTTATAACAATCAGCAAACTAATATATAGATAGATACGCGCGCCGTCGCATTTACTACCGTCGTGACGTCTCCATATCCATGTATAACAACGAGTATTAACGAACAACAATCGACGTCAAAATGTATAACATTGTACCATAACAACGGACAAACGACGCACGTACATGCCGAAGTGTACCGATTACCAATCGTACTGCAGAAGAGTATCCTCAACAAATCATTTCTTTTTGTTGTTGTTTTTTTGTTGTTAAAAAATATAAATAAACAATTTCATATATAAAATGGATTGCAAAATTAAATGCTTCTATTAAATTGATTTGAATATTTGTAGTGTTAAGACACACACACATAACATACGAGGTTAAATAAAAGAACGAACGCACGGAAGGTGTAGAGTAACTCTGGTTGTTTGAATATTTATTTGTTTATTTGTTAATAATTGTGTGATTATTGTTAATGCTGTTATTTGTTGGAATTGGATAGTGAAATATTTAGAAATAAAGTTTTAGACAATTTTCGAAAGGCATTCTTCGAAGTGGTAGTTTTTTTTTAAAAATTAGTGCAAATGTTGAAAAATCGATATAAAGATTTTGTTGATTGTATACGAAACAGCCAAGCTGATATTATCTGAAGTATGTATTTTTTTATTATTATTATATTTTTTATTCTTCAATCAATATTAAAGAAGGGAAATTTATGTATAAATTTATAATTTAAATTCAGAAACTATGTTTTAGTTATTTTTAATTACAATTTAATACTGGTGAAGATTTTCTCCGGAAAATTCAATGGTCAATTTTGAACGGAACATTTAGCAGTTATATTCATGTTCTATATGTTTCAAATTTCCTCTAAAATCTGTAATGCTTCAAAGATTTAACAACTGTTGTTAAAATTCTGTTGTTAAGATTGCCGTATTTAATCTTATCATTCAATTTCATCATAGATTCATCGCACCGTAAAATGTTTGGTTAAAAATTGACCACTGAGTTTTTCGTAGTCAATAAGATAACTCAAAATTAAGATATTGATTTGAAATTTGACTTCAGACTGCAAATATTAACTTTAAGCTCATGAAGTTTTGAAATGCTTAAAAATAAATTTCTTTAAACATAATTCAATAAAATACTAAACTAATAAATACTTCATTATTTGTATGTTTACATATTTTGTGTATTTCATTACAATGTTAATAATCTTATGAGTATGTGAAATATTGATACTGAAGTTTTTACAGGGTATTTTCTAAGAAAGTTGATATTGATATGCAACGATTTCAACTAAAGATAAATTGAGATCAAAGTAGATAAAAATTGAGCTCTGTATTCGCCGTCTTAATGTAGAGTAGAAACGAGAATGTGTAATAATTTGAATACCTGGAATTTAGTACTTACATAAACAATATTATAGACCTGAGTTAAGGCTCATTTAATAATGAATTAGATAGAAACGAATTTTTAATTTATCTTATTTGAAATATAGAATTGAAAAGAAATTTATAAAGCTTTATATCAATGAAAATTATTTTTTTATAAATTTGCAAAAAAGAATAAAAAATATTTAAAATTGGCGCTCAAGATATTTCAAGATTTCAAAGCTAAGGAACTAATTCCATTAATGTTTTTGAGCTAAGAATAGTTTAAATATACATTATTCTGATGTTGGTAAACCAATTTTGGCGTTATTTTTAAATATCATTATCAAATATTACCCAGCGTCTACCGGAGATTTTTAATATTCTTTTTCTTGCAAAGATTTTTTAATGTTTATAGAAATAATAAACAATTTTCTATGATAATAAAATTGAGCTCACTTAAAATGCAAGACCTAGGGTGTAAAAGAAATTAATTTAAAAGTTATTATAAATAATTTTCTTGATACTAATTACCTTTCAAATTCGGCGTCAATGAATCATTCAAGTTGAGCCAGAATATGATTGGCAACGACTTCGAAAGGTAATTAGCCATAAGAAAAGTATTTATAGACGTTTAAAATTTAAAATAATTTGTACTTTTTCATATAAATATAAAAGAAAGTGGACTTTTTTCACAAGACTTCGAATGAAAAATCACAACTGATTATTTTTTCCCAATATTAAAAAGGCTTTAATTTTCGTGCTTTTCGTAACTTAAATCTATTAATAGAATTTGTTCCTTGATTTTTTTATATTGAAGTTCCTCCAACGCTTGTTCCAATGTTTTAGGCAAAATTTATACTTTTTTTTTGTTCCCATACAAGCCTTAACAGCCTGACAATTCAACATGTAAATTATATTTTACATTTATTATAATTTTTGTGTTAATTTCAACACTAATTGTTTTCGTTACAAAATTAATTGTTATCGATTGCAAAATTATAAGCAAATCAAATGAAATTCAATTATAAATATTGTTTATTTATATTTCGATTGTTCATACATGAGGTCAGTCACATTAAATTTTTGTAATGTGTAAATATAAATAAAACATAAAATTGTTAGACCTCCAAAATACTTCAAATTAGATGCTACTGATATAAAAAATGTTATCGTTAAACTGCTGGCCACTGTAATGACTAATTATTATATATTTTATAATTAGTTTCATTGATTTTTATCAAGTTTTGTTTTTTTTTTTTTAATTGCACTTATATCAACTTTTATTGCGCATTTTTTTTAACACATTCAAAATCGCAATTAATTTATCAATATTTTAACGGACCTACCAAGCAAACATCCCTTTGTATTACGGAAAACGTTTTCTTTTTTCAATACTTTTTAATGGTCTTGAAAAGGATATTGAACAGAAATTCAAAACAGTATTTCTCTGTCTTTGATAGGATGCACATAAATTGTGATTGGTGTTTATCGAGGAATTTGAGCAAAATGATCTTAATATGCAAATTTTTTGATTTTTTTTCGAAATATGTTCGAGAAGCACTTATATAAAAATTTAATAAAATAATTATTAATGCAATCTTGTTTCGGTTCTATTTGTGCATTTCTGGTAGCTTTTTTAGTTGAGAGAAGCTATCTAATCGAATCAAAAAACAGGAAACTAGTTTCAAAAATTATTCTTTGTGTGGATGTTATTAAACCAAGTAACTTAACCTTTATACGTATTTTTATGTGGTTTTAATATCGGAATAACATCAAAATAATTTTAAATTTATATCATTATTTCACAATAGTTTTGTATCAATATAGAGTATGGTGCTTTTTATTGATATTTGCATACATTTCCTTTTTGTTATCACCCAATGTCTCAGTGCGGTTTTTCATTTATCAAAGTTTACATATGTTTATAATTTATATACTAGATATTTATTTGAATATACTATCAAATTATTTATTAATACAGGGCAGGACACCACATAAAAATTATTATTCTTTCATTTATGGAATTTCTTATAGATTACATATGAATTTCTTGATTATAGATTAATGTTACAATTAACAGATTCAGTTTTTGAAATAAGATTAAAAAATCCATTTGATACTAGTCAAATAATTCTTATGGCACAAACTTTCTCTTCAATTCTGATTTTTGCTTATTCAATACATATCAATTTTCATCAGAACAATCGATAAAAAAATTAAATGAAAATCTATTTCACGCATGAGAACACTATTCAATGCAAGGTTCACAAAATGAAAATGGAAATGTGGATTTCGGTAATATGTTTACTTAATAGCTATATTTTTGGAAACGGATCGTGTCAGATTGAGTTGATATTTGAATATGAGGTTAAAAACAGCATTTCCTAAATTTCATCACACCAAATTTTTTGTACATACAAAATGAATTATCATATTTAGAAACCAAATATATCCGCAACGCACGAAACATTGCCATATTTTTACCCCCTTACATAATATTTACATCATAGGTATCTACTTAATTAAAAAACGTGTTATTTTCACAAATGCAAAATTAAACACGTAAATTTTCCGTATAAGTTATAAATACATGCCAAAATATCATGCATAAATTATAAACTTTATAATTTATCATTATCCACTTAAAGGCCTTACCCAAATTTATATGTAAAATTATTGTTTATTAAATTTTTTTTTTAACATAAAAACACCTAAATCAAATAAATAAATAGATAAGAAATATTTAAAATATCGGTCAGTAACTGACAAATTATTTAATGCTTTTGTAGGAGATAATTTTATTTCTTACATTCAATACACAGCGTCAGTATAATTGAGAGGTTCGCGTATAGTAAATAGGGAGTTTTAAGGGGATTTTGAAATAGAATACTGAAGTCAATATTATTCATATCAAATTTCAAAACATTTGTTTATGTATTTTTGAGTTATTTAGGTGCGAAAATTGAAAGATATATAATATATATTACATGAAATTTAAGTCAATGGCTTGTTAGAAGCACACTCTTTTATGACACGGTTTGCGTGTTCAAAGCGTCACCAAGCTAATTCATACTGATGATGACTAGTTTGTAGTCGAAATACGAATTTATAAAAGTACACAATATTTTGATCTAGGAGATTGGGGCAAAAAACAAAATTTATTTAAGATTTAGTATATCTTATCTTAATTAGACCTTGAATGGTGACTTTTGTCGTAAATTTTTTTTAAATGATTGTTGTAGCTTGGGGTTTTTGTTTTTGATGATTGTATAAGAAACCTCAAAAAAGCGTTGAAAATTTCAAAATTTTTCCGCTATTTATGGATTTTCTAGGATAATTACGATCTGCAAAATTCAAAAATAGCATTTATTTTACAATCGGTCGACTAGTTTTTGAGATATTATATTAAATACATCCGCTAAATCGATCTTTAGATCGGATTTATGCAGATATCTCAAAAACTAAGCATCCGATCGTTAAATAGATGTTATTTTTGAAATCTACGGGTCAAAATATACTTATATACATGGGTTTTCTTGAAATTGGATTAAAATATTTTTTTTTCAAATTTTCGCAATTTTCTAAGGGGTACCCCTTTGAAAAAATCGAAAAAATTGGGAAAAATTTTTTACCCCCGATTTGGATGAAATACATATTCTAGGGTAATTTCAACCCGGAGATTTCAAAAATAATATCTATTTAACGATTGGACTAGTAGTTTCTGAGATATTGCTAAAAATCCGATCCAGAGGCCGATTTATCGGTTGTATTTTATGCAATATCTCAAAAATTAGTCGACCGATCGTAAAATAAATATTATTTTTGAATTTTTTAGACCTCAATTATACAAGAAACCCCATAAACAGCGAACAAAAAATTTTGAACTTTTGGCCGGTTTTTAAGGTTGTATATACTTAAGCCCACAAGGTGTATATTTGAGGCTGAATGTAATCGCTAACTTAATTATTCGAAATAACTTTATTACTCTTGTTTTATCAAAAACACATCAACCAAACCAACGGTGGTGCAAGCCGTCACAAAATTAGCAACGAGTAACATCTCCTCAGAGAATCTTTACACCATGGCTTTTTAAGGTATTTAAGTAATAAACTATGTTAGGAGTTGTTTTGAGTTTGCTTAGTTATTTTTAAGATAATTTGAAAACTCGATGTAAAAAAAAAAAAGAACTGA
The DNA here is from genome assembly GCA_020423425.1 of Chrysopa pallens. Taxonomy (NCBI): domain Eukaryota; kingdom Metazoa; phylum Arthropoda; class Insecta; order Neuroptera; family Chrysopidae; genus Chrysopa; species Chrysopa pallens. Next base: position 61,100,819 of record CM035594.1, read on the forward strand.
AATATTTATTAAAAATTCATAGCTGTAAAAATTCATAGCTCCAAAAGCACTTAATTCCAGTGAAATTATTTTTTATTCCATTATAAAATCCATTGTTTTGCAGAAAAATTTTATATTCCGTTATGTATAACAAATAAAAATACATAACCAAAACATATGTTCGACCAAAGACAGATTATGAACATGAGATCATCCTGTAAATATTAAAATTTTAAAAGTTCGTGATAGCAAAAATTATAAATCATGCGACTTCCAAATAAAGTACACAAAAATTTAACTAAAAAACCGTTATAAATTTTTTTGTCTATTTGTTTGTCTGCCAATTTAGTACGGAAAAGTACGTGTGATCACCTAATATAACATTAATATCAACCCAAATATATATTTAAAAAAAAAAGTGAATAATAAATTAATAAAGTTATCAATAATAATATTTATTATATAATTATTAATAATAAAAATTAAAATTCAGTTAATGAACTTTAATACAAGAAATTAATGATAATGTTTAACAAATGTAAGTGAACTCTTGATTGCAATTATAAAATATTTTGTTTCCCATTTTTGGTTTGTATAAATACAAGATATAAATATTTAATTTATTAATTGAATAATTAATAATTTGACATAACAGTCCAAACCTGTTGAAAAGCAACGAAACAATACTTTTGAAATGACCTAACCATGTGACACTGCAGTTCTGGGTGGTCTTTGGATTGATCAAAAATTGACTTCCATTGCATTCTGGTTTTTGCCTAAGGAACACCAATCCTGTGATCTTTTGGAATTCATTCGAGGCATTCACCGCTCATCTAATATTTGGCTTCCTTTTATTCCTTGCATAGTAAAACTTTTGCAATGAGTACTTGTTTAGGAATGCGGAAGTCGTCATTAGTTGAATGCCACGGGATTTAATTTATTTCAACGTGGCATGGGATTTCTCTTTTATTTTCTAGTTTCACATCACTGTATGTCTTTCTGACCCCCGTCTTTTCAAATCTTCTCAATCTTTATTTATCGTCCTGGAGCAGCTTTCATGTTTCACCACCGACACATACGTTCGAATTGTTGTATAAATTTGCACCTTTACTGTGCAATTTAATAATTCTTTTGTTTTTCAAATATTATGTTCTATATAACTCAAAAGTGGCTATACGGGTCCATACCTACGTATCGATTATTCTAATGTTTACCATTTTCAAAAATTGTTTCGAGCACACCATTTCATTTTCTGTCGAAAAAAATCTGTAAAAGATTTAGGACTTAGTCTTCTCCTTCGCTCTAAAATCGTAGTATCGCTAATCAGCATTAGGTGTGTAGGTATTAGATTTTCCAGATCAACTGTAGGTATCCTCTCGATTGCTTAATATTTAAACTTATCATTTCGAAGTTTGAAATTCCAAACTTTATCGAGATTGAGCAACACGTTTTATCGAAATTGAGTAACATGTTGGGGGAGGAATTTAACATAGGTCTCGCGACCATCGGTGAATGAAATGCCTCACGTTTATACACTTAGCTTCGTTCGATCAATCAGAATTACAATAACTTTATAATAAATAATTAATTTTTATATAAACATCTAATTCAATTGACATATACTGTCCCACAGATGGAAATGGCGATTACCATATTTACTATATTAAGTATATTATTCAATTTTAAATTACATAAAAGCATTCTTTAACATGACCAAAAATAATACACGTTAATCAAATAAATTTAGAAAATTGATTCATCATATACCATATTATGTTTATGAACTCATAATATTAGATGAGTGAGTACATAATATTTTGATTACAATTTGATATTTGTTGATTTTATGAAGGTAATATGAACCTTTTACAAATCATTCCTACATTGATTTCATCAATCATATTTGTATAATTATGATTAGATATCTTTGATTTGTGGAAGGTATGAATTATTACTGTTTTAATTATAAATAGAATATGATCATTTAAAATATTTTTGAATAGTATGTATTATTTTTAATTTTATTTACTGATGTGTAATCCAAATATTTAAAGAAATAATTTTAGGGAAAAATAGAAGTGACTTTGTTTTATTTTCATTGGACTCCACATAGTTTTATATAGTTTTTTCATCTAACGACTTTATTTGGAAGTTCTATGTACCTACTTTACTAAACGTATAATTAGTTTTCTTCGAAGTATTGTTCAGTTTTTTAACATAAAATGCTACTGCATCGATTTTCTTCGAACATTTTATTTATTTTATTATTTTAAATATTGTTCCTTTTTTTGCTTTATCGTTAAAATGTAAGATTTTAGAGGTAATCGTCCAAAAATATGAATTTCAATCACGGATAACTTAGATAAATAGTTCGAAAAAACTTTATAGCAAAATTTTGTAGTTTTATCGATTTTTGTGGTTATTTTCATCCTTCATAATGAATTATAACCCCACCCCCCCGATTAAAATGCGAATTACCCACAATAATAAACATTATTAAATTCGAAGAAACTTTGACTAGCTCTGTGATAAAACTCAATTGCTCATCCACTATAGGCCAAATTTGTTAAACTGTTCAAAAAAAGAAATGTTTAGTATGCAAATTTCAAGGTGTAAATTTTTGTAGCATGTTTTTGATAAAATTTCCGTGCTGTTATTAGTTTTTTATGTCATGAATTTGTCCAGACCAATAAATAGTCTTTTTTCGTTCCAAATAACATTCCATTTGCAATTATTCCAATTTATAGCTTGTGATGCTGGAATGTGACAAAATCTAATAAATTATAGATAAATAGCGACCCTGAAAATATAATAATAACTGCACTTCTTTTTTTTTTCATAATATTTTGAAACTGTTTTTTTTTCCAAACTATTTTAATATTAGTGTGTATAGATGATTAGGTCATCTTATAAATATTATGTAAATAATAAAGTATATGCTTGCAATAATGATTCATAATAGTATGGATGGATATCAAGCACTTGAATGGTTTCATAAAATATATGTATAAAAAAATAATTAGCTTTAATCTATCACACAACATCCATGTGTCAAATCAAAATGTTTCTTTAACTGAATATCAGGTATTTATACCTCCTTAGAACATAGGTAGACTTGAATTCTCTTTCAAAAAGGCTGTAGAGATTGATTTACAATTTAAAACGATAACAACACCATTTGTGCTTAAATTTGCATATTTAGTTTTGTAATAACAGAAAACTATAAATATATATTGGAATTATAATAAAAAATAAAATATGAGTCAAGTCTCTCCATCAATATTAGGACAGTTGAGGAGTGTTTTCACCATATTTTCACCAGTAGTGTTTTTGGAGGAATGGAAACAAAATTTAAGGCTTAATAATAATTCCAAAAGTTTCTAACAATTTTTATCAAATTAACAAAATGGAACATTTTAATAATCGTGGTTTTTTTTTAAATAATAATAACTCTATGTTGGTATATGATTTCCTTTGGTTTTCATTTACCGGGAACTTATTTGATCTATAATAATAAAAAAGGTTTAGATGTGTATGCCTCACACACGAGCACTGGTGCAAGTCACCCGGTCATACTTTACATTAAACTCAATTCACTAGAAACATTTTTGATCGAAAGAAAAAGCTCTTATCACACACGTCAAACTACAATTATTAGGCAATACAATAATAATAATACACATTAATTACTTCAATAAGCACGGTAATAATTTCAAAACAATTAAATTTTAAATAATCTCTCTGCATTAACAAAAACATATTTTTCATTCTGACCCCCAAACAAACTGGTCGTTCTGTAAAATAGCGGTATTTTTAGGATTGGTATCTCTCGCGAAACACTATTATATTGTAGTGCACTAACCAAAGTGAGGTTTCATGAAAGAAAGCGCTACTTTGTCGACACAAAATGCTTCAGAATTACCAAAATGAAGCCGCTCACAAAATTGCAATAAAACTATAATAATAGCCTGTGTATGGTAGTCATATTGCAATTAAAATGTGAATAATACAAATAATAATCTCATAATTACTGACTGTACTTTTGTTTTTCAAAATAAAATCTTGCAATACAGATCATTAACTAAATTTCTATAAATACTCAATTTTAAATACTAAAATATTATTTTTAAATGATTGTGTCATTTCTAAAATTACGATAAATAAAACAGGGATTTAAATCATTATCAAGATAATTGTACTTTTTTGTGCTTAAATGATGCATCTTAAATAAAGAATAATTTTTTTATTTTTATGGTACATTTTGTACTGTTTCCGCATTGCAAAAAAATATCGTTTTTTTTATATTGCACACTCCTACTTGGGGTGTTACATTATTATCTTAATAATACAATTTCCGTATGTTTTACTAATGCAAACGATTATATTTATTTTACAATAGTAGGTAAATAAGGCCGATTCTGGCGCACTTTTCCATAAGATTTAACATGGGGACTTATTGTGATTTTACTTCCGGTGTAAGCTCACCCATCCAAGTACTAACTGTGTATAATGTTGCTTAACATTTTTGAATTATTTAGATTTTTAACATTTATTTTTTTCAATTAAAAGACGTCCATTATATACACAATATTGATTAGCTAATATACACATGCATAAAATATATTTGACAAGTATATGTATAAAGATATTTATTTTATCTTACAGGTAGACTAATATCCTTTATAAATTAACCACTTTTTAAGGTTAAAATACTCTTAAAAAATAAATTAAATCATTTATAAAAATAAATTAATAATAATATAATTTTTTAATTAATTAATTAATACCATATAGGTATACTAAATACAAAAAAAAAAAGATTAAATCTTTATACATGCAAGGAATAAAATAAATTTATAACCTACAAGTGTATAGTATTATTGCTTCATATCCTTTTTAAAAAAGAATGAATATCATTTTTAGTAAGTAATTTGCTAACCAATTATTTTGCAGATATAACTCATGAAACTACTATACATCCTTCACTTCCACATTTGTAGAACATTCAAATTAACACACGTGAATAATTAATTATTAAAAATATAAATAAATAATTCATTTCATAATCATTATTTTTAAGGTTTAAAAAAAAATATTTTGTATTATATTTTATTTAAACAAAAATAATAAAAAATTGTATGTATATATTGCGGTATAAGGAAAATATATTATAGAAAATTGTTACAGAGTCTTTGCGAAAATTAAAAAAAGATTACCAGAAAACCTAAACTATACCAGAAAAAAAATGTATTGATCAAAAAAAAAAATTGTCAATTTATTTCCTGATAATAACTTAGTTTTGGAAATGAAGAAATTTATTAGTTCCTAAAAACTTTTTCGTTTAGTTAAGTTTGCTCTCACAAGGGCTACTAAATTTTTCAGTTTGTGGTTAAATTAATAAATGATGGATATTCATTTTTCCATTTCTAATTGGAAAGTAATTGAATTCAAAATGCACAAACAGTTTTCTCCATCTGACACGGTCGTATTGTTTTAGAAGGATTCAATAACAGATGCAGCATTATGCGTATCTTTCGACCTCACGAAATTCAGAATAAAATTCCTCCTGTGAATGGTTTTAGATTTACTATATTATGACTGATTTCCAATTGAAATCTTCATTGATTATAAATTGATCAAATAAAAATATATGTCTCTCTAAATCTTCTTTACATAAATACTAAGAGATTTATATAAAATATTTAATAAACATAGTATAATTTTTAAACCATTGTAGAACGGATAAAAACACTTCAATTAGGATATCCTGCCACTATGTTCATCAATATTTAAAATTTTTATATTAAGAAACAATTTTAGCTCTCAGAAATCCATTAATGTAGGTAACCTTTTAAATAAATCATTTTCTATTAAGGTGATGCGATTACGTGCTTATTCTTTATATAAAGATTCACATTTGATTCAAACATGTGTTTCAAAATTGTCATGTAGTAGAATATATTGAATCGGGGAATCGCAATCGTTTACCTTGTACCTAGACCTTTTGGTCCACTGTACCTTATTTTAAAACACTCCATCACCTGAATGCAAAGATGCCCTCTTGCACAAGGGGACAATTTTAATGTTATAATGTAGTTAGTGATTTCTTCGTTCTTTAATCAAGCGATGATAGTATGATCAATCAACCGCACCTGTTTTTTATTTTATTATAATTGTCAAACTACCGCTGCCTGGATTCGAACTCGCAACGTCTTACATCATTGTCATATTTGCACAATTGTCTTTTGACTTTTCACATTCAATCAACCAGAAATTTCCTACACTGCTTGTATATGAAACGAATGAAGGCATATACCAGTCTTTTTCTTGGCTAAATTATGCTACATGGTCCTAGCTATTGAGTCTTGCTCCACCGTACTCTTACCTCGATTATTATAATAAGGAGATTTTAATATTGAATATAATAAAAATTATTGCATATACCTGCTGAATATTTTATACAATAATAATCTAATAATATTAATCTACTTTTAATCATCAGTAATAAACAATATCAGTTAATTAGATGTTTTATCCGGTTAACATTTTTAATTTGTGATTTATTTATTTAACCGCGATTTCACTTACATCTTTTATTAATATAAATATTCTTTTATTATTATTATTAATAATTCTGATTAATAATATTCAATGGCATTTCAATTAAGTAATTTAATATTGTTCTTAATTATAATAAATGTAATACTTTTTATTTCATTATCAATAGGTAATTTTAATCATTTTTTATTGTATACATGGCTATTTAATACTACAAATTTATTAAGTATGTAATTAATTGAAAATTGTACTGTTGTATTTAAATTTAATTTTTTATTTAACTAAAGCATTTTCACAATCCACCGTACTGTGTTGAATAAAATTTAAGAGGAAATGAAAATAAAATAGGAAAATATCACAAAGACTGTTTTGAATTTTAATAAAATAATTTTGTCAAAAATAATAAAATTATTATTGCTATTCCGGCTTTTGTTACAGTAAAGCTGTCAGATGATAATTTTCATATGCTAATGCTTATTTCAAAATCATCGCATAATTTTGTAAACATAGATGAACACCAATTTATATATAATATATAAGGGCATATTAAGATGTGTTCCAATTTTGCAAACTTTAAAAATATTAAAGATAATCGTAGAATTTTGATATAGACGTTCATAATATCATCTTATAAGTTCATTTGCGCCCGACTACCAGTCCACTTACCCGCAATCAAAAATATTAGTATTAGGCTAAAACTGACTTCAGGTTTATAAATATTGAATAGTGATCTCCTAGATCTATGAATCATCTTTAAAATCACACAAGTTGAAATGATCGTTTTGACTCCCAATCCAACAATTGCATATTATCTCGAAATTATACCTTCTAGGTACCAACGCCAGGCAGTTGAAATCTAATATTCTAATATTCAATAGAATATTCTAATATTCAAGATTCTAATATTCAAGAATACCAGTTATCCAGTATCGGGAACTGTAAAAGCTCTATCGCTCCCCTATCCTTATAGTATTCTCCTTATTCATTTTTGAAGCCTTTGAAAGTCGACAGTATCTACAGTCTTCGGTGATAACTCCAGTGGTTATGTAGACCAAATTCCTACTACTGTTTTTTTATTCTCAAGCAAAATTTATTGATTCTTTTTCTTTTTGTTTTGATAATTAATTATCGCTAAGATTGATTTAAATTTCTACGCATTAACTTATATGGATTGAACTGTACCAATAAATACAATAAAATATAGTTTCACTATACAGTTTCCGGTGTAATATTCATATATTATAAATAAATGTCCATTTGCTCAATGATGGCAATGGCAAATATTTAGAATACGTGGTGACACATTAAACTATATAATACAATAATATTTAAAATATGTAATTATAAAAATAAATGAATTAAAACGTTTTTTTTTAAATGTACTTGCTTATACAAACTAACGTATATATTTAATAATTTAAATAAATAAATTAACCTTTTGACATCTTAACAGTACACATAGTAGGGTCGAGTCACTATCATAACTTTCATTCACATATTCATTTAAGAGGGCGTTAATTTATTTTATGTTTACAGTAGAATTTTAAATTATGAGAAATTTAAAATAAGTGTATTATTTGTTTATATTATCATATTGTAAATAAATCGATGAAACAGGAATGCATTAGGATCACTTGGTTAGTGTATTTTCTACAATTACACTTAAATAAACAAAAAAACGCTCAATCTTCCAAGCGTACTAAAAGCTATAAAATATACTAATTTAAAGGTGTATTTTAAAATTTTTAATGAGTTTTAAATGAATGTTCTTCATCATGATTTTCGGTTGTGTAGGATAGTTTGAGCTGTAACCTAATAAATAAATCAAAATACGAAACTATCCCGGGCAAACATTTGGTGGTTTTAATTAAAAATTCCTTATATAGTCTTTGCTTACGTTATAAACGGGTCGGGTTACCTGTTCAAAATCTACCTAAATCGAAAATTCAAAATTTTAACACCCCTTTACTGTTTTGGAATTAAAACACTTTTGGTAATGCTTTCATAAATTAATTTAAATTTGAAGTCCCACTTCAACTTTATAGGGGACGAATTTTCAAAAATCCTTTCTTAGAGCTCATTTACGTATACTATATAAGACACTACCAAAATTTCAAGTTTATAGGCAAACTTGGTTCATTCGGTTCTCACAACCGCTGCTATGTCAGTTTAGTCAGTTTAGATCATAATGCGTAGTGGCGCAAAACTTAAGCAAAAGCACCTCATAACTTTGGTTACTTAGGATGTTTTCTACTTATTGTTAAAGTATCAAGTTAATCCGAACTATTTGAAAAAAATTATTAGGGAAAAACGTTCATTGATTGGATGAATAAAAATATGACGATTCCGCTCCTGCTTATATTTGATAACAACATTAATTTTTCTTTGTTTATAATAAACAAATAATAAATAAGTTAAAATTTTTAAAATATTTATGTATTTAAAGTGTTTTATCAAGAAGTGTTATCAACAAAAAATAACAATATTAAAAGAGTTATTATCACATCAGAAATTTATTTAACATTTTATTTTTTTTTTTTGACATTTATTTAGTGTTGACAATGTCAAGGCAACCCCAAAGCCAGTCAGTCACACAAGCACACAAACAATTATAGTAAATTATCATGACCAAAACAATTGAATCATAATAAATATAAATAAATGATTTAATTTGTTTTATACTAAAAAGTTTTGTTTAAAATAAATCGAATCGAATCGGGTAACTACATAATATGAATAATATTTTCAAGGTTTATGGTAGCAAATATTATTTAATATGCTACTGATTAAAAATTTGTTTTTAAACTAAGGCTACCAATTAATTGTTGACATTACAAAAAAACACTAAATGTAAAAAGTTTACAATATATACTTTTGTTATAACAGAGTACTATAACGAAAGTGGATAATATCTCATAAACTATAAAACATAATACATGAGAGGTCTAGGTGTTTCAACTTAGTGAGCTGGGGACAATCAATATGTTATAAGAGTAATTTTAATCGAAAAAATTTATCCTTAAATACTAGCTTAGTCTGCGACTTTGTTTGTATAGAACTTAAATTTAAATGAAATTTTCATTGAAATGTTGCATACAAAGTTAGATCATCTCCTTACTGTTTCCAGCTTTTAAGAGCCTCCGTCACTCTCAACAACATTCTCTTCATGTCTGCGAGATTCCGCTGGAAAAAGCTTTGACGGTTTCATTCTACATTTTATCCAACTTTCATTTTTACGAGTGGGAACGGAGACAATAACTTCCGAAAACCACTTTCTCTACACGTCTGCAAAGGTTTTTTGGCAATTCTTTAGCCGTTTCAGAGATTACACACTAATTTTAACCCCCTCTTAAAATTATGAAAAATAACTTATTACCCTTTTTTGTAACCTTCACAACATGCAGCATATAACTTAATTTCATTATGATCGATATGGTAAAGTCCAGAAAGCATAACAAATAGGCAAACTCACGTGAATTTATAATATTAATTTACATTGCTAATTTAAAAGATTATTTTTACCATTTTATACAGATAATAAAAACTAGCCATTAATACAAACATTTTTTTGTCAATAATTTATACTAGAGAGCGTACGGATTCACGTCATCTGTCCACCGCTATAAACTATCAAAAAAATTGTAATGAAATAAAATTTACTATAAACTTAATAAAAGGCAATACATCTATATGAATAAAATTAAGATTTTTCTGACTGCCTTTATATTTCAGAAACCGATATTTATTGAATTTTAACGGGAAGTTTAATAGAATTCTTTCATCGGTATACATAGTAAATAAATAAACAAGCCACAACGGCCGAAGGTTACCAATATTTAGTCATTTGAAAGTTTAAACCGGCGATCTAGACGATGTGGTTTAAAGTGTACAACAACAAATCGACAAACTATCTACGTCTTTAAGATGCAATCAATGGGCATTCAAATCTATAATCAAGACTAGTAAAATGAAAATTTCATAGGGCTATACTTAGAGTGAAGTCAAAGACAATTCTTATGAGCTAATACTATGCTCATGCAAATATATTTATATAGTTATGAATTGGCTTTGAAACTGTACTTCGCATTCATATAATATTAGATATACTTTTGTAGCTTAACTGCATTAAAGTAAAAACAATTATCTGATCCCAAATGTCCAGATTTTAATTACGTTCATTAGTTAATAGTAAGTGCGTCTAATGATAAACTTAAATTAAACTTTCAAAGCAATTTTTATTACAAAGTAGTAACCGAATTTTTATGTAGTCCATACAAGTAAAATATTTCATTTTTATGTCATGATATTTTTATTCGTTTTTATGTTAAATTAGGAATTAAATCAAGTAATTCCATAATATGAACAACATTTTTTATTCCAAGGTTTATGGTAGCAAATATTATAAAATTCTTATGATTTAAAAAAATTTCGTTTTCGAAGAAGGTTATCAACCAAGTTTTTTGAATTCCATGCATTATACATTAGAAATCAAACTATTTACTTCTATGAGCCTGGATTAGTTAGACAGATTTTAATTTAAATGATGTTTAATACAGTGTATATTACATTACAAATTGTCTTGTTTAATAGAGCCTGTAGAGGTCTTTATTAAAAACACATCTCCACAAGAAATGATATTTACATATAATATAATTTTGCAGAATTTATATAAAATGGCTATTATGAATATATATGATTTAAATAATACAAAGCAACTTAATTGTTTTTGAAATATAAAAATATAAAATAATAAGGAAATATATAATATATAAATTGCAAAAAAAGTTATAATTAATTAATCAATCAATTCTTTTAATTTATTCTAGTGCTGAGAAAAAAGAGGGTAGCTAAATTAAAATAGTACTGCAGAATATGCGGGCATTTTAAATACAATATTAATTAATTTTATTACACTTAAAAAATTGAAGTGGCTAATAAAATTATTACACTATTGGCAAGAAACTTATGTCATTTAAAACTGAATTTTTAAATTTTAACCTCTATATGCGTATTAATTGTGTTTTCTTTCTCGAAACTTTGATTATGGTAACTAAAAAGTAAATATAATTTTTAGAGGAAATTTAACCACAAAAATTATTTTTACCAATTCTCTTCCGTTATGGACATCAAATCCTGGTTATCATTGTACCGCCCTTGGGATATTTGCTTTCCAGCAACAAACAGAATCATCAAAATCGGTTCATAAATGATAAAGTTATCCGCGAACACTCATATCACTAAACACTGTTTTGACTCCGTCTGTCTCCTTAAGGACATCACATCTGTACCAAATTAAAACTCGTGTGGTCCCAATACGGGCTTTCCAATAATAAATGAATTATCAAAATCGGTTCATCTAGTCGAAAATTCTGATGTAACAAATATAAAAAAATACAGTCGAATTAAAAACCGCCTAATTTTTTAAAGAGTGTTAAAAAGTATACATTATTCTATTTTTTAGTTTTCTAAGGCCTCTCATTTGAGCAAGCATAGTTGCCTGTTCTACCGCCACTCAAGTATTCTGGTTATCAGAAGGAGTTCGCCCTGTCATTTCCCAACAACCTTTCAAATATTTTTTCTTCAAAGCGCTTGTAGAGTTAGTGATCATATGCCGACGGAAACATCTATCTCGCCTGTTACATGCTCTTGTCCTAACCTTTCGATTGCTATGCCGAGCATTTAAACATATTTTTAAGTCTGTTCTATAAATCCGTCTCAAATAGACGGAAAAACAATAAAAATTAATGAGCATTTCACACCAACTTCTTGTTTTTAATTCTTAAAAACACAAAAATGTATAGAAAATATATTCAGTAGCAGAATATAATATAAAATAATATAACAACAATTCGTACGTACGACCTTTATTTCATGATCATACGGGCACTCTTTTTTATATTTTTATTATATAACCTTAACCCATTGACAATAACATACAATTTTTTTTTTTGTTAAAACCATTTTATCGTTAAAAATATGCTATATGCATTTATTTAGTTATTTACTAAATCAAAAACTAGTTCATTTGGAAATAATTTATGTTAATTTTATACATAAAATAGGTAGTATAGGATATTATTGTAATTTCACTTTTTAATTTTATGAATCGTAAGTGATCGTAAATTTTATAAACACAGAATTTTTCATTTTTATCTAAATTGGCTTGTAAGTATGATTTTATTAAGCCATTAGATTGCATTTTGTCTCCGTGTTTTAAGCACTATATCTATATATAATAATATTAATATTTATATTTTAAATGTTATATATTAATATTTTAAATGTTTCATTACGTTTTTAATGAGCAGATTAAGAATTATATAAATTGCTAATTTTTTGGGAAACACATGACTTTTATTACTTTATAATCTATCGAGTAGTCTTTTTTTCAGTCTTCGCAAGAAATCAGAATTGTGAATTCTTTAAAAAGTCTATTGTTTGAGATCCGTAAGAAGTCGGAATAAGCACTTTACTTGAAATATGAGGTTTTTTTTTGAATTCGTTTAGATTTAAATTTTTATGTGGATTTCACTCAGTTTTTAACTACTGGTTTCGAATAATAATTTTTTAATTATTTTGTCATGGCCTTTTTTTCAATTATAAATTAATTTGGAGAATTAACATAAAGCAAAAAATAAAATCGAAGATTGAGACAATACAGTAACGGATTTGTTTTAACACAAATTTCTCTAATTATTTGATTGAAATTTAGATATGAGATTCTGTTTAATCAACCAAATTTATCTAAATAGGTGGTGATATTAATCCTCGAAATAATCTGTAAATTCTTGTAAAAATCTTCTAGTCAGCAAAAAGAATAAAGTATAATGTTTATGAACATTGTGGTGTAATGGATAGAATAACGGACTCGCAAGTCTTCCATCTGTTATCCTACATAATTTTTTTTTTATTAATTTAAAAAAGTATTTTTTTTATGTTTGTAGTCTAAGACACGGATTATTAAGGTGTTCAATAAGTGACGTCTTAATAACTGGGTTCTTTTTGAAGAAAATTCTGCCCAAATCGTAAATAAGAATATTATATTATATGTATAATATAATACTCAAAAATTGATTAAGAATTTTTTCTACTGAATCCTAAATTATTTTTTGTTATTAACTACTGTTTACTTAAATTTAAATAATATGATTTAATTACTGCTCATATGTTATCTAAAAAAATGACAAAAAAAAGCCTATAATTACATACATCATCCTTCATTAAACATACCTTTTATAAATATATTTATATGCTATGTTAAATATATAGCGCTATCTAAATAATAATTAATCATTATATTGTGCATAATCTACTAACTAAAAAGGACACCATTTTTTTTTCTAGTAAATCATATTATTTATAAATTTTTCTTGTCAATGTTAATACCGGCACTTATCATTTTATATGCAGAAGATTTTGATTAATATAACGACAAAATTTAGAAAAGTAATAAAATAAAATATTATTCAAATATCTATACTTAAATTGAGTCTAAACTACTGATCACATGAAAAAAACATTCTATACAAAAAAGTTTTTTTATCGTTTAATTCATGGGTCGGCAACGCGTGATCGGTTTTACGTGGCCCACCAACCAATAAACCATTTATACCTATGACAAACTTTAAAATAATACAGGTATAGGTTTTGATACTTGTAGGAAATTTCAATAAAATTTTAATTAGACAATTATTTTTAAGCTTCAAACTACATTAGACTGTGCGACTCGCTTACTGACAAATATTTTATATTCGAAATGGCAAGCGGTTCAGAAAATTTGAACGAACACTGGTTTAAGTAATAAACTGTTAAGCTATATAACCCTTTCATATATTTAAATAGCTACTTATTCTTAAACAGAAGATTTGTCTACTTACGCAACTTCTACGCGTTGAATTTTTTCTATTGTGATAATTTTTATTATAAAATTTTCTTTTCAATGTTAATAATTTCATATACAAAAAAAAAAGCTAAAGAAAATATAAGTAATGTTTTATTATCAGTTTTAAATTGAAAATATGTGTACCTTTAAACGTTTAATTATTGCGAAGACTTATGATATGTAGGGAAAATTTTATCAAGGTTTTTTTTATTTATCAGCAACGAAAATATTTTTTCATATTATATACGAATATTTGTAGTATGAAAAATTACTCTGCATATTTCGGTTTGTAAATTACCGATAAATTACCTATGTTATTCAGGGACGTATTCGAAAAATTCTAGGCTACAGTTCGTGAAACATTTTTGGAAACTATATAGGCTGGCATTTTAACAAGTTTTTAAAATTGATAATTATTTTCCATTGAATCAATGTGCATTCAATGTTGATTATAAGTAGTTTTGGTTAAGCTGGAAAAATAAACGAGCTCAAAATAGTTTTTCTCTCTGGAGGATCTTCGAGTAAAAATAATATTAAAACTATAATTTGTTGTTGTTTTAAAAAAGTGAATAAGAATATCTCATTGATTCCACTCACGTTTTTGACTTTTTGCAACGACTTTTTGCATATTGTTTTAGTACAAGTACATCAACATGTTTTCCCATGAAAATCATTACTAATTACTTTCCATGTCATCAAGTAAAAAAAATATACTAAATATTTAAGTATGACAATGTTTTCATTATTATAAATACATCTTTTTATTTTTAAATAATTTTATAACATTTTTGCCATTGAAATACATTATAAAAAAATTGTTTACATTTTTTTATAAAAAGCAAATAAATATAAAAAAGTTTTGAACAATATCAACCATTATTGATTGTGTTTTTAAAATAATTAACACATTGTAATGTATCAAAAAAATGTTTGATTTTTTATGTTCAATATCATGCCCTTCAATCAAAGCAATGTCTTTGCTATCAAATGATTCTTTTATGTTTTAGGAAATTTTTCATCACTATTTACGTATGTGATTTATTTATCTTCGTAATCAATGAAATAATTGAATAAAATATATTTGTTCGGGACAACTGCGTATAATAATTGGTCATAAGACAATTATTTATGGACGTTATTGAATTATATTTAGTTTTTCGTCGGTTCTTTAGTTTATAAAAAAAAAGTTTTGTGGTGTTGAATACAAAAAGACTGCAATTTTTATTTACAGCGTTATTTTAAACTTATTATTATATCTTAGCTTTTACATTTGTCTCAAAAAACAAAACAAAATTAGGTATTGTTTAGGTGCTATTTAAGTATTGCAAAATTAAATTAGGTGGTTAATTTTTATTAAAGAAATTTGAGTCAATATTGAACCACTGCTGCCATGAAATTTAGCTGGTAGAGCAATATAACAAAATAACTTTTATAATGAATTTTAGTACTTAGTAGAATTGCTCTGCCAGAACGTAATATCACGGCAAAAGTGCATCTTAATGAATCAAGTTTTTTAATTAAAAATCCGAGCACCTAAATTAATTTTGCAGTACCTAATTCTGAGCATATTTAAATTCAATTTTTAATACTTTGCTCTGTTAGCTTGACTAGTATGAATAAAAAAGAAACTTTGTAAATTTAATTTTATATTTGGATACATAACCGACATCTTCGGTTTCTACAAAATATGTCTTAAAAACACAATAAATTAGTAGTGGCATACACAATATATAAAATATAGAATTAATTCTTACACCTAATATTTGTCACATAAAAAGTTTCTTATATTAAAATTCAAACGATACCTAATCTTTTGATGTTTTTTTTCTGTGTACAATTCTTAATTATTATTTTTTATTCGGGGTAATAAAACTTTGTATAACAAATGCTTTTGATGTAATTTACATTCAAACAATACATACGTAATACGTTTTGAATCAAGTGTAAATAAATAGAGTTTAATAAAAATGATTTATATTGTATATAAAAATTTTATTAAATAAATATGATTAGCATATTAATTAAATAAATAATGATAATAATTTTCGTAGGTATATTTTCTTAAAAAAATTATGCTATATTGTAATAATATAAAATAAGTATTGTGTTTAACGATACCTTACATTTTTTGGTAATATTTGCCACTGGCGGACGTCACCTGTTCCCGTGGAAATTAATAAATACTAAAATATATACAAATATAGTAATAGATTAAGGTATATTTTAGGTCTACTGTAGATGATTGTCAAATCAATCGAAACTAGTCTAGCAAAATATTGATTTATATTATTTTGTAATCATTTTTTTATTTGGGTTGTTAAGGGGATATTCAAAAAAGAATGTAGCCTACAGAAATGTTCATTTCATCTCTTTGACAAAAGTGAAACAAAAATACATACCTGGGAGGTGAAGAATATTGACAATTTGAAGAATACGAAAGAAAACTAAGTTGGTTAATATAAATGGTTAAAAATCTCTCTAACAATATGACTCTGCATTATCAATAACAGTATATAACAGTTATCATTTGCATACTATATAAGTATTCAAAGAAAACTATAATAACATAGTAATATTTGTCTACAATCTTGTATTTTTCACAATCTATTTTTTACAAATTATCTAAGATAAAATTAATATTGTAAAGTGTTTAAAAGTAATGAAATATTTCCTAATTTTTAATATATTATGACATAAAAGTTCTATTTACAATTTCATATCAAATAATTAACAGAAAAATGATTGTTTTTAAAATAATATGCGACTGTTTAGAGGTTTATCGATAAAACTAGCAGTATTATTTTTATAAAAACAAAGAAATACTTGAAAATTAAATTTTAAAATATTAAACTCAATCTTAAGAAATAACACCTCAAAGTTAAAGCAGGTTGCAAAACAAACATATTCTATGTATGCATATAATTTGCTTTATTTTTTAAATTTAATCCAGTAATTTAATCTGGAGAATATTCCAGTGTGAAACCACTGTTCGACAGATTTTGTCTGTTTTCACGGACTCAAAACGTTATCTATTTGATCCTGAAATGTTAGAATTTAGAATTGTTTAAATCGTGACATAGCTAAGCTCAAAGTTCGCAAATTCGAGAGACACTTCCCTTTTAAAGCAGGTAAAACTTATATGCTTGTCAAACTTGTAATATTTTTTCTTATATATTTTTAGTTCAGGATTTACCAAATTGATCAATTTTTCTATCAACAATTATTATTTTATAAAGTATGAATGGCCCAAAAGTAACACGTATTTGCAAATATTACAATCACGAATTTTTCGATAGAATTGTATTTAATTTATCAAAAATAGAAAGGATAATAGAAACAAATTAAAGCTCTCTCTGTTTTCCTAATATTTGCTTATACTTGTAATGTTTTATACGTATTTATTACACTCTTTTCAGAAATCGCATTTTTGATCACGCGGAAAACCTAAAAACGGGCAAACTCTCTTTGATTTCTTTATTCTTATTTACAATAGAAAGAATAAACATATAAGCCTTAACTTAAAAAATATATCGTTTTTCGAATTAATTCAAATAATTTAAAACAAATTAAATTTTCTATTTCGAGTACTTTCAGTCATTCGATCTTAGTAACATTACCCAATAATTTACAACAAAATCCTAACTTAATACTATATAAAATATTAAGGTATTTTCTTGTATATCATAGTATCAGGCATCTGTTTCAGATATTACTAACAAATTAGTCAGCTTAAATAAATAATTTATAAATCAATAGAATCAATCAATATTGCAATACTTTTTTATTTTCTGGTACGGAATACTAAAACATAGTAGATAAAACAAACACGTATTTTAGTTGACAGATGGTCAAATTTTACGATATAATTCTAATTAAATTTGAATTTGAATTTTGGTTATTTTCCGCAGTTAAATAAATATATATCAGAAATACCTTTGTATAAACTGAACATTATTCTAAAACTTCAAAGGATGCTTTTATTACAAATATTATTTTTAAAATAATACTCATTATGAATTTTAATTTAAATTAAAAATAAAAATACAATAGACATCCGAAAATCTATAACTTAGATAATGTTGCAAAAAATTTTGAAATTGTCTATACCGAATTTAAAAAAAAAAATTATAAACAATTCATGAAATAATATTCATTTTCACTATTTATTTAAAAAAAATCAAAGCAAAAGTCTTTTGCAGAGACAATTAAGTTCAAGCATATTATCCTAATGGTAGGAGAGCCCAAGCTGGGATTTATGGATTTTCTCGTGCGCCAGATTAGGATATGGGAGATACAACAACCCTTTTTAAGTACCTGCACCAAAGCTCTCGTTGTGGTGTCGAGAGTATATTAAAACGAAATATGAGCCGATCAGAATATTAAAACGAAAAAATCGATAGCTGAATTTAATCGAGGGCGTTAGATTAATGTATGGTAGATTGATTAAGTGCTTAAAGATGCTAGTTTTCTAATTTGACGATTAGAGTCTGACGCAAGCGAATGGGAGTGTAGATTAGTAGATTGTACACTTTCAGCTCGATTAAATCCAACGATCGTTTTTTCTTTTTAATATTCTGATCGGCTACGCTAAACGCGTAGCTTCATAAGACAGTTTAAATTTGGTGAACGTACTTAACAAGAGATAAGGTATCTCTTATATCCTAATCTGAGGTACTCGAATAAATCCGGAAATCCCCGCTTGGTGTCCCCTGCCATAATCAAAAAATTAAAACGTTTTTCTATAACAACTGAATAATCGATATTCTATATTTAAACGCCATCACATTCACCATTCTCATATTAACTGCTAAACTTATACTAACTCCTAAACTTCTAACGAAAAGTATGATTTTCATGGGATTTCTTAAATTCAAAAATCAATATAAATTTTTTTATTTTTAATTGCTAGTCGTAATATTTAAACCTGACCTTAGAATACCAGTTAGCTAATATTTAAACGTTAAACGGATTATCCAAAACATCACGGAAGGTTATTATAATTTGTTTAGATTCTGTTATCTAATTAATGTGAATCTTTAAAAGAATTTGTCTCTTATATTACTCAGTATAATAATACTTGCTATGTGTATGACTTTGAAATGAATATTGTGTAAATAAATAATTTAGCGTATGTGTTAAATTATGAATAAATAATTTATTTAATTATTTTTATTAAAAAATATACATTTAGTAGACTGGTTGATGCCTGGTTTCAAAACTGATGATACCGTCTCTAAATCTACATTAACTGTCCAAAGTTGCCGATATAACACATATAAAGTGTATAAATTCATAAGTAGACAGAAATTATCGTAGCAAACAAAACTAGAATGTAAATAAGGGATGGTTTAAATGGCGTATAAAGTTGAGACCGTTTAAAATAAAACCAAAAATCTTATTGAATCTATCAATAAATTGATAGATAGATTAAAACAATTAGAAATTCTGAGACAGAAAAAATTCGATTGAATATGTATTAAACTAGTTTTTTATAAAATGGGCGCTAGCTTAATAGGGGTAGCTATTGATTATTGGATTAAGCCCCTTGAATATTTTTTATATCCAATTATGTAGTAATAAGATGGTGGAAGCGCGGAGAAATATTTTTTTATTCCTATGACGATTTTTCTATTTTATCATGGTTTTAATAATAAAGTAAATTTTGAAATTATTGCAACAAATTATAATTTTCTAGAGTTAATTTAGTTAAAATCTTAAAATTTTTGAGTATATTAAAAATAAATTAATTATAACAATGTTCTGAATGTTTTAAACTTTGATTCAACTTTTAAAGGTTTAAAATTTTGATTCCAGTGAAGGTATTTTTAATATACTCTAGCAAAATAATTTTTGTATCAAAATATTATGCTAAATAATCTAAATGGCGCCTACATCCACTTGAAAAAAAAAAATTAAAATATTATGCAATTAATATTCCAAGTATTCATACGCGTAATTACTTTATTCTTAAGGATTTAAAACTATCGATTGATTATGAATAAAATTAAGGATAAACACAAATATTGAATATATAAATTCTAAACATGAATAGATATTATTAATAAAATCAGTAATGACAAGTTACATTATGTCTCCGTTATCGCAAATGCAATTTACCATTCATTCACTCAGTAAATGTTTGCATAACAAGTTTTATCGAAATTGAAAATTTATTTAACGATAATAAATATGAACATACAAATAATGGGGTTATTTATAAAAATGTGGCCGGAATTTCTTAGTAAATTCTAAAGCGAATACATATATTTTTAGCGCCGTCTTTGAACATTCCTATTGGCTGTAAATTATTTAGATAACGACACTATTAAAATATTTAAATATGTTGAATTTATTTTCAAATAAACATATTGCTTTCGCTGCTCGGTATGAAAAGATGTTGAGTCGTAAACTATATTTAATTTTTAAGGTAATTCTTTCAAACAAATATTGAAAAACCATGTGAAAAATGTTCTTTAGAAAAACTATTATTAAGAAAAAATATACCTAATTGGAAATATGAAAATTAAATACTGAAATTCGACAAAGCACATTGGTTTGGTAGCGAAGCTCACGTGATCAAACCATAACATAACCATTGGGTTTCTAGTGGAAGGGGCTTTTTTGGGGCTCCATAAATATTGTTTTTTATTATTTCGACACCAATAGTTTCGTGTCGTGCTTTTAGTAGCGAATATCTCTTAAAATATTTATATCTAATTTTTATTTCTTTTGTGTACAGAGCTTGGTATTAACAACGTTACGCCTTTGGTGAACGCCTCGTCTTCAAGAAAATCAATTATTCAACAATATAAAAACCATCAAAATGGTTGTTGTCTGTAATAATGATAATGAAAACAATGCAGAATGTGAACCTATACAAACGGATTATGCTGCATTATTCGATAATGAGCATGATAGCGATTGTACATTTATTGTGGGTCCCGCAGATGGTGATACATGGAGATTTCCCGGACATACACAAATACTTAGCAAAAATAATGTACGATTACGAGAAATGTTACGTAATATGCCGCCATCTAGGATTATTCATATAAACGATGTGGATAAACGTGGGTTTGAATGTTTGCTGAGGTATGTATTCAAATCTTTTGTTAATCTAAGTTTCGTAAATTCTATGTAGATGTTATGTTATTTGTAATAAGATACCTGGGGAAAATACGGACACACATTACTTAAATGTGCTATTAATGCTATATTTTGTGGATTTTAAAGATAAAATCGAGCTTTCTACAAAGTTTTTTTAATTTTATTTACCATATAAAGTCTTCATACAATAAAAAACAAAAAAATAAAAATTTTTACCTCTTTTTTTGGGCCTTATTGTAAACTTGTAGCTCTTCTTATAAATTTATCTTCAAAAGGAATCCTTAAAATTATCCCTAAATTAGACAAAATAACTTGAAATTGAACTTTTATTATTCATTTCGTTTAATACCTAATAATTGCCTTCGGGGCAAAAAATAAAAATTTTATATGTAGACTCTATTACATGTTTAATTTAAAGAATAGAATTTCTTAAAAAATATGCCTATCATTAAAGGTATCATCTTAGATTTTTCTTTTCAAACAATTTAAAAAAAAATAAATTCTAATAATCGTAGCTAGTAGCCGCCTTTTTTTGATCTAGTCTTTTCTTGTTCATAAATTTAATGTTTGATTGTCTTTTCGAATGAGAATATTTAGTACTTTTGTTAATAATTGTTTGTGCTTTGATTACAGATGTTTATATAGACAAGAAATAAATTTCTTGAAAGTGGAAACAGCTTTGAATGCATTAAAAACTGGTTTCAAATATCAATGTGTTTTACTTGTCGAAAAAAGTGTCAAATACATTGATTCATGTATGAATAATACAAATGTTTTGGATATATTAATAGACATTGGATTACCCCTGCAAAATATTCGAGAAGGTGATTCAGATTTAGCACAAATTGAACGATTTTATCATCAATTACGGCATAATTGTTTAATATTAATCGATAAAGAAGCAAGTAAAGTATTAGAGAATGAACGATTTGAAGATCTCACACGTGAACAAGTTGAATTTATTTTGCAACGTGATAGTTTGCAACCTGCACGTGAATACGATTGTTGGCGAGCATTAGAACGATGGCTGGATAGAGAATGTAAACGATTGCAAGTTGAAAATACAAATTCAATGAAACGTAAAATATTGGGGCATACCGAACGAGTTGTACGATATTCGTTAATGAAAAAACGTGAATTTTTGGCCGGACCATCACGAATATTAACTTCCGCTGAATCCGATGAAGTATTTCGACAAATCAAGAATAAAGAACGAAATTTACGTAATAGCCCAATAGGACAACCATTTCCATTAAGTGATACTTCAAAAAAACAACGTAAAAGTTCGAATTCTTCGAATAATTCTACCAAAGTTGCTGCAAATCGAATTTATGATTTTTGTTTAACATGTTTAGTATGTATTTTCGATTGAAACAAATACGTACCAAAGTCCCAAACAGCTAAATTTTATACCAAAGAGGATTTTTTTCGAATATATTTTTTTAATAACGAAAATCTTTTAATAATTTTTGTAAAAATCTTTTTACTACATAGATAACTTGTTTTACTGCACTGTAATGTTCCGTGCCTAAGTTTGATTTTAAGTGAGTTTTTTCGTTATTATTTTTATAGATACCCTAAAAACGCCTTATTTTCTGAAATTTTTTTAGGGTTGATATTTACAAATAAGAAAATATATATATAAATATAATAGAAAAAAATTTAATAAAAAGGCTGGTACCTAAAAAAAAAAAGTATAATAAAAGTGTAGTTCTTATTTAAAAATCGATGTTTCAAAGAATTCGTTTTCAAATTTAATTTTAAAATTTTGGTTCTTTGAAATATGAGTGCCATTTTAGTTTCATAAATAAATTTATTTATTGTGATAAGAGATTTTAAATCCAAAAATTCTTTTTTGTTACAGACTGAAATCAAAAGTTATTGTAAATTTTAAAATAATAATCTTATGGTAAACAGTCTCTTAAAGTAAAAGTTTTGCTAGTCATTAGAAATAAAATTTTTAATGCATTTTGTAATTTTTTTTAAAAGACGTTTTAATATTTTATTTTTATGGCTCTTAAAGAGTTTTATTTTATAAATTAATAACCAATTCAATCAATTTTATTATAAATATATTATATAACAATGGGATAGTTGGTATTTATTTAATTATTTCGTATTAAAATTCAATATTTTTAATATTGTCTATAAAAAGATACCTAAATACTATATGATAGTAAAGTGTATGAATTTTATTCAGAGTTTAAAAGTGGCCCTCAATACGATATATTTCAACAATGTTTAAAAAATTGTTCTTACTTTTTTCAATTTTTAGACATACTCTAGATGAAGAAATTTATTATTCTAAAGCAGCTTACACATGTTCAACATTCTATTGTAACGTAACACCGTATCGTAAATCTAGTTTTTGTGGTAATTAACATTTGAGACTTCAAAAAAGTTACGTAACATTTTTTCGTCGCATTCAAATCTCAATTATATATTTAAAATTTAATATGAATATGACAAGGGCCCATTTTATTGCCTTAAAAGAAATATGGTATGAAATATATGATCATGAATGTGTTATTTAAAAACAATGTTGTAATAATTTTATTGTATTTATGGTATAGCAGGACGCAAGCTATAAAAGGATGATTATGAAGGTAAAATTAGTTGAAATTCTAGCAAATTATTAAATAGAAAAAAATTATTAAAATGCAAAATTGATTATAAAATATGTTTTAATAAATAAAATTTTCTATTTTTCTAAATTAAAAAATATACAAATAAATCAAATTATGTTTACCAACTGCCCTATATATAAAATATTCTCCTCGAAATTATATAAATGTTAAAACGATTTTTTAAAATCTATGATTTTTTTTATTTAGATTAGAGCAAAAAAAATATGTAATAAAATCTATTAAAAATGTAGTTAGTTCCTATAAAAATTTTAAACCAAAAAAAAAAAAAAATTATGCTTATGTGATTTTTTCACTTTCAAAAACATATCATCAAAATTTAATTACTATTTACCCTAAGTCTTAGATCAATAATTCTGTATTATTAACATTCATTTTAAGTCTTTTAAAGCGGCTGTAAACTTTCAGCGTAAATTAAATAATTAACTAGATTAATCTGGATATAGAAATACTTTTAACTCGTTATATTTTGATGGAAAAATCTTCAATAACAAAATTTTTAGTTATTTATTGATATCATTTTCAAAAATTAATAATATCTACTTATCGTAAATAGAATAACGATTTTCCTTACAGTTTTACGTCTTATTAATTCGAAAATTACTTTAATTTAATGAGTTTTACGACGTACCAATCATCAAATTAGTAGTGAATGAAAATAATATTTACGACTAATGATAATGTTTATTTTAAAATATTATTGATCTAGGAATGAAGGTAAATTTTATTATATATACCTACCTAGGTTACATCTAGGAATTTTCTATTGAATGTGAAAATATCCTTCAAATATATGTTGCTTCAATGTTGGCTTATATTATGTAAAATATTATGATTTTATTATAAAAATCAAATTTTTTTTAATAAAGAAATATATAAATGTTTCATTGTCACTTTTTGTGTGAAGAAAAAAATTATTAAAAAAATAAATAAAAAAAATATTTAAATTTTATTGTATTTACGTTGTTTTCTTTTAATCATCCGTAATGTAAGGAAGTATCCTAACGAACAAATTATTTAATATAAATCCCAGGAATTTCACTAAAGAAGTATGCGAAATCACTATAGAAGAAAAGCTAAAAAGTTATAACAAATTAAAAAAATTTTTTGGCACAGTTCATCCCCATAATTCCCGGGCCAAAGTTTAACATTTTTACGTCACACGTTGATCATCTTTGTGTTTGAAAAGTATAAAACCATGGAAGGTATCGACATATGATGTCGTCAATATTGTATGAAATTAGCATATATTTATGATATCATATGCGGAGGCCCTTCCATGATGTTATACTTTCGAAACACAGGTAATATTATTTATAAGTAAATCATGAAAACACAGAAATTATTTTAACATTAACTTTATTGTATAGTTTTAAAAAATGCATTATTTTTTTGGGTTTCAAAAGCTCAATTGTGCTTGCAAGATTATATTTTAAAGCCGAAAAACTGTAAGCAACTGATTTGTAAACTTCACACTGCAGTGAGCTCTTCTACTTTTGTGGTTACAAATTATTATTTGAGCCGAGCATCCGCGGATGTCCACAAGAAAATAAATATCCATATCCGTTTCTTTTTCAGCGGATCTAAACAGATCTTTTTCATTATTCAGTTTCATTATGTATGCGCATTTATAAGTAAAGGTAGTAATAAAATACTGTTAAAATCCATTAAAATATTTTTTATTTCTTTAAAATTACATATTTGGCAAACATTTAATACTGCAATCCTTATTGTAGTGAGGCGCTATGTGCTAATTATTATAGCTGACTGACCTTATCATAAGGTACTTATCTATAATAACACTATCAAAATTCAAATTTATAATTCATTATTATTCAAATTAAATAATACTGCTAAGTGATATTACTGATAAAAATCAGATATCAATCAATAAACAACCACAAGTAAATCCAAAAAAATTATAGCAACTGAACACTAATTATGCTTATCCGCATATCATGCTTATTTTCAAAGAATTTTAAAAAATAACTAATCTATGTTCCTGAAGTTAAGACGGTCCAATTGAAGTAATACAAAAAACGTTTAGTTCGTTTAGGAACAAAATATACTGTATTAATAATTGTCACATCCATTTAATATAAAACAAGTCTCTAATCACATAAGAAGATTATACAAATAGAAATTTTAATTATAATACTTATCATTAGCATTACGTGTTATTTTGTTTTTCTGTTCACTTCCCGTAATTAAAATGTTTTTTTATTAACAGATTTATCTTTTTCGTCGCAGTTAAATGATTTCTATAGAAATCATGAATAATTAAGTTTTATCGAATAATTTTTCCTAAAAAAATTGAATTTTTTAAAAATAAGAAAGAATTATTTAAATAATTAAACAACATTAAATAGATATTAAGCGAACGAAAAAATACTGAATCAGTTTTATATTCGGAATTGTTTACAAAACCAATTCTTGTTTAGTTCTTATCTCAGATTTAAAATTAGTTTTTACATGGTCATCATCAAATTTTGTTTGAACTTTTAGATGTGTATTTATAATAATAAAATCTACATTTTCGTAATTCAACAAATGCTACAGCAAACATGCACTGCATAATGTTTCAAAATTGTATGAGTTTTGACAAATAACTTTGATTTTTGGATTCAAATATTTTTGAAAATTGTTCTTTGGTAGATATCATGCAACAGAATATATGAAATTTTCTTCAATGATAAAACATAGCTTTTGAATTTTACAATGCAACTTACATTACAAGCATATAAAAAGATTGCCTGTACAAAATAAACTTAATAAATTTTATAAATTTATTTTTATAAAAAAAAAGTTGATTTCAGTTAATAAATTAAATAATGAAATAACATACAAAGACCAGTTATGTAAATTTTTTTGAAAGGCATTGTCAAGTTCAAGAACTCACATATTATGCCTACATAAATATAAAATTGATAGATAATAAATTAATAATTCACAAGATACATTATTAAATAATGTAACAACGAAAGTTTTTTTTTTTACAAAACAAAATATAATATGTATAATATTGATTAATAATAATTATTAAATAATCAATTAATAAATATAAGTATAATGAATTCATATAACTTGAATGAAAATTATAAAATTTTTAATATTATTATTTAATTGAATGAAATTTATTCAATAAAATAAAATATATTGTTGGGTATTTTATATAACGAGTAATTTTAAATACAACAGAGCGTCAAATATCATGGAGTAAATAAATAAAATAAGTAGAAATTCGCAAAAAATCACTTTTTTCAGGAAAAACTCTTTGAAACGCTCTCCGATCGCTGAGATTGTACATACAAAAATTTCATAATATTTTAATACGTTTTTTTTTTTAGTTATTTCAGCACGCAAATCGTGAAAATAATTGAAATTTTTTGAATTTTTAAAAGTTTGTGTGTGTAGCATTTATTAGAGACTATTTCTACGTCGATATAGTCTCGGTAAAACATCTATGATTACATCACATAAACTAACTTAGTTTTATGTAAAATTTAAACCAGTACGTATAAATTTATTTAAGAGCGATTATTCACAGTTATTATTGGCATAAAGCCTAGAGTGCTTCTTACAAGATTTTGACTTAAATTACATGTAATATAAATTGCATTTCTTTCAATTTTCGCACACTGACTCAAAAAATGCTTATCCAAATGTTTTGAAATTTGGCATACCAAATATTTTTGTATTTCTCCGCTTTGAAAAGTAACGGAAGGAGCTCATAGTTCAGCACTCTTGTGAATGTGATAATATGTCTTTAAACAAAATATTCTAAACACTAATTGTATAGTTATTCTATGGTTAAAATAATTTTTAGAATCAATCAATCAGTCCCAAAGATTATACCCTACCAAATAAATATAAATAAATAAAATAAAGTTTTTACCTCTATAAGACAATTTCTCCTATAAAATAAAATCTGTTTCAAGAAATTTCAATATCAAAATCAACTTTGTTCTTAAATATAGTCGCCATTTGTTTTCATTCTTCACATAATAGAAGAACTTTTAAGTTCATACATTTCTCCGTCATAATGAACTTTTTAGAATATCTTTACTGTTTGTGTGATGTCATAATTTATAATTTCTTTATACAAATATAGATAGACGTTTTTCATATATCATGCCATACATATAATATATTATAAAATCTAGTTCACCTTGATCATATTTATAAACCTAATAATATCATATTAATTGTATGCAAATAAATTATTATTACATTTATTGTTTACTAACATCGTCTGTGGTCGAACTTCGACCATCTCTCAAATCATATCTTTGTAATACATATATTTATCTTCTCCTATTATTAAATATAAAATTAATGACATTAAAAACAAAATTACGTATTCCATTTTTGCATGGACACCGCTTTCCTTACATATTTAAAAAGATGTTGGGGAAAAGACAGTAATTACCATTGTGCTTCAGTCAGATCTTCATAACTTTTAAATCATCATATTAAAAATATTCCAAGATTATTTTCGATATTCGATTAAGTTAATCGAATCTAATGCATATATTTTTATTTTTCTGAAACCCTTTGGGACTCCTTCGTTCAAAAACTGTTGTAATATATATATATATATATATATATATATATATATATATATATATATATATATATATATATATATATAATAATTCTACAAATTTGTAAGAAAAGTAAGGAGAAAATTTTGAGCTTTTTATAAAATTATATCTTTTGTATGTTTTTTATTGAGTATTAATTCGGCTCGTCAGTGCCGTGTATTTTCAAAAATATAATATAAATAGAAAATTTCTTATATATAATTGTTGAATTAAATAATTGAAGAACATTGGTTAATAATATTCAGTAGGAAACTAAAAAATTCGATTAAATAACTTTAATGGTTTCCACATAAAATTATAACAATAAAAATTATAATTGTGTTTATTTTTGTCGAAAATTGATTTCGATATTTCGATATAACGGGAATAAATTAATATTCTACGATACCTTGATACAGTACCTTTCGAATGGACTTACTTGCGTTAATTTTTTTAAATAATAAATACTGAAAAAAGAAGGGATATTAAATTCTTGTTTGGCTATTAATATATTGATTTTATTTATTGTTTATTCAATATTTTCAACGATCACACATCGAACGTATTATAATTATTTTGTTATATAACAATTTCAATTTGTCTAAAAATAGATACTAGTCCTGTGGGTGTCTGACAAAGAACCACCCTTCATTGCACAAAAAGGTAAACCATAAGAATAAACCATACATTTTTCTTATTTACATAAAAAGACTTTTGAAATTTTTGAAGAATTTTCAAAATAGGATGTGATATTCAAAAACAATTTCAGTTTTCCTACGTTCCTACATAATTTCACAACAATTGCAAATAACCGCATCTATTTAACTTTCATTTAAAAAAATTTGGTATTTTTAGGGTCTTTTCTCAAAAAGAGGTTGTGATTTTTGGAAAAACTATCGATATTTTGTTTGCAATAAATATGTGCAAACAACAGCGTATGAACAACACGCTCAAAAGTTAGAACGAAGCGAACAGAGGCAGATAGAAATGAAAAAAGTAAATTGTCAAGTAAAACCAAAATCCTACATTCAGTTAATAATTCACTTGCTAGTACAAATAAAAAATAAAATTCCCATCGTTTTTTAAGAAAGAGATGGGAAATAATTTTTGATAACTTATAACTTCTTTGTTTTTTAATCAATTTTAATTTAATTTTTAATTTCTGCTGTAATTTTGAGTGTTATATAAGCTAAATTTAGATTTTTTGTATTTTTATAAAAACGTATTTAGACTACAAAGTAGTCATCATCAGTATGAATTAGCTAGTTGTAATGATTCTCTGAGGAGATGTTACTCGTTGCTTATTTGGTGACGGCTTGCACCGTTGGTTTGGTTGATGTTTTTTTGATAAAACAAGAGTAATTAAGTTATTTCGAATAATTAAGTTAGCGATTACATTCAGCCTCAAATATACACCTTGTGGACTTAAGTTTATACAACATTAAAAACCGGCCAAAAGTTCAAAATTTTGTGTTCGTTGTTTATGGGGTTTCTTGTATAATTGAGATCTAAAAAATTCAAAAATAATATTTATTTTACGATCGGTAGACTAATTTTTGAGATATTGCATGAAATACAACCGATAAATCGGCCTCTGGATCGGTTTTTTAGCAATATCTCAAAAACTACTAGTCCAATCGTTAAATAGATATTATTTTTGAAATCTGCGGTTTGAAATTACCCTAAAATATGTATTTTATCCAAATCGGGGGCAAAAAATTTTTCCCAATTTTTTCGATTTTTTCAAAGGGGTACCCCTTAGAAAATTGCGAAAATTATAAAAAAAAATTGAATCCAATTTCGAGAAAAACCATGTTTATAAGTGTATTTTGACCCGTAGATTTTAAAAATAACATCTGTTTAACGATCAAATGCTTAGTTTTTGAGATATCTGCATAAACCCGATCTAAAGGTCGATTTAGCGGATGTATTTCATATAATATCTCAAAAACTAGACGACCGATCGTAAAATAAATGCTATTTTTGAATTTTGCAGATCGTAATTATCCTAGAAAATTCATAAATAGCGAAAAAAAAATTTTGAACTTTTCAACCCTTTTTTGAGATTTCTTATACAATCATCAAAAACAAAAACCCCAAGCTAAAACAATCAATAAAAAAAAAATTGCGACAAAAATCACCATTCAAGGTTAATTATACCTTTAGATTAGATATAGGTACTAAATCTTAATTTAATTTCGATTTTTTGCCCCCATTTCCTAGATCAAATTATTTTGTACTTTTATAAATGCGTATTTCAAGTACCAAGTAATCATCATCAGTATGATGATGCTTGGTGACACTTTGCACATGCAAACCATCACCAAATTAGCAACGAGTAACATTTTCTCGGGGAATCATTACAACTAGCTAATTCATAGTGATGATGACTACTTTGTAGTTCAAATACGTATTTATAAAAATACAAAATAATTTGATCTATAAAATTGGGGAAAAAAATCGAAATTTATTCTAAAAATCTTAGAGTTCTCTCATAATTAATAATTATAAAATTAATATAGGCTAGTTTTACAAAGTGAATTTAAATACATAGAATTTCATTCCATGTTCAAGAATTTCAACAACTTTTAAGGTAATTTCGGAATAAAAATGAAAGATAATAAATGGTTTTTGGCATTCCATAAATAAATATTTCTTTACATTCATATACATATATTATACAATGTAACATAGATTTTCACACATAACATGTTGTTTTATTTTGTAAGATTATTAATAAATTCAAAATTACTGGAAAATCTAGTTGGTGTTGAGTTAATTAATGTACACTGGGCAGATTGATGATTATCATTAATTAATAATTTTTAATACCAAGATTCATTTAATTAGATGAATGTCAAGGTATTGTACATTCTTATTATAATTAATTTTTTTTTTTTTTCAATATCAATAGTAAATTCCATCTATATACGTAAGTTGTTAGTTAACTTGTTTTGAAATTTTTTTTATTTTGAATTTGGAATAATAAAGTCATTTTCAGACCAATAAAAGCGACCAACAAAATGTTGTTTAAAGGGGATTATCCACAGCTGCTATTGACATGTGCTTTTAGCAAGCTGTTGACTTAAATTATATATTTCGCGCACAAATAACAAAAAATACTTATCTAAATGTTTTGAAATTTATTATACACAATATTGAGATGGAAACAGAACGGCTTGTCGAATAGTTTTATAGTTGTTCTCGAAAAAAAGTTTCTAAGGTACAAATCAAAATTCGAATTAATAATAATAAATATTTTTTTCGAGAAATATTTGTACATAACAAATTTCAAATCTTTGGGATTTTTTCAGCTATTTTGGGGCGAAAATTGAAAGATTGAACATAATGGTGGGTGCTTCAGTCCCAGATTATGATTCAATTCACCTTATGTACTTTTGTTCATCATTTATTCAGTTATTTTTTAATACTTAATTTATTTATTTGTTTTAAAAAAATATTCAAGATGGTGTGAAAAATTAGCATAGTAATTAATTACAGAAATGTTAAACAATAGGTATCATGTAATTATTAAGGATTGAATTTTAAATAAGTTATATTTAAAATATAAACATTAAAATCAAAACAATGAACCATACAATGCCACAATATTTAGACTTACATTTTTATTAATGTTCACATTTGCAAGTTGTGTCAAATTTCATACATAGGTTATTATTCATCATCTTATAGTGACCAATGATTATTTCATGACGTAGATACCGTAATGAAAATTATTTTGAAAGGTATGGTGGGCTAGATTGAATTTGCGGAAGGTGACGCTGGACAAATGTGGAGTGGAGTCTACATGCGTATAATACTCACAAACTTCATTACTTAGTATATGGTATAAAGAGGCAGGCGCCTTAATAGACATTCTTAAAGATTTAACTGATGTATATTCTTTTGTCTTGGTAAATCTCTTCATTTTTTTATGGGGATATTCCAGTAAACTGCGAAGCTGACGAGCTCAAGTTATCCATGGATTAAACCATTCTGAGAAAGATCAATGATAAAGAGAAAAATTAGATAAAAAAAAAGGAAAGTATTTGTGGTACTGTTTACGAACTTTCTGCAATTTATAAAATTCTACAAATTTTTGTGTTTCATTTAGAAACATTAAAAGTCAACAAAAATCCTAAAAGTAATGTTTTCTATGTTTGTGACTTTTCGAGTTGAAATTATATGATTTAAGACTGTACCATCGTTACACTTAAATAAATGTAAATTTTGAAATTTATTAATTAAAATTATCAAATAAACGGAATTTTATTGAATTGATAAATAAAATTTATTTCTCAATTTTTATATTTTTCAAGTTATAATTATTTTTTATTACAGTTACTTCTGGTCAAAAAAATTGAGACATAGTAGACAGCTACTATGTCCAATACACCATAAAATTAGATCATGAATATGAATACCACAATGATGAATTGATATTTCAATTAATTCTTTGAAAACGAATATCTCTTCACAATCAAATAACTTAAAAACATTCGAACAAAACTGAAAATGACTTTATGGTTACAAAATTATGTTGGTAATATCTAAGCAATATAAATAAAGTCATCTCTAAGGTTACCTTTAGTCTATGAATAAGAAAAATGAATTATACCTATTACAAAAACAAAAATTAAGTGTTATGTTTATTAAAGTTAACCACAGCGTAACAAGAACAAAACAAAATTTAGAATAAACAAAAACAAAACAATATTGCACTTTGTTTTTGTTTATAATTAAAGAAAAAAATAAAATATAGTATACTTAAAACAACATCTTGTACATTTTATAAACATCGAATGGAAAATTGTATTAATTTTTTGAAAGGGTAGATAATATCAAAAAATATTGAATACAAAAGGAAACTTAATTGGGTAAACATATGTTGGATTTGATATATTTAACATTAAAATGTGAAACGGATGATAACAAAATTGGAAAGTTATGTTGGAGTTTAATTCAAAAATGAAAAAGCTCTCATATATTTTTTTTCTTTTTTCTTTAGGAAAATGGATTTTTACATGTAATCTCTCTATACAATGTCACTCTCTAAAAATGGCTTTCTTTGTTTAATCAGGATTTTTGAACGTCCATATTTTACTTATTTTTAAACAAAACAAAAATTACTTCAGTCTCCTGTTGATGAAATGAAAAGATGCTTCAAATGAAGTAATAATGAATTAAAAACTTTACTAAAAATAATACTTTTCTGTTTACATAAGTTCAAAAACTCAGAAAATCTATTACAAAATCTCATAACATACTCAGTAGTTTAACTGTATTATATGTGAATCAATGCCTAGAGAAAAATGAGGTACAATTTGTATTATTATAATTAATATTATTTAACTTCTTTTTTATAGTGATTTATAAAGATTAAATTAAATAACTGCATTATTTGAATTACAAATAATATCGATTAAAATACTGGTAATCCTTAACATTAAACATTTTTTTTTTACAAGAATTACAAAATAAAAATTGTTTTTCTCACAGATAAGTAAATGTCTGATCATTTTTTATAATATTAACTTATTTCCTTGATAAACTTTGTATGTGATTTATTTTTGTAAATGATTAACAAAATATTTGGTAGAATTATGTTTGAAAAACATATCATCCCTCTTGCGGTGAAATCATGTCATGTCCTCGAAATTTAAGGTGAAAAATCATCTGTTTTACCAAAATTTCATATTGCAGAAGTTGTAAACTAAATGTCACTTTTTTATTGGCGTTTTCATTCAAAACACCATCAAAATTTCGAACTATTTTACAAACTCCACGTCTTGACGATCAAGCCGTTTTCATGTTATCAGTTTACATTTTTGAGTCAATTGATTATTTTAAGTACCCTAAAATTTTATTCAAATTGGAAACAAATTTTTGATTTAATTTAGAATGATTGAAGATGTAAGAATGATTTCACTGTCCCAACGCTTATTTGAATAAATTTCAATAACTATAGTAGCCGAACTTTTTACTAAAAACAAGTAAATTAAACTCTACAAATAGATACAGATTTGAGAACGATGTAAGAGAATTTTGTGAAATACAAAGGAAAATTAATTAAAGTAAACAATATATACCTATGTGTGTTTTGGCTAGTAGATTTCAAATATTAAATTTATATAACTGTCAACATCCAATGGGTTCTGGGTCAATTTTATAAGCAATATCTTGATAACAAACCATCCAATAGTAAAATAAATATTATTTTCCTAGGCCTTCACTTCCCTAGAATGTTTGGTTGTAAAGATTTTCAGATTTTGTCAGAGAAATCCCATAAAGTTTAAAAAATCACAAAAAGCTCTACTTTCGACATAAAGTAACACTGATTCGTCATCATAACTCAAAAACTTTAAAAAAAATTTAATATGTCTATTCAGAAATTACATAAAAAAGTACAATAAATAAAGTGCCTAGGTACTGTTCTAAAAAAAAACTTCTCGAATAGCTCAAAACTGTATCTGCTTATAGAACTTTGTCTGTTACAGTTTTTGAAAAAATTAACTTAAAAATAATATACTATTTACCAAAAAAAAATACACTTCATTTACAAATATGCACATACTACCTGCACCTTAAAAATAAAGGTAACTTATAGATTGAACTAGGTATATGGGCTCTTGACAAAACAGCATGATGTCTTTGCCATCTTTAGCGCCACTTGAGATAGCATTTTTAGAAACAAAACATAATATAAAAAAAAAAATCGATAGTACCTCTTAAAAATTATGACAAAAAAAAAACGATAAGGATTTTAAGAGATCCTTTTCAACACACAGAATTTATTCAGCAAATTATATTTCTTTTATATTGACAAAAAAAAAATCTATTTTTATGAATAGAAAACTAAATTATTCAATACAATGGAACATTTTTTCCCCAAAAAAATATGTATTGTTAGAGTAAAGTTTTGTTACGTTCACCTGTTTTAAAGTATAATAATTCTTTTATCTCAAATTACATTAACTTTTAACACATCAAAGCAAACAAAACATTAACAAAATTTTGTTGTTACAAATTATGATTTTTAATAAAAATTATTGTTTATTTTTAACTAGAAAGTGTGAATATTATTAATGAAATCTCCTACTTGGTGAACATGTTTGCAACTTTTAACGCAAAAAAGACAAAAACAACAAAATCCAAACGGTTCCATAAGGATTTTCCTTACTGTAAACGTAAAAAGTGGCGGCTAAATAAAAACCAGGAGTGATAAAAAAAATTTCCACAATTCGAATACATAAATAAATTGTTTTAGATTTGGTTCAAAAGACATAACATTTTGGGATACTTTTCGAAAAATTGAGCTATTTTATTTTTTTTTAAGTATATTTTCTTTTTAAGTACATTTAAATAAAAGCTGGTTTTAAAAAATGTTTTTTTTACTGTTAAATTATATCAATGTTACTGCATTTGCTCACACAAATTATGCTACTACCAGATTTGCCTCTTGATGTTTGAAAATATTTGATTCGATTAGGATATATTCAGAATAAAACCTATAATTTAATTTTCTAACAATGCTTTTTTATTAAAGTGATTGTAATTATTTTTATAATGAACATTTTATAATCGTTAATAATAATCGTCATAGTAATTTTTAACATCATCCAGCACCAACTGCAGATGAGCTTAAAGAGCTAGATCCAGATTAATAACATCCACATCCATCTGATCCACTTCCAGAAGCAGCACTTGAGCCAGCAGCTGATCCGTTTCCAGAAGCTGCACCTGAACCAGAAGCTGAACCATTTCCAGAAGCTGCACCTGAGCTAGCAGCTGATCCATTTCCAGAGGCAGCACCAGATCCAGAAGCTGAACCATTTCCAGAAGCTGCACCTGAGCTAGCAGCTGATCCATTTCCAGAGGCTGCACCTGAGCCAGATGCAGATCCATTTCCTGACGCTGCACCGGATGCTGATGAAGCTGAATCATCACAATATCCTCCATATGATCCACCAGCTGCTGAACTTGATCCACCAGAGGATCCAGATGCAGAACCTGAGCCAGCTGCTGAACTTGATCCACCCGACGACCCAGAAGCGGAGCCACTTCCAGCTGCCGAACTGGAATCGCCAGACGACCCTGAGGCAGATCCCGAGCCTGCAGCTGAACTAGATCCACCTGATGAGCCAGAAGCTGATCCATTAGCGGCAGAGGAGCTTGATCCACCTGATGAACCAGAAGCTGATCCATTAGCAGCTGAGGAGCTTGATCCACCTGATGAACCAGATGCACCACATCCATCGGCTGATGAACTTGATCCACCGGAAGAACCTGATGCAGATCCCGAGCCAGCAGCTGAACTAGATCCACCTGATGAGCCAGAAGCTGATCCATTAGCGGCAGAGGAGCTTGATCCACCTGATGAACCAGAAGCTGATCCATTAGCAGCTGAGGAGCTTGATCCACCTGATGAACCAGAAGCTGATCCATTGGCAGCTGAGGAGCTTGATCCACCTGATGAACCAGATGCACCACATCCATCGGCTGATGAACTTGATCCACCGGAAGAACCTGATGCAGATCCCGAGCCAGCAGCTGAACTAGAGCCACCTGATGAACCAGAAGCTGATCCATTAGCAGCTGAGGAGCTTGATCCACCTGATGAACCAGAAGCTGATCCATTAGCAGCTGAGGAGCTTGATCCACCTGATGAACCAGATGCACCACATCCATCGGCTGATGAACTTGATCCACCTGATGAGCCAGAAGCTGATCCATTAGCGGCAGAGGAACTTGAGCCTCCTGAAGATCCAGATGCACCACTTCCATTAGCTGACGAACTAGAACCACCTGATGAACCAGAAGCTGATCCATTAGCAGCTGAGGAACTTGAACCACCTGATGAACCAGATGCTCCACATCCATCGGCTGATGAGCTTGAACCACCTGATGAACCAGAAGCTGATCCATTAGCAGCAGAGGAGCTTGAACCACCTGATGATCCAGATGCACCACTTCCATTGGCGGATGAACTAGATCCACCTGATGAACCAGAAGCTGATCCATTAGCAGCTGAGGAGCTTGAGCCTCCTGAAGATCCTGAAGCACCACCATGTCCAGCGGATGAACTTGAACCACCGGATGAGGCTGAAGCAGAACCACCACCTACTGATGAACTAGATCCACCACTTGATGCCGATGCTCCACCATGTCTTCCGCATCCTCCTAAGCCATATCCAGATCCAGAAGATGATGCTGATCCTGATGCAGAAGCACCTCCGGATGCGGCACCAGATGAAGCGGCTGAACCAGATGATGCATCATCACAGGACTGTTAATTTAAACATTCATTATTTTAAATAATAATTTGGCAAGTGAAAAAAACATTAAATAATTACCGCAATTGGATGAGCGATCACACTGCATGCAATCACAGCTGTAGCAACAATTAATACAAATTTTATATTCATGTTGATTGTTAATTTGTTAGACCGAATACAAAACGATATGAATTGGTATATTCGTTCAAAGAAAATCAAATGGTTTATATATTAAACAAAACGTGATCATGTTGCTCGTTAATTTTGTATTCTACATGGAAAAGCTATAAATTCATTCATGATTTTTTTTTAACTATGTACTTTTTTTATTCCAATTGATAATGACTAAATTATATAACATAACTATATTTGAAAATTTTCCTTGAATAAAAAAATTTATTCAGCGATAATAAACAATCCAAAATAAATTACGTCTAATTAAGTCTAACTACGACCCGGAATAATAAATAATAATTTGTTTATTATTATTAATATGGGTGTTTTTTTAAGTTTATTATCTTAAAAAAAACGGTTTGACTGTTTTTGATGAAAAGTCCGTCAGTTTTAAGTCACACAATTATGCGTCGAATAAAACAGTTGCACATCGATGTATTACATACAATCGAGTCAAAAAATAATTACGAAACGCAGATATTTCA
Source organism: Chrysopa pallens (assembly GCA_020423425.1). Taxonomy (NCBI): domain Eukaryota; kingdom Metazoa; phylum Arthropoda; class Insecta; order Neuroptera; family Chrysopidae; genus Chrysopa; species Chrysopa pallens. The sequence goes on from CM035594.1 coordinate 61,139,507, forward strand.
CTAAAAACGTAGGATTTTGGTTCTAATGACTCTACGTAAAAATATATTAAAATTTGGAATTCACAAAATCGGCTGTATTACCATTGATTTCTTGCTGGAAAGCTAAAAAGAGCGAGAGTTGTATGTTTCTTTCGAATTTTATGCTGCCAGAAAAACGGATAATATGTCGAAGTATTTTTCGCAAAAAGACATTGCTAAAAATAATTATATTTGTATTTTATAATGTTTTTTCGGTTTCCTGTCAAGATTATGTTTACCGAATTTCATGTCGATAATTTTTTTGAAGTTATTAGTTCACGAAAATTTAAAAAAATACAATGTATATTGCATTTACAGTAAATTCGAGACTGTCTATCTATTGGTAGACATTTTATTTTTTATGCCAATTTCCCTTAAATAAAAGTTTTTAAATATAAAAGAATAAATAATAAATATGATTGAGATTTGTGTAAATTATAGGTATGACCTATTTCATTTTTTAATGTATAGCAGTTTCTTCTTTGGTCGAAATTTGACCATCTTGTATACCTTATTAATTAACTGTAATAAGTAAATATTTAAAAAATTTAAATAGTAATTATAGAATTAAAAATATCGCCCAATATCGTTCAATATCATAATGGTAGAGCTTTCGTTAATTTAAGTACCGAATAAAAAGAAAAGAATCTGAAAATTGTTGTTATTCTCATATTGATTCTTTGATCATCTGAATTATGACCCCGATATAACAGATTCAAAAGGAAATTCTCAATGGTTCTTCTCTTTCCCTTTATAATATAACTCGTCACTCAACAAATTTTTATAAATTTGCAAAATAAAGTCCCTACACCTTCGTCTCTAATAGTATTTAGTACCACTCTTCGGGGCATAACAATTATATAAATCTACAAAACAAATTTAATTTTTCTAATTTATTATTAAACAGAAACAGACATTTATTATTAAACAGAAATTTGTAGGTATGCGTTATAATCATAGTAAGTATATCGAATTAAATTTTTAAACTACCCAAAATCTACAATTAGTAGGAGAAAAATAGGTAGAATCTAGTAAATTTTATTAAATAGAACGGATTTTAATTAAACATGGTAAATTTTTTTTGTAAATGCATAATATTTCATTCCAATTAGGGTAATGAGAAGAAAGCTTTCAATTTAAATGTACCGTTTTCTCATAATTCAATATAGAAATCCTTTAATTTTTCGTTTGAAAAGTCAGGCCCTCGTATAATGGTATGTATAATGACTGACTTCTTTGTATTGGACCGACATTGAAAACCAAAATACGAATTCGTTGAATTTTTAAGAGCTAAGAATTTTGGTGATGTACTTTCGACATAAAAAGTAAGATCAAGTTCGGGAATGAAGTAAATTGGTCCATTAGGTCCAATGGATCCATGATGCAACTCTTGAATCTTACTAGATATTTGTTTTTCAAAACAAATAACTTTTAATTGAAGCAGTTTTCCGTAAACTGTTTAGATTCGCGATTTATCCACAATCACAGAAAAATTTAGCTAATAATATACAATTGCAATGCATACCTATTATATTCTTATATATTTGATTATAACTGTATGGACTGCATCTTTACAGTATTTTAGCATAATTATCATTATAAATAGTTGAAATATTGATAATTAACCATGTGTCGAATATATAATCAATTAACTCTCTTAGTATTTATCTTCACTTGTTTCTACTTTGTAATTGAAACTTACTTTTATAAAATCATAAATATAATAAAGTCCAAACAAAAATCTATCTTTATTGAACTTAAAATTTCATACTGTTTCAATCATGTGATTTTTTCGAAAAATACCCCTTAGATTTAATTTAGTATATAATTTGAAAAACAAAAAACAACAACAAATGTCATTTTCATTCTCTGGTTGTAGTCTACCAAATTTTGGAATCTATTTGAAGTTAGTATTTAAGACAAAGAAATTTTTTATTTGCTTAATGTATTTTACTGAAAAATGAAGACGTGGCAAACAAAAAAATATTCATTACAAAATGTATTATTTTGACTTTATGTTCTTCCTTAAAGTACTATTTGTGTCAGAATAATGAGTTGATTTTGATCATACAAATTACAATGCAACTGCTAGATTTTGTCTTTTCAGGGTTTGGAAATATTTGATTCATTTAGGAAATATTCAGAATAAAGCTTATAATTTAATTTTCTAGAAATGATTTATTAAAATGATGTAATAATTTTTATAATGAACATTTTATAATCGTCATAGTAATTTTTAACATGATCCAGCACCAACTGCAGATGAACTTGAAGAGCTAGATCCAGATCCATCACATCCACATCCATCTGATCCACTTCCAGAAGCAGCACTTGAGCCAGCAGCTGATCCGTTTCCAGAAGCTGCACCTGAACCAGAAGCTGAACCATTTCCAGAAGCTGCACCTGAGCTAGCAGCTGATCCATTTCCAGAGGCTGCACCTGATCCAGAAGCTGAACCATTTCCAGAAGCTGCACCTGAGCTAGCAGCTGATCCATTTCCAGAGGCTGCACCTGAGCCAGATGCAGATCCATTTCCTGAGGCTGCACCGGAAGCTGATGAAGCTGAATCATCACAATATCCTCCATTTGATCCACCAGCTGCTGAACTTGATCCACTAGAGGAACCAGATGCAGAACCTGAGCCAGCAGCTGAACTTGATCCACCCGAAGACCCAGAAGCGGAGCCACTTCCAGCAGCCGAACTGGAATCGCCAGACGACCCTGAGGCAGATCCCGAGCCTGCAGCTGAACTAGATCCACCTGATGAGCCAGAAGCTGATCCATTAGCAGCGGAGGAGCTTGCGCCACCTGATGATCCAGATGCACCACATCCATCAGCTGATGAGCTTGAACCACCGGAAGAACCTGATGCAGATCCCGAGCCAGCAGCTGAACTAGAGCCACCTGATGAACCAGAAGCTGATCCATTAGCAGCTGAGGAGCTTGATCCACCTGATGAACCAGAAGCTGATCCATTAGCAGCTGAGGAGCTTGATCCACCTGATGAACCAGATGCACCACATCCATCGGCTGATGAACTTGATCCACCGGAAGAACCTGATGCAGATCCCGAGCCAGCAGCTGAACTAGAGCCACCTGATGAACCAGAAGCTGATCCATTAGCAGCTGAGGAGCTTGATCCACCTGATGAACCAGAAGCTGATCCATTAGCAGCTGAGGAGCTTGATCCACCTGATGAACCAGATGCACCACATCCATCGGCTGATGAACTTGATCCACCTGATGAGCCAGAAGCTGATCCATTAGCGGCAGAGGAACTTGAGCCTCCTGAAGATCCAGATGCACCACTTCCATTAGCTGATGAACTAGATCCACCTGATGAGCCAGAAGCTGATCCATTAGCGGCAGAGGAACTTGAGCCTCCTGAAGATCCAGATGCACCACTTCCATTAGCTGATGAACTAGATCCACCTGATGAGCCAGAAGCTGATCCATTAGCAGCGGAGGAGCTTGCACCACCTGATGATCCAGATGCACCACATCCATCAGCTGATGAGCTTGAACCACCGGAAGAACCTGATGCAGATCCCGAGCCAGCAGCTGAACTAGAGCCACCTGATGAACCAGAAGCTGATCCATTAGCAGCTGAGGAGCTTGATCCACCTGATGAACCAGATGCTGATCCATTAGCAGCTGAGGAGCTTGATCCACCTGATGAACCAGATGCACCACATCCATCGGCTGATGAGCTTGAACCACCTGATGAACCAGAAGCTGATCCATTAGCAGCTGAGGAGCTTGAGCCTCCTGAAGATCCTGAAGCACCACCATGTCCAGCGGATGAACTTGAACCACCGGATGAGGCTGAAGCAGAACCACCACCTACTGATGAACTAGATCCACCACTTGATGCCGATGCTCCACCATGTCTTCCGCATCCTCCTAAGCCATATCCAGATCCAGAAGATGATGCTGATCCTGATGCAGAAGCACCTCCGGATGCGGCACCAGATGAAGCGGCTGAACCAGATGATGCATCATCACAGGACTGTTAATTTAAACATTCATTATTTTAAATAATAATTTGGCAAGTGAAAAAAACATTAAATAATTACCGCAATTGGATGAGCGATCACACTGCATGCAATCACAGCTGTAGCAACAATTAATACAAATTTTATATTCATGTTGATTGTTAATTTGTTAGACCGAATACAAAACGATATGAATTGGTATATTCGTTCAAAGAAAATCAAATGGTTTATATATTAAACAAAACGTGATCATGTTGCTCGTTAATTTTGTATTCTACATGGAAAAGCTATAAATTCATTCATGATTTTAATTGCAACCCACCAGGTGCACACGACTTACTTCCCAGTGAAGAGTGGAAAAAGCAATAATTTACTATATATATATAGATATTTTTGTATGTTCTTTTTAGTTTTGTTATCCTCACGGAACAACAACGGTTTGACCTTTTTTGATTAATAATCATTTTGTGTAAAGTTAAGCGTTTATGCGTGGCATGAAAGTTGCTCGATATCATTATATGTTCCCAAGATAATCGAGACGAAAAATAATTAAAAAAGCACATACGAAATTACGTACATACACAAACGAAAATGTCTCTTTAAAAATATTTGGAAAATGATTCTGAATCCTAGTATTCTTGAAAATTACAAAACAAAATCGGCCCCATTACAAGAATTTTCACTGGGAAGTTTAAAGTAGCATATATATACAAGCCCGTGTATATTTAAAAATGCATATAGCATATTAAAATAAATTTAAATTTGTGTAAATTAGTGTTTTAATAAACAAAGTAAAAATAATAATTATTAACAATATAAATGTTTTTTTAACTATAATATTAACGGATGGATGATCCTCAGAAACAAGTATATGTAGTTGGTAGAGGAGGACACAAGTTCGCCTTGTCAGGAAAAGTTTTCATGGTCGGTTTTTGTTTCAGTTATATTGTATCGTTAACTCCTCACAAAGTTGACCGTTTTATATCTATATTATTAATACGAAAAATTACAAAAGTCTCCATTTTTAATGCTAGAAACAATATTTGAATAGCCTGAGAGAAAAGCAAAAATTATAATTACTGATTTCTCGAATCTAAATAAGTACTTTATTTTTAATTTTTATCGAGGTATTTATTATTTTTAATAAAATTAACAGAGACATTATAATTAATAATAAATAACAATTGGTCTTTTAAACAAAAAAAAAATCAATTTTTTAATGAATTTTAAAACTTTATAATAAACAAAATTTATATGCTGCAAAATACTTAGTGATTTTAAAATTAATTATGAAAACCATAAAAGTGATACAATTTCAAAGACAATAACTCAACAATAGTGCCATGACGTTATAATGTTAAACTAATTTCCGTGTTCATTCCAGGATTTTGTTGTAACTTACGAAGCTAGGTGATAAAAGAAGGTAAAAGTACAATTCACACATTTTTACAGTCTCAGGGATAATTTTTATGTATGAATCAAAGAATATATAGAAAATTCAAAATCTATAGCGCCAGGTACATGAGTTAAAAAAATTATTTGGCTCATACATAAAAACGAGCCCTGCGACTATCAGAAAAGTGAGTTGTTTTTTTTACCTTCCAGTAGGATGTGCCTGTAAATTGACCCTAGACACAACTCTTCAAGTATTCATACAGTATATTAGCACCTTGCTCTACAAATTTTATTTGGAGGAAAAAAATAAGGTCTGGCGGCTGTAGGAACAGGAAATGGATAAAGATACGAAATTGTATCTTTCATTTAATTGCTTGAATATTCACTTCGGCGAATATACAAAGAAATGTTAATAACTAATTTTTCCCTTAGAATATGAGCTTATGTCCTCCTCTATATAATATGGATGGCTTTCAAAAAAAACAACAACAATAATTACAAGTATGATTCATTTATAGCTCCCACAATTTACAACCAACAAAGTAAAATCGTTATAAAATTTAATTTTTGTAGAAAAAACAAAATACTGAGAATCTAGATATGTAACATATCTACATGTTTGTTAAAACATCTAAATTCATAGAATTAATTAATTAAGGTAACAGCAAATGAAATGTATACGCAGTTTTGTTTTACATTTTATAGACAAAGAGATGAATTTCACATTACAAAAAAATTATAGTTTGGACATCGTATTATCTTTTCATTATATAGGGTTTCACGGTTTCAGGAGGAATAGGATTTTTTATTTTTAAGTACTATTTTTTGAATAACTAGAAACCCAAAACAACGTGAGTGATGTTGGTACTTCACTCACGAAACCGAAATACATAGAACTCAGAACTCACCTACTAAAATATTTACTATTCCTCCTGAAACACACGGTATAGGCTAGCGGACTCATCATATATAAAGTCATAATAACAATCTCAAAATGTATCACTTAATTATGCCCAAAAACATATACTCTACGACAATTTTATTAATCGATCGTTTATATGAAAAAGGATAATAAAGCGAACTACAATTTTTGTTCGTGTTTTAGACCTGAAATATAAATGCATGTCTTGAATGTGCAAAATCAATCAAATAGAACTTGGATGGATTGAGCATATTTTGAGCTATGGTTCCATAAAGCATATTTTTATCCATAAGATAAGCGATCAAACAGAAAAGCAGTTCAAAGTATCAAATATTTTTTCGTAGTATTTAGATTTCTCCAAATTTCAGCTCAAGCACTTATTTATTTTACTGTCTCAAACTGGACACCTTTGTATTTTTAATGGTTGCTCCGCAGTAATTTTTAAACGGTCATGTTGATCGATTTCAAGAAATTTACTGCATATACGAAATTTATTATATACCTTATATGCCACCCAATAGTTAGCAAAAAATCACAAAAAATATCTAGTTTTTTTTGAAAGCTATTTCATTCATTTAAATAAATTTTATTTATAATGCCTTTGTTTTAAAAAGAAGTAAATTTTTTTTGAAATAAAACAGACTTGTAAATAATATAACTTCAAAGCCTGTACTATTACACAAAATATTATTAGTCATCTCTTTATTTTGAAAAAAAAATATGTATGAATAATATAATAAAATAAAATTTTAATTTGATAATAATCTAATTTATCACTCTTTATGGCTGCATGTATGGCAAGTATAGATTTGCATATTTTTATAATACGGTTTTTCCATTATTTTAATAATCAACAATATCGAATGTTAACGTTATATAAAAGAAAAATATATGGGAAAAGGCAGAAGTAAAATATTTTTACTTAAAATCTTATGCACTTTTGTTTCCACAAAAGAAACTCATTTTATTTTTCAATAATATATAGGTACTCAAGAAAGCAAAAAATACGATATTTGAAATTTTATACCTATATATAAACATTAAATACCCGATTATGTTGTGTTGAGTTGTTTATCAGAATTAATTTTAATTATCGGTCTAAATATTCATTTCAAACTAGAAAAATAATAAAATACCCCATAAAATTAGTGTATTTTATTATAAATAATAAATTCGTTGCGTTTTTTTGTTCATTAAATTTTATTTTTTTATCCAACTTACTGCACAAAAAACATTAAGAACAGAAAATTCTGAAAAAAAATTTTATTCTACATTAACATTATAAAACGGCTCAACATTGTACAAAACCTTGAAGGTGACACAGCGCGTTGATAAGAGATTGAATCAAATTTATCAACTTCTGATTGTCACAAGTTCGGTCATCTATTTTCTATTCTGTAAATTTTTGGTTGAATGTCACATGAAACTGAATGACAAAAATATTGGTTAGGTAGAATAGGTACATATAATTATAACAATGCATAAGTAAGTACTTTGTATATCAAAATAACAAATAATTGTGTTTTCAATAATTATACTACGATAATAGTGGAATTGTACAATTTGATTTTGTAACCAATTTAATAAGTTAATATTAGATGTTATTATTATTTTATGCATACAAATAAAAACATTCATGACGGGCAATGCTGAATGAGTATATATCAATTTAAAATATAATTTTAAAATAAGGTAAATTCTCGAGATTCAGAAGCAAATTTAGTCTATGTTGCTGCATTTTTTCTATGGGACTGTGATTGTATACAACAAGTGGACTTGATGCAACCTGCAAGGTCCACATGGCTAACTTTCCAGTGGGGAGAATATAAAATCGATAATTTGGTGGTCTTCCTTCATATTACCATTAGTTGTGCCGTGGAGCATTATCCTAATGATTTTTCGGTTTATATCTTTTTCTCTAAAATGGGTGCATCGAGTTTCATCAATTTTTGTATATTTACAGAACACAATATAGTCTATAATTAATCTAATATTTTTTTATATATTTCTATATTTTTACCTTTAAAATTATTTATTACAAAATTTTGCCATCTGTAAAATAGTGTCGCCCTAAACCTGAGACTCTTGCGTATTCAGAATATATTCTTATAACAAATATGTGCAAAAAAATGTCATTTTTTATCGCAATTATCTCGAAATATTTGGGAAGGTTAATCGTCTTCAAATTTTAACTACGTGTCGATTTAAGAATTTATATATCCAAGTTTTGAGGATTTCTTGAAATTTTGTGTTAGTACCACTGTAAGAGCATTTCAACAACTAAAATTGGAACTAATTTTGGAATATTATTGTGTAAGATTAAACCGCCAAACACATAGTCTCATATCAATATTTAATTCGAATTATATAGAAAGGTGTAGTTTTTTCTCTTTAGGCTCTTTTCATTTGATACCCGTCCTCAGCATTTGGAAAAAAATGTTTAATGTTATTTTTTTCGGCGGGCTTGGAAATAATGGATCAGAGAACATTTATATAATGAAAGAAAATGAATCAACAGAGGATGTAGTTAGTTTCAAATGAGAATTCAATTTATAAACTACTTTGATAACTTCAAACCGTAAATAATTTCATCTGTTAATATCTTATTGAACTGATTGCCAATTTATTAGATATGGTTCGTAATTTATAAATCAAAAAGAAAGATTTTTTTTTTTTTTAAGTCACTTTTCAACTACTAAAGTTATATAGTGATTTCAGTGAATATATATGCAATCTATACAACAACAGTATACAGCAATCTTAGATGTTCATCCACATCCATGATCTGACTGTGTCTGTTGTTGCTTAACTTTGGTGATCGATTGAGATCAGTAATTACGTTACACCAGTGGAGGATCAGATGGAAAATTTTACTAAAATTATTTCATTTCCAGTGATTTGCCGATTTAATATCGTTCCTATTTAACCATCACTTAGTAATATATGTAATAATAAATAGTTAATAGTTAGTATATTAAATACGGTCATCAACAACAACCTACTATTTTAATAGTATTGTAATATATACTACCTACTAACTAACTATGTAAGTATTATTATTTATTGTATGTAGTAAAATTTATATTAAAAAAAATAAAAAAACATTTATGTAAATCGACGAACCAAAACATTTTATTAACTTTATATACATCATTATTAATCATACCTACGTAAGGTACATATAGGTAATAATATTTACAACTAATAGAACTGGAAGGTATCATTCCATATTTGTAAACGTAACAAAGTTCGCTATTTTGTTAAATTGCGGACACAAAGATTTTACAATTCCAAGATTATTGGAACAACAACAATAAAACGGATATCCATCAAGTTATAGCTTGACCTTCTGCAACAGACTATCAACTGTTCCCAGTGACAATTTTCTCAAATCAGATCCATAGACTACCAAATATATTTATTGGTTTTACTATTACTGAATTCCTTACAACGATTTTTTGATACTGTTTAAAGGGAATACAATCAAATAACGAGGCAAATAAGACTATATCTAATACAATATATTGAACTTCTTTCTATTTTCATGCACGAATCACATAAAAAATAACTATCCAAATATGATGAAATTTGGTATGCGCAATCTTGGCATGAATAAAGAAGGCTTATTAAAATCAAAATTAAAAATTTAAATTTATATCTGAAAAGGTTTTACGAGGGAAACTTTTTGACATAACCTTCCGCTTATATGTAAGGATTGTGCATAAGTTTGAATAATTATTTTTTTATTTGTCAAATAAATCGTTTTATAATGTATGGTCATAATTATAGATCTCTATTTTTTACTACGTATTTGAATCAAAATTTTAACACATCTATCTTCAAATATTTGGTGTCTGAATATCGTAGTGGCTAAAAACGTTGAATGTTTGGCTTATTCTATAATCGGCTATGGGTGGAAACCCCTAGTTTTTGAAGAACTAGGCCCATCAACTGAGTCTACCAAAGAATCAAATGAAAAAATTGAAGCAAAAATTTCGGTGGCGTAGTTTTTTTTTTGGTTCGCATTTCACTCACAATACTAATTCCACCAAAGATCTTCCTTCTGATATTTACTAAATATTCAGCGTTGTGGCTAAAAACATATTTGGCTTATTCTATAATCGGCTAAATCACTATGGGTGAAAACGCTAGTTATTAACGAATAGTCCATCAACTGAGCTAATCGAACACTCACAGAAAAATTGATGTAATTATGCAAAAGCACGGTGATGTCCCGCTCTGTAACCACTGTACTGTTCAATAAACAATGATGACACATCATCAAAATAAATATAACTTTGTTAGTTTAACTAATCCTATTAGTTGTAACTTGTAACATGACTGTATTATATAGTGGAAAAATATGTTGGAAAATCTTCACACAACCTCCAAATATTTATTTGATTCTAAAAACATAAATATTTAATAAAAACAGTATACAAAGGACTCATTAACAATGTATTTCAAAGTAGTATTTGAAATAAAAACTTTATGAAAATATTGGAAGCCCAGTAGCGAATTAAGCCCGAGAGGCCCAAAACTAGGGCGGCAAAATTTGAGCAGTGCCAAAATTTTCAAGATGACTAAAATTAAAAATCGATTGGATTTTCTGTAAACTGTACCATCGAAACATAGTACCATTTTGAAGGTAGAATTTCTTCTCTATTGTGTCATGAGGCCAGCCTCATGTCACTATATATACTGTTACAAAAGAAAAACGAGGCCATGTCGTCTCGGGCCTAGGGCATCTTCAAACCTAAATCCACTACTGTGGAAGCGTACGATGTTTGATTTTGGATATGTATACCAAAATTAAAGGAAAACGTTTATGTGTGCAATGACAAAGCCTGGATGCAAACTTGGAATAAAATAGAGGAAAATAGAGGAAAACCTTTGAGACATAACTAGAGATAATATGAAGACAAAATACAAGTTTGGTGCATTTAGGATAAAGCGTTCGATACGCTATCGCTTCATGCAAACCGATCAATTTCAGAAACCGAAATTTTTGGATTCAGGGGATCTCAAAATATGTAATTCTGGTGAAAAATTAATATCAAAATTCTGACACGACCACAATACTTGCTTTTACTAGTAGTAAAAGAAAGTATTGAAAACTAATAGATCTAATTTATGTGTTAAATCTCCTTTACATTCAAAGAAAGTTGGCGAGAAACATTTCACATGATTTAAAATTAATTACTGTTCATTCCACTACGGACGGGTCTTGAGACCAATACTATTTCTACCCGAAATTGCAAATGGATGATTGCTTCAATTGTTTTTTGGAAATATTTCCTCAAAATGTCATTGATATGATTCAAAGCTTTCAAGAATATCTCTAAATAATTCTTCTAATTAAGAATGCCTACCAATTTTTGCAATCATTTGTCTTCAGACAAACTTAATTTTAAAGAATTATTCTTTAAAAATATCACTTGCATTGTATTCAATCTTTAAAAATATTGTATATACGGAGGTATTATAAATACAATTAAACTTATTTAATATGACATTAAAATAATTGAATATGTAAACATATACTGAAATACAGTGGCGACTTTGATACAAACAAATTTAAATTATGTTTGCTCATTTTCAATTAAATGAAAGAACATATTTTACTCAAAATTGTTTCAAACAAAAGTTGTCTGTTTTAAAAAAAAACAAACATTTTTTGTATTTACATTTTTCTTCTATCTCTAGTGGTTAAAAAGTTGGGTCACGGATCCATTGGATTCAACGGCCGAAATTGCTGCTCAATCATAAACTTGATCTTACTTTTTGAGTCTAGTATACACCACCAAAATTTCAGCTTGTTATCACACCATATAGCGAAAAGTCGGCTAAATACACTGAGTATAATGATCTAACTTGATTTTTGGCCACACAAATTATTTTTTACTACGATCCTCATTTTAATGAATTATTGCGTCCATAATGATAGTTTTGTCTGATATTTTTATATTTTTGAAGTTTTTTATGACAGACAGCACTATACTATTTAAAATGCAAATATTTTTATGCATCAAAAAAATTTATTAAACTTGAGATATCTATAAACGACTTCAAAAGCTCAAACAAAAATTTGTAATATCTAATTACTTATAGACCAGAGTAGAAGCCTTAAAAAATGATAAAAAGTGGAAGAATTAATACAGTAGGATGAAACCCATTGGAAACGCAAGATAATATGATACAAATGAAAGAAAAAATAAATTACGGGCGATCTGAGGTCGGGAAGTAGGAGGGGTGAGTTTTTAAGGGTAAAACACGGTTTATTTCGATTTCCGGCAAAACTACAAGTCCTATGGGAAAAAGTTAAATGGCTAAAGTTGTAGGTAATAAAAAGATCTACAACTTTTGTATTTACACTTTTTTCACATAACCTCAAAATTTTTCGATTGAAAATTAGAGTGTTTTTTCGATATTTATTCAAAGTAAGATGAATAAATAATGGTATATTAATAATATAAATACAAACTAAATATTTTGAATTCCACACATTTCAATTCGACTCTGTCAAAAATCAACATTATGTATTTTTACAATTAATGTAAGCCAATAATTTGTTACTTACTATATTTTTTATAGTAAAAAATTTCAATATTAATAAAAATTAAATATATATTTAGTATAATATTTAATAATAGTAAATAAAAATATTTATAATTATCTCTCTATGAATAAATATCTATTAAATAGAAATAATAATAATTGTATTTCAAAAACTTCCTATCAAATTTTTTTTTTTTTACATTTTGTAGTTTATTCAAATATTTGTTAATAAAAACGTAATTATAATTAATTAAAATAATAATAAAAAAAATTACTACAAAAGTACTGTTATTGTTTCTATTTTTTTATTTAAATAAATTTAAATAGTAATAGTAAATTGAATAAAAATGATGTGTATTATCGCTTGATAATATTTCACTCCCGGATTAACATATTTATTCATCATAATGGTGATTCTAGGACAACTTCTAGGCTAAGATTCCTTGGTGATCAAAGCACAAAATAACTTGTTGGCGGAGGTTTTTATCTCCTAAACAAATCAGATGAATGTTACATTGAGTATGAACTATAGGCTACTCTTGTGATATAATTAATTTAATTATGCTAAGTGTTATAACGTCATGTTTATTGATTTTACCACACCAAACTTGCTGATATGAAGATTTAGGCCAAGAATGGAATCGTTGATGAAAGAAAATCATATTTGTTTTCGTGGAAGTAATGAGGGGGGGGGGCTTTCAAGGAGTCTGCGGATGTGCGGGAGGAACATGTGCTACGATGCTTACTCCGCAGAAATCACGCCCATTCACCTTCTCGGAGCCTGCTGACTTTTATAACAGTGTATGACTGCTACTAAACATTCAATTCCAACATGAATTAATCGACTTGAAATGATTGTGTCATTTGCAACGCTACCTCCTGGACCAATATACTTGTAGCAAACAGTAACAATATATAGCAACTAACTGGGTATGAATATACAAAGCGGGGTATTTGTATTTTTACGTGAGTTAACTCTTATTAAATGTAATATATTAAAAGATTTAAAATTTTTCACGTGTTTCTTGCTTTTTCAGGGTAAATAAACTCTAAAATTCACAGAAATAAATCTTAAAACAAGATGTTAAGATTCCTGGGTAGTGCTTGATATCGATCCAATTTATTGGCGTCTTCGAAGGCTTTCGGATGATATCTTAAAAACTACGTCTTTTATCTTTAAATGTTTGTTTTGGTTTCATAGACCTTAATTACCCTAGAAAATTGGAAAATAGTGAAATAAAATTTATTGTTTTTGTTTTTGTAATGAATTTTTTTAAGGTTACTTATACAATCAAAAGAAATTTTGTAAGCTTTAAACATCACAAGAAACTTAGCGTTGTTCTAGCACATTTTTACAAAATATAATAAAAATGAAAAAAATCTCATTAATTTGTGAGGGAAGTAAAAGTTATAAAACTGTAAGGTATATTTTCGATCCTTCGGAGTAGGCATTAGTTGTTTATGAAGCACATTGTCACGTTGCTGTTTATAATGCTCCCTCCCAAGTGAAAAATTATAATTGAGAAAAAAACTTTTTGGTAGATTGAACATATTTTGGGTGTACAATTTATTACGGTGATACGTGGTCGAAGTTTTGAGGCACTATAATCAATCATTAAGTGTTTAATATACAGTAAAATATATAATTGTATTCTTACTAAAAGAAAACATAAAATAAAGAATTGATCAGACGATATTAACAGTATATTATTTTATATCAACTTAAATGGTCGAGTATGCAAATCAACAATTCTCTCATCGGTTTCTGCACACGCTGCTGCGATTCTAGCCTTCTCTTATACTATAAGTAAGAGCATAATTCTGTTCTGTTTTTTCAAATAATACAAATAGTATTTTAAATACCTACACAAATATCTTAAGTATCATACATATGTATACATAGTACATGCATAAATAATACGTTTACGCATACAATAAGCATTATTTAAGTACGTAAGTAAATCTTAATTTTTAACATCTATATACATAACAATATGGAGCAATGTTGATAAACAAAAACAAAATACAAAATAACGAAAATCACGTGTCTACTTGGCGAAAGAACTGCGTGTGCAATATACAATTCCCAACACGACGCGTGTGGTGCAATCACGTATAGTCACGTCCCGCTGTGCCACATGCACCGCAATATGCGTTAGGCCTTATAAATGGCAAATGAAATGTGATATATGCCTAGACGATTAATGTCATAAAAGTAATCTTATGCGAGTATTATTGCTAATTTAATTAAACAAACATAGATTACACTCATCGCGGCTTTAAAATAATCTTGAATCAATCATAACTATTAGGAATTTCCTTCTGTGGTTACCGTACTTACTGACTGGAACTGTCTGAATAATAACAAATACAATTCTTCCAAATTATTTCCTAAAATGTAAGGAGTAAGTTATTTTGCGTTGTTGGTAGACTCTAGCGAATTGAATTTAAAAAAAATTGAGTTTCTATTAATAATAAAAATTGCAGTTCTTTTAATAAGTATTGTGTTAAATCATTACCAAGCTTGAGAAAGTCAGTTCCAAAACTTAGCTCATGCATGATCAATGAGAAATTTTGATCCGTCTCGAGACGCCTGGCAGATGAGGAACATGGAAATTATTTTGTAGGTCTATATCGCCACGCCAACAATCAGGTTTACTCTCACCTATAGATGTTTCACATCAAAAAGTTCACTCAATTTTAATAGGTCGGGCTATATGAGATGCTGAAAACCAGAAATCGATTTTTTTAGTTAGAGCGTATTTTTCAAGTAAGTTTAATAATAATTATTAACTTCATCGATGTAATTACACAGACTAATGAAATCAGATAAGCGATATCTGGATCCCAAATTATTAAATACGAAATTGAAGTGTATTTATTTTTTTGAGATCTATATTCTAGTCAAAGACTTCAGACAAAGGGATGAAAATTCAATAAGAAATCGTGACCAGACCCCCCACTAACGTAACGTAATAACTGATCTCAACCGATCAACAAAGTTAAGCAACGTTATACACAGTTAGTACTTGGATGGGTGACCGAATAGACCGAATTCTGTGTGCTGTTGTGTTGTTTAAAATATGCCCAATGCAGTCACTAGTAGTCTCACGATTGATTATTTATATGGAGGCTGAGTTGTGTTCAGAGCAGATTTTTATAATAAACAAAAAGAATTCTGAGCGACCAAGACCCTTGTACACATACATAGAAACGTAACGCAACAAACGATCAAAAACCAATCCTTCTTTTTCAATACACTTTAATAAGTTAGTTGACTACTATACTACACACAACTTCAAGTTACAATCGGCCATATTCATTCTTGTTTCTATGTTGCTTAGTAAGCTTCTTAATAAAAAGGTGGTATAGTCAATGTTTCTTGAAATGTTTTAATTTATTTTTGAGAATATTCTCAGTTGCTAATAATTATGCGGTTACGAGTTATATGTAAACAATGCAAATAGCTATGTGGACTGACTGAAGTACTATGTGACGTTGGCTTGTCTCTTTTTTTTAAGATTGCGTTCTCTCTCAAGCCGTTAGAAATACCTTAAGTATAAAAGAATACTTGACAATAATTTCGTAGAGGTAATTATATCGGGTTCTTGAAAGGCGGCTTTTCATATCGTGTTATTGGAAGTCGGATTACAGCATGGACAGTCTGCGAATCGTTTACAGGTCGATATTGACCAAAAGTATCGGTATAGACAGAAAAGTAATTACAACAAAATTTTGTAGGCTGTCTACACATTTCATTAATTAAAAGTCTATAGTCAACGTAAAAGAATTTACCTGTATAATACATAGTTTTAACAAAAAATATAAGTTAAACATTAATTAATATGGCCGATTGTATTTATAGTAAGGAGTAAAATACAAATATAAAATTCAAAAACACAACAAGCGATACAACGAACTAACCACCCGCCTTCTTTACGTACGATAAATACTCTAAGAATAATATCAACCAAATTAAATATTTATGATGAAATAAAATTTTATTATATTGTAAATATTTATTTGGTATACTGTAAAATTGTTTACAAACGTCTTAAGTTTGTTCTTTATGTAAGAATTATAATATTAACTTATCAAGATACGATAGCACTTCTTGGTTGATCAAATATTATGTGATGTAGTTAATGATATAACAATCTATTTCAGTTATATACATCAAATTTTGCAAATCGGTCTCGAAATTCATAATGATCTATGCCCCTTCCTTTAATGATGTCCTTTCCCAAAAAGTGATCCGAGGGAACACTCTAAATGTAATAAACATTAATACAAACATTTAAAAACGAATAATAAAATTTGAATATTAATTTATTAGTTTTTAACAAACACAAAACACTTGATGAACGCAGTCTACTTCAATTCGCATTTCGGAAATTATATACGCTCCTGATAATAGCCACCCGAAAATTTTTTTATATTTTGAATCCAACAGTTTTCTTTACAATTAGTTATTAGGTATTGTAGATTATTGGGTATAATTAATTAATTATTGGGTATTGTAGATTTGTATATTTTGCATGCCTTGAAGAGTGTTACTAAATGGTCAGATTGAGAGCGAAAGGTAGGGTGTACGATTCAAGTAAGGTATTTTGAATAAATTATGGTTAATAATGATTTGAGTGACGAATTTAAATGTTCCCGGAAATTGGTTCTTATAAATTTTAACAATTTTCGTGAAAATTTTCTTATTTTTTGAGTTATTTATTTGCGAAAATTGAAAAAAAAATAGTACAATGTATATTATTGACCTTATAGTACATTAGTCAATATTGTAGAGGTATCATTTTTTGTATCAATTCCTCATAACTCTTATTTATTAAAGTAGTTTAACAAAATGCAAATAGATTTAACTAACGATTTGTGAATTTTTATACGCATTATTTGAGCCTATTTTTTTTTTTCTGGAAATCGTAAAATTCGAAACTGGAACAAAGTTCCTGCTGGTTGTTCCTACGACACTTACCACTCTTATTATTATTATTATTATTTTTATTTATACAAATGTAAAGAAATTTAGAAATATAATTTCAACTCCAACGAGCTCACTAAGTTGTTTTGACTATTTTAATTTTCGTCCTTTAATAATATGCGTTTCGTTCCTAATGGAATTAAAACTTTGTGGGCATTTAAAGTGTGTTTTTTTTTTGTTGGATATTATATTTACATATTTATATATTTTCTTGGAATCTTTTGAAGACTTCATCAGTGCTTTATTATTTTCAACCTATAATATACATAGTTATCAATGTCTCTTAGAATGTCTTAAAAGAACAAACTTATCATTTGTTGTTATATTACTTGTGTGTATACTATATACACTAATAAATGTCTTATATTATTATTGTAGTAAAATATCCCCACTCCTACAACACAACTTTTAATTCTTTATAGTAAAGTAATGTTTCTGAACTTATAATACACACATATAACATATTACACATACTTCCAGTCAAAGTTACTGAGTAAGGCTTTTTTTTATTCATACATACATACCACATTGCCAAGAAGTTACTTAATTCAATAAATTTTTGTTATTTTTTTTTTGTTTGTTTATTAAATGGTTGACTGACTTGTTGGTTGTTTTAGTTGATCGTTTTTAACAATAATGTATAATAATTTCGTTTGACTAATTATTTTTGCATACATATATTTCTTGTGTTGTGTTTTTTTGTGTTGACTGTCTTATCAAAATTTTGTGCATCAATTATCGGACTTCTGTAAAAACTACATTTTTGTGTTATTGTTAATACGTGTGAGCATAGTTACAATAAAAATAGAGGCTTCGTTTTTTACGAATTATGAAATATTACACTTATGGTGTTTGGTTTTATTTAAAGTGATTTTTAAGTATCGAAGTGGCACTGTTTTTTCAAAATACAATTTGGATTTTTTCTTTTAAGCTATAAGGTAAGAATTTATTACTTCTTTTTTCAATAGATTTAAAAAAAAAATGATTTTTCGTTGAACAAAGTGTAATTTGAGCTCTTTTGAAATACAACTAAATTTCAGCCAAAGTGTTTGGTTCTTCATTCTTTGTTTTATTGAGTATTGAGCAAAAATTCAAAGAGAGCTCCAAGATAACGGGGCAAGTCGTAAGAGCAAAAATCAATCGTCAATATTATGAGTTAAATGCAGTATTAAAAGAAAATCTGCCTTGGCTTGGATACTGAATGAAACCACGGAGTGAAGTATCCAAGACTTGAAAATTAAAACTATTGAGATTTTAATCTTTTTGATAAACTGTTTTTCCAAGAAGTGTTACCGTTTGTATTAAATTAAAAGCAGAAACTACTGGCTGTTTCAGTAACACCAGTGAAAATTTTTGTAATAGAATATGCAAAACTTGCATTTTAGGCAGGTAAACGGTTCGAAAAATGATGCCAGTTTATTAATAACAATAAAAACGGATTAGTTATATTCCAGAGTTTCCCACTTTGGATATAGATTGGCATAGTGTGTTTCAAAAAGTCACCTGTAACCACATCATCCACCAGTAATTCTTCGCAAGTTAATATCATCTTTATACGATGGTACTGTGGAAACTGAATGGAGTCCAGAAAAATAAACAAACACCAAATTAAATTAAATACTCATTTTTTTAAATCGAATGAATTATAAAAATTTAGGAAAAAAATAATTATCATCAAATTTTGGAACATCCTTAAATTGATGTATTTTTTAAATAACTAACCAGGAAAAAAAGATGTCTCAATTTTCGCTTAAAATAACTCAAATATGTTTATTCAATTGTTGTGAAATTTGGCATACACATTCTTGGCTTGAAAACGGCGTACTTGTCAAAGATCTTTCCCAAAAAAATAATTTTCTAAATATATTATCGGTAAAACTTTGCAACAAGCCCACAATTCAGCCGCATAGAATTTCAATTGAACTGAAATTATTCGTTTAAATATTTCCCTCAAAGTTTGACCCAGTTTCCCAGTTTTTCGTGATGATTGGGGTTTTATAAAGGAGCTGAAATCACTTCTGATAACCTCTCATTCCGTTTTAAAACTATTCAAACACTACGAGATTTTATATTATATATATTTAAGGAAACCTTTAAAATTGTTATCCGAATTCTGGATAATAATTTTTTTGGTGTTCATTGTGCTCGAACATTTATTGTTTAGATATCTTTGTTTTGATTCGAATTCAATTTTTTAGATATTGCCTGCCAAAACATTATGAATAAAAGTATAAATAATATATTTTTAATTTTTGAAAATATTTATATTCTTAAGTGCGAATACTAGTCATCATCAGTTTGGTTAAAATAAATTTTATATATATAAATACAAATCATTTATTATTCAAAACTACATTAAAATCTTATGTAAACATTGCATTAAAATACCAACACACACAAAACATAATTCATAAAACACACATTTTTGAAAATTCTTGCGTAATGATTTTTTTTTTTTGAGTATTCAAGCGCAACAAATACTTATACTATTATAGAACATGCTTTGTATTATAAAATATGCGAATTAATTAAAACAATTATTTCAATTGTGTGTGTTTATTTTAAAATCGATGAATAATCAATGAAATTATAGAATAAGAATAAGCATAGAGATTTTTAATGTTGAGATGGAACCGGATCAGAAATCAGACATATTAGAAAGAAACTGAAATAAAATATATCAATAATAGACATTTTATTGATTTATCAATAATAGACATTTTATTGATTGCCTCATTTGATACAATACCAGTCCATCTCAATTATCTAATTTATGTTGGGGTTGGGGGAATCGCACTAAAATCACAAAACGTATAATAATTAAATCAATTAATTTATCTATTACTATTAAGCTATGTATGAAAAGGATATACTTTTTCTAATGA
This sequence comes from Chrysopa pallens, assembly GCA_020423425.1. Classification (NCBI taxonomy): domain Eukaryota; kingdom Metazoa; phylum Arthropoda; class Insecta; order Neuroptera; family Chrysopidae; genus Chrysopa; species Chrysopa pallens. The sequence continues at coordinate 61,160,270 of CM035594.1, forward strand.
GAGAAAAAAATCTAATACTATTATTGGGCCAATTTAGTTTTTAATCGCACCATGTGATTTGAAATTTATTAAACGTTCATTTTGTATCTTTCCTAAAAACTTGTTTTATAAGGCGTGGCGCATATTGTGACGCGTGTGGCGATGCAAAATGACGCGATCGCGCTACATGCAACGTATTGCCACGCAGTTCTCTGGCCCAGTAGACACGTAATTTTGTTTATTTTGTGTTTTATTTTTGTTAATTAGTTTTTTATTGGTAGACTCGGATAATGAGCGACGCGTGGCAAACTGTGTGTCTTGGACACTGTTCCACGCGTTTGTCATGCCTCCCCAATCGCGTTGCCTAGCGTCTTGTTGTCAATTGGCGCTCACTCATTCATCTATGTTACAAAAAATCGTGTTGTGACATGCTGCGTTGCAATTTGCCACGCACAACGTAATATGCGCCAGGCCTGAATGGAGTAATATTATATCTACGTTATGTACATAACGTTTTCAAAGAGCAAAAATTTAACTTGGCTTAATTATATGGCTAAAATGGCTCTATAAGATAATGTATCCATCTCTTTTTTAAAAACGATATTGTACATGTAATATATAAGGAGATACTTGTAAGTGACGTCATAAGCAAGTATTCCCCTCTTTGTTTAATTAGGAATTTTAAGTGTACATATCTTAAGCTTATTTTAAAAGATTTTTTAAAAGTAAATTCATTTCCATGTTCGTGAAGGAAATACACTGAAATAATAAAACAAATTTAATCTAATAGCCTATTAAAAACGAGTTCTGAGCATAGTCACAGCAATGCAAAATAGACTTAAATTTATTTATGTGTTTTCTCGTGATCATGTTTTCCTGATAAATCTAATACTTTTATTTATTTTCCTAGTCTAAGGGCACAGTATCAAAATATAAATTTTCTTCATGTATTTTATTTAATATTTGTCAAAGCCAATTCAAAAGTTTGTACCAAAATCGGGTTTGTCTATTAATTAATGAAATTATTAAAATGATTAAATGAATACACAGAGAGATCAGTTGTTAGAAGAATACTATTAGATAGAGATGATGCAGACAGATATGTGATGGTAAAATAGACATGAATATTGTATAAATAATTTTTAAGTATTAATAACGTTTTATTATTATGACTCGACAGTTAGTTACACTAACTAATAAGTTTAAAGTGTTATTCATAGTAATTTGTATTTAAAAATACTATGATTCATACGAAGAATTCAATAATATTTATGTAACAATAAGGATTGCACGTTGAAAAATTAATGATCTTACAACTTAACAAAAATCATACGAAGAATAACAGGGCAGTTTGCTATTCTCATTTTAACTATTCATCAGCCTAAAGTACCTCGAGTATTACATAATTTTTTGAAGCCCATTTTGAAATTTATAAAAAAAATAGTTTTTTTTTCATTTAACCTAAAATTTTTTTATATCGGCGCTTTGACCAACTTCCTGACCAATTTTTGTTTTGTGTCTGTCCATATGTCGGTCTATAAAACTCATTCAGACGAATGCGCATAGCTCTATAACTAACGAACGAATATTTATAAATTTAGGGTAATCAATAATGAAGATTTTCGGAATGGCCCCCGATTATAGAAACATCTCATCTATCAATTATCGTTCTGACAATACAGTGCTCGAAACTCATCTCTTTTTCACTTAAATGTCCATATCTCGTGAACTCTTAACTCGATTTTGATGAAATTTCAGCAAAAATAAGGTCAACTTACTATATCAGAGAAATTTTATGTGATAAAAATGTAGAAAATGTATTATTTTACGTCATATTCAAATTGCATCTAAATCGGTAAAGCTGTTCTAGAAATAAAGCTATTTAAGTAATTATATTCGATGATGGGTGTGTTCACATAAGTATACCATTCATCCAATTTTGATGAAATTTTGTATGCAAATTCAAGAGATATTGGAGAAAAAAGTTGCCTTCGTACGGTACAAAAAATTTAATAATATTGAAATGTAGAAAATGTACTTTTACTAATTTACTTATGTTGAGACGAATATTTAAGATATATATATTTTATGTAAAAAGAGTCTGGATACTTTGGCTGAGGATATTCAACAAAATTAAACACCATACAGAATTTGAAATAAGAATGCATTATAATAAAAATAATAAGGCAAACAAAACTCCACCGATAACGCAATGCAAACATCAAAACCGATATTTAAAGAGAGACAACAACTGTCCGAATTAGTACTTGTATGGATGCTTCGTTTCTTTTTTAAAAAGTTGATACAAAATTTATAATATTGGTATATGCGATTCTTTTACCAATTCTTTTTGACCTACGGAGTCATGATTTTATCTCAATTTAAATTAATCGCTTTTTATGCGACAATGATTATGAGCACTTGCTACTAGTAATACTAACATCTTAAACTCAAGTGCGTCGTCAGAACTATTTGCAAGAATGAACATGTTAACTTTAAACATTTCACTGATAATATAGTAGAAATATCTCTATATATTTATTTGCTTCTGTGATTATTATTGAAAATAAATTTTTTTTTTAATGTATCTATTAAATCGGTTAGTATAAAAAACTTGGCTTGAAGATACTCATGCGACTAATGCATAGTAGCCGTTGTTTGGAAACTAATTATTTTGAAGCTCTGTAATGAAAACTATTTTCCCTGTAATGCGAAACCTTTTACACCAGTTTTACGTCTTGTCGGATGCGGCCAGAAACGCATTGGAATTCAAAATTTTGAATAGTACCCGGTTATCGATATAACAAATAGAATAAAAGTGGGTAGCTTGATTTTTATACGTATTCTGATTAAGATAATCATTTACATATAGAGCCAGTTTTTCGATCTTCTGAATTCATCCGTCTTTGTTTAAAATTTCTAAGAAACCATGTATAAATAATGTTGTTCAGACCTTACGTCCGATAGAAATACATTCTTCGCTAATTTCTTCTGTTAATTCTTCTTGCAATAAATCATAAAGCTCCAATTAATATTATTAAAGAAAACTGTAGGATTTTTCGAATAATTTTTTGCTCCTATTTCCTAGTGATACTATAAAATATTTTGTATTTTTATAAATACGTATTTTGACTGCAATTTTAGTCATCATCAGTATGAATTAGTTAGTCGCAATGATTCTCTGAGAAGATGTTACTCGTTGCTAGTTTGGTGACGGTTTGCTCAATTTTTTAAAATACAAAACATTTTGATCTTGAAATTGGGGCAAAAAATATGTATGAATTAAGTTTACCCGTGAGCCAATACGCAATAATAAATAATCCATTTTTATTGTTATTAATAATATTGTTGTTGACGCCCGTGTTAACATTGTTATTAATAATTTAATAACTAATTTAATACAAACCAGAAATTACTTCGTACATAAGTCATTATTATTAGTATGTGGTTACTAAAAATTAACGTAAAACCACTTAATTATTTTAAGTAGTATATCTTAATTTTCTTTTGTGATAATGAAATTATATAATTACAACATCAATAAGTTTATGGCGGCATTATGCCTTTTATGCTTTTAATTAAACGTTTAAAAATATTATTGTATTAATTAATTATCAATTATAATCAAAAGGAGTTACACAAGAATAAAAAATTAATCATAAAATATTATAAATTATTTTTCCCAAAAAAATCTTCGAGTAACATTTGTATGAACATATGAACATAATTACATAAAATTTAAATGTTCAATCATACGCTTCCGTCATAATTATATTGTTTATATGAAATATTTGTGGGTTTATTAGTCTTAACCGTTTAAAAATATGCTGTTACAAAATTTTTGGTTTTAAAATTAATTTAGCTCTTTTTCGGCTTTAAGGTATCACGATAATTCCAAAAACAAATAGGGATTGTGCTTGTATTTTTGCAACGAGAAAATTAACCAATGACTCGTATCGATCCAGTCCCATATTAGATCTATATTAATGACTATCTACAAGTTTGATGTTTAAAAATATTACTAACTTTAGTTTAGAATAAGTGCTATAATGTTATATTTATTTATTGATAAAAAAAAGTTAATATTACGTAGAAAATTTTAATTGATACTATGAATTTGTTGACATTTTGTTACAAGGGACCATCAATACATCAATATGTGTTAAATCAGTGATACAAAGTTTCAGTTGTACCGCAAGAAGAGTAGCTTAAGCTGATAGAACATCCCATGTACATTTTTTTCTTATCCGAAACTTTATATAATTTTTAATAATGATAATTTTTGCTACGACAGCATTATATTCACTTGAATGTAAAAAAATTAATTAAAAAATGCATAAGGACTTCTTGTATGGCAATTAAAATTATTGTCATAAATAACTTGATTATGACGACTTATGGGCGCTATTTACACACAAAGAAACTTGCTTACAATTATTTTTGTATATTATAATTGTTTTTGCATTTAATGCGACATTTTGTTTTAAAACCTCTTCATATTTTTTGTTTTTTTTTTCCATTTTTTTTTATACATTTTTAGTTCAAGATTCCGTTTCAAATATTATACAATAAGAAAATTTCAGAAAATCTACCCGTGTTGATTTAACCAAGTTAACAAACTATTAAGAATGCTCAATTGTGTACAAAAAATAAAATAATTTAAAAGATCTTCATAGAACTTTGGTTGTCTTGTACGTAAAATGTACAAAATTAACAGAATGTAAAATCAGGTATTTCTCGGAATATGATTGAAATTTTAATAGGTCATGTAATTATTGTTCGAAGAATAGTCTGGAGTGGTATTCAAATCGGAGTCTCAACCTATTATTCTTGTTAAATATCGGTCAATAATGTGTTTGCTAGGTCACATATGATAAAAGTAATATCTCAGACTGCTGGGATGATTATACTTTTACCACTAAAATGTAAATAAAATATGTTAATTATATAATCATTTTTAATTTGATACGTACTGTAAGAGAAAAAAAGAACAATTGTTTAAGTTTTGTGTTCTTTTTTTTTTCAGAAAAAAAAAATAGTTTTCCATCCATTCAACAGTAAATGCTTGGAATGTTTGGGGCTGATATTATTATGTCGGCAAATAAGTTAAACATTGATTTTATTTGTAAGATATGAACTTTTTTTTTTGTTTCATATATATTACATAGATATACAAATATATCAGATTTATGTAGTAGGATTCATAATACAATTGGCCTATTTACTTTCATTTAGAATGTCTTATTAAACCAGATTAAGATTTTTTCGCGATATTGCTTGAAAATTATCAACTCTTCATCGTTAAATATATGTTCTTTTTGAAATGTATGGGTTAAAATTACAATACACAAGAGATTTTTCGAATTCGGGAACGAAATTTACAAAGGTGTTTCAAATTGAAAAGATAGAAAAACAAATGTTACTGATACTGTAAGACTAGTATACACTTTGTGTGATTTTTTAAATTTTACGAGATATAATGAAAAAACCTAAAGGTTAAAACACTTAAATAACTAAATTTACTAAAACCTAAAATAACTTATTTTACGATTGGATTATTAGTTCTCGAATTATTGCTTTAAATCTATCCGAGCTATTGGCCTACAGATCAGATTGTAGATGACATCTCAAAAAACTACGACTCCTATCGTTAAAATGATGTTTTTGAAATTTATAGGTCGAAATTACCCCTAATAAACGAAATTTTATCGAATTATAAATTTGTCTACAATTTTTAAAGAAACTTTTTTATCGGGTAGTTCTGGTCCGATAATTACAAAAATTTAATTTAAAAAACACAAGTTGATCATTTTATCAGAATCAATTTTACAAAATTATTTAAGATGTAATTAATTTACAAAATCTATTCACAATGCTCCTCCAAATGGAATTAAATTATGTATATAACGCCACGTGTCTCTTGAAAATGCTTGCTTCGCATTAAAGTATAATTAACTAACAAAAATTTGTGAGAAATTAATATTAGGAAGTACAATATGATTTCGTTTTTGCTATAAAGCAAAGCATTTTAGTTTATACTTGAACTGCGAAAATTTGAGATCAATTTGTGTTGTATAGATGTAATAATAACAAAATTTATTTTCATATCTGCTTTGAGTGTGCGTATTATTTCAGTATCATTTGCACGAATAAAATTGTTTTAAATACAAACAAACAACATCTGTGGCTCGAACAAAAGAATACTTTTCATTATTCACAATAGTTTTCTTTTGTTTAAAATTTTATTTTTGTCCACCTATTGATAAACATTTATAAACAAATGCATATATATGAGTAACCATCACATAACGCGAAAAATTTGTCTTATTGTAAGTAAATGAATTATTTTATTTAAATTCCGCCTTTCAGGTTCCTTATGCTTTTTATTACATATTTTGTTCTTAAAAATATTTGAAAAAAATTTCTATTTTCGTTTTATTTTCTTTATTAAAAGATTCGAGTTAGCTTGTAGCGACTGGAACATATTTAGTATACCTGGAAGATCGTTAAGAATGTACTAGCATTACTGTAGATTTTTTGAGATCGTAGTACACCCAACTAAACCCAAATATTTATCATGATTATCGTTTTGCTAGTCCCTAGAAAATCCAATACTATATTGAATACTTGCAGACGTCTCGTTGTTTCAACCGCGTAATTCTCGTGAGAATACTGGAATAAAAAGCCTTTGTCATCCGCGGGTATAGTGTAGCTTTTTAACGGTGAAAGAATGTTTCAAATCGGTCAAGTAGTTGAGACAATATTTTTGAAGTACTGTGTTTACATCTGGTTTGCAATTGTTTTTCAAAACTGCAAAAGCGTTTTCATGTAATTTTATTCTCGCAACCACTAGTACCTGACAACGTTATCGGACAGCTATCAAATGAACTATTTCACAATTTACTGGACTGCCTGCTTGGCTTCAGCTCACTAATAATACCAGGTTTAAGATTAAATTCGTTTCAATGAAACCATTATAATTATAATAGACTAATTACTAGACTATAAACTAGCTATTACCCGCGACTATCCCTGAGAAAACCAGTCATCCTTTCTAGTCCACTCTAGCCATTTGTAGGCAGACTTTAAAGAAGAATTGTAATCCTCTTAAAGTGAATAATCTGACGATATTATATAAGTAATTATTCGAGGGATAAATATCCGTTTCACCTTGAGCACATCCAGTAATTACTTTGGCCTCAATGTTTCGGTGGAGTAATGTTACTTGCAATGATGATAAAATATTAAAAATTCTTATTAAAAAAATCGATACTTCAATACAAACTTTCAGCTATTTTCTCCATTAAAATCTGAAAATCCAAAAACGTTGAACCATCAACAACAAAAACCTTTCATATTAAGTTCCTTCTTCTATTTCTTTGTCTCAAGAAATGTCCAAAAGTCTTATTAACTTCAAACAACAAATCTTGCATATTAACTCCCTTTTTCCATTTCCTTGTGTCAAAATTAAAAAATACCCAATAATTCCGGTCTTATGAGATGCTTAATATAAACCTATATTACAAATTTCTAGACTTAGTAGATTTGACTATCCGCTGATTTGACAAATTAATTTTATATAAAAATAAAATAATGATTTACATATTTTATTGAATGACTCAATAGGAAACAAAATGTCGCGTTATCCGAGGTTTTTTTTGTATTTAACAAACTTAAAAATCATTCAAAAGTTTTGGTATAAATATAAACCATCTATAGACCAATATAAGCATTAAATTGTAACAACATTTACAAACACAATCGTAGACTGTGTTGATTATTTTTAAATCATATCACAAACATTCATTACTCTGTTAAGACAATTATTATATTATTCTACTTGAGACAGAGAGAATTAATTATGTTTGTGTTATTTTAGTCATTTTTAAGGTTGTTAGTTAGTGTAACAGATATCGATTGACAAAAATCTATTGATTTGCTTTTAACATAAGTTCTTTATAATGAAGTTTTTTTGAATCGTTCCTAAAATTAAAACGGTAATCGATGTCATATTTTAATGTTTCGAGATCATTCAAGTATATTTCGCGACATTTCACAAAAATGTGTACATGTTTGTCTCAAAAATTCGCCACAATTCCAGCTGAAAGATAGCTAATTGACACATTTAGTATAATACATACTATTATATATATACACAAGCAGACACAGTCACGCGTTGCTTTTACATTTTGGAGCACCCGGTATTTATTGTGGTGCATCCGGTATTTGGTCTAGGAAACCCGTGACACAAAATTTTTATATGTACCCCCGGCCTTCGGCCTTGACTCCGCGTCAGAAAAAAGTATCAAATCCTTGACACGAAATTTATATATATATATATATATTATACACGCGGTATGTGATTAGAAACCTCGCAGTATTTCTTAAACTATAAAAGTGACTCTTTTTAGAATGAATTTATAAGTAATTACATAAAAATTGATTGAAACATACCTAAATAAATTTAAAAATCATTTATGAAACTGAAAATTATTCTGTTGTACGAACCTCAAGCCTTAACAACTACCTTAAATGAAATTTTGTTAATGTTCTCTTTTTAAATATTTAATTTGTGCACACAAACACAAATAATGTCCTTTTGATTTTGTATACTTTTAATATAATATATATAATGTGTATTTATTTATTTTCTTACATATTAATTATACATTTTGTAAAAAAAAAAGAATAAATACCTAATATATATTAATTTTTAATCTTATCAGCATATTTTATTGCCATAGCACCACAATATATATTGTAGATGTATCAGCAATAATAATTTTTAATGTGATTTTTTTTTAAACTTATATAACTTGCAAATATTTAAAAAATGGTTGACGTTTTATTTGATATTTGTATTTATTGTTAAAACAGTTTATTTTTTATTTTAATTCGTGACAATGTTTACACGTGTAGGTATTTTATGTTTTAGTACTTTTGCTGAGTGTTTAATCGAGACAATTTTTATTACCGACAGCTACTAACAGGAATTTTGTGTCGATTAAATCGTTTTTGGCGTTTAAATCGTTCGGGGTATATTAATTTGGGAGTTTTTCGACAGAAGGTATTGAACCCCCTAACAAATGCATCGTGTACACGAAATGAATATTTTGATAAAATACTACTTATTCCAAAAATCATTATCAAATTTATGTCTTTTATAGAATCAGAAAATATTTCTAACTTTCGGAAAACTTATACCTTTACTGCCTTTTCATGTTCTACACATGCAGCGTTTAATTCAAGATACAAACGGAATTTGTACTATCGCAAATTTTAAGGATAAATGCTCGTTTAAAATGTGTTTATATTGTCAAATTTGAACTAATAAAACGATTAATATGGATATAATATAAATTATTGTATTGAATTTATACCTATCGCCAAAAGGTTGAAGAATAATATTTGGTATAAGTACCTAACTGTTCAATTATTAAAGGCAGGTAACTACTTTTACTTCTTAAGTTCGTACCTGAATTTGTGAAGTGCACACACATAAATTGTTTTTAGCGCTACATCATTGACACTAAGCCAAAACAACAGACAATACATCAAGTTGGATTGTAACTATTTGATAGATTTCGTTTCTTATTGCTTCAGAAAATTTTTATTTCTAAATATGAAAATTATTTCACGTTTTTAACAAGCCAAGTTCATAGTAGGAATCGACACTCAGCAGATTTTATTACACTCTTCAAATCTAAAACTTTTGACTGTTTAACGAATTATTAAATTTTATTCACCCTGTCCTACTGCAAGTGTACGCGTGAATAGTTCTTTTTTTTATAAAAATTTATATAAAAAATTTTATAATGACATTTTTTTAATCAAATTTTTTTATAAAATTTAACATTATGCGAAGGTTATCTTAGCAATTAAAAATTTTGAATTAAACTTATAGAATTTTTAATCAGTTTTAATAAATATTTAAAAAAAGTCCACTCAAAAATCGAAAGCAACTGATTACTCGAAAACCAATTTATTTTCTACATTGCCATGTAAAATTGTTAAGATAAATATATAAAATTTTTGGAACTTGTTTGAAATAAGTTTTTTGTTGAAAATTAGGACATTAATGATATTTTATTGATCATTGCCATATAAAATTGTTAAGAATCCAACCTCAATGTATTTAATAATCAAGTTTACTACAAGAAACAGAAACCAGGTAGTTAATTCTTAGGAAATTTTAAACATTTATTTTTTTTTTGGTATTTTAAAAAAATAGTATACGTGGTATATAAAAATGTGTATTATAGTAAATTTGAGACGTTTTGTATTTCAGTTCTCAAAGTCATCAAAACATTCCATTAAAATATGTCTATACACGTTTAAATATTATATTTGTGTATTTCATATATATATATATACTGTACCTAAAGGGCATTAACGTATAATAATACCAAAAAAAGAAAAAAAAAACTATATATTAACTTTTTGATCTCACCTATTCACTCCCAAAAATATATACAGATTGATACCTACGTTAAAATTAAAATTCATAAAATAATAACTAACGCTGTTAATTGTTTAAATATTCTGTATATATTAAGTTTACAACCACTGACGTAATAACCGATCTCACCCGATCACCAAAGTTAAACAATAACAGGCACAGTCAGAACATGGATGGGTGAACAGCATGCTGTGTACTGGTGTTGTATAGATTGAATATATATACACTGTAGTCACTATATAACTTTAGTAGTAAAAAAGTGACTTAAAATATTAAACAAAAAACTTTATTTACTTTCGAATTTGTTCCTGATTATTAAAAAAATTTGTTTGATACGATTTCAGAAATAAAACATGGTTACTAATGAAAGATCGTAATGAATAAACGCGAAGACAATAAAGTCCACTTACTGTTACACTTTATGTAATGTAAATGTGGAAAATTTATTGTTTGCCATCATGCCCATGTTTACATCATGCCCAAATTGGAAATCGGTCAACACGTTCCAGAGATATAATAACTAAGTCAATATATTCCATACTTAATGTGTTTTATCGAATATAAAACTTGAATACCGAAATATCGTGAACCATTCATCTGATTTTAATGAAATCTTGTATGTAGACACATTATATCGTTTTATACATCAGTGACTTGCATTTAGTTGAAATTGATATTATTTTGGAAAGTCGGAGGTGATTGGAAAAATTTATATGATTAAAATGTAGAAAATTTTTTGATGTCATATCCAAATTGAAATTGATTCATTCAAGATGTACCGTACATCGCAAGGAAGTTTTGAGTAAGTTATTACATTAATGGATTGGCTTGAAATCAGATATTGATATTTTTTACTTTAAAATTTGCTAAATGGTAATAAAAATCCTTTAAACACAAACTTTTTGCTTATATATTTGAACAAAAAATGTCATATTAAAATTTTTCTATTCATTATATGTGTTAAAAATGTTATCTTCATTTTTTGTTAATTGACTAATTCCAATGCTGTAAAATAAAAATACTGCCATGTGAAATATTAAATTAATTTTTTTTTTCTGTGGGACAACCGGTTTTACATACACATCAATCTTTTTCCATTTTTTTGGTTAAATTTTATTTATACATTTTAAAGAAAAAAACTTATTGTAGTTTAATTACATGTTTTCAAAAATATTTTGTTGCAAAAAAAAATATTGGCAATTTATGTTTGATCTTAATTAGAGGTTGTATTAAAAATGCATCATGTGTAAACGATATTGTCTTGATTTTTTTAATTTCGTGTTTTGCTGTTTTAATTTTTTTTTTGTTAAGTCTGGAAACATGAGATAGATTGGGGTATGACATTTCAAGAAGCCAAAATTTTAAGCCAGTTTCATACAATCATGTTATTGTGATTAATAGAATTTTTGATAGTTTGAATATTTGCCCAAAACTATAAATTGTTAGTACAAAATATATATAAAACTTGGCGTATATCAAAATATTGTTCCCTTTAAAAAAATGAACTCAAATTATTAAAAATTGCATCATGTTCAAAATTTATATAAATATTATTAATTGAATCCTGTTGAAATTTTTCATGAAATACAAGAATCTTTTATCGACAAACTTAACGGGAAATTATTCGGGTCTAGTTATGATGTTCGAATTTTGAAACATAAAAAAATTTGTAATTTAAAGTTTTCAACAGGTAAATTGTTTGCAATTAAAATATAAATAAAATGAGCGTTAAATGTTATTTTTTTTCTAAATTAACACTTTTGAAAAAAAAAACAGGGATATATTCAAATACTATGAGAAATAAAATAATGAAAATACTTTTCCTAAGATTTAAATTTTAATAAAAGTAATTTTTTTATTATAAAATTAATTTTTAATTGAACATTGGATGTTCATGGTAATTATTATTTTGTGAGTAATGATATTAAAGTAATTGACCCAAAATTGCACTATAAATAATAAATATTTACAATTTTTTTTTTTTATCCAATAGTAGAATCGGTACACAAATACGAATTACAATAAATAACGTAAAAAATAATAAAAAATTTCTTATTTAATGATTAAAAAAATTTGGTGTGAAAAGTTATCAATCTCTTTGCATAAATAGGAATATTGCACGTGTTTAAACTTCGATTCCTTCGCGTTTTTATACCCGACATATATAATGTGTATGAGTATATTAATTTTGTGTTCATAGAAAAACCTAATCACCACGATAAGTCAAAAACAAAAAGGGTTGAAATTTTGGGGACGTATACTAAACGTAAAAAGTGAGCTTAAAGTCGTGAATGAACATAACCGATGGATCCTGGACCCAACTCTTAAACTATAAAAGATAGAAGAAGAATTCAAATCAAATAAAAAATGTCTATTAGTCCAAAAAAAGAAATTCATCATATGTTGAGTATCTAAACAATTAACTCGGTTAATGACTATCTTCACTTGTTTTCCGAGGTGATTTTTATATAATTAATACTTGTTTATTGATGTACCTTTGTGTCTTTTTGAGGGAGATTGTAATATTTGTTTTGGAAGTTCCTTTTGAGTATTAAAAATTTAATATCGCTTTTAACACTGACTTGAGCGCAAAACTCAGCCCTCATGACGGTGGGTGCATCTGAAACAGAATTTTTATAGGCTTAGATAAAGGAGAAAGAAGATGAGCACATATTGGCATCATACATAAATTTAAATTGGGCTATCGGCCATAAAGCATTCTACCATTTTAGGAAGTTTTGATTTTTCAAGCCCATAATCAAGTGACAGATGATGGAATAATTTCTCTCAACAATTTTTTAAGGCCTTTCTATGAATATTTCAAAAATTTCGATTCTAGTTTTACATCGTTTTCTGTTGTTTATTGTTTAGTCTACAAACCATTTAGCTCAATAATTTTGATACCAAAGTACTTTTTTAATACTTCAAGCGGAATCTCCGTAAATAAAAAATAAGACTATGAAAATATTCCACGAACTGTAGAACTGAATATGCACATAGAGGTAAAAAAATTTTTTTTATTAAAGTATGAATCACCTCACACATGGAATCCTCCGTTATGAATGTTTAAATAAGCCTGACAGCGATAAAAATTATTAAATATCACTACATAGATAACGCCGTACTCTGGATTCTGATGGTTTGGCAATACAAGTGTATTTATTTACGACAATTGAATTAATTAAATAATTATGTTACTATAGAAACATTTCAATGAAAAAATTTTTATTACTACTGATTATAATTTTTCATAGAGAATGTAATTAAACAAAAAATTTTGTATATAATTTTCATAATTTCATAGATAAACTAAATTATTATTATTGTAATTAGTATTATATTTTTTTATCAAACAATTAATTATGTTATAAACTCGAAAATAAAGTTATAAACATAAGGTCGAATTGTTTTGTTTCTATTTAATTGACATAATTTTGTACATTTACAGTATTGAGTATTTATTCAATTTATATAAGACGTAATATTTATTTTCAATTCCAGAGTTAAATAAATTATAGAATTGGCTCAAAAAATATTTCAGGTAATAATGATAAAGTGATTTAAGGTAAATTGGTATTCAAATCATCTGCGGTTGATCCCTTATTATTTTCGTATAGGTTTTATCCGGATTATTGTCTTTTTTTATTACAAATTTAACGATTTACACTCTGAACTCCCATATTAGTTTTTAATATATTCCCATGACAACAATCATTATTGCAATATAGTATTTCCGCGTTGACGAAAAAGTAGCAAATGAAGATGCTTCATTTTTTTAAGTGCCTCCTCATGCGGAATTGTTATGAGAAATTTGTTTTTCTTATAGGGTAAAGCGGAAAACATAACAGCTTTTTTTCTATGCGAACTAGGAAGAAGGAGCATTTTACAGTTGATGTTAAATAAATTGTTTTACAAATTTTTTCTGTAAACATTGTCACAGCGAAGTGGGGTCGAGTATGCTAGTATTTTGTATGTTTTAATCTAATTGCCAGATGGCAATATCGTTTTGTTCTTAAACTATAAACAATTCATTGATTTTTAACAATGAAATTTTATGTGTAAATAAAAATATGTTAAATAAAGACAAAATATTAATGAAATTCAAAGAATTTTTGAATTAAATTCATAATATTTTTCAAAATTACCTTACACTTACAAAATGAAAAAGAATGAAAAAAAAACAATAATCATATACCTCTTGAGAGAGTCTATACAAATAATATTAATAAAAACCAAAAAAAGCACTTGAAACGTCTACGGGGGGTTGAAAATGTACAGTTCAAAATTTTATATTTAGGGCGACAATATAATAATAAAAACTCGCATATATATATATATACATTAATAAAAGGTTCTTTGAATATCTTTTATACATTTTGGGTACAATAGATAAATGGTGAGTGAAAAATTTGGATCTTTTTACACCGACACGATCTATTGTTATTTCAAGTGTTGGGCGTACCCACACAAAGGTATAGGTATTATTTTTACAAGTGTATCTTTTTTTTTTTAATTTTGTATTGCTAGTTTCCTGATCGAAAGTTATTGTTTTCAACCTGAATTTTTATTTGAAATAGCAATATGAAAATAAACAAATTTATGAATGTGTATGCATTTCCTTGATAACTCCCAACAAATTAATTTAAAAATTTTACTGATAATTTGAAAATATATGTAACCGGGTGAAATCAATTTGTGGAAAATCAAATATTTGAGTTAATTATTAAGGAGGCATTTGAAGTATATAGGAAACCTCAAATTTACAAAAAGAAAGGTATTTTTCAAAAGGTATTTCTTGAATATACTATTCGATCAATTTATTGTAGACCAGTGTAGAAGCCTTTAATAAAGTCGGTAAAAAGTAAAAATAAACCCAAAAAGAACCAAACATTTCACTAGGATACAAAGTGTTCCAGGAAATAAACTATCTGTGTGACAAATATTTTCAGATCGAGTAACAATCATCTCATCATTCAACTTTCATATTTATGAATAGACCTATATGCTGATTGACAGTATCGGAATTTAACTCTTGAAAATCGTTTGCAAAATGTCAAGGTACAATTTGATCAGGAAGTTATTGGTCTATGTTCTAAATGCTATTACCCCATACCGTTTGTTTTCTAATGGTGCAGAAGAGAGAATTGTAGGATAATATTTCTCAAATGGATTTTTAAATACAGCGTTTGATTTATAAGTTAATATATTATGTCATTAAAACTTACAACTTATATTGTATTGTTGATAATAATAAAAGTTTGAAGTACATTTTCTGCAGATCATATTCACATTTTATGTGATATATATTTTGATTTATTTTGGTTGAGTTCGTATTTAAATTATTCGCATTTCTTAATCGTAAGTTTCAGCTATGTTCATTATAGACCAGTGTCGATCATTTTGAAACCAAAAAAAAAAAAATTATAGTAGGATGAAACGCAAAAGAATATAACAAAAATGAAAGGAAAAATAATTTACGGGCGAGATCTGTGGTGATATATCTAAAAATTGTGCAACTTTTCAATGGTGGTATATACAAGAATTTTGTCTCGAATTTTTCGGACCAAATATATTTTTTCTAACTAGAATATAAAAGGCATCGTTTCTATAGTACCTCAATTTAAAAAAATGTGAATTAATTTTAAAATCATATTATATATATATATGATATAAAGTATATTTTAATAGTCATAAAAATGTATTTTTACAAAAAATAGTAAAATGTTACAACTCAATGTTATTTACAACCATTTAAAATCTGTATTATGTGTTTCATATTATTTACTCACATCATATAAAAGTGAGAAAATATAATCTTTGTTCTTTCTTCAGACTCATCTATTTTCGAAAATATATACCTAATAAACAAAGATAGAGAAAAAAAACATCTAAAACCAAAAGATTTTTGTTATTATTGTTGTCGCGTTGTTTTTACCTTCTTTCATCCACCAAATAATCAGGTTGTGCTGTCAAATGTTTTCTCTCATTCCTTTGGTTGTTAATCCATGTAAATGGTAATAAAGATACGAAATAGATAAAAACACGATTCTGGGTATTTCTTGAGAAAAAAACATACAATTTATTAGGTAAATATTAATCATATACATTAAGGATATTATGAAACTAGAACATCTTTTCAAATTAGTGGTGAATTCTTGATCATATATTGTATAAAAACATTTAGCTCTAATTATATAAGACATATTTGGGAATCCAAAACAGTCTCTGCAGGTATTTAATAATCGGTTATTTACTTTAATTGCAATGATTAATTTAAAGTTTAAGAACGCATACTTGCCGATTATTAATTTGGCAACTTTATTGGCAAAATGGTCGTTACATGCAGCTTATGAGACTTTGAACATCTTAATAACTACTATTTTGAACTTGCTCTTCCTCTGCTCTCAAGTTAAGGTATTTCATTTCGTTAAATACTTTCACAAATGAAGTTATTAGATGAAGTTAAATTTTCATGTTAAAATCAGATTTAGGTTTGGATGTGTATTACTCAATGGCGCCAAAACGATTTGGATGAAATTTGGCACACAGGTAGTTTACTGTGGGAAATATGAATTGCACGTATCCACTTAAAATTATCTATCTTATACTATTACTACCATTCAGCGGCAAACGTATTATCCTAGTATCTACATTTTACCTTTGTATAACTTATAAACAGTACTAAGACTGCTGGACCTTTTATCTTATCCCGAGATTTTAAGATTGCCTTCTGTCACTCTCGGTGTGGACTCAGAATTGTAGATAAAGATTTAAATATTTAATTCCTCCTTTGGTCTGGATACTGTATAATTATTACGGTGAAAACCGTCACCAAATTAGCAACGAGTAACATCTCCTCAGAGAATCATAACAACTAGCTAATTCATACTGATGATGACTACTTTGTAATCGAAATACGTATGTATAATAATACAAGATAATTTGGTCTAGGAAATTGAGGCAAAGAATCGAAATTTATTAGAAAGGTTCTTCACTTTAACCAGCCGATAAGACTTTTTGGAATTGACTTCAAACGAATGATACAAAGGATGATGATCGATGTGGATTTAAGCTGTTTTTAATCCAAAACCAATTGATTTATGAATATGAGACAGACCTTAAGGCTCAACTATTTAATTAAATACTACGGTTGGTTATTTTTAAAGAAAATGTAAATTTAATATCACGAAGTTCACGATTAACGCTCGTTGACCAAACACAAGTAATTTGGTTATGGAATAAAAATGTTTCTATATATATATTCATTTATTTATTTATATTTTCTATTGATTTTATTCATATGTAGATAACTATGAATGTATCGATTGAAATTTAAATATGTAAAATATTATGTTTGCATTTACAAAAGTTCACTAGCAGATCTCTTTTTTTAAAATTAGAGGTCATAAACAAATGAAGGAGTACCTTTAGATAGTAAGTCGATGCTTTTTATTTGAATACAATATTTATAGATAATGTAGTCCGGGCAACAGAGAATTACCTGCACTTTGATCGACGTCTAAGATAAGAATGCAGTCTTATTGCAATTTTGAAAAACTTCTAAACCACCGATGCTTGGTAGTTAAATGAATCTTTTTATGTATAATGTCTTCAGTATATCCTTTTTTGTTGGCACACGTTCCGGCTAGCAATTAGAAGGTACGCGGTTCGATTCCCGGTAGATATATAATTCCATCTTTCGATTAAATAACGGAATAGGCGTACTATTTAGAGACGTCCAAAAGTAATTTCTACTTTTGTAAAACGAATATAATTTGTTAATAATATAATAGATTTAACATTTGCCAAAATTTGTATTTTAGAATATATATAGATTTTTCTAATAACCATTCGGTTCAGATGCAAAAACATTTGGTCGTATCTGCCCTAGACAGTACCTTAAACTAAATACAAATTTTCAATCCTGTCCATTTGTAGGAGCTGAAGCAGTACGTAAACTCTAAAAACCGCCAAAATGATATATTTCGTTTTTAAAAGGATAGGTTAACATCTCCAAAAGGTACCTTCTTGATATTAACTTAATGTACATACACATTTAAACCCTCTAGCTCAATTTAAGGGACTTTATAGATGCACAAATCTCCGAAATAAAATGCTTTTTCTCTAGGAATACCTTCCGAATTGTTCAAATCAATAGCTACTTGTTCTGTCTGGTAAAAAGAATTACATTAAAATATTATACATAAGATAAATTGTTCAGCAATGATCACTTTGTGTCAATGAAGAATGGTTTTGCACCCTGTTTATAATATGTTGATGAAGTATTCAAATACAATAAATGTATGAGATCATCGTATATTATATTTAAAATTTTAATGTTATAAACTGATCGTAGTATTGGTATGATGATGGTACCTTGTTACTTACTACGTATCGATTCAGATCGAATAATATTTATAACAATAAAAATTTACATTTTTATAAATATATATATATATTGCGTGTATATAGTTTCTTTTATACTATCTATGTGTATAATATTCTTGGATATCCTTAAGTGTCCGATTCTCTGAGATTATGTCATAACGCTGGCATTTACACAAAAAATCTTCAAGCTATATTAATGCACAACAGAACAACAGAATTTTTAATTTTATTGATTATGACAGTTTTTGACAGTGTGATTATATGAAGCATTTAATAAAAAAATTAAATGAAATATTTCATGGTAGTGAAAAACTGTCAATAAGTGTACAATCAAGTGCATTGAAGGAAAATTTTTATAATAGAAATGATTTGTAATATAAATAAAATAAAATGTTCAGAAAAACTCGAATAAAAACCCATAAGTTTCACAATGCAGTTTTTTTGTACATTCATTGGCAGTTTTTATGTGAGAGTTCACCAAAACTTTAGATTGCTATCTAATATTTCCTTTTTTGATTTATCTTAATGACGAACTGATCAATGCACGGACGATGTAGAAATAGACTAATTAGGTGATTCTATGAATACCAATACCAAAAAATATCTTTAATCTTTAATAATTACTTTGAAATTATAAAATCACGATTTTATAATATTTTAAGATATTTTCCATATTTAATTTTCTTTAGTGTCACTTTTATTTTATAGAATATAATGTATAGATTTAAAAAACCAATTAAGATTCTATCGTCGATGAATATCAGATAGATTCTCCTGTAGAAGTTCTACGAGAGAACAATGCACTAAGATAATAAAATAAAAATATCACAACGCTAATTGTAAAATCCTCAATTTTCAACCAATTTTGGCAAATAAAGTATGTAATCCGACTAAATTTGGGTCATAGTTTTCAAATAGTTTGTCAAAACAAACATATCTATAATACGTTACAAGATATTAAGGGTCTGGTCATGATTTCTCATAGAAGGGTTAAAGTTAGCGAATTGATAGTATAAAATTTGAAAAGTATGACCAAAATTTACTAGGTTTCAAAAAAAAGTTCACTCAAATCGGGCGGAGTTTAGCCAAGATATCGAAAAAATTAATTTTGTGAATCTTATGACGTCACCAAATCCACAAAAAATTAATTTGGCTCTATAATCCTCAATTTTCAACCTATTTTGGCATATAAAGTATGTAATCCGACTAAATTTGGGTCATAGTTTTCAAATAGTTTGTCAAAACAAACATATCTATAATACATTACAGGATATTAAGGGTCTGATCAAGATTTCTCATAGAAGGGTTAAAGTTAGCGAATCGATAGTATAAAATTTGAAAAGTATGACCCAAAATTACTAGGTTTCAAAAAAAAGTTCACTCAAATCGGCCAGAGTTTGGCCAAGATATCGAAAAAATTAATTTTGTGAATCTTATGACGTCACCAAATCCACAAAAAATTAATTTTGCTCTATAATCCTCAATTTTCAACCAATTTTGGCAAATAAAGTATGTAATCCGACTAAATTTGGGTCATAGTTTTCAAATAGTTTGTCAAAACAAACATATCTATAATACGTTACAAGATATTAAGGGTCTGGTCATAATTTCTCATAGAAGGGTTAAAGTTAGCGAATCGATAGTATAAAATTTAAAAAGTATGACCCAAAATTACTAGGTTTCAAAAAAAAGTTCACTCAAATCGGCCAGAGTTTGGCCAAGATATCGAAAAAATTAATTTTGTGAATCTTATGACGTCACCAAATCCACAAAAAATTAATTTTGCTCTATAATCCTCAATTTTCAACCAATTTTGGCAAATAAAGTATGTAATCCGACTAAATTTGGGTCATAGTTTTCAAATAGTTTGTCAAAACAAACATATCTATAATACATTACAGGATATTAAGGGTCTGATCAAGATTTCTCATAGAAGGGTTAAAGTTAGCGAATCGATAGTATAAAATTTGAAAAGAATGACCCAAAATTACTAGGTTTCAAAAAAAAGTTCACTCAAATCGGCCAGAGTTTGGCCAAGATATCGAAAAAATTAATTTTGTGAATCTTATGACGTCACCAAATCCACAAAAAATTAATTTTGCTCTATAATCCTCAATTTTTAACCTATTTTGGCATATAAAGTATGTAATCCGACTAAATTTGGGTCATAGTTTTCAAATAGTTTGTCAAAACAAACATATCTATAATACATTACACGATATTAAGGGTCTGATCAGAATTTCTCATACAAGGGTTAAAGTTAGCGAATCGATAGTATAAAATTTGAAAAGTATGACCAAAATTTACTAGGTTTCAAAAAAAAGTTCACTCAAATCGGCCAGAGTTTAGCCAAGATATCGAAAAAATTAATTTTGTGAATCTTATGACGTCACCAAATCCACAAAAAATTAATTTTGCTCTATAATCCTCAATTTTCAACCTATTTTGGCATATAAAGTATGTAATCCGACTAAATTTGGGTCATAGTTTTCAAATAGTTTGTCAAAACAAACATATCTATAATACATTACACGATATTAAGGGTCTGGTCATGATTTCTCATACAAGGGTTAAAGTTAGCGAATCGATAGTATAAAATTTGAAAAGTATGACCAAAATTTACTAGGTTTCAAAAAAAAGTTCACTCAAATCGGCCAGAGTTTGGCCAAGATATCGAAAAAATTAATTTTGTGAATCTTATGACGTCACCAAATCCACAAAAAATTAATTTTGCTCTATAATCCTCAATTTTCAACCAATTTTGGCAAATAAAGTATGCAATCCAACTAAATTTGGGTCATAGTTTTTAAACAGTTTTTCAAAACAAGCATATCTATAACACATTACAAGATATTAAGGGTCTGGTGATGGTTTTTTCATAGAAGGGTTAAAAATAGCGAATCGATATAAAAACATAAAAAATAAAAACATAAAAAGTTATTGTTTATAATATAAATTTGGAATGCATATGGTATATTTAAACATACATACATAAATATTTACATTAAGATAGTAAAATAATTGTAAAATTACGCATCCATATATACTACAAATTGTTTGATTTGAACATTTTATTCAAACAAACAACACTTACCAAAAATCTTTTTGAATTTCTTTTACACTTATCACATAATAATTATTTTGTAAAACATAAAATGTATCAATAACAAAATAATTTAAATAGTATTCATTTTCAAAATTAAATAAATTTGTTACAGTACCAAATTAATATTTCTTTACTTTAAGATCAAAACCATGAATATACTTTAATTAAAGTCAATATATGTATTCTGTATTAGGATTAATTATAAAATTTCAAGCTTTTTTTTTGATGATTGTTTTATATAAATTAGACAAAAATAAACATTTTTCACTATTGGAAAAATTCAAAAAATGCTCTGTTTTCGTACTATAAGCGATTTATTATCGTAAAAGGCCTAAACAAGCCATACTTAAATATGCTCTACTTGGATTCATCAATAAATTTGCCCTTTTATGAAATGTATGTCGATTTCTCAAAGCAAACTTATTTCTTAATTATAGAATTTTCGTTTCTGATTTTCGAACCTTTGAAGTGTTAACAGATAGCTGCTATCTACATATCGAAAATTTTATGAGAAAGAAAAATCTTCAAAAAGAGTTTAAAAGTTCTCTTAATCTTATGGTCAATCAAAAAAGTCACACTAAAAAAATTAGACTAAGATTTGATTCGGTAATTTTATGAGATCCGGATATTGACATGATTATGGTGTGCTCCAGGTTGATCCAGTTCTTGGTCTATAATTTTTAATATTCACAACCCAATTTCTTCATGTACTCTGATACTGTCAATCATAGTCAGATACAAAATAAATAAAATAATGTATATAAACATCAAAAATTTTAATAAAAAAATCACCTGGGCAAAGCCATATTATGTGTGTATTGTAGATACTTACTTATATATTTAGTATATAATATATTATATACTTATTTATTTGACAAACAAATAATATATATATATATATATATATATATAATGTTCTTCTATACATTTTATATGTTTAATGTTTATTGTATGTTTGTGATACCAGAAATAGAGTTTAGCAAAATTACCATGGCAACATACCAGGGCCCACATAGGAAATATTATATAATTGTATACATTCACCATAATGCCTATACTATATACGAAATATACAAAGAGCTCGAAAAATAATGATGGTAGAATAATTAATATCAAATTTTTTTACATGTCACATATTATATATAGAATATCAGAGTATATTAATTTTTGTTCTAAAGTTGGTATCTTACACTAAAATTAATATACCCTGGTATATATAATTCGGAGATCATCCGTGATATTGTCCATCCATCTCATTTTGGGCCTCCCCTTTCTCCTTGTGTTGTAGACTTTGGCATTACCCTTATTCCTTACCATCTTCGATCAGCGTCAATGTTTCTCCGTCATGTGTCACTGCTGGACGAATTACTGATATATAAATTTGCATTTTGGCTTTGTGATTTAATAGTTTGTTCTTACATATTGAACAGCTATCTTTCAAAATAGAATAAAAGACTTGCAAGTGACTTTTGATATAAATATAAGAATAACGTGAGGAACTACTCATGATCTTGTTCATAATTCCACCTTCAATTTATTCTAAATTCATTTTTTTCTTCAGATAATAAACTCAGTGACTGGTTTTATTGTAAAGGTATCTCATATTATATTGTATAGTATAAAGGCGGTGAATAAAGCGATCGCGTAGGTATTTGTTATAATAACAAGAACCGTATCACACAATAACAATGTACATATATCATCATATCGCTGCAACGCATTTCATTAAAAAGTTTTTTTTTTTTAAATCTTAGGATAAACGGGATAAATTATTCAATCCATGGTATCTGTAGGCAATTTACAACCTGTGCTAAGAAATGTTATAATTAGAAAAAAAACCTTTACTTGGTTCCAATTTGTTGTATAGACAGTTTTTTCTTTTTTTTTATTAAATTTTGGTAATGTTTTCTTTAAATCCCCGATAATGCTGAGATTCCATTTGTTTTTTTTACAAAAGGGAACCAAAATTGTTTATACAAGTGAAAATAACAACTAACAAGGTTAATTGTTTTGATACTCAAAATATGGTTGAGTATCAATGAGTGAACTATTTTCAATTGACAAAACTACTGTACAATATGCAGTCTATACATTTAAAAAATAGATATGCATTGATAATTGTATTATAATTATGTTTATTAGCTAAATCTGAACTAGAGAAAAGAGTAGAGAAAAAACTATATACCCAATTAATTTACCATAAATATTGTAGAAATATTTACCGATGTAATAAAATATTTTTCCTTTAGTATTCCTGGAATAAAGTACTTTAACAATCATGGAAGTAAAAAAATTAATATTAAACATCTATCATCTCTTGGGCTTAGTTATTATATGAAGGGAATATCAAAAATAATAATTGTTTAGATCATTCCTGTCTGTCTGCGGTTTGATTAAATATGTAATAATTTTATATAGGGAGATTACAGATATATCATTATTCTGTTAAATTATTTATCCTGAATGATTAAAAATTATTCTAGGATTCTACAACATACAAATTCTTGAAGCCAAGTAATATTCAATCCTATTGTAATGAACTACAAATGTTATTAAATTTTTGTCTTTGCATTAAATATAGGTAAATACATTTTATACAGACAAGCAGAATGCTATGTATATTTGAATAATTTAATTTACAATCAATTCGTTGAATTTCGATGAAACTTTTTTTTTATATTCCTTATAATTGTACTAAATAAAACGCATAAAATGACTCAAAATGAATGAAAATTTGAATACTTTTTCATTAATATTATTATGATATGTAGAAAACTTAAATTTTTAACTTAAATTAACATGGCTGATTTTTATATATATTTCCCCGAATATTATTTTAGAAGTACAAAATTGAGTGTCAGACACTTTTTATGGACCAGAACTTTAGTTAGACGGTTTAAACCTTTATTTAAATGTCAGGTATGTAAAAATAAGTAAAGTTTATTTATTTTTTGTGGAGCTTTAAAGCGTCTGACTAAAGTTCTGGTCCATAAAAAGTGGACTCAGGTATTCAAAGTACACGAGACGCGATTGAGATCCTAAAGTTTCATCTGTGTGAAAATAAGTTATGCCTGATCGCTCTGGGATCGTGGACTATAATTTTGACCTGAAAATTGTGACATATCTTTTTAAAAAATCTTCTCTATAAAACGCTATATCGAAGATATTTAAAGCGATATCTCAGAAACTAGCAATTAAATTGTTAAATTAGTATAAAATTATAATAAAAATTTTTAACTTCTGTCTAATTTTCCCAATTTTTTAATATTTCAAGTGCTCTTTCGACTTATAAAGTCATTATCAAGTAGCGAATAATTATTCTTTTATTTTAGAAATATATAGGGAAAGTAGGTAAGATTATTTTGAGTGACGAAACTATAGGTGGAATATTTTTTTACTGTTTTTACAATTTCTAAATGGGAGTTTTTGAGGTCTATTTGATTATTTAAAATTGTAAAATTTGAGTTTTTATTTAATTTATTTATCTCTAAGGGCTTCTAGCAAATTTAATTTTTGGCTTTTCTCGCAAATATGTAACACCTCAGTGTTCAATATCAATTTTATGATCTGTATTAGTAAGATAAATGAAAAAGTTAGAAGAACTTGTATGACTGTCTATTTGTTCTTTGTACCTTTCTAAAAACTATCTACCTGACTGACCAATATTTAAGCGGCATAGTATTGCGAACATGATTTCTATAAAAAAAGTGTTATTTTTGAATTTTAGATTTCCTAGAAACCTCAAAAATTGAAAAAAAATTTTTGGGATATTTTTGTGTGTACTCTAGAGAGAAAATGATAAGTTTATTTCGATCAGCACTCTATATGTATCTATTTATTCTATTATTATTTTACCAACTATGTTTATTCCATTGTCAAAACATTGTCAACTTGTGTAATGTGTGGGTTGGAAAACAAACCATAATAACGGTACAGTTAGAATAATAATCACAAATAACATTATAGCAGTTTTCATATTACATGATAAGACTTATTTACTCTATGACTGATATACTTACTATGACATTATATTAGCAATCACATATTTAGAACAAGCCATGATGGAAATTACTGACCTTCAGATGTCAGGCCAATAGCTTTCTGATTCAGTGAATTGTTTTATTCATTAAAAATACGATTGAAGTAGGATTGTCTATTTAATCTAAAAGAAAATGTACGCAAACATGGTGTTAACGATTAATCTCAGAAATTTCCAAATAAATCCACCTGTTCTATCCACTTAAAAACAATACTTTCGACAGCCGTAAACTTCCTAATTATATGGAATAAAAAAAATTTAATTTGTTTTCATGTTTATTTGATTCCATACATTCTAACGTATGTTAAAAACCGGAAAAGCAAATGTATAAAAAGTAACTTGAGTCCATTTTTCATAGTAATGAAAATAAATGTTCATCATATTTTTTATTTGTTATTTTTCACGTTCTGATTCTTGCACGAAAATTTTGTAATAAATATATTTTATATATATATATATATATATATATATATATATATATATATATATAACTACGCATTCTTCTAGTGGGGCAGTGATAATCAATCTAAAAGTACGTCGAAATAGGACCGAAATCTAATTAATTCGATATTTTAATTAGAATTAATTAGAATAAGAATTCATTTCTTAGGACCTCCAAACTTTGATAGATTACTTTTGGGCAATTACGACTATGAATAATTTGATTACGAACCGTATGATAAATAATAACTTCCAGTAGGCCCCACTTTATTATAGTATTATTATCATCCCAAAATGACATTTTTTATACAAGAAATTAATAATTTAAGATCTTTCACAGAGTAAACTTGAATAAAAACTAAAATAATAATTTATCATAACATTTGTTTTACGAACGGTCGACTAGTTTTTGAGATATTGCACGAAATACATCCGTTAAATCGGCCTTGGGATCAGCATTTTGGTGATATATCAAAAACTACAGATCCAATCGTTAAATTTCACCTGTAGATTTCAAAAATATTATTTATTTACCGATTGGTTGTGCAGTTTTTGAGATATCGCTAGAAATCCGATTCAGAGGCCGTTTTATCGGTTTTATTTCATGCAATATTTTAATAATGATTGTATTATATGCAGTAAGTACTATTACTATTATTATTATTATAATTATAATTATTAATGATGACCTTGACAATTGTGTTTTTATTTTACCGGTTGGTCGACATATCGGTTTACTATTTTATACATTCGTATTCAATGGTTTAGTTTGTATTGCATAATACAATATAGTCTAATGTATTTGTGCTGTGTAACTCTGTAGTTAACAGTGTTGTTTCATGGGCTCCGTAGACCAGAGTCGATAATTTTTGAAACAACAAAAAAATTTATTGTAGAATGAAAGCCCCATTGGAAAAGGAAGAATATAATAAAAATAAAAGGAAAATTAATTTATGAGCGATCTGAAATCGGCAAGTGGAAGCGTGTGAGTTTGTAAGGGTAAAATACGGTTTATCTTGATTTCCTTTTTAATTCAATAAAGTGCTCCCGAATTGTTCTTTCGATATTAATCCATTTGATTAAGCAATTACTTTTATTTATGCATAATTAATTAAAATTATTAATTACAATTTAAATAGCCACCATAATAACCTTGATTCTTATGGTGTGACGTCGTCATAATCTTACGATGACTATTTAAATAGTAATTAATAATTTTAATTAATTATGAATAAATAAAAGTAATTGCTTAATCAAATGGATTAATATCAAAAGAGCAAATCGGAAGCAATTTATTAAATTTAAAAAAAAATATAGAAAAGCATTAATTAGCTGAGATATAAGGAAAACACAGTTTTGTAATTTTGATTGCAAATAATTAATTAAATAATTACCTTATCACTGTAACAATTACGTATCCTGATACAGCATTTTGGGAGCAATTTGTTGAGATTTGCGTTAAATAAATTTTATTAAACTTGCGGTATATTTATGTGCACATTAAAGTGTGATGATATGTACACACATATGTAGTATGTGTATGCATTAAGTGTAATATGAGATCTTCATATTATATAATAAATAATATAATATGTAAGTTTATTTATAGTTTATATACTACACAAAATAATATTGATAAGATTATTTGTGTAATTTTTAAAACAACTGTGAATGATTATTAATTATTATTAATCATAAAATGTTGTATATTATTGTTATTTCTGTGTGTTAATAATATTAAAAATTATTGTGTCTATTTAAATGTTGTTGAATAAAATTGTTTATAAATTTATTTTAATCAATAGTTTTTCTTTTCCAAGAAATCTACAAGTAAATCACTCCATTTATTATAGTAAATAACCCTATTACGGTTTGAAGTTTCTGCATTAAACCCTCATCGCAAGTCGACATTTTATTACCCGCTTCTTTTTTGTGTGCCGA
Organism: Chrysopa pallens; assembly: GCA_020423425.1. Lineage (NCBI taxonomy): Eukaryota > Metazoa > Arthropoda > Insecta > Neuroptera > Chrysopidae > Chrysopa > Chrysopa pallens. The sequence goes on from CM035594.1 coordinate 61,188,623, forward strand.
CCGTTCGGAATATGTTTAGACTTCAGTATCCCTTTAGAAATTTAAATGGTAAATTACAAAAGAAGTTCTTGGAAGATTAAGAAAATATTGTGGGTTCACGATTCATGTAGGAAATAAAGAAAGAAAAGTCCTTTAACCTATATCGTGATAATTAAGATTAAATCGTAGCAAAAGTTATGTTTTTCAAATTATTTATTTTACAATTTTGTTTTGTTTCAGGTAGGTGATTTCAAAAACACCTCGGTGCAAGGCAAAATATCCAAACTTGGTGAGTCTTAGAGCCCTAAAAAAAGATTTTTTTAAACGTATTTAATGTATTCAAATTCCTGGCCCAAAATTTTTAATCTATCCATCATGGAAAGCTTAAACATTTTTATTTTATGCAGTCTGATTAGTAAGTAGATTTGACAATATCAAAATACAGATCTTCAGAAATCAGAAAAATGAGCCGAGCCGATAGTAACTCTCAATTGCTTTGACAAGCTATTTTTACTGTCAAATAAATATTATATACAGTTTTTAGTTTAGTAATTTTTATGTTTAAGATAAAATTTAGTCTAGAAACGTGACGCGACCAAAGTTTTAGAAAATAAATAGTTTGACGCTTTTGTTGACACGACTATGTATTAAAACTGAAATTTTTTTATTGGATTATTGTTTAGTTTTTTTTTTTTTTTTGTAACTGATTAAAATTTATGTAGTATAGTTTTACAATGAAATAACCTTTGGTGCATTAATCAAATTATAGTCGCTTTTAATCAATTCTATTTCAACTTCATTTTTACAATGCCAATAAACTTCCAAATAAAATTTGAATTAATTTTTTTTTGAATCATTATCCTTGATAAATTGATAACCCTACGATAATATATTGACAAATATAACAACAATGGACATAGAACTACTACTCTTGATGAATGATTATGTTAATTTAAATAGTTTTAAAACTATGTAAATTAAATAATGTATACACGCAAAATTTCATCAAAATCGGTTGAAATATCTGTATTTAAGTGAAAAGTTAGAACTCACGAGTGATGAGTAATATGAACTATAAATATGAACTAAAAAATAATTTTATTTATAGTAAATTTTTATTTATTCATTATATTAATACTTTAATCCATTTTATTTCAAAATTTTTTATGAATTAATATTCATTATCTATTATTATTTATCGATCCATTAAAGTATTATTTCAAATAAATATTTATCAAATTATCATTGACGGGGAATATATTTACTTAAAAATTGTTTACTCAATTGGTTTGAAACCTTAATTGCAATCTTATCTGTAGTACTTAAAGATCATCCAATTGTACTTAAACACATTTTATTCTTTAAATTCATAATTGTTAAATATGTGAATATTTATTAATGATTTTGTTGATAATCGTATTAAAAAAAAACCTTCAAGATGTGATTTGAGTTAAAAATTATCTTTTTTTTGATTTTGAAAATTATTCATAAAAAAAACTTGTAATGGATTTGAGATGATTTATTATTTTTCGCTAGACTATTTCATTGTTCAAAATGAGCTCAAGAAAAACAGCATGAATATGTAAATGAGAGCTAATATATAAAGTTTGATGAAGTACTTTATTTTAACGCCCCTAACGTTATTATTCGAAGTTGAATATTATAATAAGACAGTGCCGACTTTTCTTCTAAAGAGGTATTCAAAAGTGAATTGTATGAATGAATTAGTCATAGACTGAACGAATTTTTATTTTATCTTCAGTTTCTCATGATTTTTAACACTTTTCAGTAATTTAAATAAAATGTATTCATTTATAAGTCAGAAAATTTGTCTTTATTGTGAATCTCTTAGGTTAATTTACTGATTCGTAAATACACACTGATTTACCTAATTACCAAAAACAACACCCCCATAACAATTTTTATATGTAACTTTTAACCATCTTTAGAAACAGGTACCAACTATATTGTGGGAGTAACAAAATTAACTATATAGTTTTCCTTTGAGTAAAATAACGTACGCTTCTGTAATATTTCAATAAAAACATCTCATTCTCGCACGGTTCTCTATTGCACTTTTTACCGATAACGCACAGGTTTTCTGTGTTAACATAATTTCGGCTCCATTGAAATAGAACGTTAACTGTTACACCTGTTGCATAAGATACAAAAAAATTTGCATTGAAATGGTCCTAATCATATGCTATGTTAACATATACAGGCAAATAACAAAAACGATATTGAAATACTCCAGAATTGAGCGATATATATGTAAATATATAACAAATGTAATTTAAATATGACGCAATCATCAAAATTTTTAAAAAAGACTATAAAACTCATATAGTAACACATGCATTGCTAGTTGCATATATGAGACTGGCTGGCTGACTAGTAAAATACCATGATAAAATACATATACAGAGATTTAGGTGTACAATGAGTGACCAATTGAACAAAGACAACGATACATACAAGTATTATAAGCTAGAATGACTAAAAACTTTTTACGATAAAAGAGGATGTCTATCTGTCTAAGTAAACGAATACCCGAATGATTGGAATCATATATATGTGCATGTATGGAAGACTAACTTCCAAGTTGTATTTCTAGTTTAATATCTTCTATCTCAAAATGGAACCATTTCTATCTTACTTTAATACAACTAAATACATAATATAGTAAAGCAGATAGTCACTACCACACATATTCATGCATACATATGTTTGGTGACTGATGGCGCTGTACTATACAGTATACTATCACACTAATACTACTATCATACAATGCGATACATACACGCGCCCAGCTGAATTAAAATGAGTACGCATATAGTGATTGAATAAAGATAGAACTAATTCACAATGATTTTATTATTATACTCTGAGTTGTATAGTAGGAAACATAGCATGTACACACAGTTCCACTATTTCACAGACTTGTTTGAGTTACCAGTTTATTGCTCATAGTGTTCGACTTATGAACGTTTTATTTTTATATGAGATTACAACAATTAACATTCAAGTATCAAAACTTCTATCTCTGTTTGATTGAAACATGTGAGGAATTAATTTTTTTTTGTTATTAGATATTTTTATATAAATAAAAAGTTCCCAGCGGTTTTGATGGTGTAGTGGTGGACTCTGATAAGAACATACGAAAATTCTGATAACATTTTTATGATTATTAAATTGTGTTTATTTTTATTTGTTGAGTGTGTAATGTCTAGCGTAAAGTCTATCTAAAAAATTTACGAATTTGTGTGGGCGCAGATTCCATCATATTATTGAGATAAAAAAAAAAGATACATTATAAAAACTGAATTATAACTTGTTGGTTAGTCTCTGATACCACGCTGTGTTGTAGTATCAATTTCATTTTTGGGTGCGTGACCCGTGTGACGTCATTGTGTATATGTAATAATGTGTTATATTGACGAAGAGTAAATCTATTGTTTTTTTTTTTTGTTTATTAACTTTTGTTTTTTATATTTGAAACAGTTCAGTGATTATTTTGTTTAAATATATTATTAATTGTTAATTAAAAAAAACTACATATTGTAATAATTGTTTATTAATGGAATGTTTCTTCTATGGCGATATTTGGAATTAAGGTAAAGTGAGTTTTTTGTATGTTTGTTATCATCTATTCATTGATAGTAGTTTTTAACTTTTTGTGGCTTTTTATAAATTATTTGTCAGCCATGTAAGTTGCATTTCATCATAACAAAAATTATCTTATTTTTTACTCAAGGTTAAACTCAATTTATTGTAAATTGCACTTGGAAAAATGCATTCTAGATGATTGTAGCAAAATAAATGAATTTGTTTTAACAAAGTTTTGTTTCAGCTTCTAAAACTATATTCATTTTTATTTTTTTATTGGAATTTTCTTAAAGTTATTTTGTATGACATAATATTTCCAATCAAATTTTGTTTTTTACATGACAATCAATTAATTGTAAACCATAAATTTATTAAATCAATAATTTTATACTGGAGTTGGAAAAATAATCGATTATTTAATGTATAAGGTGGTGTTTTTTTTCAAAAGTTTCAAAGGTTATCAACAATGCATATTTATTCAGTAACGCTTTATGGATATTGAGCCTACAATTTTAAAAAGAGATATTCCCAAATCAAGTATTTTTAACAGGCGAGCTGAGTTTATGAGCTAACTCATATTTAATTTTTTTTAATCTGGGTAAGAAAAAAACTCTTATTATCATGGAAAAAATGATGGTTCTGTTTAATTTAAAAAATATAGTGGTTTATAAAAAGAGATAGTTTTTTCTCTTTTTTTATCAGTATCAATTTTTTTACGGGAACCAGTGTTTAAAATATTAAACTCCAGGTGGCATACCTTTGATTATCGTATAGTTTTCTATTGATAGCTTTTAAGTTCATGTATCAGTAAGCGTTTTAACTCGTAGGGAATAGAAGAAAGTAATACTTTTTTGATTTTTAATATTTTAAGATATTATCTAAATTACTATTGGATAATTTAGACTGATGATGATGACTACTTTGTAATCGAAATACGTATGAACAAAATAAATATCTACGTAGGTATTATAGACTAAGAGCTCGCGGAACATATGAGTAAAGGTCTTTGAGTAATTTTTGGCTCAGAGGTCAAGTGAGTAAAAGGGCTAGCATGTTTAAACATTTAGCACTAAACTTGTCGCTTGTTAAAATGAAAATAAAGATATGTATGGCCTCTGTGATAGACAATGTCTGAAAATCGGAGGGTGAAACTCCACTATAATAATTACTCTATAAATTTGTTCGCGCGTCAGAAGTTATACTTCTTTGACATCATTAAAAAACAATTTTTAATTGCATGCAAATAATTAAATAAAATAATAAAAGGACTGGAGAAGGATAGTCAACACTGTCAATAAAGACATTGTTGAGACATTTGTCTCATTTTAAATTTTGAAATTTAAATAAATTATATATTTTCTTACATTAAATGTAACATAAATCATAACAACATCTTCAACCTGTGAATTTTGTGTGACGGTGATGCGTGCGTATCTTAAAATTTCACTCTCAACATTTGTTCCAAACGCACCAAAAGAATTTCATAATTTCAATTCACTTTTCCTATAAAGTAATTCCATGAATCGAGTGATGTTTTTAAGTTGGAACCTTGCTACTTATAAAGATGATTGGTAAGCGGGATTTTAGCAAAGTTAAGCGTTGAATAAAATGAGACTTTGTATATTATAAGTACGTAATATATTATATTATATATATATATTGTGTAATGCAATTTGTTGTTTATTCCGGATAATTTTTTATATTTTTAGAAATAAAAAAACGATAACAATGTTTTAATAAATCTGCATCATTTAATTATGGAAAAAAAGAAAAATATTTATAAAATAAAGCTGTTAATCAATTTCCGATTAAGTAAAATTAATCGTGATAATTTACTATAAATATTATTCCAAGAGAAAATATTACTCAATTAAAATTATTTATTTTTATTTTATTTTTTTTTTAAACATTTATCTTCCAAATATTATCAACACAATAATTCGTAGAAACCATCCCACCAGTTTGATTAAATAATATGAGATTTTATATTTGATTTTGATTCTTCTCAAACTAAAGTAAAAAAATTTGAATTTTTAATAGATCTTTCAGGTTATATAGTGGTTATTAAAGAATTTTCACTTTTGTTAACAATATTATTGTCCAATTATTTTAAGATCCATAGAACGTATCACCAACTTGAAAATTTGAAGGAATTAAATAACAATATAAAATTATTTATAGTAAAATTTGTTATAATTATACTCCGCTATAATTTTCGGAAGCTCTCTTTAGCTATGGCGCTTAATAGGTTATCCCCTGGATCGAACTGGTTCGCATGGATCTCAGAAGAGATTGCTTCGTGTGGGATATTTTTGGAAAACTTAACAGCTCAGATTTTTTGGAAACTATGATTGTTTATCCATTTTTGCGCGCCGAAGAACAAAACAATTAGCACGCATGCGCGTGTGCAATAAATGTACATTTTGAAAGGAATCCAAAATATGAAAACACACAAGGGCAAACACGTGTTCCATTAGAACACGTACATTAAACTTCATTTCGCTACCACTAATTATTTTGTGGAATGCAGACTTACATTCTATTCGAGACTTCTTGTAGTCATAATTTTCAGAAACACTTTTAAGTTATTGATATATTATCTGCTTTATTACTTATCGGATAATTCAATGGTCTGGTACGACTTGTTTCTTACCAGAGGTACAAATTTTAAAAATCTTAAAAAATAGCCTAAATATGGACGTTCAAAATTATTGTATAAATGACGTCAAACATGTTCATTTCCACGGCACTTGTATACACTTTCTTTCAAAATTTAAGCTAAATAATGTTAACGCACAAATGAATGTCCGTGTTTGGTCTAGTTTTATACATTTTGATGGGTAAAATAACAATTTTTTTACTGTTTCCATATTTATACAGTATAAGTACTTTCTATTCGACCAAACGTATTACCTGAAGCTCCAATTAATTTTTCGTAATCTTCTATTGATAGTATTAATACACCTCTTATTCGCTTGCTATTATATTTTGCATATTTCTATTCTATTTAAATCTACGATGTTCATCTTGGAGTAAAATTTTACACAAAAATTGAATAAAACACATAGCACTTATTTTATAAAGATTTCATCAAAATCCGTTTGATTGATTGAATTACCCTATGTTCATTGTTATTTGCAGAATGCAGAGATTTTTTAAATTTAAATTCCATGAAATTTAAAAACGTAGAAAAAGTACAAAGTTTATAATTAAAACAATTGATTAATTAGCGTTTTGCTAATTTTATTAATCTAATCATTTAAGTAATATCGATTAATTCATATATATATTAAGCACAAAAAATGTATTTAATTAATATTTATTTATATATCAAATCAGGAATTCTATAAAAAAGTAAATTAATTGATAACACATAAAATAAAATTTATTTTTAAATTAGTTATCCTGTATCCGGTTTTTACACAATAAAAATTGCAGTGTTTATTAATTCCTATTAGTTTTTACAATAAAATTTTAAAAGCCTCTTTTGCTATAAAACTAAACATATTCTGAAAATAGAGTCCTTTATTCTTATTTGTAGTTTCTTTAGATATCAGCCATATCGATCCCTATAATTGAAAATCACAAAAGTTTTATCAAAACAAAAAACTATTTTTAATTAAAAATTCATTAAATGTTTATTTTCTCTGTTTAACTTTTTTTTTTGCGTTTACAGTCTCAAGCGTGGATCTATTTGACTCAATTGATTTGATTTTCCTTATTAACGAACTGCAACTCACTTTTTACATCTACAATACGCCTCGCAAGGGACTAAATAAGTGATTCTATGGACACCATTACCAAAATTTCCTTCGTACTTTGCTAGAGTGATAAATTTATGTCGAATATAACAAAATAGTATCTCTACGTATTTCACTTCGTTTCACAATGATGTCGGACAGACAGACGAACTAATGAAAATGGATTAATTCGATGATTTTATAGCTAAATTTCGTTAAATTCTGTAAATTTTTACTAACTTAAATTGAAATTTAATACTTGCGTATATTTCATATGAATTTGTTTATCAGTAGGAATATTCCGATTGTTTAATTAAAGTAGCCTAGTAAAATAATTGTATTTCTATAAAATATTTTAATCCAATGATAACAAAACAAAATTAAAATATCTTGTGTGTATATTTATAAAATACCTATTTATATATCTAATTATATTATTTATTTACGTTGTAAACAATTAAAATTTGTACTATTATCAACTATATAAGTTTTACTTACAAAACTTGATTGTTGCTATTTTTATAAAAGCATATTAAATACATTATTATTATTATTATATTTAAAGAATTTCTAACATAATTAAAAATGCGTTATTTTACTTATAATAATCATAAATATAATAAAAAAAAAAGATTATTATAATAATATAAAACCGGGTGTCATTCATTCATAGTTATGTTATTCTGTCACTTAATTGCATGTTTTAATACTTTAAATTACAAATGAATATAATAACATTGTTAATTGTTTAAATACTCGATCAATAATTGAATATGTTTTTTTTTTAAATTGAATGTTTTGAATTGAATATGAGTTATATCGTGATGACTGAGCTGTCAGATATAAATAATTAAATAATTAAGTAAGGCTATATATTTTAAATTAAATATGGTGTAAGTTGATGGGGGACACCCAACATAAATAATTATACCTAATATAAATATTTTAAATTTACAACAAAGAAGGCCATTCATGAATTTTTTATTAGTGTTTTTTGTGTTGTATGTATTCAAGTATTACGTTAATTATAATTAATAATTAATATGGCAAACGGTTATATGTATTTACACTTTAACTTAGACACCATCTTGCTTGTTTCTAAATAAATTTCGATGTTTTGCCCCAATTTCCTGGATCAAATTATTTTATATTTTTATAAAAACGTATTTCGTTGCTAATTTGGTGACAGTTTGGACACGAGCTAATTCATTTTTAAAAATACAAAATAATTTGATCTAGGAAATTGGGGCAAAAAATCGAAATTTATTTAAGATTTAGTATATCTAATCTTAATTAGACCTTGAATGGTGACTTTTGTCGTAAATTTTTTTTAAATGATTCTTTTAGCTTGGGGTTTTTGTTTTTGATGATTGTATAAGAAACCTCAAAAAAGCGTTGAAAAGTTCAAAATTTTTTTTTCGCTATTTATGGATTTTCTAGGATAATTACGATCTGCAAAATTCAAAAATAGCATTTATTTTACAATCGGTCGACTAGTTTTTGAGATATTATATGAAATACATCCGCTAAATCGACCTTTAGATCGGGTTTATGCAGATATCTCAAAAACTAAGCATCCGATCGTTAAATAGATGTTATTTTTAAAATCTACGGGTCAAAATACACTTATAAACATGGTTTTTCTCGAAATTGGATTCAAAAATTTTTTTTCTAATTTTCGCAATTTTCTAAGGGGTACCCCTTTGAAAAAATCGAAAAAATTGGGAAGAATTTTTTGCCTCCGATTTAGATGAAATACATTTTCTAGGATAATTTTAACCCGCAGATTTCAAAAATAATATCTATTTAACGATTGGACTAGTAGTTTCTGAGATATAACTAAAAATCGGATCCAGAGGCCGATTTATTGGTTGTATTTCATGCAATATCTCAAAAATTAGTCGACCGATCGTAAAATAAATATTTTTTTTGAATTTTTTAGACTTCAATTATACAAGAAACCCCATAAACAGTGAACGAAAAAATTTGAACTTTTCGCCGGTTTTTTTTAGGGTTGAATAAACTTAAGTCCACAAGGTATATTTGAGGCTGAATGTAATCACTAACTTAATTCCTTGGAGTAATTTAATTACTCTTGTTTTATCAAAAAACATCAAAACTATCGAGAAGTAACGTTTCGAAACCATTGATATTGAATGTGCAAACCGTCACCAAATTAGCAACGTGTAACATCTCTCCAGAGAATCCTTAAAACTAGCTAATTCTATAATTATAATTCCAACTAACAATTAATTCCAACTACGTCATTTTTTCACTTGGTATTTAAATTTTCATTGTATTGTATACGAACGTAATAAACTTCAAGTGTGTATCATTATTTTCTTTGTAATATAGGCAACTTGTTTTACATACTTGTTTAATATAACACAAATATCTTATATAGACAGCATTTGAAAAATTATTTTTTTTCAATGCTAGTTTTTTAAATTTTAATTTCTTAGTCTTCTTAAAAATTAATAAATATACTAAAATTAAATGGAAAATTTATTAAAATTTAAAAATATTATTCATCAATTGAAGTTACTGGAGACATTTGAAAAAGGAATTCAGGAAAAATTTCATTTCATTCAAATTATTTATTTTAATTTTTATTAAAAAATTCCTCTCTAATATATTTATTTATAATATTATTGCTGTATAATTAATCTTGTAAGATTGGGGACTTTTTTTGCAAAAATAATCTGGATGGAGTATTGTGTCCATCAAGGGTATAGGGATTTTTATTTTGGAATGAAACTGTGTTTAATTATTGTAACCCTGTACGGTTCCTACCCTTTCAATTGTAACATACAACGCTCTATCGTTTCGGATAAAATGATATACGAAAATCCAAAATAAAAATCTGAACGTCATGCCTTCACGTGCTAAGTAAAAAGGCAAGTAAAGTAATACGTATACGGCAAATGAAATAGAATTTTGTAATTCCGATAATTCCATATGTTAATCGAATTCAAATTCAATTTAATTTTTTATATAGTTTAGAAATCATGATACCATTTTACAAAAAATTTGTTCATTTTAATATTAAATAAACAGTAGTTAAGAGCTTTTACATCTTTAATGAGTTAAATCTGGTCAGAAATATTTTAAAACAATTTTAATACTCCTGAATATTCTCGTAAGATGATTTGTTTTCCAACACAATTATCTAATGACATACAGCTCCAGTATTAAATGTACCAGGCAAAGTTATTTTATGGAAATGAGCTTGAACTAATTTTTATGCATTGCGGTTTTTGTTTTTTAATGTTTAAAGTTTTTCACATGAAAATAAAAAAGGAAATGAATTAAAATGTCCTTATAAATCAACACTGTAATTTTTTATTTAGATAAAAAAAAGAATATTTATAAAAATATATATAATTTTTTTGTTTTGTTTTTGCTATTTTTAAATATTTTATTTAGTACAGTTTTACAAATTTTCTTTTATGTGCGTAAAAAAATATTTTTATTACAAAATGTTGAAAGAAAAGATTATAAATAAAATGATAATTACTTATTCAGTAACGTTTTTTTTTTCATTTTTCTTTCATAAAAATAAAATATTAATTATTTAAAATGGAAAAGCCGAGAAAAAAAAAATTCAAGCTTTTAAGCTTCATAAAAGTAATAAAAAAAAAAATTATATTTTATCTAAAATTAAAATTCTTAAAGCAAGAATTTATGTTTTTCGTCATCAAAAACATATGATAATTATGAAATGAACATTAAATAAAATCTCATGAAATTATGTTCCATTATGGTTTTTTGAGTAACGTCTCAAAGAGACAGACACGACTACTGTTGAAGCAAAGGCGAAAAAGTTTAAATCGAGACAATAATAAACGGCTTTCGGACTTCCTATTCTAGTGTAACATTAGAATTAAAAATTATTTTGATTATTTTCAAACTACTGTTAATAATGGATTCATTAATACGCTATCTAACATCATAGATAGCAACGCTATCTAACAGACCGTTTCAGAAGTTTCACGCACTCAGCATTATTTTATTTGATATTATGAATCAAAATTATTTCGTAATATAATAAGTAATTAAAATTATCTTTATATTACTCACAACTTTGTCATTTAACTTTTTTCCATACGACTTTTAGTTTGGCCGGAAATCGAGATAAATCGTGTTTTATCCTTAAAAACTCACCCCCCTCCTACTTCCCGAAATCAGATCACCCATAATTTATTTTTCTTTTCATTTTATCATGTAATCTTGCATTTCTTATTGGTTTCATCCTACTATAATTTTTTTTGTTTTCAAAAATTATCTACCCTAGTATACCAGGATAAGACATTACCCGTCATTTATGTAAATCTCCTTCTTTGTTTAATTAAAAATTATGAATAAATTGAAGTGATTTTCCCTGTTAATAACAGCTTATCACAAAATTTCATTGGCGCAAATTTGGTGATTTGTTTCACGGAAATAACAGGAAAGAAAACGTTTTCTGCTTAAAAGAGCATTTGTTTGAAATTTTGATTTCAATTTTTTATATGAAAAACTTGACAAAAAAGAGTTTTGAATGGAAAAAACTCGAGTGGCTTCTATAATACACACAACAATATACTGAATCACAATGGTCTGTTTTTCAAAGATCACATTCATATCGACTTATTATACTTTAAACATTTTGTAGCCAATAAAAACATTTATAAAATCATAAATTATACGACGCTTGATTGAATTGTCTAAAAGAATAACACACATCATCTTGAATGAAGCATATTAAAAACTTCAATTACATAAATTAGAAAAAATTTTCCGTACAAATAATGCATCACACACACATTCTGCTTAAATAACAAAAGAATTTTTAGAAAAAAAAAAAATATTAATTTGGCTCAGAAATACAAAAAAAAAAATTATACAACTAAGTGAGTAAAGTAATTATTGTTTACATTCTTTTGAAACACAAAACAATTTTCAACAAAAGATTTTTCATAAAAAAAAAGAAATATATACAAACTAGTAATGCCAACACTTTAATAAATATATGTTATATATGAGAAAAAATTACTTAATTCGTTTTGTTATCTTTTTTTTCTTAGTTGGCAATCTGACAAATATGATTATAACAGTAATTATTTATTAAAAAAAATTATTATTTTAACTGACTTTAAACAAAAATTAGGTATTTATTTTCTTCGTGTAAGGATATTAAAGACTTTAAAAAGTCTGATAGTAGGCCTGTTTAGCAAGTCTTAGTAAAACACCAAAAAGTGGATGTAAATTCCTAGAAAATGAGTCGATAAAATACTTTGCTACTGGCATCAAATCCTAGAATGAAAATGAGATAAAAATTAAAAGGAATATTCCTGCCTCTTACACATTGTACATATTACACTGAATTTTCTCGTGATGCATGAAAATATTTACTAAAATAGATAAGTCACAGTCTTCATCGAATGACTTGCACTTTAGATGCGAAGTGAAAAAATGAATTTTCTACATTTAAATCCGATAAAATTTTCTGTAGCAGTAAAACTGACTAATGGAATTTGTTTAATATCCAATATTATCAAATTCATCATAGATGTAAAACTACATCATGCGTTTAAATACAAAAAATTTCATCAAAATCGATCGGTGCACCATGTTTTGACATTTAAGTGAAAATTATCGAATATACTAAATTAGCTATAATTTCCGTACGACATGACCGATTGAGTTGAAATATGGATATTTGATAAAAGTACATTTTTATCATATACACCAACCAATTCCCTTCCCATTGACTTTAGGAATAAAATACTATATATCACGCAGGTATATTCGTGAAATAAAAAAACGCGGTAACCTGAATCATCCACGCTTACTTAAAAGTATTAAAAACACGAATACTATATGATGATGATTTTTTTAAGACATTCAAAAATACTTTTGAATTAATCAAATTCAATTTATTTGAAATGTGCAATAATATGTCAGGTTTAGTGTTAGTACTATTTTAAAGAATTTATTTTTACTATAAATGTTTTGTAAGCAAAATTTATAGTAATAATATTTATCAATCATCACTTTTGTATAGAAAAATAACATTCTATTATAAAAATTTATACGGAAATACCAACTTACAAATAGAAGAAAGAAAAAAACGTCTGATACTCAAATAAACATGAAGAAAACACTGGATTGTATTGTTGAGTGATATTTTTAATATTGTTTTGTGATTTGTATATTTAGTCCAGCGGCTAACTGCCTTATTTATTTAACTCTAAAATTTCTTAAATTTGTTAAGTTATGCCTAATTATGTGGACCCTACAATTATTAACGTCTGTTAAGTGTTAATATTCTTGCTAATCCTTTTCGTATTACATAAATATAAATGGTTCGTACATGTCTGGACTAATTTAAAAAACTGAGTTGAGTAACTTCGTTGCAATGCAATCAACTATTTAACAATTATAATTGGGTTTAGGTTGCTCTTGTTTCCAACTGATACAATTGAATTTGAATTATCAATAGCATATAACCAATTCATGTACATGGATGACATTTGTCAACTGGTCATTGATCTTCTTCCAAGTATTACAAAATATTTAACGATTCTAGACACATTTGGACTCGATACTTTTTAGAGTGATATTTGCAATTTGTAATGAAACATTTGCTTAAAACTGATACCTTGATAAAAATTGATGTAATTTTTAATTTTTAAAAAATGGTAGGATTAATAATTCTTGAGAGTTCTAACAATTTTTCGATATTATCAGTGTAGAAACAAATTAAATTAAATGTTTGTTACATTATTAAAGAGAGAAATTAAAAACATTTTATCAGTTATTTATTTATATCGAGTTGCCTATAGTATTCTATTGAAGAAAATCTTGTATAGTTAAAAACAAAGTCTACAACTCCATACTTCTACATTCTCTTTATCTTAATAACGTGTCCTGTACGATATTATTCCATTTTCTAACAGACCAGAATTTTTCAGAGATATAATGAACTGTTTGCAAAGGCCTTAGATAGTGTTATAAGCGTTATATTTACTAATTTTAGACAATACAATTTTTAAATTTAAATTTACGTAATTAGTTTTTTTTTTTGGCATATTTCCGAAAAATATCTCCTCTACAAAAAAAAAATCATTCATTTACAGCCATGGAATAATAACACTATGCATAAAATCTCATACTTTAATGCGCATTTTATTGCAAATATTACAATAATAATAATAATAATAACAATAATAACAAAAATATTTTAAGTGAATGACCTAACATATAAATTTTATCTTTTCATATATCGTCACCGCCATTTTCATAAGAAAATATCATAATAATATACAATTCAAGTGTTTTAAATGTTTTATGATGAAGAAATAATGACTACGGGGGAATTTTATGTGTGTGTTATGGTCAGTTATTACTTTGGCGATAAGCAAAATTTCTTCTAATTATTCATACATAAAAACAAAACCACAAATATTCAAATATATTATAAATATTTAATCAAAGTTCATAACAATAATTAAAGTAATATATCTTTGTAGTTTTGTAATAATTTTAAATGATGTAATTACTATTTTGTTCGAACTGATGTAATTTATTTCATAGTAAGCGCTACCCGTTTTATTTTTTGCATATAAATAGTAAAATTTAAATTATTATCAAGGTGACTTTGAATCCCACAAAATTTGTGTGTTAAATAAACCAGTTTATAAAAGTTACAGGGTAGTCATTTCACCGAATCAATTTTTTGGAAATATTCGAATTTAGTTCACCATTTCATAAATAAATTTTATGATTTTTTGTACGTTTTCTTAATAAGTGTATATTTTGAAAGTTCATTTTCTCCGGGTAGAGAATTAATTAAACTGTCAGTTGATTTTATAAATTTACTGCATATATTTGGTTTTATAATTTCTGAAAAATACATCGAAAACATCAAATGTCGTTAAAAATTGGACAAAAAATATCAAAAACTCCCGTGTCACGATTTTAGGACCATTATATGATAAACTATCATAATATTCCAAAGAAAGGCGGTAAAACATCCGTTCGAAGCACCAGGTATTTCGCAGACTTTCTCTGGTCTCGTATTCGTTATTGATCCGAGTTTCACATTTATATGCCTACTTTAAAATACATTTCTGAAATACATTGTTCTTATCTGCAACTGCAATTTGGGATTTCTAAGTTCTTAGAGATTCCCAAGAATCTATCGCATCAAATCGCATTAAAATCTGTCTTATTGCACAAAAAGTTAAGTTGTAATTCCTTGACTATAAAAACATCTATGTGTAGTTTGTATTACTAGAGGCGATTTTTATGTTGGTTTTTATTTTTTGTATGCCGTAAAATAGTTATAAACAAAATAAAAAACATTTTTGTATTTATAAATATATTACGTTTTAACAAGAAATGGTACATTGAAATATAAAATGTTCTTAAAGTAAATAGTAAGTTCTAAATACTAACAGCAGCGGTTTAAGTTTATTATATGTGTTTATTATAGAGGCAAAATTACATTCGGTTTAAGCAATTTTAAAATCAGGTAGATTTTCATTATTTAAGAATGAATTTGATTCAAAAATTTTAATGTTAAAAAAATTAAGTTTATATCACTATCCAGTTTACAAGCTATACCGGATTTGTTTCGAAAAAACCAAATATCTGAAGTTATCAAGGCAAAAATTGCTTTATCTTTTTAAAATTACTCCATCAAAAGGACTCGTGTGTTAAGTAAAATTTTCATTCAATTTTTATTGTAGTTCCGAGCTCTCAAATAATATGAGGTAGGATTACTGATCATTTCAAAATTTATACCAGATTTTGTTGAAACGTTACTTAATTATCTAATGGCTCAAGCCATCTGTGTGAGTATTCCATCAATTTTCATAAACACTTTGGAAGGTGTACTTATTAATTATCAGTGCCATTTTGTAGCCCATACGATGATTGCGGTTCTTAAACATTTTTGCGTATCATAAATTACAAATATGACGATGAAAGTGTTAAACAAGCTTTATTTTCAACACAGAAAGATGTAATATGTTTACACAAAAGTTATACGGTATATAAAGAAATAAAAAAAAACTCCTACAAAGAATATTGTATTATAGTTTACGATACGTTTACTCCATTCGTACAAGAATGTACGTATGGGTATGTTGTTTATACTATAAGAGAGATGAAATTCATCTTCTTCTGCTACGTCCAGTTTTAAAGGAGACTGACTGACTGTATGCGAGTTTGTTTATTCTATATATTATTGCTACCGTTGTATGTGTGGAGCACCACCACGTATTCTTCGCGTTTATCTTTCATTTTATTTGTGTGCTTTTTGTGTGAATTGTATGATTGTTTTTTGTTTTTGCTTCTTTCTGCAAGAGAATTATGTATTTTGATGATTTTATGTTTTCACAATTCTCCACTGTTTAATACCAAGAACATATGTTATCATAGTATATTGTGTACTACCCTACACACATGTTTAATAAACTGATCTCAGTTAAAAGATTGTTGAAAAATCAAAGATGTATTCAATGATAAAACATAAAGTTAACAAAACGGCGGTTGATTTTGGGGTTTTAAGTTTCCTATGAGGCAATAGAACAATCTAAAGTTTATAGCACTTAAAAATATTGAATGCATTAACTTAATATGAATATAGGTGCGCATAGAAACGTGTAATAAATCTATTTGTATCAAGATTTTTTACATACATAATTATGATACATTTTATGTTAATTTTTCAGAACTTTGTCCTATGACTTGCCTTGAAAGCATAAGGTTTATCTTCACTACTATTACAACTACACGTTGACTACGTATTTTGTGAATTGTTATAATGTTCATATATTATAATAATATATTTGTTCATATATTTTGTCATATTAATATACTTTAGTTTTTACTATCCTGTAATATAATTTAACTGAGCTAGAAACGATTATTTTGCAGAAAATGCATGTTGTCCTAAGAAAAAAATGTTTTTCCAAAGGAACTTTTTAGCTAGTTTTTTGCACTCTATAAAAAACGCGATAAATGTCGAAATAACACTCACAATTCACAAAAAAAAAAAAAAAAAAATACCATTAAATAAAATGGAAATAAAAGTTAACGATAATAAGGAAATATTTTTAAATTAAACAAAAAAATAACAATATAATTTTTCTTTCATTTATAAATGTGTTTTTCAAAAACATTCTCTTATTATAATTTATTTTTATATACGAAAATAACTTTATATACATACATATATATAAAATACATTTACAATAATTTTGTTTTTGTATATTCTTTCATTTTTTTGTTTTTGCACAGCCATTAATTTTAATTTTATAAATGATAAATGCGACAAAGGTAATAATGTACAGAGTGTAACATCAGAAATTGAGCGCATTTTCGTTATGGTTTTAAGTATATATAGATGTCTCAATCCAAAAATGTATCACTTGAATGTGTAGTAATGCAATTCAATGCTGTAAACATGTGTCATCTTAAGGGCAATATTTAAACAATTTATGCAAATAATTAACCAACAAAAAAACATAATTTGATTTTATATTTAGAAATGTTTTTTCGAGATAAACTATCCCTATTATCTCAAGATCATAGGGATATACAGATAATTTTATGTTATTTGTGTGCGAAAATTGAAATTTATTAAGGAGTGTGCTTATTACAGGGGCTGCATTCTCTTCCAAAGAAACATTAAACTAATTATCATATACTGCCTAAATAGTCTATTTAACGAAACATTTTTTTTCTCTAATTATTATGTTTTTTCTGATAAATAATTGCTTTTAATTTCGAATGCTTATTTTCAATAGTTGCTATAAAGAAATATTTAATTAAATTTAAATCCATTTCTGAACGTTTTAATAATCTGAAATTATCATAGGCTTGTTAAGATTAAAAATCGATGATTTTGTTTATTTCTAAGTGATATCTACCGCTTACGTATTTGTTTTCTAAAAATGTATTTAATTACACCAGACATATTCCAGGTTTTTAATAGTATAGATGCCCCCTATTCAATAAAAAAAAAACACCCTATAGAATTTTGTAATCTGAAGTATTATAATGAAGTACTAAGCGTCTGGTATAATTATTTCTTTATGCCATGTCTGGTTTTGAAAATCTATTTAAAAGTAGACAGATTTAAACTGGGAATAGATTAAAGCTTCGAAAAAAAATTTCTAAGAATAAAATAATTGTACTGTCGATTTTGTTTCACAGAGTATACGTTTCAAGTTGTGCGAGACATTCTGTGAATTATATTTAAAATAAATTCTAAAACTATAGCAGAACGCGGAATGTAGTAGTAATACAAAACACACACTAATTAAATAAAATTTGGTCCCGCCGACGCGACGCGCTACAAGACTTAAGTTCCTGTTTATATTTATTTAATGTTTATAAAATTTAAATGTATTTTAAAATATACTAAATATATAATAATATTTGGCCGATTAACTTTGGCGGCAAGTATTCTCAAAATTTTTCCTAAATATTTCAGAAAAATATCTCAAGAACACACGGGTAAAAAATTTTTATTTTTAAAGAATTTTTGAATCGTTAAGTCTATAATAAAAGATTGATGGGGCATAGGGCATTCTCTTTCTTTTCCTCCGTGTGATTCTAAGCAGTTTTCCAGCGCCAATAATCGCTTCGTTTTCACAAGAATAGCCACCATATAATAAATGCACAAGAAGAGTATGCTGATAAAAATCAGGAGTAAATCAGGTGTTATTTGCTAAGCGAATACTAAAAATAAATAAGATAACGATTTACGAAGGATGTTTTTTTAAACATTGCCATTTTCTTCATTAGTTAAATTTGTGAACATATATTTATTTTTATAACTTTTTTGGCAAATAAAAATGGATTTCGTTGAATTAATAGTGTGTTTGAATTAAATGGTGAAAAATGTCACATTAACGTTAGTGAATTGCATTTTATAGAACCGAAAATAATGATTCACGCACGAATAAAAAAAACAAACAACATTTTGATATTCGTTTGTGTGGTATTCAACAGAGATGAATGTGTATCAGATGTGTGTAGAGCAAATACAATAAATATGTACAGAGCTTTTAAAAATCTCAATTTGCATTTTGTAATTGCTTTAAGATTCCATTTCAACGTTTATCAAACTTTGCAATCCTTTAAAAAATAGTTACTTTATATAAATTATTATAGAATTATTGTTTTCTACTACATCTGAAAAAGCTGTCGGAATGAAATGCGTAACTGAAGAATGTATTCGTCTGCTGATTTTAAATCTTTATTTTACACTTCTAGAATTTAATTTAACGCTAAGGATATCAAAAAAAACCTTGTTTTGCGCACATGCTGTGGCTTATTCATGTAACTTTTGCAGTTTTTTTTTCTATAAAATTCAGGAAAGTGGAACGTTCTCTCTTACAAGACTCGAAAAATTATGGATTCTAATTAGATAAATATTTAAAATACATTCGAAAACCATTTCTATTTGACATGATTAAAACTGCAAGATCTCTTGCCCGACTTGATATTTTCGTGTTCTTAAAAAAAAAATGGATTTTGGATATATTCAAAAAGTTTATAAAACCATACAGGTTTATTTTGTACCTGGCTTATTAAGTCTGATAGCAAGTCTAGTGGTCAAATGCTTTACTGAGAAAATTTGGCCATCTAAATAAGAAGTTTTCACTGTACTCCAAACTAAAAATAGATGGTTTTCCAGTTCTTAGTATTCTGATAAGAAATTAATAAATAATAAAGGCAAAGTTTCTGGTCTATACAAAATGTTACTGGAGTTGAAAGTGGAAAGCAAGTTAACGAATCAGGCTGACGTTAGTATTCAAATAGGTACTATGCTTAGAGCTACTTATGGCATCTTTTTCGTTTGTTTCTTATTGAATAAATAAATATAGTTGAACTTTTTAAGATCATGGTGAATAGTTTAGAATTTTCGTTGTATCTACAATGTGTAGTATACCGTGAGTTGTAGTTTTATAATAGTACTAGCTGGCCCGGCAAACGTCGTTTTGCCACATATTTCTAATTAACTTCAACATTTATTAAGTATAATAACATATTCTTAACAACTTTCCTCTATTTCTTAATACTGAAAGCTAAGGCAAATTCGAATAAATATTGATATTAATATATATTTTAAAGCATACCCGGACACGTTGCGGTGACAATTGATATTACATCGATTGCATGCAAAATTTGAAGCAGATTGGACGAAGGAATTTCGTTGTCCCATACAAACTTTGCCTCTGTTTTTCATCCCATTAGGGGTAGAATTTCAGTAAAATCTTTTCTTATAGGATGTCCGGTATTTGATGTGTAACCCACTATTTGGTGTGGGATACCCGTGATACGAAATATTTATATAAAACACTCGTGTTTTATAAAAAAATTGTGCTGTGGTTCTCATATACTTGATGAAAAATAGTAAAAGGAAGTCCAGAACCACTAATATAGAAAAGAAGAGATAAATAAATTCTATTTTGAATAGCTGACCCGGGTAAACATTGTTTTGTTATAAAAATTATTTCTAATCAACATCAATATCTCCTAAGAATAATAAAATATTCTCAACTGTCTATAACTAAATAATGAAGCTGGGGCAAATCAGAATAAATTATGATATTAATTTATATTTTGAAGCATACCCACCCGGTTTACGCGTTGCTTGTTATTTTTCACATTTTAATAAATGATATTACATCGTTTACATGCGGATGCAATTCTATCCTTAGAGAAAGAATTTCAAATCCTTTCTTATCGGATTCTCGGTATTTAGTGTGCACCCGGTACATTGTATCCACCCGGTATTTACCTGGTATTTGCTGGGGTACATCCGGGACCGCGTTCACCCGATAATTTTTGCTGTGGTACACATACACTTGATGAAAGGTATATGGACCTCCTGAACCAAGAATGATTCCGGTAATACTTGAACAATACGATATGCACACTTTATATAGTTAACAGTTCGTCATACTGCTAGTGAGAAAAGATAAAGAAGTTTTATTTTGAATAGATAAAGAAGTTTTATTTTGAATTTCAAAATTAGATTTTGGTTTCTATGGAAATGATGATTTGTAACATGTGAGAAAAAAAAAGACAAAATATGTTTCACAGCTAGGAACATTTTGTATTCGAAAATTAAATTGTCGTTTATAGTATTTTCCTTTACTTATTATTTATGTTTCTCACCGTTAAAACCTTCCCCGAACTTTCACGAATATTTCAAGACCAAAATTAGCCAAATCGATCCAGCCATTCTCGAGTTATGCGCTTACGAACACATTTTGCAATTCATTTTTATATATAAGATTTAGTATACAATATCTATATATACATCGATTGTATGTATTTGTGAATATGTCGAATGCAATGGAGTGTTTCCATTTATACGAATACATCACAGAGAAACAGAAGCCAAGTAACATTTACTATAATATGCTTTGATATAAATGATTTTACTTTGTTGATAGTCCTATTTATATTATACACATAATAATAAAGACTTGGCTGTTTAGTTGTAGTCAATTAAAATTAGATCTTGACTCATTCTTTGAACATTGGAGAATGTTGACATAAAATATTTTAGTTTTCAAAAAATTATTGTTCAAAATATTTTTCTATACAAATTGACAATGACTTAATTGTTAAAATTGCCGAAGTAGGTAGCTTAAGCCATGTACCTGTCACTATATATAAAAATGAATCTCGCCAAAATTTTTCAGTAGAACATTTGCTTCTTACTCAAAATTAATACATTTTTTTCCATATGGCAAAAGATACGAAGGACGATCTGATACTTCCAAAATAGATAATTCTGGATTGAATAATAGGTAAATATTATTTGCATATATTATTATAATAGCATGAATCATCCTTTACCATTTCTATTCCTAGCGTACTTATGAACCTGTTTCGGATAGATGATATTTTGCAAAAAAATTTATGTGCTTGGAATAGATAAGTTTACCATGTTTAAAAAGTACTTCAAAATATTGATTTCCTAATAAAAACTCACAAAAAAATAAATAATTTTGCAAAAGAAACACGATTTATTGCCAATTAAATCCTTTTTTATTCCTGTAAAAACACATCCTGCCATTTTGGCGTAATATCTCTCTGGTATATTGATAACATATTGAAAATGAAACATTACCTAACAATATCAAATATTTTTTACTAATAAATATAACTCTTTTGACTGAACTGACAAAGACAACTAATAATTTTTACCAAAGTGACGTCACACCATTATTGTCTAGTGTTTCAGGTCTCGTGATACAAAAATAAAAATATCAAATTTTTGATAATAAGTTAATCATGTTCTTCTATGACTCCAATTAAGAATATTTCGACATCAATTTAAATTTTTGTCAAATTTCATGCTTTATTTTTCACTATTGAAAGTACCCTATTGTTAGGAATGTTAATCTTGATAAATCGTAATTTTCGATTGATCAAAAAAAGCAATTACATTTGAGGCTATATTAATAGCTTCTTACTATAAATTAACATGAATTAAGAGAACGATATTTTTGTTTAGCGATACAACACACAGTCAGTCACACATTATAATTTCTTAAATACAATAAACACACAGCCACCAGACTGTTTTATTATTAGCTACTATACTTACTATATATCTCGTATTGTATCGTAAGCACACACAAACATCGTACATAGCATAGTAAACGTAAAATACTACGCTAATAATATTCAGTACTATTTCTAAAAACCATATTTATCGTTAACGTAACATAACGTAGCCGATATACGTCTCTCTCTCTCTTTCTGTGTCTTTAAAATGTTTTATCTAATTTGAAGGATTCTTAAGTTTACTATTTAATAAATACACACAGTTGTTTGTTATACAGGCTGTTCTTTTAGTTGGTTTCTATTTAAAACAGCACCATTTAGACTAGTTTTCATTTTTTCCCCCAAATTATCTAAATGTACTTCATATAGTTCATTATTTTAAAATCACGGTGTAGCCACTCCGAAGCCGCGTTAAGAACTGCAGTAAAAAAGGTCCTATAATTTTTTCAAATGTATAATACCTGATTCAATACATTCATTAATTACATGCCAAATAATCATTAATATATTGCAGGATTTAACTAAATTTGTGGCGTTTATTTCGTATTAGTAATTTTTGTTTAGAGTAATTTTTCCTGACGTGTTCTCCGTATCGATGGCTATTTTTAACCGTATAATATATTTCTAATTTGAGCAAAGAGTAGGCGATCATGTGAATTTGGCACATAACTAAGTTAAATCCGACCACATTACATAGGCAACTAGTACATCCTGTATAATGTATGTATCTGTCTTTATGTTGATGTTGTTGATGGAATGTTTAAAAGAATGTTGTTCTTAATGTCTGATGATCATCGGTTGTCGCATATACACCAAAAAATCGTTGCCAGCTAGTTATACTACAGACAGATAAACTGATTTTATTTTTGAATACACGCGACACTATCTGTCTCTAATAATCTGTTTTCATTTATAAAAACTTTTGTTTGTTTGTTTGTCTTATATTATTAATTTAATGCCAAATAATTCATATATATGTGTGTGTGATATGTTTTAATTCAAATTGAATTTATTTTTGGCGGTGTAGTCCGAGTATTGATGGATTTATCTAGCAGTTTAGCATTATGTACGACTTTCATGTTATCCCACGTGTGTGTGGTCGTGAATTTTTTTTACTATGAAACGTGACGACAATAATTTGACAAAAAATCTAGCCTAAGAAAAATTTTTCACGTTAGATCGCTTTTCAAATAATTTATTCTATTTTATTATTAAAGTTTTTAGAGAAGTGGACAAATAAGTATGTTCAATAAAATTCTTATTTATTTTTGCGTCGTTTTGGCTTTTTATGATAGATGCCCGATGATAAATACAAGTCGAGACGTCGCTAAAATAATATATACATCCTTAAAAACTCCTAAAAATTAACTAATTTAATAAATATGGACGATATAACTCAATTAAATATTTAAGTTTTTGGATTTAAAATCGAATATTGTTGAAATGATCTAAGTGATCGGATAACTCCAAAAACAATTTTCTGCGATCTTTTCATTTTCAAGTATAAATAAGAATTAAGAGTAACAAACAAAACACTCTTACGATTGGAAGACTAATTTCTAAGATATTGCTCATAGCTTTCGAAATTGTCAGTAATATTTCTGAAATATCGCCAAATATGTATCTCTGAATCGAAGTTTAATCAATTTTTCAAAAACTACATATCTAATCCTAGAATCCTACATCTTTTTTTTTTAGAAATTTTTATATAAATTTTAAAGATTTGTTTTTTCAATAAAATTTATTACTTTTAATGTAATTATAATTCAAAATATCTAAAATATATTTCATTGATTATTGATATAAGTCATATTGATGAATATTAGAAAAATAACTGAAAATATAATATTAATTTTCAAATTAAAATTTTATATCAAACCATGTTTCATTTTTCAATGTGTATTCTGCTAAATGAAACAATCTCAAGAATTCGTATGAAAAAATTATCATTATTAACATTTAACTTATCAGTTAGCATCAATACTAGAAATTATTTGTCATTATTAATATTATTAACTTTTTCATTTTTTTTTACAGGTAAATATGTGAAGAAAGAAAATTGTAACATCTAATTATAAACTATTATTTAAAATTATAAATTTTTATTTGAAATTTAAACCATAAGGTAAGTTTTATTATGAAATTTATTTTTGTTCATAAACCAGTTAAGTTAACTGTGTTAATTGTTCAATTACCCAGTATATGAATGAATTTTAACTGTTTATTTAAATACACAAAATATTTATTTTAATGTTCATAATGCTGTCCTCCGTACATTGAAGTACAATAAATAAAACGCTTTAAAAATTTCAGCTCTCGTTCACTTTTCGATTTTAATAATAAATGGATTAGCTGACGCTATGAAATCTATATTACAGTTTTGTGGTTCTATTCGATATTTTCAAGCGTTGTAAAGTAAAGACTAAATTTTTATATATACACTCATATATAAAATAACTTACAAATGATACAAAGTTGATTGTATAAACTATCCATGAATTATTGATTAATTTATATTAATATTTTCTATTTCTATGTTAATTACAATAGAACTTCGATAAAGTGAAGTTCAAGGAAATTTTCTATTTATTAATGAATAAATATGATTAGGTAATTCTACTAAGCAGTTTTGTTTAGAACTTTAATCCACTATTCATTACCTTGAAATATCTACATTAATACTCAACAATTTATAGATTATTATATAATGCTGTTACCTGCTTCGCTGGGCCAATTAAATTTTCTTGATAAAAAATTTAATTCATTTAAACTAAAAAAAAACAAAAAAAACGTGAATGTACAAAAATATGTAATACATAAACTTTGCCATCTGTCTGGTACTCATATATCTGATATCCGGAGCGTTGCAGAAGAAGTCTGTATAGATGGCTGGGCCAGAAGAGATAAGAAAAATCTGAGAACTGAGACTGTTACTCGTCTAAACATCTTTAAGCGATAGTTATAATATCATTGTTTTAATACCACAAATACGTTAGACAATTATTCACTCATTTACCTGTTAAAAATAATCAAAAAATTTGGTAAATAAAATTGCTAAAATTATTTTGTCGACATATTATTGATTTCTTTAAAATTCAAATGCAAATGAAAAATTTTATACCTTTTTTTTCCATCTAGGCTTATATTAAATCAATCCAGTATTGGAGGCCAATGTTAGCTCTTAACATTCATGGTTATTGAACATAATATCATGATAAGAAATACGCCAAATTCAATTATTTGTAATTTTCTGCATTGTTAACATAAATAATACATATTATGATTTTCTTACATAAAAATAGATTCATAAATAAAAATATGACTATAGAATTATTCTATTAATGACTTAAAAAATAAATACTAGAAGTAATTATTTTGTTTTTGTACTACTTTTATTTAAATATTTATTTAAAATTATATTTTGTTGAGCACTTCATCATAAAAACATTAATTTACACGCTATATTTTATTACTATTTGTTTTAATTTATAAATAAACTCTGTAAGACTATGACAAATATTTAATTTTTTTTAAGAATAAGGAATAAAATATTTATTCTCAACTTCTGCTTTAAAATAATACGGTATTCATTATCTCTTATTTGGAAGTAACTGATAGCAAGATTTTTATAAATATTATTTTAAGTGTCTTTTCATCTACTAAGGTCATACAGAGACTACAGTGGGTATTATTGTATACAACAACATTACACAGGGTTCCTAGGTGGTCACCCATCCAAGTACTGACTGTAGTTGATGTTGCTTATCGATTTAGTTCTGTAATTAATTTACGCCAGTCCACGCATTATTCAATTTATTTTCCTGAGAAAACATCTAGTAGCATACCCATTATATCATATGTTTTTAATTATAATATTTTAATTTGCGGCCTTAAATGGCGCAGCCTTATTAGCATGTTTGCAAATGAAATCAACTTGTGCAAACCGTTAACATGTTTAAGAAATTCATTTACATTATTTTTGACTATACATTTTATTCGGTCCCAATTTCAACTTGATACAAGTATTTGTTTTCTAAATGAACAAGTTTATATGTTGACCAAATTTTAGCTCCGATAAATTGGTTTGGCTTATTATTGAATTATACGAAGCAATTTAAATTTTATAATACTGCGAAAACTTTTTAAGGGTAGTGAATTACAACTTAAAATTGTTCAAGAATTGTCATTAATTTTCAGCCTGGTGCTTGATTGTTTATATCTCGTACTGTCTCAGATTTCTACTAAAAATTGTGAACCAACAATTTATACATTTTCTTAAGCATAATTTAATGGCTCCTTAACTTCATACTTTAGCCCACACCGATTATCTGGTGAAAAAATTGCGCAAGTCATTTGGTGCGAATTTCATGAACTCATGTTTTGATAAAGGGTAAATTGTCATAAACAATTTGAAATACTTAGAGTCAATTTTGTCCCAAATCTTTACCTAATATTCCAACATGAAATAAGTTAACCTGATATGTTACCAATGATGACTTGTTGATCTCACCTATGCTCCTGAGTAATTATTTGAAAATGAAACTTAAACAAAATAAAATAATCGATAATTAATTTGTTTACGTAGAAATGATTGATAATATTTGAATAAGAACTAACTAACTAACTATAATACAAGATACTCAATAATTGAAATTATTTCCAAGCATTTATAACAAATTTGTTTACAATATTTATAAATTAATATACAATATTATTATTGAATGATGATGATTACTCAAGTAAGTAAATGATATATATTTGTTTTGATTAAGTTATACAAGAGTTTATTGTTTGTTTTATTATTTCAAATAGTATTCGAAGTCTTCTGGAATACAGATACAGATCTCTAGTAAATAACCATATAATAAAAATAAAATAATTTTGTTGTAAATTTATGTAAATACGCACCTGTGTATACATATGTTAATTATCTTTATAGAAAGATTTTGTTCCGTCTTGATTCTTTTAATAAGCGATGTAATTCGTATACTTTTTACTTTTGCCATTGCCATTTTGGTAATTTTTTTTTCCATTTTCTGAAAAATAAATTTTTAAATTATCAAGTCCAAAAAAAAATCATTTTTTTTCAAAAATAACACATAGTTTACGACAGGGTCACTAGTTTTCACAATATGAATTGCAATATTCTCGAAATATTGGCCTTACCTCAAAAACCTTTATCTCATATCCTTAACGGATATTTACTACAAATTATTTTAGAAATTTATGTGTTATTACCTCATAAAGGGAATTTTATCGAATTGTATTCAGAACAATTTTCTTCTACGATTTCAGTAAAATTATGTTTTGTAAGTTAAATATGCCCTGTCGATTTCAAAATTATTATCCATGTTTAATGTAAGATGCGTAGTTTTTTAAGTATCGCCTGAAAGCCGGATAATATTTCGGACGAATTTCATTTTTAATGTTCTTATACCATAAAATTGCTCATGAATACCCTAAAACAGAAATAGAATACTATATATTTTATTCTTATTTTAATTCTACTAAATTTGTAATCAGCGATCTGAAAAACTTTGGATACAAATTTTTGGGCCGTTTTTGGAAAAATCTATAAAATTCAACAAAGTGCACTCTTTTCAATAAAGTGCAAATTCAATAAATTGCAAAATCTTTCTTCATCATTCCAATCAATCGCATATCTCAAAATTTAATTATACTGTCTTTAAAACTTTACTGGAAATCGCAAAAATCTATCTGGAGTCACAGTTTTTTAAAAAATTGGCTTAAAAATGTTTTACTATTAATACAATTCACCTTTTCGTAGAAAAATATTTAAAACGATAATTATTCTTTCGTAGAACGTTTGAGTTTAATAATAATATGAAAAAAATAAACATATAAACACTTAACATAAACATTTATAATTAACAACAAATTAATTATAAATATTTATTACAATTATATTTAAATTTGATAACAATAAATAATAAAGTAGTATCAATAATAAATATTATAAAATTAAATAATGTATAAGCTAAAATTTACAATATAATGTTAAAATTAAAAAAAAAAAAAAAAGATTAAATTCGATATATTATTAAATATAAGTATAAATTAATTGCTGATTATTTATAAATGATTATTAATTCTAATTAATGTTTTTATTTAAAAATTATCAATTATTATTCGATAAACTATTTTAATAATATTGAATTGCATTATTAAACTATCCATCATATATGTTGTCTAGAATATTCAATTATTTTGAAAATTAATTTGTACATAGGGGAATTTAGGATTTGTGAAAATGATCTATCTGAATTCTGTTTTCAGCATTTATTCATGAGATTTATTCAACTATAAAAATAATGAAAAACTACTAAACAACAATTTTTGGATTAATTTCAGTATATTTAAGACAAATAAAATACAAAAATAACTCTTAGCAAAGTTTGACATTTATTTGCGATATAATTTTCTTAACAATATTTTCGGTAAATTTCGAAAACTACACATTCAAGTGTCAAGTCCATCAAATGTTTGTAATTTTTTGGGCTGAAATTGTATTGTGATGAGGCATCAGGAGGTTATTTTATTAATTAACTATGTGCTTTTATGTTGTGCCTTCAATAAATCAATTTAAACAAAGTTAGAAAAAAATCCGTTCAACACGAATCACAGCAAAAAAGTATCACACTAGCATGTTCCGCAAATTTATTTGGATTAAATTGATCTAATGAAGGCACTCAATAAAAGCATCTTATTTAGTATTTCAGATTTGCTCTGCCAGGGTGATTTCACGGCATCTAAATAAATCAATTTGTAATTAAAAATTTTACCATCTCATTTAATTTTGATCATATTAACATTCAATTTTGAATAATTTGCTCTGCTAGCTTGACAATTATATTGTTTTTATTCATAAAATTATAACTAAATAGTTGTTAATACATTATAAAACTTATAAATTAATTGATAATATAATTTAATAACAAAGTTATATTTTCATAAATATTGCAATATCAATCAAATTTAATAATCAATATCATAACTATATATAATATAGATAGAAAACTGATAGATATTAAAATAAATAATTGTATTGATATTATTTGCTAATTCATACAAAATTTTCAAAATTATATAAATACAAAATTATAGAAAATTTTAGCAACCTGTTTAGTTTGCTCGAGCAATTCTAAAACGATATTTAAAATCATATCTTATTATTTTAATTATAATATAAATATCTATTTTCACGTGTATTTCAATTCAATTATCATTATTTTGTTGAATAATTAATTTGTTTTAAATTCATTATTGCAATTTGCAAATAATTAATTCATAAATATTGTTTGTGTCAAAAACTATTTTCAAAATAGTTTAGTTAATAATAAATTTTCAATTTGTATAAATTTAACAATTTTTTATGTGGATGTTTTATTCTGGAGATATAATTTTTTTTATTTTACAATGTTTAAAATGTGAGTATTTAAACGAACAATATATTATTAAGAAAAATTTAATGTAGATCAGAAAGAGAATATTTAATATTTCAAATCAAAATTCAATATAAAATAAAATTAGATTTTTTTGTATGCCTAACGTCCATGAATTCAATAACAAAATTTATTTAGGGCAAAATACAAAAAGAAAGTTTTTTAATGTCAAAATCATTGCAATACGAAGGTAGGAAAATTTGATACAAAATTTTCCACCAGATAAGATCCTATATTGATTTCAAAATCGCCGCTTTATAGAAATGTTTACTGCGAGTGAAATAGCAACACAATATAATTTTATTCCTTTTTTTTTGTTTTAAAATAAAAAAATGTTTCAATTGTTTAAAAAAAAAAATACTTCTGTATAAATAAAATATAAATTTAAAATATTTAAACTAAATTATATAAACAATATACAAAAACTAAATAAAATAAAATGTAAAAAATGACACTCAAAAAGTACACAATAGAAAATTTCATTCAATTCACAAAGTTAGACTGCTGCTGCTTATGGCAAATAGTATTATAAAATTAAATGAATGCATTTTATTATTAAAGGTAAAATATAAAAAATAAAAATAACATAAAACAATCACAATACGCCATGTATAGTAAAAGATGTTGTAGTCATCTCGTTTTAAAATGCAGGGCTATGTCCCAGGAGGTTCAATTTATTAGATTGAAAGAAATGCTGAAACAAAACTGACATAGATCTGAGTTCAAAATATTCTTCGAAATCTGTTTCAAGTTCAAGGCATGCACTTGATCCGATCAATCATTTTCAGTTTTGAATTGTTCGAGATTAAGTGGAATATCAACCATAAAAAAACAAATATTTATAATATAGACAATCGTTAATGCACTATATACCATTTCTTTTAATTTCTTAGGACCAATAACTATGCAAATGTTATGAAATCTGACTTGTAAAAATCAAAATTTTATTTAATACTTAGAAAAGTTGCTCGCGAAGAACTCGACACTCCCGTCATTTTAATGTTGGCCAATATTTTGATAAGCATTTTGTGCGTAAAATTAATGAAATGCAATATATACTTATTATATAATTTTAATCGTAGAAACCTATAATTTTTAGTCAATTTAGAAAAAATCTACTCCTCTGACGAAAAAATCTGACGCACGGTCTTGTTAAAATCCATTTTATAAAAACAATTGAAGAATATAAAAATATAATTCAGGATTATCATGGTGGAAGAATGTATACCTTTAAAAGAGTTAAATATATTTAACTATACGTTGTATTCGGTTACCATGAAAATGTGTTATTTTTGTATATAAGGTACCGGGAATTTTGACACAGATTAAAAGTTGAAATATGTATAAAATCTATGTTAATATTATTATTGTATGTTGAAAATTATTTTGGATCTTCACTGTTAATAAATCCGACAGATTCCAACATTTTTTAATAGATTTTTAGTAAAATTTATCAATTACAAATTATTAAACGACAAAAAGTTGTTGGAATATCAAAATATACACCCAGCTGTACTGTACAATTGGAATTGGGGGAAAATATTAGTAAAAATCCATTGCGTGGTAACTATTTCTTAATTTTATCGCATCTTAAAGAATTACAAATATTTTTATGACAATTTTGGCAGAGTAAAACTTTAAATAGAAAAAGTGAAATGAATTTATATTATACAAAATAATATCCTTAAATCTAATACTTTGACTAAATTAAATCTTATTTCTTTCCATTCGCTGCTAGACGTGGCTTTTATAATAAAACGTTTTACTATGTAACTTTAAATGACTTTTTGAAATGATCACCTAAAATTGGTCTCTTTGTCTACACCTATTTAGTCAGTGAAATAAACATTAATATTAAAGTATTTATACAGACGACAACTCAAACCTCCATTAAATGAATCAAATTCCTAAATAAGAGTTACGCTATTCAACACTACTACAAACGTACCACCAATAAAACATAACTTCTACTACAGAAACTACCTATAGGGAAAAAAAATATTAATATATATAAAAAAAAAATACAAATTTCAAGTTATTCAAAGAAGAAATAAAACCAGATTACATATTTGGTGATATGTATTTATTTTATATCAACAACTTACCATAAGAGTTTATTAATACTTTTGTGTATGCTTAGTAATGCTCTTATGCTTCTCTTGTTTCTTGCTTACGTTTCTGACAACATCTTTGACATCTTATATACACATTCACTCACTTCTACGCAATAGTATTTCGTTTATTTAAACAAACAAACAAACAAAAAACAAAAAAATACAAATGTTTTATTATTTGAAATTCTAAAGTTTATTTTATAGCTAACTTTATACTCCAAGAATTCTTTGTACTTTTTTTATTTAAACAATATTAATTTAATTTTGAATATACTAGTGGTTCAGGATTTTTGATGAACCTACTTGAATAATTCATATATCCCATTTATAAATTTTTTTTTTGGAAAATTATAATTGTGGGTATGTGATAATATTAGAACAATTATCGATTACCTGATTTTTATATTGTAATGGCTGTTGATATCGAAAAAATGTTGATATCGAAAAAAAGGCAATTTATTTGACGCTGTGGAACCATAATCTCTCATATTGCAACCAGTTATCTTTTAGAAGTTATTTGCAGTTTCTAAATAACTCACTTTAAAATTTGGTGTTTTGCAGAAGGGGCAGAAAAGTTGTAAAAAAAATATCCCTAGTGTTTAGATGCCCCTAGCTGTCCCTCCGATGGCATTAGTTGATATGTGTTTAACTGTATCGTATGAATTAATATTTATTTCCACATCAACACAAATTTAAACGTAGTCATTTATCGAATCAACAATAATGATAATTGTAAACTTTTATAAATATAAACTTAAGAATTATATTTTTTAAAACAAGATCTATCTTTCTTTCACATACAGAATGGACCACCATTTATTTGTTAAAAAAATTTTTGATTTCAAAAACTCCATTTTATGTCTATCTTTAACTAAATTTATAAAGCTTACAGTCGTAAAGGATAAAAAATAAACGAATACCTGAAATAATCAAAGTACAAATAAAGAGTTTTAGCCAAACGTATATATAAAGTCAGGAAGGAGACAGTTACAGGGACTATCGATGGAAGGGAAAAGTTTTCGTATTAAAATTGAAAATTTCATAATGTTTAAATTAAAATCAACATTGATCTGGTTTGGTCAAAATACCCAACGCGGTTAAAGAAGTTTTCACGTCAAAAATGCAATGTATCTTACATTATAGATTTTTGGTGTCCCTAGGTCACTTTATGTTTTGTAATTTTTTTCATCTATTAATTTTTTTTTGTCTGACAACGTCCACCCTGTACTAAATGTACTTAGTACATATTTGAAGTTAGTATATATAGTATTTGTATATTTAATGTATACTATTGTAAAGGTATATTATATGTATATCTATATAATATTGTATTTATAGTAACCAAGTGAATCGAATTGAGTGACTGCCACACTGGTAAATTGATTGTTTATTGAGAAAATAATAATGAAGAGATGTGGATTTTTGTACGTGATTTTGATATATAAAATCAAAGTTTATTATTATGTGTATAAAATAGTATTATAGTTTTTATCGAATTTTATTTTCTAGTAAAATGAGCTATTGGTTTTGTAATGAATTCGGTATAACATTACATGACCAAACCGGCACCAAATTAGCAACGAGTAACATCTGTTCAGAGAATCATTACAACTAGCTAATTCATACTGATGATGATTACTTTGTAGTCAAAATACGTATTTATAAAAATACAAAATAATTTGATCTAGGAAATTGGGACGAAATTTTTGACCCCTATCATATGTATGGATTTTTTAAATTGAGAAAATCAAAACAGAATAATAATTTTCTTTATTTTGTATAGATTTCATATACCTACTTCAAATAATTGGTTTATTAAACTATGTTATGGAAAATTATGGAGCTGAAAACTGATTTATTAGTTATACATACTAACAAAGCGGGTAAACTGGACAAAAGGTTTATATCTGGATAATTTTCATATACGAGGCTATGAGCATAACACTACTTATAAGTGAATTAATCTAATATTGTGTTATCATGTAAATTATAAAATTAATTTTCAAATTTCGATTGATTACCTTAAATTTAAAGGTACGTCTGTCTACATATCTAGCAATAACTATGAAATGTGATATTACTTTCATTGAATATTCTAATAATTTTCAATTGAAACTCAATTTTCTATATAGGTGCTTTTTAATAACCTCCAATTTCAAAAGAAAATTTGCTCATTTTACGAAGTTCCTGCAAAACGATTTTTTTATATTCATATAATAGGTTTGCCTCTATACTATTGTTGTTTGTGTATGTATTAAATACTATTTATAACAACTGGTTACGCCTTCTATAGCTACTTTGTAAGCATTAAAAAATATTATATTATTGATATTATGTATTAGCTAAAAAATAATTTTTCATTATAACAATTTTTATCGAAATTCGCTATGCAGACGATTCCTTGTCGAGCTGCTTTGCTTTTATCCCGTTTTGACTTTTAAACCTTCTTTGACAATTTGAATCGTTACATCTTGTAATATAGTTTTTGTCTAGTAATCATCAATCCAAATGATGTACTTTAAGACTTATTTAGACATTTTTAACATCATTAGCTTAAATTTACAACATGGCTAGAATGTACAAAATATTTATGTTAGTTCAAATATAATCAGAGTAGTATCATCTTTGGAGGATGTATTTTTACATCAATTATTGCCCTATGGAAAAAATTTGTATTTGTGACAATGGCAACCAAAAATAGTCAAAATAAAATAAGTTATAGCCAAACGATAACATTATGTGCTATTTTGTAGCAAAAATGTCGATAAATCGTCACAATTGGGAACCTTGGGAATAAGCACTATTTCGTTATTAATAGCAACGAAATGAAATAATTTAAAAACATTTGTTAAATAATAATCTAAATACACACCTGTAAATGAACTTGATAATAGATAAAATATAGTGTTATATGACACTTTTATACATTCATATTCTATTCCTGAAATACCGAACAAGGTAATATCTCAGTCTTGTTATTACATATGTTTGGATTCTATTCTCTATGTGATAATATTTTATTTTATACTTATACGTATGTATATTTACGCATAGTACGAGACATAGTAGCGTGAACCTAAGAAAAACTATGTCTTGATAAAATTTTGTAATGTACGTAAAGGATTGTGAATAGGTATGCTTCTTAGGTTATCAAACAAATCTGGGTATAGGGTATAAGGAGAGACACCCGTGTCTTAAGAAAGGTGATCAGCAAATTTAAATTTACCCTTCTACTTTCAAGTACTGAATATTAACTTATCTTAATTTAATTATCAGAATAATCAATATCAGCCCAAAATTTTATTATTAATTTATCGTTATTTTGTTAATAAATCAGAAAATGCGAGTACCTATGATAAACCCTTCATGTCTTATTAACTACTGGAAATCTTTATAGAACTATCGGAAGACAGATTATCTCTGTCCTGTATTTACCACCCCATTAAGCTGCAGATAAGCCAAACATTACTGGGTAAAATATCACCAATTGACAAAATTTGTTCTTCATTTAAAATACTAATCGGACTATCTGGACACAAATTGTATTTATTCGTTTTGAAGAGGTGAATAAGACAACATTTTACCATTGTGAATTGTTATCGTAGGTTAAGAGCTCTCTAATCATTATTTACTCAACTATGAATTTCCAAGCTAAAGCTATTATTCCAGAGAAATACAGTTTTTTATTAATATAAAATGCTTTAGTAAGTTTTGTAAAATAATTACTTAACTCTAGGGTCCCGTTACAACGGTTGAAAGTCGATCATAATTGCTCAAAAGTCTTGTTAAGTGGCTACTGATTGGTTAAATAGTCTAAATTCAAAAGTGGAAAAAGTGCGGTAATATACCCATAAACATAGATTTTGTAGTATTCATAATATATATTTTTTTTATTTGTTAAACATTATTTATTACAAATTGATCTCGATTCTCTTGAGATTTCTAGATCTATTTATTTATACTTTTATTAATAAAAAAATTTATAAATTATTATTATTCCAATAAACATTATTCATAAGAATATGTTTTCATAAAATTATTGTCGATACAAATTGCATAAATTGTATTAAAAAAAAACTGCATAAAAAACAGATATTCCTATATATGTATCATCTATATATATATTTCATATTATATTTATTTCTCATTAAAATTGAATAAATATAGAAAAAGGGATATGACATAGACATTCATTTTACATGCTCAAATAAATAATTTATATTATAAAACACTTTTATTCTTGTAAATAATATACAATATAAATAAGCGGTAATGGTTTTGACTATACAAAGTCGCACCAACAACTACCTTATCATATCGTAGTATGAGTATTGTTATCAATGTATTAATTACCTATATTTGGGCTCATATTTTTACGTATTTAAACCTTTTTTTGTTTTAAAATACCTTCCAATTTTGATTATCGAAATTAGAAATCGACTTAATAAAGACGAACAACTTGCAATGATCAATTTTAAATGATCCAAACTATTTTTGTAAATTTTTCAGAATCGGCATGAATCGCATTCAATAATTTTATCAATACCAATCATTGAGTATAAACTTAAATGTGAACTAACTTTGTTTTTTAGCTAATATTAACTACCTGAATCTTATGATAAATGAATTCCTTGGAGAAAAAAAATAAGCTACCCGAAGTTTCTAATCTTACGCAGATTAATTCGTGTGTACGATCTAGTCTTATACACATTATAAAAATACACGATGAAATATAAATTTCGATTTTGTCCCCAAATTCCTAGATCAAATTATTTTGTATTTTTATAAATACGTATTTCGACTACAAAGTAGTCATCATCAGTATGAATTAGCTAGTTGTAATGATTCTCTGAGATATTACTCGTTGCTAATTTGGTGACGGTTTGCACGATTTTTTTTTCGTTTTTTAATTTGATCTAGGAAATTGGAGAAAAAATCGAAATTTATTCGAAAAATCCTAGATTTCTCAATAATAATTATAAAACCGATAAAATATATTTATTTAATATGTTTTGGTGTACATATAAACAAAGAAAATTCTATTTATTCTAATGAAGGAAAAAAATTTAAAAGTTTCGTGACGATATGTATTTTGAGTGTCTAAAAAATATATAGAGTAATTAAATCATTCGTACCTAGTGATCGTATTCAAATTTATCTTCATTCGAGATTTTTCCAGAATGAAAAATTCAAACAAAAAAAGGAGTGATCATTATTTAAAAAAAAAAAAAAAGAATAAAATTAAATCGAGCATAGAAACACCGATATATAGATTATATGGTATCTGAAATGTACATAAATAAAGCTATATGCTATCATATACAACATATTCTATATAAACAAATCCATTATACATACCAATACATGCATGGAGCTTGTATTAGCATTACCTCCAAACGACCGCCACCTCAAGAGAGAGTGTAGTTTAGTTCAAGAGATAGCTCACATACACACACTGACACACGAGCTCTAGCTGCTGCTACTGTTGTTGAGCTAGAGACAAGTGACTGACTGTATCATTTTCTAAGTATAGTAATTTTCTTATATTATTTATAGTAATAGTTACTATGTTGAATAAAACAGACCATGGTATGTACGAGCAGTATAATAAGGTGAGGGGTAGGAAGTATTAAAAGCATAAGTGAGTCTGTTCTTTATTATATAGTACTCTAATCTACCTAGGCTAGTGTAGTTGTGAATAGTCGGTCACATGACTATTTTCTACTAGTAATACTCACTCACTCACTCATTCAGTGTCAAGGTCATTGTTGAATATAACGAACGTCGTCCTTACACCATGAAAAGCTTCGTATGTTTGATCGTCGATGGTCGAATGTTTTAAATGGAAATGAAATTCTATATCGTTCTGAATAAAATGATAGCTACGTGCTACAAGCTGGCTAGTACAACAAAACGGTTCATTGGGTGTGTCTTTGCTTGATCCTGATTTATTCCGTAAGGAATAATGTAAAAGTATTGAAATGAAGTCAATAATAATAATTTAAACATTCCATAAAAAAATAAGCCTTTGGGTTTCAAAGCAAAAATTAGAAGTGTTATAAACTTTTGACCGGGTAATACCGAGTTATTTCCTAGTAATTATGTGTTATCTAAATTTTCATTCAAAGGCTTTATTTTTTTTTTTGGAACGTAGTTCCTTATGGGACGATGCGGAGGGGTTACCCAAACTGGGGAAAAACGTCCGCAACGTAAGATTATTATTATTTAAACCATACATAACAGTGTATAGTGACAACCACACTCTTTGTGTTCGTGTTATGTATGTTGTTCGTGGAATGTATGATGATGACCACGTGTTTTATTTTTGTGGTTGTATGTGTATAATTCATTTACGATTATTTTTTTAATTTTATAAATTATTGTAAATAAAATAAAGTTGATAACTTTGTAAATTAGTTTATTTTTATTATTAAAAAAGGTTTGTTTTTTGATCAAACAAGAGTAATTAAGTTACTCCGAATCATTAATTTAGCGATTTCATTCAGCTTCAAATATACACCTTGTGGACTTAAGTTTATTCAACCTTAAAAAACCGCCGAAAAGTTCAAAATTTTTTGTTCGCTGTTTATGAGGTTTCTTGTATAATTGAGGTCTAAAAAATTCAAAAATAATATTTATTTTACAATCGGTCGACAAAGTTTTGAGATATTGCATGAAATACAACCGATAAATCAGCCTCTGGATCCGATTTTTAGTAATATCTCAGAAACTACTAGTCCAATCGTTAAATAGATATTATTTTTGAAATCTGCGGGTTGAAATTACCCTAGAATATGTATTTCATCCAAATCGGCGGCAAAAAATTTTTCTCAATTTTACCGATTTTTTCAAAGGGGTACCCCTTAAAAAAATTGCGAAAATTCGAAAAAAATTTTTTTAATCCGAGTTCGAAAAAAACCATATTTATAAGTGTATTTTGACCCGTTGATTTCAAAAATAACATCTATTTAAGGATTGGATGCTTAGTTTTTGAGATATCTGTATAAATCCGATCTACAGACCGATTTAGCGGATGTATTTCATATAATATCTCAAAAACTAATCGACCGATCGTAAAATAAATGTTATTTTTGAATTTAGCAGATCGTAATTATCCTAGAAAATCCATAAATAGCGAGAAAAAAATTTGGTGCTTTTCGACGCTTTTTTGAGGTTTGTTGGTGTTTATAGCATTGGATGTCAAAATTGCTCGATGAAATATATAAGACAAATTGTTACAAGATTCAAAGAGCACATGGTACACATAAAATTTGGACGAATCGACAAATTAAATTTAAAACTATTATTCCAAAAAGTTAAAACAATCCTGATTATTTTATGTTGTTTAGCATATATAATATATACGTATAGACGCCTTGACGCCGCCAACACATTCACTTCAGTGTAAACTAAAAACCACTCGTTGTTGAGCTTTAAATGCTTTTTTTCTTCTTTATTTAATGCTATCTATTTGTCTTTGTTTAGCTTAATGGCTGTGTTCGATGTATTTATTATGTACAATTACACTGACCTACACCCAGAAATTGTGTACGATATAATGTTATTATGGATCGATAATTTCTTATTTAAAATTACCTTACATAATATTACATACCAATATCTTTTAATAGGTGTGTTTTTTTAATAAATTAGATACTTTAAATGCATTACCATGTTACCATGGAAATGCTTATTTCAATTTTATAGGAAAATAATTGAGCACTTGAGCGAGCAAACTATTAGATTACTTGAAAATTTGAGTAAAATTGAATACTTCAACGTTTTATAATATATGCTTGTTTTTATGAAGATGAAATTCTTCAAGATTTGAGGATAAAGAATTTTTTAACTTTTTAGAAGTTGATTTCAAAATTAAGAAAATAAATCGGTCAGAAAATTGATACATTAAAATATAGTGTAAGAAATTAATTGGTTTTCATTTTGTACTTTCGGAAGTATTGTTTTACTGTAGAAAAATGTGTTCTTCCGTTGCAAAAGTTTTTATATAAGTTTTGAAACACTCTGGGCAATTTTCGTGTCCGTCAGTTTGTCGATCATTGACATTCCGTCAATTGAACGAGCATAGCTCATAAACGAATAATTATAAATTTGTGGTAAACAATATTGGAGATATACAGGGTGGTTTCATTTTAGTGAAGTTTATCAGATAGAGCACTCGACACGTTTGTTTCTTCATTTTGACGTCGATATTTCAGGAATTTAGATTCGCAACAATGAAATTCGATGAAATTTAGCTAATACACAATTATCATACGTAATATTATTATATATGCATTTATTACTATATGGACTGCATATTTAGTGATTAAAACATTGATACTCAATCATATGTCGAGTATCTAAACAATTAACACGTTAGTTTGAATTAAGTGTAAAATAATCATCATTTTGTAAATAAAATGTTTTAAAACATAAAACAATATGATTAAAAAATAAAATTTTAATTACATAAAATTTATATAATAATATTAAAATACCCATTACAAATTTTATTTACTAAATATTTTTGTGGTGGCGTTTTGTTGGTGTTAATAGGAAGTTTAATTTAATTATTATATGCTGACTAACGTGTAATTATAATAAATATTATTTTCAAAAAAAAAACTTGTGTATCTTTTTAATTAATTATAATAATTACATTCATAAAAATTATAATATAAGTTCTGTGCAATTATGGGCCTATTACTTAAAAGTTTTAAGATATTTATAAATGAATGAAAAATATATTTTTAACTCAATAATTTCTTCTTATGGGATTGATTTTCTGAATTTCGAATTTTGACACATCGTTACGTATATAACTGGGAATTAACATATCGTTCTACAAAGAAGGCATTATTAAAATGTGGAATTTAAAAAATAATTTTAACATCATTTATATCTGTATATCATATTCCAATTAAGTAACATAGCTTTTATAATTATGTGTAACTATCGGAAAAATAATGATCGAAAAAACTTTGGAATAGTACAAAACTTTTTAATAAATGCTAATAATTATCAGAACAATTCTGTTTATCACAAGTATTCTCATTTTAATTCGTTATTCTGTTTTTTTTCTTCAGGAATTCAACTATTCAACATCAAATTATTATGTAAGTAGAAGAAAATTAACTATGTGTATTTTCCAAGCAAACTTTACATAAATACACGTTGCAATGAAAAGTTTTGTTTGAAAAAGTTTTACATTAAAAACACAAGTGAAGATTTATTAAAACGTGGCATTTTATTAAAGTTATTGTCTTTATGTGAAACTTTTTTTATCTTTGTTCTTTCAGGAAAGTACGGATCTTTAATTTTAATTTACTAAAATGCAAAGGGAAAAAAATTGTTTTAATAATTTTTAACCTGTATCTATCCGAAGTTATCAAATTTATCGAAAAATTTAAGGTCCCGAATTTATGATTGAATTTGGCTTAGCTCTGTTCAGTCGTTTTAGGATTCATCTATTAGTTATTATCTTGTTGCCTTTACAAACGAATTATTTGTATATTTTGTGTTGTTTATCTACAATTTTTAATGTGTTTAAAAACTGTTGTTGTATTCACACATTCCATTCAAAATGATCTTGTATAGAAATAAACTGTTCTTTGAGCATTTCAATACATAAACGTTTTTAACGTTTCCTAACTAACGATTTTTAACAAATTTTTTTTGTATATAATTTCTCTAGAAACGTCTTGTCTGTTAACTAATCTTTTTCGATGTGTTTTTTTCTATTTTATAATAATTCAAAATTAATTTGAATATAATCGAAAGTTATTTTATTCAACGAATTAAAAACGGGGTGTTCAACTTAACTCGCTTTGAACAGCACTCAAACCTTAAAGACATCGTTAGATTTAAAATGTAGATTTATTCAATGACTCAATGTTACATTTAGATCTGATTGTAACTAATACAAAAAAAGTTTATAAAGAAAATTCATTTCGTCTGATATTCATATCGTCGCTTAAAGCGTTCGAAAGAAAGAATTGACAATTGAATTAGATACTGCCCACGTGGATTTATGGATAAACACAATCGATAGGTGGTGCAAATTGGAAGATAATTATTATCATACGTTTTATTTTTCGAATAAAATAAAACGTATTTAAAAAAAATAAATAACCGATCAATGAGTGTTATTCGAGCAATACATTTAATTGTTATTTAAAATTTATAGTGCTTTCAATAGTAAATAATCGTTATATGCTCGAACAAACAAATTTATATACTTTTCGACTCATTTAGTACCGTTAATAATTATAGTCATGGTAACAAGAGACAGAGACAAAACTAAATAAAAACATTTCTGAATTTTTCAAAATATTCCGCTTTATTTACAGACTCTTTGTTTTAACAGCTACTAACTTGTACACGTAATAGTTCTAAATTGGCAAAACTAATTTGGTCTTTATTGCTTAATCAACTAAAGAGTCATTCATACGATTCATTTAGTTATATTTACCTAATTTAAAAGCAAATATCGACGTTTTTGTATTTATCGCCAATAAAAGAAGTGGATAAATATTTTGAAGTATATGGTTTGATTTCAATATGGCATTTTCCTGTTTTTTGTTCCTAATAGCACGAAAACGTAATATTTTTCAACAAATCATAAAGTTCCTAAGTGTATTTTCTTCTTATTCTTACTTTATTAAAATGAGAAGGAAAGGCAAAGACTAAAAATTGATCGGGACACATACGAATCCTTAATATTTAAACTATTATTATCACAAATGCATTGCCAGATCGTGGGCCTCGTTTTTTATTACCTACCCCAGCTCTATTAAAAGTCTGAAACATTTACAAGTCTGGTTAAATGTCCAATTTTTCATTTATCGGATGGCACGGCACACACCCTGTTTATTAAAATTCAAAACTATATTTTTCTCTTAAATAATTTTCCACTTAGTTTGTTAAATATATCTTCAAATTAATCTTAACTTTTTGTTGGTTAAAGTATAGAAGACATTGACTTGTTTCCTCGAATTATGTACGGTTCATATTCGACTACCATTTAATTCCGTATAACAACTACAAAATACGAAGAAAATGTACATTTTTCTCTAAAGTAATTTCGTTGTATACGATAAATATTATTATAGTTTCATTATATATCCAGTTTTCATTTTTCCTCGAATTTCTATTTCCTGTGTACACTTTTCTTCATAACACATAAATCTCTCATCCAAGGATAGTAAAGTTGCTGACACAATAACAAATAAATACGTTTACCAAACATCTTATAATTTCAAAGAATTTATGAAAACGATTTATTAAAAATTCTGGTGTAAATCTACCAGATAAAAGATTATAGAAAATGAAAGATGTGAAATGATATTAGAAAATAAAAAAACTGTTACATTCTCTCGCTTTTGGAAAAACTTTAAAAATAATAACTTGTATTCTATGCAAGCTAGAAAGACGCGATTTTATGCAATCGATGTGAAATTAAATGGCTTAATCAGAAGGCATAGGACTAATTTTGTAAATCACCTCTGTCCCTTTGCGAAAGTCAGGTAGGTGCAGCTTTTATTATTAACTTCTGATTGTGATCTACACTGAGCTACGAGTTTTACTGGATCCTTCCAGCTAATTCATTCCGCTATCTATTCTTTATAATAAAATTTATTTGGTTTTCTAAGGATAAAACGTAACTTTTTGTGTCCCACCACCCATTTCATAAAAAACATTTGCAGACAATTTCCCTTCTAGATATATATCATTTATTGGCTGTGCTTTGTTCTTTAAGAAGTAAAAGAGGTTTTG
Organism: Chrysopa pallens; assembly: GCA_020423425.1. Classification (NCBI taxonomy): domain Eukaryota; kingdom Metazoa; phylum Arthropoda; class Insecta; order Neuroptera; family Chrysopidae; genus Chrysopa; species Chrysopa pallens. The sequence goes on from CM035594.1 coordinate 61,232,888, forward strand.
GCTATTGAAACCTGTAGTTTATACTGAAACAAGCTCACATTCGTTTTGATAATATTAGTTGGACGATGTTTTAAAAATTCTAATGACATGGCAGTCTGGATGTAATTCATGTTGTTACAACAACATATCATTATTATTTTACATGCTGCGTCCTGTTTTGTAAGTTTAATATAAAACAAATCGAAACGTACTAGGTGCGTAATCTTAGAGAAATTTCTTCACTCCAGTCCTCTAATAATTTCAATATATACATGAGAATCCATTTCTGTACCAATAACAAAATGCCCGCCATTTTGTTGCTTTTGCTTTTACAGGTTTCGGAAAACGAAGAGTTTCTCAGTTTTAAGAATTTACGTACAAGATACAATGTTTATGGGCACCCAGAAAAATAAGTAATGGCCCAATTTTAATTTTTAAGTACTCAACTTTCGAAATTTGGTTTATTCGATTCTGTTCATATATTTTCACCTGAATATAATCGATATATACCTGGTAAAAGTTCGAAAGTTTGGAAAATTCAAAATTAGTAAAAAACTAATAGCTGCATTTTCTGGTAAAAATTGCACATTTTTGTAATAAAAATTACAAGCCAAGTTAAAAAAATATTTAAAAAAACAGTATATTTGAATGTAGCTCTACGAACATGTAACGTAGAAGTAGTAATAGTTAAAAGTAGCATTTTCTAGGTATTTCTATTTACCCTTTACTAACTAGCATATTTTCCTCTAGTTCTTTGGTTAACAATAGACTTATCCATTACTCGTTTTTGTTTTCCGAAACACGAAATAAAACTCCAGTTTTACTTATTAACCTGGCACGTACTTTCGTTAGAACAGAAAAATAACTACAATATAGTACAAGAACGTAGCATTCACCCTTCGTAACAGTAATGCGAACGAATGGACCAAGAATATAACTTATGATCTTGAACACTACAGATACCCATATTTTTTCTCTGCTAAAATCAAAAATTCTAACAAAAACCGAAGATTTTATAAGACATAAGTTTGACATGGTAACAAGATATACGAGTTTTATGCTAGTAAATGCTATTATTAAGTATGTCAGGTAGTGTAGCAGGAAGACGGAGTATGATGAATTCTAGTGAATGAAAGGGAGGTTGTGCTCATATTAAATTGTGTGTGGGTGTTGAGTAAAGTTCTATTTTCTATCCTTGTCTAACATCATCCAGTGATAAAATGGCTTGCTTTAGTGTGTAGTATATATAGAATGAAATTATATTATCGATCGATAATGCTGTACATGTTATAATTTTAGTTTATGACTGACTTTGTTCGAGCAATCATTATTAGAAATGTCTAGAGAACCACTAGAGCATTCATTTATAATTAGTTACCACAAAATAGATAATGTTATGTACATCAATTACATCATCATCACTTTTCAAGGAGACTATAATTGCTTGTGTTTAGTATTCTAATTGAGTTTCCGAGAGAGTTTTGTGAAGGATTGTTTTCAAGTGGATATGGAAAATTGTTATTTCCGTGCTCAAAGATAGTACAGCTTTTATTTAAAAAAAAATGTATATATATATTAACAATAATAATTATAATGAGTTAAAAATGGGCTAAAAACCTCGCTAAACATCGGACAGAATGTAATATTTACAAGTACAGAAAAAAACTAAAAAATTACGGAAAATCTAAAACTGTTGATGGCACTTTTTCAAATAAGAGCAAATATGTCATAGATTTATAAGTTCTACTTTCAGATTTTCTCATTCAGAAACTAGCAGTTACAAATTTCCCTTACTATTCCTCCATTACTACCATAAACGTTTCTTAGCGCTTTAAAGTGGTAAACTTAAAGTAACTAACTGTATTTTTTACTTTTTTGTAGTTCATACTTGTGAAATACTAAATTTAAGTTGTGTCACCCGGTACACACATAATTTCCTATTATTGTATTGTTTGTATTATAATTTTATATTAATAGAGGCAATTATTAGTTGTGATTTATTTATAGATTTTTATTGACTGGGAACTTTTCCCAGAACTAAACGTAATCAGTATATTTATTCTATTTCAATAATATGTCAGTCAGTCAGTCAGTCGAACTCATTAACATATTTTTATTACATACAAAACTATAGTCTATAGCTGGCAACCTCGTCAACTGCTTCTTCTCTTTGGGATTTTTTCTATGAGTTCAATACAGAATAATAAAATAAATCTAAAAAATTGCCAAAGTGTATAATTTTTTGCTGAACATGATTAAAATTATTATTCTATTAGTTAAATCTTTCATTCAAATGTGTTTATATTTTTGAGAAAAAGTAGAGAAAATTATGAAGGATACTAAGAGGTGGGTTTGAATCGAAACTTAAAAATTTTACATATAGATTACGGAAATTTTCAATTCGATAGGTTCAAATTTTTAATTTTTTTAATTTAGATACGGAAAAGTGAATATTCAATTTTTTATGTTTTATAATTATTAATGGATTTTTCAAATAAATTTCGATTTTTTGCCCCAATTTTCTAGATCAAATTATTATGTATTTTTATAAATACGCATTTCGACTGCAAAGTAGTCATCGTCAGTATGCATTAGCTAGTTGTAATGATGCAGTTGTAGTTTTTGGTTTCATTTTATGTATTACCGGTGAATTTTTGAGCGAGCCACGACTTATTATAGGTAATAAATTTTTCAAATATGTTTCTAAACATATTGCATAAAACTGCATCTCAATACAAGCTACATATCAAAATTTGCCGCTGTAATTGTCGAATTTCCCTGGACCATAGCGTCTGCACTAATATATACAATATGAATGTTTATTTTGTGTATATGTGTGCATGTGTATGTTTGAAAGTAACGCGCGCATTTAACACCCACATACTTTGAAAACTGTTTGTAGGTGTTATTCAATGAAAATTTTCATTATTTGAAACTCGGTACTATACCTATTAATAGCATCATGCCTGTATGATAGATAAATTGTTCTGTCAGTCACCAGATATTTATACTGAAAAGTTTGTTTGGTACATGAATGACAGACAGGTGAAATTATAATTATTTGTAATTATTTATATTTCGGCTAATCGAATGCAGTTTATCGCTATTTATTATTCATTTTGAGATTGATGGTTTTTGAAGAAATTGCAAACCGCCCCTCTAAGGGAGAGTGTGTTAAATAAAATATAAATGGTTGAAATTTCTCTTCAACAAAAAATAGTCATATGGATAATTTTTTATTTTGTTAAAAATATTCAATTTTGCTAATAGGATAAACAGTTTATCGTTGTTTGAGTCTATTTTTTAATTTCGTTAAGTTTCAGCATAGTACTGCTATTAAAGCCTTGCTTACATGATCAGGTAGGATTGTACTAAACTACTTGAATAAACAACTTTATTAAACACAAAAAACAATGTATTTCGTTTGTAAAAATGGAAAAACTGGATTTGAGAGGTTCACTCCCACAAAAGGCACTACTTTAGCACTAACTTAGTCAATTTGGTTGTGGCAATGTTTACTTGCAAAATAATATTTTGTTGAGTGAAAGGGGGCTAGGAGGTTAACAACGCCAAAAGACTAGCTTTATCATAAATTTCAAAGGATTGTACTTCTGTACAGTCCCGTGTGAAAAGCTCAAAAAACTTCGAAATAAGCGGCTTTCTCTTTGTACAGTGCATAAATAAATTATATGACAAAAAATTTTGAAATATTTTACAACCAACTTATGATTTTTATACCACAGTCAAAATTTGATCACCTGAAGGAGACAATACACAATAAATTTTTGCAGAAAAATCAGTGGCTAAATAAATGTTGTGATGAAGCCAATTACACTATACTTGTAACATTTTTAAGCATTCATGTCTTCTAGTAATAAAAAAAAAATTGTAGGAAAAATTTTATTTTTATTATAGTATTCCATTCAAGGCTAAAGTACATATAAGTACTTTAAAACATATGCATGCAAATCTGCCTTATTTAAATTGTTTAAAGTGTATTTGAGAAGATGCATAAATTTGTACTTTTCAAGGGTAAGAAAATATTGTTGTTAGTTGTGGAAGGCTATATTTTATATGACAATTCTGATATTTTAACTTTCTTACCGTTTCTGTATTTTGTGCATTTTAACAATAGCAATTAGGTGTTACTATTGACATTAATTAGTCACACCTTTTGAAATATAATTAAAAATTTTGAATTTATGTGAAAAAAGTGTTAATACAAAAGTTGTAGATCTTTTTATTACCTACAACTTTCTCATTTTTTACATATGACTTTTAGTTTGGCGGGAAATCAAGATAAATCGTATTTTATCCTTAAAAACTCACGCCCTCCTACTTCTCGAACTCAGATTGCCCGTAATTTATTTTTCCTTTCATTTTTATCATATTATCTTGCGTTTCCAATGGGTTTCATTCTACTATAATTTTCGTCCATTTTTTATCATTTTTTAAGGCTTCTACTCTAAAAAGACATAGTATTATGTTATTTTTAAACCAATGTCAAGGTATAAAATTGGAAATTTTGTAATAATTAAAATAAATATATTATTATCTCACTTTAATTAAAGAGAAAAACTTATACATAGCTATTTTGTTCGATGTTCTTTTCATAGTAATAGTTATTTTTTTCGATAAAGTTACCCTGATAAATAATAAAAGTTTAACCTTGTTAGCGCTGTATTTATTATTTTTATTTTTCAACGGGTGTTATTTTATCGCTTATATAGTAATTAAAGAATATACAACTAAAAATAATTACCATGACCATAACAACAATTAATTTATATTCTGCTATTAATAAAATTCAAATAATGCACATTAAATAATAAAGATAATTTTTTTTTAAAGAAATATTTATCGTAAAATTTGCATGAATGATTTACATTCATAACAGAAGATCATCATCCATTGTATTTTAAATATTTTTTTATCTGACCTTATCAAATATATAGAGGAGTAGAGGAAAATGAACTCACAGTCTGTCGGATAATAAATTATTAATATTCACGGTAATTTTAATCAGTTCTATCAAAAATTATTGTTTTAAAAATTGTATTTTATCGTCGTGCAAAATTTACAATATGGTAGTTATTATAATCGGGAACTTGGACAACAAATACGAGTGTTATATGTAAAAATGTTGCAACGTTTCGTTGTATTTCACAACTTCATCAGGCAAATCGTGTATATAAAAAGACACAATATTGAACAATACAAAAGATAAACAGAAATTGAATTAATTAATCGAAATAATCACACTATTTTGTAATTTACGATTCTAGATCCTGGTAAACAATAGTATCTTCAGTCACCAATTCGTTATAAATCTAAATGTGAATATTTTGTGCTTTTTTCACTATCATGATTACTCTCTGAGAATAAAGCCAAGATGGAAAGCTGTAAAATCAGGTGATACATCTGGTTTTAGGCTAATTAATAATGTATTTGATCATTAATAAGAATTGATCGAGTTATTGCTGAAATATTACACGAAATGGCTCGGCTTACCTATGGAATTTTAGATGACATCTCAAAATCCACACATTCAGTTTAAAACATTCATTTTAAACTGAACAAAAGTATGAAATACACCATTAAATTAGTGTATTTTAGAGTGGAAAATTCAGGTTGTCGCGTTTTTTTGTTTCCATGCGTATACATGTTTCCATTGAAGGTCGCTATGCGTTTCCCTGCATGAAAAACAGTAATGCGTGGCAATCCTTTACATTACATTTGAATTAACTCTTATAAACATATTTACAGGGCGCCGCCGAAGTAACAGAATACATATTCGGAATATTTTAATGCTTTAATAAGTTTATAGAATTTCTGCTATATATTTTATTCCAGGCGATTATAGACTAGAAAATAAATGTCTTCATTTTTTTTTTTTTAATATGAAAATGAATGTAAAATTAATTTATATGCTGTTAAATTTTATAAATTATATTAAAATAAATTACTAGTATGTATATTAAATTCATATTTAATATTCAAAGCAGCATCTAAACAATTATATTATTATTATTGTTATATACAATTTGTGATTGTTGTTTATTGTTATTGTTGTTACGCGCACATACAAAAAAACAATAGAATTTATTTTAAAAAAAATTTTTTTAAATATATTTTTCACCTTGAAATTTGCAACAGTACTTAATTAATTATACAAATCTGCAGTCAGTTGTAACTAGATAATAAAAAAAAATACTTGTTTAAATTGTTTTGAATGTATTTTCACTTGGCTCGTCGTTTCATTCAAAATTTAAATAATTAAAAATATTTTGTCTGAAAATATTTTGTTTATGTTTTTCATTAAAATTTTGTCTGGTTGCATGAAGAATTATTTTTACTATTTAAATATTGTGAAGTCCAAAGTAATTTTATAATTGACCGAACATAGTGGGGGCCTATGATACGATAGTCGAACTTTCGAACTCGTAGTTCGATTTTGTTGAAATCTGGTATACATGTTGTTCTCATTCAGCAAATTTCTTTTATTGTCCTTCATAATTTTTAAGTCACTTTTCAACTACTAAAGTTATATAGTGACTACAGTTGGAGTATATTCAATCTATACAACAACAGTAAACAACAATCCTAGATGTTCACCCATCGATGTTCTGACTGTGCCTGTTGTTGCTTAACTTTGGTGATCGGATGAGATCGGTTATTACGTTACGTCAATGACTTTAGAAATGTTTCGTGCAAATTCATTCAACAAATCATAAGTAACATTAATTTGGGATTTTTTGTAACAGTTAGATTACCTTAAGGTTTTTCGATTCTTTACAATGATATATTATTTTAATTCAATTTTCTGGACCATTATTCTATATTCTAAGTTTAATTATTCTATGAACCCCATTTAGAAAAATCATAAAATTTGATATTGAACGAAATTTCTAATTTCTTTGATGATTCTTTCAAAATAATAATTTTCTTTTTTCATAATAATTTGCGCCAATTCTATACCATACGCGTGACAAAAAACTGCTTTTAAGTTATTCATTCAAATGTAAAAATAAAAAGAATATACTTGAAAACTTATCTGAATAGAAATAAATTTACAATTTGCACGTATCAAATAAAATATGAAAAATACATTTACATTCATATTCATAAAAATTTAACATTGAAAATTGTACAATGAAACGTTTATATATTATTTTATTGACATTATCAATGAAGTATTTAGTCATATACCTAACAACATGTTTTCTTTTATTTTTTATTTTTGTATCAAAAATTAAAAAATATAAATAACATTGCATATTAAAAATGTATGTATGGTACACATATACGAATTTATAAAATATGTCACGTGGATCCATTCAAAATTCATTATCACATTTGCAATAAAAATTACCATAATATTTAAGTAAATATATAAAATTATATTTGATTATATTATATAAATAATGTTGATAATATTATCAAGTGTACCAATTAAAATTACCGATTTAATTTATTATAAATTTTTGGAAATCATTCTTCACTTTATGATTTTCTTACTTTAGTTTCATTAAATTTATGTTTATATGATAATTTTGATGTCTGTCCTTTTTGCGTAAATTCCGATTCGGAGGTTAACATTTCAGAAATCTGAAGCTATTTCGGAAGAACTAGCCATCCAATTGTAAAATAAGTGTTATTTTTTTATTTTCTAGGCTTAAACTACCTTATAAAATATAAAAACAGCAATATAAGTCTTTTTTTGTCATTTAATGGCAATCACGGAATCTGAACAAATACTCTTAAAAATCAAGTTTAAACAATAATAATCTCGATTTCAACAAAATTTAGTCAATAAATTAAATCACAAACACGTGTTCGGCACCAGTACTAAAAAATGGCCGTGTGGACAAAAGACACTTCCCTCAATGTTTATTTACCCATTTATTTGGTTCGAAACATCTTAAAGCGTGATTATTTTTAGCCGTAGTCTAATCACCGAATTGTAAATGGGCAATTTTTGGACGTAGTGTGGTTTCTAAACAGATTATAAAGTTGTCAATAAAATATATACCAAATATTTGTGCAATATTTCCAATAAAAAACGTTAATCATAAAATTTACTCTTCTTAAAATATTGCAGAAAACTGCGAAGCCTCCTATACTTGTAGAAACCTAAATTATAAAATTGCATTACATTCATATGGTATAGTCAAATAGTATCACTTTGGTTTTGAATTATTTGGTAATATTTATTTAGTACATATAGTAATATATTTTTTTATAATATAAATTACAACCTTAAACACAAATTACAAGATCGCTAGTAAATAATTATTTATTTAATAAATTAATAATATAATATTTATATCGTGTATATAGAAGATTTATGTAAATTTTTTGAATTTTTTTTTTATGATTATTTAATAAAATAATTGCTAGGTATTCGAGAGAGACTGAATTTAGTATGTGTTAAAACATCGTAAAATTAAAATTTATGATGTTTTATGTACCTTTTCAAAATACACACACAATATATTTATATTATTTTATTTTTACAATATATTTAATTGTCTTAATATTTGATGTATCACTGTTTTTATAAAAACGTGAATTGTATTATTTACTTCTACTTTATTTATAGGAAACTGCATATTTAAATTTGGGTAAGTGGAGTGCGCTTATGTATGTTTGGCCATGACTGTTGTATTTTTTAAATTACAATTTTCATTTTAAAATTTTTGCAAATTGACGAGAGTAAATATAAAATTTAAAACTTCAAACACGATTAAGAAAAATAAAGCTGTTGAAAAACAAAATTTTCTTTTAATGATTAGAAAGATTATGTATTGTTTCTTCCTCATAACCGGAAGTAAAATTCTAATGACGTTTTTATTTTTAAAAATATAAATTTTACCATAAAATTTAAAAAATGGGATTAGTTAAGGATTGAAACGATATTAAATAAAAATGAGTTTTTAGTTCGCATAGCTTCACTTATATATCTAAATTCAAAAATGAATCGTGCAACCACGCTATAAATTATGTACACATGTCAGAATAAATATTGCATTTATAGTCAATAAAAAATCGAATAAAATTGAAATTAACAATAACATATTATGCATATATTACACATATGAATACAAATGTTAAAACAGACCGATTCACAATATACACAAGGCCATCAGATGTAAAGTATGCATTGTGTGTGTATACTTTAACCATTAGCTAGGCTAGCTAGCTAGCTAGCTTACTTAGTTGATGGATTGAATAACAAAATCTGTATAAAAAAAAATCTGTATTTATTTTTAGTTCATAAATATACTTTTTTTTTATATAATGTGTGTTTAGTTGCAATAATTAAAAAATTTCCAACATAAATATATACAAAATTTTTATATGAATGTATATTGAAAATATATTACATAAAAGGTATGTTTTTATGATATCGCGTACACATGTGCAACATTTGCGTGTAACGTAACACCGTTACGGAATTTTTAAACGCAACAGCAATCTTGGTGTGGACGTGAAAGTGTAACGCCGGCGTGTAAAAAAAGTTGATACGCTACGATGTTACATTTCGTCCCAAAAATTGTCGGTAAATTTGAATCGCATCAAAAAATGCTGCTAGGTGTGATTACCAACAGTATTGGACTCAATACCGCAACATTTGCAAGGACAATACGTAAACATTATTCATTTTTATTTTAATTGTATTTATAAATTTCGATATGGTGTGGAACGAAGAAAATACAATTTATTAAAATTTATCAACATAAACAAATTGATCAAATGAAGGTACTCTGCTTGGTAAACAGATGGAACTAATAATAGACTTCATTGAACAGTAAACCTAACTCATGGTGTCATCCTTTTTTTATTAATAGGTAAAAATATTGGACACATCTTTTTAGCGTGAATGGTTTACTAAGAGTGTAGGTTTTTTGAGCGTATTGTATCCTATATGGATTTTTTAAGACTTCTCCCGTGTACTATATGTTCAAAAAAGTCATTTTAAAACATCAAATAAGTTATTAAAAATATCAAATTTTATAGTATCTGACAACCGCACACCTACAACATTGCATCAATTCATTTATGTTTATAATAGACAATAATTATGCATCATGTATGATAAATATATCCATAAATAAATTCATGTATGTGTATAAAACAATAATTAAAATTATATTCATTATGCACTCTGCACAGTCAACCATAGAGAATAAAAAAGAGTCACCATCACCATAATAATAATTAATAAATTATCATGAAGGTATTATAATTTATTGAGAATTTCCTTTTCAATAGAATCGTATATCACATCATAAAAATATATATATTCAATTAATTAAAGTTTCAATTTTATTCAATGAAAATTTAATCACTTTAATAAAAATACATTATATAAACTATATAATGATGTATATGGAAAATACAGTAAAAACTGTTTATAGTGACTATTGTCATAGATTTTATTGCTTCTACAAGCACTGTTACGTAATTGTATCGCTGGTTGGGAATTTCACTATTATTCGAATAATGAAGAATAATTCTCATCGTATAATTTTATATCCAAATAAAATTTCTAGGAGGAAATTAATTTTTTTGTCGCAAATTTGCTTTTATTTTGTTAATTGAAGAGTTTGCGCGTTTATAAAAAACAAAACTTACCTAAAATAATTATCTAGAATAACTAAAGTAAAAAAAAACATTGAAATTCAATGAGATGGTGAGTTTCAGATATATCGCTTAAAACCGAAATATCATGCTCCCACCACGTTTTAAAGCGATATCTCAAAAACTACACATCCAAACATCTGGTTATTATAATTTGGGTGTTGCTTCGAACACTCAACCATATCAATTTCTGAATCAAACTTTTTGTTCCCCGATTTCATCGATTTAACCTTTTTTGGAAAATTGAGAAAAGATGATAAATATGTTTGCCTCGGGTCTATCCTCGGTTAAATACGTATTTTTTTTTATAGACATAAAATTTGTAGAAGTTAAAAATTTTAAAAACGTATGATATATTCAGGTTTTGCATCGTTTGTTGTTGTTGCTGAGAATACATTTGATCGTAATTAAGTTAGAAAACCGAATTATCGTATGTCGTTTTTGGATATTATCACATAGAAAATGTATTACAAGTCTGCTCAAACTGAAAATACTTAATATTTCAAATAAATGAAATTTTCGCACAGAACTGCTGCCCGGACTGTGAACAGTTTTCACTATATCCACATACAATAACAAAATGGCTTATTTTAAAACAAATAATACATAAATTTTTATGATATTTAAATTTAGCCTTGAAGTTGATAGAAGTCACAGTGATGTGTTTGTGAATGGTGACTATGTGTGTGAATAATATATTAAATTGTCTTTAATTATAATAACATTAATATAAAAAAAAAAAACTTTGCTGCACATATAAATTTAAAAGAAATTTAATCATTTTATAGTATACCTACGTATATATATATTTTGTTGTTTAATAGTGATATCTTTATTTTTACCTCCATACATACAAATTGCAATTATAATAGGCATGCGCCAAAAAATACAATTTGCACCTGGAAAACTTTGTAGCCTAACGTACATTGATGTAACAATTTTAACTTTAACATTTAAGGAAAAATAACGAACAGCTTTGTAAGTTGTAGACCTCACTCAAACAAAACTTCCTCAAAACTGCAGCGGATTCAGAATAAATTTTCGGAATGTGAGGAAAATGTCTTACAAATGTTATTAAAATTGAACAAACCTCGTATCGTTTTAGTATATAATTTTACCAATAAAATAAATACATGTAATTTTTAACAATAAAATAAAATAATATTCTGTAAATCTGTTATTTTTCAAAAATTCGTTTTTCAAAAATAATTTTTTTCTCAATTTACATATAGATTATGCTAGCTTATGCAATAGTTATGCTAGTAGATATTATTACAATTCATTATAGTCATTGTACATTACAATTTTAGTTGCATTGCAATTGGTCCATTACATACTCTGCTATCTGAATTCTGATCACATATATCTGACGTGTATTTTTACCTTCACCTTGACAAATGTATCAATTTGAAGGCAATGAGCGAAGCGGACAGGCAGGCGTATTTATACAAGTTTCTCTATATCCTTTCTATAAATTTTATTTTTTATTAATGTTACATCATTATATATATCTTTCATATATATATTATTTATTATATCATAGAGACTGAAATATATATATTATTCATTTTCCGGCTGGAAGTTTTTGTTTTTCAAACCGAAAACGGTATTAAAATTTTTATTTATAAAGCACTCTCATTCAGAACGCAATATAAATAATTAAATAATTAGCTATAAAATTTCTTAAAAAAAACGCAAAGTTGTTTTTTTTATGTTTTGCAAAGTTAATCTCCAAACACAAATTTTATTAATATGTATGTCTTTATAATTGTATGTACTGTATATTTAGAGTAGTTTATGAATTCTTATAAAAATAGCTTAACCATATGTCGAGTGTCGAAACAATTAAGGCAGTGTTCAGTCAGGTGCAATTAATTCCTTTCTTGATATTATTGAATACAGATTTATTATTATTCTAATGTGCAATAACTTATGCGAGAATTTTCATACATCAAATTATTTATAATAAAATATCCTTTTTATTTTTAACAAAATGATTTAACTTAAAGAAATTTTACTCCTTAAAAAAAATAAAAAATCTTTAATAATTACAAGCCGAATGAATACATCTATTAAGCACAGCATGCATATATTTACCAAAAATATTCGAATAATTAGACCAGAAATCGCCTCGGCAACATTCGGATCGTTATATTAATGCTTCAGCGTTAATCCAAAAAATCGATCTGGAGATTATATCTTTATTAACTAACTGACTTTGATTTTTCTTGGTAAGAAGTTGCCTGAGTTAACCTTAGCATCATGTTTCTAGAACTTCTCTTTAGGACTTTTAATTGTATTTTGGTAGATTGTTTTAATTATGAATGGTAGACATTAATTTGCTTAGTCTACTTGATTTCGTTAAAATTATTTTAACGAAATTAGTTTAACGGTCATACCCACTTCAACTTACTGTTATTTTGTAGTTTTATTAAAATTTATCGATATTTATTTATCATCATATTTTTATTATTATGTAGTTATATCACGCCACATATGGTAGAGGGATACGAACGAATAATAATCATTTATTTGCTTTATTTTTTTGCTTGTTGATTATGTCAAGTTTCATTTCACAAATAAATAGAGTCTTCTTTATTTGGAAATAAATAAATCTCGTTTCTCGTTAATTAATATTTTAAATACACAAAACAAAATAAAATAGAACATGTAATACGGTTTTTTGGAACTGATTATATTTCAGCCCCAAGGATACTACGTATATGTTAATTAATTTTATACATTTAGACTAGATGATACAAGAGCATCTGAATGAAAATAAGTAATGATATTGGATTCTTAGTTTTGTGCGTTGAGCTGTGAGTGACAAAGTTTCACTAAACTTGCGTCTTCGATCACAATTTTTAGACATGTCAAGACTTGCATTGCTGAGTCATGTCCTGATTGATTATGGATGGCATTGCTTATTTTAACTTATATGAAAGTATTGGTTTCGGTCAATACCGAGAGTGAAGAAGCATCCATCTTAAATTTGAGCCAAAACATTATAATATTCCGCAATCTGTACAGTTTCGCATCTCCATCCTTTAAGGGATCAATGTCTATTTGATTTATTACCATACACGGAATCGTTGTTGATAAGTCAAACAAAAATTAATTTATTAAGGTATACATACTTAGAAATATTGAAGGCAACTGAAATAATTTTCTTTAAACCAACTCAAATTGGTCATAGTAACTCCAAACTTCATTTGAATTGATTATCGTCGTTACTGGTATTGTTCCTTAGGGAAGTACATACTGCTACATATTTTTACAAGGAAAATTTCCAAAGCACTTATTCTAAAGTAAAAAAATATTTATTGTTTAATTTGGTTTGATATAAGTCGTTTTGAGTTATTTTGGAAAAAAAATAAAAATAATTGAATAAAAATTAACGTTTATTTTGAATAATGAAGAATTTTTTTAACAAAAATGCTTAAGGCATATGAAAATGTTCCAAGGAAATATTGAAATTATTTTATAATATTATAAAATATTTTAAAAAAGTTTTTCATTATCATTGAAAGTCATTCAAATTTTAATTACTGACGACAATATTTATATGCAATATATCACGATATAATCACGAATTCATTAGACATGTTTTGTAAATTAAAATTTTTTTTATTAACAATAGTTTTATAATTATTAAAGAGAACTCTAGGATTTTTCGAATAAATTTCGATTTTTTCCCCAATTTCTTAAATCAAATTATTTTGTATTTTTATAAATACATATTTCGACTACACAATAGTCATCATCAGTATGAATTAGCTAGTTAAAATGATTCTCTGAGGAGATGTTAGTCGTTGCTAATTTGGTGACGGTTTGCACGTTCAATATCAATGGTTTCGAAACCTTATGCCTTAATAGTTTTGATGTTTTTCGATAAACCAAGAGGAATAAAATTACTCGGATTAATTAAGTTAGCGATTTCATTCAGCCTCAAATATACACCTTGTGGACTTTTCAACCTTAAAAAACCGGCGAAAAGTTCAAATTTTTTGTTCGCTGTTTTTGGGATTTCTTGTATAATTGAAGTCTAAAAAATTCAAAAATAATATTTATTTTACGATCGGTCGACTAATTTTTGAGATATTGCATGAAATACAACGGATAAATCGGCCTCTGGATCGGATTTTTAACAATATCTCAAAAACTACTAGTCCAATCGTTAAATAGATATTATTTTTGAAATCTGCGGGTTGAAATTACCTTAAAATATGTATTTCATCCAAATCGAGAGCAAAAAATTTTTCGCAATTTTTTCGATTTTTTCAAAGGGGTACCCCTTAAAAAATTTCGAAAATTTGAAAAAAAAATTTTGAATCTAATTTCGAGAATAACCATGTTTATAAGTATATTTTGACCCGTAGATTTCAAAAATAACATCTATTTAACGATTGGATGCTTAGTTTTTGAGATATCTGCATAAATCCGATCTAAAGGTCGATTTAGCCGATGTATTTAATATAATATTTCAAAAACTAGTCGACCTATCGTAAAATAAATGCTATTTTTGAATTTTGCAGATCGTAATTATTCTAAAAAATCCACAAATAGCGAGAAAATTTTTTTGAACTTTTCGACGCTTTTTTGAGGTTTAAAATCACCAAAAACAAAAATCCCGAGCTAAAACAATCATTAAAAGAAATATTTACTATAAAAGTCACCATTCAAGTAAGATTAGATATACTAAATCTTAAATAAATTTTGATTTTTTGCCCCAATTTCCAAGATCAAATGATTTTGTATTTTTATAAGTACGTATTTCGACTACAAAGTAGTCATCATCAGTATGAATTAGTACGTGTCCAAACCGTCTCCAAATTAGCAACGAGTATCATCTCCTCAGAGAATCATTACAACTAGTTAATTAATAATACCATTTTTTCACATTTCAACGTTTTTTTACTGTGTTAAATCGTTTACTATCTAAAACAATAAGAATAGGATAAAAATAAAACATCATGTTGTATACCTTGTCGTTATTTGTCCTACCACAAGATAATTAAGTACTATGTTTTAAAAGATAATTACTATTATTGTCATAATCTTAATGATACAGATGGCATGATAGACATACCACAATACTAAATCGAATAACATACATAATATTTTTAATAAATAATTTAAATATTAATATTAGAAAAAAGCACACACACACACACACACATATAAGCATACCACCACAATAGAGTCGTGTAAATTTAAGTATTCATTTAATTTTCAATGAAAAACTACTAACAAAACAGTTCAGACTTTAGACATTATACGAGACAGACCTTGTCAATTATTAATATAATATTATAATACGTACGTTGGCTGTTTTTATTTGTTGTACGTCAAAATATTAAAAAAAAAAAAAAAGTAATTTGATTTTAGCTGCAAGCAACGTGATTAGTTTATTATAATAATTTTATTCAAAACAGTGAAATAGACGAGCTAAACAAACTCCCCGCCAAACGTAACTCCCTCCTTAGCATTATCATTCGTCTTCACGATTCACTCATATGTGTGAGTTTATAATAATGGTTACCTTTAATTTAATATGATTTTGTTTGAACATGTTTATACAAGTGTGTTGTTTATTGTTACATTGGAAATGAGTAATGTGTGCGGCAGCCGAATGACTAATTTTTGGATGCGTTTTATTGTTGTTGTTCTGTGATTTGGTTGTTGTTGTTAATTCATTGTTGTTGGTTATGTGTTAACAGTGAGAATAAAAATTATATTGGTATTGTTTGCAATAATTATTCAAAAGGTTTATTTATGAATTAGGTGAGCTATTCAAAATTTGTCTTTCTTGTATTTGACCTGCTGCACACTGCACTTTATAAGAATTTCTGATTCGATATCACTTTAACTATTACATTTGAGCCCGCACAGTGTAAGCATTTCCCATTAGGCATTAAGATTTGCTGATTGGAAATTCTTATCTGGGAATATCTGGTTTATGCGTACATACGATGCTGTCTGAAATTGGTTATTAAAATATATTATCATTGATAACAAAAACCTTTGATTATGCTGAACGTTCTGATATCTGCTTTCAAAGAGAAAGAAAATTTAACAATAAATTGAAAAACAATACCAAAAGATTGTGTTAGAAGTGTATCCAATCAGCTTTTCCATTCAAAAAATCTTACATTTTTCAGGAGTATGCCGATATAGATCCTTGAAAATAGAGATCCACGGAAACGGATAATCAGTGTCAAGATCTATGGATACGAATCTTAATTTTACAAATCCTTGCCAGTTTGCATGAGCCTGAAATTGAAATTCCTTTAAATGATAATTGATTGAATTGTGATCTGTGATATCAATTAGATGTTTTATTTGATTTAAAATAGTGAAATTACTAATTAGTACCTTATGATAAGAATGATCAGCTATAAGAATAAGCACTTAACTCACTAAAATAAAGGTTTCAATGGGATTTAACATTATTTTATTTCTATACTTTTACTTATAAATTCAAATACAGAATAAAACTTAATAATGCAAAAGATCCGTTTAAGATCTACTGAAAAAGACACGGATCTTTCCTCACTTGCGGATACAGATTTAAGTGCCCATTATTTTACGGACTTCAATACATTATACATTACATCTAAATGTTCAATCCATCCAAATTACTACCCTTTTATCGGCGCTACTAATTACTACTTTATAGCCAATGCTGACTGGCTGTGTGCATACTTTGTACCGTGAGAATATTGATCAAAAAATCTCTTTTTTTATTTTATTAACTTTTACAACGTGAATTTAGTGAAAAAAAAATATTGCCTTTAGCTTTTTATTACAGATAAAAAAATTCAACACTACTGTTTAAATTTGTTCATTACAAATTCACAAGGTATATTAATTATCATAATGTATAAAAAAAACAATATTTACTATTTGAAATAAAAAAAAATTCAAGTTCATGCAATAATTTTCATTCATTTTTATACTTCAACAAAACGAAACAATAAAAATGAATCATCTGTATACATAAAAATCATTGCGTGTTTTCTTATCAGTTCAGAAAAAATAGTTTAAGGATTTAACAAAAAAAATTTCTTCCGTGTTACACCCGGAAGTTCGAAACTCGTGCACTATTAGTTGTAAGAAGTGTATTTCTACCTAAATTCACGTCTAATTAGTTTTTATATAAATATAATTAATAAATTTTAAGGATTATTGATATCCGCATAGTACGTGGAAGGGACTTCTTAATCGATTGATGCGTTACGAGTGTCTAAAATAATTCACATTCTAGAAAATTATTGGAAAATACCTTCATTTTCATCTCATATTTGTGGTAGAACAAATGAAAGCGAAAATGAATGACATCTTTTAAAAATTACTGTTTGAAAATAGTTATTTTTTAATTTGAATAGCAATGATGTGTTCAATTTTTCGTGTTCAATAGTGTACCATCATAAAAAGTATATTTTTTCAAAGTCACGTGTATCGATTTTAAATTATTTATTTTTTGTTAAATATGAAATTTTCCGTTATGGAAATTTGTTTTTTGTATATTGTATACATTATTTATTATTCATAAATAATATTTTTATCCATTTTCCCCGTTCAACATACATCATGGTGGTTTAAATATATTTATCGTATACCTACTGATAATCAATATATTGGTTTAAGAAATAATACCTATCTAATTATGGCATTCTTGATTGATTGATTTAAAAGGAATACCTTAAAACCTTAATGCATTTTCTTGATTAAAAGAGGCTTCATCTATCGATTCAAATAAAAACTATTACTATTAGTCTGTACTAATTTTTTTTTAATTACTTTAATAGGTGTTCAAAAACGTTTGTTAAATATTTTAAAAAAATAGTTAGGATCACGAGTTTTTTCAATTTTTTCAAAGTATATAAAACTGAAGTGTTTTTGAACGTCATTTTCGAACGACTAATCACTTAATCGCAAAAGTTATAGTCGATACAACTCTACTATATGAATGATTTATTTGCTCTTCGAATACTAGCTTAATAAGGCGTTGAAGCAACAAAAAGAATTTGTTCCTTGATCTTTGAATTGCAGAAATTCTACTTTACTAATAATAATTAAATGTTTTCATGATAAAATGATATTAATGTGTTAATTAATTGACTGATCATAAATTCAAGGATTTTCATTTAAGCATACCAAAAAAAAAATATATATATATATATTTATAAATTATAAATTAATTTTTTATTGAAATAATTAAACAAAATCATTAATTAATTTTTGTTTACAAAATTATGAATATTCATTGCGGAAAAGAAATATTTCAGTATTGGTAATAGGGTTTCCTGTAAAAAAATTACAAATTTATTGAAAACGAATTGATAGTAATTAATATTATTTTATAAGCGTTTTTTATCAGCAAGTTCTCGCACGCTTCCCAGAAATTCTTCATGAACAACTTAAAATTCAATTAAAACGAATACCATGGATGTGCAAAACTGCGCACAGTGCATAATCTTTGCTTTCTATCCATGTATCTTTATGGACATTCATTCTTCACTTAACAAATACTTTAACCCATTTATATGCCCAATATTTGCCAAAATTGGCTTCGTATATACTATCAATATCTATAAACCTTAAAACAATCAATAAGAAAACGGCTCTCCGCTGACTAATTAGGTGTTTCTATGAATACCTATAGCAGAATTTTGTGTGTACAGTTAATATTAGATAGCGTTAGAAACTTTAAACTAAATTTAATATACTCTGATATATTGAATAAATGATAATACACCCTGATTTTAAATTACATATTATTGAATAACTTTTAAAATATTGAATAAGAAAAAATTATAAATTTGGGTGCAATAATATGATGTCATGTATGTTAATGGATAAAAGTGTTTTCGTGTTTGTTGATTGGCCAAACTGACATTTATACCTATTGCAAGAAGATATTGATGTGTTTTTGTGAATACTGTTGTAGACAGTCAAAAAAATTTTAATGATAGGTAATTACGTACTATATACAGAAAAAAATTTATACTTGACGCTGATATTGAATGTTTTTTCGCCTTCAGAAATGCTTATATTAAATTTCGGTAAATATTTCTTGAAATTATTTCGATGGAATATAAATATAAATATTGTTAAGTTGTTTTTCAATAAATCACTTTAAAATACTTTCAAAATTTTGATGGTTTTCAATTGTAATTAACTGCCCATTATTAATTTATTAATTTAGTTTTGTTGAAAACTTGGAGAAAAATAACATAAATTTGTGTGCAAGTAAGGTTTTTGGGTTCCGTTCTCATAGGGTAAAATGAGACCCTTTTACCAAGACTTCGCTGCCTGTCTGCTCGATAATCACCAGGATGTATCTCATGAACCGTGATAGTTTGACATTTGAAATTTTCAGAGATGATGTATTTCTGTTGTTTTTTTAACAACAGAAATACTAAAAAATAGAATAAAATAAAAAGTATTTTAGGGGAGATATTGGACCGGAATCTGACTCGCACTTGATTGGTTTTCCAGTCTCCTTTTCTTCGATTAATTTTATTCTCAAATTTCATTTTTTTTATGGTTTTAATGCTACTCGAGTGTGACATAAATAAATTTTATTAAAAATTATATTTTTTAAATTGATCAATCAAATTTTTTAAATAATTTATTAATTAAACTTAAATAAAAGGCGAAAAAAAAATGATTATCACGTGTCAAAATTTAATAAAACATTATAGTGGCATTTGACCAATGCCGTCCAGTTGTGGCACATTGTTGTAAACACAATACATATAAATTATATTGATGTCAAATTTTCAAATACAAGTTGTTAATTGTTTTTTGTTTTACTTAAAAATTAATTTATGATAGAATATTTATTTCATTTACTACTGATTTAAACATAATACAAATAGAGATATATCGCTATCTTCGTTGCTTACACTACTGTGAAAAAAATATATATAGCTAATTCAAAAAGGGGAGAGCTATACTCCTTTTTTTTGTTATCTTTATTATTTTATAAGATTGAGTAAAGCTTATTGCAAGTTTTGTTATTATATATTAAAATTAAAAGCTTTTATTTATTACTTTAAATCAATAAAATTAATATTTAACACGATTTTCAAGTACAAATTGTCATTCTAATGGTATAGAGAAATAAATTTGAAAAATATAAAAAATTTGCAATAGTGTATAGTCTATAGTGTAGACAAATAGTAGTTTCAAAACAATTGTTTTACTGCTCTTACGTAATGTTACCGTTGTAAGCTCAAAAATCACGAATAATAATATTCTATTAACGATTACTGACAACAGATGTTATCGACTGATGTACCTTTTATCGATGCATATCCAGGCATACACCGTTTCTCAATCCATTTCTATGCATCTATTTAAGTGGATATATTTTTATGATGACATCTTTACAGGCTGTATTGATAACGACAATCTGTACTGTAATATACAATTATTAGTATTTTAAAGCCTAAAATCAGGAAACCTATTCGAAACAAAAAAAAAATTTAACCATAAAATACGTCTAAATAAGTTACTCAGATTAAAAGAGACGTTATCACATCAACTATCTTCCAATCTAATTGAAAAGACTATAACATAAATAATAAGCTACGCTTTTATTATTCATATATTTAGTTCAATAAATGTACATGTGTTAAATGTAACAAGTGTACGCCATATGATAATAGCTTAATATTTTTTATTGAATTAAATTATATAATAATTTATTTCATGCAGATTGAACGAAACAAAAGTATTTACTGTATGTCCTTGAAAATTATTGCAATTTGTGAATTATTATTTAATTTAGTCTTCTATAAGTTTTTACAGAAATGATGCTATTGCTACCTGTACGCCTTCTAATTTTCCACAAATTTATATGTAAATTCTATGCTTGTTAGTGTTAAAACTTCTAAGTACTATGGGGCTCTGTATTAATAGTTAAAAAAGACAAAGCTCTTTTTTATGGTCGACAATTTATATTATTTAAAACTTTTCTTTTCTTACTCTTGAAATATTTTCAAATGTATAATACCTGAAGATGTGCAAAATTAATTCTTATCAGAATCATAACATCCTTACAGAAAAGTGATTACTCAAATGACTAGATAATTATGGGATTTGAAAGTTCATAACATTTCATTCTGATGATTGTAACAAAATGAAATGTAAATAATTAATCACACATTTTATTTCAGTTCTTCTGATTCTATTTTAATAAATTCGTAATATTGATAATATAACATGATTTAATAAAACTTAATTATAATACGGAAAAAAATACGGATTTAATTGAATTGATAACGAAAATTATATTATATACCAGCGTAGATAATTTTTGAAAACAAAAAAAATGATAGTAGGATGAAACCAATTTGAAACGCAAAATAATATGATAAAAATGAAAGGAAAAATAAATTACGAGCGATCTGAGTTCGGGAAGTAGGAGGAGGGGGTGAGTTTTAAAGGGTAAAATTCGGTTTATCTGAATTTCCGGCAAAACTACAGGTCCTATGGAAAAAAGTTAAATGGCAAAGTTGTAGATAAGGAAAAGATCTACGAAATTTATATGTACATTTTTTTTAAATAACCTCAAAATTTATGTAAAAAATTGAAATAACCAAGTTTTTAGTTTTTTATTTTTTTTCTCCGAAATTTGGTGAAAACTTACCTTTTTATGCTCCAAATACACTATAATTTTTTCGATTTAAAATATTGATTTTTTCATCTTATTTTGAATAAATATCGAAAAAACACCCTAATTTACATTCGAAAAATTTTGAGTTTATGTGAAAAAAGTGTTATTACAAAAGTTGTAGATCTTTTTATTACCTACAACTTTGTCATTTAACTTTTTCCCATACGACTTTAAGTTTGGCCAAAAATCGAGATAAACCGTGTTTTACCCTTAAAAACGCATCCCCTCCTACTTCCCGAACTCAGACCGCCCGTAATTTATTTGTCCTTTCATTTTTATCATATTATATTGCGTTTCCAATGGTTCTCATCCTACTGTAATTTTCATCCACTTTTTATCATTTTTTACTCTGGTCTATATGTATTCTTTACTATTATAACATTCATTCGTTCATTTTCTTTGAAATGATTAATTAGATAATTGCAAAAAAAAAAGATATTTGATTACCATATGATTTCAATTAAAATTTTTATGAAGGATGTTAGTGAATAATAATAAACTTTAAAGACTATAAAATAATTCAAAATAAAAAAATTTTGTAATAAATATTGAATAACAAGAAAAGTTTAATCGAGAATAAAACTACTTTAGTATTGATTGCATTATTTAATGTAATAAAAATTTCAATAAAATTAATTTTATTATTTATATTTTTAATTGAAATTATGATAGAAATACTGTTAGACGTTATTAATAAATTAATCAAATCGTTTAAAATGTTGGAATTTATGCAGTTGTAAAAGTGTCAGAAATAATCGTTAATATATTACATGTTTTTATTATGTTATCAGTTATAAATATTTACTATATTAAATTTTTTTATATTCTTATAGAAACAGTAGTGAAATTGAAAGTGGAAATTGGACATAAAATTAAGACGAATATGTCAGAGGTGCGTGCTCTATTTCTACAACTTTGTTGTATATGACATTAATCGCTTTTTTGAATCTTATATAAAAAAATCGTGACATAATTTATTGGTAGTATGGATAATTCACTAACATTTGTAATTATCCTGTAAATGTATTTCTATATTCCCCTAAAGAATATTTGCTAAAAAAGTTTTTCAATTAAAATCGAACCACAATAAAACCAAAAGACCTAAATATTTCACTAAAATTGTGATTTTGAAATTATTGACAGTGATATATATTACTTAATCTGTTATGTATAAACTTGCATTTTCCTCTAGGATAGCAAAAATATGAAAATTTAAAGTAAAAAAACTGTAATATATACTCTAAAGTTTGTAACGCTAGCAAATATTGAGCAAAATTTTGGTATAGGTTTTCAAAGAACCACCTAATTAGTCTATTTTCGTTCGTTCATCCGCCTGTCCGTCATTAAGATAACTGAAAAACGAAAATTTCGGTGACGTATGAATATTAAATCTTAAAATTGAGTTCACGTTCGTTGATTACTCGTTGAATGAGCAAATTCAGTCTATTGGATCCTGAATCCAAGTTTTGAACCAAAAAAAAAAATTGAAGTAATAAAAATGATGAACTTTTATTTGATTAAAAATAGTTATTGATATTCACCGATACGCCAAGTATCTTAACAATTAACTGTGTTAGTTGTTATCTTTACTTGTATGAATATCAATGTTAATAGCAAGAATCATGTGCTGCAGTCTAATTAACTATAATAATATTCAATTGTTGTGTATAATTTTCTTAAAAATACGAAGCAGTATTTGATATAAGTTAAACCACGTCGTGGTCATTGTAGTCCGTCCATCATTATTTAAACATAAAGTACTTAATTTTTTTTTATAAATTACCATATAATTTTAAAATTGTTAATACAAAAAAAAAATATTAATATAAATACCAACTTGTAATATTTAATGACTATATTTAAGGATGTATGTAATTATGTAACCAAAACCAAATTACATTCTTAATATGATACTAATCAGTTTATGATTATTCTAATTTTATTTCTGAATCACATCAGGAGACATTTTATATATTATAAATAAACTATAGAATTATCATTTCAATGAAATTAATTTCAAATACATAATAACTAACTACTTTTATTATGTGAAGTTATTATAGGAGCAGTCAATGGAGAATTATATGAGCAGTCAATTATTTAGCTGAATTTGTTTATAATTTGTTAATGCTATTTGGGGACGGATGCACTGCTTATTTTTCTTACATTAATTTTTATTTCACAAACAGTCGAACAGAAGTTAATTTTTACAAATCCTTAAAAATATTTTAATGAATACATTTTTTGAAGTATGCCAAAAACGACTACAGAATATTTTGTGATTATCGGGAAAAAAGAAAAGAAAACAAGACTATATTTATTTATGATATATCAGACCAAAAATTTATTTCAAACGTCAGTTATCATAAGGGTCTCGAAATTCACAATCGGAGATTGGTTAGATGTAATAATTGGCTGCATTGCTTACTTTTCATACTGAGCCGCAGTTACGAGACTATAATTTTTAATTAAAAAATGCGTAACCATAGAACATAGCGTCCATGCAACAGCGAAATCAGACAGCAGTGACGTAATTTTTCATCATAACTGTCATCACAGCATCCCGCAAGTAATCCAGGGTGTAAACCAACATCCTATGAGCTCAACATATATCTGACCAAAATCCATAATGATTTTAAATTTGATATCATTATCATTACAAATAAACCCAAAAAGTGTCTTTTGGCTTGTTTGATCGATTTATTATCGAAATGAAATCATAAATATTTATTACGTTTATCGAGACACGTGTAATAATTTCGAATGAGGAAATTGTAAATAATAAAATACATTTATATGAATCCAAAAATTACATCATCCTCTGTCAGTCGTATGTCGTATGTCAATTAATAAAAATTTTCATACACAAATATATCACGTTATGGCTATTTTTCAAATAATTTTCTGTCACTATTCGAATACTATATAATACAATATTGGCAGATACTCAAAAAAATTTTTTTGTAAATATATTTTTAATAGTAAATTTTCGTCAAGGTTGTTTACTGTCTAAGAACGTTATAGTAAACTTTTCTAAATATTTACATACACACACAACCAATTTAATTCAGCTCTATGAAAACAATAAAGCATGAATCTAAGTAAATTGGGCAACTTTTCTAAGAACTAATTGGACGTCACTTTTTTAAATGAATCTTTTTTGCATAAAAAATAGAATAGTGTTTGTGTGCTAATATATATTATTTTCTCAAAGGTAGTTTTGTTTCCTCTGTCTAGCTCCTCTAGAAATTTATGAAAATTGGGTTCTAATTTGGGTTTTAATTTTGAGATTATCAATTTAAATAAAAAACTAGATTAAAAGCTATTTCCTTGTATTAAATAAACACCTTGAATTGTTTTAAATCGAAGGTTGTAATGATTTTTTATTTAACAGTATATATGCGTGCCTTTAAACAAAAGAGTGTATATGCGTGTGTATGGTAGTGTGTGTAATATAAGCCACGTGTGTAATGTAATATGTGTCTGTTATATTGTGTGTGTGTGTCATAGTGTCTGTTATATTTTGTAATTGATTTAATGTATTTTTTATGCATAATTTAAAAAAAATATTAGCATTCTACAGTCCTCTATATAAACTTTAAATGTGTCAAAATTTTATGATTTAATTAAAACCATAAAAATCATCAAAAATTGAACACAAATTTTATGCTGTTTTGCATATTAAAACCGAAAAAAACATAAATAAATTGCTATATTTACGTTTTTAGGTTTTATTAATCAAAACTGTATCTAATTTTTCGATTATTCGAGTTATTTAGGTTTCACTTGGAACTGTTCCTTATATCGTTCTCTAAATAGATTTTAAAGCTGTATCTTTCAAAAATCCACTTTAAAGTCAACAATTTTTGTAATTTGTTGGTCAGTTTATTGTGATTTTGATTTTTTTTTTTAAAGGAAAACGAGGGAATATTTTTGTCTCCAATTTAGAGGTCTCTCCAATTAAAGCAATGATGATCCTAAGTTTATATATTTAACGATAGGTTTAATACCACTATAAAATTTATAGTGTTATAGTTAATTTAAAGAGATACTAAACGATGATAACATGAAATTAGGCAATCATCTTTTCTAATTAACTACAAAATATACAAGAATCTTACTTAAATAATAATTACAAGAGGCAATTACTTGCCCAGTTTACATTTAAATAAAAGCATATGCGTAAAGTATAATGTTGTTTACATTTTCAATTAACATACCAAACATTCATCTGTATTGTTTATGTGAGTTTTATGTGTTTTTAAAAAATTATTGTTTCAATGAAACAAACATAAGATATCTAATTATTATCATAAGCCAATTGTTACTCAATTTTATTAAAGCTATACTCTATTATTATTAAGGCTAGGTGACTAATAACATCATCCTTAGTTCATGTTTTTGAAATATCTGTAATTTTAGGTGAGAAAATAAAAAAATGAAGGAATTAATAATAACTTAAATGTAATTTTTGTTTTATTACTTCGATTTAAGTGTCCGTACTTCAAGAACATATTTAAAGTTATATTTTTTAAAAGCAATAGATTCATTTTAAAGGATATTTATTTTAAAGTTTATTTTAAAATAATTAAATATTTATATCGTGTGATGATGGTTCATAATAACTAAATGAAATGGAAAATTACACCTACATTTTCCTGTGTACATTTTCAAATGAAAATAATGTGTTTTTGAAAAGATTTTCATTTTATAAGTGAATTTTTAAAATGTTAATAGAAATATTTTTTAATTAAGGTCATGATCAAATATGTTTTTGAAATCTACATTTTTTGTTTTGTTATTTTATCTTGTAAAATAAAAAATGTGAAGAAAATATCTCTGGCGTTACATAGTAAATTATATATGCAGAAATAGTGGTCACAATTTCAATGGAATGGGTGAAGTAGTTTTGGAGTTATGAGGGGCACCAACTTTGGTAACGTGAGTTGTGCGGAAGACTCTTAAAAGTTTTAAACACTAAAAAATTTGGAATAAAATGTTCATAAGCGTTTTTTATCAGCTTACTTCACAAAAGAAACATCGATGTCATGTTCATAAGAATGTTGCGATCATTCATATTGTCTAAAGCATCTTTTTGTGGAATCCTATCTGTTTTAGTCTGTTTTTTAACATTCGCTGGGCTATTCGAGAGCTAAACAGTGCACTGGCGCTCAAACATTCATAACGTCGTAAAATTTGCTCCGATCTTGAAATTTTGACACAATATTCTTAAGATATTTTATGCATTCAACTAAAAACAATACAAATAAAATAACTTTTAAAATCTTACCGTCTCCTTAAGACCATCGTCTAATAGTTAATAATTATAAAGATCTAGATTAGTGTATAGAAATGTTTCAATTACATTTTTTCGCAATTCTATTCTCAAATTTTGTATTTAGCAAATTAAAAAAGAAGCAATTAAACTTTATAAGAACAAATGCAAATTTCACTTTAAAAAATTTTAAATACAAATTATTCGATTTACAAAATTATTTGAAAATATTTATGGCATTGAATTTATAATTCATTTCAATTTGTGTGCTAATGGTTTTAATGAATTAAACAACATTAACGTGCTCTCTATATTTAACAATTTATTTACAACATGAGAATTCTATTTCAAAAAAATTTAAAAACTATTTTCAATACCAATTAGTAATAAATAGAAATCCTACACCATTTTTAGAAACACGTAATCGAATCAACACCTTCATATTATTTAAAAATAACACTATTTTTATCTATTTTCATTATAAAACTGCCAATAATAAATTATTGAAACAAATTTTTATTAGATATCCTACGTAAATAGAAATAGAAAAATCTAAATTTAAAATAGCGTATGGTGGTTAACATAGAAGTTACGTGTATGAATATATAGTAAACGACTAAAAATAACATTTCATTCATTAAAAATAAACTATTTTTACTACAATTAACTTAATAAATATTATTAACCTACGTATATTATTAAATGCCGGTTCATCATCATATCCATCATATATATATAATATTTAACACGTTGATGATAGTTATCATCTTCTGTCGATGTGTTTATATAAAGATTATATCGAATAATGTAAGCGTAAATGATTCGTTTTATGAAATGTGTGTGTGACGTCATTTCCCCTATATTTTCACACAGATGTAAGTAATATATTATCCTGAAATAGCTTACAATGTTCGAAATGATGATTTATTTTGGTTGATATCAATTATTATGGATTCGATGTATATTCGATAATCACATAAACAGAATCGTAAAACTGTTACACCAAAATTTGGATATTTTATTTCATATGCCAAATTTTTACCGCCTTCAACAAAATAAAAAATAAATTTTCTTAAAATAAAAATTAAGTTTTCTTGAGACCAATTCTCAGAGACCTTCCTCAGTCGACGCCAACCAATTAATTTTTTAGCTAAGGATTGGCACCGACTTCGAAAGCTAATTTGACACATGGAAAAATTTAAAATTATTTTTTACTTTTGAGACATTTACTTTTGATAAATCCTGGTTTACTTATAAGAGCTCTACCCTTGATAAATCTCGTTTCCAACAAAAAAAGAATCAACAAAATTGATTCTTAAACGATGAAGTTATCCACGAACACACATATCACTAAAAATAGTTTTTGCCACTTCTATCCCCTTACGGACATCATATCTTGACCAAATTGGAATGCGAGTACACGGATAGCACCTGCTTTCAAATAAAAATCATCAAATTCGGTATCCGCTCATTGCTTTAAAGAATCCGTTTACATAACCGTTTTTAAGTTGGAGTATAAACTTGAAAATTTGAAATTCCCGTACATTAAGTTTCTCGAAACTATATATATCACATTGTATTTGGAATAAAATATCTACTTTTACTCGTAATGGAAAATTTGTTAAGTGTTAACGATAATCCTTTTTGTATACGGTTCAGATTTACTTAGCTACGTAAAGATCATGGATAAAGGATAACATTATTTGTTTATTTTTCCTTGTTTCACATCTAAACTTAGTTGGAAAATAATTAAGTACCTCGACTATTCTAACAGGGAATTGAGATTTTTAGTCATAAGCGGGAATCAGGCCAAGGGCTAAATAGAGATTTTTTTGAGAAAATAATTGACGTCATCTATAACGTCATCTATTTAATGACGCTATGAGTTGATAGTAAAATATTATTCTTTACTTTTTTGTTATCATTGGACTGAAAAACCACAAATGTTGTGCAACGTTTCATAACATTTTGTTATAGTTGAAGATATCGTCTTTAAAATTTAGTTTCAAGGTCTAGAAGTCCGCCGTCACTTCCGTATTGGATTTAGAGTGACGTCACTTTATTTTTTGAGTAATTCTTTGCTGGCCACCGTATTGGATTTAGAATGATGTCACACACTAAATCAATCATTCATTGTCATCCAAACTAAACGTATATACAAAATTTCAGCTCAATCAGTTGAAAATATCTACTTTAAAATTGAGTTGCAAAATTCTACCCGAACAAACATACATTGCAAGTTATCAAAAAAGGATTAAAAAACATTGCGGACTTGAAGAATACAATAGTTTTTTTGGTCCAATACTTCAATATCATAGGCCCAACACTTAACACGTGGTCAATGTTGATTGGTTGACGTACCAATTTGATAGATACTTGGAAAGTAAACATTGCGGATACACCAACATACGTATGTGCAGACCGTCACCAAATTAGCAACGAGTAGTCAAAATACGTATTTATAAAAATACAAAATAATTTGATCTAGGAAATTGGGGCAAAAAAATCGAAATTTATTCGAAAAATCCTATAGTTCTTATTAATAATAATAAAATAAGAGTGAATACTTAACTAACCAATAAAGATAAAGTGTCTGATTTTTATTGCGAAACAGACATTTCTTTTATAATATTGATGCTTGTTTTTGAGCTTAGGTAAAATAAAAATACTATTATCAAAAATAGAACGTGTTTTCCCATATTTTATCCCTTCCATATTTTCATTTAACATGAATGAATGATTATTCCATATATAAATTATCACGTATCAATGAAATGTTATTCATTTTTTAAACGTTCGCTCGCCAGGATAACAAGTTTTTAACGTAGTAAAAAATTAGTGTCATTAAGACTGGATTTTAAAAAAATTTGCGTGCCTGTTTGAATTTATAAAAATGGTTATAATATTTTGTGATCATGTTACCAATTTTTTGTGCTCAAGCCGAAGGTGTGTTCAAGTGTCTTTTTAGCATTTTGATTAAATAAATGGTTCTTAATACGATCCAAATTAGTTTATTTTAATTAGAAACATTTTTGAAATTTTTTCAAAATGATTATTTACACTTTTGAACTTATTTGTGACAAATTTTTTATTAAAAATTGTATTGTCATTGCAATTTGTGATGAGAGTTTTCTGACCTTACCAGTGACAATTAATTATAAAATAAACAAAAATTGTTTATCCTTTTTGAAAAGAAATTCATAGAATTATCTGTTATAAAAAAGCAACACATGTAAAATTTAAAGCAATTATAAACAAATATCGAAATACTAGGAATTAATATTTAGAAAATAAATATTTATGTTTAATTTGCAATATTTTAATTAAAAATATGAATTACTACTATATATTATCAGATAAATTATTAATGTATGTATTATCATCATTGACTTATTTTTCCTGTTCACACAAATCAATTGAAACTCAAAGCATACTATAATTGAATCGGTCTATTCAAAAACCTCATTCGTCACACAATAAAAATTTTTGAGAAACCAAAATTGTTTCATATACAATTAAATGATTTTTAAAGGATCTTTTTATGCTCTCAGTAGAGGATGGATGATCTTTATGAAATGAAAATGTAAAAACTATTTGAGTTAAATTCAAGAAAATTCCAAACTTATGTACATGTAACTCCTGAGGATGTCGTGTCTGTCTATCTGTTAAACTTATTCAGATGAAAATGCATGTCTCCTAAACTTCGGCATAGATATGTTATAAACATTTAATTGAAAAACACTATGCAATCATTATTTTGATGAAGAAAATACTATAATTTTCTATTTATAGAATTTTACTACAGTCGTATTTAATTATGAATAAACATATAATATAAGCACGTACAGTTTTTCCTTGAATTTTGTTCAGTTTTTCATTTATGTTTTATATGAAATAAAGTCATTTATGAAATTGTTTATATTTAAATCAAAACCATTTTTTTGAAATCATTTTCGCTTTACTCATTTTTTTTTTTAATATGAAATATTTACTTACTTTGACATAACAGCTCACGGTAACGTAAAAAAACGTAATATTTTTCTACCATCGAATAATTGATGGTTAAATCGATACTCAATTCAAGTAAAAATATTTTAATGACGCATCTAAATAAAATTTCGCGTACAAAACTGATAAATGGTATTTAAAAAGCCAATACGAGTATGGAAAATTTAATTTTTTCATTTTTTTCGATGAAATTATTTTATTTCTAAACGTTAAATCACCGAATCACGAAAATTCTCGCATTTATTTAATATGAAAATGTATAGGCATACATATTTTTAATTTATAAAAATTCCAACGTCATTTTGAAGAAAATATTTAAAAGATCGAGTTTTAACATCTTAAGCCTTGGTTTTCCATTTCATAGGTATGTCCTTGGCATTAGAGAACAATAAATGAGATTCTATTTTCATGTTACAGTATATTAAGAATTTGCTGAAATTTACGCGTTACAATGCAGCCTCATACGATATTTTTAAGTTTTTAGTTCTTTGTTTTAAAATAATTTTTTTCTAATTTGCGATTTTTATCCTTGAGTATTGTTTATCTAAAGGCCATTTTGATAATAAAATTTTCATTCATATATATATATCATATAAAACCACAAAAGAAAATTTTCATACACGAATAGTACGTATAAATACATAGATTTTCATACTCATCGTATCGCTCAATGTACATTTAAATGTTCCGTCCCGTTTCCGTTATGCTTTGTCATACAGATATTACACCAATTTTTTTCTGGCTACGTCATACATCTAATTTTTTATTACACGTGTATTATATATGTGGTTTTAACTTATAATTACGTCAATGAAATTTCTAAGTAAAATGCTGTATAATGTGAATTACTCGACTGCTATTTATATATCATAAAATTTGAACTCTGTGTTTATTTGTACATGGGTGACATTCAAATCAAACAGCTAATTTTACAAAAAAAAATATAGGTGTGTTTTTGTTATTAGAAAAAAAATAATAATTATGTTTGTTCTTTTTAAATATTACCAGATGTAGGTAGGTGTCGTCATTATTTTTTAAAATGAGTGTACATAGTCACACGGTAATGTACTTGTAAATTTTTAATAATACTAAACACGCCAACAATGTTAAAGTAATATGATGTGGGCCTTATTCAAAATTTAGTTCAATTCTTGTGGAAAAATAATTTTCAATAACCTACGATAAATAGCCAATAGTCTGAGGAAAAAGTGTCTCTTATGGTGAACGAAATATTTATTATTTTTAAGCTAGGTAGATATAAGCTGTATAAATTGTTACAATAAAGCGTGCCTTAGTAAATTATATAAAGCATATAATTTATTAATGAATTTGTTACATAAATATTTTTCATTGATAACATTGAACAAAAATATGGTAATTAAATTTGTAATGTCTTTATTATAGATTATTTAGAATGAAATATTTCAGTTTTTCATTAAGTACAATATTAATTCCTGTGCAAATAACTATTGAATGTCCAAAAAAAGAAAAACTGGCCTTATTCGGTTTTCACATTCTTGTTTTCAATTGGGTATTACTTCCTGTTCAAACATTACCATTTGCCACAATCACCAGTGATTCAATTTCATAATACTTTTGATGTCTAGATGAAAAAATTACGCTCTTTGCAAAGAAATTTCCAGAGAAATGCTAAAAATAAAGCGTATTAGGTTTTAATAATAGAAGATACTGATTTCACATTCAGGCTAGTGGGTCATAAGTTTTTCTAAAAAAAATAAGTAACATCTTATACCAACTCCGGGTTGTACATGAGATGTTATCACCGTATTAATAAAACTCAATGTTATTAATAAATTTGTATTTTCTTCGTTTTTCATTTTGTCAATAATAAATTGAGACTTTATACTTTTGTTTATTTCAAGTATATAAATTAGTTTGTGATTTTTTTTTTTGTTCCTGATAATCATTTTTTTTTTATTATAAAGCTATGTCACGTATACAAAAAATTAAAAAACATTATTCGCCTATCTTAGATATATAAAATTGTAGATTTATTTGAATTCCGTGTTTTTGTCATAGTATTTGATATCAACATTCGACACTATCAAAATATATCGTTTTAATGTTGTTATTTTTACTGTAATTTATGTGTGATGTTGAATTTTTTATAATCATATCGATTTCTTACAATATTCAACTATATATAAGTGTAGTACTGAATAACTTATATTCATTTTCTCTAAAAATAACATGATGACAGATGTGAGAGGTTTATGCGTTAAATTGAGTATTAATGTTTAAATGGGGATGCAAAACATTGTTAGCTTATTAAAAAAATCGCCATTTAGAAAAGATATCTATTTACATTCCCGTATAAATTGTTGCCGCCACTAATATAAGTCGTAAAAAACTGTCAAATTGCCATTAATGACGATTTTGTTTTTTCTCTAATTCATTTTTTCTTTTTTATTCCAGAAACCAGTTCATCAATCAAATCAGCATATTGGAAAAAATCAATCAAATTATCGAACAAGTTTACGCCAAACCAATATTACCATTAATTTAATTAAAGTATTAATAAAAAGTGAAATTATAAGTGTGCGATCTGATTGCCGATGATTTCGGGCAGCCTCGCGGTGGAGGGCCCCCCGCGTGGGCTGGGCCTATCAGTGCCCGGCCACCATTTAACACATCATCCACCAGCATCATTTGTCACATATCATCATCAACCAACACCCTCGTCAAGCGGTGGTGGTGTTTCACATCCATATCATCATACTAGTTTAGCTCATCATCCAAGTGTTGTGGATAGTGCAACAGCCGCCGCCGCTTGGAATAGTATGCGTGCTGCTATGGTCACATCACAGCATCAATCGCCTGCTTCCGTAGCGGTTTCCTCACAATCAAATAGTATTTCATCGTCAATGGCACCGCACCCAAGCAGCAGGAAGGAAAATGAATTCTTAATGCCATTACCAAAGCCACTTAGTACACGGTAAGTATGTTAGGTGAAATTTATGTAGACAATATTTTACCATTGAGTCTATATTTCAGATACAACGGTGGACCATCTTCGAATCTAAGCGGATCAAATTTGAATGGATTGCGTAGCAATAGTAGCGGAAGCTCAAGTTCAAGATCATCCAAATATTCACCGCCTGCATCGTCAACTGTCACAAATTCACCAAATAATGGTCCAGTAAATTTAGTACAACATAATAAAGACGACAATACTGCTAGTGGGCCAGGAGCACCTCCATCCCTTCCACCCGGTCCGACACAAGAAGAACTATATCAAAGTGCGGCAGCCGCATATGCGGCTCGTATTTATGTTCCGCAAAGTTTTGCATATGGGGGCCTTGCAGGCGCTGCAGGACCATATGGGCCAGCTTTATATCCACCACCATATACGCCAATAATTAGTCGAAGTGCATTGGAACAACAATCTTATTTTCAACCACAACATGGATACAACAATCCAACAAATCAAAGGGTTAATTTGGATCGTTTATCGTCTTCTTCCATTCAAACTTCAGAAATAACGGTGAAATCACCAAAAGATGTTAATAAACTAATTAAATTCCAACAACCAAGTGCAACGGTGACAAGTGGTGAAACATTTAAAGTGCCAAGTGGTAAAGAAGGTTCATTAAAGCATCGGATTTTAACGCGACCTTCTCCGGGAAGTGGTGGAAATAACATAAGTGTAAATAGTGGGAGTGATAGTAGTAGTGTTCTTAGTAGCAAGAGACATTCAACAATTTCATCTTCATCGGTATCATCACCTGGATCGATAACCTCTAATACATCGGCTGCAATAACAACCGTAGTACATCCTCAAATCACAACAAACATTAATAACAATACAGTTATACCGATGGGATTTGGGAAAGATTCTCTTATTGCTTTAGGAAATGGTGAATTGAAACGTGTAGAGGATATGCGCACTGAAGATTTTGTTTTATCTGCACAACAATGTCCCGAATTAAGATTGGAGGATAGTACAGTGGTCCGAATTCAAGAAATTCCAAAATCAGGACATGCACGAATTACTTTAAGTTATAATCAGAATAGAACTCAGGTAAGATATATTTTGTTCATGCAATGATTAATCTTTTGATATACAAATTAGGGCACATTTTTCACTGAATTTTAACCTTCGAATAACAAAATCAATTTTACGCCGAAGTATTTAATCTTTAAACAAACCTTCAATGCTTAACCAATTTCAGAATGAGTCATTTGATATTCCCAGACCTTCGATTAATCGAGGAGGGTAAGAAATACAACTTTAATAGTTTTTCAAAAAAAGCCATACAAAAGTCTTTTAAGTCTCAGCAACGTATTTTTCTAATAACATAGAGGTGACATTCAACGGACTTTTTTTGACTTTAACTTTTTTGAAATCTGATTTGTACAAAATTTTCTATTCTGTAATTTCATTGTTTTTTATTTTTTTGTAAGACTGAAATGCTTCCGTGATGTTCTTGTAAGCGTATAAAAGAAAATTTTGAATAGTTCATTTGCATATATATTTGATGAATAGCATTAGTTGACTTAGCAGGCATAAATCACCTACACAAACCTGTTATTTGGATAAACCTGTGCTTAACGGTAAGGGCGGTAAAACTTCAATATCAATCTCCTTGTTAATCATTAAATTGTATTCTCGAAATGAATGTTCAGTTTATATACGACATATCGTACCCAATGTGATTTTTATCGATCAACTATCGATGATGTTGCTATTTAAGGGTTGTATCGATATTAACTTTATTAAAATTATTATGTTTGTAAACCGTTCATTTTTAACTCGAGGCCTCATTATCTTCCATCAAAACTTGCGCTTCTGATTCTTAACTAAAACTAACAAATAACAAGGAAAAATAAAACTGAAAAATTTAAAAACCTGGTCAGTTTTTGAAATGGCAAGTCGTACAATAGACTTGATTAGAGTTTTTTGGTATAAATCATTCATCTTATGCATTTATTAAAGTTATTACCATAAAAGATTTTAAACTAATACCAGCTTTGGAGAGGATTAAAATAAACGAACTTGAAAGACTAAAAATAAACGCATATAAACTAGATATCCGGTTATAAACATGAAGTGTATTATAATACAAACATAACCTCATCATTCTATACATTCAAGTTAACTCTCAATTCAATATTTTACAAACTAATAAAGAAAAAATAAATAAATAAAAATTTATTAATATACAAATGTAATAGCTTTCACTGTTAAATTGACGGCTATAAAATATTATGAAGAGATTAAATTATTCTGGAATTCCATAATGAACTCCATATAATACTTTGCTGATATCTGTTATATTGGTATGTTTCCAATTATAAACTGTTATAACAACATTTGTATGGGAGTTAGTTTAATAGGGTACCGGACTGATTCTAAATTTGCTATTTTACACATCGAAATGTGAAACTAGACTAAATACCATAACAAAACTAGAAAATGTAATTAAAATTGATTCGAAAACAAAGAATCTATCAAATATTCTTTTCATTTCTATGTCTTTCTTGAAGACGATATTGACGTTCATCTACCTTCTTTATAATCCTGGTTGTACCTGTGATCCTTTTTCAGTACTAGGAACAATCTACTTTCTCAATTTTTTCATTTCTTCTTCAATCGGCCTTAAATTAATTTAATACATTGCTTAATGTCATTACTAACGCAAATTTATGATTGGAAACAAACCGTAATAAGTGTGGGTCTTACTACTCACAAAAACCGCTGTTACAGAGTAATATAAAAACACACAATCGTCATTATGAATATTACAAAAATATTCAATAAATTGTTTACCAAATTAAACACCACACATACGGCAGAAACAAGTTTTTTTATTTCTTGAAAAAAAAAAATTATTGGAATTCCATTAAAGTGACACAGCGCTTACCATTCGTGATTATCACATGTTGGCGTCATGATGCTGGTTAAAATAGTATATGGATAATACTTCTCTTTACTTATTGTCTTAATTGAACAATCACCAAGGAGGATTTTTTGTTGTTGTAAATTAGGTTGTAAAAAAACAACCGGTTAGTATTAAAATACGTGGTGTATTTAGTTTTATTTTTAGAATTTCCCAATTTAAATTTTCAATTTTCCTTAAGTCTCTTTCTTGAACTACCCAATTATTCACGACCTTAATCTTGAAGACTGTCTCAAGCACAGTCTATGGATACGATGGCTTATAGTATCGATACTTGCACTTATCTAGCCATACTTGTATTTATATTTTAAAAAATCTGGTTTCTACGTCTTCAAGAGGTTTTGTAAGATCCGTGTAAAATCACCATAGAAAATAGAAAAAAAATCAGATAGAAAATTTATTTTTTCAATTTTAAAACTACGAGATTTTGAGATAATAGCACTGTTCCCGTAATATTAATTATACAAGAATCTAAATGCATTACGTAATTGACTCAACAAAATACGAATTAAATATATATTTTTAAAAAAAATTATTCCTACAAATAAATGATAGAAAAAATATTAAATGGTAAAAATACCGTTAAGATATATTTTTAAGTTGTTTCTTCATTACTTTATCTTAAGGTTGCTGCTCAGTGTTCATCATTATACCATCACGTACTTAAATAAATACACCGTACGTTACAATTACATTATATATTATTGTTGAAGTTTATATAATACTCAAAATACTATAAAATAATGGCGCTTAAGGCAAATGATCGTTTTACAAAAAAAATACATATGCATTAAAACCAATAAACGTAAAATATTCCATTACGGATATAATATATCTATACTAAATTTTAATTCAGCTAATTCATTTCATGACTAGACAAAGTTTTATGATAGCATTTTTAATGTTAATAACAAATTCTACAAATGATATCGAAAATGTTAAGGAAAACCAGTAAAAACTCATTCTAGTAAACGATCATTCTAGTTTCATGTAGAAAACCTGTGCTCTGAAAGCTCAGGGAAAATCGGGTGCAGAATGAGAAAGCAGAGATTATTTTATTGCATTTAAATTAGAAAATATTTTACATATCAATAAATGGTCCGTAAAACAAGAGAATTTTCTCTCATATTAGCACAGGCATTTTTTAGGTCTAAAGGAAAGCTTTCACATTATTCTAAAAGCTTCTAAAGAATTTTTATTTGTCAGGCAAGTTTGTAGTGTAGTTTTAATAGAAAATAAGCAATCTGAAGCTCCATGATGATTTTGTATGATTTTTTCGATACATTTAGTTCAACGAATTTAATAAAAAAAAAAAAAAAACTGCTAAATTTCTCATAATATCCTTTTAAATAAAATAAAAAATGACGCTCTTTATTCGTGTACTCCGATAATTTTTGGTTTGCTCTTAATATTTATTGAAATTCGAAGACCTT
Organism: Chrysopa pallens; assembly: GCA_020423425.1. Classification (NCBI taxonomy): domain Eukaryota; kingdom Metazoa; phylum Arthropoda; class Insecta; order Neuroptera; family Chrysopidae; genus Chrysopa; species Chrysopa pallens. The sequence goes on from CM035594.1 coordinate 61,271,837, forward strand.
TTCTCGATCCCGAAACAGCGTTATGTTTGTAATTTTAAAACTGAGGAAAGTGAGACGTAAGTAAACCTAGACAGCTTAGTTTTGTGGATTTCTGTGTTTAAATAAACTAGACGAATCAACCATTTGACGAATTCAACTGTTTAATGCCAAAATATTTTAATATCTTGAAATAAATAAATACAAAAAAAAAAAAAAAAATTACCCATTACAAGTTTGATATTAACAAGAAGAATGAAACAGTTGAATAACTGCTTCTGTGTTACTCACAGATCACGATTTAATAGCGCGCTGTGTGTAGCTCTCTTGTATATGTATACATATTATATATAAGAATATTGTGTATACATACGTGTACTCTTCATCTAATCTTTCTTCTTTAACTCTTACAAGATTCCGTTGTAGCGAAAAGAACAAGAATATTAAAACAACGTTGTTATGAAGAAGATGATTTTCACGATGATAGTGATGCTTATTTCATACTGTTGATGATGGTGCCAAAGTGTACATTTATATATGCAATTTATTATTTCATTTCTTCATATTTAATTTCTTTTTATATAGCAGTTGTTATTTAAATGGTTTTTAGTTACTTATGTGGGTGGGTTCGAGCAATATAATATTTTCAGTTCAATAATATTTAAATATTGAAATATGATCTAATAATAAGCCTATTCGATGTGTGTATGATAAAACGCTTAGCATTAAAAAGCTTTCAATTTCTATTTACCTCAATTTGCTATTAACCTCAAATATCGGTATTATTAGCGTTAATTTATAAAATAAAATAAACGCTATCTTTGAAATCCATTTTGGTCTTTTTTTTCTCTCCAAAAAACGTTCATTAGCCAAACACTTTGGCTGCATATTTGCTCTGTTTTATGTGAATTGGAGGAAATTATCAAAATTCCAGTACGCTCAACATCGTTTCCAAAAGCTATACCCTCTTTTATCAGTGATGTTGTATTAGAAAAGCGGTTACAAAATTTGAATTAAGCCGTTGGACAATAAATTTTTACTCGCTTTGTAATATGATTTTTATGTAAAATTTACGGCTCTTTCGATTGAGACTATTTTAGCAACCTTTATTCACTGATATATTGAATAGCGTACACAAGACTTTATAGCTAGTTAGCTCTTGCATTTAGCAGTTAAATCCTTATTTTTAACTATATTTATGAATGTGATAAAGATTTTCTTTGTTTCTCTTAATATTTGACGCCAACACAAAATTAAATAATTAAAAATAATAATAAAAATAAAAAGTTATATAAACGTATTTAAATTTATACTTTTGTACGCAGGTAATCACTTTATAAATATCAGAAAACACACAGTATATTTGTAATGTTAAAAAAAAAAACATTACATTTATCTTAGTTGATGTTTTACAGAAAATTTCCTTTGATATTATTATTATTTTGTATATTTTATTAATGGTATAAATAATAGATATCGTGTACATTTCTGATAAAAAGTTATTGTTTACATCTTGAAAATGGAAAAAACAAGTTGCGAAGATTTTAAAATTTTGAACAATTGCATGACTTAAAGTTAGTTATGGCTTTAGTAAGTAAATACGTTTACACTACTTACTTTACGGTTTATTAGATACGAAAAATGTCCCAATAACGATGCCGACAATATTTATTCCCTTTCTTCTCGGAAGATTTTATACACACTGCGCTGGCTATATACCAACAAAAGATGCGTAAAACAGACTTAGTCCCTTAAAAGATAGATAACAAGAGATATTATCTGTATCACTTTGGCGGAACACCGTTCATTAATAGAGATTAAGCATATAGTAGGACAGTCCACTAATTGGGATTGAACATATTTAATGGGATCATCTTATTTCGAGAGTTCTAATGATCATTAGAAATTATGGGTTCGATTTCCGCAAAATTTATTTTAAATGATAATGGTTTATGTTAAAAAAAAATTGTGAGCCATCACGGGACGCCTGGTAGATGTGAATAATTTTATAGGTTACCCTAACATGTGTAACGTAGAATAACACTATAGGTATGCGAAATCAATGTGGCAAGAAAAATTGCGCATTACATACGGCTACGTATACATATATGACATCATATAGCGTGAGGATGCGTCGCCACGACATATATCGCCACGCCAGCCATCAAGTTAACCCTCGCCTATAGATGTTTCACATCAAAAAAGTCTATACCCTATTGATGCGTTTTGCTTGTCTTGAATTTTAAGATTCGATTAAAATTTTACCCAAGATTACGAATTAATACACGCGTAAGATTGCAATAACCTAGTTCTACAGGCGTAAATTTCACTCCCATGTATCAAGACATTACTTTATATAATCAGCAAGTTATAAGTGCATCCAACCAGGATCATATCTACCATAATTTTTGTTAAAATATAAATAAAGTATATTTAAATAAACATTTTATCTAAAACATGTACGTAGTATAAAGAATATAAATAAATATATAAAATGTTGATATGGCGTTATCTGATATAAAATTATGACTACAATTGATTTCTATCAGTTTAGAGATATTAATTTAATTAATTATATATAGGAGAACATTTCAGTCAGTAACAAAGCAAGTGTGTAATATTGTATGACTAGATTTTATCTTGCACACCCCACCGCGGTATTTCTTTTTTTATTTTTGCTAAAATAACAGCACTAAAACTCGATAGAAAATTCAATAGTGACATGAAAAACTTACTACAGCTTATGGTATTATGTATATGGTATTTTGATTACATCCGGTATCTTTGCTTAAAAGCATATCATACTTTGATTCCAGTTTGAAAAGCAGAAGGGGTGTGCAATTTTTGTTTTTACTAACAGAATTAATTAATGCTGTTAGATAAAATCATATTTTTGAGCATTTGTGTATTATATTTATTCGCATAGTTACAAAAGAGATCTATTATAACTATAATATTAAAGACAAGACAAAATTAGTGCTTTTTATGGAGTTTTTTTGAAGATATTACCCTCTAAATGAAACCGTTTTATAATATTTTTTAAATAGTTATTATGGTAAGTCGAATGCCCGAGTATTTTGTAATGAGAGAATTCAGCTAATCGAACTGAACAATCAATGTGTGTGGGTAAACATATTACTTTATGTATAGATACCGTGCATCAAAATATTTTCATTCGTTTCTATGGTTACGAAATACTAGATTTATCCATCAAATGATATATAACTCTGTGAATGATGTACGATTTAACATAGAGAATTTCTCAAAATTTAATGAATTTAAATGAATAATTATTAAAAATAATTACTAATGCAATTTTTTCCATCATTCGTACAATTTTCAACCCAATAACTTCAATTAAATGCCATTTTTTTTGTAATTATTCAATAATTTTTGTTTGATATTTGCTATACAATTGAACATGCAAACAATTGAACAAATAATTATATTTTCTAGAATGTGAATGTTTTATTACACATTTTAGACACTCGTAGCGCATCAATCGATTTAGAAGTCCCCTCTACGTATTATATACGGATAATCTATCTTTAAATTCATAATGACATTAATGGAAATATTTATAAATTATAACAACTTATACTTATTGATTAAAACAAAATGTTAATTAATTCAATTGTACTAATTACTAGGTATATATTTTTATTGACAGTATTTTATACGGTACTTTTTTTATATACAGATTTACAAAGAACATTTTAGAAAATAAATACAAAACAAATTACATTAAAAAATTATGAATATATATATACACAATACAAATAAAAATAATTTATATAAATATTATTGTAGGTATATATATAGATAGGTAACAGTTGCAATCGTACATAAATTATATATCGTAGGCGTTAGAAAGAAAGTTCTCTTTATAGTAAATACAACAAAAACTTGTTTATAACATTATTTTGTTGTTTATTAAGTTCATTTAATGGTTTATTTCCAGTCGTAACCGTGTTTAGAGATTTTTTATTATAATTATTAATTTTTATTTTATTTACTTTATGTTAAATATTGTTTAATTAATTTGAGATATTTATTTATTTTTATCATATACCATTAACTGCACTAAATTGAAAATACTTTTGTAAAACTGTTTTATTCTTAAAATTTGATTTCATTAAAAGCATTTACTAAAGCCAATCAGGAAATCTATTTAAAAAAGTTTAAAAAAAAGAGAATATTGAATTTTCATAGAGCTATTATTATATACTGGTGTGATTTCGTTTCTTAAAATTCTTTGACCATACCGAATAAAATAAATCATTTATTGTATAATGTACCAAAATTAAATGCTTCAATGAATGCTGGCTGCTGCTATTGGTTGAAAAATTTATGTGCAGAAAATATTAGTAAATAACTTTATGGGGTATCCCCCACGGAGACTAAAATAAATTACTTTCCAATCAGTCTGACAGTAATAGCGAAAATGTGTTTCCGTTGAAATAAAATTAATAACATTTTTATCAAGTTTATTTTCACAAATCATTTAGAAAACAACTTTTACCAAATAATCAAAAATAAAAATATATATATACTTTTTTTTGCTGTTAAGTAACTAAACTTTTTCCTGTGTACAAACAAACAAACAATAAATAAACTCTATTAAAAGTTTTCAATATAAAAAATAATATATAAATTTTGTGTTGGTAGTAGTAAGTACCTAAGTACCTAAAGGTACCTTATAATATCTTATACACCGGATTATAAATGTTTTGTTTGTGTTTATTTTTAATAGATTTTGATAATAAACTTTTATATAACTTTATTATTATTATTTGATTCAAAAATGAAAATACGTATATTGTTTCTTATAAAGGAATATCATCAAGGCTGTATTTTTGTCTATAATTTATTGAACTATGAAGGTAAAGTGATTCCTCCTCCCCTGGATTGTCACTGTACTGCATACTAATTTTTTAAGTTAATATTATCTACCAATATTACGTCACCAAAATGTCAGACAGTGTTGAATAGCCAAATGTTTAAAACTTGTCTACAAATAAAAGTATCACAGAATAAAATAGCTTCTCGAAAGATACTGCTAAAATTGAAAACGCACTACTAGAAAAAGTAATTAGAGAAAATTTTGGATTTTTGAAAAACAATAGATTAAGCCGCAATCAATACGACTACAAAGTTGTCCAAGAACTTATAAGGAAGTTACATAAAAAATAATGTGTATAATAACTTTTATTACATTAATTACAAAAATATGTTCGTTTCAACTGCATTTGAACTGTGATTGTAGCGAAAAGTCAAAACTTCTTCGTAGTTAAAAAACTTTTCTTTTTGAACTATTCTTTTTATTTCTTATAATTCAAAATTTGGGTCGTGGATCCATAGAGACCTATTTACTGTTAAAATTCACATGGATTGTAACGTCTTCCACGAGTAATAAACGTGCCACAAACATTCAAACGCTCATACGTACATACGCATATGACTTGGATGACTGACTTTTAAGTATGAAGGCTGATAGAGACATTATACTTACCTAGACAACTTTCTCGTACCATATCGAACATCATCAACACAGTTTATTTGTTATGAGCGTACAATATGTGATCGAAAAATTGATAAATTGTTTTTTAGGATTCCGAATCTTGATAATAATAATAAACAAGAAAACAATATTCTTAATTTCTTCGCCATTCTCCGATAGTGTTGCTACCATAACAACACTTCTGTTGGTTGCTTCAAGATACATGATTTACCATACAAATCCGTTAGTTTGAAATTATAAGATACTCCTGAAATGCGTTTGTTTTAATGGAAATTAGAACCCTTTTCCAGGAACTCAAACTTAATCGAATTTTTTTGGATATAATAAATTTGTTTCTATAAAATAAATATCAAGGTAAAATGTCAGGTAATTATGAAAATATATTATTTTACTTCGAAAATTTTCTGATTACCATCAATAAAAAAAAACTAAACGAAATTAGTTCATTACGAATTCAGTCTGATCAATAATTATTATTATAGCCTACATATATATATATATATATATACAATGAAAGGTTTATTCAAGTAGTTTGTATTACAATATGGTTTTCTTTCTTAGACCCATTTATGGATCTATAAGACTCATTATCAAATTTGTTTTCTTCATAAACTGAAAGTTATTTTCTATATGATAACATTTCTGCTAGCTATCTTTTTTTACTTTGAATTATCTTTTAATAAAATGGACAAACATTAAGTAATTTTATGAATACTTAAATCATCAATATTTCTAAGCGCTACAAACTTTCGACTTTTAATATACTTCTCAAATATATAGATTTGTAAGTGTTGCTATTTTACAATGTTGCTATGTGTTGCATAGCGATTCATCTGTTTACCAAGCAGAGTAACTTCACTTCAGAGTTGATAAATTTCAATAAATTGTATTGTATTTCGTTCGTTCCACTCCATATCAAAATATTTAAATACAATTAAAATAAAAATGAATAATGTTTACGTCTTGTCTATGCAAATGTCGCGTTTTTGAGTCCACACTATTCATAACCACACCCAACAACATCTTTAGATGCGATTCAAATTTACCGACAGTATGTGGGACGCAATATAACATCATCGCGTATCAACAACATTTACGCGTCAAAGTTGCATTACGGTGTTACGTTATACGCGAATGCTGTACGTATGTACACGACTTTACATTTTTGACCAGTGATGTCAAGTCCTAATATACAGAGAAAAGGACTAAAGAATATATAAATTTTAGAATCGAGGGAGCACATTCAATGATTTTGATGTAAGAACTAATCTTTTGGTTCCACTTCATTGCTTTAAATAAGAAAAATTTGAATTCAAAGATTACATATAATCAAAATTAATAATAATTTGACCTGACCAACAAAAAACACGTGAAAATTTCAAACAAAATAAAATATAAAAAAAAGCAATCAAAAAAGGCCTTTTGTGTGTGTGTTTGTTATTCGTTTATAATATGTACATATATTTATTTTGTGATGATGTTATTTCCTTAATAAAAATTCCTGAAGCTTACCTAGTATAATAAATTATTAACCCAAATAACCAAAAATAAAAAAATTTTAACCAATAAACAAGACAAGTTGCCAACAAACCTAGTACTTATACATTAAAACACAGTTAATGTAATGCCAATTTCACAGTATTTTTTATATCTTCTTTATTTTTTACATGGCAACGATTGTACAATATTTGTATGAGAGACCTTTTATCACAATTTAGATTTTTGTTTGTATATCTTATACCCCCGGACCCCCGGTTATACGACAAACAGTTTGGAGGGCAATGTCGGATTAGCGAATTTGTCGTATTAGAAAGTACTGCCTAAGACCCCCTAAAGTCTGGATTTTTTTACTTGAGTACCTGGTATTTCGACAAATTACAGACCCAATGATTGGTTATAACTTGTTCAATCATGCATTCGCAAAGATTGTCAAAAAAATATTCAATACATAATAAATAATAGACCACGTCGGATTACAGGGGGTGTCGGATTAGCCATGGGCCGGATTATCGGGGATCCACTGTAAAACAATTATTCCCTAAACAAATTATTGTCCGACAATGTGCAAAATAATTTTCATTACAATTTCCATAACAAATAACATCTATGTTAGAGAATTCTGAGATGGTAAAACGACTTTTTTAAAAATTGCCAGCTTAGAAAAGTTCTAGAAGGTTAAAATGACGATTTACTACAAAATCAGTTCTTACAACAAGCAAATAAATATAATTTGATCCATGAAAAAGTTGTAGGTTACGGCTGAATAGAATCATGGCTCTATTATCTCTAACTTTTTTTACACACTCACTTGTGAAAAACATGAAACGAATCAAAGTTGTTAAAAAGTCATTGCTGTGATAAAAATATTCCAATGTTTTTGTCGTCACTCATAATTAGACCGGTTACATACAATTCCAATTCTAAAAATACCAATCAAGTATTACGTTAGCAACATGTGTTACTGGCATTACATTATATAAGAATATAATCTTCATGTATTTATCATATAACTTCCTTGTACGCTTATAAAATGGTAAAAATTAATTCATGAAATTATTATGTGAGGTATCGATAATACGTATCTTTCTAAGATTGTACCTTTCTATGGTATCCATATTTTGAAATCAGCTAAAATCTCTCTGACTAGTCAATTATATATTTAGTGGTGTCTTTTCAATATTTAATATTATTTTATCAGTTTACTACTTTAGTATCAATATTTTTCTTACTAGCTGGTGACGTCACCAGAGCTGTCACTGTGCGTTTCCGGTACAGATAAAATTTCAAAAATTATTACATTTTATTTCGAGTAATTTGCAAAAAAATATACTTATCTTTTTATATAAAGTGAAATGTGTTTTTTTAAGTCCAGAATTTGTAGTATATTTTTAATGTTGTCAAATAGCCTATTATCGATGATACAGTGGAAGGCAGTAATGGTCAATGTGAAAAGATATACCAGGAATAAGTAACAGAATTTGTTAGCTTGACTGGTTAACTCTCTATCTTAGAACTAGTGTAGTGCCCCTCAAAAATTCACTTCAATAACAATACCAGCTATTTCAAAATAAAATAAAATTTAACATAACGTAACAAAATATTTAACTATAGTGCAATAGAAAACACTGATAAAACTACAATATGTATACTCACAAAAAAATAAAACTTATGTCTGGTTGAGTAGAGTAGAGCCACGATTTTTGTTAGGTTGGGTATACATGCAGGCACCCATACTTTAAAAGGATTCAAGATTGAATCTCAAATAGTATATTTTCTTTCAAAAAATAATAATTGTTTTCGCAGTGAGAGAGAATACTTCCTTTATCTTGTATACAAGAAAGTTAAAAACAACCATATACTAAAAAAACGTTTCAACATCATCGCGTATATGAGAGTATATAGTAAAATGAAATAAATAAATAATTGTGTATATATAAGTGAGTTTTTTTTTTGTTTGTTTGTAAGATGGATCCCCAGAGGCAAGGTAACCGAGGACGCGAGGTTGGTGACCACGATTATTATTATATTATGACTACATATATATATTGTATATATCTCTAAGACGCGTTGCTGCCGTTGTTAACCGCGTTGCGATACCAATAATACCCATACATTCACCATTTTACTACTACTATATTCACAATCAGAAATACTTCTTACTACAAAACCAGTGACAACAACAACAACAACAAAAACTTGTATATTTACAATATTTTATATGTACAAATATTTTACTAAGCGTTCCAAATTAAATTGTTTATTTTCCATTGCTTTCATTTTGTATTTTATTTGAAGCGAATATTAATCGACATCTATAATAAAGACACTATTTTCACGCAAAAATAATTCTCTAAATTAGTCTTGACAGGAAATCAGAGAAATTGATTTGGAAGAAAAAATCAAATTTTCTTTATTTTAATACTAGCTGGGGGCATCCAGTGCGTTTTGCCGCAGAAGTAATAATTGTGGAAATATATATTTTGACGAAGCAATAGGGAAGATGCAATAAAACTAATTTGCAATTTTACTACATATCGAAACGTGACACTAGGTTCAGTATAAAACAAAATTAATTAAAAATTGATTCAAAAACGAATAAGTTATAAGCTTTTAAAGTTACGATAAGCGGTCATTTTCAATGGAAAAATCGCACGACAAAATTTTTGAATATGTTCATTATTTAAAATTTTTATTTATAAGCAAATTATTTGTGCATACTAACATTCTTTAACATAAATTTTGAAGTAAAATGTATATAAGTGCCATGAATATCGATAGGACCTCTTACCGTTGAATGACCCTTGTGTATAATCACTATGGAATTGAGCATGCATGATGTCATCGTTACAAATTTCTTTGTTTGTGTATCTTCCCTATTAACACGATATAGATTCTAAAATAATTTGCGATTTCTAAAACTGAGAAAACATTCCATCAACATTTATTTGATTACATACTATTATACTCGACATACATGTAGAATATGCCGAAGTATATTCATTGTAAAGTTTGTTACGCTAGAAATTATTCAAAACATAAACAAAATAAAGGTATTCATAGAACCATTTATTTAGAACATTTTAGTATTATCAAGGAAAAATAAACAAAAAGAGATATTAAGCTAAACGTTTAGTTATATGTATTATATACTTAAAAGCTAAATTTAAGCTCGTGAATGAGCTATCGAAAGTCGATCCATTCAATGGATCAATGACCCAACTTTTACAACATAAAAGATTCAAGAACAAACAATTTTTGTTTAAAATATTTTTTCGTATACTGTTTAGATTCGCTGCAATTTCAACTCGAATCAAGTAAATGAATGATCTAAACAATTAACACTGCTAGTTAGTTATCTTTATTTGATTTTGTTTACATTTATTTGTGATAACTTTTTGTTTTTATACACATATAAAATAAATTGAAAAAAACTTCATTTTGTATGTCTTTGTAATCTCATCTCATCGTCAAAACATTATTCATATGAAGAGAACAAATCAAATGTAAGTTTGTATAGAGATATTGATGTAAATAAATATACATAACACATTTCACACGTAGGTGTACGTTATGTACGCGTTGGGTTGAAGAGCGTGTTACAATCGAATGACCTACACACCACTCCATCCATAATCATAATATTATTTTTTATTATTATCATCAAAATTTATGAAAAATTAAAATATCAATATATTTATTATATTATGTATGCATTAAATGCATTGTTAAGTGTGACCATATCTAACCATATAGAATTCAAAACTGCGTATTAATTTCTTCTAGTTACTTCTTGGTTCGACATGCGTTTTAGACTAATAGTGCAATATTTATTTTGAATGGTCAGATAAGCATCTGCACTTCTTTAAATATGGCAGAATAATTTTTTATATTTTAGTATAATTTATTAAACATCTACTAACTACTTTTTAATGTAAAATGTTTCTTAAAAGAATCAAACATTTTAACATTAACTATATAAAAATTAGCTAACTATTTTACCCAATAAATCCGTTTTGTATCATTATAGGTATTTCAATTGCAATTTCCTACAAAATACAATATCCTAAAAGTGTTTTAAAAATAATAATTTTTTTCTTTTTATTACAAACATTGATGCATCACATATATGTATTAAAATCTTTTTTTCCTTTACAACAGCATATTTTTGTGGTCCCTATCAAGTTTTTTTTTTGGGACGATTTTGTTTTATATGCATAATCAGTGGTTTCGATAAAAATGTTTCATTACTTTTTTTGTATATTAATTTTTTTTTTTTTTTTTAATAATAATATCCGTGTTTGGAAACTTTATTTTCCTATATATATTTTTGATTAGGCGTAGGTAATAAATTTCAATATATTTGATAATCGAAAGAATAAATCTCTCGCGTTGTGATAGATATCTTACTGAGAGAGTACTTAATTAGTGATAATAAATGAATTGTTTATTTTTTTTGTAATTATTTTTAAGCAAATCAAATTGAACCACTCTAATAAAATATAATTAAGCTATTAGTGGATTTGTTTTCTTATCTTTTAGAAGGTTGTGGTGAATGAGTCTAATAATATAATTCATTTATATAATAATTAAATGCCTAATCTTTGCGGCCTTCATTGAAATTATCAAAAATCTAATAATTACTACTTCATTGTAAAAAATTTAATTGCGAAAAAATTTTTTTAATTGTGTTTTCATCGGAAACATTTATTGTGATTTTATCTAAATCCATTTTAGTTGTTTCGGATTGAGGTCTGAACATTAAGTTTTATGAATTTCAGACTCTTGTAATATAGCTAGTACAAGGTGAAATGAGACAAATGAGAGTAAATTTATAGATACGGGTTTAATAATACTATCGTCTCTCTTTAACTGTCTCATTTTGACTACTTTTTAACCGTATAAGAAACTCATATGATGTCCCTATCAGTTTTTATTTCTTTTATTTTTTTTAATACTCCATATACGGTTTAATATCAATTTTTGAGCTACAATTTTGGCGGATCATAACAATTTGTAAAAAAGTTTTTTGTATTCATTAACTTTTCTTATTATTAAAAAAATGATTCATGGATCTTTGGGACTCAATTAAAGATTTTGCTATTAATTCTTATTTTTGGATACAAAACTAACACTTGGAGAAAGAAACTCCCCGTAAGGACTTGAGGAAGACAAAAGATAGATGTATCCAATGTTTAATGCTTCATCTGGACACTAATTGCATTTTTTTAAAAATTATGCAAATCGGCTGCATACAGCAGCCAAGCGGACTGTGAACATTTTTGATCATTTTTTTTTAAATATATAGATGTTGGTATAATTAGTAATCAACATTTAATTGACCCGTGGATTTTTAAATATAAATACTCAATATCAATAATTAATTGCTACTTCAAATAAAATTTTACCGAAAATGATTAACAAAACATCAAACTCCTAGAAATCATTTGGATCATCTACAAAGGTTATATGACACCAAAAAAATATATTATTATAGATAAAATTATATTTGCCTAAAAGCTATCGCATAATAATTCTGTCACTAAGCGTAGAAATTGTGCTTATAGGCTCACATTGAAATCAATTTATAAGATTTAAAAATTTTCTGTTTCCAAATTTTAACTTTCTACGACTAATGGTTATTGAGGTTACGTCGAATCTAATCAATATGGGTCTAGGGATACTCGAAATTAGTAATAAATATGCCAGATAATTTAAGACTGATTATTTTAACTTCATTAATGTCAAAAAATTTATGTATATTAAGAATTCGAAGATTTTGTTTGAATGAATATTATTTATACTAGAAAATATGTTTTTCAAGATTGATCAATTTTATAGAAATTTCTCCAAATCAAAATATTAAATTTGAGTGCAAATTCAATAAGCCCAGTGATCCTTCCACCGGATTTTCAATTTTATATTCAGACTTTACACAAAATGAGTGTTTGCTATATTGTTGCAAATACTAATCCACAAATTTTTAACGTCTATTACGATCAGAAATAAATTTAACAACAAAAAACAAAGTCTAAACTTATGAACCACAAATTCAAAAAATTAATATATAATATAAAATATGCATTTCCATATTCAGCTCAATCTTGGCTTATGTTGTCGAAATACACTAATTCAACTGAATAAACTTACAGACCACCTTGAAGTGAAGATTGAAATTTAAGAATTATGACTAATTGAACAAAAAAGAAATGAAATAATATTTACTTAATATAAGGTCTGTATCTAAATACAAATATTTAAAAATAATTTATTAACTTCCATTTTTAATTGTCTGAATTTTATAAATTTACACCACTCTGTTAACAAATCAGAATTAGATGGATTAATCTAATAATAATCACTCTGAATTGTCTTTAAGGTTTACAAAAATATGAGCTTAGCGAAAAAAAAGACCACCGATTACATTAATCAAAATAAAAAACAACTTTTTCGCATCCTATTTTCGAATTTTGTTATTTTATTACAGATGGTTCCGTCTTATTGTATTGTCATCTGAACATAACTTCATAATTAATTGATATTCAGATGTGTAGAAATAGCGTTTCAATACGATGCGATAATATTTCTATTATATTATGACCTAATAGGGTCTTGTTCTCGGATTTAAATACCAGTCAAGCTATCAAAAGAAAGCAAAGTAAAATACTACAATTTGTGTTTCAAAAAATACTATAAAAATGTTTTAAACTAAAGTTGTTTAAAAAGGTGGGCCACGTATTTACAGAGCTCAAATGATCTTTTTTGCTCATTCACGAATCTAAATTTACTTTACAGGTCTATCTCTTTTGATATTTAAGTTCATCTTGATGGACAGGAAATGGGCTAATTAGGTGATTGTATGAACACAAATACCAAAATTTTGTTAATAGCTTATTAATATTTTTAGCGTTAGAAACTAAAGGTTAAATTTAGTATATCCTCTTAAAATATAGTGAAATTACTTATATAAAAAGTTAAATTATTTTTTTCTTCAACTCATAGTGCAATAATCTTAAAATCTCCAATTTCTATGTAAATTATTCATACTATACTATTATGGAAGTAACAAGACGTATTTGTATACTTATAAATATTAGCATTCAAACACTTTTAAAATTCAATAAACGTTCATATACATATCCTACATATGTTCAATTCAAATTTGTAATTATACACCTATAAATATATATTAATAATAATAATAATAATATTACGCATAATGCCATTTTTGAATAGATTCGTTTAATTAGTATTCAAAATATGTATGGAAAAAAAAAATCCATACATCTTGCTACTTTATTAATACGTACGTTTACATTAATTATTTCAATTAAAAACAGAAGAAAGGAAAAAATATATAGAAGCAATGTCTTCGACAACTAATACCTAGAATTTTTTTATTTCTTTTGTTCTAATTAGTTCTGAGTAATTTATACTTTATATTAATCTTTTTTTTTTTAAATCCAAGTACAGCATATTATATTTAATTAATATTTATTTTTTTTATGGAAAAAAATATGACAAACTTCTGATCACTAATTTTCTTAAACCTTTTTTTTTTAATAGTACATTGGAAATTGTCTGATCCAGTACATAAACTGGGACAATTATCTAATAACAAAGCCTTTAAATGGTAATCATAATTACGCCAGCTCATGGCATCAATTAATTATTATGGCGACGACGAGAATCGAACCCGTAACTTTATTAATCTGTATACCTTACATTCGTCGACATTGCCAAATGAGCTACCGTGACCTGCAATTATCTGTCCGTGGAATACTGCATTATTTCTGCTTATAAAAAAAATTTAAATACTTATTCAACTTTATTGACAAACTTTTTTAAAACATTTAACTTTTTTAAAAATCCCCAATTTCCAATTTCCAAGATCAAATTATTTTGTATTTTTATAAATACGTATTTCGACTTGCAAACCGAGACCAAATTAGCAACGAGTAACATCTCCTCAGAGAATCATTACAACTAGCTAATTCATACTGATGATCACTACTTTGTAGTCGAAATACCTATTTATAAAAATACAAAATAATTTCATCTAGGAAATTGGGGCAAAAAATCGAAATTTATTCGAAAAATCCTAGAGATCTCATTAATAATTATAAAATTTTTTAAAAAGCATAAAATCTGAATTTCAATTTCTGGATTATTTCTAGGATAATTAAACCTTAAATAACACAAAAATAACGCTCATAATGATTATTTGTTTCTGATGTATCGTTTGAAAATGGCTGAGAAAAGCGTCATCATCAAATAGATTCGATTTTTGTAAGTTTTAAGTCCAAAATATCTTATAAATAGTTTTATCGAAAATAGAGACAAAAACATTTGTTGAATATTATGAATTCATATTTATAATATAATTATGATCCAAAAATTACAAAAATCGGACCTTTCGATACATTTTCTCCAGCGATATCTCAGATATTAGTAATCCAATTACTAAATAAGTGTTTTTTTTTTAACTTGAATTAGATTAGAGCATAATTTACAGCCGATATTTTCCACAAAATCCGCTGGCATATCTTTTTTATCAAATAAATTTTGAAAAACTTGCCATACTTAAATAAATGACCTCTATTCTCAAGAAAATAATAAAAAACTTAATATAGCTATCCTTTATACCAATAACTTAAATTAGTTGCTAATAAATAGCGATTAGTCCAGTATGAAACGGTTTTACCTTTAATAATAATCATATTAAATATAGTTTATTGTATTATAAAGTATATTGTATCTAAACTATATAATATAGTATAACAAATAGGAATCTCAGAAATTTATTTTTTTATTAGATAATCATGTTTCCATCTTATATTTTCATTGTATGATGGTAGTACCGTTTTATCCTAGATTATTAAAAACGTCTAAATCATAGCCATATCATGTAATGTAAAGAGATAATAATATAATCATACTAATAATTCATATAAACTGTCAGTCAAGTCAACCACTAATAACAATGAGTATAACAAACGTAATGTAACGAAGGACATGCATACCTACATAGATACTACATAACAAGTAGGTAATAAATAACTCTAGACGAAATACATATTAGCACGTATTGTTATTATCAACCAGGTCTCTGAGTACATTAATTTATTGGTGCACAATGCTACACGTATATACATTATATACATACAGAGTGTTTACATCGATTAGATTAGATTAGTTTGAAACCTATAAGAGAATGCATTCGTCCGTCTAAGGACTATTCGATTGTAAATCTCCACCTTGAAGCAATTCCTGAAATTTAACAAAGCTCATTAATTATCTTGAAATCCATCTTTTCCACACTACTTGGGCCTTGTCTCACAATAATAAAACACTGATATTTTAGTACCGGACATGGATAAACTAGAT
The DNA here is from genome assembly GCA_020423425.1 of Chrysopa pallens. Classification (NCBI taxonomy): domain Eukaryota; kingdom Metazoa; phylum Arthropoda; class Insecta; order Neuroptera; family Chrysopidae; genus Chrysopa; species Chrysopa pallens. The sequence continues at coordinate 61,288,218 of CM035594.1, forward strand.
GCCATTTCTTATAGACTTTCTAGCACAAATTTCCAGCTCTGGTCATCTTTAAGGGTGAATAAAGGTATATCTTATTTCTAACTTCAGTGACTATGCAGACTAAATTTGTTTATAGTCCAGTGATTTATTTGTTCTGCTCCTATCCGATTTCTGATCTTGGGCTTTTAAACAATTTCCTCGATCCTGCCACATTCCTCCTTTTTTGTCCATTATTATTTATTAAAATCTGGTAGTAATTTTATTGGTAGCAGTCAGTTTGACAGTTTGACAGTTTGTACGTCTCCATGCGCCCCTTTACATCACTGTGACTTATCGTAAACAAATATTATTGTAGCATGTTGGTATGAGTAAATTATGCGAGTTATTGGTCCATCATTTCAACTTAGAAAACTGCCTGTCTTATTGCAAATATTTTTGCCTTCTAAGTGATTGTTCAGCGTCTCTAAATAGTTGAAGATTAATAGTGCTAATATGGGAGGAGAATCATATTTCTGGCAAATCGGTCACTTCTTACATTACAGTTGGCTACAGAACCAACTGACCCAACCGCGACCTGGTTTTCGATTTTCGCGACAGGTGTTTGACGCAACGAAACGAATATTAACTTAAGTGTCAAATACAATATAAGCATTCTATATATTAAACGTTGAAAATTCGCTATTCAAATACGTGTATACATAATATTTTAAACAATATATAATGTTGAAGAAAGATGATTGATGATGGTATATGATGAATTTCTAAATAGAAGATGGTGTGAGCAAATAGCCTTTTTGTACTCATCATACGCAATCATGTATTTGGTGTTAAATGTAAGAAGTATGAAAAAATTTGTAAAATATGTTTTGCATTGAAACATCTATAGGCGACGATAAACATGATTATTGACGTGGCGATATAAGTCGTGGCGACGCATCCTCACTCTATATGATGGAATATATATTTTCCCAATAATCAAGATTCATTTCTATCATTTTTAGTCATTTTTAAATTAGTTTTCTTACAGACTTAAATTTCAAATTTCTTTGGATTTGTTAAAAGAAACTAGCTTTTAATTGGGGGGAAGGGTTATGTCAGGCTATAGTGATGGATACATTACACTGTATGTAGAAGAGAGAGGGGGAGTTGGAATTGAACCACATGCATTTGGTTTATGGACGCTACCTTATATATCTTTTGACAATTTTGTAAAATCACAGGGCTTAAAAATTTAATTGCTTACTAAATTTTACAAGAGAAATAATTTATTTAGAACAATAATAATTATTTTTCATATATTGTTGTTTGTATCGTGTTTATAGTAAATAAAAACAATACAATAAACCTTCCTATGAAGTGTCATATTTCAATAAAAAAATTTTCTTTCTTATTCACAAAAAATACATTAATGTGGTATCATATTTCTATTATTATACTTACTAAAGTGGTTCCTGGTACAGTTTGTATTCAATATGTTTGTATTATGTACATGATTTGTGCTATTTTTAACCGAATTCCAAAAAAAAAAAAGAAGATGGTTATCACTTTGACCTTTATGTTATGTAATATTATGTACAATATTCGAGTATGTTACTCAATATGGCCTTCTAAACAAGTATGCCAAATTTTAAAAATGTATGTACCTATGTAATCAACAACAAAAAACTTACCTTTTTATGTTCTAAATTCACTGTAATTTTTTTGATTTAAAATATTTATTTTTTCACCTTGTAATAAATATCAAAAAAGTACCCTAATTTTCAATCGTAAACTTTTGATGTTTTGTAAAAAAATTGTAAATACAAAAGTTGTAGATCTTTTTATTACCTACAACTTTATCATTTAACTTTTTTCCATAGGACTTGTAGTTTAACCGGAAATCGAAATAAACCGTATTTTACCCTTAAAAACTCACTACCTTCTACTTCCCAAACTCAGATCGCTCGAAATTTATTTTTTCTTTCATTTTTATCATATTATCTTGCGTTACCAATGGGTTTCATCCTACTATAATTTTCTTCAACTTTTTACCATTTTTAAAGGCTTCTACTCTAGTCTATTAATATAATTAAATTGTTTTAATATGTTATATTAATGGGTGCCCTAGTATTAACACGAAGTAATAATTTCGAAGATAGTAATCATTTTTGCATAATGTTAACGAAATATTTTTATGAAATAAAATTAGGTAATTTGAATACTGAATGATTAATAAAAAACTGGCTTATATTATACCACTCTTATTGTTAGTCTATACGTTTTGCTAAACTGATATGCAAATTTTTTAATCTAAATATGGTATAACCATTGTTCCAAATATTTAATTAATCAAAAATTCATATTTAAATTCAAAAGGAAATACGATAAGCAGTTTGTTTTTTATTGATAATAGGTTGAATTAATTATTAAAATGACTACTCGTACGTGCCAAAAATTTATTTTACAAAAATAAAAAACAAAAACATATTTATAAATTTAAATTCGTAGTCAGATTAGGATAGTTATTATGAATTTTTTGGTATTATGAGTTTTACGTGAAACAGGGAAATAAAGGGATTTACTCTTGGTTACAAAAAACATTATTTGTATTTTCTAAATACTATAAAAATTTTAGAATTCATAATAAATTCTTATTATAAAAGCTTTGTTACAAGAATTATACTGTAGACTACTGGCGTTCCATAAATACTATTCTAGATATTAGAATTCAACAATCATTTAGAAAAATTTAATTCCGAATATGAGAAAATTCCGTTTTTGAATCATATTTGAAATTATAGTATACCACATAGATTATTTTTCTCAAAAACCATTTTTCATTCTAGTTTAATTCTAGGTTACGCTTGATATTTCTATAGATAAAAATTTTTTAAGAAATAAAAAAAAAATTAAAAAGAAATTTTTCGACCTTTCCTCAGAATTCCGATTTTTTTGGTCCATTTTTATTTTTGAACACTACTAGAAAAATGGATCACAGAAAACAAATTAGAGATATTAGATTTGATAAAATGAAATTTGACATTTGTTTAAAATACATTTCAGGGGACCATCCTGTAACATTTTGACGACCTTGTTGCTTCTGCTTTGTTATCAGATGCTTAAAACTACTATTTTTAGGTATATCAAAACACATTTAAATAATTAGAATTAATTTTTATTAGGAAATTTAGTATGATTTGTAGTTGACATGAAAATGATGGTCTATCTGTTGAATTATTTAAGGTGGAGTCTTTTTTTCTATCTAAATAATAAAGTGTCGATCAAGCATACCATGGACTCTGTTTCAGAGGTTTGAAAGCTTTTTAAGTGAATTCTTAATAATCCCATGATACATGCAATTATCAGCAATTAACAAGACTGTGGTTTATGTTTTTCATGTATTGTACCTATATCCTCTATACAAATACACACTTTTGATATTCCTACTGGAAGTAATCTTGTGCTCTTCATTTTAATTTTCTAAATTATCCAGAATTGTTATTATTCGTTTTTCATTAAGATGGTGAAAGTCTTTGACCATGTTTCAAGAAGTAATTTAACGATTTATAATCAAAGCTTTGAGAATTTCTTAAAATATTACATTCGCCCTTAGTGCCATAAATGTTAAACTTAGATAACTAGGATGACAAACTTAGATAACAAGTAAATTAGGATGTTCAGTGAATTAAACAATGTAGACACATTACGTAATTCAAAATGAATTGATTAAAACGAATTGTTTATTCATAATTATTTTTACAAGTAATTTTCAAATGAAAATTCATAATATTTTAAAATTAAATCATGATTATGCGTTTCAAACTTTCGGACATACAGCTTTGAATTTTATGGTTTGATAAAATCTATGAATCTAACGAAGATAAACTAAATAAGAAGTATTCGATTTTTGTCTACAATCCCTAAAACCTGACTATCAACAATCATGAATACTGGATTCGGACATGCAAACTGTTATCTATTCATTCATGATAAAATGTTTACTATAATTTTAGCATTATTATTTACTAAATGCGATTTGTATCTGCGGAAAAATTTGGTGTAACAATATTTTTTCTTAGTGAATAATTTGTACTAACGAAAAACTGTCATGAATATATACGATAAAATTTTCACTTACGTAGGCACTATTTAAATGGGAAACTTCCTGGATATAAGAATTCATTTTTAAGAATCTTTTCTATAGAAATCATAAAATTGTTTTTCAATAAATAAAGCTCGACTATGATTTATTTGAATAAATTAATCATACATTTATTTAATAAAATGAACAATAAATACATTAAATTATGAATAAATAAATATTTAATAATTATTATTTATTTAATACAAATAAGTGAACATTTAAGGAATGAAAAAAGTAAATTAATTTTTACGCCAGAAATCATTTTAAAATTCATTGAACGTTCTTCATATAATCAAATATACTGATGACTAAAATAATGTTTTCAATTTTTTTTTTTTAATTTCTTCCATTTAATACAATTAAATTTAAAAATTATATACAATTGTTTTTAAAAAATAATTTAAAGGCGTAGCAAAGAGGAGTTTCTACAACAACATTGAAAACATTCTAGAAATTTATTTATTTTTAAAGTATTTTATGAGGAGTAACTTCAAAAACGAGGTTTTCAGGTAAAAATACATGTACAACCTTGATTCTTATGCTGCCACTCTTAAGGTGTGACCTCATCATAGTCTTACGGTGGCTATTTAAATCGTAATTAATAATTTTAATGAATAAATAAAAGTAATTGCTGAATCAAATGGATTAATATCGAAAGAGCAAATCGGCAGCAATTTATTGAATTAAAAAAATATGGAAAAAAGCAATAATTAGCTGAGATATAAGGAAAACAGTTTTTGTAATTTTGATTTCAAATAATTAATTAAATAATTACCTAATCACTTGAGCAGTTACGGATCCTGATTGAGCATTTTGGAAGCAATTTTCTTAGATTTGGTTAAATAAATAACTTAACTTAATTGCTGTCAATAACCACTGTTCCTTTAGACGCTTTGCGTAATTTTAATGAATGCTACATTACGCATACTGAGAGTTTTGTCTAGCTTGCAAGTCCAATAACTACGCTCCTGTATATAATTATAATATTAATAATAAAATGATTAGTAATTTACATGTTGCTTTATGAATGTTAATTTAGTTAAAATAATAGGCGCTAAATACATGTAAAAATTTAACACAAAAACAGTGTAATAATGTACAACAGACTGAGAACATACATGGAACATAAAAACATATTGTTTTACAAAAATATAAACAACTAAAAAATTATTTAATAATAATTTTTAATATTGATTTTATGATTGGAATATTAATTAAGTTTTTTTTGCTTCTTTTTTTTTTGGTATAAAACACAAATATGACGACGCCTGGATGTTATCCAAATAAATGTTTATTTAAATTTCAATAAGATACCAATAATTGTGTTTATATAAAAGGCTAGACATGATAGTTTTTTTTTTTTTGGTAATTTATTAAATTCTTTTAATGTGATTCAAAATACGTTAACTAGGTTGTAGTTAAACTTTTCAGAAAACACACGAAAGCACATAGAACTGGAGCTTCATCCAAACCATAAATAATTGCCTCAAAAGCATTTTTTTTTAATTTGAAGATGACTCATTTAATTGAAACGAATGTTAGTTCTGAATTTTTTTATTAATATAAAATATTATCATTTTATATTAATAAATAAATAATGTCTTTTTCCTCTAAATATTTCTAAAAAAACTCGCTAGATGGTATCATTAATCGGTGGGTTAAAACCTAGTTTTCCCAAAATTTATTACTTATTAAAATTTCGGTGTTTAAAAACCTAAAAAATGTACGCAAATTAAAAATCAGCTCATAAGGTTTCACGTAATTAATAAAATAACTTTCTCAGAAAAGAGGCTCCTTAATAGGCTCAATAAATGACCAAATCTCGGTTTTTTTAGAAATAGTTTCTTGAGAAATTCGATTTCTTATTTAAAAAGGCACCACGAATTTTTTATACCAATAAGTAATAAAACCATAAAATATAAAAATTTTCCAAAAATATGAAATAAAAAAATATTCTTCGATAAATCATTTTATAAATTAGAGCAAAAAAATAAAAGATTAGTTAGTTCTTGTTGGCCGCCCCTAGTGATAACATTAAAATTTTACTATAATATTGTAAAAATAAATAACATTTTAATCTTTGTTATAATAATAATAGTGTTAAGAGTTCTAAATAAAACTTACCATTTTAGTTAAGCATTTTCTGAATTTAATAAGAAAGATAAAAACATGAATTTGAGCACGAAAGAAAAGTTTTATAATAAAAATGTAATTATATATATTTTTAAATCATTTTACAAAATTTCAATTCCAAGTTGATTTTTATGTAAATCATCTCTATAAAAGAAAAAAATCGTGGCACCTATATGGTTGATTTTCGAAAAAAGAAGAAGATTGATATTACCCTCTTCTCGCTGCAATACTAATCACGAACCATCGCTTAACATTTCTATTCCTACTCTGTTAAATAACTTAAAAAAACTTATTTTACTCCCTCCGAGCCTAAGCCACCAAGGCTGGAAATTTATAACCCGTAATCATTTACTCTACACTATTGACAACCCTTAGAAAAAAATTGAGCCTTACTACGTAGATGTGGATGGGTCTTCGATATTAATCTATATATTATTAATTTTTTTCCGCATATGTAGAGAAAAAAAATACGATCTGTATATGATGAGTCGCAATAAATAAATTTCTGTATTTTCTAATTTGTACCAAAACACTAAATGATGTGATGATCGTGTCAAAAGGGAAATTAAAATAGGCAAATTTATTCCAACCATAATGTTAAATAATAACATTATTAGTGTATGCACCAATAATATGAATAATAACATTCATCAAAACATTACATGCACACACATGTGGGCGCAACTGACACAAAGTATAATATACTATGCATGAAGTGGGGTCAGGTGCGGTCGTCGCACTTGGTCGTGGGTCACTAGTCGCGTGTCAGATCATTCATTGTACAAATATATACATATATAAAACATATTTATATTATGCATATTTTTAGGAGAAGAAGTAGGGTCGTAGTGTAGTAGTAATTTATATACAACTGAAAAGTTTTATATACAAATAAATTATATTGTTATAATTCGCATGTATATAAACCATCATAATAATACTATAAATCCTTTCCCCGTTCTCATCTCTTACCTTTATTTCGATGTCATTGTATTTGTTATTTGACGAATTGTATATCAGATCTGAATATTCGTTGTAATAGTTTTTTAACCGATTTACAAAAAAATAAGGATCTGCGACCATATATAATTAATTATTATATACTTAATTAAAGTTAAATTAACTGACAATTTATAACTATGTATTTACAACTACATGGACTGCATAATTAGAGTATTTTATGAATACTAATAATTAAAAATAGCTCGAACAATGATACTTCGATATGTTTCTAGTATCTAAACAATTAACACTGTTAGTTTTTATCTACATTTGTTTTAAAATGTTTGACTCGATTACCATATTTAAATGTCAAACATGTAAAAATAAGTAAAGTTTATTTATATTTGGTGGAGCTTTAAAGCGTCTGACACTTAATTTAGTACTTCTAAAATAATATTCTAGGAAATATATATAAAAATCTAAAGTAAATTTAAGTTAAATAACTCTCATTTTTAGTTACCAGTCTCATCTGGTACCTGCCCAGGAGTTACACAACGAATTCTACATATGCTCAGGTATTCAAAGTACACGAGACGCGACTGAGATCCTAAAGTTTCATCTGTGTGAAAATAAGTTATGTCTGATCGCTCTGGGATCTTACTCTATATATTTTATTAACTCTTCTGTATTTATTATAGTCGGTTCTAATTTTTCAATAAAAATTATTATATTTATATAAATGCAATTTTTGTTTTTTTATGAATATCATGATAAACAATGAATTATTACAATTTAAAATGACGTATTTAATACTATATTTATTTTATTTTAATTACTAGAAATATTTTTATTTACTGTACTAGCTTTTACTTGTTAAGCCTCTCGCATATAGTGACCACATTAATGAATTGAGCGGTTTAAATAGGATATTGTAATAAATCATATCTCAAAAAACTCATTATTTTCGACGTTTTTACGGGAAGCACGTTGAACTATAAGATGACGATCTTACTGGCTACTTCGTAATAGTAGCCTTGACCAAAAATAAATAATTCTTTTTAATGAGATTATTATTCGTCACAAAATTTTCTCTTGGGTAGAAATCTTTCTGCTTTTTCAAATTCGAATAATAACTGTCCTTAAATGGTTTTCTAACAAAATAACTTAAAAAATAACATTGATTCGTGCTAATTAGAGAAAAAAAATTATATAAAGAACTAAGAACGAATTTGCAAAATTAACTTCGAGTTTTGTAAACTCGTCAAATAATATATAAGTTAAACTCGATTCAAGAAAACACACTTCGTACGAAATTTTTGATCTTATCTCAGAAACTACCCTCCTTCCCAATCGATAGAGAATATTTAATCTATTAATATTTCAAAAAAATATATACCTGATTGTTCGAAAGATAAACATTAAAAATAAGTTAGAAACTAAGTTGATTCTTTATTTAAAAAAATTGTATCAAAACAAGTGAAGATAACAAGACAGAGTGTTAATTGTTTATATACTCGACAAAAGTCAGAATATTAATTTTTAAGCTATCTATAATTATTAATATTTATGAAATACACTAAATGCTTAATACATATGGTTCTGAAAAGTTTGTTACAGAATTATCTATTATATGTTAACCAGCTCAATTTCAGCTAAAAAACTCTGAATCGAAACAGTTTATGAAAAAGTGTTTTTAACAAAAATTGATTGTTTTGAATTTGTGAGTTTTTATCTCTTATGGTTTAAAATTTGAATTCATGGAACCATTAAACTCAATTCACCGATTTTACTGTTTGACGACGATTTTCCTTTCACTTTTTGATTTTGCATTATCTTGATGGCAAACAGACATGTGAAAATAGATTAATTAGGTGATTCTATGAATAATTATGATCAAATTTCGTTAGAGCCTCGAATATTTTCTAATATAATTTCTAGCGTTACAAACTATAGACCATATTTAATCTACCTTCAACTATGGCTTCCAAAAATAAATGATAAAAAAGAAAAATAACGAACAGAATTTTCACCAAAATAAATGAAATTTTTATAATTTAATCAGCGTTTTTTTTTTGCTTAATGCTCTGTTTTAATTGAATAAATAAACCACTCCTTTTTTTTTAAAATTACAATACATGTTGTATAATACAATTTCACTAATTTAGTCATATTATTATACCCTTAATCTTTTAAATAAGCCACACCTTACTACTAGTGTATGAGTATATTAGAATAGTCCATACAATTTAAAGAGCTGTAAATATTTTTACAAATGGAATGAGTTTATGGAAAAAATTGTAAATCATTTTGGTAATAAATCAAATAATTACTGTTTATTCTCGTTTCTTATTTAGATTTAGTTTAGTCCGGACTCCGGATCTTTCTGGTCATCAAATCATAATAATACGAGTCTTTGAGTTAGTTTACATCTTATATAACTGACTACATAACTAACTTGTCAGTTGATGGTATCCAATTCAGTAATATTTTTCTGGAAGGAATCGTAGTATCTTACTTATTTTGACCCCACTTAACTTTAACCACTTTCAAATAAATAAAAGATGATGACGTTCAGGACTGGTTCCTACCAGAACATGGTTTCCGTACTTGGCATACATTCATTCGTCACCGAAAAAACTACAGCCTTACAGAAAGACCGTTACTCAAACCACCCACGATTATTTGTGTACTCATTTTGTACTCAATTTCATGTATTTTTAGAATTTGATTAGAATATTAATTTATATGTATATTTTTTTTTTATTTCAGGTTGAAATTAAAACATTATTAGAACACCCATTATTCATTTATGGTCAAGGTTGGGCATCATGTGTTCCCGAACGTACCTTACAATGTTTTGGATTAAAGTGTCATAAATTACAAGTTGGTGATATTTGTATAACATTGATGCCACGTGAAAGTAATACATCGTCCAATTCAATTTCAAATAGTATACAAAAATCCATGGCAGAAACGCAACATTTTGTATCAGGTGGTGGTAATAGAAGTATAATGTCTAAATCACCAACAATAACAACAACAGCAACGACAACTGCAATGACAACGCGACAAATATCACCAAAGACCACCGTAACAACATCAGCTTCAGGTGGTACATCATCAACATCTACTCAATTCATTTTAAATCATCCCCAACGGACACATTCAGCTGAAGAAGTAGCTGCAATTGAAGCATCAAATGCACGTAAACGTCGTTGGTCTGCACCGGATCAAATATGTGATGACGATTCACCACACACACCACGTAGACACAAAGAATGATCGTACTTTAAAACTATTTTACCAAAATTTAAATTTTTAAAATCACAGATCTGATAATACGGTGAAATTGTATTATTTAAACTGAATGTGATCTATACGTAAGCGATTCCCCTTCGGATTGGAGGAATCAAATAATCAATTCAATAGCGATTTCGTGTGTTACACAATGTGCAATAACTAGGGGGAAAAAACAAACTGTGAAAAAAACAAAAACTGTGCCAAAAAAAACTGTTTTTTTAAAAGGAAGTGCACTATCGACTTATATAGTAAAAATAGCTAGCGATTTCCTATAGGAAATCGTCATTTTTAATTTGAGTATTATTTAATTTTGAATGAAGTGATAAATTCAAAAAATAATTAATAAAGACGTTTAATTAAATACGTATGTCAAATAAACTGTCATATTATCAAAATAAGACATGCAGCCACTCATTTGTTGTATACTCAAAATAGTCAATTAATTGTATTCAATAATAATTTTACTGATTCAAAAAATTGTACACAATTGGTATAATTTCTTAGTAATTCTCAAACATTATTGACATATTAAATTTTTCTTTTCTCGTCTCTTTATTTTTTCTTGATTTGAATATTCATATCATTTGGGGCCTGTATATAAGGAACTTGAAGAATCTAAACTTGAAGTATTTTGAGTGGTCTTAAGGGATACTAAATTAAATTCGAGGTTCAGAACTTTACTTCCTGAAGAAAATGACTTCGTTCATTTAAATTTTGTTTGTCCGTCGTTATTTCACTTAATTTTCTTTTCTTAAAATTCAGTTACAACATATTTCTTGGCTAGCATCGTAAAAGTCATAAATATTTGCTAAGTATAATATCGCCAATCCGTATAATTTTAATTTATATAAAAACGTAATTTTATTTGCTATAAAATATTGAGGATTTAAAAGAAATTAAGCCTTTTATAGATAATGTAAAAACAAAACACAATTGATGATAATACGCTCTTCTACCTCGAGGTGGCTGTCTGTTTATGATCTCAAAAACAAACAAAAAAAACGATTGACGCCAAATACATGATTGAGAAATAATAATTAACTAATTTAAAGTTTTTATATCACGTTGTATTTTACCAAACAAAAAAATCATTTTGCATGAATGAAGAACTGATTATTAAAAATGTGATAAAAAGAAAAAAAAATTATTAAATTTATGTGTGCTTGTCAACAACACACACAAAAATAAGTTCCCTTCAAAAAATACAACAAAAGATATGAAAATTTTCTTTTTTTACTAGAAGTTAGACGAGTCATTAGAGAGATTTTATATGATCATATACTGGAAAATCATTTTTAATTTATTTGATGTAAAATTGGATTTTGTAATAACGAACTGAAAAGATAAATATAATAAAAATAAAAATGACATTATATTTTAGATTTCAAACAATCTCATGTTTAAATAATAAGAATCATGATAATCCAAAATTTACGATTTGCACCCGGGATGGGCATAATGCTGCCTCTACTGTGGTCGAACGAGGCAAATCTCTATCTGTTTGTCAGATTTATGTCAATAATTTTTCCATTACTTAAAATAAAATCGCTTCCTGCGTTGAATAGCTGGTCCCCTCAAACTTTTTACACGCTTGTATGCCCCAGTATTGAATAAAATTTATTCATCAAATATTTCTCTAATATTTTTTTTTATTGGGCATTCAAAATTGATTTCGTTGGCTACAGAACATTTAGAGCACGCTCTTTGTTAATACTTAACGGAAAATTTTTATTACTTTTTAAACAAGATACTCAACTTTAAACCTAACTTGTTACAGTTGAAAATAAACCTAAAAGATAATTTTTTCAATAATTTGGAAATTTAATATTAATCTCAAAGTATTTTAAGATAAAAGTGATTTTGTATATGTCTGTTCGTTTTGGTAAAAAAAGAGCTTAAAAATAATTCGATTTATTCTAAAAATCCATCATTATTTTGCTCTAATGACTAGTCTACATGTAATTTCAGGGTGTGTGATAGAATTTGTTTTCGTTTATCAATTTAATATTCACTTTTATTTTATTCAATTCATTTAACAATCATTTCACAAATCGTGATAATTTAGTTACTAATAAACACAATTTTTAATTTTAAAAGATTTATAATAAAAATAAATAATTCATATCAAAAAGAGAAAAATGAAAATTGTATTTATGTTGTATATGACAAACTTTGCACAGATAATTTTTTAAGAAATTGTATATAATTATTTTTAAAAAAAACATTAATAATATTCTCTTTTAAAAAAATGTTACAAAAATATAAAAAATAAACCACACGCTTAAATTTCAATGTAAAATTTTTCCAGTCCACTTTTTTATACACAAGAGAATCTTTTATATTCTTGGTTCCATGTTGATTCTTGGCTGTGATGCAGTAAAAAAAATTTGGAAAAATTGTATTTGTATAATGTTATCTGTTAAATGTGTTTTTTTTGTCAAATTTTTCTCATCGGGCATTAGTTGTTTAGTATCTAAATGTGTTAAAATTTGTTGAATCTATTTTTCAACAAGGAAAGATAGAAACTAATATATAAATGTTTGTTGCACCCTACTGCCTGTTTGGAAATTTAAAAAAATTCTAAGCTTTTATTGTTATTATTAAAATATTTAAGGAAGCTTCATACTAATTTCCAAAAAAATTTATTGTCGATCCATTATTTATAAAATCTATTAAATTGTCAATAACAAAATCTATTTCAATTTTTTAATAATTCACATTTGAAGCGCTACTGACTTTGCCTTAAATAAAAATATTTGCCTTAAATGTTAAATAGAAAATCGAATACAAAAATTTAAAAACAGTTAATTAGATATAAGAATTTTTTGCTTATTGATCTTTATTTAAAAAGCAGTATTTTTCATTTTAAAACTTTATTCAATTTGCCTGATTTTTTTGTAAAATAAACCAAGTTTATCTTTTGAATTGCATTTAAAAAAATAAACAAAAAGAAACTGTATAAAAATTAATGTCAATTTTTGTGATAAATAATTAAATTTAGATTGTTGAATTTAAAAGAAAAAATTATAATTATAAAATTTTTATTAGATAAAACAAAAATTATTAGATATTAAATAAATAATTTTACATATTATTTCTCGCCGTATCTTTATCACTCATAATGTTTTTGTCGACTGTTATAATTGAATATTGTAAAATGTTATATATTTATAAAAAAAAAATAATGTCTTAATAAAATTTGAAATTACTTTCATTTTTCTGCTTTATTCTATTTTATTTTGCTATTATTATTATAGACGAGTTACGAGTTTAATCAGGTTCAACTACAGCCCAATAATAAATTCTTATTATACAAAAATGTATAAACTTTTTAGATTATTTACGAATGTATGTCTTTTTATTAAAGTGTATACGAGAAAGATACATTTAGCCGTAATGCAAAAAAGTGCATATATATTTTAATTGAACCACGATTTAATAAATTTATTACATCGAATGGGAATCGATTATTTCAATGCCTATTATCAAGGTAGCTTAATCTGATGAACATAACTCGACTAGTTTTCCATTTCAAAGGAATTATCAATACTTTTTTGTCACGTTTTAATTTTACACTGAAACCAAGTGTTTTTTTAACAAATTATACGTGTATTTGAAACAATTAAGTCAGTTTTTAACATATTCAATATAATTGAATATGTTCAAATTAATAAAAAAAGTTAAACCCTTAAAAATTTGTAAAAATACGCACTTGTTATTAACAATGTACGGCAACAACTTTCAGTAAAAATGAATTTCAAAAGTTGGGATACTTAATATTGAAGACAAAACGGCAGATAGGCGGTATATTTTGATAGTTTTCGTTCATATTTTATTGAATAAGAAACTATACAAATAAAGTTAGGACATTAAAGTAATTAAAAAAAACCGTGTAGACCATCTTATTGAAAAAGAGATTTAATAAAAAAAGATGTAAAAATGTTATTAAAAGTAGATTAATATGAATTTTTAATTACATTTTAAGCAAAATATATCGAAATATACTTTGTGATGTTCGTACACTCTTAAAGAGGTAATTACTGACTGCTTTACTCTGTGGAATGTGATTATGAACTTAAAAATAAAACATAAAAATTTATTTAGTATAAGCCTTGTTTAAAATAGTCGTACAGATCGAAACATGATACAACATTAATTAATATTTAAATGTTAAATAACAATGAAATTATGCGGAATAAATGTTAGAAAATTTATTTCTTCAGCTCAGATCTTTTTTTACCATTTATGACCTAAACTAAAGAAAATAAGAAAAAGAAAAATAAAGAAAATATATATATATATATATATATACATATATATATATATATATATATATATATATATATATATATATATATATATATATATCGAGAATGTTTATTAAAAATGTGTTGACAATTAAATAATGACTTTAAAAATACAGTAAAAATTATAAAATATATATTTTTAACGAGATTGTATAGATTTATTCAAAATATATATTATATATGAATATATTTTAAAATGAATAAAAATTATTTTATAATTAATTTTCAAAGATAATAACAAATATTTTACTATGTATACAAAATAATAAATGAACTGATAGTGCCTTTTATGTAATTGTTAATTTTAATTAAAATATAAATGAAATAATTAAAAATAATTGTGGAAAAAGTTATTTCTTTTCCGAATTTTTAAACAAAGTAATTTATGGTTTTTACGTTTAGATACAAACTACATCAACGAAGTAGACTACAACGACTTTGTATATTTATCATCGTTCTTGACATATATTCTAGACCTCTAAACAATAGTAAAATTAAAACCATTTTTTGTTAAAATGATGCATAATTCAATAATTTAAATTTAGAAATGAATATTTTCAACTTAATCAACTTAAATAGTTATGTAATTTCTGAATAAATTACGTAGATAAGGTTTTTCAAGTATGGATAGTAAATGGTCTATAATAATGGAATCTGCAAAGTCGTAATTCAGTTAAAATAACGTGGGTAAATTTGAAAAATTAAAACAATTTTCGCGTATGAATAAGTCGAATAAAAACAACAAACTACAATTTTATTGATTTTTTAAGTGATTATTCTAAATTATGTGGTATAAATATGAATAAGTGTTATTTTTAACCGATAAAAATTGTCACTATATAAATGAAACTGCTTTACGTTTATTCTTTTTAGATTTTAGTTACATAGTAGCCAAAATTAGAGTCTGCATTATTATTTTAAATTATTGATATCTAGAGACGGTTTAAGTTAAGAATATATTATTCATACATATATTTCTGCTTTTTCGTAAAGTAATATTTTGTTGACATACCTATGATCAAACTTAAAAACTATTTAGAAATATCAATTAATAAAATTATAATTATAAATAATTATTTATTATATCATTTATATTTTAATTAAATTAATACAGAACTACTGTTATTATAAAATCGATCATATTCTATTTATTTTAATAAAAAAAAAAACTAAACGAAATATCAAAGAAAATACTAAAATAGAGAATATTATATTTAATAAATAAGAAAAAGTTATGTAGTTTATATTTAAATAAATAAAACAAACGATTATTATGTATTTCTCACAAATATATTCTATATAATTTTACTAAAAAAAATGAATGTATATTTGTGCCATTTTGAATGATACGAGAATGTCTAAATGCTCTTTACAGTGGTAGTAGAAGTAAATATAAATAAATATATATATATATATGTAACTTTGATTTTTTTATTACATCAATCCTAACTTTCAGAAAGTTATAAAGCATTCCAAACATCTCTTATAAAACCATTCTAGCTCATGTCCTATCCTAAATATACTAAATGTCCTAGTGATATCGAGTGCTAAAATTTTCTATAGGTCTTTTCTAGACAAGTTATGGTAACTATCTTTCTTTCGATATATAATCATATCAGGGAAAAAGTCGATAGATTTTCAAATTTGCATATAATCCGAATACGACCTGATAAAAAACTCCCATTAAATCCTATAGAAATTGAATAGAAATCAATAGGATTTAAGAAGATAGTTGATTGAAAAAATGATTTCCTATTCAATTCTATTGATTTCCGATTCATTTTTTTTTCAATTTCTATAGGATTTAATAAGACTTTTTTATCAGGTTGACCACTCTACTCTATTTCTTTCCCATCTAATCAATACGATGACATTTGACAAAAATTATAGAAATATCTGAATATGCTTAAATATGAAAATATACTAGTACCATGTCTATTGATTTTAAACCAGTTGGTTGAAGTCACGTTTCGATTATTTAGTTGTTTTGAGAGTACGTGTTTCATTTTTTTAACACTGATATTACTCTTAGAGCGATTACTTGATCGATACTTGATTTTCAATAATATAGGTTCAGTTTTGAGGTGGTAAGTTAAACAAATATAGCTTTATATAAGATACGTTTTATTAAAATATAATACACTGAAAAAATATTTTTCTTTAAAGCAAATTGAACACAATCAAATAATATTCAAAGAAATGGTGGTAAATTTCAATGAAAATATTACATTTCTAAGTCCAATGATACCATATCATAATCCTAGATTTAATCTAGAAGGCTTTAATTGAACTATCATAAATTGCTTTCACCAGTTTCAGCTCCCTGATAAAAAAAAGTACTATTCAATCCTATAGAAATTGAATAAGAAATAAATAGGATTGAATAATTTCATTTCCTATTCATATTTTGAATAAGAAATCATTTTTTCAATGAAATTTTCTATTCAATCCCATTGATATCTTATTCAATTTCTATAGTATTGACTACGAATTTTTTTATCAAGGCTCTAACATGTGAATGAATTTTTAAAAAAAATATTATATTTGATAAGTAATTCTAATTGCAGTAAATGTTAGTAATACATTATGCCCTTATGATGTTACTAAACTAGGATAATAATATAATTACCATTGCAAAATAAACATAGCAATTGATTTAAATACTTTTATGGTTGACTATATTTTAAAAACATTTTTTAATTTGTTAGAATGATTTATTTAATAATCGTTTAACAATTTTATTTTGCTCAGGGGTATGGTTAATTTAATATTCGAATAACAATAAATTTAGCCGAGATTTCACAAAATATATATATATATATATATATATATATATATATATATATATATATATATATATATATATATATATATATATATATATATATATATATATATATATATATATATTTCAATTATTGATTTCAAGTTTCAGCAGGTTCGAAGGTTACGATTTAATATTTACAAATTATTACCTTTTAAATACTAAATTCATTTAAGTCCTAAAAAGAATGCGATTTAACAGACACAAGAAATTCTGCTTTTGTTCAATTTTATAACTTGGTACATAATTTAATATTACCAAAACTTTCACTGTTTTGTTATTGAAATATAAATACATAATTTAATAAAATTAGATATATATTAATATTCATTAGAATGCAACTGAATAATGGACGAAACAAATTGAAACATATTTTAAAGAACCAATAACTTGTGAATATAATTTTTTAAATGACTCATTCAAAAACAAAACAAAATAAAAAATTTTAATTTAAAAAAATATAATTAGTAAAATCAATTTTACTACATTGCTAAGATGGTTAACCCAAATTTAAAAGAGGTAGAATTTTTTTTCTAAGCTTAATACAAAAAATTTTTTATACAAAAACTATATACACATATATGTTATTTTTCCCAATTATGAAAATTCAAGAACTTTCACAAAATATTTACAACAAAATTATGGAAGCAATAAATAAATTTTTTTAAATATAATTTTAATTACAAGATAAACTACGTCTAGAACTCTTTTTTGATTTACTTCGTCCTTTAGATGATTTATCTTTTTTTCTAGACGATCCATGTGAAGAATTCGCCGGTGACGATGCATTTGAATTTAAATCAATCACAGAATCCCCTCGACTAAATTCTGAGTTAGCATCATCATTCCCTTCTATATCAACATTCATTGAATCCCCTTCACATTTCATAGACTTTCTTTGTTCAATATTAACGTTATTACATTTTTTCTTCGAATGTTTCGTAATTGCACCACATAATTTCTTAGAATTTGTTATACTTGATGAAGGTGTTGATCCATATGACGTTGCACCCATAGAACGCGATACAGCAATATCTGGTTCAGAAGCTTTATGCTTTCGCTTATTGTTAGGGGTACCACGATTATCACGTTTCCGACGTTTTTTCTGGCCACGCCAATCAGCATCATTTTCATCGTCGCTTACAGCATTTGCATAAATATTGCTGTCCATATCTTTGCCATTAATTTTCATATTTGCAATACGCATACTGATACGTCCGAATCCCATGCAAGTACTTAAATGTGTTGCAAATTTAGGTCCTGGAAAGCGTTTTTTACATTTGGGGCATTCACATTTAATTGAATCTGCATTATTAAGCGTAAGATTATCGATTGATTCTAATTGGGATGGCATCTCTTCGAGATTTAAGTGACCACGTTTGTAACTTCGATGTGCATCGAAACATACTCCTAGAATGATTTCATCTAATAGCTCTTCGTACAAACTCTCACTAACCACTTCCAATAGTTTCGGATGTTTTACAATTACATTAAACTGTTCACATGCCTGGTTAATATATTTATCTACACTATCTGGTTGACTCATTTTTCGATTATTTACGAAAAAATGAACCATAAGTTATTTAATCTGTCAATAAATTAAAAACATAACCCTCTTTGATTTTATAAACATATTTTTTATTTTAAACAATATATTGATTTATATCGTTGGAGATTAATCTCGATACTTGAAAAAATAGTTATTATTACAATAGTTATAAATACAATCAACAATGGCTATCAAAATTTTTTTAGTTTAACAATTATAGTATACAAAAATTAGTAGTTAATATATTACATAATATTTTTATAAACTATTACAATATAATTTCAACTATAACTATACAGAAGAATAAAGAAATTATAATCAGCCAGTATCCTATAAAATAAACGAAAAAACTTGATTAACAATAAAATATATTCACTGCATTCAATTTCATATTTACCCCAAGTTGAATCTTTACGATCAATAATACGTATATTTTGAGTTTCAGTACGTATTCGAACGTGTGTTCGATCCATATTATCAGCTAAATCATCAATAATTTCTAAAACAATACATGACAATATTTCAGTTTATCATAATATCACAAAATTGTTTTTATATACAAACATAATTTTTAAATGGATTTTGTAGGTACGATTGCGATAAATCGACAACGTACATCGAAAATTGCAATTGATCTTGTCTAAGTCTACTGAGTTCAAAGGAACTAAATAGTGGTAGTAGTTCATTTGAGTTCATTGTCTTAGTTCTGGCGTTAAAATGACAATTCAATACCGTTCGTACATAATTTGTATGCCATATGAATGATAATTTCGTGAAAACGGATAATAACTTTAGGATTCTGGGAAATTCTTTAATACTAATAAGTATAATTTATTGGTCATTATTTTGTTGTTACATGTATGTATATTAGGGTATTCTTTAAACAATTCGGATACATACAATTTTCCTCTTTCATATATTTAAATTAAAACCTTATTGAAGCATAGAGAAACTTGTATGGGACTAGAAGTAATTAATATAAAATTTCATAGTGCATCTAAATACATGCAATTCTAAATACCATGGGAATAATATTGAAAATGATTATGTATTATTTACATTTCATCAATCGAAACCCAGGCAATCCAAACCAAAAGACACCATTACATACCAGTAGGGATTACCATTCATAATATTCGTGGTCATAATATTTAAATTATCGTCTAGAAATTACATTAAACCTATTATATTACATAAATCAAAACACAGTTAAGGAGGGAAGAAATGTAATGAATTGCATAAATTTATCGTTGAGAGAGAACGGTATAAAATTTTTTGGATTCAATGAGAAATTTAAAGGAAGCCGCCTAATAATTTTTTCTCTATTTCATGTAGTCTTCTCCAGACAATTTGCATGGAAGCCTGTCCCTCTTTCATATATTTAAAATTAATACAATATACGTAAGCAAAAAAATTTCATTACAAGGATGATGAAATAATATTTTCCAAGCATTTAGATTTAAGTATCTGTAAATGTGATAAATCTATTGTCATTTGATTGGCGTATCATTCTGTGAATGAAAGTGATCATATTGTATATTGATATTTAAGTTTATTTAGCCAAGCACTTTTACTGAAAAACTGTAAACAAAGCTCTACATGATAAAATTTTGCGATTTTCGATAAAACTTTAAAGACACTATAAAGAATTAATGTGAGTTTGATTGGGGGGTATCTTGAAAAATTTTAATGTTAAATTTGGAAATATGAAACAAAAATAATTACAAAAATACCAATTATTTTCGCGCACAATAATTAAAAAATTATTACCAATATAAAATAAAATTTGGCATAAATATAGTAAACAAAAACGTAGGGCGCATCAAAGATTTTCACCACAAAATATAATTATAAAATTTTTATTTTTTACTTTATTTTAATTTTTGTTTCGGAAAAGCTCTTTGAAATTGTTGAAATATTCTCATGCGGACAGTTGACTAGATAGATCACTAGTTCCAATTATTGCCATATACATACCATTTTGCAGACCAACCTCAGTATGAATGGTTTCAGCAATATTTTTCTGTCTTGATATTATTTCAGATAAATGATCCAAACCTTTATTTTGCTCTGTAAAAAAAATTGAAATATTTTAATTATAAACTTGACATTTTAACCTCAAATATAAACCTTCAAGTAACTGTTGTTGTGTTCGTTTAATATCAGCAACTGAATAACTTTGAGCGTTGGATAAAGCCACATTTGAAGTATCTTCTCCAGTTCCCCAATCTACAGTTCCCAAGTCTCGGACATTACTACTTGAAGGAGAATCAGTAAACAAATTACTCCGTTCTTCTGATAATCTATTTTTATCTTTATATTCATTAAACAATGAACTCATGTAAACATTTTTGGATTGTAATAATTCAATCTGACGGTTTCTTCTTTCATACTCTTCAGAAGTTCTTTAAAGCTTAATGTTAAGGTCAGACTGATTTAAAAAAATTTTATTTTAACAGATATTAATGTATTTGACATGTAAATAATGAAATATGATAATGCCGTTTCTATAGCAATAAATTAATGTAATTGTTTATAATTAGAAATAGAGCAATGTGCGTATATGTAGCATCGCTCTGTAAACTGGCTGCCTTTTGGTATTTGAGTTTCTGGGATAATTTTTAACCTTGTGCATTTAAACTTATGCCCACAAATGTGCTGAAACTAAGATATGAAAGTGTGGAAAAAATGTTCCAAAAAACTAATCAAAACAGCGGTTTATTGAAATTTTATATCCGCTTTATACGAAAATTTATTTTGCCAGCGAAAACGTGTTTTCAAATTTGAGAAGGAGAAGTAAATTTTTGAAAAAAAAATTTATTATTGTAAACCGCATAAACATTTAGGAAATTGTTAATTACCATCCCCTCATAGCGGATAAAAAATGCCATCCGTTTTTATACGGCTATCTTGAGAAATTATTACGATTGAGACATATTTTAACGGTTTAAAAAATAATTTCTCAAGAATGTTAAAATAAAATCGGATGGCAATGAGGAAATGCTAACTGACTTTCCGCAATGAGGAAATGCTAATTGACAATCTCCTAAATTCTCATGGTGTTAATAAGAAAATTTTTTTTTCTAGAATGGCCAAATAACAAAAACTTGCTGTATATATCGGTTTTGAATATTTTTTATGGGGCATAAGTTTAAATGTATGTATAATTTTAAATAAGATATGAATTTAAGAAAATTAACTTTAACAATTTTGAATCTTCTCAAAAATCAACAAAATTTCTTAAATTCGCTTATTTTTTTAAAATTTTGAATGCTCTTGAATTTGCGAGTTATTTTCACGTTTAAATGACAGTAACTATATTCTAATTAACATGAATTACAAGCATGATGGTAAAAATAACATGTATTTCAATTGGAATAAATTAGGAATTTTAAAATGATAATTCTGTGCCTCTTCGATTTGACTCATTCGATCCATTCTAAAAGGATACATTGTTCTATACATAGAGGCTTTATCATTCTTTTGTTTTAATTGTTCAATTTGGCTATTGTACTGTTTCAATCCTAAACGAATAGATGCTGAAAGACGAGCAAATTGATCTGATGTTCGGCGTTCTTTGCTCCGGGTACTAAGTTGTTCCATAATATCCCTTTGTAATCTTTCACATGTATCATGTTCCAAAATCCTGGAATAAATTTGCCAGTTCTTAATTAATTCTTAATAAATATTATAAAATTAATATACCAAGGATCCAAATCATTATCAAAATTAATTAGAGCCATATTTTTTATAAAATAACATAAACTTAACCCATACAAATGTCAATTTGACATAAAGGAATTAGTATGAATTTACGTCAAAATTAGTCAAGTGCATATCTGTATTAAATAATTAAAATAAGTTTCATAATATGTTGACATATTGTTTTTAAAATTGATTTCAAATTCGGATTAATATTTGATTCATTAAATTTTGAATTATTTTTTAAAATAAAATTATTGGTAAAATTAAATAGTGTTTATCATGATTGAAAAAACATGCGCATTTCAACGAGGTCAAAAACTAGAAAATTAGTATGGTGACATTTATACATTCCATTCATAATATAGTTCGCAAGTGAATCAGTATTTTTCTAGTGAATAAAAGTTGAATACAAAAAAATTTATGTGAAAATGTTGTTGTATTGTGTGTAGTTATATTTTCTACAAAATAATATTTTAATAGTTTTGTTTTGACCAGTTTTTTTGTTTTTTTGTTGTGAGTGTTTTTCATCTGAAAACAGTTGTTTTACGGATTTGTCAATTATTCAGGTAAAATAACATCATTATTTTGCATACCATCTTTCCATATGTGTTTGATATTTTCGTGTTTGTTACCTTCGTTATTTATAATTTTGATTTGAGTGTTGGTGTTTTAATTATTACTCACAAAGAAATTTTTAGGTATAATAATAGGAACTTATCAGATAAAGGTAAATTTTTGAGTGTCCGTGAAGGTGTTTTTCTGCATATGTTATTATGTATTCTCTTTATTTTCATATGTTGTTATTGTAAACATATTGTTTATAAATGGATATGTTTATATAATTTAATTATGGTTAAATTTTGAAGTTCGACTTCCTTGTTATTAACACAAAACACGACGAGACTACATATTGTAGGCAAATCATAAAAATAAATGAAAATTTGTAAAGCAAAAAAGTTAGTGTTATAAGATAAAAATAACTTTCTTGTATGTCCTGTAAACTATTAAAATAATTAAGTCGATAATAATTTTAGCTTGATTTCGAAATTAAAAAAAAGGCTACCTAAAAAAATTGTCGATTTAAAAATTAGACCAAATTGAAATTTTATACTTAAAAATCTGACAGATGCCATTTGAAGATGATTGTGGCTGTTAAAATTATCTTATATTGTCAAAATTCAATGGTAATAATAAGCATACAAAGTTATAGTACTAGATTTATCGCCTGTTGTGGCTACAAAACTTAATGATTCATTTAGTTCGAGATTTTAGCTAAAGAAATTAAGTACTTGCGATGCGTTTCTATAAAGTGTGCATTAAATACACACATCATCTGATTGTTTTCTCTAAAAAGTTGTAGAATTTGATAATCGCACACAAAAATGAAACAATTCATTTGTGCTGATAATATTAATTCCTTTATTATTTAAGCGTCATAGCAGATAATTTTAGGTTAAGTTCTATCTAATCTATTCGAACCAACAAAAACAATTTAGGTTACATTTGATGAAACCCTGTATTGTCATGTACACTTGAAATATATAAATAAGGATCACAATGGCATTGAGTTTTCGAGAAACATAAATAAATTTTACATTGCGCATTATTTTCAACAAAATTTTATTACTTTTATGTAATATTGAAAAATAAAAAAGTTTGAAATATTTTTACATGAATGATATTGTCTAGTAGTTGTAAAAAAATGACTAAGTACGAGATAAGAATTTATAAAAAATTATCATTATGAAAATAGTTTATTAAGTAAGTGAATTTAAAGTTACTTGTATGGTCTTAAAAAATTTTGCAATTTTTGTAAAATTGCAACTTTTTTTGCTGTCTGTTTTTACTTAACTTACCCCACCCCCTCTTTCAAACGCGTAAAAACTGGTGACGTAATGAGTTGATTCGTTCCAGAACGTGATTCTGTACTTCTTATACAACGATTCATTACTCAAAAAACTTAATGCTTTACAAGAAAGAACCTTACCCAAAATCTCCTACGATCTCTTAAACTGTATAATTTGTTAGTGGAAATAGGCACAATCAAAAAATTGTAAATTAGATCTGCGCAGCTTGACAAGTTAAGCTTGTTGGACAATTTAGCTCCTAAAAATATAAACCATTATTTTACTCTTGACTACTTTCTGAGATATTCAATGAAATGACTCCGAGATTCTGCTTTTCATATAGTTTTTCACGTGGTGTCTCCAAAACTACGCACATTTTATCGATTTTTAAACTGATCTATAAACAAAATTCAAACATATTGTCGAAATAATAGTACTCTTTCTTGGATTCGTGGAACATCCGGTATCATACATTATGATCTCATGTGAAGAGGTTTTATTAATATTGGTTTTTGTTCAATAACTCTCCATTTACTTTCACAATGAGAGAATGTTATATAAATTTAAATAATCATTACATATATTTTAGGACTTGCAGAAAATAATAAATTGCTTTAAACAAATGCAATTAAAAAAAAAAAAATACCTACCTTGTAGCGGTTTTTAAAATATATTTGTTGTTGTTGTTAATTCTCACTAAATCTTAAAAATTGATGTCACGATTGTTGTGTATATTTTTGACTATTCATGTGGTAATTCGCTCTTACAGCTAGTATTAGCCTTCTCTTAATAATAAAATATTTTCAAAAATTTGTTTTTTTTTCATATACAATCGTGGAATCTAAAAATACAATACTCTTATCTTTTTAAAAACATTAAATCCTCCATTGTTATGCTGTGTTGAGTGGTTTATCAGAATTCACTTTGTTTATCCTAAAACATGCATTTTAGACTGAAAAAAAAAATTATTAAAATACACCATAAAATTAGTATATTTTATAATTTTAAGTGTGAAAGATACTGGTCGTTGCGTTTTTTTATTCCATGAGTATACATTGCCTATTTTATCAAAAATTGTTACACTCGTTTGGGTATTTTGACTCATATCTTCCTTTTCAATTCTTCCTTATTTTAACGCTGACAGGTTCATTAGTAATTTTAGATTCATTCACTAGTAATCTCAATTCCATTTGAAATGTTATGATTACCATTAAAATAAGCTGTATAAATTTTATCGCAGAATCTTTCAGCCTAAATTCGTTAAGTTTTAAAAATTACATTTAAGAATTTTGAAAATTTAGCTTTCTAACATAAAATTTACAATTTTGTTTTGTATCAAATGTCATTGTTGAATGATGCCATAAAAAATATTTTTGATAAGGAAATCAATATGAAAAAACTTTCTTTTGCAGAATAATATAAATATTATTTTGGTATCTCTATGTATGTCTGACTAGACTTTTATGATTATTGTGTACTACAAATTTATTGGTTATGCACAGTATAGGTAGTAATTATATGAATAAATAATATACCATTAATAATAAAAAATTGAATTAATATTTACATTAATTTATATATTACTATAAAACTCGCAAAATTATGTATTCAATTGTAAATGATTATAAAAATTACTTTTCATTTAAATAATTCATCTATTAAGTATCACTTAACGAATATTTTTGTTTTTCACGGAATTTTCATGCGATTTTCATGATTTTTCTTACCTATAAATATAGACAATTATAAGCTATGTTTCGTAATTAATATTATTATGTTAGAGTAGCAATAACTATGCTTTTTTTATGTACAGTGTGCTTAGTGGTTCATGAGAGGTGAATTAAATTGGCTGCTAATTTAGGCTCTATGGATGGGACAACTTAATTAAATATAAAATAACGTACCATCCACAGAAGCCCTCTAAACAATTAGACATATGATACGACACAATAATAAACGATTATTGTTTCGTGTGACATCAGAAAATTTTCTATCGTCAACAAAATATTCAATACATTTGAAATTCTATTTGATCGTGGAGAATTAAGATTTGTAGTGTAACTTTAGCGTGTAGATACTTTGAGGATAGTAATTATAAAATTGGAGTAAACAATACGAAAATAAATTATGAAAATATGTATAAATTATTAACTATGGTTTGATCAAACACTCAAGACATTTTCCAAAAGAATGTATATTGATTTTTGTTATCAAGAGTAAATATTTTCATTTGATAAGAAATATATTTTTGGCTCCACGTGAATTAAATTAAAATTTAAATTACACTTTTAAAAATTATGAGAGTATAATAGTGGCGTTAATGGCTTAAATAACAACTACAGGCAACTAGTGGTCCGGATTAGTACTAAAAATTGTTGAATATATAAAAAGTGGACTTACGAGCTTCTATGGGCGTTTACATTCTTTAATAACATTCATTATTTAGTGAAAACTTATATATTTTTTAAAATTAAAACAAGTTATAAATTAAAGAATATTTCATGTAATTTTAGAGTAGTTTTACTGTAACAGGTTTTAGCAGCCAGCCGGTTTATTTAACGTTTGCTGTGTGAGGCGGTATTATTTTTTTAAAATGGCTCAGATTCATTTTGGAGTTTTTGTCGCTTTTCAGCCTTAAAGTATGTACTTCTCCCTTTATACTTCCTGACAATTTAATAAGATTTAGTATATTTAATCTTAATTAGACATTGAATGGTGACTTTTGTCGTAAAATTTTTTTGTTATGATTGTTTTAACTTGGGGTGTGTTTTTTGTGATTGTATAAGAAACCTCAAAAAAACGTCGAAAAGTTCGAAAATTTTTTTCCGCTCTTTATGAGTTTTCTAGGATAATTAAGATCTGCAAAGTTCAAAAATAACATTTATTTTACGATTGGTCGACTAGTTTTTGAGATATTATATGAAATACATCCGCTAAATCGGCATCTATATCGGATTTATGCAGGTATCTCAAAAACTAAGCATCCGATCGTTAAATAGATGTTATTTTTGAAATCTACGGGTCAAAATATACTTATAAACATGGTTTTTCTCGAAATCGGATTAAAAATTTTTTTTTCAAATTTTTGCAATTTTTTAAGGGGTACCCCTTTGAAAAAATCGAAAAAATTGGGAAACATTTTTTGCACCCGATTTGGATAAAATACATATTCTAGGATAATTTCAACCCGCAGATTTCAAAAATTATATCTATTTAACGATTGGACTAGTAGTTTTTGAGATACTGCTAAAAATCCGATCCAGACGCCGATTTATCGGTTGTATTTCATGCAATATCTCGAAAATTAGTCGACCGATCGTAAAATAAATATTATTTTTGAATTTTTTAGACCTCAATTATACAAGAAACCCCATAAAAAGCGAACAAAAAATTTTGAACTTTTCGCCAGTTTTTTAAGGTTGAAAGAAAGTAATTATTATATAATTATTTAGTATATTTTCCTGTGAAGGAAAGTCAATATATCCAAACATGCTTTGCACACATCGAAATGTAATGGCTCCAACTTCCATAGTGATTGATTCAATATCAATAGTATGATTTTTATATTGTTAATTTTACACCCACTTATGGTATTTAAAAGAAAACAAGGATTGTTTACAGTACTGTACTGTTTGACTTTACATGTTATATCATTTTATTATTTTATTCAACTCTAACTGTACTATTGAAAATATTATTGTATGTGTTTTGAATATTAAATTAATTGTACTTGATTTCAGATTTAAAATTTTTCTATAAATCAATTTAAATATGTGCACATAACAACTAATTGTCCTAATTGTTTAAATAACCAGCATATGAGTATCATTGAATTGCTTATAAAAATTTTTTGTAATTGAACTGTTCTTCTGTTTCGTGTTCCTTTTTAGAGCAATGATACGCTTAGGTCAATATTAAGTTAGTTTTTTGTTATTTTGCTTTTTTACTTTATATATATATATATATATATATATATATATATATATATATATATATATATATATATATATATATATATATATATATATATATATATATATATATATATATATATAAATATAAAGATGTATAAACTACCACCCTCACCCTTTCCCGGAATTTTTACCTATCCTTTGTTTACTGCTATTGTCTATTACGGTATTAAAAACAGTTTGGCCCTGGTCTATTACTACCACAGATACATAGACATCTTCGAATAAATAGAGCATATTTATTAATTTTGAAGTGTCCCGACTTATTTGGGCTATATATATGTCAATTATTATATAGACAGTAATGAATTACTATTTTACCTTACGCTTGATCTCTGGCCGACTTGGAGTATATTTGTGATTAGAAATTTTACATTAATTGCGTTTTTTTTTTTCAATTTTTTTACTAAATCAATACATTTATTTTGTTACAGAATGAGTAATACGAGTAGCAGTAGTTTTAACAATACTGTTGCTAGTATAGCTGTAACAGCAGCTTCATTAGCGTTAAATATAACAAGTACAATTGGTGCTGAAACAGATAATTCATCTGCATCGATATTATCAGCATCATCAACAACGCCATCACCACCAGCAGCAGTATCGATATCATCATCCACAGTATCACCTGTACATGCTCAAGTCCCTGCCACTAATATATTTTTACAGACAAAAGTTTGTCAGGGTATTGCTGGATTCTTTGTATGGGCTGCATTATTCTTAACATGTCAACAGGTTAGTCAATTTATTTCTAAATTTTTAATATTTTAATTAATCAAAGTAAAACAATACTGGTTGAGTTTGTACTTTTTTTATTTAGTCGAGGATATCTAGCATGAAAAATGTAAATAGTCAAAAAATCGAACCATAATCTTTTCGATTTAAAATGAAGGACGCTTTATAAACAATTATAGAAAAATTATAAATTATTTTTATCTCAAACATTATTTAATACATATCTGCAATTATTTATAAGAAATGCCATTTAGTTTAAAATTCTTTTTTTTATCCCACTGATAACACAGCGTAAACACCGTACCAAAACGTATTTTCAAATTAAACCAACAGTCACAGTCAGTTCTTGTATGGGTAACCCATTGGGAATGATGTGTTGTATTGTAGGTAAATACTGTAGCCACTGATGACACTAGGCAGCACTTACAAATTTTTTCTTAATTAGATATTTTAGTTTTTTTTTTTTATTTAGCCTTATTTTTTGCGGATTTTATATAATATCATAGTCTAATGTTTTAACAATCTTGTTTAAACAAATTGAATTATTAAAATAAAACTTGGATGGACTTGAGTGTGTAAAAGTTCAGGATCGCAGTCTATGGATTTTTTTATTTATTTTTTTTGATCTCTTTTTCAACTACTAAAGTTATATAGTGACAGTATATATTCAATTTATACAACACCAGTACACAACAATCCTAGATGGTCATCCACTCATGTTCTGACTGTGTCTGTTGTTGCTTAACTTTGTTGATCGGTTTAGATCGGTAATTACGTTACGTCAGTGAGGGCGGTCTTATTATACTACTTATTGTTTTATAATTTACTAATTTATTATACAGGCGAATTACTTAATTAATGATAATTTTCTTTATTTATGAATGTTTTATTCTTTCAATAAAATTTAATAAATTAAGGTTAAATTAAGCAATCAAACAGATTATAAAAAAATTATATATGAACTAAATTTAAGATACAGGCACGTTAAGGAACAGACCTAATTAGTGTACACTAAAGGTAGATTAAGATGTGAACTTGTATCTCATCTATATCAAAGTTTCGATACTTTTTTCAGGCTGAATTCAAGTAAAACATTTTTTGAACTTTCAACAAGTTTTCAAAATATGAATTTTTTATGAATGTCATCACTATTTCAACTCATTTTTCAAACGTTCACTTTGTTATTTATTATATATGATTTGTATATAGTTTTCCATGCATTATTATTCATCTCTGACAAGATAGTATCATCATCGTTGTAAATCAGAGTGAATATATGAACTAACTTTTTCAATTTTTCTATCCTTTTACACTCTTTTTTAAATGAATATTTTTCTACGTAACAACATTCAGTATCATACAGAATATTATTTCTCGTGAGAGTAATTCTTTATGTATTTTATAACATATAAGATACTATTGGTATCCAGGAGCCGATCATAGAAAATTCTATCTTATATTATCACAAAATTAAACAATTTCTGGAAGTTTTGGAAATATAGAGCAGGGTCGATCATTTTTGAAACAAAAATAATTTATAGTAGAATGAAATCCATTTGAAACGGAAGAGAATATAACAAAAATGAAAGGAAAAATAATTTACGATCGGCGATCTCAGGTCGGGAAGTGGGAGAGAGGCGGTGTGTTTTTAAGGGTAAAACACGATTTATCTCGATTCCCGGCAAAACTACAAGTTCTACGGAAAAGTTCAATGGTAAAGTAGTTAATAAAAAGATCTGTTTGTATTTACAATTTTTTTTACATAACCTCAAATTTTATGTGAAAAATTGAAAAAAAAAATTAAATTTCTATTTCTTTTTGAGTGTTGTATACAACCATAAAAATTTAATCACTAAAAATTGTTTTTGCCTGTTCTAAAAATTGTTCTTCTCTACCCTGAAGGACATCTGATCCTGGTTTCTTTATCATGGTACCATCCCTTGGATATCTCTTTTCCAACAAAAAAAATCATAAAAAAGGGTGAATAAAAAACGCAGCTATATGCGAATACGCATTTCACTAAAAATAGTTTTTGCCCTTCTCTTCCATTTGGGACATCAGATCTACTAAATTTGAATGAAACCACAAGGGAAGCACTAACTTTCAAATACAAAAAGAATAATCAAAAACAGTTCATTGCAGTCCTTTTATTAATTAATCTAATAATTAAAGATAATTAAACTTAAGAATTGAGGTATATTTATTACGGACCGATGTCCGTCGACAACATATGCTGCGGGCACTTGGACTGCAGTCTTATCAAACGGGAAGAGTTTACCGCAATTGCTTCTCTTAGAAACTGTATATTTTACCGTTACCGTAGTACATATGTTATTTATATTTTCAGTTATAGCAAATTTACTTAGAAGACTAGAATATTAGAAAACAGTTTTTCTGTAAACTACTTCTTACATGAATATAAGTTAGTGGAAAATAAATTACAAATTGGATGAACGGAAAAACTTATGGGAGAAATATGTTAGAATTTGTGTGTGTTATATTTTGTTTATATTTTGTGCATTTTCATTGGTGATTCTTGAGTATCTCGACAAATATAATTTTTCTAGTAGAATTATCAAGAGTAAATAGTTTAGAAATGTAATTGTGAGTACGTGAAAAAGTGTAATGAATATTGTTTTTAGTAGTTTTAACACTTGGCTTATTTCAATGACTTCACTTCACGGTTCATTTGAAACTTTACAAAGTATGGAAAACTTTGAGGCAAAAGAAATAATTTTATTAGCATTGATTATATCCACACGGAGTGTGGAGTACAAAATATCAAACACTCAGTATTACTGCTCAGTTTGTGAATTTTAATTCGATTTTTACCTGTTGCGATTTAAGAAAAGAGCATTTAATGTTTACTTCAATTGCAATTGCAACTCGTAGGCAGAAGGGTTATTCGATGGTCATTCCATTTTGAATTTACGAATACATTACGAAAGCTTGCAAACGTAACGAAACGAATTGAAAATAATCAAAGCAGTCATCTTTTTATATAGGGGATGTGCATTTAATTGTTATGTTGGAAGTGTATTTACTAGGATAGCATGATAGCAGAATTTCGACATGCAAGACCATTTAAATATATTTACCCAAGGTGTCCAATGGTCAGGGAAATGTGAAAAACCTGGAATAGTCAGGGAATTTCGAATTTGCTGAAAAACTTAATAATTATGGAATATTTATGGAATTATTAAGAAGAATTATTATGGAATAGTAATAAAAATTGGCAAATTATGCAAAGAGTCAGGAATTTTTTTCTTGATTTTTTTAATCCAATAATGATGCTCAATCGTGAACAAGTCTTAAAAATGACGAATGATAATAGTTCATATTTATAAAAAATGGTCTAAAAAAAGTCAATATGAGGCCTGGAAAAGTCAGGGAATTTCGTTCTTGAAATATAGCAACCACCCTGTCACCAGAAACTGAAAAATAAAATCGATAAACTTAAAAATAAATTTAGATATTTATATTAAAAATTCATTTAAATATTATTTTTCTTTCCGTGAATTTATTTTCTCAAATGAACTTAAAAATTTATTTCCAATATTATGTTTTTTGCCTGTAATTATTAAACACCTTGTATTCCAGTATTAGAAACAACATTGTGTAATGGACTGGACGTGAGTAGCAAAATTCATTTTTTATGTTTTCATTTTATTCGTCAGAAAATCTTTCAACCAATCCCATTCTCATTCATCGTGCTAGAAAACTTAAGTAGAAAAGTATAAGAACTCTTGACTTCATGTTGTTGCAGTTCAGTAAAATGTATCTGTATATAGTTTATTTTATCTGTGCTAGAGCTAGTAGTGCTATGCAATACAATTTTTCACTGGTGGATAGACACACGTGATGTGCTATAGTTTTTCACTTCTAGAGTGTTCAAGTCTATTAAAAAAATAAATAAACTTTTTCTCACATAAAGATAAATAGTTAGTTTTACACAAGAAAATAAATTTTGTTAATTTAAAAGTTGTTGCTTTTATTTTCTGCAAAATAGCTCTTGGCTAGAGAGAGAGAAAATGTATAATTACTTCAGATTCGACACATTGATGAAATGTTATGTAATTGAAAGGTAACAGTGGAAAAAAACTTGTTAATTGTTCAAGAATTTTCATAAATATGTATTTAAAAATCTAAACCCGTACAGTGCATAGAACGGGGAGAGACTTCTTAATTGATTAATTAGAAAATTTTAAATTATTTGTTCAATTGTTTGCATGTAAATTGTATAGTAAATGTCGAATAAAAATCATTGAATAATAACAAAAAATGACATTTAACTGAAGTTTTTGGTTCGAAAATTGAAAAAATGATAAATAATTATTCATTTTTTTGTTAATAAATTTTGAGAAATTTCCTATGTTACATCATATATCATTCATAGACTTACATGTCATTTGATTGATGAAGTAGTATTTTGTAACCATAGAGGCGAATGAAAAAATTTTGATGCTAGGTGTCTGTAAATTGAAAATAATTTGCAATTAAAAGAAAATTCTTTATGCTCCCATTTATGTATTTTGTACAAAAATTTTTATTTTGCAATTTAAAATAACACGAAAAACCGGTGAATTTTTTTTTTTATTTGCCAAATTTTTCCACCGATAGGCAGTGTATTTCTGTTTTGGCTAGATATTTTTACTACATAAATTTTTCATAAATTAGGTATAAAATATATCTTTGACATCAAGTTGTGAGAATTACTATATTTTCCAGTGCAATACAAAACACTACTAATATGAAGAGCTTTGTGTATATAGTCTTCATGACAGTACGCTTATTTAATTAATTTGTGTTATATGACATTGGTGTAAACAAAGCTGTCGTTTCAAATAAAATAGTTGTGCACAGAAATTAACAACAAATATTCTTTTTTCTACAACAAAAAAATTTAATTAAAGTTATAATAGAAAATTAATTAGTTTATAAAAAGCATAGTACTAATTAAACTGTGTAACTGCATATACCTATCTATATATTTTAATTTCTAAATGGAATAACAAAATTATTATTATTTTTTTTTTTTTTGAAAAAAACATGCAATATATTTTTATTTCCATTGAATATGCAATTAAATATATGATTTCATATCTACTAATATAAAACCTAATAATTAACAAGAATTTGTTTCAATAATGGAGCATAGTTTTATCATTATAAAAATAATTTAGTACTTAAAAACACAGAAACACTTACTCCTTAATTAAAAATTAATTACTTATAATCGTTTAAATAAATTTTTGGTTATTGAATTATAAACAAGGGACAAGAATTAACAAAAATTGACGGAGAAGTAGACTTATTAGTCATTACATTTTCGAACTTTCTTATTGGATTTTTCAATTTTTCGAAGTTTCTTACTGGATTCTTTTGAACCTTTAGTTGTGAAGAATTTCTAGTTTGTTTCTTACGTCATAAGGATCATATATATTGTAGAAATATCTAGAAACTAGATCTGTGGACACTAGAATTGTTGTCATAATTACGTTCACAATTTTCATGATATTACTTTGTATATAATTGTTGCATTTTAACGTAAGTACTTAACGTAAGTATGAAATATTCGATTGTTATGTTGTGTTGAGAGGTTTATCAAAATTAATTTTGTTCTATCTATCTAAAACTTTGTTCAATCTATGAAAAAGTTATAAAATACTTCATAAAATTAATGTATATTATAATTTTAAATAAGCGTCGAAGATTCAGGTTGTTGCGTTGTTTTTATTCCATGAGTATACCCGTATACAATTATATACGTATGTATACGATGGACTATCCATACATAATTATTCAGACAGTTCCAGCACATATTGTGCAATGATTTTACGTATCAAAGGATCACTTTGACGTATCATTTTGACGCTTTTCGTATAAAAGGACGATTTTTGTATGTCAATACAATATTTTATTAAAAAGTATAATGTGAACACAGTAATACACCCGGTTGTTATGTGCGATATGTATACCCCATTTCAAAATATATTTATTATTCTTAAATTGAGTAATTTAATGTCAGGCGTAAAATTTTTTCTACGTGTGCATTCCTTCACTGCAATTGTATTTTTAATTATACTTTAGTGTCATGACATGTTATCCGGTTTGTTAATATTGATCGATTTATCAAATAATTATTTTGTGATTTCAGTGTTTAATTTCAATCTTATTAATAAATATGTTTTTTAAACTAATTTCTTAAAAATTTTTTGAAAACTGTTCAGTTTAATAATAGTTTACTTGAAAGAATAATCAATATTATAAAGGTTTGTATTATTTTTGTATGAGGTCATATATCTATCTTACTGTTGAAAGTAGTTATGGTAATGAGGCCATATGACTGACTACTACTGAATTGTTTACAAAACACTTCTAAAATATTATTATGAATGAAAATTTTATGATATAATTTATTCTTTTCACATTTTATCATTATCGGTTAAGTCATTTTTATGATTACAATTTGATGTGTTTGTATATGAAATTCGCGTAAGGACGTGTGTGGCTATACAATTTTTGGCAGTGATATCAAAAGGAATTATTATATCTTTCATTTAAACGTGTGAACTGTTGTATTAATAAAAAAATTTAAAAAAGAAGAACTGCCTTCAAAAATGAGCTTAAAAGTAAGAAATAATTTTTAATTTTCTTTGTGACCAATTACGTTTTTCAGTCGACGCCAACAAATAAACTTTTTAGCTGAACATAAGATTGGCACCGATTTCGAAAGTTAATTGGTCACAAAGATAAAATTATTTTTTACTTTTCAGTTCATTTTTTTGAAGGCGGTTTTAGTTTTTATTTTTACTGAGTGTTTTTTATAACCATGAAATCTAGTGATTAAATTTCATCCAAATGAAAATTGTTGTTTTGCCCCTTCTCTCCTCTTAGTGACATCAGATTCTAGTTTCCTTATCCCATGGGATATCTACTTTCCAACAAAAAAGGAATAATAAAAATGAGTTCATAAACGATGAAGTAACCGCGAATACATTACTAAAAATTAATTTTGTCTTTTCCCCTCCTTTGGGTCATCAGATCAGAATGATCTGACTGAGACCACGTGGGAAGCACCAAATTTCAAATAAAAAAAGGAATCATCAATATTGGTTCATCCAGTCGAAAGATCTTTGTAACAAACATTTAAAAAAATATGCTTCCGTCTTATGAATTCGGTTAAAAATTGTCCAAGAGAGATCTGAGTTTCGACAACTGAAATATTAACAAATTACAGTTTAAAAGTGACATATTTTTCGAATTTATGGAATAATTGTTCTGGAACGCTTCAGTGTCGAACATTGGACTGTAATACTGCTGTGTCTGATGTTAAATGCAAACAATTACTAAAATAAAATATTCTTTCTTTTTTTTTCTGTTTTTCGACACATCATTTTTAGAACATAAAATAAATTATATAAATGAAATATTTCTGTAAGGCAGACGTTTTCACTTAATCATATTTTTCATGTATTAACAAAAATTATCCAACGAATTTTTTTTAAATATTCATATCATATAAATAAAACGGTCTAAACACAAACCTTCAAATGAATGCATTAAGAATTCATAAATTTCATATATAAATATATCAATATGGTTTGATCAAGGTCAATTAAAATACTTCAAAACTACTTTAAATTCAACTTTTCAATCAGTAAATTTTATTATGTGCTGATTAACTTGGACAAAAAATTTTTATTAAATTTAAACAAAGACTGCCTTAGTATTGTATAAAATGGAAGTTAATGGTAAATACGACCTTGATGTTACCATTGACACAGGATATTATAGTTAGTTTAACGTTTGTTACTGTAAAATTTTGATGTACTGGGTTTACTAAAACAGAATATGAGTAATAGGGCTTTTCATTTTAATTTTCGATTCGTTTTTGTTTCGGACAGAATGTCAAAAAACTAATGTAATAAAATGAGAAGCAAATATTTTCTATCTTTGTCAAACTTATTGTCAACAGTACGAAACAAATTTTAAAATGAAAAGGTCTATTGGTAAATAATAATAGACTTTGTATATTTATACTTGTCCAGTCTCATCAGCCATGGTCAACGAAATGATACACTGAGTTTGAGTACCGATTCATACAGTTTTTTTGTTTACTTCAATTTATTTATCTAGGCATGATAAAGGGATGCAGTTTTTTACATTCTAATAGAGAAAAGCGGTAAAAATATATTTCCCTTCCTGTAGGGAAAACTGTTTTTATTGTAAATATTTGTTTATTATATGACAAACAATATATACCGCGGGTGCTCACACAATATACCGAGCATCCGATAAGAAAGGATTTTCTCAAATTCTATCCCTAACGACGTGAAAAACGGGAACAAAATTTGTATGGGACAACTTGATTCCTTGGTCCAAGCTACTTCAAATTATGCAATCGATGTAATATTGTTTCATTAAATGGAAAAGTTGTTTTCATACTTTTTTCTGTGAAAATTGTTACAGCAAACAGCGTGACCGGATCTACTAGTCTTGTATATGTTACACAAAAATAGTTATAAATCACAATTGCAAACCAATAAATTTAATTAAAAAAATAAAACGAAATTCTACTCATCAATCAGATAACTTTGTATCAAAAAGGAATGAAGTTTTCTTTCATTCACTAGTCATAATATACGATGCTACATTTAAACTTTTTTGTTTGCCATTCGAATATTCCATTTCTTATGTATGAATTTTACCAATTCTCTACGTTTTAGGATAGATTAGATGATTTAATTACATCTTAGGTAACTTATTTATTATATCTTAAATAATGGATTTTTATTCAAACAAACATGTCTTAAAAAACGTTGTATTTGGGTTCTAGTGATGTTGAACGAAATCAACAAAATCGATCCTATTACAAGAACTTAGTAAACAACACTGGGAAGTTGGTAAAATTAAATTTAGAGAATTTAGACCATAGATGTTATAAATTAATTACACTTTTAGTAAAAAATTTTACTTTGCTAAAATTAAAACTCCTTGTAATTTTTTGTGATTATAACCTTAAAAAAAGTTTCAAAAAATTTATTTTGTTTTGATTTTTGGTGATTTTATGAAAAGCCAAACAAATTATCTAAACGTCTCGAAATTTTTTTTCCCCGTTGTTTTTGGTTTCAAAAGTCTAAAATACAAAAATAATAATTATTTAATGATCGAATGGTTAGTTACTTGTGGAAATATTGCTTGAGATTGTATCGACTTATATCGGTCTCGACTAGACATCCAATTGTAAAATAGATGGTATTGGAGTAATTTTTGAAGAGAAATGTATTGTACCTTCTAAATTATCCATAGTTACTCATTTTTGGAGATCACTGTCCTTAGTTGTTAAAGCTTCAAATATCACATGCTCGTTAAACGAACTTAAAACTATTTTATTTTTAGTGGGAAGTGTACAACGTATACCGACCGGCGCATTTTTAATGCAAAATTATTTGCTACTCTCGATTGTGATAACGAAAACCACACGGACGAATCTGTATAGTATCACAAAATATCACAATAACTTTTGTTTCAAGATGCACAATGAAATAATGCTTTTTTAGAAAAAAAAGTGACAACTTCTTTGCACAAAAGATGTTTGAGATAAAACCCATTATATGATGCTTTCTACTAACCATTTTATTTCAAAAAATAAGACAACAACTATACAAAGCTTTCTATTATTATTTGTGATATTGTTATTGTAATAAATATCTTCACAAACAACAAACATATGTTGATTGAACATGAGCTTTTTAAAGAGACCAGCTTGATTGACGTCACAAACTACAAATGTTTGTGACATTGGTTTTGCCTCGTATTGTTTGTGTTACTTCAATCATATTATAATATTAATCGTGTAGGTATGGCCGGCTATTTTATTAGGATTCCGCAACTGTTTACTGTTCAAGTAAACTTCTGACATAATCGATCAGGGTTATGTCATCTCCAGAAGGTATTTTTAATGTTTTACTACTTTCGTCCTTTTAACGTTTTCAAAATAAGTTCATTTAATATATCTTTCAAAATTGGTGAAATATATCAAATTTGAAATTTCATAACGTTATGTCGCTTAACTATGATTGTATTATCGGAATTAACGAGCCAATCGATCTGGTGGACACATGACCCAACTTTAAACCAAAAAATTTAAACACAAAAAATGTTATTTTTTTAACAACGTTTGTTTGAAACATTTGTTCGTAAAATGTTTTGATTCTTCACAATGTTAGCCCAAATTTAAATAATTAATACATATTATAATTATATATAAAATACACTTAAAAATATGATTGAAGTATTTAATTAATTTATTAAAATTAATTATTTCTGGCTTTATTGAAAAAAATGTTTCAACGATTTTTGATCAAACTTCTATTTTTCTAGCCAATTTAATCAAATAAATCCTTACTGTATAAGATTTTGTTATATGAAGAACGTTGGTTAAAAGAAAATCATTGAAAAACATTTTATCGGAAAAATAATTGTATTATGCACGTTTGAAAATACTTGATCATAAAAAAATACAGTTATCTAATTTAAAAAAAAATTGTTTCTTATTTAAATGTATAGATATTAATATTCAATCACCATTTCAGCCTCCAGGAGACAAAATAAATTATACACAATATCTAAGCCAAATTTGTAAATATTTAAATTATATTTGGTTACAATATGTGCTACTGAATATTATGTAAATATTCGTCGCCAAAACAATTAAGTGTAATTTATTTAAATTGTTTTTTTTTTGTGTTACTAATGCCATGGCGAGTCTAAAGAATGTCGCCTAGGGCCTACAGTAGCTCAAAAAAATTTATTATCAATAGGAAAACACACTCTCGACTTCAAATGAATTTTCTTTTGTTGCTTAAAAATTCAATTTATAGTGTCAACCGTAAGGATATACTAAGCAATTTAACAAAAATGTGACATATTACAAATTCCATATTAAATACACAATTTGTATAGTATTTTAAGTTGTTTACCAGATTTAATTTGGTTTATAACATTATTATATAACATTCTTCTGAATTTGATAATATTAAAAAATACATAATGTCTTGTGGCTTCATTGAGCGGTAGAAATGACTCACGTATAGGTCACCTCTTTATCGTATTAGTTTATATTTCCCATATAAATACTGTTAACTTCATCGCCTACTATTTTGAGTATGATGAAGTTAACAACTATATAGTTAATTTCTTGAATGTGATAAACGTGTCTAGCAAATTTCATAAAAATCGGAACACGCGTTCCAAAGTTACAGCAAGACAGATAGATAGGTATATACAGGCAAATGAAATGCAAAATCGCGTAGTTATTATACATACCATAGACCTACCTCAATGCGTTCGATCAAATATGCTGTATTTTATAATTTGAATAAATCTGGGTGTTCAGCTCACCGCAGAGTATTGTCGAGTCGTATTGTTTTCTGTTAAAATTTTTCTTCCTACGCTACTGTTTAGATTTATATATTTCCAAAGGTTAATTTCATAAAAATTTTGACATAATTTATTGGGTTTTTTATTCGGTGTTGTAATTTCTTCAATGTCAACTTGATTTAGTCATTTGTATTTGTTTAAAGATATATAGATTTTAGGACTATTGGCAAAATATCAAATTAATTTTCGTAAATTGTAATTATGCTTCTTGTTTTTTTTTATTTTGTGTTTGTACGGAATCGAAATAAAGATTTAAGAAATGCGTGTGTAAGTTTTCAATGTACAATGCTTCATTTTTTTAACTTGATGAATACAAATATAACATAGTAATCAATTAGGCAGCTAAAAGAATTACGACTTAAGGGCTCACCACAATACGGGTGGAAATATTAAATTTTTCCAAAATATGTAATTTTTAAGAAACAAAAACTATTTTAATAGGATTTAACAGTATTTTATTGCAATCATTATCTATAAAGACCCGCCGAAAAAGAAAATGTTACGGATTTTTTTCTTGCAGATATCCGACATAATTCTGATGAAACGTAATTGGTAAATATGAGTGTATAATTAATTTATAAGCTCGTTATATGGAGGTTGTGTTATCGGTTACATTAGACTTTTATAAAACAAAAATAATAATATAATCTGTATACGAGAAACAACCTTTACAAATATAGCAACAAAGGTGAAAGTAATTGGTATTTAAATGGAAAAAAAAATAATAAAAACAACAACATCGTGATATTAGAGTTAATGTATAAAAAATATTATTCTTCAAAAACAAGTACAAAAATGATGTACATAACTGAAAAATAATATTTTTAATCTCAAAAAATAAAAATACACAAATATATAATTTTTATAATACGAAGTAAGAAGTAGAATTGAAAAACATATACTACTATACATAATATACCAACATACACTCCAATAATTTAAAGAAGGTTCTTCACCTGTTTGAACAACTACAATAAGTGTCAAATACCTCTCCATAAATCTGTTTGAAAAATATTTGTTACAAAGTACCATACGGTAAGTTAGGTATGCAAACTTTGGTTAACTCGTATATCTCATAATAGTGGTAGTATATAATAATTATTCAGAAAAATTGTTGGGTAGTCATGTAAAAACTGACAATGTTGCAAATGACTTTTAGAATATCAAAAGGTTAAATGAATTTGGGATATTTCACATCTAAATGTGAAACTAGACTCAATATACCATAAATAAATTTGTATAACCCCTACTAATCCAGTAGAATGTAACATAACACTAAATAGGTAATTTACAAAAATTATATGTAATGCGATTCTTCAATTACGAAAATCAGGTTGTTTGCCGTATTTTATTCCGCACAAAAAACGGCTGGATCGATTACATTACAGTTATGCGTCGAATGAAACTGGTTGCATGCCGCATCATTCTTACTCTTAAAATAATCCAGGCGGAAAATTATCAGTTATGCGTACTCGTAGACATAGAAAAATGCAACACCTGAATTTTACCTATTTAAAATTATGAAATACACGATTCTTATAGATTGTTTAGTTGTTTTCCAGATTTAATTTTCTTTATTTAACTCAAATATTGACTCTGAAAAACTATAAAATACACCATAAAAATCATATATTTTGAAGTAAGCTATCTACAATTTATAGCATTGGACCTAAAGCGTGTGGTATATGTCAAAATTTTGGATATACAAAAATTATTTAGTTCAATTTACAATCACATAGAATACGAAACCTGTGGAATCATTTCTTTA
The DNA here is from genome assembly GCA_020423425.1 of Chrysopa pallens. Taxonomy (NCBI): domain Eukaryota; kingdom Metazoa; phylum Arthropoda; class Insecta; order Neuroptera; family Chrysopidae; genus Chrysopa; species Chrysopa pallens. Next base: position 61,330,846 of record CM035594.1, read on the forward strand.
TTCTGATATCAACCTAGATAGTTTTGTTATTCTCATCAAAACAAACAATTTTTTGATTTTATTCGATTTAAAATTTCAAATATCAATCACGCAAACTTTTTATTTTGGAACATTCTGTACTTGATGGGTAACTCCTCAAAATAATACCATTTATTTGATTTGTATCTTAACGTTGCAAGTTTGCTTATTATATATTTGCACTTTAAAACAAAAACACTATAAATAATATATTTAAATGTATTTTGATACCACGATAAATATATACAGTATATTTCTAATAAACTGAACATAGTTTTTGTAAATAATAACTTAATTTAACTCATCAATTGAACAATTGGTGACTGGTGACATCCTCGAACTGTATTCTTCCTGAATTCACTCGTCGTATAAAGCTGCAGTTTTTCTTAAAAAATATCACTCGTTGCAATATTTTCGGAAGTAACATTGTCTTGGCAGACACTGGGGTGCCAACATTAGTATAGACATTTCAAAGTAACAAATGTATTACATGAAGAAGCACTACGTACATAATCGTGTTGGGGTCCTCTGCCTGATATGATTGTCGATATGTCAATCGTGGCAATATCAATTGTATGGAATGCATAATGCTTCTTTTCGACATAAGCTTAATTATCATAGAATTGATACGATTAAAAATAATTCTTAGCTTTTGAAAAATTTGATATTCATGGTATTCCAGTATTCTTATGCATAGAAGTCTAGGTATAGGATGGCGATGATTTAAAAAGGCTTCAAAAATTTGACTATAATTTTTTTTTATGTCACTTTTCAACTTTTTCAACTACTCTACTAAAGTTATATAGTGACTACTGTATCTGTTGTTGCTTAACTTTGGTGATCGGTTGAGATCGGTGATGAGTTATCCAATTGTCCTGTTTAGTTTAATAAATAAATCGCAATTATAGCATTAATTTAGTTTTTATGGCATATAAGATAAGATTTTTCACTGAATACAAAAATCATGTGAAGTTAAACGCAAAAATAAATGCTTAATTGAATAATTAACAAAAATTGAATTTTGAATATTATTTCGTGCCTCGTATTTTCCCGTGATTCAATTCTTTCAATTGATTGGTGGTTTAAAATACTTGAAAAATACTATTTTAAATTTTATTTCCCATAACATACAAAGTATTATTTTGTTGTATAAATTTTAAGTGATGAGGCTAAAATAAAATATATCTTCCAGTTACTTTCAATAGCACGATATTGTTTAAAATATTGTTTATGAAGAGATTTTTGCGTTTACTTTATTATTTTTATAAAACCAAGGTCAATTTGTTAGCAGCTTCTTTTGTTCATTTTATAAAGTTGAAGTATTCGTAAAATTCAATTGTTTTTATATTCAATTGTTTAGATGAAGAGGAGTCAGCGTGGTTATACAATACTTTTATTATCTATTTAACAAATCAATTGTATAATTTTTTTTTTAAATAAAAAGGAAAGTTGAAAAACCGGCAAATTACACAATCAAAGTTTTGGAAACATACGAATTTTAAGTAGAACAAAGGCATTGCCAACAAAGGGCACTGAACTTTGTCGTGTTTTATTTAAATAAGTATATGTCAAGAACAGCTTGGCCGCTTGGGTTGCAAATTAGACGAAAAATTTGTATTTTTACATCTTTGCAAAATAATTTAATAAAATTTTCTGTGACCGTAAGCTGATTGCATTGTTGCGCGATTTTCTGTTTTTTTTTCCTTTACTCTGAGAATAATCGATTTAAAAAAACTTAAATTCTAAGCTATATTACGCGTAATTGGATTAATGGTTCATGAGATATCGGTATTTAAGCGAAAATATAAATTAGAAAATGTATTTACATAAATAACTGCTCCGATGGAACGGCTGTACAATAAAAAAAACGGCTGTATAAATTTAACACGAAAAAGAAGGGTGTAATGAAAGTAAAACGTTTTGCTCAGTATTCTTTTTAGATCAGTATTAGATTCAATTAAATAGTATTTAATAAACAGTTATTATTCAAATTTTTATAGATTTGAAACTTGTTAACACCTCTCTTGATTAAATTGTTTACTCATTTGCTGCTTTTTATATGTGATACGTTTGCTACAAATGAGATCTAGTGAATATGAAGGCATAGACTCTGGGACTATACGTGGAAAAATCTTAAACATAAATATGTTTTTTTTATTGAATAGTTTATTTGTAAATTTAAACTGGATAATTCTTTTGTGCGTAAAATTTAATATTGTTTATCACGCTTCAAGTATATCTAATTGTTTACAAGCTACAACTGAGTAATATCACAATATGAAATTAATTTAACAACATGAATTAAGTTTTATTGACCTTCCAAAAATTTGTTATAATACTTTGTATTTTAAATTTAATTACCAAATTACGTATCATATCCTCAACACACAAAAAATAAATGCAATAATTGATTTTTTTTATTTCTTTATTTTTTTATTTATTTTTTTTTTAATTATCTACTTTTAATGTCTATGTGAGAATGATTTTGAATATGAGAGTTTTTTGTTTTCTGAAAATTATGTGCTAGGCTACGCAAAAAAAAACAAGGAAAGATGTATTATTTTGTGTTACATTTTTGGAACATTTTATTCCAAAATACGAGTATCATTTTAGCTTAACATCCCAATACTTATATATTTTACCAATTTCAACATTCATTCAAAATTTTTTAACCAAGGGCCCAATTAAAGTTTCTTATTTTTCTTAACTCCTAAATATGAAGTTCAGTAGTAGAAAAAAAACGTGCATTATTGTACTCGTAACGTTTTTCGATTTAATTCATTTTCTAGAAGAACAAAAATTTTTGTATACTCTTTAAATGATCTTAAGCAACAAAAAAACAATTGAGTTTTATTAATTTTTGGAAAAATTGTTATCTCCGAAATACAGATTAAAGAGAAATATTAAAAAAATTCTATTATGGTAACCATCTTGCACTTACAAATTTTAATTTATATTTTAGAGCAAATATAAAAATTCCTTTTTTGTTAAAAAAAAAAACAGATAATAATAAGACGTGGTTTTTAATTTCAAAATTATCGATAATTTAATGTGATTAAGATAAATGTTTTAAAATAATAATCATATAAAAGATGTCAATTTTCATTAATTTTACAAATTCTCTCATTATCTCTAAACCTTATCTAATTTATATCACAATTGTTTCGGGTCTGTTGATATATATTAAATCACATACAATTTAAATCAAGGTTAGTTTTACACGTACAAAATAACTTAATTAAACAAAACTGTAACAATATAAAGTAGAAGTGTTGGACTGAAAGGTTATGAATTTAATTCTGTTTATAATAAACAGAATAACAACATAAACAGTAAAGATTTTTGTTTGAATATAATTTCATTTATCAGCAATAATGGAGAACTGTATTTGTTCATAATAATAAGTATAATATTATGCATTCTTTATAGATAAATAAAATATTTAAACTTAAAATCATTGATCATTTGCAAAAGCCAAACATCCTGGGAATTTATTATAAACAGACTTTAAAATGAAAATAAATTTTATAATTATTAATGAGAACTCTAGGATTTTTCGATTTTTTGCCCCAATTTTCTAGATCAAATTATTTTGTAAACATATTCGTACATCGCGAATAAGTTTTGTGTCTATTATTGACTATGTATGTTTCTTTGTAATTGAAAATGAAAAACCTCGGTGATACCCATTTTTTTATAATTATTAAGATTGTGTCGAATACTGTTCCAAACCATTTTGAAGCGTTATTCCATAGTTATCGTACTCCCAAGTTAGAATCAAATTTTGTTATACCGCCACTAAATTATCGAGGTTACTACTACTTTTTGTAACATCATTTTCATACACGTATTAATAATATGTATAAACAAAACAAGAACTTAGAAACTATGTTAATGTTTGTTGTATGTACTACGTGAGACTTCTTTTTTTCTTACAATTCTACCCACAATATACGGACGGACGATTGTTGTTGGTTAATATATAAAATAAAATGAAAAAAAATATTACAGGAAAAACAATGATTGTTATTATTAAAACAATAAAATGTAGACCACTATAATATTGTTGTTCGTCTGTTTTTTTATATCTACAACATTTCTGTTATTCTTTGTTAAGATTCCGTATAAGTAGGAATGTTTTCATGTTTTATACCAAAATAATTTATATACAATATACTGTGTAAATTTAAACTCATCCACGTCTGCCTGAGAATTTCAAATAACTTGTGATTTACTACTTTTTAATAAACGACTTGAGTGTTTAGAAGTCAATTAAAGGAATGTTTTTCATTTTGAAGTATGGAATCTTCAAACCATAAACTTGATACACACTCGATTTTAATATTTATATAACAATATGTTATTATTCTTGAAGAAAATCGACCAAGTATATTATTAGTAATTCTGTTTAAAACAGACTAATTAAGGGTTTCGTTGTATTGCATTTATATTGTATGTTAAATTTTTATATCTATAAATAGACTACAGCATTTATATATATATATATATATATATATATATATATATATATATATATATATATATATATATATATATATATATATATATATATATATATATATATATATATATATATATATATATATATATATATATATATATATATATATATATATATATATATATATATATATATATATATATATATATATATATATATATATATATATATATATATTATTTGTGGAATTTTTCATTGATCCTTTCATTGACTCTCTTCAAATTCGAATTTTTTTATATCAAGCTTAAACATTGTTAGTATTATTATTGTGATTTTTGCATTTTGTTTTACCGACCCTTTAAAATTTTTTAAATCTGTTCAATTCTTTGATTATAAACCAACGATATTACAAAGGGGTAGTTTTCGACCTTTTTTTTTTGCAAATTACGACTAATAGAAAAACACTATTAAATATCTAATTACTATCGACTATGATTGGCTGTTGTTATTGAAAAATATTGCAACTAATTGACAATGCAATTAACGGATTGTGATTTTGTTTTGATGATTGCTATATTATAAGGGCTTAATTTACAGTTATCGCAAATGATTTCTCGATTCAAGGCTAATCAAAAAGGATTCTCTTAAAGATTTAACAATAAATATAAGGGCTCCCTATTGCGCATTACGGAACTGCTCTTACACGATAAAAAAATTTATGTTATATATTTATGAACATCATCCTAATGTAATTAAAATGATGCTTTAAAAGATTAAAAACACCTAAAAAATATACGAATTTCTACCTTCGTTTGAAATATATATGAAATTAAATTTACATCAATGTTAATTACTTTCATTTTTTATTTAAATTAAATCTTACGGCACCGGTACTCTATCTATTTTTACAAGGTTTTCTTTATAAACCAGTATTTTATCTTCTCGTAGATAAAGAGACTTTATGATTTTTTATTTTTTATTTTTTTTTGTAAAAAATCTGAGACTGTAACGCTGATTTAGAAAAAAACAGACGCAACACGCCAATATTCTGCCCTTTGGAACTCGATGCAATGTTAAAACTAAAATACGTTCGAAATGATGAACCCCCCCCCCCGCCCCATTGGGGTACGAGTATTTTATGAATGCTATTGGTTAAAAATAGTTTTGCCGGGTATTTAAACAATTAACTCTGTTAGTTGTTATCTTCACTTGTTTTTAATTAATTATATGGAATAAAATATTTAAAATGTCGCAAATTACGTACATAATCAATTCATAATTTATAATAAAACAATAAATAAACCGAAAATATTCTTGGGACAATGAAAAGTTTGAATCGAATCCATTTGTGAGTTCATCGAAAATACTATCGACGTTATCATTTTCTTGGATAATTTTTCAGAAATTTCCAAAGCGATGGAATTTGATGGAGGCAATATTGTTTTGATATAAATAACCAAATGCCTACAGATATCCAATTGAAAATTTTTACAATTTGGTTTTTTTCTGATAATTTTTTATATAAATAACAAGCTTTATGGTTTTCAGTTAATGTTTATCGGTGATAATATGCATGAAATACATCCTTAACCATGGGGAACATCTGTCATAGTATCCTAGTGAAAAGAGGAAATATTGCTATAATTTTTATAAAAATACACTTTTCAATAAATCATCATCCTATTTATATATATTGCATTATAAAATTTCTCAAGAGATTTAGCGAGAAGTGTTATCCAAGTAAATATTGACAATCCTTAATCGAAATATGTTTTCCAATTTTTCAATTTTTATATTGTATGAATTATAAATTATAGGTTTCATTAGGGAATTGGTTCTGTATTTTTGCAACATATAACTAACTACCATTGGTAGACGTAGACATAACATATGATTTTTATTCAAACTTCAAACAATAGATTCAGCTTTAATTTTAAAACAAAATAAATTCTAAGTAATAAATTAACTGAAATCAGGAAGTTAGTCAATGTATTATTAAAACCCATTTAGATAATTAATCTTTATAAAAATAGACGTGGTGGTCATCGGACAATGAACTAAATGTGTTTTATAAGTAGATCTGTGTAATTGTTATACTGAGTCTCCGTGGGCTCCACGTCTTTTTCGGGATGATAAGCATCAAGTTAACAATTGGTGTGTGGTTTTAATTATGCTTTGCGTAACAACTTTTTTTCTTCGATAATTCTGAAAATAAACCGTATTGATGCACTTTTATTAAAATTAAAATTACTAATATTTATTGCAACCATAACCTTTCCCTCTACACACACACACCATCAAATACATTCAAATTATTTAATATTCTCAAATGATTTTCAATATATTTTCAATGTTTTCCTATTTTTGTTATTGTTCTGTGTGTCGATATAAACATATGCATAAATTACGGTAATTAAAAAGTGAATATGTTATAAATGTGTAATAAAAAGGGATATATTGCATGTAAACAGAATTTAATTCCTGAGGGATTATTGAAAACATGTACCCATGTTTTTGATCATAAATAGTGTATACAACATAAATTCAAATTATCTTCTAGTTAGATGTACGTACCACCATTACCTTGCATGTTTTAAACGGTGTTGTGTTTTCTCAATGATCGATTTGGTTATAACACATAATTATATGGTATCTCAATGGAAAATTTATTCTTTGAATTGAAATATTAATGAATTACATTTTACTTTCTTGGGAAATGGATTTTATAATTTGTGGCAATATATTTATTTTGAATTAATATCGATTTTGTGATGGTACCTACTATTCCCAAAATAAATTTCGTTGAAAAGCTTGAACAATATTATTATTTTTTATTTTTCAAATAACACTCCGATTCCACTTTTAAAGACTTAGTTAGTAATTGCCCGATTGTTATGTTGGGTTGATTTATTTATCAGAATTAATTTTGTTAATTTATCGAAGACATTCATTTTAAATTGAAAAAAATTATAAAATACACCATAAAATTAGTGTATATTATAAGTTTAACTAAGCGTGGAAGATTCAGGACGTCGCGTTTTTCTTTTGTTTGAATATACATCGAATCGTCCTATCGCAATTTGAATGTAATTATTTTGGTTCCGAATAACCATAGAAAATATTAAATTTTTATATTCTACACGTCAACAAAAAAAATTTGCCCACTTTTCATGTTTATTTAAAATCGTAAAAAATACATTATTCTATTTTATAGTTTACTAGCCGACGTTACGCGGTTTCACGCGCATTGTTCCCATTTCCGTTAGAATACAGGAATAAAAACTAGCCGATGTCACCCGTGTATAGTATTCCCTACCGACGATGAAATAATTTTTCAAATCGGTCCAGTAGTTTTTAAGTTTATTCAATACATACAAAAATTCAATTGTTTCCCCCCTTATCCACTAATCATCACTTATTGCTGAATTTGATTCGATTCTGATTTTTATGATACATTTTAATCCGAAACATGTTTGTAAAGTTAATCAACCGTAAAACTTACCCAAAAACTTGGCTGATGTAATAAAAAGATTGCAATTTTAATCGAAGATCTTTAAAATTATTTTTGTAATTTTTTAATATTATCCAGAATAGTTGCAGGCATATTTTTTGATACAGCCGGTATTGTAAATATCATAAATATGATATACAGTGCTATTATATAATACCCATTATTTCTATTATTGATTTTAAAGTAAACACCTGTATTTTTATGATAAAAAACCACCACCTACATAATATAGATAAAATTGGTACAGTCCATATATACATATAATACTGTTGCTATTATACCACTATTAGTTGAGTTCCTTCAGGTTTATTTCTAAAATATTAGATTCAATATTATTATTATTATTACTCCATTTTTACACAACTCTTATGTACTTTAGTTAAGGTACGATTAATTTTTACAAATTATTGTTCGTTTTTATGAAATTAATGTTTTTCGAACGGAACATCATCCTTAACTATCTTGCATCTACCGAAATTATAGAAAACTATAACTTATTAACTTACTATAACTTCCTGGTTAAAAAGACAACTAATGCGTTTTACTCAATGAGCTATTGACACTTTAGACTTGTTGCATGTTGCATGTGTGCGTGCCATTCTCTTGCTCCGCCCGTTTATTTGTTATGATATGGGACAGAGCGCTATATTTATAGTTGTTTGTTTTTGTATAATTCGAATGTGGCTATATAATACTCGTATACATTATATATTAATGTATTTTAATATAACGCATAGAAGACATCAATTCGATATGAAGCATCTTTGTAATTTAATTTTTTTATTAGTTTTAGCTTAGTATTGGTCCTGGATACTCGATCTCCGTTTTAAGACTAATTATGCTCATCACTACATTTATCAACGGGCTAAAATTTTAGTTTTTAACATATTTCAGAAGATTTTTTTTTTCATAAAACTTGTAGATAGAATTTCTACCTTTTCTTATTTTATCGTCAATGGGAACTGGACTATATACAGCATATGGTTTACATGACATGGTAGATATGTATATGTATTGATTCGGACGTATATTTATAGGCCATCAGTAATATGTATGAAAATTTACGACCTAGTATTACATTTTACTCGAACATACATTATTATACATACATATTATATCAAATAAAGCATTTTAATTGGCTAACATTATTATTTATTACCTAATATGTTTATTGTTTATGTTTTTTATCATATGAAAAGCCATTGTCCTTTTTATTAATAAATTACTGTACGTACATTTATTAACCGATAACTTCATCCCTTTTATATCGATGACATAATACCTCTGCATTTCCACCAAATTCCATGCTCACCACCAAAACTTTATGAGACATCCATCTTATTATGTTTTTGACATATTATTTTAATAAGGTACTTTTGGTTGTGAGAAATAAACCATGAAATTTGGCAAAAATAAAATTTGTGTATTTTTTTTTTCAATTTCGATAAAACTTTGTATATGAGATAATTTTTTTAATAGTAGATAATTCCCTATAGTAAAATCAAAAATGCCTATGTACATTTATCCTAATTAGGTATTTTGGACAATACTAATTATTATTAATAAACGATAATACGAAAATATATTTTAAATACCTATATTATCGGATAAATTAATTATAATTGATGAGAAATCATTTATATAATTATCTATCCATTTAAATCAATAAATTATATTAGCTGATATTTGAATATGCATAAAATATTCAAATTTATTTTATTCCATTTACATTATTAAATAGTTTATGGCTGATATAAAAAGTATCGCACAAAATTGATATGTAATATAAAAGACACATGTTTTTTCTATATAAATCTTAATATATGCATAAACATACAAAATATTTAATTGAAGACATAACACATAATAAGATCCGAAGTTGACTATCTCAAGCATTTGTAGTGTAGTTGGTGGCATGTCCGAATAACAATTGGTTGGGTGCCCTTTGTTTGATTTCCAACAGATGTGTAATTTTTTCAATTCTATATCTTTCAATTAAATAGCCTTATAGACGTTCTATCTATACAGGAGCAAATGGAATTTCTACTTAAAACGGTTATAACTGGTGTTCAATTCAACAAAAGTTGTTAAAAATATCTTCGTTGTAGAATATGATAATCGCACATAAAAGTGAAATAATTTGCTTGTGACCTTAATAATAATACATTGAAATTTCTCTTATTTTTACGCTCAAATAACTAAAACAATAATCATCAAAATGTTATGAAAATTACGCCCAATATTAATATGTAAACAGAATACTTAAAAGCTATTATCAAAAACATATTCCTAAAATAAAACTCAAAATAGGTTTGGATTTATTGTTTAATTGAATATATCATTAAATCGTGGGGAAGAAGGTATTCGTGTTATAATACTAATTTTCAAAATTCATTAGTAAATAAATCTATTAAAAAAAATTATTTATATTTATATTAGCGCTATTAAACAAACACGATAATGATAAAATACAATTTGTTTTACAATTGAAAGCAATTTAATTTACATTTAGAATTAGTATTATATAAATAGTTTAAATAATTAAAAATATCTATTTTAAAAGCATAAATAATAATTTTAATGTAGTAATGGTTCGTTTGATGGCCATTCATATAGTATTATCCTGAGATGTGCCGGATAGTGGTATCCGTTTCTTTTTCAACTGTTAAATCCCTTTAATATAGTTTTTATTTCTTAAAAATTAAGAAGACTTTTTGTAGTGGTTATTCTTATAACTCACTAACTTATCTAATTAATAATTACACTATCTACATTTATTATTCAAATCAAATGATACTGCTGGGTGATATCACAAAACACATGTTTCGTTAAACACATCACATTTTAAGGAAATAGCGATTAAAAATCTCGATTTATAACGATCCGGTACATCTCATATAAATAAACATAAAATTCATGGTCAAAATAATATTGTATGCTTGTTTGCAGTCGGATGATAAATAAATAATCAGGAAAAAAATTATGATTTAAATTCTAATGACTCATTTGTTTTCTCTACTCACTTTTATATTTATGTTTCTTTTAATTATTATTTCATATAATTATTTTTTATTTTTTTACATAAACATAATTACGTAATAAATTATTTTTTTAGTGAATTTGAAAAATTTGTACAAAAATTCACACCAGATTTGAATTCTATTAAACCTTCAAGGTAAAAGATATTATATTTAGAAGTTAAAGTCCTATTAGTAGTAAGATACACTTTCTTGGCAAGAAACAGGCACTAACAATAATGTAATCTGATAGCCACAACAGGTGATTCTATACTCATGACTTTTTTTCACTAGAGGAACTCTCCAAAATAGTATAATTTTACATAAACAACGAGTGTTTGATTAAAAATCAATGTATACGATAAAAATAAAATTTACTTGGTAAGAACCACAATAATAATATAGTAGAACCTCGATAACTTAAACCTCGGTAACTTAAAATCCTCTTTAACTTCAAAAAATAATATGTCCCATTCCCATCAGAGCCCAAAACCTCTATAACTTAAATAAGTAATCTCTGTATTGGCCCTCACATTGGAACAAGGGTACATAACTACCTCTATATTAACCTATCCCTGACATAGACCCTTGATAACTTAAAACCTCTATAACTTAAAATAGTTTGTGTTTCCCTTGGACTTTAACTTATCGAGGTTCTAATATATAATAAAGTTGTTGACTGGAACTTTTATTTGTAATCGTTATGTAGATTTATATGAATGACTCTATTTGATAATATCTTCATCTTTGTTTTATAAAAAATTTTCAACGTCCATACTTTATTTTAAAAAACAACTTCAATTTTCGGCTTTTGTTTTTATTTATTTGTGAAGGGGAATTTTGTAATTTTGTTGTATATGGACAGCTAATCATGGTGTCATCAATATTGTACATTATCAATATTAAATATCATATTTGAAGGCATCATACGTAGCTGCCCATCACAACATTTATGTTTCGAAACACGATAATATTTAACATTGATATCCTATTAACAATACTTATTCAAACGGTCTGTAAATATACCCTAATATAATTTATTAACAACATTTCTATGTTGCCAATTTCTTTATTAAATCAGCGATTGATTGATGGATGATAGTATTCAATAATTCTATTTACAATTGCAACATGGCGGAAGGAATTATTCCAATTAAACTTCATAATAGCCTGTTTAATTTATAAATGAATATCATTTCAATTGATTTATTTATAAATAAATTAAACATGGTTGATGAAGTCTCTGTCTAAACAATGTAACATGATTCATTATCATAAAATTATTAATAATATTACTTCATTCTTAATAAATTATGTTGTTTTTTCTCTTTATTAAAAAAAAAAATTGAATATAAACAACTTTCAAATTAACATAAATTACTATAATTCTTTAAATTATATCTATATGTATAATTTTGCTACTGCGATCGAGTGTATTAAATTTCAATATTTGTTTCATTTTCATATATAATTATTTATTTGTCAACAAAAACATAGGTCTGGGCAATATTCAAATGAAACTGTTTGCCTATTTTGCTTGTTCAAAACGTGTGCAAATTAAAATACATATTAGAATGCAAAAAATAATACCTATGAACGGATAGTAGTTTTGGGAGAAAAATATCGTTTTTGCCAACTACCTCAAAAACTATGTCTTGGAAGAGAAATTAACGGTCTTTCTGCCAATATTTCTCAATTTTTGGGAGAAACATTTAGAATAATTTTATTATTTTACAGTTAGTATCACTTTAAAACTTTTTTCGCAATCATACTTTTAAAACACTTGGGGTTCACGTATTAAAATATCAATCCCTGTGATTGAAGATCTCGGTAACGACATTTCATTCTCAAATTTATGCTACATGTAGCTAAAATTAGATAATTTCAAAGTTTCAAAAAGTATATAATTTTTCATGGTTGACAGTATCACCCTTAAAAAGCAATAAAATAATGTATACCGAAATTCTATTTCAAGTTATCACTTAGCAGACTAATGTAAAATTTGTCGAATTGCACATTTGTTTAAAGGCACGACTAGCACGACTTATATCAGAAGTTAGTTTGATAAAAATTAGAATCCTTAAAGCTTTCAGTTATTTTTGGCGCCATTTTGATACCGCTCTCCCTTCGCCTCTTTCTACTTTCACATCCTATATTGGATTCCTGTTTCGAATGAAATCTAAATTAACGATAATTTGGTATAATTAGCGTATAGTTAATATAGGAAACAATAGACCTTTCGATTCTGAGGGATTCATTGAAGTGCCGACCACCAAACCCTTCAATCTCACCTAACCTTGTAAATATAATTATTTCGAGATTAAATTAATCGATGTTTTTTCAACCGCTTTATTAACATCTGCCCAGCTATTTATATTTTATTAATTCAAATCAACAACAAACTGGTTCGTTCGTCTTTAAAAATCTACTATGTTATATAAAAATAATATAGATTTTTTAATATACTTTTTTATTACATAAAAAATTGGTTACTTAGCATGTGTGTGACGTATAAATGAAGAGATTTAATTTAGTAATTAACTTCCTATTGGCAATGTTATAACTTTTACTTATTTGATTTTGTAACATATAAGTATGTAATATCAATAGTCTACGGTACACCGCCTGAGTTTTATACTTGACATATACAATATGCCAGAGTACATTAATTTTAATCTAAAGTTTACAACGCTAGAGAATATTCAACGCACATACAAAATTTGGGCATCGTGTTTTCAAAGGAAATACATGTTTTGTGGTTCCAAAAAAGTGGATTTCACAAATTGTTCCATGTATGTGGAAGTATGCCTGTGTGTGAGAACGATATCTTATCGCACACTTTATCCAAAATTCACCAAACTTGGAATTCTGTCTTTCTATGATTCTGTCTTGTGCCACGAAACTATCAGGCTACCGGGTGTTCAGTTTATTCCAACGATTTTCTTCAAATTAATGTTATGCAAATTCCTTATTATAGAATAATTATCTTATTATTGAATTTTAGTCCTGAAAGACTTACATAAGATTCTACCAAGTGTCCAACACAAGAATTAATTAATATTGATATCCCTGAATTCTTCGGCTGTATTATTTTGCCACATATTGAGAATGACATCATATGGAGTTACGAGTACCTGATCTAAAAACACTTCGTAATTTCAATATGTACTGTAAAGCGACCATCCATCGAAAGACATTATTCACACAATGGTGAAACCTTTTCACAAAACCATTGACAATACACTCTCAACCATTATTGTAACATATGTTTTGACTTTACAAAAATAATGACTGTAATTTATTGAGACAATTTCAACAACCAACCAATAACATAACATAACGTAAACACAATATTGTATAATGTTATATTTATTTTGTTACAGATTTATCAACATTTACGATGGTATACAAATCCCCAAGAACAACGGTGGATAGTTAGGATTTTATTTATTGTACCAATATATGCATGTTATTCATGGGTCAGTTTATTGTTCTTCAATTCTGAAAGCTATTATGTTTACTTTTTCACTGTACGTGATTGCTATGAAGGTAAGTGAACAAAAACAAAAATTTTTTGGTAATATTTCAAGTGTTTTTTACTCTTATATACGAATAATAATAATATTGCATGGTATGTTCGAGTAACATAACTCAAAGTGTAAAATATAATATTTATATCATCAAATTGATAAGGGTCAATATTAATTGGGAAATCTATGATAAAATGATATTGGGAAAGTATTTTTTACTTATAGCGGTTACTTAACTAATTATAGTATATATAATCTATCTATTCCAAACTCTATATATTGTTTATAGGTATACTGGTTGAAGAATCTTGTATTTTATACGTTGAATATTTTTTATATTTTATGTTTTTTTGTGAAACTGCTCTTCGCCAAAAGGAAAAGTTTTACATACACAGTAGGATATTTAATCTAAGAATGGTGGTCGTGACACCATTACTTTAAAATACAAAATTTTACGACATGCCTTTAAATCTCACCATTTTTATTATAAATTTTTATATTGTTTGCTCGAAGAATTTGTTTACAATACGGAAATTGATTGTATATCATTTTGTTTGTTTGTTTACTATTCATTCATACATACTGTAAAAAAAGTACTGCGGTAAAAATTTACTGTCAGCATAACATTCAAGTCAATATTATTAGTCAATATTGTAGTTTAATACGTGTTATAGGTCAAGGTTTTTTTTTATATAATGGTCTATATTTTAGAATAAAATTTAATTAACCTTATCCCACCAATCTATTATTGTGGTCACAACAAATTACTCTAACTAAATAGAAATGAATATAAGCTTTCAACATGCTTTTAAAACAAAATCTACATTATATCACAATAATTTGTGGTTAACAGTGTTGAAGTGAATATGATTAATAATATTTTGCATAATATTCGGTAATTACAGAATGCACAAAAAAATTTGTCACATTTATTATTATAGTTGAAATTTTTTTTGGTCTTAGTTTATTCCATTTATTATAATAATTAGGACACAGAGAAATCCCGAAACAAATAATTCAAACAAATATTGTTGTGTAATAGTATTAAATTTAGTAATAAAGTTTAAAAATATATCACGTAAATACTTTTTCGAATGAAATATTTCATACGTGCTGTTAATGTTGAGGTACAGTTTGTTTTTACAAACACAAAATGTTAAATTACTCATAACATAAATAAAGCGTATACGGAAACCTTTTTCTGTTTTTACTCATTCCAGACATGTTTTTATGGGTTTGATGCGTATATGTTTACATACCTCATGGTTTTTTATTATTTAAAGAAGTAGTGGAAGAAAAACGCAATATCCTCTCTGAAGTGTACTTACCATTTTTTTTCAAATCATCAATAATGCACATACTCAAGTTTTATGTGTTGAAAGTAATGTTTTTTGTGTGCATGTAGGGAAAGTTATTATGATTTTGAATATACGAGAGATTCAAACTACTAGAAGAATTTCTATGTGTATTCAAGTGTACAAATAGAATAGGTGGTTACTAATGACAGTGTATACTAAAACATTAAGTACTTTTTGTCTGGGGGTATTATGGTAGATATTATACAGTAATTTAACCCTTTCAAATTTTCTCTTTTGTTTCATGGATAATACACTTACAAAGTACTAGAAAACGATTTTACTGTTTTTCCACGTCTAGAAAATACTGGGGTCATTTGAAAAATTACATGCTTCTATGTCTTAATAGCGTAATACATTAATTTATTTCTTCTGGTGTTCAAAAATGTACTTTCCGGATATTTTGTTTTTACCCTTTTCCAATTAGTTCTCAGTAAGAACGTTTTTCAGAACGTAAGATTTGGATTCAATTTGGCAAGATGGATGTGTGTAAAGTTTCCATTCTAAATGAAAGATCATTGTATTCTCCACATTATGATTTCAAATTGTTTATAATTATTTTAATAATTTTCATTTTGTTTTCAGCATTCGTAATATATAATTTCTTAAGTTTATGCTATGAGTACTTAGGTGGTGAAGGAAATATCATGAGCGAAATACGTGGAAAGCCTATAAAGTAAGGAAAAAAACAAATTAATTTCTTACAAATATAATATTTGTAAATTTGTTTTTTAGGTCGAGTTGTTTATATGGGACATGTTGTCTAACTGGAAAAACTTATACGATAGGTTTCTTACGATTTTGTAAACAAGCAACATTGCAATTTTGTCTCGTTAAACCTTTAATGGCATTTATTATAATATTTTTACAAATATTTGGACATTACAGAGATGGTGATTGGAGGTAAATACATTAAATACTTTCAGATTTTTATTCCAATTAATGTAGATTAATCACCAATTAATTGCATCCGAATTTAATTGTTAATGTGTCTCATATTATAGCTAATAAAAAAAAAAAAAACATACTATCTTGATTTTTTGATACATATCAGCTTGCTTAAATTGAAATTTTTGAATATTTATGATTAAATTTAATCTGCAAATTTTCTTCAAATCCTGCATGGAATCCTCTGTCTTGAATATTCAAAATGAACTTCCTATCAAGACGTTACCCCGTTAAAGTCTTTTGTATATGATCTATAATTACTATTTATTATTTTACAGTCTGAACGGTGGATATATCTACACGACGATTATTTACAATATCTCTGTTTCATTGGCATTATACGGACTATTCTTGTTTTATTATGCAACACGTGATTTGTTGACTCCATTCGAACCTGTATTGAAGTTCTGTACAGTAAAATCTGTCATTTTCTTATCATTCTGGCAAGGTGGGTATTATTTTGAAGACAAAATGTAATCTAGAAATTGGAAGTCAAATTATAACTTAAATACTTCTTTTTTAGGAGTTGGATTAGCTGTATTAGAAAAAGGTGGTGTTATTTCACCAATAATTGATGTAAATGGAACAGCAACGTCAGCTGGTACTGTCTCAGCTGGTTATCAAAACTTCTTAATATGCATAGAAATGTTTTGTGCTGCTGTTGCCTTACGTTATGCATTCCCATTCCAAGTGTATGCCCAAGGGTGTATTACGGACTCACATGGACGATCTGTTACTATGCAATCGATTAGTAGTAGCTTAAAAGTAAGTAAATTATAATTTAGTCTACTAAATTCATTTAAATAAGTTTTGGGGGTGATTAAATAATAATTCAAGAATCAAACTAATTTTCTATACACTTTTTGGAGAAATATTAAAAGGTTGCCTTGGTTTTCAGGGAATTCAATTTTATTTCAATCAAATTGAAACGAATTTATAGAAATTATCGACTAATATAAAATAATTTTTCTATGATAATCGATGTTTTGTTAATTACAATGGCGGCTTTTTGACATTTCTATTGTCATGGTAGTATGGCCAGATGAAACAAGGGGGGGGTTGGTAGTTCTAAGAAAACGTGACGTTCACATTTCATCAAAAAATTATTTAATTCAATCAAGAAACCTTGATTGAAATTAATTGATATTGAGATTTTATTCT
The DNA here is from genome assembly GCA_020423425.1 of Chrysopa pallens. Classification (NCBI taxonomy): domain Eukaryota; kingdom Metazoa; phylum Arthropoda; class Insecta; order Neuroptera; family Chrysopidae; genus Chrysopa; species Chrysopa pallens. Next base: position 61,348,848 of record CM035594.1, read on the forward strand.
TAAAATAAGTAATTATTTACTGTAATATTAAGCGAAATGAACTATTTATAGGGGGCAGGGGGTCTAGCCTTTCGATGTTAAATTATTTTAAGGGGTAGCATAGAGTACGACGCAGTGAGGCGAATGGGCAAGGAGGTTAAAAAATGGCGAAATTCAGAAAATTGAAACAATAGTTATTACCGATTTTATTTCATTGGTGTTTTTCGTATTGGTTAAGACAAAAAATTAATACGTCTCTTTGATCACGTTGTGTTCTTTTAAGTTCTATTATTCAATTATTCTTCTCTTTTCAAACTGTCTGCATCGAGATATTTGTACACGAATTGTTTTGTTTGTTTTAGGAAACGATGAATCCAAAAGATATAATGACAGATGCTATACACAATTTCCATCCTCAATATCAACAATATACACAATATAGTTCTGGTACGTTGATAAATTATTACAAAATTTTTAATCGCTACAAATTACAATGTATTCTAAAATCAGTTATATATTTAAATATCACTTTTTGAATACATTGTATATGTAAAACATATACATATTTATAAATATTTTTACGCACTTATACATATACTCACATTACTCACATCTCACACATCTTACACCATTACTAACAGAATGAATGCTCTCAAATAATTTACATCTAACTATATTCGAGGTAAGTTTATGAAAATGCCTTAAAGTTTGCATGGTATTGAAATTGGTGTTCTTTAATTGTTGTTTGATAAAGATTTGAATTTTCTTTATTAAAGAAAATTCCTTTAATCAAAATAAACTGTTCAAATAAAAAAGGTCGTAATTTTTGGAATATCGTCAGTATTATTTAGCTACCAATTAATTAATTCCATCTTTTGGGAAAAATTTGTTGTAATTCAAATTAATGAAATTGTGTAAGAAGGTTTTTTTAGTTTAAATATTTAAATCATGTGCTGCAAAATTTTTGAAGTCGAATGCGCGCGCTTCCTTATTTTCGTTGAATGACGAAAAGGCAAATATTTTCGTTTGGATTAATTTTTGACATTTATTATTCCACATTATTGGAAAAGAAATAAAAATTTTACTTTAAGTTTTTGTTTTTAAACTACTTGAAAGTTACGATTTTACACTTTAAACGGTAAAGAATTCGTCTACCGTAAAAAGAAATACTATTTGAGTAAAATTTCTTGCACAAATCTGTAAAAAGATGGGGCTATCGTAAAAAATAACAGTAAACAAGGTAATACTTCTTGATAGCTTATTCAATTTTTATAAAACGGTTCGCTACACTATTTTCCTAATTCTGTCACTGGTTTATAAAATACAAACAAATTTTAAATAATAGAAATTTATAGTTTAGAAATTAACTTAGATGGCGCGAATCATTCATTTAGTAATTATGATTAATTTACGAATACACTTCCTCATCAAGTCTATATATTATTTATTGGAATCTGTGCAATTGAAAAAATGTTTTATTTTTCGTGCATAATTGTCACGTGTCTAGACATGAAAATGCAATGAGTTTTTTTTTATTACAATAATTTTAACCAACAACATTGTTTTAACGAATGTTAGATAATTTTGACAATGCCATTAAATCTTTAAGTTACTAAAACTTTTGTGTAATATTAAAATTTAGTATTTGATTCATAGAAAGTCAGCCGTTCAATAGTAGAGTATTGAATTATTTATATGTAATAATATTACAATTAAATTAAATACAGTGTGTTGCAAATTTATGTTTCATAATTTAAAATAACGATTGAATTCACCAAAATATTTTTAAAAGTTTATGTGCCCATTAATCAAGAAAGTTTATATGATCAAAGGAAAAGTGGCAAAAATCTTTTACGATAAAATTTTTATAATATAATAAGGTTATGTCTAAAGTCTAAATGACACCAAATTTGTTATAAGTTTTATGTGTATGGGGTGTAAGTATTCTGTAATTCTAAATAATTCTTAATTTCAGTAGTCTTTCTTAACATAAATGTCCTATATATAATGCTTTTATGTGTTTTCGAATGTTTCTTTGCGAAGTTCATCCTACTTAATTTATTTTATATAAAGATCATTGTTATTCTCGATAGTCCGCATCCTACCTTTTCTCTGTTGTCTGTTAATAAAAGATTGATGAAATCTAGCTCAATTGAAGTTTTATTCATATTTTCGATAAATATTATACACGGAAGTATCTTTTGAATTAATTTCTTGGGGGGCCATATTTATAGAATAAAAAACTTACCATTGTTTAAATAAATTTTTTTATTATAATGTGTATTATCATCTAATAAATCATGAAACATAATTTTGTAATACATTGTATAGTTATTAATTAGTTTTAATTAATGTATTTAGTAAAGATATTTTACTGATCATAATATTATAGATAGCTGTGCATGACTTGTTTGTGATATTTTAATTTATTTTAATTAATTTTTTTCATTTATGATCACAAAATAACGCACTCTTTAAGTAATGATGTATAACAATACTTTTAAAAACATATTTAACGCTACATGAGCTAAATGTGCATATCGCTTTCTTTTGCAGACGTCACCTCAAGTCAGCCGTATGAGAAGTTGTAATCCTAGTGTTGTGTTGTACCCTTAAAAAAAAGCAAGAGCTTGTGTTTCGCTGTGCTCATCGTCTATATATCGTTCTATTTAAGCAAAATAAAAAAACAAAGCATGCAGCAGTAATAATGTGCATGTGAGGAAACACGTTAAAAACGTGTTTTGAATCACCATCACATCACCCCTTCTTCATTTTTATCTTATTTTGCATGAAAAATATTATTTTATATTTCCAGAATGAATGAATGTTTTTTTTTTCTTTATTTAAAATGTAAAAAATATAGTATAATGACGTAACTGGATATTAAGTTTATGAAGATATGTTCAAAAATGAAAACAATTCGGTTTGTTCTTAATTTAAGAATCAATCAAATTAAATCACATCATATAAAAACAAATCTTTTTTATTTTGAACATAGCCTTCATTTTGACAATGAATATATCTTTTTTTAAATTTAATTCTTTTTTTTTTTTTATTCATGTATCTACAATTTATGGTGAAAATAATTTTCTTGCCAAGACTTTTTTATTATATTGACAAATCTTAACTCTTTGAATAATTATTTAAATAATAACATGAAAATGACTTTGTGATGTGTATGCAATAGAGCTGTATTTGACTTTTAAGAACACTACTGGATCTTTAACAATAAATTTCAAGACAATGTATGCCATCAAAACCAATAAATTGAGCGCTTATGTGCGATACTATTGGCAAAAATCAGCCAATATGTATACACGTATTCATTTAATATTTATTATTTAAAAATTACCTGTATTATGTTTTGCGTTTTTCATGTAATGATTTTTTTTTCTAATTTCCTAGGACAGAAATCTATCTGGACCGTTATTGCCATAATTTTATTCTTGACTCGAAAACAGACTTACATTTAAGACCTTAATGTGGAAAATAATAAGATACAAATTTTTATTTTTATATTAACAAATTAGAATAATTTAAGTAGAGATGCTATAGTTGAAATTACTGTAGAAAAGCCACCAAAATGTTTCTGTATTGCATTTCAAATATATTTTTGATAAATAATTATTGGTGGCAGTATTTGATTTCTCTTGATCAGACTCAAAATAGTGTCTTAAAATTTAAGTATCGTAAACACTGATCACCCAATTTTCAGAACCACAATTTGTAGATACTTTATTAAATAATTTATAATATAACTTATAAATGTACTTAAAATTTAAGTGATATGGTACGGATAAATTTTTAAGTATTTAGGTATACAAGTAAAAAAAATTAGAAATATTGATTTTTTTTAAATATAATTTGTATTATTATTTATCCGTCTAACGGATGTTGTATTATTTTTCCATTGTTTTGTTGAAAATGTAATTTAAATTATTTTTGCTTTTATTTTGTACAGTTTTTAGTTAATTTAATTTTTCCTTCATAAGATTTCTTACAACTGAGTATCAAGTTATCTGGATAGATCCATTAAGAGTATGGAGCTTTAGCTTCAATTGCACTTACAAACGATAAAAATTTCCAAATTATGCTTACAATATTAACTAGCAATTGCGCAAAAGAATTGAGATAATAAAACAAAAATAACATCGATCGATAATTTGAAATACAATTTTGAGCTCTAAATCGGAATTTTTAAAATTTAATAACTAATGAAAATTTTAATAAATTTCTTTGCTGTTTCCGTTTTAAGTGGATCCTTAATCTATATGCAGATAATACGACGCTGTGTTTTTTTTGTGGAAATCGATTAATTTGAAATAATTTGAAATTACTCGTGTGATATTTTGTCTATTGATTATTAGAATACTTTTTTAAATTTAATTTTTTTTTTTAAATTCGTACAAACAAAGGTAAATGTTAAAACGTGTTATGTTTAGCACGTAAATAAAATGTTTTAACAATTCATGGTCGCCTAAATGTAAATTGTACTTAATTTTTGTGCATGAAAAATTTGGTTTGTACAAATGCGGGAATCGATACTATTACATATATAAAATTCGTAGCTTATTATTTGCTTTAAATAACTTGGTTTTATTTAATGTATCTGTTTCTTTTTTTTTTTAATTTTGAAAATAAAGATATCATTTATCAATCATGTATCTTTTTATTTCGTTAATTTGAAACATAGTAGTTTGTTGATCCGTTGCTGTTATTCTACAAAATCGGTAAGTGTTTAACCTTTCTAGGAATACCGTTATCAATATAAATTTTTCCATCACCATAATATACATTTATAAAAAATTTATTTACATTATGCAAATATTTTTTTCTTCATATACGGCCTAACAAACCAAAAAAAATTTTCGGATAATGGCTAAACTTAATTGAAACATAACCTGAGAAAGATTTATTCTTCACGTTAAACATTAAAATAAATTCATATAATCATGGGATCCAAAGCAACGCCATTTAATGCTATATATTTCAAAAATTTCGTGTCTTCCGATTTTTGTCACATTCTGTGGATTAACTGAAACATTTGTATCTTAAAACAGTATTATGAGAGATGATCGGAGTTTCTACACCTTTCGTGAAGGCCGTTTTTGGAACCATCTTCGAATGAACTTTTTAAAATTAGTATTCATGAAGATAATATAAAGTTAAACACAATATACAAATATTAATTTTATTCTGAAAAATATCTCTTTGATTTTTAATTAATTTTGTGTTAATTTAATGTATTAATTTGAATTCCAGGAGGAAGTAAAAGCTCACGAGGTATGCGAGTATCTAGTTATGATCCAGATGATCCAATGCAAGGCACTAACACACCAGGCCAACAAAAGAAAACTATATTAACTGCTGGACAAAGAGTAGCTACCATATCACAAAATTATAATGAAAAAACAATGCTTTTAAGTTCTGATGATGAATTACAATAAATTTTCATTAATGTTTTAAATTTATTACAATATCATAAATGTATTAATAGATAAAGATATCAAAGCGTTGAACTTGATTAAAAAATTTTGTTGGGTATATGAAAAGAATATAGATCTAATGCCTATTCTTATCCTCATATTTCCTCCAGAAACTGGAGGGAAAATTAAGTTGGTGTATGTGATAAAAGAATGATGGAAAAGACAAACACGTTTAATTCCAGTTTAAAAAGCTTTCTTAATTACTTCAAAATGGTTTTTTATGTAAAAATTTTTTAAAATGTTTTAACGCATTTTGGTATATTCATAAACTTTGATATTTTTGTCTGTTTTAATTCCATGTACAACAGTGAATCGTTTTAGAGTCTTTTATTTCAGTTTTGAAAGAAAATTAAAACAATTAACATATGTGACTTATAATTTTAAGTCTTTGAAAACTTTCAAGTATCTAGAAAATTCATTTAAAATTTTGGTATTACAGGATTTGGACAGTAATATTACGAATCTGCCATGACCTCAGGTAATACATTTACCTATAATCCTGAATGAAAATAAAATTAAAAAATTTTCTTATTTTAAACCTATTATTTTTTTTATTAATACGAAAAGTTGCAATTGTATCGTCTCAATCGATCATTGTAAGCCGGTACTAAGTTTCTTTTCTGTCCCCTAGCAGAGTGTGTACCTGTAATATGGACAAATACTGAATATTTTATACCATTTAATTTAAAAATCAAGATCGATATTTCTTTCATACAAGTTTATAATTTTATAATATATAAGAGTTCTCGTGATGATCGCATTTGTGTAATGCAGTATTTGTAGGGAATAAAAATCAGAAATATCTTATAGGTAAGAGTTCAAACAATAAATAGATTTTGTGATGTAACGATCATTGATTTATGAACACTTTGACACATTTCAGGGTCTAAGCCTCACATGGCATATTATAGACTGAATTCTCCTTCGCAAAAATAAAAATATACGCATACAAATCATTTTTGATTTCTTTTTCGTTTAGAAAGTGATATGGTATAACTTGTGAAAGTTTTATACATCCAAATTATACGCTGTCCATTTTTCATTCAATGTATCATTAACATGGTAAACTTTAAATTGTTACACCAATAACTCTTGTATCAGTAATTAATGAAAGCCTATTGAGGCAAAAAGGATTTTGCTTAGTATTTAAATGTTAACATTTTAATATGCAAATGAAGTCATTACGGGAAACCTTATTTTACTTTTTTTTTATATGTTTTTTCTAATTTTTATCGTAATTGTTACTGATGATTATTTAATAAGAAATAAACACAAAATTTACTGTTTTTATATATCAGAAACCAGTTAAATATAAGTCTAAAGTAAATGCTAATTTTCCGTTCCAAATAATGTGTACTTAATACAGAATATAAATTCCATAAAAACCTTATAATATCGTTCCTAGAGCTTTATAAGGTCAGAGAAAATATACAAATTCCAAAAATCTCACAAAAGAAAATATGTGAACAAAAAACGTGTACCTTTATTTTATCCAAAAAATAAAAAAATAAATTATGTTATATAAAAAAAAAAGTTTTAAGCATAGAAGATAAAAAATGGCTTCAATGATTGTATATATAAAACTATAAAACCAAAGATAATATGTATAAAAAATAAATATATATTACAAAAAAAAAAAGATTGAAAAATATAAAGAAAATATTAATATATTTCAAATTAACGACAATTAAGAAAAATATTTTAGATTTAGTTTTAATTTTTTTTCTCGAAGTGAAACTTTTATAGTGATGTAAGAGAACTATTAATGGAAATAATTGATTCTTTGAAGAGTAAAAAATGAAAATTTGTTTAACAATTTGCATGAATCCTGCTGTATTTTATTTTATTACATGTTATATTAAGTTAATAAATATAACATGAGAAAATAATTTAAAATAAAAATTTACTTTGCTTTTACTTCTATTAGCATTTTTGAATGAACTATAGAAGTTTCACATCTACCTTTTGTAATTCCTAGGATATAATAACTAATTTTTATTGAAGTTTTTGATCTAGGAATAAGTAGAATTGTTAATAACTCATTTGTGATTCAGATTCGTACCCTTGAAGACTTATAAATGATCAAAATTAATTGTCTCTGTGTAATCATTACTACCAGTTTATTAATTATTCAGTGACATGTAGAGTTGTATGCAGTCTTCCATCCAGTGTATAAGAGTTATGACTCATCTCGAATTGGTTAGAGATATCAGTTATTAAGAACATTTTTTTAGTTTCTTTGGGCCTTGAATCACATATCATTTTTATTATTAATTTTCTTATAAAATACAGCCTCATTTTATAAGATAATAAATTTCAACTACTTCAAATCTACTGATTTCTAGATAAAATGAAGATCTTACGCATGTTTACAGATGTTGGGCATCTTTTATGTAATCAATCGGAAATAACTAAGCTCTCTCTTAGCTTCTACGAACAAGGAATGGTCAAAAGCTCAGTTGTCAATTATAGCAACGTAAACATGAATATATTTTTTTTTTAGTTAAAATAATTAACTAAAAACTAGTTCAAAAAAAAAGTCGGAATTCAGTTTTAGAATTCTTTTAGCTTAAACAATATTATTTTTAAATTTAAAAAAATAAATAAAAAAACTATAAAGATTGTGCAAAATAAATTTATTTGTTTCGTAAATGTTCTTATATTTCAAAGTTTTTTTAACTATTGAAAATTTCTATGGGGTTTCAGAAAGACGATGTATTACTAACGAGAGAATGCCTCGTTAATTATCTATTTTATAATTTTTCTGATTTTCAATTTTACTAATATTAATTAAAAATTCTCAAAGCTTCAAATTTTCAACTAGTTGATGGTACATCGAATCAAAAATATAATAAATTTTATCTTCTACGGCACTCTGTTTTTTGAATATTTTATGCAACATATATTAAAGAACAACTGGTGGATACAATGTCTAAAAACAAATTTTAATAGTTTCATTTTGCACATTTTTTATATATCAATTTTAAACGAATAAACTCTTAAAATGTTTGATTTTTTTTTTTTCATAACTTAAATAATTTTTCAAATTTTATCTTTTCAATTGAATTGAAAATCAAACATTTATACAGTTTTTTTTTTTTTTTGGTATAAAAAAGCTTCTGCTTTTCATATTTTGATTTTTTATGAATTATAAGGTCAATAAAGAGCATACTCCTAATTTAACTTATTTTATATACTCTTATTTAATCAAAATTTTCTTTTACATATTTCGACTCCACAAATAATTTTAAATAAACCATTTTCGACTCATATTTTCAAATTTTAACTCATTTGTTTTATTATATAAAGTGTCATTAAAAAAGTGTTTATAATATTTTCGTAAAATTAACTGTCATAAGGCTTTCACTGACACGTATAATTTTGTTATTTAACTTCTCATATAATTATAAAAATTATGTTAAGCAATTTTTCTGATGAAAAGTTTATTTAAGTAAGTTTAGCTTTGATTTATATTAAAGGAGATTTTAATTCCAAGCATATTTTATTTCTTAAAAAGTAGAAATATTCATTTTTAATACATTGGGAAGTCAGTAATAAAGTTGACAAAGGGGTCTTATAAAAGATGTTATTATTCTTTTTATCATAAAGTTATTTGATATTCTACTCAAAACAAAAGAGAATTAATTGTATTATTTGAAATGAAAAGGTCTAATAGAGTAGTACAAGTTTAAGTATAGAGAGAGATATATTAAAAATAAAAATATTAAAAGTTGAAGCCTTTTTGCCTTTTTTTTTGTAATAGTGTTGTTGCTACTTGCCAAATATTTTTATTATTGAAACTTATGTTTTATGAGCATTATTTTTAAAGACATACCTATTATTATATGATTTTTGCGTGTTCAATGACAAATGAAATAATAATTATGTTTAGGAAATTTTTATGGTTAACTTTGTTATATAATATATATGTATATGAGGAAATTTGCGTTAGGTAATTTATAATTATTATTTTAATTATTATTTGTTATTGAACATAAAATAATATTAGTTTTTTAGTTATAGAATTTTTAAAAAAAATATTGTACTGATGAATAGTTTACAATGTTATTTTTTCATTATAAAATAAACAATTATAAAAATATACATTTTTTTTTTTTCAAATTTGTAGTTTAATTTATCTTCCTCTGATTTCCTTGTTAATGGATAATTTTTAAATTACAAACGGTGTTGTTATTAGAACTAACAGCTCTTTTTGCTTGGAATACGAACCTGTGTAGTTAAACTGATTCCTAAATCAAAGAGTTTTTGTTTCGTTTTCAGTAAATTATTTGGATGTTACATAATATGTAGTAGCTCATCTGTTAGCGAGAAGAACAATAAGTTTTGAAAATTTTTTATTAAAAAGCCACCGATACCTCAATGATGCCATAAAGTAAATTTTATAAATGTGTTTTTATAATTATTAATGAGAACTCTAGCATTTTTTTGAATACGTATTTCGGCTTCAAAGTAGTCATCATTAGTATGAATTAGCTAGTTGAAATGATTCTCTGAGGAGATGTTATTCGTTGCTAATTTGGTGACCGTGCAAACCGTCATAAATGTGGTAATCGTGTTCTTAGACCACGACCTCATCTTGTTCGCTCAATGATTGGTAACTAACGATCATTTAATTTAATTTGTTCTGATGATTCGATGCCAAACACACGGGTTGCAGTGCCATAATTCGACTATGTAACAAATTTTGTCAAAAAAGAAAATTTTACCTGACTATTCAGATCATAAGTTTTTCCTGATCAATCTTAAAAACTGCAACGAGGACAATGAGGCAATTTAACATATTTTCACAGCTAATTGGACACCATTTGAAAAGAGGAGGAAATTAGGATGGCTTATTTGAAGTCACGTTTTCGACTAAGAAAGACAGGTTTGACTGATTAAATCCCGAATGGCTGCAATATATTTTTTTGTTCATCTGTTCATCTGAAAATTAGATTTTCTACTAGGGATAGTTAAAATAATACAAAAATAATATTTTTTTAAAGAAAATTTTATTAACATTATTTTGTTAAATTAACAAACTGATATTTCAAATTTATTATTAGTTGGGAAATAAATCGACATTTGAAATTATTTTGAGGAATTTATTTTTATGGGATATTATTTAATATTGTTTTTGTCATGAAGATTTTATAACGAGGCACATTCTAGGTAAATTTATTAAATGCACTATTCAATTTTTATTTTTTTTAGTTACATGGCAAAAGTAATGTAACAAGTAATTATATTTATGTTTGCATGTATAGAGCATTTCATTTGTAACATAATGTTACGAATGCTTTTTTTTGTAAACACTTAGAAACAGAAATAATTTTTTTGAAAAACTTATTGCTTTAATAAAAACCACTTTTATTTTTATTAAAATGACAAACACAATAGTTTTGTATTTATTTATTAATTTTTCCTCATTTGGATAACAATTTTTTTCCTTACCAAACAAGCATTTGAAAAATAAATGGCATATTTAATTATTATCTTAATATGTACTAGGATTGACTATTTTTTTCTTACGATGTAAATTATCATATTTGTTTTTTTTTTCTCTTAATTTTCTATATCTAAATAATTTGTTTTTTTTTTTAATTTTTAAATTTTATTTAAAACCACTACTATTTTCTACAGTCTTATTATCATTGAATTTTATTTGGAAATTTCAAAAGATATGCTTGCAATTACCATGTAAAACTAAAATTGAAATTTTTAAAAATCCTGGAATTAAATTCATAGATTCTGATTTGTAATCAATTTATCCAATGCAAATAAATATAATTTTTGCAATTTTATATTAATGCAGATAAAGTAATTAAATATAGAAATTCCCTAGGGTATCGAGTAAATTTTCGATGTTAATTAGGCGATTATTTCATCAAACCTGGAGAATAATTTTTAGGTATGTGGCAAGTATGTCTCAAAAAAAAAAATGTGAGAAATTGACATAAAAAAGCGGCCGATTTTATAAAAATAATCTCTAATCTAAGATACATTGTATTTTTTTTTTTTTTTTGATTTTTCGCAAATAACTCAAAAAAAATTAGCCAAATGTTATGAAATTAGGCCCTGATAAAAAATCCTATTCATTCCTATAGAAATTGAAAATGAATAAATGACATCATTTCGTATTAAATCCTATTCAATTTCTATAGGATTAAATAGGACTTTTTTATGAGGGTGCCTGATTATAAATTGTTAAATTTTTGTCCATCATAGGTGGTGAAACAATTTTCTTCACGCCTCTCCCTTTTATCAAATATTATTTTTTATTACTTTTGTTACGATTTCAATTGATTTTTGTCAAACACCCTGCAATAATTTTATTAATTTTTCCAAACTATTTATTATAATTTGTCTAATAAAATAATTTCGTAGATAATATTATTAGTCTTTTTGTAGTTGGAGAACTATTTGTTATTTTCTTTCATATATGTAAAGTTTGTACAGGGTGGCATGAAGGATTAAATAAAAAATACACAGGTTGGACATTTGCAAGCAGATCTCATGAAAATATCAAATATATTTCGTATAGTTATAAACTTAACCAAATGTGATTATACACACGTGATAAATTTATCTTACAAATCTCTTCTTCATATATGATCATAAAAATATACCCTCATCACAGATTTCTTTTTGTACAATCTTTTCTTATTTTGAACGTGTGTACAAAATACACAATTATAGGTTAAGTTAAGACTTATTAAATTCAAAGAAAAATTATTGAAAAAAAAACAAAATAAAATCAGTCCTAAAAAATATTCCAGTCTATTTTGTGTGTTATATTTAATAAACTGAGACAAAATTTCTTGAATTTTAATGTAAAAATTATAATTTTTTTTAAAACTAATTTGTGACTTTATTTGTTCATTCTGTAATAATGTTGCGAGCAGTTTATATATAATATATTATGTACAAAATATTAACAATAAAATTTTTATTTACAAATTATTATTCATATATACACACTGTAACAAGTTAATTAGTTAACTAAATTTGTAATCTTAATTTATTTCAATATCTTGAGCAGGAGTACAATCGTTTAATAATAATTATAAAGAGACGTGATTACACTTTTTATTAAGCTTAAAACTAACGTTATAATTGTCTTTTAGTAAAAGCTAATTTCAGGTAAATAGAGGGTATGCTTAGAAAAAGAGTAGTTAAAGTCAGTGCTCGGCGAAGTAAAGTTTATACGAGAGCTATGTGTATTTTTACTCGGTCAACCCTTCGTTTAACCTTAATGAGTATTTGGCCAAAAAAACACACGCCTGTATAGCTACTCGGCTTACTCGCCGAAGTTACAAATCATAATTGAGTTTGTAAATAGAGAAATAAATTCCGCCACTGATACAGATCAAACTCGTTGATCGTAAAAAACCTTGTTAGGAGTCAATTTTTTTCTGCGTAACATATTATAAATAGCCCCGTAATTTTCTGTCTTTTTGTTGACAATAAGAGTAAGTAATTCTTCGATATTGTGGTATAATTAAGTTGATTGGTTGCTGATTAAATAAGCAGAGACAAAACAACTGTAAATTCAATTTAGCCACAAATAAATTAACGCAAAATCATCTAATTTGTTTAATCTACAAATACTAAAACTTATACCACGGGCTTCTGAATAAGGATTAAATTTAATATTATTTATAACACTAATTTTAAGCTTTGTGTAAACATAGTGAAAGGATCATTTTCAAAAATAATACTTTTTCTGATGATCTAGTTTACATAACATTCTATTTTTTGTCAATTGAACACAATCTAATTTCTTTTAAGTAGACTCCTGTAGGTAAATTGATTATGATTTATAGTATTAAATTTGTATACATTAAGCACTCACTGATTCATTTCTGAAAACTTTTATTAAAAAAAATGTAGAAATAGACAAGAAATTATCTGATGTTAAAAAATAAACATTTAAAATGTTACAAAAAAAAAACAACTAATAATTCGTCTAGAAAAACAACTTTGATCTTACTTTTTAACATCATCAACAAAGGCTTGGATTATTAGTATAATAATAATATTGGCAAATGATTCCACTGAAATCTGAAATGAAATTAGTATACTGATATATCACGGTAGAGTAAAGCATATATTTAATAATATCTTTCTCAAGCAATAAATTAAAAAAAAAAAAAAAAATTAACCCGCTGTTATCCGCTAATAACTAAAATATAACAATGTCTTCCCTACTTCACTAATTGTTACTGAAGTTTTTTCTTTCATAGTAACGTGGTACGTATAAAGTCAGGGTATTAGCAAATATTTCCGTATATTTTTCATAATACTATATAATGTATAAAATACATTTCAGCATAAATACCACGTCATGACCACGAACGAACTGAAACAATTAAAAAACGGAAGACTACCTAAAATTAAGAAACTATTGTCAAATGAAACTTCACATATTTTCTACAATTTGTATCATTGGCAATGGATAGAGTCACATGAACGCCATAATGAGCGACAATGAATCTAATTTATTAAAACTGAATTAAATTCAAATATATGAAAAAGTTATATAAATGATACTAATTTCTTAAGCGTATTTGATTTATGCTGGGTGGCAAGACCAATGATCTTACGAACGGTATCTTGCAGCTACGTATCGGGAGTATTCGAGCAAGAATTCAGCATAGATCAAATACTCTATAGAAGTCTTCTAAAATATCTTCTGATTTTCTTCTAATCACGTTCGTACAAAAATCATAATTTTTTGTTGGTATATTGTATAGTAAATTTTATACATTTATGTTACTTTAATGTATTTTTATATATCTAGGAAAAACATTTTTTTAAAACTATTGATATTAATATTGTATCAATATTGTAAAACGCCAGCAGTTTATAAAAGGTTTAAAAAGCTGATATGATTATTTTGAGAATATAGAATTCAGAAACATTAGTTTTGAGACCTTACATAATTCGTAATTCTGTCAGCATTTCTTAAATTAAAACATCAATATTTTCATTTTTTGGAGAAAATATGTTTAATATTTGCACAATTTTACTAAAATCGTGTGACGTTTTTAACAAAACAATGAAAAAATTCAGTTTATAACTAATAACGTATAGGATTTGTTTTGACAGCTTGTCGGTGGTACAACCAAAGGTTGCCAAATTCGAGCAATGGTATCGTGTGTATTCGAGAAGTTCCTATCTTAACACCTGGAAGCTTCCAGCGCAAATTGAATACGCTATTAAATATTAATTTCCAAAATTATGAATTTTTATTTTTATTTTTCAAAAAAAAAAAATCAAATCAAATCAGAAAACATTTTTTTTAAGATTGTCAAAAAATACTATATCATTCATGCTTATAAAGGTTTTTTTTTCTCTTTTTATTATAAAAATATAACATTATATACAAAGATTTAAGCATTATCGCTTTTTTATTTTATAAAGCTCAAAAAAGATTCTTTTGAAATATTTCATTTTTGTTCATTTCGAAATTTACCCGAAATTTATTGTTACAATAATATGAATATTGAATAATATAAAAATTAAAGTTAATCTTATCCCGTAACAATACGTAATGAAGTAAGTCTTGGCTCAAAAAATATAAATTTATTTCCATGTTTGTTTCAAGTTAAGAATGTATTATAAGAAAATGTGACATGTTTAAACTGATAAAGCAAATATTAAACTGGATAAATCCGTTGGACATTTTGTTTTTAATAGTAACAGTGCATTAAAAAACAAAAAAATTAAATATTAAAGTTTAAAATATTTAATTGCTTTGGTTTATTTAGAATAAAATTTGGGATACAATTTATTGTCAATTATGGTGACTTAAGAACTTTAAATACGCGTTAATATTGTCAATAACGGATGGATCAAACGCTATAAACTAGTCGAGCCTAAAGTACGTAAATAATTAAGTTCATTTTTCGTCCGAAAAAAAACGATTGATTTATTTGATTTGTTTTGGATCAATTATTTTATAATTTAATTTTCGAAAATTAACAGAAGATACGCAGGCAAGACGGTGGAATAAGACTAACAATAAGTTCATATTATTGTAATTTGTGTACATTAAATTACATATTAGAAAACAAGACGGTTTATTATGTAAAATTTCCAGTTAAACTTGATTTGATAATTTTTAAAAATTAATTGAATAAAAAAAAAACCACTAAATTCAAATAAGTAAGTTTCTTAGGCAAATTTTCAATTATTACAGACTAAAATCTATATTACTTACCAAAAACTTGTATTATTACATAGCTATTATTATACGCCTAAAAATTATTGTCCATATTAGCTTAAAAACTAAGTCTTATTTCAAAATAAAAAAAATTATCTAATAATATTTCCAGTCTATAATAAAGAACAAAAGAAAAGAAAGTTACAATAATAATATGGCCTTAAAAAAATTATTTTGCATTTTATTTGTTTTTTTAAATATTCACTAAAATACTATCTTCGGCATTTTCTTCATCAATTGATGTATCTGATGAAGACGATGATAATAATGCAACACCCATTGTTTGCTGACGACGTATTGGTGGTTTTGGTGTATAACGGCCACCACGATAAAATTCCGGTGGTGGTAATTTTGGTGGTAACTCTTCGGGTATTGAGTCGCATGTCAATGATCTATAACGAGTTAGTGATTTTGAAACATTTTGTTCCGAACTATAAACGAGAATTATTAATTAACTTTTTTACAAATGTTGTTCTAGGTGCTCTTCTTTTCACTGTAAGAATATCTAATTACTATTCTCTTTTTATGTTTTACTTCATTCAAAATTCTACTTTGAAATTTCTACTATATAACGAACGATTAGTTAAAAAGTTACTTAAAATTCTACATATTAACGATAATAAATTCAAAATGATCAATATCTATGTTAAATAAATGTTTAATGGTGTATTAAATGTCTTAAATATTCTTGCAACAATTAAGGGATATTGTGGTTGAAACTCATATTATTATTTTTTATTAGTATTTTCAAAGCAATTTAAATTGATTTAAATGTTATGTACCTTTTTGGTTAGTTTCTCAAACAAATAGTGAACTATTATTTAAATGAATATAATAACATTCAAATAACCAATCAAACTGTAGAATACAAATGTTCACGTGAATATTTGTTTACATAACAACGGACTAAAGAAAACAATTCAACCATAGAAGTCTCATTTTTTTTTTGTTAATTCCCACTAATGTAACTTATTTAATGCACCATTAAACTTTCAAAGTAACAGCATTCAAATGTATACAAATCAGTTTTAGTATTAATTAAGAACAGCTTCTCGTAATGACAAAAATTAAGCATGATTGAATTTTACAAATTACTTAGAAAATACAATAATTACAAATTAAAAATGAGTGTATTATTTGTATTTATTCATAGCATTCCAAAATATGTTTTTTTATCCCATTCGATACGGAGATTGTTTCGACCATAAAGTAAGTACTGGCGTTACTCAACGTTAGTCAACGTTAAAGTAAAATATATTTTTAATTTAATAATTTTTAAGGAGTTAAAACGGTATTTTACAATACATCATTATGAATGAAGTTTAACGATTTTTAAATGTTTAATTCCTATTTAGACTGGTTAATAACAGGGTTGCCAGATAGTTTACAAAAAAAAATCGCTATTTTGAGGCGTTCAAGTAGCCAATTTTAAATATGATATCACAAATTTGTACAAAATGTGTACTAAATTTTCCAATATGTTAAATTTGATTTTGCAAAATTATAATAGATTGGAATTGTACAATTATATAAAACACTTTGTTAATGAATGATGAAATAAGTCATGATATCAACAAATGCACAATTAAAAAAAATAGAGTGTACAAATTTTGTAGAAATAATAAATTAGTTTAATTTTTGAAAACAAATCTTAAAATTAATTAAATGATAAAATAAAAAAATACTAAAAATTAAAAATTTAGTAAACTTAAACAAAAGACGTGCGTGCAATAAAACTTACCGATAAATTTTTTTCTATCTATTCTAAAATATAAAAACAAGCCATTTTATAATAACTATAAAACACACTTCTATAATAAGCTCGTTGATTCAATATTTTTTTTCACATTCATCGGCATTTTCATTTTTAACAACTGGCTCACTAAATAGAAATAAGGTCAAAATAGAGACAGACACAAAAAATAAATAAATAAATAAAATAAGAATGATTAATGGTAGAAAACTATGTCGATAAATTACAAAATGTTTTTGTAAAATTAAAAACAAAAATCATATGACCAAAAAAGATGTCTACTTTTTGTCTACTTATTTTATAATTTTATCATTTGTCGTACACCGACGACAATGAGTCTCAATTTTAAAAGAAAATTATAAATAAATAAATTAAGTAGATCCATAGTGTAAATTTTTAACTAATTTAAAATAAAATTATTTTGGAGTCAGAAGATATAAAACGAGAGTTTGTTTTAGGTAAACACTCAATTATTTTATATATAATTCTTAAAAAGTTACAAATATTAGAAAGTATTTTAAAAAATTCAAGTAGAATAATTTGGAAGTAGAAATACAAAAAGTAGAAACCTTTTTATACCGGATGTTTAAAAAGATATTAACGAGATATGTTTTATAACTTTTGACGTAAAACTAATTACCAATAGATCCAAATTGAAAATTCAATTTTGACGTCGTATGTAGTATTGCCGAATTAATTATGCTCATGTACAAATGAAAAATTTTGAAAGCAAAAAAAAAACTGTATCTCTCATTGGGGAAGCAAACGGGATACGTAAAAAAATCAGGGTATTTTATACAACATCAAAATGCAACAATAATATACCACGAATCTGGTGGTATTCACATATTTAGACAATCTGGTGCAATTAAAAAAAAAATTTTGGCATGAAATTAAATTTTTGCACACATACCCTCCTAGTTCCAACATTGAACCACGCCGAACTTGTCGACGTGGATTTGGTGTGGTAGGCATCGGTCCACCTGGACCACCCATCATGGGCCTTGGTATTACACCCAATGGATCAGTATTACCATCTTCAATTAATATAACGGCTTGACCTCCTTGAGTTCGTTCTGTTCTTGGCGATGAATCACAACTACTTCCATGTACAGAACCTGTACTCTCACGACGGAATAAACCAATTATTGATGGTTGTTTTGTATTTTCAATGCCACCTATAATAATATTTAAAAATGATGAAAATTTATATTAAAAAATTTCAAATAATAATACCAATTTTTTAACAAGCTGATTGGGTTCTTGAATTTATTATTAAATATTAATTCAAATTCCTTATACGGAATTTACGGTCTATTGGGGTGAAATTTTGCAAGTTTACCCAGGTCCGTTTTATTTTAAGGTGAAATTAAATCGTCATAAAGTTTTATTTTATTGAAAATTTACTGTTTCTGTACTCTTTGGCAGTTTTTCTGTTTGTGTACCAATTTATTTAATAATAAATTCAAGGTATGTTATGTTATAATGAAAAGGTTTTTATACAATGGCTAATCAATTTCTGGTACAGATTATAGACATTGAGAATTGATTTTTCTGGAAGATTATGAATCGATAACAAACCCATTATAATATATTTATTCAATATGCAAACATTAAACGTAAATGAGGAATATAATAATGGTTTAAGAACATGCAGGTTTTAAACAGGTGTGAGTGGTTCAAAAATGAATTTCTATTGTAATTAATTCTACATAAGTGGGTGTGTATATTCAGACACAAAAAAAAGCGACACCTTAATCACTTATATATTTTTAAAACTAAAAACTATACAATTTTTATGATGTGTTTAGTTTTTTACCAGATTTAATTTTTTTTTATTTAATCAAAATATTTATTTTAAGATGAATAAATTAGAAAGTACATCATAGAAATCGTTTATTTTGGAATTTTAAAAAGCATGAAGACTCAGGTTGTCGTATTTGTTTTTGTATCCAAGTATAAATGTTTGTATGTTTGTATGTATAAATGTGCTTCCTTTAAAGGAAGCGTATGTTTTAGGTCAGCATGTGTCGGTTTCTCTGACAGAAGTCTTCGCTTTGTTGTGAGATTCCCAGACCAATAATACGAAGGGATTTCTGTGGGTTCCTGGTCACTCTGACGTAAGAGAGAATAAGGAATCGAATTCATTAGCGCCAGAAGAATCGTCACATATACCCCTTTAGCTAGACCTATTGCAAGATGTTCTGTGTCATCCTCTAGCAAGGATCCTGGTTTCGCCAACCGAACCTTGATTACTGGAACTTCACGGATGGCATGCGACAGGAAAAGTTGTGTATTACCAAGGCTAAAACATTTAACTGTTCCCGGTTGAAACTGACCAGGGTAGAGATGAGAAGAGTAGAGGCTCCTGAGAGGGTACTGTCTGTTGAACTTCATAAATCACCTTCATCAATTGGGAATCTGAGACTCTATTTTCGTGGCCACTGGTATCGATAAGATTTTATAGCATCATCTACTCTGGATGATTATTTCTCTGCACCTTGAGCCAAGAGGCTTCCTTGTCTTCAGAAGGCAACAAGCCGTTTTTGAACTCATATTCGCATCAAATTTTTCTCATATAAATTATCAAATGGATTAACTAACTATATGAAAAAATTCACCACTGGAATTATAGGCGTATTTAGTTGTAGATACACTTCCGAAATTTGTAACAATCATATTCTGTCTTTCTTTAAATACTTGAAACCGATAATTCAATACGGTACTTTTAAGACAATAGAAATTCATTATAAGAAATAGAAAAGATGAGTATGAGAGAGAAAACAGGACCATAAGAGAGTCCGAAAAAGATTAAGTGCAAAATAATTTCAGTTGTGGTTTCCCAAATTTTCTTTATACATAGAAACAGATATTATTTACCGAATATTTTCAAGCATTTAAGGTTTATTATAAAGTTTTAATTCTAAAGTAAGAACTTTTGTTATGTTTACGTCTTTATCCTTTTTTACTTTTACGCTAATTTAATATTCTACTATCTCATAATTTATTATACCTTGATTACAACAGAAAAGCATCAAAGCTTAAATATGTTGCAGAAAAAAGAGAACCTGTTATATGCAAATCAGTAGGTGCAAAAAGCTATTTCTGCAATCGTAGTAGCATTATAAGAAAAGACATGGCAAGGTTAACAAAAGCCACGCGTAGAGTTGATTCTACTGTTATGAAATGTAACTTACAAATAAGCATCTAATTTGTGTTAACAAGTGTCTTTGAGGAATCTCTAAAATTAAATGGTTTGAATACTTTCCAAATTTCGAGTTCTAGAAAGAAATGACTCAAAATCATAATTAGCATTGCAAAAGATTCCAATTGGAATCCACAAGAATAGAGAAAACAGGTTCGCCCCAAAATTATATCAAAGCAACAATGTTTTTACTAAAATAGTAAAACAATAAAAATAATTGTAAAATACAATTTGGTAATAATATCTATTTGTAAATACAAAGGAAACTGACGAAACCGCAACAGTTATTGTATAGGGGGGGTCAAACATCGAAATAGGAGATTACCAGAAACAAAAGTTGTTTGTTAAAAAAAATAAATTAATTACAAAAATTAATTCACATACATTATTATGTGTTTTATTGTTTGTTTGTTTATTTGTTTGTTAATGAACGACAACACAGCCATATGTTTGTAATTTTTTTTTTAGTGAGCACTTAAGTGAAGCAATTTCAACAATTTCACAATATTGCGCGCATTTATCATGTGTGTTTTTTTTCTATCATCTGTCTATCTCTAGAAATTACCCAAAAAGGTAGCGGACGGTGAACTATATGCTAAATATTCTTTATTAGATGCCCATGCTGGAAATTCATTCTGTTGTAATCCACCCGTTGTATTTTCACCTTCATCATCACGTTTCCATGGTAACATTGTTTCTGTTGCTGTGGGTGTTGTTACACGAATTATATCGCCCCCTGCATATGCGAAAATACATTATATTAGCCAATTTTACAATTTTAGAAGTGTCGATCTTTAGATCTATAGTAATACTACGCTTACACCTAAACTTGTTCATATATTTGATCCATAGGACTTATACAATCGGTTCTCGGACCATAAGAGGAATACAAACCGAAAAAGTAAAATAATCCACTATAATGCAATAATAATATACATTGTATTCGCTTCAATTTTTATGTACAAATAAGTCACAAATTAATTTATCAAAATTACATAACGTTTTAATTCTTAATGGTGAGTTATTTATGATTGAAAACAGAAAGAAATGCGAAGTGCAACTATATTTTTCATTGTTTGTATTAAATCATTTTTTTGGTTCGTATCCCACTCAAGAATAAATTCGAAAATAGTTTAAGTTATCGTTATTTGTTATATCTAGTTTATAAATTTTTAAATAAAAATAAAGCTGCCGAAACCAGGGATCGAACCAGGGACCTTTAGATCTTCAGTCTAACGCTCTCCCAACTGAGCTATTTCGGCTTGTATTAGTTATGCCTTTATTTGTATTTCGCTGAATTTTTTTTAAATTAAATAATTTTTAAGTAAAATAAATAATATTTACCGTCAGATTCTTTAGACGTTCGTTTTATTCCATCACCGTAAATATCTTCATCCGTTACTGCGCAAAAATGGTGAATTTTAATAAAACACATTTATATATATTATATTACAAGGTTTTAATATAAATTTTTGTGTAACCAATAGGGAGAATGGCTATTTTCTAATTTCAGGATTTGTAATACTATTATTCATCTTCAATGACGAAGAAGCTGGAGTCCAGATAAGTACGATAAAATCTTTGTATGAACTTTTTTCAGAAATTTTAATAGATACATTTATACAAATGGTACATGTGATCATATGAAGTCATTGACAATATTCATATGAGACAGATAAGGTATGCTTAGTTTAAGATTATTGGGCTCCTGAAGAGCCAGAAACATTTTGAGTGTACTGCCTATTCCAAAACTCTCAGATATCCGTTTATTTGTATATTTCATTAAATCACAATTTTGTCATAATTAAAAGAGAAAGGTCTTTCTTATGAAGCCAAACATAATTGGACGATACAAAGATTCTCATACGTTTATTTATTTATCAATGACTTCGTATGTTGTCATGCATCAAGTGTATAAATCGAATTGCATAAAAAACATGATTTTTACAATTTTCCTAAGAATTAGATCAAAAGAAATTAGAAAACCTGAAAATAGTTACCATTGCTTTTCTTTTTTTAATCATGTGGTTTTTCATTTAATTATTACGACATGCATGATGAATTAATTATTATTTATTTTTGAAAAAATCGTGCAATAAAAATTCGTGGCTTTAAAAAATGCCAATAGTAAGGAATGATTGTGAAAATAAAGAAATATGTATGGAATTTTGAAAATATTCACGTGCATTATAAGTTATCTACACAAGTTTGCCAAAAAAAACATCAAATGCAAATTAAAAACTGGAGGTTATGAAATAATATGTTGAATTTTTTTCTGTATAATATTTGGGGGAGGGGGTTGGTGGCTTCTATTTATGTTTTGTCTATATCAAAATATGTATGCTGCATGTTTGAAATTGAAAAAATAAAAACAAAAATTTAATGATTTAATTGAGATATTTGTTATTAAAAATTATTATATCTAAAATAATTCGGAGAAATGGCGTCATTCTTGACAAAAATGTTTGACGATTCAGTTTAATAACAAATGCTCAAAATAATTGGCCAATTAAATAATAAATTGAGGAAGCAACGATTATTCTATGTAAAATCTGATGATTCTAAGCAATTAGCAGCTATTCTAGCCTTATTTCTCAAAAAATAAATAAATTGTGTCTCTTATTATGTAATCTTGCTCTAATTGATAATAATAATAAAAATAATTATCTATTGATATATTTTCGTCTTGATAATTTTTTGTTATATTATTTACCGTTGTAATTAGATTTATCTCGTCGCCATGGTAAACAAATTTCAGCAGCTGTTGGGAATCTTGTAGGACGTATATCATTTCCGGAAATAAGAGCACCCTGACTTAGCAAACTGCCACTACACTCAGTGCCAGTACTTAAAGGGGGCTCGTCACTTGCTATATTTTAGACAAGGGGTAATAAAATATTTTAATATCTAGCAAGCAAAGCCATAATTAATTAGCTTCACATAAAATTTAAATAAATTTTGAAACGAATTATTAGTTTGTTTTTTGCTGATAATTTGTTTCAAATATATTTTTTTTTTAAATAAAAAATGATCAGCTTTTTTTTTTATTGTTTAATATTTGAAAGAAAGATTAAAGAAATTATTGTTAATAAATGAAAAAATACAAAAAATATACTTTTCTCATGCGTTCATTACTCTATAAATAAGCATGAAAAATATCAGAGAAAAATTGCTCCAGTCCACGGTCAATTTTAGTGGATTTTTGGATTTTTTTGTTTATAATTTTCAATTTGTGATTCATTATGTTATAGAATGCGTATACAGATTAATTGATTGTTTTTTTTTTTTTTTGATTATATGATGAGCACATCGAACTTTATTATACTTAGTTATAAAAGCTTCACACCATATTTACACACAATAGTATGAATTGTATTCCATTTATTAAGGTATGAAACGTTTAAAATATTCAAATTGTCATAAGTAGGCAATTTATAATAAACGTAAAGTAGACTATTTATAAGTAGAATAGTATCGTCTGTGGTTGAAATTCAACCATTTATCAAACGTCCTTAATGATTAGCTGTATTAATAGTTTCAAAATAAAGATAGAAATTGCACTTCAGCAGGACCTTCGATTTTGTGTATAGATATTGTTGAAGATAATTTAAATAAACTGTAATAATTATCGACTCAGAATAATCTACCTGAATTACGTTTAATTACTTTATTTTATCCTAAATGGCTTTACCGTGGTTTTCCTTATAAATTTTGTGGCGCATGATTTTTTTTTTTTGTAAAAAATTCAAGTTTTTGCAAAAATTTATTGATTGTCTTAATCTTTTGAGAGAAGATGCTCTTTCATAAACTCAATAAGTGGCCCAATTTCTGAGAAATAAAGAGATTTTGAGAAATTTGCATTTTTATTTTAAAAGATACTCACGAAAAATCACTTTGTGGTGATCCGATTTTTATTATGAAACATATCCGATTGTAGTTAAAAAATTTTAGTTATAAAAACCTTTTATTTGCTCGGTATATAAAATTACGTAAAAAATGCAAGTATGAACCAGAATGTGATATTCAAAGTAGGTTTTCTAAAACGTAAGATGGATACTATAAGCTGAATATTTTCTTGTTGTAGTTGACTAGTTATTATTACAATACAAAGTATATTTTAAAACGTTTCATTGTTTAAAAAATGGAATACCTGATTAAAAATTTATTTAAAACTATCATATATAGAAAAATGAAAATTATTTATTCAGTTGGATAATTTGAAATAAAACCAATAAAGTAGCATTACAGAACAACCTCTCAACAACATATCTGTAGTGCATAAAAGATTTAGATAGAGGGTGAAATATCTTTCAAATTATTTATACACTGAATAAAAAATTTCAAACAAATGTTTAGTTTATTCTTGCTATTAGAGAAATTTTGAAAATCTGAAACATATAATTACTCTGAAAATAAAAATATCGAATTTAATATTCACATTTTCGAAATGCAATTGTGTGCAATAAGAAGACATTAAGTAAAAAAAAAAAAATAATAATAATAATAATAATACCAAAATAAACACATAATTATTACAGAGAGATATCAAAATTAAAGGTAAGTTATTTAATTTAAATATGAAGAAAAAATATCAACACAAATTATGTTGAACTTACGTGATGATTTTGCTGTAAATGTGATTGGACTATCCCAATCTTCTTTCATAGCATGTGTTTCACCATCCTCATTTTCATGCAAGACCTCATTTATGTAATCTAATGAAAGAAAATATGGGTGCATCAGAAAGAAATTTATTAAAGAATTATTTAAATCATAACGAAAATAAAAATATTGTGTAATAAATTTTATATATTAAATTTTCTTAAAGTTCTGTTGGCTAAAACAAGATCCAGTTTTTCGAAAATAAATTCACTCAAATCGGTCAATATTTGGCCAAGATATTAAGAAAATTAATTTTTTGATGCTAATGACGTCACAAAAACCATCAAAAATTAGTTTTGCTCTATAAGGCAAGATATTTATCCAATTTTGGCGAACAAAGTATCTAATCCAACTAAATTTGGGTCGTAGTTTTCAAATTTTTGGTTAAATTAAACAAAACTATAATATTTTACCAGATACTAAGACCCTGGTCATGATATTTCATATAAAGGTTAAAATTAGCAAAATTTAAATATTAAAATTGAAAAGTACGACCTAAAATTAGTTGGTTTCGAAAAAAAGTTCACTCAAAACGGTCAATATTTGGCCAAGATATTGAGAAAATTAATTTTTTGATTCTAATGACGTCACAAAAACCATCAAAAATTATTTTTGCTCTAAAAGGCAGGATATTTATCCAATTTTGGCGAACAAAGTATCTAATCCAACTAAATTTGGGTCGTAGTTTTCAAATTTTTGGTTAAATTAAACAAAACTATAATATTTTACCAGATACTAAGACCCTGGTCATGATATTTCATATAAAGGTTAAAATTAGCAAAATTTAAATATTAAATTTGAAAACTACGACCTAAAATTAGTTGGTTTCGAAAAAAAGTTCACTCAAAACGATCAATATTTGGCCAAGATATTGAGAAAATTAATTTTTTGATTCTAATGACGTCACAAAAACCATCAAAAATTAGTTTTGCTCTATAAGGCAAGATATTTATCCAATTTTGGCGAACAAAGTATCTAATCCAACTAAATTTGGGTCGTAATTTTCAAATTTTTGGTTAAATTAAACAAAACTATAATATTTTACCAGATACTAAGACCCTGGTCATGATATTTCATATAAAGGTTAAAATTAGCAAAATTTAAATATTAAAATTGAAAAGTACGACCTAAAATTAGTTGGTTTCGAAAAAAAGTTCACTCAAAACGGTCAATATTTGGCCAAGATATTGAGAAAATTAATTTTTTGATTCTAATGACGTCACAAAAACCATCAAAAGTTAGTTTTGCTCTATAAGGCAAAATATTTATTCAATTTTGGCGAACAAAGTATCTAATCCTATTAAATTTGTATTAGCACATCAGTCGGAAAGGTTTTTGCATGGGCGAGATTGCGTTACAAAACAATTAAGACACTTTAAAAGATCTGTATGTGAGGCGAGACATGGAAGATGCGTAGTGAGTCAACAAGTTTTTCATCTGACCCTAGTCTATTCAAGTTAAAAACAATTTTGCGTTTTGGATGCTTCAATTAGAGCAAGAATTATATAAATTCACGTTTAATTTTTTTAAATTAAAAAAAAAAATAAAAATAACTTTGTATGGAAGTCCTACAGAAATTTTGAAATCATTCTTATAGGAAATAAACACATAAAATAAATATACAATTGGTTTGAATATAAAAATTGGGGACCTATATACATTAACTGGTCCGGATATTTTTCATGCATGCAAGTTTAAATTAAGTTACACTTTTTACTACTATTTGGGTTAAGAGAGTTTACCTAAATTAAATATCATATTATGGAATGAATAAAAATAAATAAATTATAAAATTACTACCCATACCATGTGAAAATTGTTTAGCTGAGCCGTTCTGTTGAAATTCTGGAAAACTAACATGATTTTGTTTTCCATCCTAAAAGCATACATTTAAATTACATTATGCATATATGAAAAAAACTTTTTGTACATTTTTATTTACAGTTTCATCTACTATTATATAATATGTGGGAGAGCTTTTACACGCTCTGATTCTATATAAAATATGTATAAAAAGGTTTCCCTAAACCTACAATGTTTGTCAACTTTAAGAAGCTTATTATTTACATGTAATAATATCGATAGAATGTGTTGTTATATATTTTATCATATTTTCTTCAAAAACATACTTTTTTTTTTGTAAATTTATTAAATATATTACGGCATTTTAAAAATCGAATATACTCTGAAGTGTGATATAATGCTCAATTTTAGTGAAAATATATTTTTTTGTTCATAATACCTTCTCCTAAAGGCAATAATAAAGTGCTTTTGAATTTTTGTAAACCAGATTTTTGATTTCAAGTCCGATACATATAAACTTAGACCAGAGCAGAAGCCTTAAAAAATGATAAAAAGTGGAGGAAAATTACAGGTTATGTGAAAAAAGTGTTAATACAAAAGTTGTAGATCTTTTTA
Organism: Chrysopa pallens; assembly: GCA_020423425.1. Lineage (NCBI taxonomy): Eukaryota > Metazoa > Arthropoda > Insecta > Neuroptera > Chrysopidae > Chrysopa > Chrysopa pallens. Next base: position 61,376,579 of record CM035594.1, read on the forward strand.
TTACCTACAATTTTGCCAACAAATTTTTTTCCATAGGACTTGTAGTTTTGCCGGAAATCGAAATAAACCATGTTTTACCCTTTAAAACTCACCCTCTCCTACTTCCCGAACTGAGATCGCCCATAATTTATTTTTCCTTTCATTTTTATCATATTATCTTGCGTTTTTAATGGGTTTCATCCTACTGTAATTTTCTTGCACTTTTTAGGGGAAGGCTTCTACTCTGGTCTATAGTGCTTTTCGTTACCTACTTTCCCTTATTTATAATAAATATCCAAATTAAATTTTAAACAAAGCTTTTAAAAATAACATACCTTATTTAACTTTTTACTTCGTTTGTGGTGATGCTTGCGTTCACCAACCATACGACGAATATTCATATGCATACGATAATTTAATTGTGTCGATAAATCTTTATCATTCACCGCGTGTCGACTATAACTTAATCTACGATGCTATAAATAAAAAGAAACAAAAAGTTCACATAACATGAAATACTTGATTATTTTAAATATATATTTATTAAAAATTAATCGACATGTATTAAAAAGCCGAATTTTCTTAAGAAGAATAATAAACTTCAATCCAAAACAATAAAAATAAAATACATTTAGATAATACGATTATTGTTCTACGATAGAGATATACATTGTGTTTCATTAAAATGTGGTTTTGGAAACAATATTATTGGTATTAATTTTTAAAACAGTTATTATTGATTTATATATAAATAGATATATGAATTAGTGCCGGATTTATATATAAAGGGGTACATGAATTAGGGGTACTGTGTGATGGAAACTCTGAAATTGTTGCATACACACTGAAAACACAAAATATGTGCAAAATAAGTAATGATATAATAATATCCCAACATCTGTTGAAAATGTTTGCAAAAAAAAACAACACTTCATCCAAAAATAACAAACTACCAAAACTGTTGACACCAAACGTAGAGATTAAACAGATTCACGTACACAGAATTACACCAGCAACTCTCTGTCCGTTGGGGCAGAGACCTACCAAACGAGAAACACTTTTATTATATTGTTTTGTGAATTCATAATGTTTGTCATCCTATGAAATGTTATATAATTTCGATTATTTCTACTGTTGATTACACAAGTTTCGTCGAATTGTCCTAGAACTCTTCAATTTAGTTGGCCAATTTTCTGAACGAGTACATTCTAAATGAAACACTCCGTATATTTTTTAAAAAAACAAATCAGCAATATGTTCTCATAGAATACATATTTACAATCTCAAAGAATACCCAAATTGTTACAAGCAGTTTGAAATAGTTTTTTTTTTGGTATTTGATATATAATTTAAGTCTACAATAAAAAAAAAAAATATTTTGACAAAAGCACCACAATTTATTTAGTGCAGAAAATAACTAAAGAAATAAAAAATTCACTAGTCTTTCATTTCAATTTAATTTAAACTTCAAAATCCAAAATTAATCTACATTATTCAAGTTGAATAAAAATTTATTAACATTAATTTACTTTGTAATTAATAATAATGTTGAGATTAATTTCGATTTGATTATATAAAAAAAAGTTTAAATTAAAATTGATCTAAGTTAACCCATTATTAAGGAATTTTTCAATACACAATAAAATACACTTAATATTGAGATGTGTTTTTGTGCTCACCATATTTGAAGAGGAAATCTGTAGTAAAAACAATTTGGAAAAATTAAATGAATTGGAATAGAAAAATTATGGAAAATATTTCAACGTCAAAACTTAGGGTTTAAAATGCGTTTAAAATTTATACTAAATTTTGAATTTGCTTTTTCGTTTTTTTTGTTTTATGTTTGTACAGAAAATAAGGCCAATATTTATGTGACTATAAGCGTGTTAGATAATTAAGGTATAAAAGGGATAAATGTAAATTTTAGAGAAATAAGTATGGAAATTTACATAAACTTTTCCCCCATGTCTAATATAAAATAGGTAAGAAAATTATTATGACTTACTCTTCGGTATGGCTTGCATAATTCTTCAGCTAATAAGTGATGTATTTTGGCATCTGTTAAATCCCTCTTTGATGGATTGTATTCCAATTCTTGCATATCAATATTCCATGTACTCGAATCTAATTGGCTGAAACTGGGACTAAAACATTAGAATTCAAGAAAAAAGAAATATTAAATCACCAAGAATCTACGGAAGAGTAAATGAATGAGTAGAGAAATAGAATAGGTAAACATTTTTGCTAACAGGCATATTAAAATATTATCCGTCTAATGGCTCCTCTATTTGCAGTTAAACTTTATGACCTAAATTAACGCTTTTCGTGTATTTTTGTCTTTCGAATGAATTTATGAATGATCAATGAAAATGTGAATTGAATTTTAGCCTTCTTGTCGGCAATTGACATAATTTTCCAAATATATCCTTTCGAATTTATATCTTACAAATTTGTATCAGATTAAAGTAAAGATTCTTTCATATTTGCTTTTTAATATTTGCGTTCTTCTTAATTTTTTGGTGGAAATGACAAACATTGTGAAAATTCTTCTTTTCTTGCCATTCATTGCGTGTTGCTTTTTTTCCAGATTTTCAAATATTTGTGATAGTTGCTGAATCGAATGAATTTAACTATTGGTCCTAATTTTACAGACCAATTATCGAATAAATGCCCATTTTTGGCACAGACTAAAATGATTTTGTATGGTTTTAATGAGAATATTTGAAATACGATTGCAATATACAGGGTGTTACAAATCATTGTTATATTTTCACTACTAAGCAAACACATTACGATAAAGTAAGCCTACGAAATATGAACATTTTTTTGAAACACCTTGTATGAAAAATGAAATATTAATGACGATGAATGAAATAAAAAGCGTCAATTTATTCATTACAAATGCTAATTTAAAATAAAATGTAAAATACTAAAACTATTTTGAAATAAAGAATTTTTATAAAAAAAAACTGGTGCGATATTTTTCTACTACAGTGATTTAAAAAAATTATTTTGCTAAAAAATTGATAAAATATAGAAAATAAAAAATAGATTCATTATATTTTTATGCATACGACGAAGCTTTTTATATTATTTCAAATTTCGTATTATATCATGCCTTGTTAGAAAAATTTACCATGTTAAAAACGAGTTGGCGCACCTTCCATTTAAATTACCCGCTGTATAATTGCGAAATATGGCTGACATTGATTCAGTACCACTAATATTACCAATTGTTGATGCATTACGTCGCATATATTCCATGGCATCACGCATTGCTAATTTTGAATATGTTTCTAAGATTTTTGGCTCAGCTCCTTGATAATTTCGTAATATAAATGGTCTTAAATATTGATTATCGAAACGTTTAAATCTAGAAAGTATATAATATTGATAATACACTGTTACAGTCTGCAGAGAAAATCTATTTTCGACAGTTACCTATCGCGTACATGGTAATTTCCATGTTTGCCTAAAATTTCTTCGACGCCAGCCATTAAATGATCCATAAACTGTAATTAAATAAAAAATAAATAAATATCGGTGTTTCGTTGAGAAATGTAATTTTTCGAAAACAAACTTTTCCCTTTTTGATAAACTTTGGATATTTTAACATTAAAATTACTTTTTACACATCTTAAAAATATTCAGAAATAAAAACTTACCCGTTCATGAATTCGTTCATTCATTGTTGGCTTACGTTTTTCGGCACGTTTAACATTCAAAATTTTCACCAAAGGTTTTATTGTGATACCTTGAAAGAATACTGTAAAATAAATCACTGCTATTGTTGTGGTCATAAACATTGGTTGTAATGGTACATGTGCTGGATCGATTAGTAGCACAAGTGCAAAAGCAACAGCACCTCGCAATCCACCATATGACATAACAAATTTTTCCACTTTATCCAATTTATGTAAACGAAATCGATTTGCTATGTATGTTAAAATTATTACACCTAAAAAAATTAAAAATTATTCTCTTAGAATCTTGAAAATTCAAAGTTTTTGTTTTGTTACGGACTTAATTCGTTTTCCCGTCTATGTATTTGTAATATCCACTTTTAAACAGAATACGGAATCGGGATAATTTATCACTACAACCCAAATCAGGTGTCTGAAAACTTCAAGCATTTCCTAGATATATGGAAATCTCATTATGGTTAACGCTTTTTTTAACGAAATCAGCCATGTTATATTTTACAAGCCCCGTGGATTACTTTGATATCAAATTTTAACCTTTCGGTTTTGATTGGATTTCATTTCAAATTAATATTCACCAGAAACACTCGAAGATATTAAAACAATGGTTACCACTATTAATTGCTTTTTTGTGGTTAATAAACACACGTACGTATAGATAACGGCATTCATTACCTGCTACTACAAATTACTATACAACCCCCTATTCTGGTTTATGTGTTTGAATTAGATACGATCATTTTTCAAAACAGTGTAGTTCAAAAAAATGAATTTCCTACATATCAGAAACATTTCTAAGAAGTATATGGAGTATCGCAGAATGACATAGAAAGTTTTTAATATTATTGGTCCGTGGGCAACCTTTTCGTTTACGCAAGTTCTGAAACATGAGCAGTTTACTTTTTCGGAACCTGTAGAATTTATAATTGTGTCCACAAACTTCAAATTGATGGATATTAATTTTTTGTTGTTATGTAATGGGAAGATCATCAAATAATAATTTCAAGAACCATTTTGCCCGACACTGAAGTGTCCAATTTGAAAATAGCAATCCAGTTTTTATCAGGTGATGTGAATGAATGACAGTTTTTTTGTCAACCATTTAGTACATGAGAGTAGTGGGTGGTTTGCATGTGGTATTTAAATGACTATGGTTGTTGGTTTTCATTTAATTGGTAAAGTAATAATGATAATTAAACATCTTGATAAGAATTATTAAAAATCTAAATTTAACAACTTCATGTAAGTAGAAATTTTCAATTTCAATAGTTCGGAAAAATTATTTTATATAATTATAAATTATTCCGCTTACGATCAGCAAATAAAAGCCATAATTTTGAATTCTCATTTTGCAAAAAAATAAAAAAAAATAAAATAATAATAAATATATTGATGTCAAAACAAGAAAAATTAAAACTGATAAATTCCCGTATTTTAATAAATTTTTTAGCAAAGGGATCCAGAAATATGGCGTTGTGGTGAAACATATCTTAAATTTATTTTAATAACTTTTATATGGGTTGTTTTGAATTTTGATTGAGAAAAATGATTCAATCAAAATTAGAAAAAGATCCCATTAACACAATTTTTTACGGAAAATGCTCACAAACACCAGTTTATTATTTCATATTCGCTCAAGAAAGTTCATAATATCGTTTGGAAAAATTGTTAACCAACTAGCTCTTACTTGATAATAGTAAGGTGGCTAAGAATGGTAAATGGGGATTTACTCGAGGGTCGTTCGGATCCAATGAATTTTGAAAATTAGAGGGCCACATGATGAATATAATCCGCTCATGACGGCTTTTAGAAAATTCAAATAAAAATCTTCATTTTGAAATAGCCGCGTTAAATTTTCATCAGTTTATTTAAATTCGGTTCCGCTTTATGTCTTGATCGGGCTAATCTATAACCTGGTAATTATTTCAAAGATTCAACAAATTTATGACCCCTTGCATTCCGTTATTTCCTTTGAAATAAAATAAAATTGTAATAAAAGAAATGAAGTTTTGGTCTCATAAGTTTCTGATACTCGTCAGATCGTTAATCTGACACGCTCGAATAAATCCATAATATCCCCTTTGGGCTTCCCTACTATAATGTATTCAAAACAAGGATATTCAAAACTTATATAGTACAGCTAAACTTATAGTATAGCTATGTAGAATATAAACTCAATAAAACCCTTACCTATTGTACGATAAACGGAGCAGAAAATAATGGTTAGAAAAACAAACCATGTATTCCAATCATGTTTACTATTGACGGTTGCTACACCCAAAAACATAAATATAATTGTTTCTGATGAACTGCTTAACATTTTCATTGCATATTTTACTGTTGTATGTGATTTATGTGAAATATTTCCTTCGACATAATTTTTCATTGTTATGCCACAAAAGGTTATTCTGTAATAAAAAATTTTATAAGGAAAATGAAAACCATCGGTACAAGGTTTTCTATCGTTTTAATTACTTATAGTGTTTGGAGTCATTAAAAGTTACATTCAAAAGATTTTCTTGTATTTATCTATGTTTTTTATGATGGTTTTCATTACTGTTCTTTTTATTTTCTCTGTCTCAATATATATGGAATAATTTTTGTAATTTGATAGAAAATTTTTGGTGATTTAAATATTTCAAACAAACGTGGTTAATGTGTGATTATCTTTCTAAAAAGTTCAATTTTGATAATAGTATGCAACATTTCGAAAACTGAATAGATTTCGTAGATGTGGAATGAAAAAATCTGACATTTTCCTTTCATTTCGTAAACTAAATAATACGAAAAATATTATATCAGCAAAAACTACTTATTAAGCAATTTTCAAGTTTCTATTTATTTTCTCATCATAAAATTTTAATGAGGAGTATGAGCTTGGTAAATGAGTTTATTTCTTTTGAATCGAAGCACGATTAAAAAATTTGGTCAGTATTTTAGATACAGAAAATAATAACTAATATCAATGATGGAAAAGCGAATGTTTTTTATTTTACATCAAAATGTTTAACAAAGAAAAAACACAAATTTTTTATTTTGTTTTAAATTTACGAAATTTTGTGAACCTTTTAGATAATATAGATAATAGACGTTTATCTATTGAGGTGCACATGCCATTTCTACTACATATAATGTGTTATTACAACAACAGTTGTTAAAAATATCCGGTAAGTTCAGAATCTGATATTCGCACACAAAACAAAAACAATTCGTTTGAGTAATAATAATTTGCCCTATTCCTACATAATTTATGAATGATCTCTAACCAGTGTTGAGTAATAATTTTAAGTCTACCTTAACAAGATAAAAAAAAATAAAAATTAATATTCATATTATACTTACGCTAAAATTCCAGACATATGAAATATTTCCGCATTTAAATATGCTAAATAAGCCATAACAAATATAAATATTGGTTCAATAACACGCACTTCATGTGTAAAACGTGTGACAAACCCTGTAGCAAAACCCCATACAACACCAATAACCGTACCACCAATGGCCACAACAAAAAATGATGCACATCCTGCTAAAACATCTGTGTATAAAATATTTGATGGACCCATTTCACTATACCCTTCAAACATATGATATAATACAACGGTGACAGCATCATTCAATAATGATTCACCAAAAACAACTATATACAAGATTTCATTCACATGAATTTCTTCAAAAACAGCTAATACTGCAACAGGATCGACAGCCGATATGAGTGCAGCAAATAAACACATATCTAATATGGGTGTATCACAATTAAATAGTCCTGTTTGTCCGCATGCCCATAATGATGCACCTGAAATTAAAATACAACTTTTAGTTTCCAAAAATTATTTTTGGAATTTGTTAAAAAACAATTTGTATGAAAACAATTGAACAAAGAATTATATTTTCTAGAATGTTTTTATTACAAACTTTAATCACTAGTTGAAATCAAGAAGCCCTTTTCACGCATAGTATGGTACGAATATTGTAAAACAATCTTACGAAAGTTATTTTTTATTTAAAAAATGCTCGAATTGTTTCATATAAAAATTACTTTTTTGTTTTAAATTAGTTGTAATTTATTGTAGAAATAAAAAGGAAAAGAGGTATTGTGTAAGCGAAAACTAGTAAATAAAAGTGTATAAAATAAGTATACATTAACGTAGCTGCGGGCTACACGGAAATTATGTTTCACTATACAAGTCAATACAAAACATAATATAGGAAGCTATTTTACTCTGAAAACTACATCTACGAACAAAAAGAAGTTCCCAGAAATTACATGATACGAAAATCAACTTATTGAAACAAATGAGAAGTAAAGTTTATAAAATAATGTATTACGTATAAATGTCATACACAGAAAACAGCCGTTGAGTGGATGAACACGTTTCAAAGCATTGTGCTTTTTTCGAAAAATTCGAAAAAATCATTCACATTTCACATACCAAAAAACCCGGAATAACATCATCAGTTAGCGTGATAAATTTTTGATTTTTTTATGGTGAAAATTGGATGAGGATAGCCACATTTCTCTTCAAAACAGAGGATAATAACTCAACCCAACAAAATTTTTAACACTCATTGGAATAGAAACATTCTGATGAGCGTATATGTACAATAACTATGCTTAATAAGCACTTTAGTACCGTGTTTTAAGACATATAGAACAAAAATAAGCAAGAATGAAATTATTTAACCAATTTTTTAATTGGGTAGGCAGCATATGTAGTTCAATTAATTTTGTTTCTTACCCATGGACCTAATACATTTCTTTTTTAAATCTTATTACGAAAATTTTCTGATTTGAATCTGCGAAAACTAAGGGAACTCTGAGTAAAAAATTTAAAATGAAATTTACACTGGATGAGAGGAATTAGGAAATTAGAATTGGCGCAGGCTTATTTGAATTGGAAGCTAAAATGAAACAATTTCAATATTTAATCTTAGTATACTTTCGTTTACAATTTTTCTAGTCAAAACAGGATATTCATTATTTGATGCGAAAACTACTTTTTCCAGTTTTTTTTAAAGAAGTGTATTCGTAATTTATTTTTCTAAACTATTATCGATCATCTAGATATTTTTAGTAATAAAAGTAGGAAATTTATATGAATGTATAATACAAATATTTTGAATAAAACTATATTGATTTTCACTTAAATATAAATTAAAATGCAAGTCACTATGTTTATTTTTTCTTTACAATTAATATTTGATACTTTATCAAGACAGTTAAGTACTCGACAAATTCAAATGCTTGTTTTTTTTTTATATTCTTATTAACGTCGTATTTTGAAATATGCTTGTTAAAAATATAAAGTACATTATTAAATTTTTGTAATTAATTACATTACTCTGGTGTTTTCTTCTTTTTTTCAATAGAAATTAGTTTTGTATTACCGGTAATTTGAATACCATATAGTAGTTTTTATAATACTTAACAGGAATAATAATAAAAAGAAAATCAATCTACAATGAATGCATTGAATTTCTCTGAATTTTAGCATAAAACTCAAAAACATGTGATTTAATGTTGATCTAGATGGTATACACAAAGAATTTCCCAGCGACGAAACAAAAAAAAAACAATAATTAGATTCTTTGTAGATTATGGCTATATGCCAAGATGTTATATTATTATTCATACATGTGTTTATAAGTGTACAGACTGGATATTAAGAGTATTTTATTAATACTACTGATTCAAAATAGTTCTTACATCAATATTAAACAGTATGTCGAGTATCTAAACAACTATCTATGTCAGTTGTTATGTTCATTTGTTTTGTTTTTCATTTCATACGTACAAAATCTAAAGCATTATACAATTTAAATGAAAATTCATACTTCTATAATAAAAACTATACTGCAGTTGGTCATTATGTAAGTAATCCTATTATAGAATATTCACTGTAGTAACGTGAATACTAAACGAAGAATATTTGTCATGAATCTGTTAAAGAAAATATCTTTTCAAGAGTCTGTGACCCAGTTTATTAGTATTCCATTTCATCAAATCCTCTATATTAGGTAATTTTGTTCTATATGTTTGTTCAATGATGACACAATTTCTACACGGAGAACGTATTTTCGTAATAGATACTGTATAAGCAAATTTTGTATGAGCACTTATTGCATATTATTTAATTTAAACTTTCTGTAATTTGTATCAATAACTACTTATTTAGTTCGTATTTGTATAAATTGCAGTTATAAGAAAAGTAATACTGTTAAGAATTTGCATTTAGAATTTTAATATCAAGCTATGCTTCTTTCCATGTTTAATTCTTTATATGTGCTTTAAAATGTGCTCCAACCATTTTCTATCTCCAAAAATGGTAGTACCATTTAAAATTTTCAAGTTTGGTGCAAAATAATCATTTATCAAGTGTTCCGGTACAAAGTATATACTAATTTATATACTGTAAATATTTCGATTCGTCTATCAAATATTTGTGATGATTGTGTTATGTCCTATGGAAAAAAAAAATTACAGAAAGACCGTTACTCAAAACATCCTCGAGCTTTTAATTTAATACTATAAAAAAATTAAAGCATTCTACTTTTTTTTTTCGCTTTTGAATTATCAGGATGAAGAACAGACACGCAAAACTACTATGGTTTTGTGTATATTTTTGAGAATAATAAACTTTAGTCTTTGAATTACCCTCATATATATATTCTTTTGCCTGCAGGATACAATAAAAATGTCAATGTACCTCATAATTCTGTTGTCAGAACATTCACCGTGTACTTACGTTTTATATCACATATATCCTTCATAAACACACATAAATACATATTATTTGTTAATATCAATTATTACGCAACGATTTAAATTTAATTTACTGTTTATATAATTAGTTTTCTCGTTGTATTGTATTTGTTTATATGTATAACGTTATGGAACACAATGTAGATTTCTATTGAAAAGTTTCTTTGGCTACATTTCTATTATGCCGTACGTACACGTGTAAAAGAAAACTTTGTTGGTTGGTACAATACATTCTTATTAAAATAAATATTTGCTCTTTGTATTGACGTCATAAATGGTATAGATTTAAGTACAAAGTGGCTGTGAATCAAAATGATTTGGATGCTCGAAATATAATAAGTTTTTAAGTAAAGATATCTTTTTAATACACCCTATTAGAAACTATGTTCCTCGCGCAATTGACGAATGAAACCAAAATGTTATCTATAAATCAAATTCACATCTATACATATAAAATGCTTTGTGAAAATAAAAAAAATTGAATAAGGGCAGAAAGATGTAACACAAAAGTGTAAGGAATATCATAAAAGGCTGAAAACAGCCAAAAGTAGAAAAATGCTCAAAAGAATATCGTGAGAGTCAAAAATTTATCAATACAACAGTACATCAACTCAAATTTCTGTTGAATTATTTTAAAAAAAATTTCTGCTGAATTGTCGCCGTAAAGGACAATTAAAAAATAAAATCATTTATATAAAATCTTTACTAACAAAAGGTCTTTCAGATGCGAAAGTAATTGACATTTTACATTATAAATTTATTATTTTATATTATTAATTTGCTTTTCGTAGAATTCCTAATAGTAAGAGAATGCAATCTATATAATTTTAAGTTCGAAATTTACAATAACGTCTGTGGATTGTACAATATATCCCCAATAAAATATAGAAAATTTAAGCCACTCAATTTTTGTTTCTAATTTACGTTCGATTTCTTTTGAATTCATTGATAAATATAATGAGAATGACAAAAATAGGGTTTTAGTTTTTTGGTTTCTCAGACAAATACGTCGAAAAACATAGGCCACCCATGCCGTTATTTAAAAATCTATATCTATTTTAATTTATAATCAACCAACAGCTGCTACTGGGATTTGAATCTATTTGAACCTTTACTTATCCGGAAAAATATTTAAATGTACTTGAAGCATTTTAACTGAAAATTTGGTATAAATTTTCTAAATGTTTATTCACGAAATTGAAAAAAAAAAACTGAACCATATTTTGCCCGATATTATTTGAACAAATATACTTTAGTTGAAACTAAATGGACCTATTATTTTATGAATTATAAATTGCTTACACTTGCTCAGATTCCATTTTACACATGTGTTTTAATATAATGTAATTATAAATATACTTCTTTAAGTTTTTAATTAAATATTAATTTTAATCAAATTTGTACGAAAGTATTATGTAGGATTTTTAATATATTTATTTAAAATTTTATAAAAATTAGCCTTATTTATCATTTTTTATATTTTCTTCTTCTTTCTTTTGACTTACTTTCATGTATAATTTGTTTTTTAATTTTAATTTTGTATGCTTCATATATTTTTATATCTCTCGTTATAAAAGGATACCAGTCTGACTGGCATATGATGAACTCAAAGTAAAAACCACTTGATTTAAAAGCTTGAAATTTTCCATCAGGGTGTCGTCAGATATGACACCCTGAAGTGTAAGTGAAGTTTAAAAAGAGTTTTGGAAATTCATTTTCTTAAGGGGTTGAAGAGAGAGTTAAAATTTTTGTATATCGACTAATGTACTGCCGGAACAGTTTTAGTTAAAAAGCATGAAACAAAGATCAGGTGGCCCTGTTATAACGCTAGGCCAAAGATCTCATTACTTGATCTAATTTCGTTTAAGAATCTTTTCTTGTTTCGTATTTTTACGAGCAATTTACCGTAAGAAGGTTTTAGTTCTATTAAAGTTAATCATATTTTATAAACGGTCGTTATATTCCTAGAAAGCATATTTCTTTGTTTCCGTTGTGTTAAACACTGGAGTTTTCAGGAAAAAAAATTGCAATTGAATTATTAAAATTTTGCATTTTATTTCGCGGTCTCAGCGTTTTATCTCGATGTGCAGAGAGTTAGAGTGCCTTGGGCAGATGGCATAGTTTTATTTATGTTTATTGCACTGTTTCATATATTTATGTTATTTACTTTAATTTTAATTAATGCTTTCGAAGAAATTCTATACAGCACTGCAAAGCGAGCGGATAATAGCTAGTTAACGATTGTGTATAAATCGAATTTTTGATTAAGATCGTTAAATTTTTGCCGATAAAAAAATTATATAGTAAAAAATTGACTTACCTATTGTCATTGTATTAAATATAGTACCAATCACAGCAAATAGTAATATCGTTCCCAAATGATCAAAAAATAATCGATTTGGCATAAAATATCCAGCGTCTAATATTATCGGCGGTAACATATATAAAAAAAATGTATCCGGTGTTAATGGTGATACATGAACACTATCCGTTGTATGAAATAATAATACACCTATCACCACACCAACAAAAATCAATAAACATGATTCGGGAAAGATTTTATTTAATTGTGGTGCCATATGAAAACCTGTAACAAAAGAAAATAATATAAATGTTTTAAAGTAAAATAGTTCATAAAAGTTCAAATATGGAAGTGGTCGCAATATTTTTCTTTTCAAAGAGTAAAGCATTGTGGCTACCTCTATATATTTGATCGAGCATTTCAGTGTGAAACCGGTGCTTAGGCAAAAACAGCGTTAGTATAGCGTTAGCTTTGAGATAAAGGTTGTTAGACCCCACGTTCAAGAATTGATGGGAGTAAAGTGCCTGAAACAATACTGAAATAAAAGTCACTAGTGAAACCTTACACCAGCTGACTCAGGAAAATATAGTTGGATAGTGCTGAAACAGGCTAAAGAAAACTATTAATGAAAAATGCCATTATGCAATACAATTATTTTAGCCCTTAACTTTTGTAGTACATTTTTTTTTTAATCCTACTTGTTTTGTATAAAACAGCCTTCCAAATAAATTTGTAGGTCACCACTTATGAAATTTTTCATCTTTTGTAAGAACCTTTTCTGAAATCGTTATTTTTCTGGATATTCTACTATCCCGGTTTATTATTACACCCAATATAAAAATAATATTGATCAATAAAATGTTGAGGTTAAAATTTTCTAAGATCTATCAACAAGTTCAAGTTAAATATTACATTGAACTTAAACCTAATGGAAAAAAAATCCATTTCCAACTTGCATGTCGGTATGGAAAGATTAGAAATGTAGATTAATCTAGAAAATATTTATTTGTTTAAACTAAAACATTGTAGAATTATATTTTTACAGAGACCCATTATAAAATATTTAAATATTCTAATAAAAAATGAAAGTTTATGTTGTGAAAGCACGACAGCTATAATATGTTTCAATTCGTTTGTTATCGTCACATTTCAACTCTGTAGACTGTATTATCATAGGAGGATTTTGAGGTAATTGAGAATGTAATAATCGAAAGCCATATTCTATGACTAGAATTGGGATAGCTCTAATATATACGATGTCGATATCACACCGGATCATTTTTATATCTTATCTTTTTCCATTGCATGGACTATATGTTATATTGTTATTTTAATTATTGTTTTATGTAAATGGTAAGCATTTGTTCGAATAAGCGTTTTAAGCTTGAAAAACAGTCAAAATAATTCATTTTAAAATATTAAGTTCTCGATTTCTATTGGAGATTATTTTAATTTTTTGAAAATACTCATAGAAATATCATATGCTTAATTCCATTTTACTAAAGTATTGATTTCCCGATTGAAGAAAATGTTATTTTGGTCCCAATTATAATTATAACAATGTTCTGATGAAGACAAACAAGTTGAAATATTCATAAATAAATTTGATTGGCAATTTTAGAAATAGACTGGATACCTTAATGGTAAAAAAAATTGTATATGATTGAAATGCAGAACATTTTTCATCTCATATCCAAATTCGTTGTAGATGTATCGGGCATATAGCTATTTTTCTGGACTATTTCGTGCATCACGAGAAAGTTTTCTGTCCATTATTGTCAGTGTATGATGTTTGCTATCTATTTAATTTTTTCGTTTTGTTTCCTCAAGGGATTTTGGTTTCATGGTGATTGTTAATCGAGCTTAAGATTTTTATCTATTTTAATAAGACATTTTTTTTATCTATTTTAATAAGACATGAATTAAAATGAATCCATATCTAATATTGCATCGAAATGAGAAGAGCGTTCGTTAATAAACATTTCACAAAAATTGATCTGGCAAAAGCCGCATAATATATATTTGAGCTATCCACAATTCCATTGATACAATACGCCATTGATTTCTGCATACACAATTACCTCCAAATCCGCCCGTCCGTATATATAATACCGTAACATATGAATTTTTTATCACAAAATACAATTGAAAATGATTTTGAAAGATATCATAATAAAAATTTCATATATTGAACACTCTCGAGAGCAATTTATAATAAAATAATAGTATTTTGTGCAAATATATATTCAAAACAAAACCGTATGTACCTTTGTATACATAGATAAATATATATACAATCGAAAAAATTTTACGTTTCAAGTTTTTATAAATATTACAGATTGATTTAAAAAGGTTAGCTTTAAAAGTATTTTTTGTTAGGTAGGAAAGTCTGGAAACAATCTACTTTTCAAGGAAACTGTAAGTATTCTCTTCAAGTCATGCTAAAATGAGCCACTTACCTAGTAAATGTCAAAAATGATCTATGTTAAAAAATGTAATTATTGAAAAATATTGGAGTGTTTGGAGTTGAATTTCGATATAATCATAAATTAGATACTATTTTAATATAAAATTCTTTTCTCTGAGACCTAAATGGATGAAATATAATTTTATATCGAGTCATCATATAAGCATAAAAAATACAAACTATAGTTGAAAAATAGTATTTGTATATAAGTTGGTTTCTTAAATATATATCAATTGCTTTGATTATTACCAAAAATTTTAATTCACTATATGTATAGATAAATCAAAAAAAATAAACTTTTATCTCAGTTTACTAAATGGAAGTTATACCAGTAGCAAAGATGTCAATTTATTTGTTGATATTCAAACTTTCAAAGAAAGTGTACAATAGTACAAACAAAGGCTCTTTTTACAAAGTTAGTTAAAAATCCGTCATATATAATGTCATCCCTTGAAATAACATTACAATAATACAGGAAGTTTCAACTTTACCTAATTCCCTTTTTTAAATGTAAAATTCTTTTTAGTTTTAAAGTAAATATATAAGTTAGTAGTAATCCGTAAAAAGTGTATATTATTCAAGATAACTTGCTGACATACAAAGACATTTCCACGAAACTACGAACATTACATACAAGAGTGTATCCTTGAATAATTCTGAAATGATATTTTTTCATCTGAATGTTCACATTATACATATTTACTATAGTTATTCTTTTTAAATATGCAAAACACATATTTATTATAAAGGGAGAATTTTGTTTGATGAAACTTGTGCTGAGTTTCTCAATACATCACGTATGATAAAAATGTTTAAAAAGTCTGTACGCGTATATGGAGTATAATAATGAGATGTCTGAAATATGAACACATCATATATGAAATAATAAATAATACAACGATAAATAAGTATAAAAAAAATTTACTCTTTGTTTATATGATATCAAAACAATATTCATTATACGCAAGGAAATAAGGTTTATGAATCTGGCGAAAAATCAAACTAAATATAGTCCTGAATTTTAATTTGTTTATAATTGAACTTCATTGTACTTGTTCATTTAAATTAAAAACTTTCAATCCAAGAAATTTTAACTTTGGAAACTATTAATAAGAAATTCTTGATTTCCTGGTCTTTAATTGTCCGTAGCAAATAAAATTGAGATAAAATATATTTAGTTTTGTTTGGACCAAATTATTTAATTGATAATTCTATAAGCCGACGAAGGGTAATTTCTTTATAGTCATAGTAAGATTAGCTTGTATGGTTTTATAAAATATCCTGTAACATGATCTCATAATTTGCAGTATTCTTGTAGAAAATTTCCGTCAAAAGGTTAAAATATATTGCGAGTACGATAGAATAGGTGGTACAAGGTCATTGCTATTCTCTATATTTATTTTATTCGTATAGATAAAGCCTATATGTCATTGAAGCCGAATTGCTTGACACCTTATTCATCAAGCTCAGTCGTAGTCGTTTTATAAAGAGAATATTAGTATTGCTGCTGTAACAACAATAAAAAAATATAAAAACAAACAAAAACCGATTTATTGATCTTGAAGAATGCTGTAGTCTCTAAAAATATCTTCCATATGTACTCAAAGTGTTAATCAAGCAGCGTGTGGCATCAGCTTTAAATAGATTATTAAAAATACTTAAATCGGTTTTGCTAAACAAACATAATAAACAATATAAATATAGAAACGTTGTTCGTATCTCAAGTATCAAGGACTCATTCTTCTATGTAGCCAGCCGTATGTGAGTGATATACGAAACGATGAATTATATAATGTTTCAAAGCAAGTATTCTTACATAAAAGACAGCTTACAGTATAATATCTAACAAATGTACTGACATGAGAGCAGGATAGCAAAACATATGATGATGAAACAATTTTCTCTTTATGAACTCATTTGCTGTCTCTATCAAGTAGCAACCTTTTTATCTATTTGTCTGTTTCGTTGTTTGACGACTTAACGTTGTATGTATAGAATGAATCAGGAGAAATTCTTAAGATTTCCGAGTTTGCGGTTTTCATTCCCACCAACGGCCACAAGAAATAAAATAAATATTTCCACACTTTTCACTAGCTTTCGATCGATCTAGGTACCACTCGCTAGGTCTACAAGACGAATTTTACAACGAGGAGAAAAAAACAATTATTTGTTTATTTTTTATAAATAAAAATAGTTTTATCTTTTTATTTTTATTCTTCCGACAACTGCTAGATCAATTTTACTAAATAGCCATTCATTTTTGGATGGGTAATTATGCTCCAAATGATAGTGGCTCCACTTCAATATCATTATTTGTTCTTGAGATAATCGAGACCAATAAAACTAATGCATACACATACCCAAACAAGGCATCACTTTAAAAACATTTTATTTGAGTTCTAAAAACCTTGAAACGTAAAGAAATGTTTAAATCGGGATTTAGAAATTCGAAAAGTTAATAATTTGTTATTTTATTGTCAGCCGTTCAAAAATTTCTAGACATTAAATAACCATAATTAAAAAAAAAACAATCTTTTTTAGATGACTGATAGTTCAGTTACTTTTTCGTTTTTTATTGAAAAATAATAGTTTTTGCTAATAAATTCATCCTTAATAGAAATATTGCCTTTCAATGGTAACTTGCATAGAACGCCTGGTATAAAATTATAATCTTAACTAACAAATATGATTTGATAACATCTTTTGTTACTTTTTTTGTTATAGAATTTTTTAATAGATTAATAAATCTTTATATAATACTATAATGATGAGTCTGATGTTTGAACTAAATTAATTTTTCAATTTGCTATTTTATAACGTAGTATACAATAACTCCCCTAATTAATCCCGTATTATAACGAAAACCTTTTTTTTTTTTTTAAATAAGTATAATCAGCTTCAATTAATCTATTATTTATAAGAAAATTAAACAATTTTGTTTCCACCCGATTCGTATTTTTTGTTTCAAAGATTATAATACAACTATTTTTTTTTTTAATTTTCTTTTCTTGGAAAATCAAATCGTTTTAGGTTCCGAATACGTCATAAAAATTTTCTTTCGATTTTGAGTTATCTGGATCACAGACAGAGAGGTGATCAGATAAACATACAAAAATGAATTAATTAAGTGTTTCTATAAAAACCTATACTCAAATTTTATTAGTTTTTCCAAATTATTTTCTAGCGTAAAAAATGAAGCTTAATTTAATATGTGTATGAAACACTTGTTGTATACGATTATCCGCAACAAGATAAATAGTCAATATAAAATTTCAATATTTCATGATGCTCTTCATTAAATTTCCGGTTTCATTTTAACGTGTGTATTGATACTAGTTAAAAGTATTTAAAAAGAAAGTATTTAAAATGAAAGAAAATAACACGATCGATTGATTATATGATGAGTCGTTTATGCACATAGCAACGAATGCATAAACATTTTAAATAATAACTATATATTATAACTCTTTATGATAAAATAAAATTATTAACTACATAAAATAATTTTTAAACGCAAGCTTTTATTCACTAACTCTGTTTTTCTTTATTTTGAAAAAGGTTATAAAAGACTTCAATATCTTAAAAAGGGATTATTTTCAAAAAGTTATCTTGAAACTTGTGTATTCTCTGGGACAGTACATAGATTATATTTTCGGTTTTACAATTAACAAATTACTTATTTTCTATTAGTTTTCACAAAATACGAGAATACTTGAATATTGCTTAAAAATTTTTCCGCAGGTCTATATGTTTTCAATTTGATATAACCAAAATTTTCAGATAAATTTCTTTGTTCTGATTTGACTACAATATCCTAATAAAATAATTTTTTTACAAAAAAGAAAATGCCAAACCAAAAAAAAAAAAAATATATAAAAATTGGTATAAAATATGTAAATTTAAAAAAAATATATATATTTCTTGCGACATATGGAAAACTTCTTTTTAATTTTTTTGTTTTGTTTGATTAATTATGACGTTCTGTCTGTTCCATTTGATAAAAAAACTTTTCTAATTATAGAAAAGTTTGTAAGAAAGTAGAAAACATCGCAAAGCTATTTAATAATAATAATAACATCAATATCCATTGAAGAGTTTGGTATTGCATTGTAAAAGTTTTATTAACATATAGAACGAAATTATTGTGTTGTTTGCGTAGAATTAAGCAGTGTCGTAACAAGGCTTCGGGAGTACCTATATGAAATGTTTTCTACTACAAAAATTATATAAAATCTTTCAATTAATGCGCTTTTGTATATGAAAAATAATACATATTAATTTACATACAAAAATTGGAATCTATAGCGTAAAGCATATATTCAGAAATAAAAAACACTACTCATAGTACAAGTCAAAGGTTTACTACCCAACGTGCCTTAACAATTTTTTACTTACAAAATTTGACATTCGGTTATAATAGTTATAATAATTTTAGTTTTCATGCAGACCAGAGAAAGTTGGTATAAAATATATTATTAATAATATTATTATTAATGATATTTTTTGCTGTTAAATTATAAATGAGCTTTTTCATAAATTTAGTATAATTAAGGGAAATTAAACTGTAACAATATTATAAAAACTAATTTTATGTAATTTAAATTCTATATACATATATTTAGTGAACTAAATGTAACTCTCGAGGGATTCATGTTCTAAAAAATAAATGTTACTAGACTTTTAGTTGAATATTTTATCATTTATTTTACAATTTTATGTTGTACGTGTAAACTAAGTGTAATCGACTAAATAAGTTTTTTTGCAGAATTTCGATCTCATTTCAGATCAAAATAATATTTTTGTCACGATCTTTGCCATAAAAAACAAACTGGATTTATATTAATTATTTCTCTTGTATTTGCTTAATCGTTTTTCATAGAATATTTTAGTCATGGATTGGATTCTGCGAAAATAATCCTAGTAAGCGACCAAGCAACTGTCCAAATTTTAATGGACATTTGCTATAAAATGGTTAAAAAAAATTCAAAAATTGATAATGCGGAGGCAGATCCATACGTTCAGAGCAGTTATTAGTAACTATTATTTTTTTTATGGAAATTTATTTCTGTTTAAAACCAAATGGTTGATTTTATAATTGTTTTTGATAAGCAATAGAAAATTCTCGATTTTGCATTGTGTAGTAAAAGACAAAGATTTAGTAGAATAAGGTAATTATGAATTAAAGGTGATAAAAAAATCTTTATACTAGTTTTTTTTAATGTTTAGATAAATACCATTTTTCCTTTGATATTTATTATATCGACACTTCAAATGGACAAATGTACTGGAAATTATTTACACTGAACAAGTAAACAGGTCGATGAGTATCTAGTAACATGTATATAAATATTTTAGAAGTTGAAGTATGTACATGTACATCAAACTATTCGATGGAAAATTATTGTTTTCGATCAGTGATTCTCAACATCCTTGCGTTCATCATGATTTTTATAAAGATTACGGAGTTTTCATTAACTCTGTAGAATTTGGTTGCTTACTTTCTTTGTCTGTTGTGCATGAGATAACATTCCCATAGACTGTCTGCTTCACTCATTTTAGAAATATGCAGATAATTTAGTTCAATTTTGTAAGACAAGACTGAGACTTGAATACCATTGCATACTCTAATAATAATGCTCTTTTTAAAATTATAAATAGTTAAATTACACAATTATTTATAATTTCGCAATTTTGAAGCTTATGAAATATTTAAATAGAACAAAAAGGAATTGTTTTATTGAATTGCAATGGAATATTTATGGACGTTTCAAATTTTTTTATTTAAAGTTTTGGCAAATTTATAAGAAATTCAATAAATCCAATTTTATATACTAAAATGCATCTCAATATATTCGGATATTTTGAAATGGTATTGAATTATCTACCGATAAATACGAAACTAAGTACAATTATAAATTGAATTAATTTTATTTTTGTCATTAAATTATACTGAAATAAATTAACTTATAAGGAGTATCTGTTTTTTAATTTCTTATTATTCATCTTTGTATCGTCGCTGAAAGAGTTATTAAACAGTACAAATAACTGGTAACTTTATTTATTTATACTTTTATTACGGTTAACATTTCACAAACTTTATTAATTAAAATGGTTCGCGAACCACTGGTTTGTTAATTATTGATTTAAATAAAATTATAAATGTGTTTATAAATGTTCAATATTATTATTACTTATATATAGTTTATAATTTTATTATACTTCTAGGTAAATAATGTTATTTTGTTTTTATTATGTAAATATTTTAATTTCATTATAAAATATTAGGTAAATATAATTAAACAAAAAATTTATAATTTTGATTTAACTTTTATAAAATAACATTTTGTATAAATATTAAAGTTCATTAAACTTACTGGAATTTAATGTGTTTATGAACTCATAAATAACTGCTTTGACAAAAGTTTAAAGTAAGTTTTTCTTTTAACCGTAATATTTTTGTTATTAAAATATAATTATAGTGAATAAACTTTGTAAAATGGAAAAAGCCATTTGATTATTTATTCGGGACGATACTGCAATATATTTTATAAAGACATAAAGATACATTCATGTCTAAGACTCAACAGAAGGTTTTATAAACAAATGAAATTTACAAAAATTTAAGAAGACACCGTTGTAAAACAACAGACAAAGAATACTTAATTTTAAAGGCCTGGTGATTTTTAAATGGCTGAATATAGCTCATAAGCATTTCATGTATCGAAACTGGTAATACTCTTGATCAAGTCACTTTTCAAACAAAACAAAAACTGAATCAAAATTGGATGATCCGTTTTGGCCCCAAAGCCGGCCGTATAAAAGTCATGTGAATCCTGTATGCATGTTGTTTGACACTTTCGAATGCCACTTTAATTAGCGTGATTTCGGCGAGTGGAATAATAGTGTCTAGCGTCAACCAGCTCCAGTTAATATCTATACAATTTTTTTTTTATATAGAGGTCAACATATGACAGCGGACAACTGAATACATAAGATAAATACCTCAAAACGAAAATGACTTCCATAATTTCGAGGTGAAAAAGATAACTTTTCATTCAAAAAGAATAATACAAATAAGAAAATTAAATGTGCTTTTGCTATTTCAATAGCATACATACCACATTGTGACATTACCTACGTAATATATACAAAAAAAAACACCTCTATTAAATAAAATATCGTGATGACGTAATTGTTTCGTCACCTTGTGATGACATAGGTATAAAATGACGATAATTTTCATTTCATGGTTAATAGACGTATCGTGATTATTAAACATAAATGGAAATGTAACATTGTCACCATTTGAACTGATGTTATTAGTATTATTTGATGTTAGTTGATTCACCAGGTCTACTAATCGATCAAAAAGTGGTTTCAACATCCAAAAAAAATCCTTAAATTTATCATGATCTGCGCTTATTTAGCGAGCTACAATAATACATCTAGGTTGCTGATCCCTGATCAACCTAGTGAATATAGAAAAATAATTTTTTCGTATTTCTTAGCCACCACCACAACATTAGTTCAAATTATGTATCGAAATTGCCAGTCCATATCGAAGAAAAACACAAATAAAAAGTATGAACACATAAAGTCGTTTTTCGAGATATAATCGAGTATTTGAATGGGATATTTTATAGTGAATTTCTTAAATTACATGTTTGAACGTCACGGTCATTTAATAAATACAGATGTGCGTACCCTTAAAAGAATATAACATTTTCACATAAAACATTAAACAGAACATAAACTCACGAACGATAAAATTGGCAAATAAAAATGTGTCGATTTGTTATTTTTCATGGAGAATTGCGTAATATTTACGCATAATAAAAACAACAAAAATAACGGTCTTTCCTTGAAGAAGTACAATTTAATTCTTAAATCTAAATATTTTATAACTAATAGTATAGATTTTTTACCTATTTATTCTAAAATATCCTGAATACAAACCCATTTTATCACCAATTCAATTTCTCAAAATATATTTAGCATTATAAGTTTAAGCTTTATTATACCAAAGGTCAGTAAACGCCCAATATTTACCTTAAAATTTCAATATCTGTATTTAAGTAAACTATATCTCTTTTGATGTAGTTCCATCGTTGATAATATCAATTGCAACCGAATTTAATTTGCGAAAAAAGATACTTAAGGTATAAGGGAGCTGTATGCTAAACTAAAGTAGGGAGCTAGATCAAAAAGGTGTGATTTTGAAGGTTTAAAAGATTTGGATATTTGCTTCGTTTTTCGAGACTCGAAATATGATTGAATAGGCGTCAAACAACATTATGGAGTGGTAAACTTAGGGTACAATTAAAATTTATCTTTAATGCACACTCAAAGGGATAAAAGCAATTTGTTAAATAATATGGATATCGATTTTAGTTTTTTAATAAATAAAACACAAATGAGATGAAGCATTTTTTCAAATTCAATCACTCATAAACAAATTTTCAGAGAAAGAGAGAAAAAAAAATGGTATAGCATCGGTTTATTTTAAACACGGAGTAATTGAATGTTGCGATATTGTTAAGCTGAGACAATGAACGTTATGGGATGACCTTTGAAAATTCTTTCATAGAAATATTGCTCCCACGTTAAATATTCATAAGAAATGTCTCCATTAAAATCAATGATATTTTCTGAGAAATAGAACAAAAACAATTGTCGCACGTTGAAGCATTAAATAATGTTCTTGAAAACAGAAGAAATAAGAAAATAAAATTGATCTTAAATAGATTATTAAAATTATCGTTGGGTTCACGAACAAATCGTTAAAGGTCGTGAACTTTATCTACATATACAATTTGTATGGATTCCAGACATATTGATTGTTAACTGTATAATATGTGTTCAAATAGAATAAAATATAATAATGAATGCAACGTGGTATATTACTAGACTTTTTTATTGTGTGTATGTATGTGCACACAATGTTTATATGTGCGACAGTTTAGGGTTTAGTGGCTTATTACTTTCATATCTGTAACTGAACGATGGATATTTTTAATCAATCTTCATGTTATTTATATTTGTTGTTAAATACATACTTGTAATGTGATATATTTGATTTATATTCACAAATTGTGTGTGTACAAATCGATTTCAGTTGGGGTAATGGTGATAGAGCAAGGGTTACACGCAGGAGTAAAGTCTGACATTCATAAACAAATTTTATTTATCATAAACAAAAAATAACCAAATTTGTCAATAAAAAACTAATCGTGGCAATTTCTGAGGCAATTAGTACATAATTACTTGATGTAAATCAGTATTGTGGTATTTGAGACATACAGATGATTTGAAGCAATGGGACGACGTTGTGTTCACAGAACTATTTTGGGTACATCTTATCTAGCAAAAATAATCAAAAAACGACATTGAAATAAAAATTTAATCAAAATAATTACGGAAATGTTAAAGATTCAATAAATTGCCATCAAGGTTTTCGAATCAAACGTTATGTTATGTGGGCCTGAATGAATTGAAAGGCTTATTTTGAGTGTTTGAGCATTCAAAAAGAACTTTAGAAATGCTTGATTTACGTTTGTGCACCTATGGTGAGACCCTCTGGCATTTTTGAAATTGGATCACCTATAAGATATTACCCTTTCTGTTTAGGGATCATATTTGGGTAGTAAATACATAACGAAAACCAAAGTATTATTTATAATTTTTATTAAGTCTTCATTGTTTCATCATTTTTATAAATGAACTGGGCCACAAATGTTTGGGGCACTGGCCACGTGACCTCAATGCTTTTATGTAAATTTAAATAAATTTCGGTTTAAGTATCGAATTGTACAAGCTGTAATAACTATTTGATGATTTATGAATAATTCAAAAAATTGAACTACGTGGTCCAATGTAGTCCTACGTGGAAAGCAAGGTTTTATCTTACTTGAGTGTGGCTTTCAACAATTCTAGTACCATGTTACACATTACTTAAAAAAGTTGCGAGTCATTCAGAAAAAGTCTATACACCTAGAGGGTAGAGAAAGTTTTATTATTAAAATAAAAGTTTTATTTTGATACTTTTTATTTGTGGTTATTATTTTAGGATTTATCATCATCCAGATATAGAGGATGTGAGGAATTCACACTACAATTCTTTCAGTTTTACCTTAACAAAGTGAAATGAGAGTTTTTGTTTATTCTAGTTTAAAAGAACAAAAGTTGATTTACAATTCTTGTTGACCTTAATCTTGAAAATGTTTATTAAACTGAAAATGTACGACATAATTTCATTTTTTTTATTGTATTTTTTTTAATGTGAGTTATCACCTGTTCTGTAAGTGAAGTATGTTATGGTTTATATTATAGGTACGTTGTTTATGAAAACCATAAAATTCACATAGTTAAAAATTAAAATGTACGCAGGTATATAAGTGTTCCATTCTTTGGTTTTCAATTAAACGTATCGTAGTAATTTCAGGCACGTATCTTTCGGAGACATTTATTAAATTTTTGTTTGTTAGAAGTTTATTAAGAATTTTTATCTGAGAAAAATTGAGTATATTCGAACCAAAATAAACCAAGGAAATATTATAGAGTTATAATCTAATAGTTCAGGGAGATGGCACGTAAAATTGGAAACGGATAAAGCCGAAATACATAATAATAGGAAGTGAGGCTTACTGATATCAATGCGGTTTCGTGAACTAAAAACTTTGTGAACTAATCTTATTATGAAGAAATCCAAATTGCATTTGTCATTATGAAAAATGCATTCGTGCAGTGCATTTTTTAAAATTCTCCGAATAACTAGTTTTGGCTAATTATATGATTTATTGTTATAATACTCTAGAGGAAGACGCTAAGAACATCCGCTGTAGGAACCCTGAGTATTTATTCTCAGCGACCCCGAAAACTCCAGAGTAACAAACAAATTTTCACCATTATTTTAAATATTACATTTTTAATAATTGTCTACTTAAAAATGCACTTGTGAAATGCATTTTTCTGAAGCACAAATACAATTTCGGAATTCCTCATAATTAGATTATTATTAAGTTTCTATAGATGCTCACGAATGTAATGCAAAAAACCGCAAAACCGCATGAAAATCAATGTTTACGCCGTACTGCGTAAACAATTCATAGTGCATTACTTTAAATCCTCGACTAGAAATTTGACAAACAGTTTTGTGCATATGGGATACAGAATAGGGATATAAACTATGTACATAGTAGATGCACTTCTCAAGAGTATTTTGCAAACGACGTTAAAAAACAAAGATACAGCGTTATTCTTTCATAATACATATAAATTATTTCATAATTTTTTCCCTCACAAATATAATTTACATATAAAATGGATATATACTTGTACGTATAGCTTAGTAGGTATCACTTGTTTATTTATGTTTCTAATATAAATATTAAAATGCAGTTGTTTTCAAAAGAAGTAAATAGTTTATTATTAAAAAATGGAAGCTTAAATTACAAAGCAAAAAAGAAAAACTATACATATTTAAATTTTAATGTAAATGTTAAGAGATTTTTATTCTTTAATATTTAAATATATGTATATTTAAAAATTGTGTAGTGTCTTCCATTCAGATACTGTTAACTTACATTGAAACATTACTCCTAATTATTGTGAAAACAAACTGATAACCAAGTAGTTCTAAATAGTTCTTTATTACACTGGTAGTAAGTCTTTGTTCGCATTAATATTTTACAATATTTGTAAGAATTGCAATTATATATATATTCGAAAATTATTCCATGCATTTGTAGGGATGTAGTTTATTAGTTTATGATCCTAGCTATCTTTAATAAGCAAGGCTCTTTGGATTTGGCAATTGTGAACAAATTTTTGAAAAATTAATTGTATCCAATGGATCCATGACAATACATTACCCGACTTTTTAATCATTTAAGAAAACACAAGATGTGATAGTATAAACAAACAACTTTCGTTTGAAACATTTTTTTTCCTTAACTGAGATTCTCCACAATTTCATTCTGCTAATAAGCATATATCTAATTGTAATACAAATTATTATTAAATATATTTTTACAACTGCATATTTAGAGTAAGCTTATCATTAAAATTATTTCGAACATGGATTCTGAATTAAATATCGAGTAACCAAACAATTAACTCCGTTAGTTGTTATCTTTACTTGTTTTATTTGAAAACAAAGTAGAAAAATAAACCTTAAAGAAAAATAAAAAATTTAATTATTACACTTCCATTGTTCATCATTAGCAAGATTGTGGTTGGTGGTGAAATAATTGAAAATGGTTACTTGAGAAGTGAAAATGAAATCCGTTAAGTGTAATTGAGGTAGGAACATAAGATATAGTGGTGTCTACACGTCTGTGAAGATATTTATACGTGTTGTTAAATTAAAACTTTATTTTATATTATGTTTACTTGAAATATGAGATCTGTAGAAACAGTAGAATTGAGGTAGAAAAAATAATCGATAAGAGATATAGAAAATCTTTAATGCGTATTGTATTAACGAATAAGGAAACTATATTTATTTTATCTCTAATTTACTTAATAATTGTATGTAAAAAATTTCTATGGCTCCTCAAATAAACTAGTATAAAGAAAAATTCACTTATTGGATTTCCTTCAACCAACCTGCGTTGATAACATTTATTCTCATTTACTTCGAGAAATGTTGAGGTAATGTCCTTCAAAACAATAACAATTTTGTTGTTTGTGCACACAAAATTGTCCATATTTAGACAACATAATTTTTTTGTATAACATTGGCAGTTAAAAGATAACAATAAACACACTAATATTTTGTATTTTTATATGAAAATTTTATAATGACCGTTTTACAGGAAATGAAAATTGAAACATAGAACAATTGAACACTACCAAGTAGATTTCGATTTCAATATTTTAAAAACGGTTTATTTTAACAAAATATTAATTACATTTTAATCCTTCATATTATGAAAAATATTAAAATTATAATATTAAATTATTTTTATATCAGTTAAATAATTTAAGTATAATATTTATTTATTTTTTTAAATAACTGTTCACTACCTAATTGATAAATGAAATATTGATAATAACATTTCAGTTATAGTTTTAAGTATATTCGAATAAAAAATATACTTTTTTAATTTAAATAGGTACAGAATCCTAATAAAAGGTAAGTAAATTCTATTTTGTTTATTTTTTATTTTCATTTTTCTCAACTTCTTATTTATTTATTCTATTTTCTTTTAATATAAAACTATTCTCGTAAATTGAGGACAACGGTTTTTATCTTCAATTTGCACGTGCTATTTTTTTATTTCTATTTTTTTTTTTTTTTTTTAAATAAATTAGGTTCACATCAAAAGCAAATTTATTTTAATTTTACGAATAGAAATGTAGCAAACATTTATATTCAGAGTTTAAATTAAAAGGTAAAAGTAGTACTACTATTAAGTTATTTGAAGTGTTTGATAATCTATTAATATATCTTCATTTTTATACCCGATATATATGAAATACATGAGAAGTATATTAAATTAAGTTAGTTAAGTTCTTTACATTGAAAATATTGAAGGCACTAACAAAATTTTGGTATGAGTCTTCAAAGAACCGTCTATAATCTATTTCCGTTTGCCCTTCATCAAGATAACACGAAACCGAAACGTAAAAGCGAACTGAATTTTAGTAAATCAGTTTAGATTTAAAAAAAAGTTTAAGTTCGTGAATGAGCAAAATCAATGGATTAGGTACAATTTGATCCTTCAGTCAACTTTGAAACCATAAGAGAAGAAAAATTTAAATACTAAATTTTTTTTTTCTTCAAACCTTTGATGAAAATATTTATGTGCTATTTGGGGTCGAGTTAGTACGGTTCTACGAGTTTTTTTGGCTCTAAATATATTAAATTTGACCTAAATCGCCACGCCTTCAACCTGGGATCTCATATAATAGTAAGGGGTAACATAATATAACAAATTTTTAGCGATTTTAATTCAACATCTATAATGTAAGATAAAATAAGCCAAAGGAAAAATTATTCAATATTAGAATAAATTTGTGAATATTTTGCGTGGGTCCACTTGTACTAACATAATATTTCAGTTTATAATATATAATCATAAAATAATTTGTAACGTGAAATATTGTTATAAATCTCTTGTATAGAAAATGCCTAACATAGGTAATATTATATTTATTATTAAAATAATAATGATAATAATGATAATGTGTAAGCTACTTGAATTAATTGCTTATCAAATACTTAATTAAATTATACAATACACATAGATACACATATATAGGTACTTATTTATATAAGTATAATCTGTAAATATATAATAATACTTGTTATGCTATTAATTACGAATGTTTTATTTATGTGATATATTATTTTATAGTTTTACGTCATTAAATGTATATAACTATTTACTGTTTTTTATTTTAAATATACAGATTTAGTTGACCTTTGAACATGCTAACACATTATGTAGAAGCTGTCCACAAATACAAATTGACCAATTAGAATTTGTTTTAATTATTGATAGCAAATTTTCTACTGTAAAGGGTAGCCCAACATAGGATTTATGGATTTACTCGAGTGCCTCTGATTAAGATGTTGTATGATACTTTGCACCCTGTTGAATATCATTAACCTCAAATCTAAGCTCTGAATATAGGGTATTGCATGTAGGGCTGCTAATGAAAAGAGCAAATAACTGCAGCAATGCGTCAGTGGACTTTCTTTAACAATTATGTATCTACTTTTAGGAACATGTAATAATGATATGCCGATTATCAAAACATTTAAAACTGTCTGTTATTAACCTTCATTTATTTCATATTAGATACCAAGACACCATTATATATTGGTATCAAATAACTGATTAAATATTTATCAAATTATATATTCTTGTAAACAATATTGACTTTAAATTAATTTTTAATATCGTTAATGGCTTTAAACTTATTTGTTTTATTGAAAATAGACAGTTTTTGACAGGTTTTTAAAAGTAATACTTATAAAGGTATACTTAGAATTAAGTGTAATCATTGAAAATTGATAGTTGCATGAAAATAATATTTATAGGTATAATTTTTATATCTATACCAGAAATATCTGGTATGTTATTGTTATATCATTTCATACTTTTAATTTTAATCGAAAATAATAATATTCTCTGGATAATCACCAGGATTCATAAATCAGAGAGGAATAATTACCAACGCTTAACATAACCATTCAACGTCAAACATAAGTATTAAAGTATATGTTTCAGCTTCAACTTGCTTAATATCCAAATTTATATTTTTCTATACAAAAACTTTTTTTTTTCTATAATATCTTTTGTCGTAAACACATAAAGTAAACACTATCATTTATCTCTGGGTAATAAAGCAGTTACACCCAATTCCTTTTTGAAGAGAGCCATTAAGCAGTGTATTTAGCTTGGTTCAGCTTTGTGCTCCGTTTACTAATTGTATGATTATTAAATTAATCGATGCCAAAATAGGTAATTTTAATGTTAAATTGTTTGAAATATTATCATAATGTTTATCACGTATCATATTCACCTAAAATATTATTTAAGCATTCAATATTTCTGATGAACCTTTATTGCTTACTTTACTAATGTATAAAATAATCAGTTTAAGAATGGCAATATTTGTAATTTCACTTAAATAACCTTTATAATTTTTACCAATTAATACGCTACAAAGGTTAATCTGTGCCAGAGAATCAATTATCGATATGCCATCAAATCATTAATGAAATATCTATACGGTGTCACTATTTTAAACATGTACTGGCATTATTTCAAATATTTGATTTTTGAATTTATTGTTTCAATTGCATGCCAAGTAATTAGAAAAATTTGGTAATTATTATTATCCCAAATCAATTTTCATAAATATAATTATTGATATAATAAAACCGATTTTTATTATTATTTCGGTAACAGCTTTCAAATTTTCCATGATTGTTTTCCAAATAATTAATTTTAACTCGCTTCGTTTTTAGTTACAAACTTTACACTAAAAATCAAATACTCTGACATAATCTATATATGCCAAGTTTATAATATTATTTTCGAGGTCGCATGAAAGCTGAATCCTTTTAAAAGTATATAAGGAGGAGTTTGGAGTAGGAGTTATTACACACTCCTGTCCTGAGAACCGCAGCCTGTCAGTGGAATTGTTTTAAGAATAGATTTAATATTAAGGATCTAAATTTAGTCGGATATTTTTCTAAATTTTTCATCAAACTCAAAATTTTCAAATTCAAAATACACAAGTAATTACAAATATGCAGGCCCGTTTCAAAAATATTCAGAGAGAGGGGTTAAGTTGCTTGGAATCATTAAATATTTAAGATTACTTTAAAATAAATCAATCAGAAACTCAAACAAAATCCATAATTTATGGAAAATTACAGATTAAACGACATACGAGAATATCTTAACAAAACCAAATTACCTAGAAAATCAAAGAAATTACTTGAAAAAAAGAATAAATAAACTAATTAAGTAGTATCAAGTTATTTCAATGAACTGATATTGTTAAATATTTAGAATTTATTTAATCAGGGATGCAATTGGTTTTTCGAATAAATGATGATTGTGTTCTCACAATATTAGCATATATTTCTCACATATATTAGCTGTTTTGTCTATTACGAAGCTAGAGCTATCTTCTTTAATACAACTCTATTATATTTTATTACAGTTCACTCAAATGTTTCAGTAAAAAAAAATGGATTAAATATTTAAAGGAACATAAAATATTTTATGAATTTTTTGTAATGAATAATTTAAACTTAATATATAAAAAATAATATACAAACCCATATTAAAAAATGAGAAAAATTCCATATATAATATTGATTTGCCCTACTTGTCAACTAAATACGTTGGAAAAAAGTCTAATATATATCATCTCTAAACATATACGAGTATTTGATATACGTTTAGAAAGAGAGTCTGTCTCTTTTTGTCATTTCACTAAGCACCACAAAAATGATATAAGCCTTGAATCCGGTTGGACTTGAAGCTGTATACAAATGTGCTTATCCAATTTCATATATGTTGGAAAAATGTAGTGTATTTCATTTAAATGAGGAATATATTAACTATTATATAGAACCAGATATTACAATTTATACGAGTACTAATATTATAAACACACAAAAAAATACTTTTTTTGTTTTTTGTCAAAATTAAAGTCATGCCGGGAAAAATTTGGAGTTTAAGTTAAAGAGGATAAAACTGACAAGGAGATAAATAGAATTTTGTATTTTTTGATAAAGTTGGATCTGATCATCGGAAGTCGTTTATCAATTAGTTACTTATAAAAAAATTTATCAACGATCACTTAACTGATCATTTTCATAAAATAAAGTTATATTATAGATTTGTATACTTTTTAAAGATAAAAAATATCGGAGGCTAGTGATGTAGAAAAACTGAAAATCGAATATGTCATGCGTTACAATGGTTACAAAAAAATCAGATTTGAAATATTCTTTGAAAGAATTAAGAAAAGTATTTAGTCTAATGATGAAACAATTACACGGTAGTGGCCAAACAGATCCTCAAACACCAGCTGGTGCAAATGCACACCCTCGAATGCGATACATCAATTGAGGAAACTTATTAATTACGATAATTTTACGAGAATATTTGAATATAAATTTGGTCGGCTATGCATTGGCTACCAAAATCCGCCAAAAGGTTTCGTCTTTTTAATATCTATTTTCTTCTAAAAAATAAACTTTTTTATAAAGATTCTCAAAGATGGAAATATAAGATTTATAAAGCCTTAAGTATAAAAAAAATAAACTATTTTAAATGGCTACTATTATATTTTATATAACAGCATATACCTATCGATTTAAACTTCAAGTACAATAAGAGGAACTAACCTTTTGTGTATATCAAGTAACATCAGCTATTATGAACACGTGGGCACCATTTAAAACCATTATAATAATATACATTATACATATTTTTTTTTTGTATAATATTTTCCGCTTTTCAAAGTTATTTATTTAAAACCGTTGCGGTCGTTGTTCAAAAAAAAAATATATATATGAACATAGTGCTAAAAATCTTGAGCTCATAGCTATTACATCTTTTTAAAATATAATAATTATGTTGTGTTTGAGTATCAATGTGTGAAAAATTTTGAAATTAATTGTGGTACGAATTGTTATTGTCAAAATTTTTGCCATTTTTATCGAAAAAATACGTAGTTTTGTAGTATTTAGTAAATAAAATCTAAAACTGCTATTATTGTCTAACTTTTTGGGAAGTAGTTTGAAAAATTACAATGAAGGTTTTCTTAAAATTTTGAAGAAAGACGATAGTCAATTCAATTGTTTATTCATTCTTAATTGTACAGAATAAGTTAAAATATTAGAATGGGGTATATGAAAGGGAGGGAATGGAACAGGGAATATTCTCTTCACTTGTTTTTGAATATTATTGGAAATAATACAATTTGTATACATAAAACTACAAATCGATGAAGTATATAAAATTAATGTACAAACAAATTATATGAATAAAAATCCCTCATATAATGTGTAGTGAAGAAACTTGATTATTAGGTTAATACCCATTTGCCAGACAAATAAAATGGTGTTGGCGCGTAGTAATAATAAAATGATACTCAACTTATATGAACAAATATATTTCACAACGCTTTCCACCATTCATACCACATATCGACTCTAATAATTATATTATATTTTCTTATAGTCACCAGCCAGCCCATGTAGCTGCTAATACATTCACTTGTTATTCTCTTAGCTCAAAGTTAATTTTAACATGGTTTTTGGTGGATATGATCTTCAGAGGTTAGACTAATAACTTCTTATTACATTTATTAGTGATAAATAATTGAAAGAAAGTGTTTGAACTGTTTTAGATTCTTTATCTGTAAAAATATTCATATTCTAAAAGATTTCATTTGAGTTATTTATTGTTTATCTAGTATTTAGTGCTTGAATAAACTTTGTTAACTGGCCATAGAGTATTTCTATTTTAGTAAATGAAAATAATTATACGCGAAATTCATAGAATATGCCACGGTATAAAAGATTTAGCCTAATATTTATATGGCTAGCAAATATTGAAGGTAACAACAAAATTTTGTTAGAGGTGTTATATTCAATCAACTAAATAGGAATCATAAGTACTGTCTTTTCGACTGCCCGTCAACAAGATCTCAAAAAAAAGAATAACTACCTGAATAAGAATTATGGTTAGTGAACGAGCAAAATAGGTACATTGGATCCAATGGATCTATGACACAATTTTTGAACCATTATAAACAAATAAAGTAAAAACTTTACAAATTTTTGACCGCATAAACAAAATTTTGATATAGATGTTCCTAGAATGACATAGTTTGTATATATCCGTTTGTCCGTCTGCTGCCGTCATAAAGTTAACTCAAAAACGTAACAAGATGAACGTAAAAAACGAATTGAAGTGCGTGAATGAGTTAAATCGATCCATTGGAATCCATGAACAAATTTGTGACCATTAAGGATAGAAGTAAAATTCAAACATTAAACTTCAATGTGGTAATTTATTATGCATTTTATCTCGATTTTCGAAGTGCAAACAACAACTTGTTCTCACAATGCTAATAAAAATTGTCTCGGACAAAATGTATGAGAGTATATTATTTTAGGGGAAAGTTTATTGAACTCGCCATACGTATAAAAATCAATATTTTTATATTTTTAAGGTATATAATTATTGTTGTTTTTAAACAACCAAGTAATAACCATGAAAAATGTAAGGTCGAATGTTAAATTGTCTGGTTATAAAAATAAGTGTATCTAAAAAAATATTAAGAGAAACCTTGACATATTATTTTTACAAGTTCACATTTTAGAATTGTTCAAAAAGAAAATTCATAGATTTATAAAATATACAAAAATATGCAATGCATCAGATATTTTAAAATGAATTTAAAATATTTTTTTAAATTCGAATATGGTATTACCAAAGGTGGGCATTCACTCATTAATTTGTATTAACGAATTTAACAATCTAAATATCAACTAAAAATAACCGAAAAAAAAATTTAACTTCCGTCAAATTGAAATTTCGCATTATGTTATTCATCTTATTTTAAGTATATTTATATGAGCCGTTAAGGAAAAGAGTTATGTTGGCATGTTGCTCGGATTTTTTCGGTAATTTTGATTAAATTGATGTGTTGAAGCCACTCCATAATGCCAGCATGATATCACGGCAACAGTGCATCTTAATGGGTAAATTTTTTTAATTAACAATTTGAGTACTTAACGTTTAATGCAGCTCCATAATTGCACTTAATTATTTATATATTTAAAATCAATTTTGAATACTTTGCTCTGCTAGTATAATATCTATTTCATAGAGTAAATTATACGAATACTCGCCAAAGCAATATCTGCTTTTGAAACAAAATATTATTATGTACTTGTCTCTCCAGTTGTCAAGAAAAATTTATTTTAAAACAATATTATTTTATCTATCCATGTGTAATTGTTGTTTTTATTACTATAATATTAAAACATTGAATATAATATTAAGTTTAGAATATTTTTTTTATTCGTCTGAAGGACACATCTAATAATTTGTAATTCTATGAAATTATCCAAACATTAATGATTTATTACAATAACAACATCATAGCTCATGATACGTTTATGAAAATGGTTCCATAAAATCGTTCGTCTACTACCATGATCTACATTTATTATTACTAGTATGATGAAGGTATAATAGCTATTTTTTGTGTACAATTTCTAAACTAAATTTAGTAAATGTTGAGGAGATGTTACTCGTTGCTTATTTGGTGATGTTATTTTGCTATTCATGTTATTTTGCATGTGCAAACCGTCACCAAGCTAATTCATACTGATGATGACTACTTTGTATTTATAATATTTTTTATTATACGTATTTATAAAAATACAAAATAATTTGATCTACGAAATTAGGTCAAAAAATCGAAATTTTATTTAAGATTTAGTATATTTAATCTTAATTAGACCTTGAATGGTGACTTTGGTCGTAAATTTTTTTTAGTGATAGCTGGGGGAAGGATAAGAAGCCTCAAAAAAGCGTCGAAAAGTTCAAAAATTTTTTTTCGCTATTTATGGATTTTCTAGGATAATTACGATCTGCAAAATTCAAAAATAGCATTTATTTTACGATCGGTCGACTAGTTTTTGAGATATTATATTAAATACGTCCACTAAATCGACTTTAAGATCAGATTTATGCAGATATCTCAAAAACTAAGCATCCGATCGTAAAATGGATGTTATTTTTGAAGTCTACGGGGCAAAATATACTTATAAACATTTTCACAAAATTGGGTTCAAAAATTTTTTTCCAAATTTTCGAAAATTTTTAAGGGGTACCCCTTGGAAAAAATCGAAAAAATTGGGACAAATTTTTTGTCCTCGATTTGGATGAAATACATATTATTGGGTAATTTCAACCCACAGATTTCAAAAATAATATCTATTTAACGATTGGACTAGTAGTTTCAGAGATATTGCTAAAAATCCGATACAGAGGCCGATTTATCGGTTGTATTTCATGCAATATCTCAAAAATTAGTCGACCGATCGTAAAATAAATATTATTTTTGAATTTTTTAGACCTCAATTATACAAGAACCCCCATAAACAGCGAACAAAAAATTTTGAACTTTTTGCCGGTTTTTTAAGGTTGAATAAACTTAAGTCCACAAGGTGTATATTTGAGGCTGAATGAAATCGCTAACTTAATTATTCGGAGTAACTTAATTACTCTTGTTTTATCAAAAAACATCAAAACTATCGAGAAGTAAGGTTTCGAAACCATTGGTATTGAACGTGCAAATCGTCATCAAATTAGCAACGAGAAAGATCTCCTGAGAGAATCATTACAACTAGCTAATTCATACTGATGATGACTACTTTGTAGTCGAAAAACGTATTTATAAAAATACTAAATAATTTGATCTAGGGAATTGGGGCAAAAAATAGAAATTTAAACAACTTTAGATTGAAACATTTTTTCGCCACAATTTCCCGTAGGCGTGTCACCACCCTTTGAAATTTTTGCATTTTTTCCTTTGCGAGTTTCCAAAAATTATTCTATTAACTTTGTTTTTATGAGTAATTGCAAGTATTTGCTATGTCAAACCATTTTGTGGGTCAGGTTCCGATATTAATGAGTAGTCTTATAATAAAGACTCATGATTAATTCATACATGATCTAGATAATATTTACTTCAGATAGATTTTAATATAAGATTATCTAAAATAGATCTTTAGATGAATCTTAGTATAAAATTATGCATCTGTGTATCTTATTGTAAAGTAAATACTTTATCTAGAAATCAACGTAAAATCTTGCATTAACTAGTGAATGCATACATTAACTAAAATATAGACTTTATCTGTAATATAAATTTGTACTATCTGATTGCTAGTGCTGCGGTTGACATTCTACTTACAAAATATTGATTTATACATAAAACATATGTTTTTATGAAGACATATAATATGAAAATAAAATAAATACCTATTTTAATTTTATATAATAAATATTGATATATAATCGTAAAAAGTTCCTCCCTGTGATTGAAGTGATCACTGAGATCCCAAGCCAAGTTTGCATGAAAAAACAAACATAAGGGGGCAAAGACGAGCAACCTTGAGAGCAAAACGAGCTTTTTGGACAAAAGGCCGGTATATCTTTTTTTTTTATAAGATCAAAGACTTTTTTAAATAAAACCAATTGTTATTAAATATGTTTGTTTTTTTTCTTTTTCCATTTAAGCTGAAATTGTGGCGAATTTAAACAGTTTACGAAAAATCTTTAATGCAAAAGTATTTAAAAAAATTGTGTATTTGAATTTTTCTTCTATCTATATTGTTTTATAAGTTGGGTCATAGATCCATGAGATCCGATGGACCGATTTTGTCCAATTACGAATTAAAACACATTTCTTAATCGTAGAAGACGCCTCTAAATTTGTTCGCTATTTCTTCTTGTTTTTGAGTTAGCTTGATGACGGACTAGCAAATAGACAGACAAACGAACAGGCCCACGGAAATGGACTAAATAGGTGATTCTATGAAATAAAATTTGGTTTTTTTTTTGCTGTCTATTTTTGCTTAATAATAAAACTAATATACTCTGATATATTCTATATATGTGTCAAGTATCATAAAACTTATATACTCTGGCATATTCTAATATTTGTCGAGTATATAATGCCGAATATAGAGCCTCCAACATTATTGTTTGTAATCCACAACTGTTTAAACGTGTTTGTATATACAATGTATATATGTATAGTTGTAGTGTAATATAGAAGTCAAGGTTGATCTTTTTGATAAAAATTTCATAATATTAAACTTTCAATGAGTTTGAGTGAATTCTTGGTAAAGTTTATTAGGTTGTTAGGTTACAAACGAAAACTGACTGAATGTGGAGCGAGTTGTATTATGTGAAAGTACTTACTATTTATGATATTCTAGTCTTCATTTTGTTAAAATTATACAGTTAGAAAAGGATTTAATACATGTCTGTAGTTAAACCAAATTTTTAGATATGAAGTACAAAATCAGGTCAATTGTAACAATCATTTATTATTCCATGATATTCAAACCATAGGCTCAAAACTAAACTAAACTTCTCTAAATTAATCCATAAAGTTTTAATTTCTACAAAGTTTGTTCTATCTTCGTTTCACATGGGTTATTATTATGTACAGCCAAAATAATTCATAAGTACCTTATCTTATCATTTTTAAAGAATTTATAGCATAAATGTGCACTTTTTTGTGGTTTGTACCGTTTGCACCACAAAAGCGTATGTTGATAACCAAGCCCTGCAGCATTTTTTTAGATGTGAATTAGAAATATTTCATCTCAAAATGTAAAATTGTTAAAATCAAATGTGTACGACAATGATAATGTATTCTAGTGCAATTTTTAGAATCGGTTTAAGAACGCTAAAGATAACTTCCTAAAAACAAACAAATAAACAAACTTCTTTATAATTTTAGTATATATAAACGTAGGTTGTATCTTTAGTATCTAAGTCCATAAGGTAGAATATTAAATTGTTGAAATATTCCAAATTGTTCTTTTCTTAAATTTTTGAGAGTTGTAACTTGAAATGAAAATGGATTTAGTTTAAATTTCAAGCTTACTGACCTTGTGGTTTGGGCTGTACTTTTATCGATAAATCAAAATTTGAACCAACCCTTTGTTTGTGAATTAAAATAAATCCCTTCATTGTCATTTATACTTCTAAAATATTTTTAAGTAATAAAAGTTGTCAAAAACATGTTTCATATAAAACAAAACAATACGGTTGTGTTTGTTTTCCATACACTTGACTTCAAAGTTATCAAAAGGTCCCCGGACTATCTATCCAGCAGATGTATACGTGTTCAATTCTATATATATTTCATATGAAAAATCGATCATTCTGTATACAAATACAAAATAATATTAATTAAGAATTTATGATAAAAATATAATTAATTGATCAATCACTAAAATGTTACAATTTAAAATGCTACAAAGCATAATTTATAATGCTTATATTACAAATTACAATAAACAATTAATTAGTTTATTGTGTACACAATTCTAGCATAATGGGTGATGATTCATATCAACGAAAATATATGACAAACTCTGTTCTAATTTTACTTCTCTTGTACCATATTACATGGACCTGTGCTTCAGTGAGCCGACTTTGTGAACAGTGTAGGTTATAGTCTTTTAAAACTATGATTAATGAGTTTGGTAATTAATATGTAAATAATAAGAAATTAATTATTCATAGCTCCAATCTCAATAACTGGAATATTAGTTCCAAGAATGAAAAGAAATAAGAAATTCATATTCAAAAGAATCCTTGGTTCAGACTATTCAGTTAATTTCATGATTATTGTCTAAAATAATTCAATAAAATTGAACAACGTGTTTTAAATTTACAGCGAAACATTTCAAATATATTTCGTAACCCTGTGTTACTCTAAACGTAACCATAAAATTGAAACACTAAATAAAACAGAAAACTAATAAAAATGGAAGAAAATACAATTTGTATTCGTTGTTGACTTCAAAAGCAATATTACAGTAATGAATATTTCGACAACAAAATTCAGTTAAAAATGAAATGTTTCATATCTTCTGTTTGACATACATATTTTTAAAAATAGAAAACTGTCGTTTATTATTTTATTATGTAGGTTTATGTTGTTTTTTTCAAACAAAAATAAATAAAATATAGTAAATTGAATGTAAAAAACTGGATCAAATCAGTTTTATATGTTCTTTTTTTTTGTAATTGAAATGACAATTATTCGGAAAAGTTAAAACCGACTTAAAAGAAATTTACAAAAAAATATTTAAATCAAAAATTCTATAAATGATTTTCTTGTGAGAAATTCCTCATGATCAAGTTGACACTCTTAGCTTAAACGTATTGATTGGTTAGCGATGACTTCGAAAGACATATCGTCACAAGTTGCGGGAAATTTGTATTTTGTAATTTTTGAGCCACCAAACATTTGTTGTTTGGATGATATAAAATCTGATACAAAAGGCGTTGTTCCCCATCCCCTTCTATTAAGCGTTGTTTTCTTTCTTATAATTATTATTTGACCACCTCAAGTATCACGTTACCAATAAGACATCTTCGAAATCGGAGTTTAAATGTGAAAAAATATTTAAAAAAATACATACGAATGAAAATAGAACCTTAGCCTGTTTTTTTTGAAGTCTGTTAAAAATATTCTATAAGGAAAACAGTGCAGTGATCTTGTTGTATATTTATTTTACTGAAAAGTATGTAGCAATAGATAAGACTAAAAAAAGCTATAACAAAATCCATACATCGGTTTTGTTTTGTCATGCTGGTTTGAAACGAAAAAAAATGTTTACAGTGAAAGAAGTCTATAATTTCATCGTGTGTGTTATAAGCATCTTTAAAACAGGAGTTCCTTGAGACATTTATTTGTTGATTCCTTACGGCGTTTGAAATAGGAGAGAGAAAGTGTTTTTTGTATGATCACGCAAAACTTTTTACAGAGTAGTCCGATTTTAATATTGGAAATGGTTTAAATTGAAGTTGGTTCCATATAAACTTGGTTGAGTTTTTATTTATTTTGTAATGTATATTTGTTCGGGTGAAATCTTGCATCTCAATTTTGAAGCAAATAACCTCAACCGACAGAGCTGAAATTTTGAATATACGTTCAGTTTGTATGAAAATACCTGGTTAACTGTGTGACATTATTCTAAATCAATCATGGAACACCCAAGATAGCGGACTAGTTATTTTTAATGTACTCCTGCAATATGGGTATCAAATGAAATTGCTTATTAAGAATAATTTGAAAAATAAAGTGACGCCATTATTAATTCAATACGGAGGACTTCTAAATCTTGAAAATCAATTTTGAAACAAATATCTTCTATTCAATTGTGGTTTTTTTTTTGTGCAGCGATAAATTAAAAGTGAAAAACCTAAGGTATTATTTAAATGTCCCTATTTTAATTAAGTAAATACGAGTAATTACAACTTGCGATAAGCTTTTATATCATATACATTGTGTAATGAATAAGTTGATCTAAAAAGTAGAATAGTAAAAGTTTATTTTTCTGAGGCATTTAAATAAAAGCTTTTGTATTAAAAACTTTTAATATTTTTCCAAATAATTTCTTGCCTAAATGTTAGGACACCCTTAATACGATCGAAGAGTTAGAATACCATAAACGACGTAATTCTATAAGCTTAACTGTTATGGGATGAATATTCTCTTCTCAAAATACATTTATTCCCATTGGAACAAATCTGAAATTATGTCACATACATCGTTAGCCATATAAACACACAAACCAACCAAGTATATAAATAATATCAATGTCAATATAATTTTATATTGAAATAGAAATTCGATTAACCATTCTATGTACATAGAATATAATTTCATAACTAGTTACATTTTATTTTTAATCGAAATTCAATATTACTTACAATAAATAATATCATGTTTTTCATGGAATTATTGTTGATACTAATTATATAAATTAATTATAAAAATAAAATATATAAATTACATTGGGTTGTAGTAAAAAAACAATAATTGACAAGCTATTTATGGTCTTTATGGTGCGTACTTTTGTCTATATGAAATAATCGTATCCTAACTTAGAAATCGCAAATTTTAAATCCAAAATCGTATAAATCTATGGACACCGGCTTGGTTGCGCCATTCCAGTAACCTACAGTTATCATTCCCTTAGAGTTGATAAATGTAGTGAACTAGCACTTCGCTATCTCTAGGTTAGTGTAAATGGTGCAATCCAGGATGGATCATCTGATCATTTTTTTCGCCGAATCATGGAATAAGAACATTGATACCATGCGCGATATTTATAAATTTATTTTTATTAAGTTGACATGATTTCTCAAAACGTCTCAAAAGAAAAATAGCCGGTTTGTGTTCAAATTTTGCACATTTCATCAAGGATAACAATTTATCAATTGTTATCAAGTGTACATTTCATAAAAATTATTTTATTACATATCTTCTATTATTGTTTCTGTAATTTTAGCATCATATTTGAAACTTAAAATACAAATATTTAATTCCCCAGATGTATAAAATTAACATTTTAAAGCAGGTGCCACACTGTATAAAAATATAAAATTATGGATATTATGATTTGACACCTGAGATAAAAAAATAATAATATTTATCTAGAAATAAACATTTAAACCTACACATAAATTTTACAATTAATAATCATTACACTTGAGGATATTATCTGGATAATGCAATTACATTCATATTTCCAAAATAATTGAGTTTAAACTGGTTTCTCTTACTAATATTATGTTTAAACATACAAAAAAAATATTTCAAGTTCAGAAGGTTGACATTTTTAGAACTTGGCACGAGTCTGTCTCTAATAGCATTTTCTTCCTACTACTAAATAAATATGCATTTATTTTTTTTTATTCATAAAACTTTGTATACTTTATATACGATGAATATGTTTTTTATAAATAAAAACAAAAAAATTTTGAATGAGGTTATTTAATACAAGGGGGTAAAAATTTTAGCAAATCAGAATGAAAATTTTATAAAAAGGGGTGCTTTTCATAATTTTGGATCTCATGAAACCTTGAACTTATTATTTGGAAGTGTAACCACAACGGGTTAATAGAATGATTTTAAAGAGAAATGTCTTGTACCCCAAAAATTTTGGTACAATGTTTTCGTATCTAGCAGTGCCATTACTTGTTTTACTTCTACAAACCTTTGACTTAATTATAACTTTAGTAATGAAATAATCAATTTTTTACTTTAAAAATCTTCAA
Organism: Chrysopa pallens; assembly: GCA_020423425.1. Taxonomy (NCBI): domain Eukaryota; kingdom Metazoa; phylum Arthropoda; class Insecta; order Neuroptera; family Chrysopidae; genus Chrysopa; species Chrysopa pallens. The sequence goes on from CM035594.1 coordinate 61,420,164, forward strand.
AAAAGTAATATTTTTTTAATTAATTCAGAGCTTTTAAAGCTAAGTATTGCCTAAATAAACCAAAACTAACTCTTTTTTAATGATTTAGTGACAAGATTCCGGGATAGCTTATTCGACACGAAATAACGTAAATGAAAACTGAATGATTTTTCACCAAAATGTGAACATCGTAATGCTGTAATTTTATAAATTAAGAAGATGTATTCTAGTTTTTGTTTACTTTGCTTATTTGCTGAATAAATCCGATAGTGATTTAGAGAAGCTAAAATCATTGAACTTACGTGAATTACCTGAAAAATAATTGTTAAAATGGCAATTATTTATTTTAAAGGTCAAGTGTATATTCCAGATTTGACGTACGTATTATGCATTACAAAAACATGTGGAACGTACGTAATACCCTACTACAAAATGTTAATAAATCGTAATTAAATGCATGTGTATTAATAGAATTATTTATATGTGATTCTAAGTTATTTATTTTAAAATCTTTATATGTTTATTTATACTGTAAGTATCGTACTGGCCCATAAACGATTAACGATTATTTGAATTTGTACATAGTAAATGGTATCAGATTAAAATTAGAAAATGGATTTTAAGTAAATGATTTAGAGTCGTTTGCCGTATCGATCTTCGCGGGTCGCACTTAGAAAATTATCTTTTCGTACCGAAGAATGATAAAAACAGTTTTTTATACTGACTTATGGTAATGCAGATTATAGATGTGTAATGGGGACATTAAGTGAAGTACTATTACAGAATGAGACATTTATAATATTAACAATCTGTAATGCACTATAATGTAATATACATCATACTTCTTTCAATTTCCGCACATAAATAATTAAAATCTAATTTTTCCGAAATTTGGCACAATCTTGACATGAAAAGTAAATTGGTAAACAGTTTTTCCGCAATACATTTTTAAATTAAAAATTAAATATTCAAATGTTTTTTTTCGTGAATAAGTTTTCAACCCGCCTATGTTTTGTTTAGATTATGATGCATGCACAATTTTGTACAGTTTTTTTTTAATGCGTTCAAAATGGTCTTTAATACATATTAATCTTTTTTGGTTTGTATTTCTGTAAAAAATTTATTGTCAAAATATTAAAACTATATTTATAGAAAGTTATTTAAAATGGCTACCAGAGTTTTGAGACATCCTATAATGTAATTTTTTTAAAACAAAAACAGTTGTACAAATCAATACAGTTTACTACTACATAACATTTAGCATATGGAAAAATTCATTCATTCCGAATGAAGAAGTTCTATTATGTATTTATTTATTTATAAATAGAGAAATCAAGTTCATTTCCATTGTTCCCTTATTGTTATTGAAAGTGTATATTCGTTCGATAATCAGACGAATAAATTAATAATTAATCATCCGACTAAAATGAGAAATTTATTTATTTTGTTCATAATTATTTTTTACCAAACTTACAACTGTCATAAATGAAATATAAATAAATATTTATTATTAAAAATTATTAAAATAAATATTGCGTATATTATTTAATATTTATTTTTATATCTAGCGACACAAAAATAATTAAACAATATCGGATAAATGTGAATTACTATTAGATTATAATTTTTTTATAATCCTTTTGTAAGAGTAACTTTTCTTCTTAAAAACCATACAAATTTTTGAAGCATAATAAGCATGAGTATAAATGGTATTAGAAATGTTCTGTGGAAAAATTTTTTATTTTCTAATTATAATTATCATATTTCGATGCCGTTTCGATCTGCATACTGCACTGTATATAAATTGTAATTTATTTTTGACTACCTATGAATAGAAGATATTTAAATTTGGACCAAAGTTATTTGGGGGGGAATATGATGCCATGCACATGTGTTGAATTGTGTTTGGGTAAACGTACGAATGAAAATGTGTATATATGTTAAGTTTTAGAACATATATTGTCGTTATTTATTTTTCTAATAAAATTTAACGAAGCCAAGCCACGTGTTTCTATTTCTTATATTTACTTTTTGTTTTGGAATCTGTGATGCTTTATGTAATTAATGGTATGGGGTGGTCCGATGAATTGAATATTGCAAATTGTTTTACTTAATAAAATCAAATTTTAATGTATAAGATGTAGCTACGACTGCAATTGAGATTATTTTTTTGGGATTTTCTTATATTTACTAAGTTAAGTTACATATTGTTTTCCTGTATATTTACACCGGTATACTTCGCGACAGTCTATATTTCTGTAATGTAAGAAATTAATGGGTTGGGTTTCATTTAAAATTTATTTCCTTCTCTTTAGATCATTTAAACAAAAGCTTGGTTAAAAAAAAGCTTTTTTACCATAATTTTGGAATATAATAAAGGTTTGTTCAAAGTGGGTATGGGTTCATCAATAAGGGGAGGGAGAATAGTAAAAATTATTTTATTCTGATTCCTCCTTCCCATTTCATATCGGATGCTAAAAACTGAATATTTCTAGCTGGCATTTGTAAAAAGTTGGTAGTTTTGGAGCTTTATCTCAAGGGGTGTATGTGGGTCATGCTTACTATTAAAATGCATTCTCATCGGACCTGAACCAATTTGTTAAATTTCTACTTCGTAGAAACAGAGAATGTAGAAGATATCTTCCCAACAAAAAACATACATTGCAAGTTAAATAAAGATTGGAATAAATCTGTAATTGGCAATGTCAAAAATAGAAATGATCGCTTATATCTCCGATAAGATTGAAAAATGTGTAAAACCTTATATTATTGGGGAAATTTAATTTAGTTTCCGCTTCTTATGTTTTTACGTATTTCGTTGCCAGATAAGTTATCACAAATGTAATAATTAATAACCGACAATATAGTGAAACATTTGTTAATATTTAATTCAGACATTTAAAATACACTAAACAGTTTTGCATTACAACCATGTGTGCTCAAATAAATAAGTTATTGTTTTATAAATTATAATAATAAATAAAGTACCAAAATAATAATAAAATTTTCAATAACAAGGCCATTATATAATGTTTTAAATAAACAAAATTATACATTAATAAATGAAAAATATAAACAAAAATAAATTTAATCTTAATTCTCATAAAAAAAAAAAATTAAAAAAATCAAAATTTATTATTTTAAGAGATAATTAATTATACTATAAATAATTCAATTTATTTTTTTATTTAAAATACTATGTAGTAAAATAAAATAGCTTAGTTTGTAAATTTTAGAAACATTTATATTAATTCCTTTTACAAGACTACTAGTATTTTAAATAAAAAATTATTTGAATTATTACCATTAATAATTTAACTTTTAAAAAAATAAATTTTGATGTTTTTGTTGTTGTTTTTGTAAGAATTATTATTTATTTTTGTTTATATTTTTCATTAATTAATGTATAATTTTGTTTATTTAATATTTTGTACATTTTGTTAATTTGTTTTGATTTGTGTCAAATAAAAATACATATTTATTTAACAAAATAAATTAAATAGAACTAAAATCATACAACGAAAATATGCTCTTAAAAGTACGAAATAGAAAATAAAGTATGGTCATAGATCCACGGGACCCAATTTGCCTCATTCACCGATTTGGCTCATTCACTAACTTACTTTTAAGGTTTAGAATACACAACCAAAATTTATCTTACAGGCAGATGGACGAACGGAGAGAAGGCGGAAATGAACCAATTTGGTAATTCTATGAACACCTATACCAAAATTTTGTTAGTATCTTCAATATTTGCTAGCATGACAAACCGAAGTCTTAAATAATTTACTACGTGTATCGAGTATATAAATTAAAAATAGTAATTTTTAAATTGAAAGCATAAAAACAAAAACTTTTCTCTTTCCAATACTTTGAAATGTATTGAATTTATTTTCAAATGCATGTACACCCATTGAAATGAGTAACATTTTTAGGCAAAAATAAACCATGCAAATTCAAACATAATAATTAATCATTTTACAAAACAACTATGATAAATTTTACTTATCAGAGATACGTATTACTTATTTCATACAAAAATTGTTTTGGCATTATGTCAAATATTACTGAAAAATATTTGATAAATTTTGCCAGATTCGTATAAAAAATTTTTAGCAATATATCTAATATTTATCATTACTAATATTTATGTAAATTTGTATTTCTGGTTAAAACTAGAAACATTTCAATCATTAATGTCCCCTTAATTATGACATATAGCTTTTTCAATAATTTCTGTGAGTTTGCTTTTCCGTAGTTTTTCCATAAGTATTTATTTAAAGATAATCTTAATAAGAAAAGATACTAACAGTGTTAATTGTTTAGATACTCGATATATGGTTGAGGATCGTTGTTTGAACTACTTTTATCATTCATAAGATAAATTTGCCGGCGTGAAGTTACGCTGGCAAAGCAATGTGAAAATTTTTTTTTTAAATATAATGTAAGTGTAAAAATTTGGTGCTTTTTATGTGCTTTTACGGTGTGAATTTAATAATTCAATTTAATCAAAATTACAAATTACAAAAATTACAGCACTGATTCATTAATATGAAAAACACTGCTCAAAAAAGTGTCAAACTAGCAATGATTGAAATAATAGAGTATTCAAAATTGAATTTAAATATGCTGAAAATGAAATCCTTTTTAGGATGCTTGTTTTGTGCTGCAAATTAATTGAGGTGAATGACTTTCGTTTCAAGAAAAAAAGTAGATATAAAACTTACCTATTTTAGCTAAACTTGCACAAAAAATCCATAATCCAATAATGAAAGGTGTTTCAACACGATGAAATTCTACAGCAAAAACTGGATATCGTTTAATTTCTTTTTTCGTAATTGTTTCAACACCCGATTCAGTGGATCCATCTTGTCCATTTAACGTTGTTGTGTCACTGTAACCACTTGAACCACCCGTACGTAATTCGGGCGAAGGATTACGTTTCTTATCAGCAGCATCACGATCTTTTGGTCCCATTGGTCCAAATTGTAGACCGGGATATGTTTCTTCAAAACTATTGCCCATCATATCTGGATCAGGCGTAAAATGTCCGCCTGCACTGGGTGCAATTGGTACTGATATTGGTAAAGCATCATCTGTGGTCTCAGCCGTGACATGATGATTGATTGCTGTTACCATCATTAACAATAATATGTAAATTTTAAATGGACGCCTACATGCTCGACGCGATAAATTTACACCATGTTTCAATGAATACGGCATTTTAAGTATATTTTAATTGTATTATTTTATTACTAAAGAGTCTTTAAATCGAAAAATCTAATTAATTGACATTTAAAAAAATTTATTTTTAAAATATAATTTTATTGATTTTTAGCTATAATATATTTTTTACTTCTTTTTTTAAGTATTTTAATGAACTTTTTTTACTATAATTTTGTTGTTTTAAATACATTACGTATAATTTATTTTTATAAAACCAACACTTATAAATTGAAATCATTAGTAATTGATTATTCTAATTACGATTCTTCTAAAACATAATATCATCAAATTCAATTATTTGAAATTCGTTGCTAAATATCTGAAACAAAAAGAGAAAAATATCTTATTACGTACGATCAATATATATAATTTTCTTTGTTGCCTTTCTATCTATTAGGTTGTCAGAAATTAATTATAATAAATATCAAATGTTAAACCTAAAAACATCTTCAAGGAAAGTATAACATATATTTTAACAGGATATTTGATGACTATTTAATTAATTACGGTAAATAAATATCTAATAAAGAATAGAAAGTAAAACTTGATTTATGATACACATTTTCCAAAATGATTATTAAATCGAAACCAAAATTTGGTTAGTGTCTTCAAAACTTTTGAATAAATTTAAAATATTCTCATATATTCCATAATTCCCCTAATTATGTAAACCGTTGGAATGTAGAATAAAAAGTATGTAAAACTGCAAAGGAAAAAATTTTATTAAACTTCGTAACAAACCCAGTATTGGTTTTATATCAATGTCTATCATTCTTATTAAGAAGATATCAAAAACTGATCGATTAAATTCAGCCTTCATTTAAGATAATTAATTAAAAAATTCATAATAATCTACCTTTCTTGTAAGTGTACAGATTGATAATGTAACTATGCCCTATGCGAATTAAAGTTTTACTTTCTGTAAGCACATTCAGTATTTACAATACTTTTCTGAATATTTAAAATCATAAAATAGAGATTTTTAATGTATGTATTTTATAATTAATTTAGTTTAGAATTGCTTTACTTCAAAAAGAACAACCTATCTATATTTTACAATCAGAGTATATTAATTTTAGTCTAAAGTTTGTAACGCTATAGAATATTAACAGCAAAAACAAAATTTTAGTATAGGTGTTCATAGAAATACCTAATCAGTACGTTTCCGACTGTCCGTCCAACCATCATCACGATTACACAAAAACAAAAAGAGATAGCGAGCTGAAATTTTGGTGACGTAATCTAAACATAAAAAGTGAATTGAAGTGAATAAGCAAAATCATTGAGTCAAATGGATTCTTGATCCAACTTTTAAACTACAAACGATAGAAGTTAAAATATAAAAATTTTTATTTTTTTAAATTTTTAACTTTTGTTTGAAACAGCTCTCCAACATTTTAGCACAAATTTGACAAATAAACACATATTGGTGGTATCAATTCATCAATTATTCTTATACATATATAACTGTATAGACTGGATATTTATAGTATTTTATGAATGCTAAGTAAAAATAGTCCAAACAAAGAAATTCAATCATATGTCGAGTATCTAAGCAATTAACTCTGTTGGTTGTTATCTTGTTTTGTTTAAATTAATTTTTCCTCAAATTATTTACTTCTTTTTGTCTATTTATTTATTAATTGTCTACTTTGCGATATTTTCAATTCATGTGTAGAAAAAATCTATTAACTATAATAAGAATTTCTAAGTCAAATTGAAGTACTATTTTTTCAAATTTAATTATTTTTGAAAATAAAGCAATATTACAAAACACACATACACACACACAAGTAACACGTTGTTTAGTCAATAATTTTTCTCATAAAATAAAAATAAATAATAATTTTGTGCCAAACATATAGATTTTTAACAATGACCTTCCAACCATATATTCATTCAGAATTAGTGCCACATGAAAACAAAAATCGATTTTGTAACAAGTGTTATATATGTTTTTGTTTTATTCTATTCTAAGAATGTATATGAATAATACACTTTGGTTCATGAAAATGGACCTACGATTTTATTGATGCTAAAAAACCTGTAAGTTATACTTTATGGGGTATTTTATAATAACCAACTTCCAACAACTTTAATATTTGAGCAAGATTTTGATCTAGCAATTTTTTTTTTAAATAGTTTCAAAACATCTTTTTAGAAGGATGATAATAAACCATTTTTCGTGTTTTTGGTTCACTAGAAGAATCATTAAAAATAACTCTTCAATATTTCAATACAGTTTCTATGAAAAAGCTTAAGAATGGAAGCTTTCAAATTTGATAATGGAGACTGATTTAGAATGAGGGATTTTATCTTATATTGTCAATAATGGTACTAGTAGCTATTTGCATGAACTGTCTTCGACAAATACGTTGCAATCAGAAGTAGAAAAATGAATTTCTATATTTCAATCATATTAGCTTTCATTTCAATCATACATGTAAATTTCATCAAAATCGGATGAACGGTTCACGAGATATTAGCATTTAAATAAATAAAGAAAGTAAATTTCGAGTAGTATAACCACAGAGCGGTAATAGATAGATTTTTCTAAAATGAGACCATCCCGAAAACCTCACTTTTACTTACCAAAAATTCATAAATATTGGTCAAGTAGTTTTGTGATATGAGCGTTCTTGGAAATGACTTTCACTGACCGATAGATCGACAGACCGATGGACACGAAGCGAAAAATGCTTAGAAAGTTCCAAAATGTCGGCATAAAAAATGTTTGTCAAATGGGAGCAAATTTAATTTTTAATTTTTTTAAATTATCAATACAATACTTCCGATATCGTAGATATCACTCGGAAGTGAAACTGTAATTGACGGATAATATATGATATGGATACCAAAATGGATATGAATTAAATTTCAAAATACTATTAAACATCAAAAGCTAATAAACATAAGGTCAATCAGTATAGCCTAAAAGGACCTTTTAAAATCACATTTTCAAACATTTTTTCAAATATTTATTCACTTTTCTACGTTTTTCAGTTTTATCAGATTATATAAAAATTAATCTTAATTTCGGTTAACGTAGAAACGTAGTTTTCAAATGAATGGGACATTATATAATGTTATTTTCCACCAATTATTTTCATTTATATTTGAAATTCTGTAATCTCTGAGAAATAAACGAGATAAATTATATAGAAAAACTGATACTCTTTGTCGTAGAGTTAAATTTTCTCACGACTTTGAGATGAACACTACATAGATAGACAGAACTGGAACATTATAATAAGAATATTGGTATGTTAGAGAACAATATGTATAATATAATAATTTACACATGACCTGACCTTGTTAGAAAACCGATAAGCATTAAATTTACGAATATAAAAATTCTTTTTACCTCCATATATGAACTGAGACAAAGTTTTGAAGAGCGCTTGCGACAATTTTATTCTTAGTTAACTAATTTAAAAGATTAAAAATGTGGAATAAGTGTGCATTAACAATAGGAGTTAATGTAAGCTTATTTCGTGTAACTAACTTCTAAAATCTAAATTATTGACATTAAGAGTGCATTGGTTTTTATCACCAGTAGATACCTGTATTTCATTTTGCTAATGAAGTTATTAGATCTAATGAAAGCTTTTCATACTCATGTACATTAAAAAGGTTTCACCTTTGCATTTAAATGTCAATTCCACCAAATTTTTTACCAAAAAAAAAAGGTAGCCTTCCCCATCGTCTCATAAAGAATTTCGTTCCAAAAGTTTTGATTTGGCTAGTGTCTGTTAAAATATTTTTCAATGCTAAAAACCGACTTGTGTGATTTTATCGAAATGGGAGGCTTTTATAAGTGAGGTCCACAATAGCCTACCGAAGCATTTGAGAACATAGTTTACTTTGCTACAATCAAGTTACGAACCGAAACTACGAACACACAGTCAAGAAAAAACAATTCAAAATTTAAATGGCAGAATGTCCCATAAATCAAATGAAACCTTTATAGGAATAAAATAATAAACGATTAAAATGGAATTATGACGCATTTAACTCTTGAATAAAAATGTGAATTTGGCAATAATAATGTTAAAAATATTTCATTAATTCCTGAGTATACAAAAGCTAATAATTAAATAATAATTGCTATTGTTAATATATTTAATTAATTAAGATTTATATTTGTTTATCGTAGTTGATATGAATAATTATTGGACATGATTAATTGTTTTTATATTAATTATTATTTTATTTCATTTTTCGAATTTTTTTTATGATGATACTATTTTTATCTATCGGAAGTAATTAAAAGTGAAAAAACTCAAAATAAATAAATTTTCACAAATCACAAAATATTTGATTTACCATTACTTCGCAGTAAAATACTACTGCGAAAGATATTTCCTTTCTACTTTATAACTTCGAGAAAGGCTTCATATGAAATTTTTCACAGTGTACACTACAAAGTTTTTATTTATTAGGTTCAACAGTATAGCTAGCTTATTTATTTGATATTTTATTCTCTTTGATTTGGACATCAATCAATCTTACATTTAATTAGTAACGAAGCCAAAGAAATGCTTTAATACTACACAGGAAAAATAGTTCACAGCATAAATTGTATAGTCAAGTATAATAAATTTTATATTCAATGTTAAATAGAAATTTTATTGTTGACACAGACCAATTCATAATTAAATTGAAATGATTGATTATTTTACGAGTTTCTGTATAGATTTGAAAATGAAAGAACTGACAGAGTTTAATTCATTTAATTATTTAGATACTCGACATGTGGTTGAGTATTAATGTTTGAACTATATTTAATCGTTAGCATTTATAAAATATAATAAATACTCAACTCATACAGTTATAAATACATATATAATAATGATATGTAGGTGCTAAATTTCAGATTAAAAAACTGTAGCAAATCCAAAGATTTTACGAAAAAAATTTTCAATTAAAATTTATTTTTCGTTTTCTACATTTAGTTGACACTAAATATTTCGTCCAAAAATTTATCTTGGAACAGGTAATTTAACTGTTCATTTTTATAAAACGACATTGAATAGAATTAATTAAAACATTTATTAATGTCATACAATATAATTATATTAATGATACATAATTAATGTATGTTGAATAATCAAAATCGTTGATGCATTTATGAAATATATTTTTCCTCAAAGTATTTATTTAAAACACATGTATTATACAATTTTTATTTACATTAAATTTTATTTAAATTAAATATTTGATAAAATACAGGATGGGGCCGGGCTGATCAATTAAAATGTGTATAATACAATCACTAGAAAAATTTTTTTTGGAAATTTAATCATTGAAGGTTTTAGAAAATATTCCATTTGGGAAAACTTTCGTTTTTCATTGTTTAATACATAATTTAAAAGATTAAAAAATGGAAAAGTAGAAAATTAATCAAAAACCTGTTTTCCTAAATTTTTTGACTATTTCGTTCGAATCGTTGATTGAGAATGATGAATGTACTTTAAAAGACATCTTATTACCAAGATACCAAGAGGTTACTTGCGTTTCCCAAGAAAAATTATTCATTTTTCGATACACCCGGTACTTTTAAAATATCGGTAGATATATTATTTAGAAAAATTTAATTAAATAACCTCAACATTGTTGCACGTATATTTTGAACAGCGTGTGGGTACTGAGTATCTTAATCCACCTCTGGGCTGGATAATAAATAAATAATAGCTACCGTGTAAGTAACATGCAAATATAAAAGTAGTATTTTTCTTATACATTTGTATAGAATTATATTATATAATGTTCAATTATCCCTAATGCAAGATTATATTTAAAATCATACGAGATAATGTTGGTATTACACTAGAAAGATTTTATAAAATATGTTTTACAAAAGATTTTATAAAACGTTTTTTGATTCAAACGTAATATCCAACAAAAACTCACAATATATTAGTAAATGTCTTAAAAAGTTTTATTCTACTAAGAATGACTACACTCACACTTGCTTTAGAAAAATTGAAGAAAAGAAATGTAGAGATTTAATTAATTGTTCATGCAAACGTGGCCTTTTTCACAAAATCTATTTCTTCAAAATTCATTTACAAACACAAAATCAATTATTTGGTCCATTAGTAGGAATACAGCGAAAGTAGCCTATGCCACCCGGGAAAAGTGAAATAATCTTCTCAACGGTGAAATAATTTTTCAAATTGATCGAGTTTTTAAGTTTATTCGTAACATATAAATTTTTCCTCTTTATTATATTAGTATAGATTTACTATTACATTACTTGACTATAGTTTCAGATACAACCGAACCCTTTTAAAATTTGGTTTATCAACCGATTTATAAAAATTGACTTTCTGGCACTCTCAAGTCCGTTGCGTTCATATACTGAAGTATAGAACAATGTAATTTTGGTGCAAATCTAGATTTCTGTAAATCAATAAAATATGATTTAATATATTTACACAAATTTATTAAATTAAAACAGAGACACGAAAAAGCTGTGCACTTGGTACAGCTATTCTTCTTCACTATCAAGCATTTCTGAAATATTTCATGATAAAGTACACTTCATAAGCGTCAAAACTGATTTATGAATGTAGGAATATTTTGAAATTTTTAAAATTATTTTATTTGTGAAATTACAAAAACTATTATAAAAATTTGCTGATAAATGTAGATTAATTAGAGAAATCTGTCAAAATTTTATGAGTTAAATGTGTATTATAATTGTTATAAGATTAAGAAACTGATTATAGCATGCATCGTTGGTTCATTAGATAAAATTTACGAGCAATAAAATTAATTCTTATCTTAATTACCAGAAGGTCACTTCTTTTTTTTTTTAAACAAGTTTCATCTTCAAGAAAAAATGAGCTATTGGTTTTGTAACGATAAAATAGCATGAGTAGCGATTATTCATGAACTTTAAGTTGGCGATAAAATAATCTTTATATTATAACATATATTCCTATTGCTCAGTTTTGTTTGAATACCCAAGTTTAAACAAATTTTTGGATTTAAAAAAAAAAATTTGCCTCCGTATATCTAAATACATATTCAAATTTACTTTTAAAATTTGTCTACAAATGTCAGTTGTATTTAAATTGATTCCCAAGATAAAATTCAATTCGCTTACGCAGTACGTGAGTGGTGTGTCATTCAAACAATTGTCATAAACTTTACTTTAATTACTGTATAATGCTACACATTATCGATAAAGATATCACATCTATTTTTAAACAAATTTTATAATAAATGAAGCCTTTATAGTACAATGATTTTATTTGTATTAAAGTTATTAGAAGAATCTATCTTTTATTTAAAATGATTACTAAGATCAGGAATTTGATGTAAGCGGTGGAAAATTAAATGGATTTTGCAAGCTATTTTTAGATTTTTATGAAAAATACTTTTGATAAAATGAGCAAGGATATCTTGTAATAAATTATTTTGTATAAAGTTATTTATTTTCGGCAAAGAATGAATAAGTTTTATGTAATATATTTAGCCTATAATGGCTTGAAAAGTGAAAAGGCAGCAACGATTTGGATTTCCCTTAATCATTTTGAGACGGTAGGAGTCTGAAGGAGATTTTGAAAAATATTTAACAATTTAATTTGCCCAAAACATCGGGATATTTAACTTGTTACATAAATTATTTCTAATTTACAACAATATCTCCTACATATATTACAAAATATTCTGATATGTACATAAATAATAATGAAACATTTGCGGCAAATGTATTTTGAAGCATACCCACCCGGTTTACGCGTTGCTGTGTTATTTTTCACATTTTAATAAATGATATTACATCGTTTACACGCGGATGCAATTCTACCCTTAGGGGAAGAATTTCAAATCCTTTCTTATCGGATTCCCGGTATTTAGTGTGCACCCGGTACATTTTATCCACCCGGTGTTTACCTGGTATTTCCTGGGGTACACCCGGGACCGCGATCACCCGATAATTTTTGCTGTGGTACACATACACTTGATGAAGGTATATGGACCTCCTGAACCAAGCATGATTCCGGTATGCGATATGCACACTTTATATAGTTGACAGTTCATCATACTGCTATTGAGAAGAGATAAAGAAGTTTTATTTTGAATAGATAAAGAAGTTTTATTTTGAATTTCAAAATTAGATTTTGGTTTCTATGGAAATGATGATTAGTAACATGTGAGAGAAATATATATTTCACAGCTAAGAACATTTTGTATTCGAAAATTAAATTATCGTTTATAGTATTTTCCTCTACTTATTATTTATGTTTCTCACCGTTTAAACCTTCCCTGAACTTTCACGAATATTTCAAGACCAAAATTAGCCAAATCGGTCCAGCCATTCTCGAGTTATGCGCTTACCAACACATTTTGCAATTCATTTTTATATATAAGATTAGGAGAATCCATCTTTTATATAAAATGATTACTAAGATGAGGAATTTGATGTAAGCGGTGGAAAATTAAATGGATTTTGCAAGCTATTTTTAGATTTTTATGAAAAATACTTTTGATAAAATGAGCAAGGATATCTTGTAATAAATTATTTCGTATAAAGTTATTTATTTTCGGCAAAGAATGAATAAGTTTTATGTAATATATTTAGCCTATAATGGCTTGAAAAGTGAAAAGGCAGCAACGATTTGGATTTCCCTTAATCATTTTGAGACGGTAGGAGTCTGAAGGAGATTTTGAAAAATATTTAACAATTTAATTTGCCCAAAACATCGGGATATTTAACTTGTTACATATACCGATTTACAAAACTTACATATATTACAAAATATTATGATATGTACAAAAATACAAAACATTTGTTCAAATGTATTTTTTTAAGTGCGGTTTTAAATTTGAGGCATTTGGAAAAACCGGTCATGTTTTGGTTTAGAAAGTACTGCCGGGATAATGAATTTATTCTTTAGAAGACTTAAGCTCGAAAAATTCCGAATAAAATATTTTAGACGTTGTTCAATTTCAATCCAATAAATGGATTGCATTTTTTTTTATTCAGCATTTTAGGTTACCGGATGTTTGGTTGTTTTGATAATTTGTCTGTGTATTTTGAAAATAATTTCATATTCTCCTTCAAGCAAGTACCAAAAAAATGTTGAATGCTTATTGAAAAATTTGAAAATAGGATAAAAATTTGTAGGTTTTTTTCCATTACTTTTTCCCGGGCGATTCTACAGATTTCATTGTATATATTCGATATAATATCGTATAACCTTAATTATTCAATAATATTACATGATATTAATATTACAAATTATTTAAATAATCCAAAAATATGAGATTCTTAAATAAGTTTTCTACCAATTGTTATTTTTTATGGATTTTAATTAAAATTTAATTTAGGTATATGGCATATTATTAATTGAATTTATTGATCATTCTTTTTAAATGACTTTCGAGGGAGTAAAATAAGCTTCACACCGGTTATATGTATGTCTGAATATAATTCAATAAATATATACCGACTGAACAACAACTACTGTTTCTCAAAGATATATAAACTAATCAACTCATTTCAGGTGAAATGTTCGGTGTATCACTTTATTAGAAAATATAGAATGCGGTAAACTATTTTGACTGTATATGTAAAGAACATATGTATACATTCTCTACCCTTTTCTATCATTCGGAAAAATAAATTCTCATTATCAAATCCAATTGTAAATAAAATGGTCAATAAATGTTACGGTTGAAGAAAATGCAGATACACATTGATATTTATTGAATAAATTTTGATGACAGTTGACACAGTGGTAACAATTGAATAAATAGAAAACCAATACTTACTTTATTACACCGAAGCACTAAAAATCACCAATGTAATTTAACAATCGTTCAATCACAAAAAAAATACACTTAACAATTTTGATAAACACCATAAAAATTTTATTTTATGAATCACATTTATAACAATAAACTACAAAAAAAATAATTAATTTGGGACATATTTTAATTGAAATTTTCTATGTTTGTATTTTTTAATTATTTGAAAAAATTGTTATTTTTGTGTCCAGAATAAAATATTCCGACGATATGTTGATACGTTTTCGACTAAAACTGATAACACTAAATATGAAATTCTTGTATGTATACTGTTTATAGTGTTAAAATATATAGCGGTATTTCAGATTTTATAACGACGCTAGGGCGTCACTGTCAGCTGTGCGTCGCGGTGCTGGGGGCTTTTAACGCATGCGTATCGTAATATTATTGTTATTATTCATGCAATACACCGGTCAAAATCTACACAGAACATTGTCACAGTTCGTTGGATGTCGTATGTATTGTCATTTTTTCAATGTCTGTGTTGATATTGTATATACTTTTTTTTCAACAATAAATTCTTGTTTAATTGATTATTCGTTGACAGTGACTTTTGCCATTGTTACTAATTCATTATTTTTTAATTACATATTGCATTTAAAAGTTTAATTTATTATCATTCATAAAATATTTAATGTTTATTAAAGTAAGAATTCTTCAAATATTCTCTGTGTCCACAAATTTTTATGTTTCATTCATGCATTAAAAAGTACATTGATTTATCGAATAAACAATGCCATATCATTCAAAAATTCAAATAACAATACTCCTTAAACAAATTTTTGTTAAATTTGAAATTATTTACATACTGTTTTATCTGAAATATATTATGAAATTTTGGAAATTCTCTATTAATGAAAGTCTGAAGAAAGCATTTGATGTTAAGATTTTATTGTTGTAAAAATTTTTATAATTTCTATGCAAAATTTATTACAGATGAAAAAGGTTTGTTTCTGAACTGAAAATACTTTGAATATAAATGTTTTTAAGAGATGTCATTACGAGGCAAATATTTAAGTATCGCAATAATGATACTCCAAATATATGTACAGATGATATATTATTATAAGTACGTTTCTTGAAAATGTTTATGTATTTTAAGGATAAGTCGAACAATTCTTAACTAGATAAAACTTTGTTTCAAGTTATCTAAAGTTTTAATAAAATCTAAATAGACAATAAATAATGATTTTTTATATTCTTTACACTTTTCGGATACTTATCCTGATATTGAACTTAGATACCCAGTATATAGTCTTGGCTTGAAAAGTATATGATGACTTTATTTAAATTGACTAATTTATAATACGAAAAATGATCTAGGCATTAAGGGGAATTCGATTTCTTATACATAAAGCACTATGTTTGCTAATATAAAATTTAAAATCTATTACGTTTATATTTAGTGCGATAATATTGATAATATTCAACCCAAAGATACCAAACGATGCTGTTTTTCAAAGCAAAAGCGACCAAAGTCAGTTTTATGTGTCATCAATCAGTGAAAAAATATAACAGATAATTTTACGTATTTATTTTCAAACAAAACAATGTTAAATCAATTAACAATAAAGCGCTAAATTAAAACAATTAAATTACAATAAATATCGTCACATTAGGTTTGTATGCAACAGTTTTCATTTAATTTTTGTAATTAAAACATGGGTGGAGGTGTTGTATTTGTGGTGTGTGTTCCAACATCAAATTACGAACATATTCTATTGCATGGTACTCCAATTGATTCTTTACGTCCAGGATCGCCATTAGGTAAATTTGCGCCAACAACACCACCATTAATCAATGATCAAAATTTAAAATTAAATGTGGAATTACGTAATAAAAATGCTCCAAAACCAAAGAGTCCTAAAAAACAGGGTGCGCCAAGCATACCAATGAAACGTGATGACAATTTGGTACACGTACCAATGGAAAAGGTAATTTTTTATATCGTTGATAGTTTTTGATTACGAAATCATTCCCGTTATTTATTAATAAATATTGGGAAACTATATATTATCCAGATTAATGCGTTCTGATATATCAGTATATTTCAAGTTACAATAAAATCAAAATAAATATAAACAAAAATGTCGAAGTTGAAAGCTATTTTCAGCGATTTATTTGATATAATTATAGAAATATGACATTACAAAATAAAAGAGCAAATAAATAATGCTTTGAATATATCTAATAATATAAAGGTGACAGTGCACAATTCTGTGTCCATGGGCATGTTGAACAAGATCCCTTTTCATTATCTCAATTTCGAAGCAAGAAACCTGGGAGTATTTTCTTGTGCATATTTTAGATTCTTTTTGCTTTTCTAAAGATATAATCGTCAATATCTACGCTATAATGTTACTAAAGTGCCTTGTAAGGCTAAAAACCACTGACCTCTTCGCAAATGAGAAGGACTAAGCATAGTAACTTGTAGTGGGTCTAGTAAACTGAAGCCTCAAGGGTAGGCGGCAAAGATATTTTATTTAAAATGATTTTCAGATTTTGGATGAATTACTAACAAAATTAGAAATTGAACATGTTGTATGGTGTGGTGATAAAAATGGAAATTACTACGAAGTTATATTTCCCGTCCCATCAGGAGATCCTTGTGAAAATTGTCTACACTGTTTGACTGAATTGGGTATTGGTATTAAACTAAATTCCGTCGTTAGGTAAATCTGATAAATTTAAATATTTTAAATTCTTTTTTTAATTATCATGTTTTTTTTTTTGAAGTGTTTTACCTTGCAGTGTGACATTTAACAGCTTAAATGAAAGAGACTCGTTAGAAGAAGAAATGTAAGTAAAAGTTCAACAACAAAAATTAACACTTATTTTGTATCAATATTAATGGAAATAAGCAAAATATTATACAGTGGAACTGATACAAAGATATCAGTTATGTTTACTTAGTAAATAGTGACTCAAACCAAGTGGATGGTCTTAACTCCAAGCCAAACATTTATTTGAAACTCAACGAATACACAATAAAAAAATCAAATCTATGAATCGACACGGATTATCTAATTTTTTTTTTTAAACTTTTTTTCATAGTGAAACAGTAGAACAGAAGAAAACATGGGATAACTTTGTAAGTTCCGTTCGTTCCAAATTAACTGTAAAACAAGTTGTGGATGGTGTACGAAGTGGAGGCGATTTAACATTCGATTATATCATGCTGGTCTTAACTGCTGAGTAAATAAATTTCCAACACAATATTTACCATAGTCTTTAAGGTAAATTTCATTTTTAGTTGTTTGGCTGCATTGGGTCTTATTGAAAATAACGCCTCAAATATCGTAGCAGCAATGTTGGTATCACCATTAATGGGTCCCGTTATGTCATTAACATTTGGTACAATCATTGCCGATCGTCAATTACAATTGGTTGGATTTAAAAGTTTGTTCATTGGAATGTTAATATCATGTATATTTGGCTTAATTTTTGGATTAATTTTGGGCACAACAGAAATGCCTTGGGGTTTTGGTGATTTTCCAACAGAGGAAATGAAAGGAAGGTAACATTTTTGGAAAAATAATATTATTTGGTTTTTAAATATTTCAGATATATTTCAGAGGTAATGTAAGAGCATTATGGATGGGTGTATTGTGGGCTTTACCATCTGGTACTGGTGTTGCATTAGCGTTATTGCAAGGCAGCGCTGGACCTTTAATAGGTGTGGCTATTTCTGCTTCATTGTTACCACCCGTGGTCAATTGTGTAAGTTTCTTTTATTACCTGCTTAACATTGTGAAAACAATTTTATTATATTGCATACCTTTTTTTTATATGCAGAATCAAAAAAGGTACTACAATTTATTTAGAATCTTAAATAATTAAAATTTTGCATAGGGTTTTAAAGGGATTTTTGAACATTATCACTTACATCACTTAAAAATCATGAATAAATTATGTTTTAAATTTTAGTGTTTTCAATATCTAGAGTATTATTAACCCCAATATTACGAAAATCGGATTTATTGATCGTCCAACTTGTGCATTTCCTTATTTTTGCGTTATTGAATGTGAGAGCTTCGGAGCTCAAATGTTGAGAATAATAATTATATAAGATCGCCATTGTCTAAATCAATATTAAAATATTTTATAACACAGAAAAATATTTTTTAGAAGCTTTTGCAAGGTTTTAAGTAACAGCACTCTAAAAATTGCTGGAGTAAAATCTAAATTTTTTTTTCTGGTTTGAAGCTTTCGGGTTTGATTTAAGAATTGTACTAGTAACATATAAGAATTATATGATTAAATAATTAATTTTAATAATTTGTGTAGGGGCTATTTTGGGCATTGGCATGTATTTGGCTATTATATCCTGGCATTAAAATACCACATATTCAAGGTGAAGCTTACCATGGCAACAGCTCGTACAAACCATTGTACACAGATTATATTCCAGTGGAATTCTTTATAAATGGAATTGTCAGCTGTTGTTTAACAGTTGTGAATGTAATTTGTATATTTATCACAGCAATAATTGTTTTGAAAATTAAAGAAGTTGCTGCACCATATACATCTACACCAGACCTACAACGATTTTGGGAACATGATATTCGTGTTGTACGTAAAACTAATCGTTCAACTCTACACACGGCTGAAGATGATGAAAGAGAAGCGTAAGAGAGTATTTTCTATTCAAAGTTTCAATAAAATTTTATTTATGTATATTTTTAGATACATGCAAAGTCTAAATAAGAATACGAAACAGGATGTGGATAATGCTATGGAACAAGCGTTGAAAGAGGCAACCGATGATGATACTTATCGCAAAGTTCAACGAGTCAGCTATTCGTTACACGCTCCAGATGATGTAAGTACTTCAAAAATATTTAAGTGTTTATGAAGCAGAAATTTCCTGAATGTACACGAGGATAATAATAAGAATATTATTTGGCAATCAAATATTCAGGGAAACACTGATTTTGTCTTTGTTTCTTTTTTTTTATAGCAATCTCATCGAAAAACACGATTTTCAACGCCCTGGTAAATTCATTTTCTGGCATTCCTGTTTCTCATTACACAGGATACAAAATTACTATAAAAAACAAAATTAATGATTATTTACCAATTTTTTTGTTTTTGAAATTATGTTTTTTTCAGGTACCCCGTCAACTTGGCATAAATGAACCATCTGGTCAGAGATCAAATCGTAATTCAGCACTTACTGATTTAGCCGCATTAGATAAGTTGATCACTTCATTACTTGGCACACAACCGCAATCATCACCAATTTTAAACCGCTTACATCCCTTATCTAGTTCGTTCCGTCGCAGCAAACGTGGTCGAAGTTCTTCTTCTAGCTCACCAATGCCAACAATTTTAGAGAGTCGTAATTTATTAAAATCAAACAATGATAATTCAAGAAATGGTAATAATGCTAGACCCCAGTCTTCATCTGGTATACGAGGTTTAATTCAAAATTTACCCCATCGATTTTCAGTGGAGGCGAACGATGAAGAAAGTATCAATTTAACTAAAAATTCAAATTGAATCGAAGACAATTCCACAAATAAAGATATTAAAATCTTTATACAATCGTCCGATGGTAAATTATGGAATATGGATTTAAGTTTTCCAGAAACTAAATTTTAAGAAATGTTAATTAGTCTTAAAAAAATAATTCTGAAAAATTATTAAAGTTATGGCTAGCC
Organism: Chrysopa pallens; assembly: GCA_020423425.1. Classification (NCBI taxonomy): domain Eukaryota; kingdom Metazoa; phylum Arthropoda; class Insecta; order Neuroptera; family Chrysopidae; genus Chrysopa; species Chrysopa pallens. The sequence continues at coordinate 61,440,854 of CM035594.1, forward strand.
TAAGAAATTAAACTTTTATTTTGTACAATTCCACTTTTATTAAATATTTAGATAATAATAATTGAAAAATAATGTCATAACGTAATGTGCCACTCAGTCTTTTTTCAATTAAAAGAGTACGTAAATCAAAACCACCGGGAAAATGGACTATACAACGCACGAACCAGATTATTCGACAAATTTTTAAAATTCACCTTTGTTTTATTTTACAATAAGTCACTAAAAATGAAATGACGTTGAGAAAGATGTGACAAATTTAATTAGCTGGGACCCCATAAATCTATATTTAAAATTGTGTTTTGATAGTTTCTAAACTCTTTAAATTTCAAAACCGTAAACTCTAATTTAAACGGTCCTGTTCTCTGTTTTATGCGAATATGATCCACAGTTGATTTTCAAAGTATTCTGAAGGTTCAAGATAAAGATAAGTTTACCATAAATCTTATCTGAAACATTATTAAGTTATACTGAAATATAAAATCGTATGGGGTGACATTTTGACTATAAATCATTATATATTAAAAATACGCCAGGATTACGCGATCGTACGACTTTTATGTTGGATAGACTTTCAATAAAGAATTTGGAAGCGAGATGACGATGCCAATATAAACCTTTTATAAATGCGAAGAACATGTATTATAAGTACATACTGTCTGCCGTAAGGTATTGTCGTTACTATTCTTCTTCAGCGGAATTACTATATAACTTGAACATTAAAAGGATTTTCGTAGTCTTATTTAAAATTTTTTCTATTAGTATTTATAGTTTTTATATCCAGATTTCCAGTCAAAATTTTTCTTTTTTGATTATTTGGCTTGTTTTAAAAACTTTTTTTTGTGAAAAAAATTTCGCTCTTGTGATGATTCTTCTATTGTTTTATTTAAATGATCCATTTTAGTGTAGACCGAATAATTATCGATGTTTGATGGGCCTAAGGCAGCGTCTAAACGTGTTGATTATATGAATTAAAAAAATAAAAGAAAATAGGAAATTAGAACAGAAAAAAATGTACAACTAAAATTTGGTTATTTATATTATCGAATTATTTTAATTAATAATAATAACATTGTGTATGATTATAATTATTTATTTAAATAATAAAGTCGCAGTAAATTTTTTGTTTTGTTTTTCTTGTAGGAAAGAGAGTATAGTATTCGATAGTAACAATAATCGTCATAATTTATTTTTTTTTTTTAGTGTGCATCACAATATAGTTTTTCTTAATACTTAAATTTTCTTTTCACTTATCTAAATTGTTTATAATTTCATTATATTTATTAAAAAAATTCAAAATAATATTGTTGAAATTCATTAATTGATTTTTTTTAAATAAAACTACAGTCCGGCAATTTGATCGAAAAATCTGCGTTGAATAGTTGTTTAATTATATGTTCAGGCTATCAACATTTAAATCAGAAAATAGACTTCAAATAAACTTTAAGAATATGTTTTGATGAAAATCAGGTAGAGAAATGGACTTAAATGTGGATTACACTTGTACTATCGGACATGTTGTGACAATTTGAGAATGTCTAGAATTTTTCTATTAGAATAACAAAAAAAAAAGCAATTTTTGCGTATGATATTCAAAACTTTTTAAGTATCTTGAAAGAGGACAACCCACTTATAAGAATTTTCGTGGAGTAAAAAGTTGAAAGTCTGAATATATTGACAAAAATATCAAATTGGTACAAGTATTTTCTTGAACAAGTCTACGGCTATTGAAGCTAAATCTAGATGAGATTTCATTTACGATTCCCACTTCAAGTGTAATCATCATTCTGTTTCGGATTACAATACAGGAGATATTTATAAAATAAATTAAAGTCTACTGCAATTATCTATCTCATTTCAAGAAGGCTTACAACTTCAAAAGATGTTTATTTTTAATTTTTTTGTAAAAATGAGAATAAGAATATCAATAAAAATAAATTGTGAATTTTTAGGTTTTGAAATATAACTCATTCCTGTTTTACTCACTCTTGTTAGATTGTAAGATTTCCTCAGGACATTTATAAATTTTTTGATTGTAGCAAATAATTCCAAAAGATATTTTTCACTACACTAATACCAAAAAAAATTTGTTGCATAAAAATTAAGAAAGTTCAGCAAGAAATAAATAATTATAATGAAATTATAAATTGTTTTTCTGTTTTGTTTTGTCTTATATTAATTAAATTGCTCAGAATATTTAGATACTGTGCTGAACACATTTATTAATAGTTAATTAATATAATTATTAGAATGCAATATATTGTACAATATAATTTGTATAAATAATAATTTCCATATTTACAATATTTTCTTTTATATATTTAATTTTATTTATTACTAATTATATTTTTTTTTTATTATTCTTTTTATTTTTATTTTCTTTTGTTATATTTTCCTTTTGATTCCCATGCTTATATAAATATTGCTATTATCATGATTGCATGCCGATTTTCTATCAATAGTTTCAAATAAAAGATAATAAATAAATTGTATTTTTTTATGCCAGATTTAGAAAATAAATTTTTTTTTTAAATTAGTACTGTTTTTTATTTGTGTGTTATTTGACAAGTATGATTAAAGTAAAACACGGAGTTTAGAATGGACATTCTCCACATGAAAATTTGTATCTAATATGTATTCGAAAATCAGAAAGTTAAACAACATTCACAAAAGGGCAATAATTGTATTTTCAACTTATTATTTAATTTTTGTTGGGCGTATTACGCAATAAAATTCTGTTTTGCATAAAATTAAATAAATTTAGTATTTACGCACTTCTTTCCATGTGATAAATAGGTAATTTTCGAATTAAACAATATTAGTAATTTTTAAAGACGATGCTAATTTGTAACGGTTGTTTTTTTTAGAATTCCAAGAATTTCTCATAAATAGCTTAGCAATGAATATTTTGTATTCTTTATATGCCTGACATACATGGACAATTGAGCAAAGATTAATTAAATATTAGCCTATCATGAAAAATCAGTGAGCCTAAGATGGAATGCACTCTGAAATAAAAAATATCATGAAAGCTGTTGTAGAGAGATAGAGAAATCTTAGTAAAAATTGCGAACTTTCTGACCACTTCGACACTAACTATCCAGCCATAGCTAATTATTACATTAATTTCATTATTAGATCTTCACCATAAACGTCAAATAGCACTCTTACAATATAAATATTACAATCTGTTAAAATTTTGACAAAAAAAAAGAAATTATTTGTAAGTACCTATGTTTTTAAAATTTTAAGAGATATAGAAGAGACACGACATATAAATTACAACAGATAAAATTTATTCCTGTTTTTATTTTTTATTTTTTTTTTTATTTAGGAAGATAAAAATATCAAAAATATTAATTACAATACACATATTACGAAGAGAATAATGAAGTTTAAAAAATATTGCTTGGGCCTCTACAATGCACATTTTTAATGCATAAATATTTTATCTTTTGCTTGTGCATTTATCACAGATCTTTACTCAATATTTTTTTTATTTAATGTTTTTTTTTTTAATAATCTCAATCACGATGGTTAGATTATAAGGAGAAATTGCGTAATCTTAATATTCTACTCTAAAACCAGTTAGACTACGTGGTGTCACAAGATAGCGAGCCAATGTGGGAACTATAGGTGATGATTATATAAATAATTTCGTATTTTCTGATTATATTAAAATAAACAATTTGTTTATATTGTGCGTATTCTTCTTATAATCTATGCTACGTGATCTAAATAAAAAATTAAATTAGATTTCAAGAATATATATAATATATAAACCCGTATTATAGATAAATTAAACTTTTTGCTTTTTTTTTTCGTTTGCGAAGATAATATTTGCTTTGAATATTTAACGTTTGCGGATTCTACTATGTTACAAAAGAGTTATATCTACAATGATTAAAATCTACATAAGTGATTAATTTTGTTATGAAGTTAGAATTCGTTATATAATTATATTGATTTAAAAATATTTCAGGCAATCATATGAAAAAAATTGCGTTTTAGAATTTGTCTACTTAAGGCGTTTCAAATTTTAATATATGGCAAGTGCTAAAACGACAGCCTTGTGAGTTAAAAATAACTTACACCTGTTTAAACTCACAAGAATGAGTATCAACAATTACCAAATACGAATATTTTTATCATAGAGTTAATATTCTATAGTATTCAATCAAAAGTAGAAACTAAACGTTAAATAAAACGAAAGGTAAACTGGCTTTTTTAGTATTTCACGGATGCAGATGTCCAATGAAGCTCAGTTATTAATCATAATTTTGTAAAGTTCACTGCATATTTCTTGCGTGGATCGATCCACTATTAAGTTTACATAGTTACCCACTGTAGCCTATTGTCTCTATGATTTTTCTTATTATTATTGTTAGTTTTAAAAAAAATAACGAATTCTAACCAATATATTTTTAGAATAAAATTTTATTAACTTTTTTTTTTTTGGTATATTTTATAGCACGGCTAAAAACAGTACTTACAAGTGAATTAATGATATATTTTACACTCTTATTTGTAGTTGGTAAAACAGTTTTTTAAACTGAGTGAGTGCGAACATTTAGTTAAGTGCAAACATTATTTCATTTTTATATTTTATTAATATTATAATCATTTAATACTTAATATTTAAGTGCTGTGGTGCACACAGTAGAAAATCAGTCTTTTACAGGCCGTATTTTGTAGTACGTAACTATAAAATATTTATTATATTAAAATGAGTTTTATAGAATAAAACCAGATGACTTATACATGAAAAATTTAAGTTTTATAATTTTGCGTGATCCAATCAAAAGAGGTTAACTCGTACATATTAGATTATGTTTCCACGCTCTAAACAGCTACTAAAGTATTTTTCATTGACCACGTGTGGCAGAATTAAATCATTTGGAAATAAAATGTTATATCTGAGGTACATTATGTTATATTGAAAATTTAGCACTTATGATCAACCAAATTTAAATAAATTATAATTCAATTTAACATTTAAAAAAAAAAGTTACTAATTCGATTTCTTCTACAATTTTTGAACCAATTACTACAATCAAATGTTTTATTTTGTAATTGTTCAATAGTTTTTATTTGATACTTAAACTAAGTATAACTTACTTGGAACCAATTGAACAAATAATTGCATTTTCTACAGTAAGTTTATTTGCTACTCGTCGCACTTTGATTGATAAAATTATCCCTTCCATATACGTCGTTTGATTTATTTGAATCACTTGCGTCTCCGATTTAATCGTGTAGAAGCCATCTTATAAGATTATTCTATGAATCTGACATTTAATAAATACTTGGTAGTTCGTACTAAAAAAGTATGCATAGAAAGATTAGTTTTTAAGAAATATTTAAAAGGCCATTAATTTAAAAGTAAAATTCATAAAAAGAGATTACAACAGTATTTTTGGCCTGTAATAAGTAGTTTAATAACTATTTTTAAACAATTTATTTACTTAACAATAAATTACTTATCAAATATTTGTTTGTTTTTGTTTTATAATCGCTGTTCACAAAGTAGAATTTAAAAATTATTTTATTATATTTTTTTTTTTTGTTTGAGCACCTCAAAATTTTTTCAATACTAAAAATAAACATTCGCCTTTTTTTGTAAATGAAACTTTAACGATATTTTATAATTGAAGTCTTTTCAAGACATGAAGAAAATAATTTTTCGTTGTTTTGCTTATAATTTAAAAATATCGTCATTGTTTTTAAACTATATATTTGCTACTTTATTAAGTTCACGCGTAGAAATTAAGCATTTTTCCCTAATATTTGTTCTCTAATCTAATCCGATTTTTAAGGCTTTCTCATTTTTCTATAATTTACGTATAGCTAAATTGAATTTTAAAGCTTTGGTTTTTGACTGTATGTTTAAAAATTAAAGCAGCTGTCTTATTTTTTTTTCCAGAACATGGATACTAAAACATCTGATTTTAATCTGAAAATCCGTTTCCACTTATTGGAACTTTTGACCATGTTCGATCATCTTGTGGTATCAATAATTGACTACCGCCGCGCTTGTGAGCACGTTGCTTATATTGTCGACCTCTCGTAGATGCTGATGATGTATTTGACGTATGCAGTTTACCAATACTGCTACTTTTTCTAATTTTAGGACGTGAACCTTTTGGTGAATGTAATAAAGGTGACGTTACTTTGTCATCATCATCATCATCTCCACCGCTGTCAGATAAACTAACTAAGCGTTCACGCCGTTTCAAACTTTGTTCTAAACGTCGAAGAAATCTAAAATTGACAAATTTGTTAATTATTATTAAAAGTTAGCTCCATTTAGAAATAATTACCTTATTTGATGGCTAATTGTACGTAAACGACTAATTTTTCGATTACTTTTTGGAAATTCATCAATTACTTCTTTCGTTAACATTGAACTTCGAGCGTCCTGGAAAAAACTATACTTAGAACTAATAACTACATAAGAACAATTATTTTAAACATAAAGTCTAGCATATTCTAAATTACAGCTCATATCAAAATAACCTAAAATATTGAAAATTTAGAAAATTATACCGATGACTTAACTAGCAACGAATTAACTACAAAATGTGAACTAAACTTTCGTACTGTATGTATATGACTATAAAATGAAATTGGATTCTAACTATTAAATAAGCCATAGAAAGAACTCTTCTAACTAGTATTTCTTAAGGATCTTCCTAGAATTGGATATTCTTTCTTTAATGATGTAATAGACAAAAGTTAAAGTAGAAAAACTTGATATTCTGGAAGACCCAATTAAAACAGGGATAATAAATTAACGAGAACATGGACAATAATTACAAAATACTCGCGGTATTGTAGTACTTCTTTTGTAAACAAATATGGTCTCCAAACATTTATTGTAGATTGGCTCAACCCCAAGCCATTACAGGCATCTAAAAATATGAAAGTATCGATTTCCATCGTCAAATGTTCAAGAAATTAAAAAAAAAAAAAAAAAACAAGATGAAAAAATAAATAAATAAAAATTATCGCAGTAATATTATTTTGTATGTAAAGCTTACCTCAGCTGTTTCTTCTCCCGAAGCCTCATTCGATACAGTCTTTTTCTCTGACGGCCATTCACCTAGTGATGGCCAACGTATTGTGTCTGGACTCGGGCTAGATGAAGAAACTTTTAATTCTCTAGCTGAATGCAAGCTTTCTGATGATGATGAAGAACTGACATGTTGCTGCGTACGAATACGTCGTTTGGGACTCAATTTCCTTGGTGCTGGTATACGATTTTGTGATGCTGATGAAGGATCTTTTCCAGGAATGTCTAATAAATGTGACAATGATGATGAGACTTGTGCACGTGTTGGAGATGGTGTTTTTAAGAGCGTTGGTTTCGCTTGTTTCTTTTCTCGCCTTCGACCAGTTGATTTTCGATGTTGTTGACCTGTGGCACTTATATTTAATTTGCTATTTTGTAAATCTGAACTGGGAAAATCATAAAGACCATCACTGTCTGTGAACGGTAACTGATAATCTCTATGTCGACAGTAATTATGTGGCGAAAAGCGTCCTAAACCTACAGTTTTATCACTAAGTGGACTTTCACTACGTGAACTTACTGGACTCAAGTGACTTTTATCACCTTGAACAACAATTGATGGCAATTGTAGTGATTTATTTGGAGATGAACTGATTGAGGGTATTACTATTTTATCTAGTTCGAGAGATTCTACTGTACAATTTGTTACACTTAACGATGGGGGTGTACTTATCACAGGTAAATTTAAAATTGTTTTTCCAGTTTCATCACCAAGTTCATTGCTAATAAAAACTGCTAACTCTTTTGCACTTTTTAATTCACCCTCTTCAATTTTCTCATCAATATGATCTGTTCCAATCCCTTCATCATTTGATTCTAGTAATTGATCATCTGATAAAGTTTCTGAATCGGATCTCCCTCGGCATCGGTTTCCTTGATTGTTATCTTCTCCATCTCCTACATTTGAGTTATTAATACTTGTTGATGTTTTTAATAAAGGTGACGGTCGTCTAGGTGTTATTGAACTTAAATGTGAACCGTGACCTGAAGATCCAGGGTCTTCCATCTCAGATGGACATAGAGGATTATTTGAACCACATCTAGAGGGGCCCGGACTTGCCATTGAACTATATCCAGATGAACTTAAATTTGATTCAGATGCTGTGCGATCGTTGTTTCGTGAACACATTGAAAATGGACTTAAGTAACACATGCCAACATTGCCAATGCTACTTGGACCCACATTTAAATGATTTCCGGTGGATTTTGTTGCAGGTGATATACTTTCGGCATCAGACTCAGCTTCACTTAGATTACATGTAATAGTAATCATTGGAGGTGGACAGGGTAGATCTAATGAAGTTGGTTTGTCAAATTCTTTTAATAAACCCCGCTTTTGTTGCCTACCGCCTGGAAATCCAAAGGTATTATCATCAGAGTCTATTGCACGCTGAGGTGGCGGTGATCCTGGGAATAATAATGTAGGAGGGCTTCGGCGTGTAGGGGATGGTTGTTGGATTATTAAAGTTGGAATTATTAATGGTGGTGTAGGATTTGTTGCCTTTTGATTGTTACTACATTCTCCTTTTGGATTAATTGTAACGGCTGTCACTCCTTGTGTTATTGGAGTACATCGTGTCTGGAATAAGAATAAGAAGAAAATAATAATTATAGAATATATTACGTTTCATCCCTAATATAAACCCTTTTTACATCTGTTTATTCGTTAATATGCCATTTAATTAAAGAATTAAGTCAAATAATTTACCTTTGATTTAACTGAAGTTGGTTGAGAGGAGGCTGCAACCATGGCCGCAGCTTCTTCCTGTAGTAATCCATCTTCTGCTTGTGGATCAATCGCTATATCCTGTGGTAAGTCTTCGTCATCGTCATCACTTATACTGACTGACATACCTGATATTTCTATTGAAATATGGTCCTCTGAACAATCCATTCCAACATCTTCAGCGGACGAATATACTGGAGATCTTTGACGCATTGGTGTAGGTGCTGGAGAAGGCCTTGGTGTCGGCAATGGTGTTGGAATTTCATGGATTGGTGATAAACATTTATTTATTGTACTTGGAATTTCCAATAGTATAGTTGGAGGCTGTAATAAATTGTTATTTGTAGATGATCGTTGCGAGTTGTGTGGATTTAAAACTGAAACTTCAATATTATGTGAATTCTGCTTTTGCATAATTGGAGAGTCTGGTGGTCCACTTGAAAATGATATAGGTGTTGGAATTGATGACGAAGAAGAGTCATCATCTCCAGCAACATCATCCTGAGGGCTAGATGCCGTTGGAGTTGTCGAAGGCGACGCCAGTAACGATGCAGGTAAATTTGCTGCTGCAGATGTAGAAGAAAAGTTTCGAAACATTGCTAGAATGGAATCAGCACTAGCTGGTTTCACACGTCCTCCCATTCTTGAATTTCGTCGACTGTTTAATAAATCAGTAATGCTTCCAGCGGTGCCTGGCATAGATACTTCCAAGCTAGAAAACGAATCACTACCTTGATTACTTGAAGTACTATGTGGAGACCGAGTATCAGCAGCTGGAGATGGTGGCGTACTTGCACATTTTGTAACAGGTTTCATTGTTCCAAGTTCAATTTCAGATCCAGAGCTCATTTCAGCAGAGACTTTACTGAGTAATCTGGCAAAAGTTACTTTCTTTTCTAATTTTGGATCATCAATGGTGGTTGTAAGCGTAGATTTAGGTGTTGTACTGAAATTTGTTTCCATACATTCATCCTCATTTTCGTTACTACCGTTTTGTGCTTTTTCTTCCGCATCTTTTACTTTACGTTCACTTAATTGTATTAATTCTCCTAAACTGACTTTACGTGATCGGTTTTGACCACCTGCCGGTGAAATTAATTGTTGCAGTATTTGTTTTTTCTCTGCTGCATTCTTTTTAGTTGGTGTCGAATTATTGCGTTTTTTTCTTGGAGATGGGGTACCTAAAATCGTTATATATTTATTAATATATTTTTAAATTTTTTTAACGTGTTCATGTTGTATATGTGTGGAATCTTTGTAATGGCATGAAGTCATGCGAAATATTTTATTGGTTCTACATTTACTAAAGTTAAAGCAGAGATTAGAGTAGAAAATAGAGTTATTTAAAGCAATCAAGAGAAAAAATATATTACGGTTAAAAAGGGAAGAATTTCAAAATCTAAAAGGTATTGACAAATCTTGAGCCACTTCGAAAATAAATATATTATATAAATTCATTAATTAAATATAAATAAGTGCAAAAGCTTAATTTCAACTGTGCAAGAAGCTGGTTTTAAGTTTTATGGTTCTACTTTTAAGTGTAAATTTATAAGTGTTAATTTTATAGCTCAGACAAAACATTTTTGTACTTTAATTAATCAATCAAAGCGTGGTGAACATTTACCAAAATTACGTTATTAGTGTAATTTGTGGCGATACCAATTTCATAAACTTTATTTAAACCTTTATTGCATGCATTTAAAATAACAATTTAATGACAGAATTACAAAATAGGTATCTCTACAAAATACAAAAGTGAAGAAAATAGGTAAGACAGAGAAAGGCACATAGAATAAGAGACATGAAAGTTTATAGTAGACAGATACAGAAGCTGCAATCAGGCTGCATTCGATTCTGTGTATATTGGTTAAATTTTTTTGGTGCCGTGCTCTTATCTTACGTCGCGGAAGTGGTTTTAATAAATCGTCCAAACTAAATGTTCTGGCTGTAGCTGCAGCGGAGGGATGGCCTTGACCGCCACCAGGGCAGCCATGTGGGCTCGTTAGACTCAGGAGGGAAGGTTTGCGAATACCCAAGCGGCCGAAGAGAGAACGTGGACAACCTCCTTGTTGTGGGCTAGGCATCACCATAACAGCCGCCGGAGTTCCACCTCCTCCAGCTGTGCATGCTAATTGTTCTCGTAGTGATGATCCACGTATTGATGAACCTGTTGAAATTGACCAATCTGTAACATAGACTAAACATATTCCAAAATGGCCTAAAAATTCATATTTAACTTTTGAAAAGAGAGTTGAGAAGAAATAGACCAAGATTTAAAATTATTAGGTTTGTTTTAAATTTCCTATCATGTATTTCTTATTTATTCAATTGATACTAAAATCTAACGTTATTAAAAATAACTCATTATCATGTTTCTGTTATTTTGCTTCAAATTTACAGATTTATTTCATTATTGAGATCAACATTGTCTTATAAGATTTTTTAAATATAATTTAAACAATCTGAAAAAGACAGTTTTTGAAACTAAAACGGAAGAACAAATAATAAAAATTGATTTTAATGAAATACCTTGATAAAAACTGAAAACAAAAATTTTGTATTTTGAACAAAAGCTAAACTTTTAAGCAAAAGCACATTCGAATGTAAAATTCTTGAAAGATTTGAATATCCAGTGATGAACAATATTGAGTGCTACTTGCAGAAATTCGAAACGAAAATTTTGAGAACATATTAGAAAAGTAACATTTTCAAAAACGAAATTTGAATCAGAAAAATTATTAAATAAATAAAAAAATACATACCACCACGATTTCGATCTGCTTCTTCAGCTAATAATTTTTCTAATTTTTCCGGAAAGTGTCTCTTCGCACACCAAACCAATCCAATTACACCTAATACTACGGTGACTGTTATTAAGCCCAACCAAAATGGTTCGTGAAGCATTCGTTCAGATAATGGTTTAAATGGAATGTTCATCATACGTTTATCACAACGAGGGCCTTCCCACCTAAAATTATAATTTCATAATCAAAGACATTGTTTATGGTATCAAAGAGAGTATGAAAAGAGGATTCAGGCGGACATTATAAATATAGAGTATTAAATATATAAACAAAACCACTGTACACTCGAAAATAAAGTATTCAACTGTAATGAAATTTAAAAAGTATTGCAGTGTGCATCGTAATATAATATAGTTTCATACGACATGGTTTTAATAGGAATCCGTTCAATTGAATTTTCTTTGAGTTATAATAAAATTTATTATACATAGATCATTATATCACAGATCAAGGTATTATTTATTATGCGAGATATAATTAAGATATAAAATATTTTCAATCGGCGAGACATCTATAATGTATATCCAATTACTTGTATTTCTTATTAAAGGTTCAAACCAACATTTATATTCAAATGTTCAATGTACTCAAATACAGATGTTTATAAGCTAATACAATGTCTGAATCCAGAAAAACTAGGAAAGTTTTGAAAGTAAGCTTAACTAATTGTTCTAAAATAGACGACCAAATCTAAAAAACACTTACCATGCATGACATCTACAGTGAAAGGTATCTCCACGATCTATACAATCACCTCTAGATTCGCAAGGATTACTTTCACATGGTCTCTGCTTTTGTTCACATGTTTCACCAGTGTAACCACTCTGACAATGACAACGATATCCTTTTTGAGTTAATTCACATCTCCCAAATACACAGGGTTCCAGTTCACAAACAGTTAACGCACAAAATAATCCTGAAATAAAATTTATACCCACTAAAGAAAATTCTTTATTACACATTTGAAAAGAATTACCTGTGAAATGACCATCGCATTGACAAATTTTTCGTTTTCCTTTTGATATACATTTTCCGTTGTGTTGGCAAGGATTCGGCCTACAACTTTCCACCGTATTTGTATCCTCGAATCGTAATAATTTAATTTTATAGTTAATATCGGGTTGTACTCGAACAGTTCCATTCAAAATGATACCTCCAATTTCGGTGTTAATTTGCCTTATGTGTAGTGTATTTAAATACGATGTAATCGAAATTGGAGAAGGTGGTAAAAGTAAATCTTCATTTGGATTCATACATACAAACCATTTAGTACCATCTTGATCTGCATAGTTATCATAAATTTCAATAACCCCTTCATTATTTGGACATAATCCATCATCACTAAATTTCACATGAAATAATTCAATCAATATAACATTGCCTAACGGAGCCACTAAATGTTGAGTGAAATCAATATTAGCCGGCGTTGTCATAGGATAATTTAAATGTAACAGAGTTCCATACGTAATATTAGAAATTTCAATCAAGCGATCCTCTTTGATTGTGGACAACATTCTATAAATAGCACGAAATCCAGAACCAATCGGTGGATTTGATGAAGTTTGTAATCGAATTTCTATTTTTTCACCCATTGAAACAAACGCCCCATCATTTAAGTGATTTGATAATTTGTAAGGGCGAAATAAATTATTATCACCCAAATTAATTTCTAAAGTTGCATCGTTTGTTGCATTTATATCATAGTTTGTAATTTCCATCCAAATTCTTCGCCCACTTGGTGCTAATATTTGTAAGGAACAATCAAGTTTTGCTAATAAAAAATATGGATAATTTGGAGATGTGATTACACCTTCTTGTGCTGTTAGCGTTTGCTTCGGACATCCAGAAACATCGATTGCATGCCATGTAACTGAAAATCCATTACCAGATATACTATAATCAGTATGAAATCTTAACATAGCTACATTTGTATCTGATACAAAATTAAAACGTTCCATATCTGTGTCATACATTCCACACCATCGTACTACGTCACCACTATTTGGAACACTGTGCAATTCCACAAAATCGTATAAACATTCTGGTTGATATTCGACATCTAAACGAGAAAATTGGATAACTAATCTTGTACGTTCTGGTCCGATTATTTTGACCCAATAATCTAAATTATTATAATAGTTATTTGGATAATTTGGTGATGTTAATCGACCTTCAGATCCATTTAAGGTTTTATTAAAATTTACATTATTTATTGAAATTAAATTACGTCGTTTACAAATGTATCCACCATAATTAGAACATTTTTGTGTTTGCCAATATAGCCCACTTGGTAAAATTGGTGTAGAGGATGTGGTCCATTGGATTCCTAAGCATACTGATGTTGAATTTAAATGAAATATTTCTGGTGGAACATTTTTTTGTCCTGGTAACCATCCGGTATATGTTGATTGTGAACCATCGATCCATTGATGGTTTTTACTATTTGTTAATTTAGCTCCTAACCAGTAGATAGCGTTTGGATTATATTCACTTGTTTTACGTATATTTGTTGTTACAAAATGTTCTTCTTCAGGTGACAGAATCGATGCTAATTGTGCTTTCATACCTTTACATATTTGTTGAGCTGTAAACCATGTTACTTCCGGATAACTGACGAATAAATAACATGAATTGTTATATAAATGTAGACGTTCATCCGAACAAGCCATAGCTATAACAAAACAAAAAAATTAAATTGTTTTATGTGTTTTCAGAGTAGGTGTTTATTATTAAATGAATAATTTATGTGCTTTATTATCACTTGTATAGTGTCGAAAAGATTGTTTCAGAAATGGGTTTGTCATTTAATTTCATAATAAATGATTCCAGGTTATATATTTCACTTCTTGGTATAAGCTTTTCCAATAAAAGTGGTAAAAATTTACAAACGTTTAGCGGTCATGTTGGTAACGGTAGACATGGTAAATAGGAGGGCGACTATAGTTGTATTTATTATTGAGTTATTATCACGATAATTTGAAGTGCTAAATAAAGCATTCAAATTAACAAACTTTGCTTTATTACTCTATTATATTGAATGAACTCAATGTGTACATACGAAAATGGGTCTGCGGCCAGATATTTTTTAAACACATAGATGTTGTGGTATTCATTTGGCACTCTTTAAATTAAATGCATACTATTATTCGAAACTTGCATAAAAACTTCGCCTGAGCATGAACCAACGCGTTCGAATTTTCTTTTTATTTTGATGGAAATCCTTCACGGATAACAGAAAAAAAATTATCTTAAAATTTAAATGAGTCGTAAAGTCGTGGGAGAATAATAAAATTTTTTTTTTTCAAAAAAACCTCTGCTTAAGAATATCCTTCCTAATATTCGCCAGATAAAGTCAATCAGGATATCCAGCTGTACCTTCTGTATGAAAATCTCCGCACTCCAGTATTTCAACATTGTAATTTTGCATTTTTAAACAGCTACTACGACTTTGCCTCACACTCGAATCGTCAGTATTTTAAATGGCAGCTTCGTTCGGGCTTACTCAACATCCCCTTTGAATATCTGACACAGTCGAGTCAATTTTTTTCTTACACATTTTAAACTCTTTCGTATGGCCAAACCCACCAAGCCAACTGGCAGATTAATATACCTGCGTTATTAAAGAACATTCAAAACTAGGTCCCCACGATGCTCGAGCAAGTCCCCACTTAGGTATATCTAATTCTACTATTTGCATTGATTTTCTAAGTGCAGTCGTTTTGAAATTTTATCAATATGCAGAGTTTGTATAAATAATACCTATTTATTCTTTGTTATCTTAAAATTCAATTTGTCTCCCAACAAAAGATACTTTAATAACATCGACGATGAAATGCTACAATTTTTATTAGTAAGATATACCCTCATACTGTAGCTAACTACAGTCACCTACATTTATTTATTCAAAAAAGTATATACTTTTATTTGTTAGAAAAAGTAATGTAAAACGTAATAATTTTCTAGCATATCGTTTACAAACACAAAAAATGAGACGCTTTTCTTTTTATTATCTTTCTTTAAATACAGAATTATATTCAACATTAGTAAACATAGTTTAAAGGCTCTATCGTAATAATCATGGTGGAGAGAATGCTTGTCGTAAAAAAGCTCTTGACAATTTAAAGAATTATCTTGTTTGTTTACATTTGGAATTAAATTAAAAATAAATATTATTTATGTATGAAGCGTCGCGTTGACTTGACTAATTTGAATATACACAACTCTGTAAGTCTTATTATAAAAAAAAAAAAAAATGTATACTTCCTGATATTTTAAAAAGTTTATTTTTCTGTGAATAAAATAAAATTCATTTATGTTTTTAATTTTTGTTTTAAATAATTTTGATTTATTTTTACTCAAATCAAAAGTTTTCTTACATTTTACCTTAATTTTTTTACATTTTACCTAGATTTGTTTGTTGTATATTTACTTAAATAATGATTTCATGTAAAGCACCTTAATTTTGAGATTGACTTTCCTATTACGTTCGATACTTATTTTTCGATATTGTTTGCGAAAGTAGCTAGAAAGTATTGACCGTACAAATAAAATTTTCGAAAATATAAGTCCAATTTTGTAGCTCGTGAAGTATGAGCAATAACGGTCATATGTTCATGGATCGATGACCCAACATTGCAACCGTAAATGATAGAAAAAGACATAAAGAAAATAATTAATTCATAAAAAATTTTTGATTTTTAAAACAAACAGTTTTGTTTGAAGCATTTTCGTAAAATGGTTTGATTCGTCACAATTTTAACTCATATTTAGCTAATAAAGACAACATAATACATATTATTATTTATGCATTTATAATTGTATAGACTGGATATTTATGGTATTTTACGAATTTTAATGAGTAAAATAGTTCAAATATTGTTACTCAATCATATGTCCAGTATATAACCAATTAACTCTGTTAGTTGATATTTTCGGTTGTTTTAAATACACTTCTCTGCAAATAAATGGGACACAACTGATAGGGTTTTGAGTCTGTAAGTTTCTTAGGATAATCATTTTAAAATATTTTTGCTGACACTTGTCAAAAATTGTGAGATAATCGCAGTTGACTACTGAATTATTTGTTAACGAAGTATGTATGGACTTAAATTTTTGATAATGTGTGGATACGTTAATTAGAATTCTATCAGCCTATCATGAATTTTAGCAACGATATAAACTAATTTTATTAATTTTTGAATACAATACTTTATTTTGGTTTTAGCGGATTTAAATATAAATAAATTTTATATTTTATAAATTTTAATCGCTTAATTTACATAAATGTTGAACGTAAAAATATATAATATGAATTGATTGGTCTATTATTTTTTTAAAACTATGTAACATACATTTCCATTAACATTTAGTTTCCAATCATTTTCTACTTTATATAAAATCATTTACAAAAATTAAAATTTTAATTTAAAAAATATATAAAAAGCGAACAAAAATTTATTTAAATTAAATAATTGCTACAGTTATTTGAAATGTTGCATTTAATAAAAAACAGTAAATTTTAGCAGAAATATTTACATATATAAAACATTTTGATATTGAAACATATTGCATGCAAATTAAACCGTATTACACCACATATTTGAATATGAAAAAAAATTATAGTAGAATGAAACCAATTGGAAACGGAAGGTAATATGATAAAAATGAAAGGAAAAATAAATTACGGCCGATCTGAGTACTGGAAGTTGGAAGGGGTGAGCGGCAAAACTAAAAAAATTCTAGGCTTTTTATCCTGGGGATATAAGATTGAAAGTTATAGATACAGATTTTGGTTTGGAGTGTAGTTTAGTACGATAGCAACTTTGTAAACATTGATTTCAATCACATACCTGACGTTCGCCTGACGTTTGATGTATCTGTTGTAAAAGCAGCCACTGTCAGAAGAATATTGTGCACAAACAATTATAAAAACAAACAAACAAAGAATACACAAAAAATTAAATAATATACATTTATATACAAAAACATATTTTACCCTCATGAAATTGGCATTTTATTTATATATTTTTTAAATTGACATATTTTAAATGTTTTATAATTGCCAAGTTCAGGATGGTAAATTAAAAAAAAAAAAATTCATATACATTCCATTAAAATAAATTCAAAAACGAATTAAAATTTAAAATAAAATATATAGCAAATAAAATAAAACATATTCAAAATAAAATATGTGTGCCACGTGAATTGAAACATCCAATGTACAGAGCTGGAAAACTGTGACTACAAGTAAACAGCACTTTGAGCTTTTTTGGAATGTTTCAAGGATCGCAAATGGAATTTTTGTGATATGAGTGTTTGATTGGGACAAATTTTTCCCAAATTTTCTGGTCTGGTCTGGCTGGTCTTAAAAAAATTACCGAAAATCGCATAGCTCTATCTGCGTGTAGACCTTAGCTCACAGTTTTTGAACAGTTATTTTAAAAATGCTATACTATTATATATATATAAATAAATAAACATGAAATGGGCAAATATTCTTATTAAATGACAAAACAGTGATTTGGTTACACATTTTTAATTTGGTTCCCGTGGCGCTTAATATGCATATGGAGCCTGCTCATTGTTTATTCCGATTTTTTGAGCAGTGATAAACTTTATAAATTGAGTGAGCCGGTCGGCCAAGTTTCAAAGTTTGATTCCTCTGTTCTCCTTACCCATCGTGCCTTACAAACGACAATGAACAGAATCCATATATGTGAGCGGGCGGGATGGTTACCAAATGAAAACCCTGTCGCCATTCCCTGATTTGTAATTTTGTTCACCCTGCATCGTTTCATGTAAAACTAGTCACATTTTCAATATGACTTATGACAACATTTATGCATGCAATCATTAAGAATAGACGCAAGCTGCAGAATTGATTGGCATAAAACGTTATTAAAAAAAGTGACGAAGTTAAAAGGCATAGAAATGTGTGTAGTAAGTTCTTGAAAACCAAATGAAAACCAAAGAACTATTGATATATTGTTATATTTAATTCCTAGAAAATCGCCAGGTCAAAAATTGACTTGGAAATTGCTTGATTCTTAAAATCGTTTATGCGTAAGAATTAGTAGAATTACATACACCCCCACCCCCATTAATGATTGCATGCATCAAATTATGTTCCGAGTTTTATATATAGTTTTATAAGAAAATAATGTATTAAATATTGTATTAGTTCTAGAACAGATTTTGTAGAAAAAATAAAAATAAAAGTAAAAAATAGAAAGCATTGTTTTACTGTGCAGAGTGTAGATGGAACGTTAAGGCCGTTTCATATTGAAGGTAAACATCAAACAAAATCCACCGTATAATGTGATATATGTAAAACATCAAATTTGTGATCTTGGTGTTTGCTTGTCACTTTTAATGCAGCTTATATTAAATGTTTAATGATCAATATAGGCTGAGACCGTCTATGAGAGAAGCTAAAAGAGTATATTTTTGTATAACTAAATTATATATGAGTAAATTTCAAATAATCATTAAATACATTTTCAAATATAAGCAATTTTTGCTTCTTACAAATTTTTGAAAAGATTGTATAGTCTTCGTGTGAAAAATGTCTTTTAATTCTTGTGTACCTAAAACTATGGATTATAACAAAGTTTTTTTCAAACGAAAGTTTACTCTATAAAATCTGAAATCACATCTACAAAAAATAGAGTATATTTTATTTCAAAAATCATTTTGCCCTGTAATTAACTTTAAATCTTGACCTCAAGGTTAAAACCAATAGTGCAAAAGGCAGGCTATTGTTCTAAACAATTTTCTACAAAATAAATTTTGGAAATACTTGGATGGATCAATTAATATCCCACCAAGTATTTTAGCATGTGGATTTAAAAAAAACCACTTAGATCAGAACCTAAGTAAACTTTTTTTGAAAATAATTTCTCAGTTTGATTTTTGGACTAAAAAATAAATTTTTTGTATTAGTTCAAAATATTTTTTTTTGACACTTTTTCTGATACTGAATGAATGTTTTGTTTTCAGTGAAAATAGTTGAAAACTTTTACCTACAATTTTCGAACTCCAAAAATTGTTATGGGTAAAAACAAAGCATCTGTTTCAAAGAAGCAGAATTTGACAGTATGAATTGAGCACATCAAACGAATATACTTATTTGCAAAATGCGTTTGGTGAGTTTTTTTCGATATTTTTCATCAATTGCGTATCGGATGTGTTATTAAAGTTATATATATGATTTTATTAAAAATTTTGTTTTGTTCAATAATTAAAGATGTAAAATAGTATTCAAATATTGAAAATTTATTTTAATTTGTTATAAATTAATAATGTAAATTGAAATACCCATTCAATATTGAAATTAACGAAGCGTTTTATAATTATTCTCTAAAATATTAATGCGTGTGTTCATTCACAGTTCAGTAAATTTTAATTAAAACTTCGTGACTTAAAAGAAATTACAAATATTATGATTTGTTTTGTCCAATTTGATTGTTTAATGAAACTGTATACACAAATGGATAAGAGTTAATTTGAAAAAGTTGGAATGTGTGTGGATATTGAAAATCAAGTGATTTAATGCTATTGTTGCAAGTGACTTAATTGCCCCAACTTCTAAAATAACTTGGGCCATTTAATCACAAGTTGCAATTAAAAAATCCTGGGAAAGTATTAACTTTGTCTAATTTTCTTTTTTAAAATTACGAGTACATTTTCGAGTGCATTGAATCTATCGAATCGAGAGAGACAATTAATTAACAATTCACAATGGAATTAATTATAAACTTTGTAAAATCCATTTTGCTCGTAATTGCAAACAAATGAATCTACAATTTTATATTTTTTAAAAGTAATTTGGACAACATTTTTATTTGCAGTTTCAGTCGAATGAATTCAAAATAAATTTATAATTTAGTAGAAAATAACACGGAGCGATTATCATGTTTACAATTACTATTAACGTAAAATACATTTATAAGGAATATACATATTGGATGTTTCAGAGTCATTGCATTGAGTTAAGAAACAAACAGAACAATTACAAAAATGTTACCAAAATTTGCCATTATGTATTTTAGAGAAATATAAATATATAAAGTATTTAAATTGTATTGTGTAGTATACTTCATAAAAAATGGCATTACGTTCTCAATTATGGTGTTACGGTCTTACAGCAGTTATATAGAAATATTGATATTTTAAGATATTATAAAATATTATAAGACTGGGATGTTTTCGCAAATTTGTTTGAATGAATCATGATACAAATTCTGAACAATTTTTATAATTTTATGGTTCAAAAACGGTAGCTATTTGTTCTTTACTATATCATACAAATAGTATGAAATTTCATTAATAAATTGTATTCGGTGATTTTAAATATATAATTAAATTAAATTTAAATAGACGGGGTTTAATCAATTTAAGAGAATGACAGAAAAGTTATCAAGCGGACACCTTTACGCCATCCGCGTGATAAGGAACATAGCTCGAAAAGTTTGAAAGATTGAAAGTCCTCGTTTAGTTATACAATACGCTGACCTTAATGCAGGCTGTACATGCATTATGTGTGAATAAACGTATAGACTGACTGTGTACATAAATATACAGACGGACATAGAAAAACGAATGGTGTTAGTAGATTAAATTGCTTTTAGGCATTTCCATTTATCAAGTTTATTCATGTTATATGTATACCTATATTCTTTATTCTCGTGTTAATTGTTCAATGTCGAAATATATTTTACCTCTCTGTTAGGTATTAGTAGCATCGATTAGGTAACAAAAAACTTTTGAACCTTAGAACTTATTGCTGACTAGGTGAGAAATTTGTTATGTTATTGAATTATAGACTATATTATTTTTAGCAAGTGTTACCTGAATTAAAAGTGGCTTTATAATTAAAACTTCAACTTATATGATTTTCAAAATAAATTTCGAAATTAAAGACGAATATTGCAAATAGATCCAGTGATTTATATTCAATTTCGCAATTCAATAATGCGGAAAAATGTTTACATAAATAAACTTTTTTTTAGTCATGCTCAACTAATTTTTTATGTGTTAAACTCGTATAAAAATTGTGATTATTACTATTGTCTTTATGATTTTCAGCGGTCTATAATATTTGTGCCAACGATCAAAAATAATTCAAGACGTCTAATGACACTCGGAAAGTAAACATTGTTAAATAAATCTTATTTAATTTATTATACATTTCAAATAACTTTTTTTAAACTTAATTGAATTTATGAAAAATATTTTATTATATTTGTTTAAACATTTCTTCTAACTTGATAGCGAGGTTGGATATTTGCTACGGAAATATATTTACTTGTTTAAAAAAAATGTACAATTTAATTGTACCTCATGTACCATTTAATTCCTACTGGAAATATTACTACACACTATGTACGCGGCAAATTGTTTGAAGCACGCGGCCTCTGTTAGATACGTAATACAACAATTGGCTAAAATATTCACAATTATTTAGTTCCACTTGAAATGCAAACGTATTGTAATAATTTATTTCTATATTGTTTACTACGAACATAATCTATCTTTATTTATTTATTTTATTTTTGTATATTAAAATTTAATACAAAACTTCTAATTTAAGAGTAGAATGTAGAATTATCATTAATAAATTTTTTATCATTATTATCATTTCAGTTCATACTTCATCATTGTTTAAATTATTTAGAGAACGTAATCATTTGTTGAAATTTAATACCATTGTTATTGTTTTATTCTATTACAATGAAATGTTTTGGATACTATACTAATTACTAATTATATCAAACTTGTTAATTAGGGGATACGATTTTTTTATTTAAATAAAATTATCTACATGTTAATAGACAAACAAGAAATTTCAAAATCCTGTTTTGGTAAAAAATTAACGAATGGGATACCATTCCAAAGGTATTGTGTCAAACGAGCGTTGAATATTAATTTGATGTGTGTTTATTCACGCAAACTTGGTCGAATACCTAAATAAATTTTTCAAATAACTAAAGGCGCATTCTCATAAATCAACTTTAGTTTTTTGGTGAATAGGAAAATATAGACTTTGTTAAATTTTATCAAGTGTACCATTTGTTTTCAAGTTGACACCTGTCTTGAAACGTGTGAACGTGTTAAAATCTGTTAAATTTGTAAGTTCATTTTCAGCTGCCCATGCATATGTTATTTATTATTTTATTTATTATCATTTGATTTGTGTAAACAATTCGGTTAAGTAAACGTGATTCATGAGAAAGCGTCTTAAAAAATATTTTTATAATACCATGGTTAAACCATGTAATAACCATGGAGCCGTGTACGGTCTTTTTTTTGTATGTATATTATAAATTAACATGTATACGTTTTGTGAATGGCATTTTTATATTAAATACAATTCAAAAAAAAGTTCTTTGCTTTTTGCCTCGAGTCGAAAATATTCATTCAAGTGCCAACATCAAGAATATATCATAATATCACGATATCAAACCCATAATTCCTGAAGGTAAAGTTTGATTTGATTTATAAATATACAGAGGAATATTAATTTTACGTCCCATAAATTTGGCTACAAAATGATAGATCCAAGGGATCTATCTGTCAAGATCTAAGTGTTTTGTTGTTTTTATCGCCTTAATAGGACATGTTCTTTATTAATTACAATATTTTACAAGGAGTTGTGTATTTATGTGTATGAATCAAAGATATTGAAGTTAAGATATAATATATTTATGTTAAGATTAGAAAAAATCAACGAAAACTTGAAAATTTAGTATATAAGAATAATGTAAGAATAATAATCATACCATTTTCCATTGATACTCGTGCCTTGAATCCACCAAAATGATGTGAATAATCGGAAACAAAACGTAATTTTATATGTGATCCACGACTTATATGACGTAACAATTTCAATTTTTCACTCCAGTCACCGCAAAAACGCCTTGGTGATGATTGCTGAGAGTTTACTGTTGAAGTATGTGATCGAACATTCTCCAATTCTGATGGAAACATTGGTGCATGTGTACTTATAATTGGTAGATGATTGCCTGTTTGATTTAATGCATCCGTTGAAACTTCTAATATTTCTAAATAGTCATAACTGCAGCTAAATTAAAAAATGAAATGTGATTAGAACATCTGAGCATTGAATAAGGGATTATTGACATTTTTTTAAATTTAATTCTAAACTCTTGATTGGCAAAAACTATTCTTTTATAAGTAGTCGTACCAGGGGAAGAGAAGCAAAAAGTTGGCGATCTTTTAGCGATGCATCTACTTTCAGATCCTTGATAATTTTGAGAGCATTTGTGTATCTACAATTTTTTTAGTGTCTACAACATTTTCTAGCCGGATAAACTCAAGACTTAACTCAGTACTCCCAAGTATATGTCACGTATAAAAATAAAATTGTATTTTAAGCAAATTAAACAGTAATTCAACTTTTTAAGTTTTTAGTAAAATAATTCGAATTTCCTTAAAATTTAATACTTGCGTCATAAATCTTAAACCATTTGTTGAGTTTTAACACAAAACTAATTTTTAAAAGTAGTACCGTTATATGAGAACATGTAAAATATAAGTTTAAAGAAAATACTTCGTACGTTTAATAAGGTGACACAATGAACTTTGATTTTAAGTCAGATTTATCATCAAATCCTAAAGAAGCATTAATAAAATTTTATTAATTTAATAAAAAAGTAATGAAAACAGATTCACTACATTAATGTTAAATACATGAGAAATGTTTAAGAAATGTTTAAAATATATAAGGTGTATCAACCGTTTTGTATTTTTTATGTTATTTGAGTTTTTTGTATTAGAACAGTTTCCATTTCTTGTAATATATGGTACAATGGTACAGCCCTAAAACTTAGAATGACCGAAAAAATTTTGTATACTTTTATTTTCAAAAATAACTTATTCAAGGTGTTTTGAATATTGAATATGTCATGTTTCTTAGATTTGTCTAAATTTCTTCTTTGTTTTTTTATAATTAAGATCAATAAAATACAAAAATTAAGAAAAACAAAATTCATTGTTATAATTTGATATTTTATACAGAAAATTTGAAGAATTCCTTTTACCAAATTTTCTTAAATCTCTTGAATATTTTATGAATTTATAATTTGTAGTAAAAAAATTATATATTTGTGTTCCACACCAAAAGCCCAATCAAAACCATGAAATTACTTTTATTTTTGAAATATTTCCAAAAAATTAAAAAGCACAGTCGGTATACTAAAAATTTATATAATTAACATGATAGAGATCGTGTAATATATATTTTGTATTTCTACGTAGATTCGCGTTTCTTACATGTAGAAAATTATATAATAATATTGTCTAGACAATTTTATGCTAATAAAGTAGGCATGAACAGATATATGGATATGATATTATGAGAATTTCTTCAACGAAACATCGATTCATGCATATTTCTACTCTAAGAGTTTTAAACGACAAATTTGATTTCAAACTCTAATCGATAAAATAAAATAAAAATTAATAAAAACGATTTCTACAAACAGTTCTTATATACTTCGACGCACTTATAAATTTTAAATATTCAAGACATAAAATAAAAAAGGAATTAAGATATATTTTTTCACTTACAATGGTTCATTTTCCAACACCAATTCATCAAAATCCAATAATATTCGATATCCAGGCGGTGAAATAATATTAATTTCACATTGTGCATTATCTGGATATTGTTTAGGGAATCCAGGACTTGTAATAGACGTTCGAGATTGTTGTCTTGAAAGGTTGATTGTTCGATTACATTCAAATAACCATGCTTCTTCCACAGGTTCTGAAAAAATAGAAAATAAAAGTTATAAACTTAAACTTACGATTAGGAAATTGAAGGCTTATCCATTAGGCCAGAGGGACGGATGCTTGTAACTTCATGTATACCAATTATAATCAATTTTCTATATGATGTAATTAAGGGCAGAATTACTTATATTGATAATAACCGAAATAGAATATATATTTTAATCGATGTTGATTTTGAAAATTAATAACTTGATTTATCAGATTTAAAACATAAATTCCGTTTAACATGGGAAACTAACATAATATAGTTTTATTTTTTACAATTACCTTCTATATCCTCTCGCACTTAGACAAAAACTTCAAAAACTTATCTATCAAAAATCATTAACCAATATCAAGTATATTATTAAACATATTTACTAAATACATAAAGTTTTCTACCTACCGTTTTTTCTGGAATAATTGTGAAAGAATCAATTAAAACAAATAATTTTATTTCATTCGGATGTACAATATAGCTCTTGTTATTGAATTGAATATTTTTAATTGGAAAAACCAAACTACAAAAACTTACTAAAATGTAAATTAAGTGAACTGTAAAATTGAAAAAAATTCAAGTGTGTATGCAATGTAAATTCTACATGGTGCCTAAGGTTTATGTTTTTATTACTACAAATCAAAAAATTCTCATAAAAATCGACATTTTTGGACCTCGTAAATGTTATTATTTTGTGCCTGTCTAGTGGTCTGTTTGATAAATCCATTAAAATAACATGCAAGGCTATACAATTATTGGACGGATATTTGTTAATTTTAAGTAAACGCATTTGCTATTACAAACATATAACGCTTGTGTTTGAGCTTATTTTTTCACTTAAATCCCGATATTTTTGGGGCTGTGTATTCAATTTTGATGAAATCTTATATATATATATATATATATATATATATATATATATATATATATATATATATATATATATATATATATATATATATATGAGCTGTCATTTAAATTTTGTTTTAAACTTGATTTAATGATTAATTTCAATAGAATAAAAAATATTATATTGTCGATTTATTTTATATTATCTTGGCGAACCAACAAAAATCGATTGCTACAAATTATATCTCTTTGGAAAATATCACCTCCTTTGAAATAAAATTAACCTGAAATTGTACAAACTTTGTTTGATAACGTAGATATTTTTGTCTTAGGAAATCAGAAAATTGATTTATTTATGTAAAAATCGTAAGTATAGTTAATATGTCCTACGGAGAATTCGGGAACTTATGTTTAAAGCAAATTATATTGATACGGAATAAAAATGTTTTGAATAGTTCTTCTATGAAACAAAATGGAAATATATTATTGTATAGTTTCATAGTTGGTATATACTACTTAGAAACTATATTCTTCTAGTGGTTTTTTATTTTTTATTTAAATTTTACTATTAAACACGAAATAACAGAAATTTAACAATAATATTATGATATTATGTTATATAACAATAACATTTAAATGGACTGAGTCTTCGATAAATACAATGTGATTTGTCTAAACTAGTGTAAAGTATTTTTTTTAAAGTATTTATCATAATTACAGTAGAAAATATTGAAAAATTAATCGTCTCTCCGATATCAAAGATAGCGTACTGAAATTTCGATGCTGTATTTTAAACCGGTAAAATGTAGTTAGATTCGTGAATGAGCAAAATTGATCAAGTACTTCCCGCGTATTCTTGATTCAACTTTTGAACTATAAGAAATAGAGGAACATTTCAAATAAAAAAAAAAATTTTTTTGTTTCTCAATTTATCTGATTTAGTAATAAACATGGCTTGGTCAATACTGCTTTATACAATTCAAATGTTCTTCTAAACTATAAAGCAAGATATTTTATTAGATATATCTAGCAATCAAATCCATTAACATCATAAATGTTACTGAATAGAATTGTATAACACCAACATTTCCGAACAACATTATCATTGTATGTACAAAACTATACGTAATATTTAAATTACTTGAAATAAAATAATATATATATCTTGCATGCATTTTAATTTTTGCATGTAGGTATGAATTCTCCAAATTGTTCCAATAAAATAATTCGTTTTATACATGCAGTAATGTATATAAGAATGTATACTGTAATTACTTTAAAGTGTTTACGTAATTATTCATGAAAATTACTTTAAAAACTTTTTTGTTGAAGCTGATAACCATTAAATTTGTAATGTATACCAATCTATATATATTATGGAAATTTGAAAAAAGTTTTCTTAGTCAAATTTATAAAACTAACTCACTATGGTGTAAAAAATTTGTAATCTTTATAATTTATATTTGTTAAAATGTTTTAGAATAATTATAATATTGGATTACTAGAGATTAGATAATAATTTTAGTTTTGGTGCCAGTAGGAATAAGCCAGTTTATAAATTACATTAGTCGATTACATTTTTTTCTATTTTATAATAATAGATCTAACAATGATTTAACGATTATTTGTCTACATGCTGATAAATAACTTAAAAAGGCCTCAGGGCTTCGATCTTATAAAATGATTTTAAGTTTTATGATAGAAGCACACTTTTAATCTGCAAATCGATTTTGAAAGTTTTTTGATAAAATTACATAATAAGAGTTTTATAGATTTTACTAATGAATTATTTTATTTTTTTTTGCAATTCCTTGGAAAAATTGTACCCTTAAAAATGGGATATTTGAAATCCAATGGATCGTTTATACGATATGCCTGGTTGCTTATTTTGCCGGATGTAGTATTACTACAGACCTAATTATTTTGTCTGTATGAAAGTTACTTCCGGTTACAGTTTTGAGTGTTATACGACATTAAAAAACAATGAATCAAAGAAAAAACTTTAGGCACATCAATCTATAGACAGAATATAGTGAGCAACTGGGCTTGATTGCACACTTTTATACCAATTTTCGTCGAATTTTTTGTTTTGGTAAAGATTTTTCTTTGGATAAAATGGGACAAATTGAGGACTGTCGATATGTAAGCTTTATTGTAATACGAAGCACACACACACACACCAAAAATATTCATGTATTTCATTCCTGGGACTTTAAATTGGATAACTCCCCAGTCCTTGCGATTGGCTAAGTCTTTACAAATGCGCATTGCCATTTAAATTATCGGCCAGAGTAATTTATCTCCATCTCAATACGTAAGGTGTTAAATGATGAAAATATAGCATTTGTTTAAATGCCGAGCACTGGAGCTTAAAATTGATAATTTATTTTATAATTTGCATGCAATATAAGGTCATATGTAAATGCTATTTAGTGATATAATTCGGATTACGTAATTATACAACGTTTTAAATATATATTGGAGGGTTTAAAATATACACAAAGTTTGCAGGTATACAAGAGTGAAAAGACTTCGAAATCCAAATACAAATAATTTTTCTTTAGTTCCCTTTTATCCTTGAATCATTCTAATTAATTCATTCAGTTTCTTAGTTTCATTTTATAAAGGCATTTAACGAGCAATTAAAATAAATGAACGCATAATATTTCATTTTGGTTTGTATATTGATTTCGTTTCAGGTGTACGATGTCCGATATTCAAAGAGAAAGTACTATAATTTTCATTTGGATAAACTTAAGACATAGTTCAAGAACATTTTAAAGTCTGTTTGTTTTTCATAACAAACCACAGATTTTCCAGATCTTGAGAGCTACCAAAAATTGAAGTAAATTTTTTAAAACTTTGGAAATTTCATTTGTGATTATTATTTGACCGGCTTTTGATGACGGTGTATCGAGAAAATCATAGCCAATCGTTGTGGACTATGACAGATAACAAAATTGATTTATCGATTAACCAAGTACTTGTCCTTTTCAAGTAAGTACTACTATTTTTTCCACATGTTTTTTCCTTTGGTTAATAAAACACAGGTGTAAAATGTGTTTTAATTACTATTTTAATTATACAAACCCGTTTATATACTTAATTAACATTCTTTTATATATATATAATTATATTCAAAATTTTGTTAATATTGGTGCATAAATCAGTGGCAGTGTGTAAATGAGTATTTGTAAATATGATTAAGATTTAAAAACATTAAATACTCGATTGATATGATGTTTTCAGTTGTTTACCAGAATTAATTTTAAACTGAACGAATTATAAAATATACCAAAATTAGTGTAATTTAAAATTTTAAGTAAGCGTGGAAGATTCTGATCGTCGCGCTTTTTCATTCAACGTGTATAAAGCACGTACTCTTTTGCCATTATACATATAAATGAAATTTTTTTCAAAAAAATAAAAAAATTGTAAACGTTTTGATTGTTGAATACAAATGACAGTGACAGACAAGTTTTTTTTTTTTTCATACGCATGATTTGGAATAAACATTTGAACAAATATATACAGCGTGGACCAAAAATGTTGTTACTGGATATTTTTAAGGTTGAAATTCATAACTGTTTGGTGAAAATTAAAAAGCAAAATCGAGACAAAAACTGCGCTATAAGTAAGTTGCATACATAATAAAATGCATTATAACTATTATTACATTATTAACAATGCATATTGTAAAATGACAAGTATAGTAATAAATTTGATTATCGGCATGATTTTGTGGTGAAGCTGAAGACCCTATTATAAAATGTTTTTATCAAAAGTTGTATGTTTTTAAAACACAATAATTTTTCTTTTATTATGTTTTAAACTTGAGTAATACATTCATCGAATCTAAATAACAAATATTGGCCAAAATTCAACTATCCAATTTTGTACGTTTGTGCAATGGAAAGTAATTGAAAAGAAAAATGAAAAAGGTCTCAGAAAATTTGATAAATAAATTACGTAATGCACGTAGATATGTGTAATCTGTTTAGAGGTTAATGTGTATAAAAAATTTCTTGAAAATGACTAAAAATGGCAATCTAATTCCATCGGAATATTTTCAACTAAAAAACTAATTATTCTGCTATTAAAAGAGTTGTATTTGATAAAAAAATTTACAGACCTTCTTAATTTATCTAACGTTATCTTTTGGTTATTCGAACAAAAGTAACATGAATATGTCGGCAAATGCAATTTACCGAGATTGAAAGTTTAAGTCCGGATTTAGGGAAAATAACTAATAGTTAGATACACTATTAACTTAACAAATGTCTTACAATGCATAAAAATCAATATAGTTGAGTTGAGACATGCTGTACTAGCAGTGGTATAATAAAAACTTTATTCATAAGCTATTAGATCCTATTCGATATTTATGATTGTACAGCACCGTATTTTATATTCAAGAAGTAAATTAATTTTTTTTTTTTTTTTTGCAAATTGAAATTGTTATTATGGATGTGCGTTCGTTCATTGTTGGTACCTATGAGTTTAATTTACCTTTCAAAGTGACTCTGACTGACAAGGGTCGATTTACTATAATTATGTTGAACATCGTTTGAAAATATTCATTTATCATTTAGAGTGATCTGTGACAGAATAGTTTTAAAATATCCTTTTACAAAAAGTACCACATAAAGTTCTCTGTGCA
Source organism: Chrysopa pallens (assembly GCA_020423425.1). NCBI lineage: Eukaryota > Metazoa > Arthropoda > Insecta > Neuroptera > Chrysopidae > Chrysopa > Chrysopa pallens. The sequence continues at coordinate 61,471,754 of CM035594.1, forward strand.
AGTGAAAAATTTTGAATACCCGAGGTATAACTGACCAAGTGAATATCAATTATTCTTGAAAATAATTTTATTTTATAGATACTTCAAAATTTCATTTACTTCTTTATTATATCATTCTCAAATTCTGAGGGCAAAAATATTTTAAATATACAATGTGATCAATTATAAATTATAAATTATAAAATTGATCAAATAGTTTGAAGTCATGCGCGTGTAAATGTAAATGAGTATCACAGATTGACGACAGGCTCGAAACAAAAATGTTCAGAAACCTGAAAAAACCATCGAAAAGTTCCAAATTTTTTTTTCTCTATTTATGGATTTTCTAGGATAATTACGATCTACAAAATTCAAAAATAGCATTTATTTTATGATCGGTCGACTAGTTTTTGAGATATTATATTAAATACATCGGCTAAATCGAACTTTAAATCGGATTTATGCAGATATCTCAAAAACTAAGCATCCGATCGTAAAATAGATGTTATTTTTGAAATCTACGGGTCAAGAAACACTTATGAACATGTTTTTTTTTTGAAATCAGATAAAAATTTTGTTTTCGAATTTTCGCAATTTTTTTAAGGGGTACCCCTTTGAAAAAATCGAAAAAATTGGAAAACATTTTTTGCCTCCGATTTGTATGAGATACATATTCTAGGGTAATTTTGATCGGCAGATTTCAGAAATAATATCTATTTAACGATTGGACTAGTAGTTTTTGAGATATTGCTAAAAATCCGATCCAGAGGCCGATTTATCGGTTGTATTTCATGCAATATCTCAAAAATTAGTCGACCGATCGTAAAATAAATATTATTTTTGAAGTTTTTAGACCTCAATAATGCAAGAAACCCCATAAACAGCGAAAAAAAAATTTTGAACTATTCGCCGGTTTTTTAAGGTTGAATAAACTTAAGTCCACAAGGTGTATATTTGAGGCTGAATGAAATCGCTAACTTAATTATTCGGAGTAACTTAATTACTCTTGTTTTATCAAAAAACATCAAAACTATTGAGAAGTAAGGTTTCGAAACCATTGATATTGAACGTGCAAACCGTCACCAAATTAGCAACGAGTAACATCTTCTCAGAGAATCATTACAACTAGCTAATTCATACTGATGATAACTACTTTGTAGTCGAAATACGTATTTAAAAAAATACAAAATAATTTGATCTGGAAAATTGGGGCAAATAATCGAAATTTATTCGAAAAATCCTAGAGTTCTCATTAATAATTATAAAATTGATCAAGTAGTTTTGATCGCGTGTAAATGTAAATGAGTATCACAGATTGACTGGTGTTAAACGAAAATGCTCAGAAAGTTTCAAAACGACAGCATAAAAATGAGGAAAATTTAGGGTACAAATTGGAAAATTTTATTTGTTACTCCTATTATCTTTAAATTTACTGTCAATCGGTATTTTACAAAATAAAAAAAAAAATTCTCGAAAAGAAATAATATAATCAAAATTCTAACACCGTATGCTAATATTTAACTTACCATCCGATAATAAACGTTCACAAATAAAATAATTTGGTGTTGAACAGTCCCGATCATTCCAATGAAATGACGCTGCTAAACGTGACAATGAACTTGGTAAATGATATGATTGGCGTAATTCAACACAGTCTTGATCACTTAAACCATCATCGTTCGGTTGTCGATTATAATGTCCATGTTGACTCCAGCCGGGAAACCAATCTGTGAAATAAACAAATTTTTAATTAAACATACAATTTCGATTGAATAACTTCACATTCTGTTAATTGACTTACAACTTTGTCTATTGGTAAGTATATTTGTATGTTTCATTAGAAATTAAATAGTTCAAAGTTAGTTAAAGTTTTAACTATAAAGTTTTAAAATCTAAAAAGGAATGAATGCTGTAATGTTGCTTAAAACAACGGGCGAGTGTAATACAATATTTAATATATATTGATTTGAAATTTTAATTTTTTAACATTATTTTCTACGATACAATTGTAATTATTTTATATTTGATGAAAAAAAATAAATAATGTATTTTTAAACAAATTAAATAAAAAAATGAATATCAATTCTTGTACTAAACACACGTTTGACCTCTATGGAAAAATAAATTTTTATGTATTTTGTAAATCGTTCTTTGATAAATGTGTTTGTATTTATGTAGGCTTAGATCTAATCTAACCGTTGAATTTGTTTCTATCAAAGACATCTATCTATCCAAACATTATAACGTAAGAAATTACCATAGAATATACTTAAAATGTTCCTTTTAACAATAATTCTTCTATAACACTTATTGGACAAAATTGGAATTTCATCATCTATTGAGCAGCAATAAACAATTTCTTTACGATTAAAGCGTAACATTGTATGAAAAATACGTGAAAAACAGAACAGTTCGAAAATAAATTGAAACATAATAACATAAACGACGTAAATTGTAAAATCAACTTAAAGCTTCCTTTTATTAATTATAAAAAATTCTTAGTAAATATTTTATGTGTCATTTAGACGTTTCGAGACAGTTTTGTGAAATTTTTTTGGAGGTACAAAATAATTGCTAGTGTTTTTATGACGAATTTAAATTAAATGGTGGAATTAGCAGTTTGGAACGAAATTAATGGGATGATCAGAATGAAATCTGAATATGTATAAACTTGAGATATACAGACTTGCTCAGCAATGAGAACAACAATTAATAGCTGATATATAGAGGTATAAATTTGATATATGAAAAACCAATTATTATTTTACTTTTTTGTATTATATTAAAATAATTTTCAATAAAAGGTATACATATTACAATATTATTCTATAGCTACTCATAAAAAAAAATTAAATATCCATTTTGTTTACATTATTCGAGCAGGATCGAAATGAACTTGAGCGTGCAACACTCGAACATCGTATTCTACCATTGAAATTGTGTTAAGAATAGCTTATCTAATGATGATCTTTGAAATTATTGAAATTTTTACGATAAATGCTTCCTATTTGTGGACTGTTTTTCGAACTTAAATCGCTTACAGCAGCATTAAATATTGTCTTTTTTTTCTCTTCCATAACTTTTCCGAAAAACTCCTCGGTTTGGTGCTATAAGCAAGTACTTTAACTTCGAAACAGTCAAAAAAAAAACCAAAATTTTAAAATGAAGAAAAAACTTTGCGAGAAAACGACATATCTTGCTAGAAAATGTAACTCTTTACGGGGAAATTATATTAAAAAAATTAAAAACTTTTTTTGGATTTGTTCGCTTCTTCTTCACGATATCGAACCATTTTTCGAAAATATAAATAAGTTCCTTAAGTGTTTATTTAAGCTATTCATAACACAATTGACAGAATGCAGAGCTTGCGTTTTTTACGCTCAAGTCCCTCTAGGTTTTGCTCTGTGTGTACAATATTATAAAATAAATTTTCATTATTTTTAAACAAGATTTTTGTTTGATATTTTTATTCATTTTTCCTCATTTTTTTTTCCATAAATACAAATGATGGTATGATGTATATCATTATAATGATGGAAGAGATGGGGGTTAGGAAAATATAAAAATACCACAAATCCTACAGTGATTTGAGGATTTCTTTTTACTAAACATAATACCCGTTTCTAGCTTCAAAGCACAAGGGGTTAACATAAATTGCACTTTCACCAAATTTTAATAATACTGAGAATAAACTTTGTTTATATTCAAAATTTATTCATTGTAATATTATAAAAATTATTCTCCTTTACAGCCACTTTCCTCTTAATAAATGCTTTTGATGAGGTACATAACTTTTGTGAAACATGAATGTTTATCCTTCTGTAATTCTGTCAATTCATTTGGTGACATTATCAATTCTGTGATACCTCTTTATTCGGTGTAATGATGCTTAGATATTTCGTTTAAAGTTTTCTGTTGCTCAATATGAATGAATTATTTTTTATACAAATTTGCAATTTTATCTTAATTTTGAAGAGCAATAGAAGTTTTCAAAGCCCTAAAAACCGAGAAATCCTTACTAATATATTTGTAAATTTGTTTGTATGTTACACCTTCGCACGTAAAAAAGATTCTTTATTTTCTATTTGTATTCTGTGTAAGCGTTCGAAGTAAAAGCAACAAAAGCGAAATTGGCTTTTAAAATTCATATTAAATCTGATATGTTTTATACTTCTTTTATAATAAAACGGCGAGCAGCAGCTAGTGTAATATATATTTTGATAAAAAGAGGCATCTAATCTGTAAAATTCATGAATTGTGGATACAAATTGAGGAAGGGCAATAAACACTAAATCAAATCATAAAAGTATTTTCAACTCTCTTCGAAGCCTTAAAAACCACAAATAATATTTTCCTTGACTTAAAGCATTAAAAATTACTGAAATTACCTTGTATCTTGTCTATACTACCCCCTTCTAAAATATTTTCTATTTCTCCTGAATCATCCTGTATTTCCATCTCTGGATACATATATATGTATGTATATATGAATAATTTATTTACTCTATGCAATGTGTACATACAATTTATATTAGAGTAGAAACGTTTGTGTATAAATGAAAATTTAAGCGTAATAATTATTAAATGTTTAAATCCATTCAATTCATATAAATATATGAGACTTTATAGTTTCATTTTCATAGTGCTAGTATTCCATTTCAAAAGGAGATTAAAATATTTATAGCATGAAGACAAAACGGTGTATTTGATAACCTTGAGAATTGTTTAATAAGGATTAATACGATTAATGGGGTACTTGACGTTTGAAGCTTAATAAAATCCACATTTTTATGTCTATGTTATCTTTTTTTTTTCTGAATCACCTTTGGTAATCACTCTTTCTTGATTGAATATAATTAGGAACATGTGTTAATTAGAAAATTCTCCAAAAGTAGAAAAAGTCGTATAACCCATCTTACACAATCAATTTTATAAAAAATAAACTTCAGAAGTAATATTTTTCATAAAACATTGAAATATAAGTCAATAAAGCTGACAGAGAAAGTATTCACAAAAAAAAATCGAAAGGAAAATTTCAAATTCATAAATCTTCAGAATTTTGAAAAAAATTGTTATGTGATACTTTTTTTGCATTGTCTAAGATATGAGTTCAATAAATTATAAATACAATACAATAATATGTATTATACTTATAATTGTTTATATTAGCTAAATTAGAGCTAAAATTACGCCGAACATTTTAAGAAAACATAATTCAAACAACTAAATACAACATAACAATCAAATATTGATCGCACAAACAAAATGTTCGGTTTGTCAATACATATTTATTGATTATTTAAACACACATTTTATATTCAAATGTGGCTTCAATTCCAATGGGATTATTTTTTGTGTTATTTTTGGCTAACTTGCGTGGTTTTGCTAACTTTGTAGGTAATTAATAATTCTACGCATACGGGTGTGCATTATACCTACAGATAAATCCTATATGATATTAATAAATTTAAACTCTGAATTGTTGTATACATTTTATGTAAATCCTACAAGCTATTATTGTAATTAACTATTTTCATATTTCATTTCATATTAGCTTCATTCAGTATATTGCGATATGTTATATTTACATAACCTTTTATTATTACACCAATCGACATCGATTTCAACCGGAGCTCTTAGTATCTATTTGAATGAAGAATGGAATAACATTTCTCATATAGAAGAGAATCTCCCATTAAAAGTAATATTTTTAAAGATTATCTGATTTGAATATATTGTTTTCTAAGCTCCGAAAAGAAAAAAAAAATCCAGCAAACTTTGTAGTTTTATCATGCAACGCTTCCCGTTTGAACAGCTTCCGCTTGAAGTTAGCAAGCGGTAGTTGTACTACCGAAATTTTACTATTGATCCACCCTAAATAAGTAATAATTAATCAGTTGTATTTATTCACGATCAAAAGTTATTTGTTATCTCTATTTACATTTATATGCGAAGAACTCATTGGTCTATAAGTGAATGAATTATACATTTTTAATTATGAATAAATAATATTCACTATTAATTGACTATTAACTATTAATTAACTATTAATTATTTTACCAATTAACTATTAATTATTGAAATGGACAAATGTTTATTCTGAAAGAGCATAAACGTACAAATTTTTTGATATATGATTTATAAATTTTATTTTAAAAGTTAATATATGGCGTTATCTCGTTGGTGGTGTTTTTTATCTTCCTTCTTATCTACCGTCTTTAATTATGTTGGAGAGCATTTATTGTTAATATTGATAGTTATACGGATGTGGAGTGGAAACGAGAACTACTCATCTTTAACCCGTTCATTTTCTCTCTAATCTTAAATTACTTAATGTCCGTAATCCCGTCATATGTGGAAAGTGTTAGGAATGTGAGATTGGGTCGCCAAGAGAGAATATGAAATCTTGAAAACATCAAATGAAAATTAACAAAAAAATTGATAGAGCATATATATGAAAATTACCAAAAATTCAAGATAGAACATTGTGGAAAACTTTGGGGGGACGGGTCTTTGGTCAGCAAGTGAGTTTTTGATGGGCTTGTTATTATGCTAGTACATAGTTTAAAATGTTACTATTAGAAAATTTACAAATACATCTATGTTATTGCACATTTTATAAAAGCACAATCAATGAACATACTTATTAGAAATTTATTTCGTTACTTACTATTGTAAGTCAACTAAGGATTCTGTCTGATAATGAAATGTGGTATTATATATATATCAGACACAGTCGACATTTCAGAGACAAACAATTAGATTAGATTTTGGTTACAAAATTGTTCTCTTAAATTATATTCTGTCTAAGATTTGTTGTCTTTATATGTCTGTTTCTATTCTTGACATGCCTCTGTGCAATATAGATTGTCATTTGTTCCAGTTCATGGTATACATTGAATAAGAATAATAGTTTCTTAATAGTAAAAATCGTTGTGAAGGATCTGCGTTAATTCAAAGGAATCTCTCATTGGATTATTTAAAAGTTAAACTGTCCTTCTAGAGAAATTAAATTGCAGCAATTATTACACATGGCGAAATTTCAACAGATATATGTGGCACGATAAACCATTTGGTAAAGGAACTAATTTGATACATAAATGTGTTGTAAAATACTCATAACTTCCACTATTCACTTTCGGGATAATTAGGATAATTTGTAGAGTTGCACCCCTTACGACAACTTTTTTATGACCTGTTTAGAAAAAAGCTTATTTAGGATTTAAAAAAATCAATTAAGATAATCGTCCCATATTTTTTTGTCTGCTTAAAGAACGGAAATTTAGAGGGAAATGTAATAATTTTAAATGTACACAATGACACTATGAATTCGATATATGCATGCCGTTTATCTAAAATTTATACATAAAGTTATAATCATAAATTATTGCAGTGTTGGTTTTAATACTAGAAAATTTCAAATAAACCTACTGTGCAGTCAACTTATTTCGTGTTAGAGATATGGTTCAAAGACTAGTGCTTTATGCGAGCCATATCAGTGAATTACTATAGTGAAGTAAATTTTACTAATATTTGCATATCATGTGAAATTGATGTTATTTATGTGAATTTGTATACATGATAAAAAAATATATAGAATGTTTATTGTTTTTTTTCCACTACCTACTAAATTCGTGGTGGTGCTAAGAATATTAGGAATCTATCCACGTTTATTAAATGCAATAATAGAAACGAGGTCAACCAATCCATTACTTTTATCCTTTTCACTGATTTTATACTCCGCGCATACATCATGGTGGACTATTGGCGGACACTTAAAAGTTCATCATTTGAATCAAAATTGCCAATTGAAATAGACATTTAAATGCATCAAAATGTCTTAATCAAAATTGAGATCTTCAAAGTTAAGATTTTTGAATGATCCAAAGATGTTTGAAAACATTATCCGATGATGATGTTTTGGATGTAATCAAAATGTTCAAATATTAATAGTTATTGAGCATCTTTTGTGATGGAAAAAAGCCTTTGATCTGGCGGGTTATCACTTTATATAAGTATGTGCATATAATATGCTAAATATTAATATCATAATCAGCGCTATGACTAGCATGGTTGCGTTTCTATTTATTGTAGAAACGCAACCACGGATCGAATCCTACTGCATGGATTTAAATTTCCGTATTCTAACGTCTTATATAGAATTGTTGTTTAGAACAAAAATAGTTTTTTTTTTTAATCAGCTATAGTTGATATGAATCATCCTGTATTTTATGTTCCTAAATGAATTGACATTAGCTCTAAATCTAAACGTTACGGAAGACAAAATTCTATTTTCCAGATTATTATTACGAAGTGTTCGTTTTATTTATATTTGATAATAATGGATACTTTATGTGGTGTATTTCAAAACTTTTCAAACAGAATTAGCTATATTCATTGTTCATGCTTGATGAAGGCTGACTGCATATATTTATACAAGTATCGTGTTGGCTTCTATAATGTTATAAATAGTTTTTATTTGATAGTCCAATAGAATTTTTAATAATTCCCATGTAAGAACTTTAACTTTATGTTACATTTTTGTATAATACAAATCAAATGTTCTAAATCATTACCTTGTTTATTAATTTGCCAAGTAGGTAATGAATAGCACCTACATTTTTTTTTTCTATTATTTGTACAAAATATCATAATCTGAATTTCTCTTGTTAAATTACTAAATTCAGATTTAATTACTATTTGTGAAAAAGGAAGTAGTCAAATAAGGAGATATGCGCTTTTTAATCGAATAAAAAAAATCGCATTTTCCGGAAATATGTCAAACTTTTTAGATATTCTTTATATCTTCGCATTTTATTTATGAATAAAGTTACATTAATTCTAATAGAAAATAAGGTTTCCTATAATTTTAAATTTTGTTTCAAAGACTAATAACACTTAAAAAAAATTAAAATGCACTTTTAAAACAAATATAAAAACTCTCTTTTACAGATTTTCGATTTAATCTTTATTTTAGTGCATTTTCAGTCGTTTCATTCAATTTTGTATAGGAATTTGATATAAAACACTATTTATTACATATTGTGATGCAATTATCTTTTTTATAAGAAAATATTATTCTGCTCATTATTATAAGAAATGACATACAAACTAAAAAAATAATTTTTATATAAAATCATTGAATAATAAAGACAAATGACGAAATAATTTGATCACTACATTCAAATTTTTTATTTCAAATATGTATTATTAGAGCAGTAAAAGCATTCCCAAAATTTCCATTACTTATTTTTCCTAAATGTGATACAAAAAATAAAATTTTATAAAAAGCCATTTAAGTATTTTAGATATGAACTTAGTCTTAGTTTCACATTTTTGCAAAAGAAAAAAGAATTAAATGAATAGAAAACTCCCATTTTTATGATTTGAAGTTAATCAAATTTTTACTTTTTTTTTCTAGCAATAAAAACATTTATTCTTTTCTTATTACGTTTTTTGTTTTACTATTTTCATATAATAAATTTTGTCATAGGAAAATGAAATAAAATAAAATATGAAATATGTAGAACAAATTTTTTATTTATTGAATTTTTTTTTCTTTTTTTATGATTTATGGAAAAAGGAAATAGTTTCTTTTTTCTATACACACATATTGGGATTTATATCCCAAAGAAAAAGGTTTTTGTTCTTTTATAATATGTAAGAAAAACTACTGAATATTTTATGATTTAAGATAGATTTGTTGTTGTAAGTTTGTTTTATAATATGCAGTGATTTTTCTTATAAATAATCCAAATTTATTGTTTAAACATAATATATTGTTTATATACAGCAAGTCCAAAAATATTATTTTACAGTTATTTGTGAAATAAAATAAAATCTTAAAAATTGATGGCAAAAAGAAATTAGTTTACTTCTTAATATTAGATTTTGGTTCTAATTATTGAATAATGGAAATTTTTAAAAACGGTTTAATTGGCGCAGCGCAATTTGGTTGAAGTTGATCGCTTTTTTAAAAGGCTTTTCCATAAAAGTGACGTTATTTCTAGTATAGTATATTCCATGTACACTTTAATTCGATTAGTTTTTAACAATAACTTCCTTGATATTTAAGCAATTAAAATATTATTTGAAAAGAAAATCTACAGAAATTTGTAATGTAAATCTGCCAAGAATTCTTAATTTTTGAAAAAAGTCGAATATTCATAAAAGTTGCTATTTCAAATGCATAAAGTTCAGAAATTGATACCTTAAATAATTTTCATATATCAGAGAAATTTAAAAAAATTACTATAATTGAAATTTCCACTCCAAGTTAGGTAAAGAAAACTATAAACGAAAAAATTGTTTTGGTTTTCTTTTCCTCACTAATATTTAAGTTTGCGATAAAATTAAATGTAAGTTTCGATTATCTCTTTAGAAACTGTGCCGTTGGAAACTCTCTAAATAATATTTTTATCGTATTTAATAATTTTTTTAGGTATACGGTTGGTATATGAAGCAATTAATAAATTCAAGTTGAATTTTTGTAAAAACTAACAGATTCTTTCTAGTTTTTGTTTCATAATACAAGTATTTTGTAAATATAAGTTGAATAATTTTTTTATGGTAATATAATCGTTTATATATTACGGTACGAAGCAATGAGACGTGAAGTTATTGAAAAGTTTTGTAGTATGAAATTTATTTCAGAAAATCATAAATCAAATTTTTTTTCTTTTGAAATAAGTAAAAGGAATTTTTTTTGTAATTTGTAATTTGTTGTGTGAAAAAAAAAGTTTCATAACTTTAAAACTGTATTTCAAAAGCATTCTATTTATTAAAATGCTACTTGATAATAAAAATATCAACGTTGAAATCGATTTCGCATTACTTTGTTTTGAGTCAATCCATTTTTTTATTTCTAAGTATCTTTTTAACTACTCAGGTTATTAGTGACTACAATGTACATTTAATACAACAACAACAAACGATATACATTTGGTAATTTAACGAAATACTCACAATGCTAGATGTAGCTTAACTTTGGAGGTAGGTTGAGAATATTCGTTATTACTGGGGGCTAATACTTTTTATTAATTGCACTAGTATAAAAAATTTCTCTGCAATATGTTTACCAATTTGTTAAATCAGACGATTTTGGTTTAAATGTGCATTTCTGTGGGATACAAAATTTACTTATGGAATATTTATCCCCTTAAGGACCCAAAATAAAATTTTTATGGAAATCAAACAATGCTTGCTATAAAATGTGGTAAATTTTACTACGGATTCCAGAAAAATTATTGAATTTATGAATTCATCGAAAAAAAAAATTACAATTTTAAAATAAATGTTAATTAAAATATGCACATTATGAAAATCAACATAATAAATTTATTTTTTTGACAAATATATGTTGGCATAGAAAAAATAACTGTTGCGGAAAATTGTTTTAAAAATATTCGACATACGTCGACAGAATAAACATTGTTTGGTGAGAGGCAATGCAGGGGCTTAATAAATTAATTTTAGGTAATTTAATAATATGGTGTTAAATATTTATAACATTTTTTTAATGTACAAATAACTATAATTTTTTAAATACATACGTGTAAAAGAAAACGGTAGTCCATCTGACCATCGGAAATCTCCTTCATAAGTCCGATCAGACGCACCAATCCAATAAGCGTTAGAATCATGATAGCCAGGACTGTAAATAAAAAAATTTAATATTAATTAAAATTATGTAAATTGTCTTGAAAATAAGCAAGAATAGATTTACGGTTTATCATTTTTGTTTAACAAAAAAAAGAAAATAAATTATTAATTGCTCATGACTCACATGATGCAAAACACATTTTCTTTTTCTGGAAAACACAAGTTTTTTATACGAATACTTGCCACCTACGCATATGAGCCATTTTGGTCCCTACAAATTCGATCACTTTTAAAAGTACAGAAAATGACGATCATTTAATGCAAAGAAAGAAAATGTGATTTGGTTGTGACGTAATAGATATGTTTTTGTCTAAGTTTTGTAATTGAATGATAATATCAAAATTTATAATTCAATAAAAATAAAAATAAAACACAAAAAATTATTCATGAGTAACGACATGACAAAAGTTTTCTCTTTTTGCTTCAAATAAAAGAGGATAAAAGTATCATCACGTTCCGAAAAATTATAGGTATATAAGTTAAGTATGTGTTGATAGAGACAACAAATGATAATAATGAAAAGTAATTATGTGTGTGACAATACATAATGAATATGGTTACGTATCACATATTACGTGTATTATGTAAAGGCAACCATTAACGCTCAATATGAACACCAATATATTGCACATTAATTGATATTTTTGCAATTATACTGACTATCTGTAGATCATATGAAAGATTGTGTAAAATATTGAGTCAATCAAAAACAATTTGATTTTATTGAGCAATCTAGTAAACATTGCTTTGCATGGGGGCAACATTGTACAATACATATTTATTTTCTAATAGTAAATATCGGAAAAACATATTGATTTGGTTAATTGAATTCTAAATTTATGTATATAATTTTTATAGAATTGATAAACTCTGTTTATGAATATTTTTAATATGAATTCGATTGTTATGTACAAAATAAATCTTTGTCATGTACAACATAAACAAATCATTATAAGTAAAAGTATTTAACGGGTGTTTTTTCTTTTCTGAATTGACACTTTAGAAGTAAAAATACAAATTTTACAACCATGTCTACAAACGGTAAAGATCGCCAACAAAAATTTCTTTTATAATGAACTGAAGTGTGTAGATCTTCACTCGAAAAACAACAGCTCTTACTATCTCGAAAAATGCTACAATTACATTCTTTGAATGCAAATTAAAACAAATATTTGTTAATATTTAACGATTGTTTAGATCTATTTAACATTTTAACATTGAATATTAGATAGCAATGTCATAAAACAGTTCAATATCTGGTTATTGTTTTTTACAATAAATACAATTTATGTCCTGTTACGGAATTTTTTATAAATTGATTTTTCATTAGAAAAGTTGTGTTAACAATACATAACAATACATAAGAGTTTCACTAGAATACTTTTCCTTCTCATAATCCCACTTAGAGTTTGTGATGTCGAAGAATCGTATAAGTGTGTAATACGAAAAAAGAAAATGTATATATAGAAAAAATTTTTTTATACACATTTTGCGTAAACTAAGTGAGTTCTGAACTATAACAATTGAGACTATCATTTCTAGATAAAAATTTCAAAATTATTATATTTAACGAAGGCTTCTTAATTTTGTAATGTTTGGGTCACAGTTTTGTAACAAAATAATATTTACGAAAATTTACTGTGATCCATTGAAACTCGAATAATAAGAGTTATACAAACTTTAAATAATTTTCTGATTCTGTCAGAAAAAAGCGTCAAAAATTGACATTTTGGTAGTTGAATATTAAAGAAAAATAATATTAAAATCTTAATAGATTACATAAATTTTCTTATTAAAAGTTTTTCAATCTCAATTCATCACGTTTCATAAGCTAAGACGAACCAATATAAAAAAAATTCGTTCATTGAGACCAGTTTGTAGTGTTTTATTGCCATAAATCATAAAATTCACTGATCCTTACAGTGTTTCAGTTTAAATGGTTTTATATATATATATTTGTGCCTTTTTATGTCTTTCACGAATGAAATGAATGCTGGGTATAATAACATCAATACATTTATAATACTCCTTAAAAAGTTTATAATAATACTTATATCTTGATTGTTATATAGATTGATAAAAAAAAACAAACAAATAAAGTTTATGAACATAACAGGAAATTAGATTTTGTAAAGAAAATTTCATATCATATAAAAAATCTTGTATTTCTATAATGTTTACTCAAAACAGTAAATTAATTATAATACATTATCTTCTTCATTTTTATTTTAGATATAATGAAAGCCTTTTTATAACACGCTTATTTTTAAGATTTATATCTTTTTTTTATTGTATTTTTTTGTTTGTTTTATTTTTGTTTGTAATTTTTGTAAAATTACGATTCTAGGTAGGTCCCATAAAACTAGGTTAACATATAACTATTGTGTTATAAAATACACACAATTCAACTTGAATATGTAGGTAAATAAATAATAAGCCAAAAGAGTAAGATAAAAACTTGATGTTTATATAAAATAAAACTAAGAATAATTAAAATCCATTTGTAAAATATATTATAATACAAAAAGTATTTTCTACCCGGCTACGGCAAAGTTAAAAGGTAATGTTTTACAAGTCTATGCATGTATAAATTTTCTGTTTCAGTTCACTTTATGTTTTACCAGTTTATTGGTTGCGATTTTCGATTTTCCTTTAAAAATGAAGTTCATGAATAATCTTTAGTGACACAATTTACTCTACTTATATCAACCTGTACCGCACATATACATACAAAATTTCATTAAAATCAGATAAACCAGTAACAGATCGTATACGTAGATTGATCTCGAATCCACCACGAGACTAGTATCGATATCATATCTTCCTCGAAAATATCAGTAACATTTTGGTTGCCTGTCATCTATCCGCATATTGCACTACAGAAACCATAATACTTGACAATTTAAATTAATTAACCATCACACTAAGATGTAGTACATTTATTTGATTAGTTCAGATGACCAATCGTTAATCAGTTAAGCTAGTCATTCAATTCAGCATGCAGGAAATATGTATACATTGATAATATAGGTGGTATATGTTATACAAACAGTGGATATCTATTGAGAAGCATGTCATAACATGATTAACAAAATGTCCATCAATCAAATGTTAAATAATATCAATCAATATTATTACTACTACAAACAATATAGGTTTGTAATATCTATACATTATATTTGTTTTAAACGGTTTTTTTTAAATCTTTTTAAAATAATCAATAAACATTGTTGAATACAGTATGAATGAATAGAAAGAAGTAATAAAAACCCGTTTTTTAAAGTATCATTTATAATTAATTAAAACAAGTTAAAATAAACAAAATAAATTGTCTAAATAGTTGAAAACTGATTGAGTTTTTAATTATAAACATTAATGAAATATAGTATGGGAGTACATACAACTATTTACTGTTAATTATAATTAATGTTACTATTGCATCAAGTATAATACATATTATTATTATATAATATGTATTATAATTAATTATAATACATATTATTATATAATACCAATGTATTATAATTAAACCAGCAACAGTTAATACATCAGGATTAAGACCAGGAATAGAACTACATACGTTGTATTTGAATTGACGCTGGAATTGATGCAAATCTAAAGGGTTAATGATAAAATGTCTAACACAAAAGTTCCCTTGCTATAAAGGAACAAGCCTATATTTTTTATATCATTTGACCGACTTTGCTCTTACTCGAATTTAAACTCACCTTATATGTCAGTAATAGACTATCAAATTTCGCATATCTTTTTTGATTTCGTTTTCGATGACTTTTTTGGTTTTGTGATGACATATTTTCACTCACGGGTGCAAAAACTTTGTTACTGCCTGCAAAATTTAAAATAATAAAAATGGCCATGTATGTCTATATGGGATTCTTTTGATCATTTAGAACAATGAAAATTGGGAAGATGTTACCTGCAATAACTAGAAGTTTGAAGGATCGAAGAATTATCAAAGATCATTTTAACGGGGATTTTATTATATTTCATAGACAAGAGTATATTTTCATCTAAATAACTTCATCTAAACTCAAAATAACACTTACTGATCGGTTACGAAATCTTATAAATTAGTATAGGTACAAGGGTCATGTATTTTGGTGGGATAAAATTAAAAAAATCTTCCGATAAAAAGTTTTTCATAAATAGTAATTTTTGTCTTATTTTTATACGAGAAAGAATTTTGAAAGACTTAAGAAATCAAATAATATTGAATTACACGCACTTTATGTCAATCACGAATACTCGGGTGTCAATTTATAAGCATATTTTTTATTTTAATCAAAATAATGCTTAGTGTTATATGGATTCAATTCACTGACATTCCCTATACACACCTCTTGTGATAGCTTTTATAATATAGTTCAATTTATCCTTGAAATTGATATTTAAATGACATTCATATGTCAATTTCAAATATATTGGAAAAACATAAAAATTTAAATACACATTTATTTGAATTCAAGCTTTTTTTTTTTTTTTTAAATACATCAACCAAAAAGTATTTGCGTAAAATTAATGAATTTTCTCTTAAGAATAAATAAAAATAAATTGATTATCTTTAAATCGTCGTGTATCACAAGTTTAGTGACTGTTTACTTTCTAAACTACTTCACATTACTTGCCATAAGCCCCTAATTTGCTAGGTAGAATTTCGTAATATTTCAATCAAGTATGATTTCATCGTTGAGTTTAGAGTCAATCTTTAATAACAGTTATTCTAGAACTCAAACTGCTTCATAACTGTATTGCAACTGTTTATTACTAATTTAATTAACAGTTAGTAAACAGTTTTTATAATTTTTTAATTCACTTTACGAATAAACGTGAGCTATTGTTTTTGTATGTAAAAATAGTTAGAGCTTAGGGCTTGCAATTTATAAAATACATAAGTCTTTATAAATAATGTTGTGTCCTGACATTAAAAATTGTAGCAATCTTGTTGGTTTAGTGAAAATATAACGAGAAGCATTAAGTTTTGAGCTAATCAAACCAGCCACGTATTTGAAAAATATAATAATTTAATGCTTCTATTTAATTCAATATATTAATTATTATTTATTTTAATTTAGTAATATGTTATTATTTTGAAGAATTCTTGAATCACATTTTACTCCAGAGTTAAGTTATATTTAGGTGGTCCTTCGTACAACTTTAGTTGTGTACATAACAAATATTCTTTAAAGGAACTTCGTTTAATTAATGCCATTTTTCGTGACCAGTTTTTATTTTCTTTGCATTGAATTTTTATTATATAAATAACAGATAAAATCAAATTAAAAACAAACAAAAACATTTCTTTTATGAGAATTTTATTAGTACTTTGTCGTTTAAAGTATGCTATTCATAAGGTCTACTCAAATCATTTTTTTTTAATGAAACTAGTTTTAATTTATAAGGTTCTGTATTTCCCAAATCATGGACAGTATATAAATTTTGAAATCGTCGTATGACAAATCGTAGTATTTAAGGTTACGTTAACAAGTTATTAAGTCAGGAGTACTGAGTATGAATGTTTATTAAAACTATTTCATAAATCTATACCAAATTTTAAAAATTAATATAAAAATCATAGTATTGGTATTAACTCTCAGCCATATTTAATGTTTTATTTATTCATAAATTAAAATATCAAAATGTGAAAATGTTAGTGATAAATTAATCATTAGAGAATAATTACTCAAATATTAAACATTCGGAGGTTGCCGTCTAAAAACTAATATTTTGTTATATTTAATAGTTATTGAATAATTTATTTATAATATTAGAAATACAGGATACCTTTAAATACACGAAACTTATAATCCAAATAAACCATGATGGATGGACTTGATATTTGGCGAATGAAACAATAAGTTTTATAGAGATTTTTTATGTATTGAAATTTCAATTAAAGGATCTTCTGTTATACCAAGGACTATCTTATTGGTTTAGACATTTCGTTCGAAATAATTCTTGCATTTGAAAGAAAAAAACGGATAAGCAATGCAAATGAAGCTTGCTCGTACAAGTTTTAATTACACAAACTCGAGCAATAGAATGCACCCAATGAGAAAATTTTGCAGAGGTCGCATCTTCCACCAGCCAAAAATAAATAGTAGACCTAAAAATGAGCCTTAAGTTCTGAACAAAATCATTAACTTGGGTCCCGTGTGTCCGTTGTCCATCTATGAAAAGAAGCAACTTTTACTAAAATAGTTTAATAAATTTGATAAAATTTCAGATAGTCAGTTTAAATATTCATCCTCAAGCATAATCTGTATAGAGAGTATACTCAGACTATATAGACAACTAGCTCTGTTAGTGATTATCTTAATATATTTATGAATTGATATCAATAATAGTTATCAAAATTCAAATTGAAACGTGGCCATATTATGTTTTATAATATAGTTTTAAAATATCCATTAATCTCTCATGAGATAAATAATACACTATAAAGACTTTTGCAAGTAAAAAATACATAAAGAAAAAAAATTCATACACAAACTAGAAACAAGTTTCCATTATATATTTCATTTGACTTACTCAATTTTTTTCAAACAAGTATTCAGTAAAGAAAAAAGAGAGAAAATAGAAAACTTTTTATAACATCTTTATATACATAATTGGAAATGAGATATGAAAAATATTCAAATCTAATTTTTTTATTATAACCTTCCTGTGGTTGAAAATAATACAGTTTTACAATAACAAAGTAAATAATACATATATATGTGTTGCTATGAAAAATAACCCAAGCTCTAACTCAAAAAAGGCTTAATTTACTGCAAAGTCATGTCTACCTAAAGATATCCTGAATGAGATTCTCTTTAAAAGGTTATTTTCGTTTTTCACAAAGAAAAAAAAAATCAAAAATCAAAAAATTCAGGGTATCTGAAATGAAACGTCTTCAGTTACTGAGTGCTCTCAGATCAAAACGAAACTTTTTATGGTCATTAAAAAAGGAGATATCTTACTTTGTTTGGAGAAAATCCCATAAAGAGATGAATGTCCATGCGTTTCTGTACTCCATCCCATTCAATTTGAGTGTCTAATAGGTTAAATGAAACCCTCTTTCTTCATTATAACTGAAGATATTTGGATACAAAACTATCGCAATAATTGGAGAAAGAAATTAATGCTATATTATTTGGCCTAAGAACACTTAGTTACACAATACCTATCATTTGAGCTAATAAAAATTGAAATTATATGGGTTGAAAATTGCTGAGAGCAGAACACTTACTGAGCAACTTTTTGTATGTGATTTGGATGATTAATAATTCCAGGTTTGTTTGTAAAATGTCACAGTTGTTTAAAATTTAAGATTAAAATCTAAGCTATTAAATTTTTATCATCAATTAATGTTACGGAGCAGAACACAGATCCACTAGTTTCTTACTAATTTGTATAACTGACTAATATTTGCATTTGAATTACAAAAACATGAAATTAATATAATGTTTTATTTTTCATATATTACGAACAATCTGTATATTATGTTAAAGTATATCATGGGAAATATCTAACGACAGTTGATAAACTTTTTTTTCTTATATGTTATTTTTCTTCTCTAAAGTCAAATGAACTTTATCACACTGAAATGAAACTTTTCCGTTGTCAGGAAATTTTTTTCTCTGTACCGTTCGTTTCAACGAATAAAGTCAGAAAGTTTTTAAACAACTCTATGTGGTTTATTTTCTATTAGAATACGCGCTATTATAAGATTTCCTTATTGTAATGAAGTTTTTAATATTAGATATCTTATTTTCATAATTTAGTCATTGGAATTAATTGAGTAACAACTGCATTTCAATATAATTATTTTGAATTCATAATCTTCGTCAAAATTGCCAATCCATAAATATATGGTCTTCACTGAGAACCAAATAAATATTTGTCTCTTAGATAGAAGGAAAATAGCACAATACCCTTTCCATCATTCTATCACATTTCTTTCTAAAACTTACCTTCATTTCATGCAATTTCATTTTTTCTATAACAGCCGTCTTTAAAGCGACGCTCGCGTACCCCGAGGTACCACACTTATCTTTCCAAAAATTATCCTCTATTTAACATTAACTATTATCTTTTTATTGTTGACAATCTTGTATGAAACCACCTTATCTTTCCAAAAATTATCCTATATTAAAAATTAACTATTGTCTTTTTATTGTTTACAATCCTGTATATTGTTGACAATATTTTAATTTTAATGAGTTATTTTGTGATTTGGACAAATCTTGAAAGTCATAAGTTGTTTAATTTTTTTTTTTTTTTAGCTGATTTGGCTTGTTTGTAAAAAGAAAGAGAACAACTTGGTTGACTAATTTTAGAATTTTAGACCGTGGAATACAATTGTTGTTTTACGCTTGATTGACTAATTTTATTAAAATCGCTCGAAATCGGTCCGAGAAAGTGGCAAACTTGACACTTTTGTAGCAGGAACTGGTGTAAGCATTCAGTGTCATAAATGAATTAGTTTTCATAAATAAAAATAGTTAAAATAAAAGCCAAAAACTCATGTTCCAATCACTACTGGTAAACATACGGAAAAACAAAAATAGTTGTCACAATATTGAAATAGTCATCCATCAATTGATTAGGTACACATTAAATAGAATTTTCATTTTATTTACATAGAGTTTTTCTCCACAATATAATCCATTTAAAACCAAATTTATTTAAGTGTGATCTGTCAATTATCCTTTAGTAGTGACCTATATAAACTGCTTTACATGTAGGTGTGTAACTATCTACCTTAAAATTCGACCAAAAACTCTTTCACAGTATAATATATTTTATAGTATTCATATGTAATTTTCGAAGTAACTCACTTAGGGTAAAGAGTGAATAATTGTGAAGGAATTAAGATGATATCATAAAGATAATATAGTTCATCATCAGTAGATTATCAGTCCAGGCAGGGCCTTGGTCTTTCTCAGAAGTATGTTCCAAGATGCTTTATCAGAGGCAATTGTGGACCAATATCTGACATTGAAGATGTTAAAGTCAGTTTCTTAATTGTGTCAAGAGTGGAAGTTGTTATTAAGATTTCCAACACTTCCAAATGGAATAGTAAAAAGAACATTACTAACAAATCGTCGGTTCAGATTTCTGACTGTATGGTCGAACGTACTACATACATAGGCTACTAAAAACATATCCTATCCTTTTGGTTTTACCGTAGTCGGGTAAAAAAAGAACCAAGACAACATTTTTATTTTTAAAATATGTATAGCCCTACTATACCCTACATACACATGCTAACTAATACACATATTTATTTGAATGTATAATAAAACAACGATCAAATGAATGATTTATAAAGCCATATAGTTAAGAACTCGAATACCAAGTCGAACATTAGTTTGTTTGGTCTGAATTCGGAAAACATAGATAACTAATAGTATCAATGGGTGGGTATTCCAAAGTGTTCTACATAAAACGTTCAGAGATGAATGTTGTAAAAGAAGATAATTTTCATACTGAATATTTGTCTTTCAATAACCATATCGTTGAAAAACACATTTTTCTTGTTTGGGTTACATAATAATATCTAATTAATTACTTTGTATTAAAGACAAAGTACAACCTTCAAACACTCAAACAAATTGTCATATGAAACTGAGATTTTGAAGATAATTTAAATCAAACTGCTAGATTTTAGAAATCTAAAAAAAAAATTTAATTTTTATTGTGGTTTTTTTGAAATAACTTCTAAACGGCTCTATCGATCAACTCCAAAAACTCTTAACCATAAAAATTTGGAGTGATAAAATGGTTCTACATTATTAAAACTATATGTGAGTATTTATTTGGTACGCATAGCGCTAATTCATTTTACACTTATACTGAATGGGTTTAAATAGTGAATTACTATACTGTTTCAACAAAAAACAAAAAAAACCCAACTTTCTGATTTTGACGATTCGATTTATGTGTCGTACATACAATGTGAAATTTATGTATCAAATGAAAGCCGTTCTAAATCCTGTAGGGATTTTATATATAAATCGTAATATTATTTTGTTAGTTTTCTACGAATTAGGTATGTGAATACAAATCCATCAATATGATTTTATAACATAAAATGAAAGTTTCTTTTATCTATATCCTTTTGATGTATTATTATAAATTTAATATAAATAATTTTTGTTATTTAAATAAGGTACGAACACAATACTTTTATTATCAAAGTAGAATTGAATACCTTCAAAATATTATTTTATGATTTTACTCAAAAGTCTAAAAATTGAAAAACTTTCAATTTTCAGTAAATGATTTCAGTAGATGATATAAAGATGGCTGTTTTAATTGAATTATTCGGAAAGATAATTAATTACTCTTGATATATGAGTGTATATTAAATTAAATTTAACATTTGTAACGTTGTAGAATTTGAAACAATAGCGAAATTATTGTCAAGGTGTTCATAGAATTATCTATCCAGATGTTATTTGTTACATCTATTTCAAAATCACTTATTTTTGCTTCTCAACAATTATGAACAACTTCTCAACACGTAAAGATAACAACTAGTATTAATTGTTTAGAAAAAACTTTTACCTTAAAAACCCAATGGGAAAACCCATTAACCGATGTTTACTGACTTTTTTCACGTGCTGCTAGTAGCCTACGTATTAGCATTAAATATTATAAAATTAATAATTGGATTGGTCATCACTCCTCTACGACAATCTCCACCGGACTTACTCTATACAGTATAATTTCATCGATTATCTCATTATGTTTATTATTTATTTAAATAATATTCACGTACATAATATTAGATTACCATAGAAATTTATTACCAAATTGGTTTTATTTATGAATATCAATTTAACTAGTATCTATTATATATGATAAATGAAAATATTATATAATTATATTTTATAAAGATATGCATTAGAACGTAATTCTTATAGATGAGTCAATTATGTGCATCGGTCTGAAACCTTTGTCAACATATTTAAAAGCAAAAAATATGTTTACGTCTTTGATATGATTTTAAGTACAGTAACATTAAACCAGAGTTGAGACATTGGATCATTAGTATCGGGTGCTGACAATTGTTACCAATGGTTTTCCATTTGGATTGCTCAAAGCAAATACTGGTATATTGCCTTATATAGTCAGCCATAGCTGCAGACTTTTCCCTTCTCTTCATATGCTCCATCCTATTTTTCTACTTATTTTATATTGTTTAAAATAAATGACAAAACAAATAGTCAAGACCAAACCATACATTTTTATTTAAAGCTGTACGCTGTATATTGTGCTATTGCTTATGATATAGTTTTTGTAAGATGATGTCTCAAATTGACTCTCCTATTGTTATAGTTGTGGTTAAGATTTTTCCGTTGATTGCATGATAGATATAAATATATCATATTATCTATTTGAAATGATAAAATAAATATTATGGTAATTTAATTATATATTTATTTATAAAGTTTATTGTTTTTACTTTAAACAGGGAACATAGATGTTACTTTTTTTAATAAAACAACAAGTAACATCTATGTTCCCTGTTTAAAGTGCGGCTAGAAATATCTCAAACTATGTTTAATTTCCTAATATTTCAAAAATAAGCATGTATTTTAATATTAAAAATTTTAACACGAAAAGTTACTGTGTTTGGTTTTTACTCACTAGATTTTAACATTTAAAGGTCACTTTTTATTCGAAATGAGACTTTTGATATGATATAATTTTGCGTAAAAGTAATTAACGTAATAATGGGAGAGGAGCCTAAGCGTATAGGGTAGCCGATCAGAATAGTAAAAATAAAAAAATCAATAGTTCGATTTAACGAGAGCGTCAGATAAATATAATGTCGTTTGATTACGTTTTGAAAATTATAAGTTCATTTTACTAATTTGACGTTTTGAGCGTGACACAAAACAATGGTAGTGACACGACACCTGTGTCACGCTCAAATCGTCAGATTAGTAAAGTGTATTTATTCATAAGTAAACAAAGTCGTTCAGGCTCCTATAAACGACTTACATGATAATTGAGTAGTTTACATTTTCTTGAGTTTTAAATTTTATTCCACACTTTCCAAACTTAAATATCATAAAAGAATTTTCTAATTCTAAATAGTAAGCTCGCCAACCAACATCATCTTGTTTTATCATTTGTATTTTCAACGGGTTTTATAGAATAATCAAATAAAGCTATTAAAACTATACCATTAAATTTACAAAAATTATGTAAATTTGTTCTAATTTATTTACATATATAAATCATAATGCCATTTTACAAATTTTTTCATGATAAATATATGATTTATTAAATTTAAACATTCGTTCATGGCCCGTGAGCCATACACATATAAAAGTTCAATGGATCAAATACATCAACAATCGTTTGAGTGTGCGCACTATTAGTATAGATCTAACGGTAGAAAACTATGAAATTGGTCAATTATGAATGCATGTATGTTACTTCCTTTGACGCCATTCAGCATCGTCTTACTTTATAAGATAGGGAACCAAATTTGTACCAAAATAATGGTGTCGACGAGTAGAATAAACCATCAAAGTGTTGAACATCGATCAGTTTGTAGACCGCTATCATGTTTCAAACTCTGTACTGGATATTTTTTCATAAGGAGATCGTACAGGTGGTAGCAGAAACTGATGTTGATTGACGTAAGAAACTTTTATCTCACTCGTCGGAACCCTTCTTTGGCAGAAATTTGGTTCATGTATCGTATAAAATGGCGCTCGAAAATAAACGAGTAATAATAAGCATGGAAAAAAATTTTGACAATTTGTCGACCTTAAAGTCTCTTATACAACTTTCATACGACGCGTTCTCGAGACATCATTGGCCCAGGTGAATGACAACACTAAATTATTATTATTATTTACGTTTTGATTTGTTATTTGTTGTTCATACGAATTCATTATTTTCTTTGATCTACACGAAATTAAATGACATGAATTTAATATAAAGTTTAATTAATTTTTCTGCGAAAAATTTATAACTCTATCTGTATTCATTACAAAGTGTTTCAGTTTGAGTGTTACCTACCAATATGAAGTAGAGATCAAGGAGAATTTTAGATTTTGATATTAATAGAATGAAGTGTCAATTATTTTTATAAATTCAAATATCAAGTCAAGAAAAATTTCTGTAAAGATATCGAAGTCGACAAAACGGATATATATTCAAAACAAATAACTCAAAAATTGAAATGAAATGAAATTTGAAATGAATAATCCAAACAAAGAAAAGACTGTTTCGTTTTACACGAAAAACCATTTCTAAATATAAAACAAAATTTTGATTTTTACATTATTTTCAATATACATACGATAGTCATCATATACAATTTTATACCATGATTTTCACCTTTATTATCGCAGGTGGACTCATCTTCCGAAAATAATTCCGATAATGTGTCATTAACAAATATAAAACCAAGAAGTCGTGATGCCTGATTCTAAATAGACAATTGCTTCCCTGGATGAAAACAACAACTTTACACTCAAAATATATTTCGTTGGTGAATTTAAAATATAACTGAAAGAGGTGTTTGGATTCATTGGAATTCTTATTGAACTTGTGTGTGTGTGTTTGACAATTACGTCGATTTAATTCTTGGAATTTATTAAAAAAATTCCATCATAAACAAACAGCATTTTGAACTCCTAGTTTTTAATTTAAAATCTATGCTATTTATAGAACAATACTGCAAATTTTTATTTAGTTGATGAATCTAAAAATTGTATTATATTTATAGTGTATTTATTTTAAAATCAGAATACGTGACTTGAAGTTACTATTTCAAAATGAATCGACACTTGAATGTTATATTTATTCCCATATTATATATATATTGTATGTGATGGGATATGATCTAGACGAAATAATATCCGGATTATATTTTCGGTATAACTGATAAACTTGTTTAGATGATAGTATTGTTTTTCTAATATTAATGAGAAAATAAATCTTCATTATATTATATTCAAAATAATATCTCTATGAATATTTACAAGATGATAAGAAATGAATATTTTAAGAACTATACTAAAAAAAATATCCAATTACAGTTTATTAAAAATGTAACAATTATTTATACTTTTAAAACTATAATTTATGAGACCGTTATAAAACGTTATCTTTCTATATATACGTGAAGAAAAATCTTTGTACCCCTGTTTAAGAAAAATTCTCGGACGGAGTATGAAATTTGGCATACTTATAGTTTATATAGACAAGGACTGGAGAATGCTAATAATTTTTTTGAAATTATGCAAAAAAAATATATTAAATCAATATATTTAACCTTACACAAACTGTGACACACAAATATAAGAGGTGCGGGACTGCTCTATATATAATATAATACCTAGTAAAAGCACAATTGACAATTGAATTAACTTATTGAACCTGATATTATATATTTTTGTACTGCAGCTGGAAAGCACCGAGTACCTGCTAGTTTTATAATAAAGTATATACTGATTTTGGCAACAAAATACTATAATAGAATTTATATATATTTATCATAATAAATCATCAAATACTAGATTTATTCATTTGAATCCATTTTCCATTAAAATATACATTTATATCATAAATTAATATGAGATGTGAGAGGAAAGCAAAAAAATGGTTATAAAAATGAATATCCTAAAATATGTTGACACTTGATATAATTCTCAATTTTAATCATATAGATAAACCTATGTTAATCCTCGATCCCGGATCACAAAATTATTCGAAAGATATCCAAAAATTTAATGCTATTCAAGTTCTAATTATTTCTTTTTCGGATTTTTATGCTCCAACCGATTAGGAGAAAACAATATTTCAAGAGCGGGGTGGGCAGGTTTACGTTTATATAACCAACCCATTTCAAATGTCTTTTCCTCCTAAATGATTGGAGCATGAAGATTCAAAATATAGCATAGAATTGGCACTAAATGTATAAAAAATGTTTGAAATTTTGATATTTTTATTGTTTTTATGCATATTTATTCTATTCGTAAACGTTTGCCTAGCTTTTTTTCCGATTAATACCTAATCTTCTCGTTCATTCTGATATACACTTACGCACTATGTATTGATGTGAAGAGTTACATAACATTTTTGTTTTCGCTACAGTTTGTACCTAAAAATATATCAGATTATTGTACGTTATAAAATTTATATAAACGTTTCTGACATTTTGTAAGAGGTCACGTTTTGAGTATTTTTCGAAGTCGAAAATTTATTATATAAATTAATTTTAAGAAATCATATATCAGATTTGAGGATGATAAATTCGGTCGAATAAGACAATAATATTTTGATAAACGTGTTATTTTAAAATTACCATTGATACTTGAAAGTATAAATTTTGTCAATGTATGAACATACATTTTAATATTGTACATTTTTCTTTAATTGTAAATCTTTATTTTCTATTTCTTGAAATTTTAAATATTTTTAAAATACATAACATAATTTTCTATGTTTTTGAAAGTAATTTTGAATAACAATGGAAACAGTAGTTAATTATTCTATATTTAACAAGCGTTATTTATATTTTATTGATATGTGATTATAATGGCCTTCTATTGTTTTCTCTTTTCAACAAGGTTTCATTAATATTTACCATGAGAAAAGTCTTCATAAAAGGTAAATGACCAAATGTTTAAAAGCTTTGAGTTTATCCTAGAAACATCATTTTATTTTTATAAAAAAAATTTAACGGATTTTAAGTGACATTTCCAGACACGCTGATCTTTAGCAAAGAATAAAATAATTGTAGCATTAACTATGATTATTGTACAGAATACAAAAAGTATTTTGATCCCAAATACATGGTGCTATGATATATGATCCATGCAGTAGTATCGACAAAGTGGTTCTCTATATAGAATTTTTATACCTACTTCCATAAGCTCCGATTTAATTGAAAATATGAATATTAACATTTGAAAACTTATTTGTTTAAACTGTTATTTCACCTTTGTTCGTATAACTTTTTCTTTATTTTCTCGAATAATGGACAGAGAAAGAAACATTGGTAACAACCACTTATGATAGTTACTTTTTAATGACTTGAATGAAAAAAACAAAACAACTACATTGGTAACATTGCACAACTTTGTACAAACTTCATTCTTATTCTTGTTTCTATTTTGATTTTTAATATAAAATTATTATTATGTTTATTGTTATGATTATATGCATACTATAAAAATGAATATGCAAAACATTTTCCTTATGTTAAGTAATTTAACTATTTCTTAATGTACCGTCTATTTATTTATTTATTTTATAATAAATGTAGCGTGTGATTTTATAAGATTGAAGATAAATGACAAAAAATAACATGTATTATTTGAGAAAAATGAAAAAATGTTTAATTTGCGATTCAATTCACAATTAACTGAAAATTTGAATTATGAAATTGAACTGAAAATTTTAATAATGAATTAAAAAATAATATTTTGAGTGTTGGAAAAAAATTACAAGAAACTTTAACATCAAAGTAAGTATAGCGTAAGTTTATGAGAAAGAAGCTGAAATGTTTTTTACGTTCGATTTAACATTTATTAAATTAACTTCTAATTTACTAGTGAAGTTTAGTAATAGACAGCACGACATAGAAATATTATTCCAAAATAAAGTTACATTATTATTAATGTTATTAACATCTTTAAGTAAATAAATACATTAACAATAGACATTAAGAATGTAATAAGCTTTTAAATGAATGTATTAAAATATAATTATTTGATATACACATGCTTGTTACCTGTGTAAACGTAATAAGATACAAGTTTCTATGGTACTAGTAAAGTATATATTGCAGTGATTCTATAGAATCCCTTATAATTTTATATAATATTATTAATTGTTTACTTACTTTGCAGAATATTCTAGTAAATGGTTAGTTTAGCATCAAAGAGAAAATATTACAAATAACTTTGGTTGTTTGGCTTTCACAAAATATTTGCTGTTTTAAGGAAAACATTTTTATGCTGTTCAAATAAGTTCATTTACTCCGAAGTGGAAATAAAGTATGAATTCTGTACCCTTAAATCAAATCAAATCAAAATAAATTAGATAAGAGTGGTCATATTGTTATAATTATAAGGTGAATTTGATGGGCCACGTCATTACAACTATTCGATAAAGTAAATTATCGCCTTTATAAACAAAAATAAAGTTGAAAAGTTTAATCATTCAAGTTCTATCAATTCGATAACAATAATAATATAACATATCACCTTACGCAAAAGCCCATAGGCCTAAGCCTTCAAATGTCAGGTTTACATACGCATGGATTTCGAGTTTAGTAATTTAAACATCCACGACAATACAAGGGTATTCATAAGTCATTTTGGTTTTCGAGATGAAAACTAGAACATTTCAATCAAACAGTTAAGGATAGGAAATGCATCAAATTATCTTTTTCATTTCAACATTTTCTATTCATTACACGTTAACATCTATTTCCCAACAGCTCATAATAATTATTGATTGTTTTAACTAACTGGTCTAACAAAAGCATTCAAGGTCAACAACAGTACACCATAATAACATCTACATGAATATATTTTGTAGATATATTTATTTATGTCTTATATATATATGTATATGTTCTCCACACTGTTCCGGTACCAAGAAGCACCAGGAAAATTACAAATTCTACCCACAAACACAAGAATAATTTAGATATTGGAACTGAAAATGCTTTAAACATGTTATCGCTTGTGTGTTGTGTCTTGTTCCTTTTTGTATATCATATATAGAATATAATATGGAATAAGTTTTAAACAGTTGTTTTGGGATTCACTTACTGTCTCTGTTACTATGAAACTGTTAACAGCCATTTTATAAAATTAACTTTTAACGAAGAATATTAATTTTAGTGTTTGTTCGAACTTTGTTATTTAATTTATGGTATACAATGATTGTTTTACAAAGTTAAGCAGAAAATGAAAAACAATCAAGCAAATAGAATGTTCTTATACAATTGTTTAGTTTTTACTGACTTTAGATAGTGTTGTGTAGGTCATTTTTTTAAAAAGGAGTGGCCATATTTATAATGGAGTAAAATAAGGGAATGAAGTTCAACCCATGCAAAACTTTAAAACTTAAAACCAAGTTAACTCACATCATAATCTTTACTTCTTTGCCACCGTGCTTTTCGAATGGAATAACTTTCGTTTATTAATTATATAATCTAAACATACCATTATTGAGCAACAACGCACTAATCTAAACATCCTTCACCTCAATTGACCATCTGTAAGCGTTTTTTATTTCATTTTGCCAGTATTTGACTTCTCGGCTCTTTCTTCGGTATCAAAGACACAATGTTAGAAAATTTTTTGTCATATCGATTGACCGTCTGTTATTCGGGCTATGATTCCCACTTGAAGACCAAAATCATTTTTAAATATTTCTGGGTGTTTGTGTTCTTTGTTTCAATTCCTATTGAGACAAATTCAGTTTATAAAAATATTATCAAATTTTTAATTTTGGTATCTCACATCAGCCGGACAACCATGATGACCAAGTGTTTATTTTTAAATATTATCTCAAATCAATGAGATATTTTTCGGTAATTGCATTGATCACTACCGCTATTTACTCATACAACATAGATATTTACCCAACATAGATATTTACTCAACATACACATAGATATTTACCCAAAAGACTTTATTTGAGTCTACAGATCGTTAGGTATGTATACCAGACACATCGGTACATTCTGTCGTTTTGGAATGAGACACATATATAAAAACATACATTAAAAAATATAAATACAAATAATCCAGTCATAGTTTAATGGATAAAAAAAAAACCTATAATGACCATATTTTTGCAGTTGATAAAAGTGCATATCTAATTTATAATACTCACCTATGTCTTTTAACGATGTAATAAAATATAATTTTCCGTTTTATTTTTATTGTACAGTACTATCAGAGATGGATATCCTTATTTGCATCCGTACCCGCGGATATCCGTTATAATGTCACAGCCTTAGCACACTAGTTTTATAAAATGTTTCAAATCTATTAACAATTTTTAAAATAAATTTTTAAAGAGTTTTATTTTATGATTTCGTCTAAATTATTTGGGAACTGATCAGAAAAGCTTTCTACACTTGTTAACACAATTGGGTATTATAAAGTAGTGTTTACTTACGGTTTAAGTCTAGAGAAACTAAGAGACTACTTTAATCGACAAACTTTTAATATATCACGAAAACCACAAAGTTGTGGGCAAACAGTAAACAGTTTTAGGTAGACTAATGTGTTCCGATAGATTTTATGAATAGATAACGTATAATAATTATTATAAACGCGTTTATAAATTTTAGTTTATATATTATGTCATTCTACCACTACCATTTAAGATATGTAGAATAATTCATTGCATATTTAACATTTTCATTTGAGGTTTAACACAGTAATGGTTGAAGACTTTCACAATTTTGTACTTTTCAAAAGTTATTGTGGTTTATGTATTAATTCAAAATACGATTAGTTATTTATGATTACTAATAAATTCTACATAAGTCATTAATATTTTGGAAATAATTTATTTTAAACTAAATTTTTTTAAAATTTATGCTTGGCGAATTTTGTTTAAGAATTATAGTTCATAATAGGGAGGAATTTGTGCTCATGTTAAAACGAAATATGCATCATATAATTTCCGTTGGTCAGTTAAATTTCAAAATATAAAAATATTCTTGTAGATAAAACGCTCGGCAAAGGGTGTGGCGAAAAAAAAAAATATCAAAAGATACCAATTTTGAGCCTTTCTGCCTTGAAACGAGGATAATATGAAATTCAAAAGGAAAAAAAAATTGTATTAAGTGGTGAGTGAACTAATTTTTGGTAATATATCCGAATAAAACCGTTGCTTTTTATAACACAAATACTTCTAGAAATTCAAACGATCTATTCATAAACACCCACATACATTGATCTACATTATTCTTTTGTATAGTTTTGTCTCATATACATTTTTCACGAAAAACTTTTGTATTAAATTCTCATATTACTTTCAGATATGTCTAAAGAAGGTTGTACACTTTAATTTAAGTAAAAAATGAAACGTGAAGACACGTCTGAAAAAATAAATATCTAGTTTCTTTATTTTTTTTTTTTATAATATTCAATATTATATTATCAATTACCTTGTACAAATTTTACTTCCTAGCTATATCAATTGATATCGAAATTATTTTCCTACTGAAAAAAATTCTTTTATTCTATCAAAATTTTTGTAAGTTCCATTATGTGCTCGTCTTTCATTCTGTGACACTCATTCAAATAAAGGAATACTGCTCCAAAACTAGGAAACGAATATTCATAACATAGTTGGAAACGATAAATAATAGCGGCGGTGTTTGGAATGGATCCAATCAAGAAAAATCTCACCTAACATTTACTGTTCTGGATATAAAGCGCCCGGAATTTACCTCTTTTTTTTACTTAAATACCAATATCTCGTGACATCAGAGATTTAAATTTATGTAAATACGACCGTTTTCCTATTCAGTATTGATTTTTCTTAGAAAGGTTTGTTTCAGTCGTAGCTAAAATTTTACAAATGATGCACTTGAATGCTGAATAATTCTTATTTACACTTGCTTCGTAACTATCAGGAATATCCCTATGACCCAAAACCTCTATCAGCTGCATAGTCATTTTCAACAATTAATGAAAAAATAAACACATTTGCACAGGCAAAGAAAATCATACCATATCTCTGTGGGTACGCTAATCTCAACGAGACTAATACTAGTCTTTTCTACGTAACCGACTTAATTTCTTCACGCTAATGTCTATGAAGGTAAAAAATGTTTAAATAAACACTCACCTTTGTATTTTTTCCACTTTTTTTACTCTTTTGTTATCAGGACCAAAATAACAGAATATTAGCATTTTTACGGTTCGATCACCTCATCAAACACATTTTCAAGTACTATAATAATATCTACCACAATATCTAACTGATATTCACATCACAAATACCTATCTAGAACACTCTTTTACTATTCATTCAACTACCACTTTTTCATATTTTTAAAGAACTTGTCATCGTTATTATCTATCACCAACAGTTTTTAGAGAAGCATTGGAGATAATAATAATGTCGTGTTGATTCGTATACTTTAAGTGTTGTTATAATACATAGGTTATCTTTTTAAAGAATACATTATATCTAAATATAATGGTTTTTTTATGTATTATCAATGAACAATGAGCTTTTCCACAAAACTTTTATACTCTAATTGATGTGTTCATGCGATAAGTTCAAAAGTTTTTCCAACAGTAGGCCATCTGGGACACAATTAAAAATAATTCATATAATATTATATAGGTATATATATTTACATATGACAGCTTACAAAATAAAACATTGTAATTTAATGGTTATTTATCCAAAAAAAGTTTCAAAAATTTTATTTGACCTTAAAAACTGGTAAGCTTTTTATAAAATGGGATAAAATATATTATGCATTTGTACAAATAGTGATCGAAGATTGATTAGAAAATAAGTGTTCTAAGTGCGACCTACAAAGTCCACACGACGATTCCCTAAATAACTTGTTTCTGAATCCGAATATACGTATTTTATTTATTGATTTTTTCATCTTCAAAAAAATAAGGTTTTTCCATATTTGTATACATTTTCCGATATTGTATACATTTAGTATTAGGATAAAATACAGACTATAATTTATTCAACAGCCTGGAAAATATTAATGAAAAGTTCATATACACAATGTGTTATGGCAAACAGTTCGTTTTGTGTTAAATTACGTTTGGAATGAGTGTAATCTTTATTATACATATAACAATAGAATTGTATGAATTTGTCACCCTGTAGTCCTGCCCGATCTAAAATGATTTTAAACCACCCTTAAATCTGATAAACTTGGATGAACTAAATGTCTGCCGACTTATTTTTACACACCATTATTTTACAGGATGAAATGCACTGATAATATGGCATCGTTAGTTAGTTTGCATAAACAAATTTTGGTTTATATGGCGATGAATATTACTGTATATAACCATATTATATAAAACAAAGCATCTGAAACTTTCAACAGTATTGTTTCATGAGACATTTCAATTAGATTATCCAGTCTGGTCACTACAGAAATAGAAACCCTATAGAATATATCGCGATAAATATTACTATACTTAATCTTAATATATAAATAAACTAATGTAAAATATCTGAAAATTGCACAATATCATGAAACACTTCTATTATATTATTCGGTCTGATCACTAGATAAATAGTAGCCTTATATAATATATCGCGATGAATTTTACTGTACTTATATAAATGATACAAAATATCTGAAATGTTGCTTAAACAAAGCATGTTCGTAAAAAATGACTTTACCCAAAAAAGTTCTTCTTCGAGGTGCTCTTAATAAAATAAGCTCATAATCATCATAATTGCAAGAATTATGTTTGCAGTTTCATTAAGGTATTTCATTACTAGTTTAATAAAAACCTTTCTATTTGAAATAATTAAAGTAGATGAAATATGAAATTTTATTCCTATTAAACTTGTAAATAAAGATGTTAAACCTTAGGTGATTTTCGACAAATTTATCAATTAAGTAACTATTTAAAAAATTTGTATTTGGGAGATACCGCTTTACACTAAATAATAATAAAAATGTTATGCTCTCAGCTCTTATGGTGTGTTCATAATGGATGAAGATGAAAGCGCCAACATTCGTTATTCGTTATTTCGTATGAATACCCCACTACAATAAAAAGCAGTGAGTTTTTTTATTATTTAATAATGAGAACTCTAGGATTCTTCGAATGAATTACGATTTTTGTCCCAATTTCCTAGATCAAATTATTTTGTGTTTTTATAAAAATTTATTTCGACTACAAAGTAGCCATCATCAGTATAAATTAGCTTGTTATAATGATTCTCTGAGGAGATGTAACTGGTTGCTAATTTGGTGACGGTTTGCATGTTCAATATCAATGGTTTCGGAACGTTACTTCTCAATAGTTTTGATGTTTTTTGATAAAACAAGAGTAATTAAGTTACTCCGATAAATTAAGTTAGCGATTTCATTCAGCTTCAAATATACACCGTGTGGACTTAAGTTTATTGAACATAAAAAAACAGGCGAAAAGTTCAAAATTTTTTGTTCGCTGTTTATGGGGTTTCTTGTATAATTGAGGTCTAAAAATTTCAAAAATAATATTTATTTTACGATCGGTCGACTAATTTTTGAGATATTGCATGAAATACAACCGATAAATCGGCCTCTGGATCGGATTTTTAGCAATATCTCAGAAACTACTAGTCCAATAGTAAAATAGATATTATTTTTGAAATCTGCGGCTTAAAATTACCCTAGAATATGTATTTCATCCAAATCAGTGGCAAAAAATTTTTCCCAATTTTTTCGACTTTTTCAAATTTTTTTTAATCCAATATCGAGAAAAACCATGTTTATAAGTATATTTTGACTCGTAGATTTCAAAAATAACATCTATTTAACGATCGATTGCTTAATTTTTGATATGTGTATACATTCGATCTAAAGGTCGATTAAGCTTAAATTTTATTATCGTGTTTTATATATTCAAAATTAGTTTTAGATATACATAAAAGAGAGAAGAAAAAATTCATCAAAAAATCTTTGTTTACAGTTTTTGTTTAAAATTTTTTTCATAAGTTATTAATATTTGCCAGAATTTCAGCTTTAATTTAGCTTTAAATAAACGCATTTTAAAAAATACAAATAAAAATTATCCTGTAAAGATTTGCCTAGCCTGGCATTGTTCTATTTCACGAGACCTACATAATATTGGATCCCATGAAAAAACGACAAGTTTGCAGATTTTAATTGATTTTTTGTTATAATAACAAGAAGATATGGTGTATATAAGTTCAAACACAAAATACTAAAGACATTTTGGCCAAATATCTGTGTTTCAAACCATGTTAGTAACATTTGAGTACATGTGTATTTATTCGTAAGTGAAATATCAAACAGAAATTTTTCAAATTTTTTATTTATTAAGGTGAATAGTAAAAGTTATACAATTTGATGAATTTTTAAAAAAATTTGAAATATACTTCTGTGTTTCACTTGAGAACATCTTAAAAATTGTAAGAAAAGCTCTTGAAATTTTTCTTAAATTCTTATGCATACATGTATAAAGTGTTGCCGCTATAAGTATGTACACAGACGCCCCTCGTTAGTAAGACATTAAATTATTATTATACTCTATACATTGAGAGTTTTTTATGTGTTCTTACTATAAATAGTATTTTTAGAATACCGTTCCATGAAATGGAATGTGTAATCCCCCGGATTGAAATGTAGATTGCAAGATTGCTGAATAGTAATAGTTGTTCATTATGTGCAATATATCGTTCAATAGAAACATATTGTGGTCAAAATTTCACAATACAGTTTTATTTTGTATTGGGAAAAATATGGTAATTGGGTTAATTGAATTCTTTATTTATTTAATTTTTATAGAACTATATATGAATGGTTTTAATATGAATTCGAGTTTCATGTACGAAATAAACCTTTGTTATGTACAAATAAATTATTCTAATTAAAATTATTTTACGTGTGGTTTTTCATATCTAAATTGACGCTATGCAAGGAAAAATACAAAATTTACAATCGTATCTATTAACGGTAAAAATCGAGAACGAAAATTTCTTCTAGGATGTATTGGATTGTATAGATCATTACCAGCTTTGTGGATCATTAAATGTAAAGAGTATTTTCATATTTTTCATTTTTTTCATATTAAAGGTTTTTCCAAAAATTTATCTATGCATTGTAATACCGTATACCATGAAAGATCATTCGTATTATCTAACCTATATGTATTTTTTCATTCTTGACTATTTTTCCCTAATGAGTTCTTTTTTTAACACTCTTACATTGTACAGAAGTTGTAAAGTACATTCTGAATATTCTATATGTTGTGTAAAACATATAATTTCACCATTATGTGTACACAAGGATTCAACATTTCTTTAATAATATTATATATGAAATAATGATATGACAAAATTTAAATATATTTAAAATTTGATTGATTATTGGACTTTAAAATTCGAGTGTGATTTTTAAAAATTTAGCTTGTAAGCTGCGGATAAGATTATTTTAAGATTAAATTCTACGATTCATAAAAGTGTCTTCCTAGCTTAAAAGAAATCCTTTATATTTTTCACACTAACCCTACAGACAGCATCGATTCGTTGAAAAAAAAACATCGTTCCCTACCTTGCAATAAAAAATTTTGGTATGTTTACCGTTTTAGTCTATAAAATAAATTCGTAAGGAATTACACATATTCCATTGTTCATTTCACATCTAATACAAAAGATTGCATGTCTCTATCATACATATGTCACATTTAATTGCCATTTATTTAATCAGATCACCCCGTAAAGCTAAAGCTACGAATTGGATAGAAAACTTAATATTTTAATATTGTTTAATATTTATAAAATTTACTTATTTTAAAATAGTAGTTTTATTTTTTCGATCAACATTGTACACCTTTTTCTTTTTTCTCTTAAGTCTTATATATAATAATCAACCATCAACGATCCAACACCAAACATTTATGTTCTATCTCTCTTATATCTCGTTCAAAACTTTCCCAAATAATCATAATCATCATAATCATCATCATTATAATCATAATAATCATAATATGTCATATTACTGCATATGAAAATAATAATATGTGTGAGAAAATAATTAAAAGTTTTCAAAACCATATTTGTTTATGTATTTATTATTTAGCAATCAAGCAAGAATATTTAATTACTTTCAACTCTGGTAGTGTTTTCGGTTCTTTAGCCCTGAAGTTTGTTTACTATTTCAAATCGTGAATTCAATTTCAAATTAGAATTTTATTGAAATTTTTCATACGTTTCATGTGAATTGACTAGTTTATATAAAATTACTTAAAATTACCCAATTCTATCTCTTATTAAATAATGATTCTAGTCTCCTAATTATAATAAAAACGTTTAAATTGATGACACTACGAGTAAAAATATGAACGATAGATAGCTCATTCTAGAATTTTGTGAGAAGAATAATTACATTTGTGAATGAACTAAAATTTGAAATAACGAAGAGTTCAGTTTAGCAAATATCTCCTGAATAAGTATTAACGCAATTATAATAAAGAGGAGAAATCTACAATATAAAGAGCGTTTATCACAACAGTTTAGCCTAATTTTTGACACTGTTAATTTAATGTAGAAGTTTTAACTATTTACCTTCATAGTTGAATTTTCGATTCTGATCATACAACAAAATGTTTTTTTCTATTTGAAATTGAGGCTACAATTAATCGATTAAATTCCAGAAGATTATATATACATTTGGTGTATTCGGGTAATCAAGCACAGCTATAAAGACACACTATTAACGTTAGCATGTTAGTGACGATGACGCGGTCATTCACGTTTGGTGACGTGAGCCCATAAGTTGACCTCCAGTCCAGTTGACGTGTATAGAAGAAGTATTCACTTCAAAAATTTAAATTAATTTTATCATTAAGGGTATTGAAGGGAACAAATTTCCGTACTGAATTTTTTTTTCAGCTATTTATAATCAAGTACACCGCTTATTTGCCACATATTTCTTTGTGTTTAAAATGGCGTAGATGTGATACAAAAGTTACAAAAATATTTTTCCATTTAATAGGTTAAAAATTAATTGTTACGAGATATTACTCGTAAGTAATTATATCGACAAAAGGTCCGGGGAAACTAGCTCTGAGACGGGAAATATAGAAGACATCTAAAAACACTGTAAGATACATGTGTTCGTATCCATGCAATGACTGTCCAATATAACTCTCCGATATGTCCTCCAGGATTTAAACCTATAACCATGTAGTCATATTCTCAGTCATTGCCGAGCCATATATAATAATATTATTTAAGGTATTATTATAATAATAATAAAACATACAAATTTTTATTTAAGATTCTACTTACTACACAAAAATTATATTCATATTTTATGTTGTAATGTTTATTTTATATTCTAAAAAAAAAAAAATAATAATAATAAAAAATATATTAAAACAGTAAATTATTTCGTACTTGGTTTGTGTTTGTATTATGTTATGCCATGGTTTGGCATGCCATAGCTTTGTATCTACTATAGACTGTATGTACCTTTTACTTTGTGATTGTACATTTGTTGTTTTATCCATATGGATATTTTTTAAATTTTCAGAAAAAAATATAATGAGTACTTTGAGTTTGTGATGTTTGAAAGCTCTTTTTTATGTATAATAATGTGGGTACGGGTAACCTTTAAAGAATTAGAATTTATAATGTCATTAAAAATCATGTACAAAAAATCAAGTAAAAAATTGGTACGTGCTACTGAAAACCAAAAAATGCACAAATTTTGTCATGATTTTATAAATTATTTTTACGATATTATTACAAAATTTTCTGTCCAAAAATGAAAATTGTCCAAACATCCAATGTTATGTAAAGCTGCATTCCAGACCAGGTGCTAGTCTACATAAAATAATATTGTAGAAAAATGCTTTTTTCGTAGAAAAATAGCATCTCTATGTGAAATTATTTTACTTCTAATAATATATGACAGATAAATAGCGTTGTTCAAAAAAATTAAGCTCATTTTTAATCGCAAATAGCCTCTTCTAATTTAACACTTTAACACTGAAGTATTTAATATATTTAGTAAATATAAACACTAGTGTTAACTGGTTTATAAACTTCTAAGTACTATAAATATAATGAACGAAAAACAAATAACCAATGAATGAAAGAAAATTAATTATTTTTAATTCGTGTCATTTGGAAATTAAAACAGTTATAAGCAACAATAATTTTTTATTGGACACGATTATATATGAAGTCACGCACAAAAATTTTGAGAAAAAATTTTTCATTTAGATTTAGTAAAAGTATAAACCATTATTAAATTTAAACACACAAAATTTTTATATTTCATGTTAATCTACATATTTTATCAAAAACAATATTTAAATTTTGTACACCTCAGTAAACTGTTTAAAATGTGTACCCCGTCCTTTTATAGAAAATAGCATATGCAGGACACAAATGCTTTATTTTTATTCCTCAAGAACGAAATCCTTGCTCGAATTTTACATGTTACCAACTTTCATGCTGATATTGTATTTCAAATAAAATAGGTTATTGACTTTGTGGAAAGAAACTTCTAATTAATATTATGAATTGTTATAATGTGTTTGTTTTTTTATTGTTTCATATGATCCATTGTACCTTAAAAATGGCATACTTAAAAATGCTTTTTAACTGAAATTTGAGTTTTATATACGATAAATATATGATTTTGTAGAGAAGTTTTGTTTACAGTTTCGTTTATTGTAAAAATACAAAATTTTAAATACTTTTTTTTTCTTATTTTATTATTATTTTATAATGCAAATTTTTAAGAAATTTAATTCTATACGTGTAGCCATTGACCTCGAAAAATAGTTTTCAAAAGTTATGAATAAAGATAAATACATTTCAGAGTTCCATCATATAGTAAACACTTGATACTCTCGCAACTTTAGGCACTTGTGTTTTATACCTTGTAAAATCTTAAACTAAGTAAAATCAAATTTTTAAGGATCTGTAAAACTTGAAATATGATGATTAAATCTTTTTTAGTTGTTGTAAACATTCATGCAAACAAAGAAATCCTTGTTACAAAAACCTTCCAAAACCCTACATAGATGATAACTTTGATAAAATTAATCATTTACCACTGATTTATAATATTCGTCTAATATTTAGAGAAAAATGTAGCGTAATAAATTTCAAAATAATTTACTGGATAAAACAGTGATTTAATCTATTTTATTTGTAAAAACAAATTACTCAAGTGGTTTTTACTATGCAAGCGTAATAAAGATTAATGACTTTTATTTTGTGAATAAAATATTCTAAAACTTGTAATAGTTTATAATAAGTAATTATAATTTATGTATAATTATCATACTTTTAAAAGCATTTTACTAATATATACAGTGAGTAAATCGAGAAAATGATCATACAAAAGTTTAAATGGTTTGAGAATGTCCTATTAATTGTGGAACTGTCATAATTTAATCTCTGTTGTAAATGAAGACAATTTCAAATTAATATCTTTTATCGAAAATATAGTTATCGTTGATTAAATATTAAGAGTAAACTATGATTTTGAAAGTGAATATATAATTTTTGAGTTATTGATCAGAAGTCTTCCAGGTATCGGTTTCAGAATATAATGTCAGATCATATATCGACAAATTTTTAGATTTTTTTGGAAAAAATTAAAAATAATTCAAACCCTGATAAACAATAATATGTTCAGTATAAAACAATTAACTTTGTTAGTTGTAATCGTCACTTGTTTACA
The DNA here is from genome assembly GCA_020423425.1 of Chrysopa pallens. NCBI lineage: Eukaryota > Metazoa > Arthropoda > Insecta > Neuroptera > Chrysopidae > Chrysopa > Chrysopa pallens. The sequence goes on from CM035594.1 coordinate 61,512,840, forward strand.
CATGTTAACTGGCCTATTGCAAGCTGCTTCGTGAGCATGCCATCTGAGTAGTTTCATATACGTTATTAACATTGATACACGGTATACATATCATAAATTTTAATTAAAGTTATGAAAATTATTATTATTATATACAAACGTTGTATTTATATACATCATAGTAATATTATGTGTACTATAACTAAACATTTAAAAAACATTATATATGATAATATATATATATATATATATATATATATATATATATATATATATATATATATATACAGTATGTGTGTTTGCTTTACAATACTACTATAGTAACAAATACTATGCCATTTAAATAGGACTACGAAAAGCACAGTTGTGCTCAATTTTTTCAATTTAAATAATGATTAAAAAAAAAAGTAATTAGTAAAATAAAAACGATCACAAAACAGGATGTATTATAGTTTAGTGAACAAAAATCTATGTTTACAATTTAGCAGTAATTTATGAGTCCGTTGTTTGCAGTAAAACAAACAGCTCTTTTTAATCGTTCTTCGTAAATGCAATTGAATTTTAAAGCAACTTATTTCGTCAGTTACATATTAAAGAAGATCTAAACTGTTCAAAAATTATTCAGTTCTCCTCTATATTTATGTGGTCGCAAAACCATTAGTTTGGACCAAGGAATGGTTTTAAAATTTGTTTAATTTGAATTGTTTTTGGAAAAAATGTTTCAAACAATTGTTGCCAATTTTTATTTTATAGCATTTTTGCTTTATAAGTGTTTGTTTTCGTAGTATTAGTTATGCCACGGAGCTTTGAATGAACTTGTGAGTGTTTACAAATACATGTGAGCTTAATACTTATAGCTAAAAAATTTTTTAAATTGATTTTCTGATTTGCTAAACTAAATTGATTAAATTTTCTCTAATTCAGCGATGAAATCTCCTTAGAAGAATTGCCTACTTCCTGTTAAGTATTGAAAGTTGTAAATTAACCGCCCGTGAATTATACCTATTTCGCTCCTAGGATTTGAATGTATAAACTCTCAAGAAAGCCTAGTCACATTCTTCTATTCTCTTGGTATTGTAGTAACTATTTCCAAAATTATAATATTTAAATCCGTGGAATTGCATTGAATATTAAATGAGCAAATTCTTGATTGATCGATAGATTAGGAAAAAAGGGCTACTTCACTATTAGCTGCAAACAAACACCAGATTGGTTTTTATTTCGTTGATTTTCTAGTGAAGAACTTATAATTTTCTACGCTGATTGAAAGCTAAGCTGTAAGAAAGGGTACCACATTTATACGAGTAAAAAACAGCATTAATAAAATATATTTTTTTTTGTGTCAAATAATCGTATTATACACAATTTAATTGGCGTTCATATGAATTATCCCATGTTTGACGCACATACGTATTATTATAGCCTGGATCATATGGATTTGGAATATGATGTTCATCACAAAATATTAATTTATCCCACATATCCACATAATAATCGATTGCCTTTGAAAATGAAACATTAAGCTTGACTCTATGCTTCGATTTATCCATGTCACGAACAATTTCTCTAATTGGCTCTTCGTATGGTCCAAGTAAAAATTGATCATCATGATAATAAAATTTTTTTAAAAATTTCATTGGTAATTTTGATGTAGTTCTCTGTGATTGTAAATAATTACATTTGCGATCGACATTATATGTAATTTTAGATTCATTATCTGATTTATATTCATTTTTTAAACACCAATATTGTTCACAACGTTTTAAACGTTTTCCTAATATTAATTTACGTGGTTGATTATGCAGTTTTAATTCTATGTATTGCTTACGTGTTTCTTTCATATAATTGGAGTATTTCAATGACCTGATCATGGCTTCAATGGCACTATATATTTTCTGATACTTGACTACATTTCTATTTTCCGAGTAAATACCTTAAAAAAATTACGAATGTGTATTAAAATAAAAACAAAAATATTGGCAGTTATAAGGTCTGTCAATCCAATAGAAGTGAAAACTTCGAAATTTGAATATTAAAATTTTCATAATATTTCACTTAAAATTATCAACCTGATTTTGTTTCGATACCATTTTACAAAATTTAAAAAAATGAAAATTAGTGCATCGCTTCGAATTGAAACATTAACTTGATGCTTATCATTCCGAAAAAGACGCCGGGTATACGGACGGCATACGGACTGTTAATCGGAACAGCTGGATTCATGAATGTCGATTTGTTTTCGAATATATTATTGAACTTAGAAGGAATTGCCTCTTTTGCACAGTATGATAAAATTTAGAAGTCTAAAAAATCAAGCCATCATTTCCGTTCTGTTAGTATAATTCCACATTTAACACACGCTGAACTAAATAAAGCAATAGAATTAATAATCATACCATCGATTTGACTCGTACTCAATAAATGATGCAATTTAAATACAATGAACATAACCCATTGTTGAGATTTCTCATAGAGTTGAAATAATTTGTCATAGCCTAAACTAACACTTTTATCAATTGTTTGATATGTCATTTCCTGATTTTTCCTTTCCACCGATTCCATCCAATTCTTTAATTTTGAATAATTAAATATTCGTGAACGTACATAATATCCACGCCATGTTTTTTGAATAACAATGGCCATACCATTGTAATGTTGTGCACACATTTCACGACAACAACAATATAATACTTTATTGAATTTCCTTTTGGCTAAAAATGCTCGAATTAATTTTTGTATTAAGATTACTTTTTCATTGATTTGTGCTAAATGTTTACGTTGACGGTAGCCTCGAAAATATGCTTGTATTCGTACAACATGTTTGTATCGATTGAAATTTTCTTTTTCAGCTTCAATTTGATTCTGTTTAATTTCATTCAAAAATTGTTCAGCATCGATTATATATTGATGCACAGATGCCATTTTAATTTATTTATTATTTTCATTTGCATTAATTATTTGTGAAAATAGCTAATTTTTTTATTAAAATAGTTTAGAATGTAAATAAATACACATGTCAAATAATTTTTTTGAAAAATATTTCTAAAACATACTTGATCCAATATTGTCAATCGATTGTAGTAGGCTCCGTATGCCAGTTCAGTGAATTGTTTATTATTCGTTTTTAAATTTTATAGATATATGTAAACCTTTTAATAAACAAGAAAGATAAAGGCTGGGTTGCATTCACAATAGTTTAAGGTTAACGACCATCACAGTTACCTGACCCAAATTTTCAATCAAACTCTAGATTAGCTCTAACTCTAGGTTAGTAAAATTGTGCATGCCAGAAACTAACAGTGTTAATTATTGAAAATCTTACGTATGATTGGGTATCAAAGTTTTGGAAAGATTTTTGAACATAATTTATAAAATGCTCTGAATTCATACAGTTTCGAATTTTGAATTCAAAATTTGATACTTTCAATCAAAGACAGCACATAAAAAATTAGTATTGTTTTTGATAAATTTAATATTTGTTTATTTAACTTGACATACCTTTTTTAACATACCTTTTTTTAGCGAATGAATTTACCCGAATACCTTGAGTTATTTTATTAATACATAGTTTCCACTATGTGTAATATGAAAGTTTCGCTAATACGTCAGAACGTCAATGTAGGTAGTTGCTATTTATAATATTACTGTAGACTCAATGAATAATACCATGAATTTTATAGTTGTGTCCTATAACCATATTATATATGGGTGGTAGCATTCGTTAAACTATATTTCATTAACTATAGTAGTATTTTTCAAATAAAGTGAATAAAATTGTGTCTAATTTGATTGGGTATTCAAAAATAATATCAAAGTAATAAAAACAAGTGAAGATAACAACCAAAAGGTTAATTGTTAAGATACTCGGCATATGATTGACCATCGGTGTTTTTTGATGTAATTAGCCTTCATAAAAGACTATAAATATTCAGTCTATCTATATCTACTTGTATAATAATATGTATTGTAATTACCAATGAGATGCGATAATTAGCTAAATTGTGAGCTTAAATTGTGGTTTAAACATTTTACGAAATCTTTTTTACAAAATATATTTGTGTCAAAGAGCTTAATATTTTTAAAATTTTCTGCTATCTTTTATAGATTTCAAGTTGGGTTTAGGATCCGTTGGACCTAATAGATCCATTTTGCACAAACTTTTTATGTTTAAAATATGTCACCAAAGTTAAAGCTCGTTATCTCGTTTTATTTTGAGTTATTGTGATGACGGACGGATGGACCAACTGACAGTTAAAAGTTTATTTACACTGAAAATAATACACTCGGACATATTATGTATGTCGACTATAAAAATGCCTTCCCATTAAGCGATTGATATGATCGAAAGTATGTTAATTTGTGGTCTATGATTCAATACGTAATAATACATAAGAAACAAAATTTGTTTCTTACATAGTTTATTGTCAGAACGCTGATACAATAGTTAGTTAGTTGTAAGAATAACGACAATATTTAGATTATAATCAGGCTATGCTAGTGACTTTATTTTCAGTAGCTATTATTTGTAGTTAAGATTACTGTGTCATAAATATTTCATAAATGTATTAAGTGGTCTTTGTATGAGTGGTCTGTGTTATTTTATATTGAATATTTGTCTCTTTGTTAAAAAAATTAAATGGATAATTTTTTATACGTACATTTAACAATATAACTAATATTATTTCTTCTTTTGCTATTGAAATTTTCTACTACATCGCGTTTTCTATTATTATTATTTAATGGAAATGACATTTGCAATATAATTTACATATGAATGAATTGAAAAATAACAATTATTTGTTTGAAAAAAACAATAATAATATTTGCTATATATATGCATGAATGTGTGTATATATGTAAATATTGTTGCAAAAGTAAAATTTTATATAGCAAATATAAGCACTTCACTTAAAATAATAAGATTAATGTGCTTTTATAGTTTTACCAATAAACAAGCTACTATTATTGTCCAACACTACAATTTCTATACCAGTACTAATTTCAAACTTTAGCTAAACTGTAACCATTTAGTTAAATAAATAATGAAAATACATTACAAATAACATTTAAAGCAGAGTTTTACTACTGTGAATGAATAGAAAGATAAAATGGAATACCAAATTTCCAAAAGTCCAGTAGGAGGTATAATTATTGTTTTCTATATATCTTGTCACCAAGAACGGGACTAATTTTGTTTTTTCTATTGCATGTATTCGTTTTGCAAATAATTTAAGCAATCATTTAAGCAAATTATAGGTGTATGAAACAGAATAAATTTTTTACAGATACCCAAAATTTAAATTTTTTTCCGGAAGATAAAATACATAATTTTTTTAAATTATCACTTACATTGTATTGTGCAATTTATTCGTATCGTCCTGAATTTCTTAAATTACGTAAATATTGTACAAAAAACATTTAGTCGGAATGTCAAAATATTATGATTTAAATGGATTCAGCACAAATGACTAAACGCTAATATTTTAATTAGTAAAACCTTCAAAATACAAATTAAAGCTATATTTTTCAAATTTACTCTTTCTTGTAAATTAATGTTATAAATAAGATATATAGCTATGGTGGAGGTGCAAGTAAATGAACGTAACAAAGTAAGAACTAATATATTCTCTTATTTAATTGCGCTTCTACCATTTATTTAAAAAATTGTAAATTATTCTAAAATATAATATTCGATTAATGCTATTACTCTAAGAAAGAATACTATTACTTTATGAAATAATACTACATTTATAAACTATTTTAATTATATTTTTCATTTAATGTTTCGATATTCCCTTAACATAAAGTTAAAATAATAATCGGAACTTCATACAAAATATCTAGTAAGAAAAACTCACCTATTTAACAACAACTTATTAACAATTTGTTGTATATAATCGTTGCGTACACTAACTAAGTGACCACCACGTCTCACACATTCCATTTCCGCTTGTGCCCATGGCATTTTAATATTTTCAACAACACTTATACAAAATTGTGGTATCGCAATCCAACCGTATGTTGTACACTGTTGTATAATATCATGAATTGGTTCCGAATGATAACGTACACTTAATTTAAAATCACTTTTAGATATAATTGATTTTAACACATTTATTTTAATTTCAATTTGATTACTATGCGTAAGAATATGTTGTTGATGACGTATAAAGATTTCTTCATCACTATTATTTGGATTTATAGTAACACAATGTTGCCACATTTGTAAATTATCATTTAATGTAACAAATAAATTGATATTGGATTGATTTGAACAATAATTTGAATTATCATTTATTTGAATTGCATTGTTTGAAGATGCTGTTCGTGATCGCGTTGGTCCCGTTTCTAAATTAAATGATATTCGATAACCGTATGCAATATGTATTTTAAATGTACATTCTAATTGTTTTGTTGTATTTATTTCAAATGTACCATTCGATTGATTTAATGTTATATTATAACAATAATCAACTAAATGATAATGTATAATAAATTTTGGATCACCATGTAAATGTAATAATGGTAAATGTGTTGATGGAAAATATATTTTACGATCCGTTTCGCTTAATTCCTCTAATTTACCACATAAACGATTTTGATAAGGTCTATAAATACTATTTGTCTTTGGTTGTAGTCCTGAATATGATAACAATGGTTCTTGTATTTGATTAGTATAAGTATTATTATTAATAGTATTATGAGTAGCTGAAAATTCTTTTGTATAGAATTGTAAATAGCCACCATTCAAACAAGGCACATTCAAACGTTTTAATTCAATAACAAGTCCATAATTTGTTGTTTGTTTTGTAAAATGTAAATGACAATCATGATATCGTGCAGGTAAATCAGTCCATGATAATGTATTGATGTCATCAGGACGTAGAAATAAATTGCAATCTGTAAACAAACAAAAACAAAATAAATTGGAAAACAATTATTTGATTGATTTCTTTGAATATTTTCAATTTAATTTTATTTTATAGTTTGGTTTATTGTCTCCATAAAAATATCCTAATAAAACTATAAACATGCAAAAGCTTCTAAATTAAACATTGACATTTATTAGTTATTTTTCAAAAAAGTATGTGGTAAAATAAAATTTTGTTTCTGATATTCAAAGCACCAGTTATAAACGTTCATATTGTTAAATATGACGAGTAGAGCAAAGTACTTGTTATTTTTTGGCTTTTTTAAAAATAATTAAAACATAGCAGTGGAGGCGTAACATAGTAGTACTAGTTAAGCATTTAAAGTAAAATACAAATTTAAATTTATCCTATTAGTATGAATTAGCTAGTTCTGATTCTCTGAGGCGATTTTACTCGTTGCTTATATGGTGACGGTTTGCAAACCGTCTTAAAACGGTCTTAAAACCGTCTTAAAATGGTGACGGTTTGCAAACCATCGTTAAAAATAATGTTAGCTAAAATATTTTCTCTTAAAACTGCTGTTTTAAGAGAATATCATTTTTTATGTACGATTTTTCAAGCTAATTGCTAAAAATTTACAAATCGTGTATGATTGAGAGTTTGAGTCACTCAAATAAGTTTGACGAATTTAATTAACAATTAGCATAAAAAACAGTGCAAGAAAAGAGCACTTAAGTAGAAAAAAATTAATTAAATGAAAGTGATTGTACATATACACTTTTTTAAATCCTCCACAGGAGAAATCCATTTATAGTCATTGTATCATTTTATTATCTATATCCCTCAGGTACAATATTTTTTACGTGAAATTTTTTAATTAAATACATGGAATATAAATATTAAAAAATATAACTTTTGAAATATATTAAATATAAATTAATTTAAAAAGTATATTTATTAAATGGCAAATAAAATATTTACAAAATGAAAATTAAATAATTAATATAATTTAAAATAATATTCATATAATATTTATAAATAACATTTACAGAATTATTAACACTTACCTCGTATTACTCTAAAATGGTATAGTACTTCAAATGTTGACGTAATACCTTCTTTACGATACCATAATCTGTAAGAGAAAAGTATAAACGTTATTAATGCAACTATAAAATTAATTAATTTAATAATATATATGAAAAAGTAAGATAACAACTAACATAGTTAACTATTTAGATACCCAATATATGATTGAGTACCAATATTTGAAGTATTTTTGATTATCATTCATAAAATACTGTAAATACTCAGTCTATACAATCTATACGGAGCTAAATCGTCGTATTTTCACACATTTTTGTGTACATTTCACATACATTTGATATAAATTCAAATTCTATGTAAAAATTTCTAGATGCTCTGTTATTTTGAATAAAAGCCAAGGATCTCTTTTATAACTCCCACACTTTTGACCTGCAGGATCGTGGCTTCTATATTTCGCAGACTAAAATTCATCAGTGAAAATAAATCAGCTATATACAAAGACCGTTACTCCAATCTGACACAAGCCTGTTGAGTCCCAATCTGAGACTGCTTTTACAATTTGTCAGTATGAATTTTTAAGGCTAGTTAGGACCGAAAACCTATTTACCTAATAAATAGCAAATTCTCTTGCAATGTCTAGATCTTTGATACATGACTAATAAATCTTATAGTTTGTATAAAAAGCTACTTTAGGATTTACTTATTGCTACAACAATATTTTGATACAAAATGATGTGTTGTTTTTTTATTATAAAAATTTAAAAAGAAGTCCTTTTAAAAACTTTATTAATTCTAAAAGCCTGTGATCAAAATAGTGTGTATTTATAGTACATAAATGATTAAAGTGTCATCAAAACAAAGACGACGTGTACACTTTTACACACATTGTAAATACATACTTATATTAGGAATAATGACTATAATCAAAATAATAATGGCCTTCAATTATGTTGCTTGCTGGTGATATAATAAATATGTATGAAAACTTGTTAAGCATTCATATTTATATTTATATGTAATTGAATGAAAAACACAAATTAATTATATGGTTTGTATAATAAGCATAATATTTAAGCTACAAGAGATACTGCGTGTTTTATTGAATTCAATATCTATTTTCTGCCTCATATACATTATAATTGTATAATAATAACTACTTTAACTATGAATATAAAACACTGTAATTATGGTTTTATTAAATTATAGAATATAAAAAAAAAACATTAATTGAATAAGTAAAGTTAACAAATAATAGAGTGAATTGTTTACATGGTAGACATAGAATATTTATATTTGAGCTATAAACATTTTTTTTTTTCCATTTGTAGAATAATTAAAAATACTATTCTATACTGTTAAAAAAAATGTATATTAATAATATGTATTATAATTAAACATGTGCGTAAATTTCAGCTAAAATTATGGTGTACCTAACCAATTGAACAAAAGTGACAAATAATATTTCTTTTAAAATAAACGCATTTTTTGTTATAATATTTTTCTTCAAAAGCATTTGGACTCAAAATGGATAGATTTTGCTTATTCACGAACTTATATTTTGATGACGGATTGACTGAAAAATTTTTCAAATCAGTTGATTGAATGGACTAAAATTTTGTCAATATGAATATTTTCTAGCGTTACCAACGTAAGACTAAAATTAATTTACTCTCAAAATATCTTTCACGTAAGACAGTCTTTAATGTTGTTATCGATAATATGTAACTATAAACCAGTAACGATAATAACTAACAGTGTTTATTGTTTAAATACTCGAAATACGGTTGGGTACGTTACATAATAAACTAAAGACATTACAAGTTTGATTCTTAAATTGCATTACATGCTTACTGTAAAGTTTCAGATATTCGTATTTTGAGATTATTGAATATCAGGCATTATAAAACAGCATGCAAATTCAACATGCAGAATTTATATTCCTTAAATTAATGAAGTATGTATCATACAGAATATGAAGAATGAATATAACTACATATATATATCTATATATATATATATATATATATATATATATATATATATATATATATATATATATATATATATATATATATATATATATATATATATATATATATATATATACCATATTAAGTACTACTTATAAGACGATTATTATCACAGCTTGATAAGTATAATCTAATTATATTATAGATACAACAGAAATAATTGTGTAATGAAATTATTCAATTAGATATACCTACATAAAGTAAGCTATGATTTATTAATTCATATTGGTGGAACGATTCATACATTTTGACGTGGTATTAAATCAAAATACACAGTTCCGTAAACAAAGTTTGTAGAAAAATAATATTCAAAAAAATATATGTTCGTGTAAAACATCTTTATGATCAAACTATATTGAATGTCATTGAATATGTATGCTATAATATCTAATTATAATGTTTATCCATCATAATTAATATACCAGGTAGTTAATATATAATATATGACAAAGTAAATACAATTTACTTTGTACGATTTGAATAGATCCTTTGAAAATTACATCAAAACAAATAAAAGTACCTTACCCATCAATAATTAATTACAAACAGCATCATAAAGCAATGACAATCTGATTAAAATTTAATATACGGTTTGGAAATATAACTATTACTTGAGGAAATTCAATGTAGAGTACTATTTTTTGAACAAACACTACTATGTGATGATAAATCCACATTCAATTATAGACTTTTTACATACAGTTTGCAGTTTTTCTATCAAAGAATTTTATTCCTGATATACAAAAAAAAATTTATGCGGTCAGTGACTGATAATTCTCCAAGTTCGTACATTTGTCTTATCTCCCAAAATGATTTCAACAAAATGTTACTATATAGTTATTGTACGACTAAAGATAATCTCTAAGGATCCCTAAATATCATACAAATAGTCAAGTTTTAAACTTAATTCGTTCTCTTTTCCGTTCAAGTACTATGGTGTGCGGTTTGTTAATTACTTACGAAAAGAAGATACGATCTAAATGGGTGCAGCGCTATATATAAATGTTATGTTTGAATGTGTTGTTAGACAATGTTTATTTAACTAATGTAAACAATTTAAGTTTTATGATTACAATGCAAACGAGCTTTAGCGACAGACAATAATGTATGTGTTGATGTTTTATAAATACAGTACGGAGATCGTTAAAACTAATAATAATAGCAGTTCAATTAATTTAATAGATATTAAATGTTTTATTCTTTCGTAATACATTTTTATGTTTGATGTTGATAATAAAAACAATAGAGATACGCGCTAATTCATGTTTATATTATTGTGTAGGTAGGCAGATTATAGATGTGTCAAAGTATAAATAAATATGTACACTTTTATTTAAAAAAATATGGTACACCTAACGGAATTGTTGACTTTGGTAGTTTAAAAATAATCAGAAATGGCTATATTCTGGGAGTTGCGTTTGTTAAGTGCAAATCCAAATTTTTTGAAGATTGATATTTTTGGTCGGATGCCGGTCAAACTGACTTTTATATTTGCTTTTAGTATTTTTGGTAACTAACAAAAAACGTAGTTTCATCAATTTAAGTATGGCGTTTCATTTTATATTTCTTCTTATAAACCTGAAAGGTCTTCTTATAAAGCTGAAAATGTATTGTGTTGTTGATAAACTACTTTTCCATTATTTTTTCAAATATTTAAATTAAAAAAAATTCCAGAAAATATACTGTTAATTTTTTTATGTGCAATTAAAAATTGATTTTAAATGAAAAACCCCAAATGCTTTAAATTTGAGTACAATAAAAGCCTTTTGTTTACGGGAGATAAATCCGTTTTAATATACAACATAAAAATGTTCGGATTTTCCAGCAATACTTTTCACCAATTTTTTAAAATTATTAAAAAACATAAATAAGTTCGTACTATTAAAAATTATTAAATAAATTACTCCAAAGTTAACATAAAATACTAGATTTTTTCATAAAATGTTAAAAGCTAAGTTGTGAACATGAATCTTCTTAATTCATTTTAAATTGCAACATTTTCAACGTGTGTGTATGATAAGTATATTACATAATAGTTGATTTCTGGTAAAATGAGATAAATAGAAAGTTGAATTTCTTATTTTCACTACTATTAAAATGGTTATTTTAATAATAACAAAATGAACTTAGCAGAAGCACCTATTGGGTTGAAATATATTAAAACTTTATGCAGGTACTTATGTATGATGAAGCTATGTGTTTGATCATAAATCTTGCCAGAAATAGGTCGTAGCTATTGAAAAATCTATTTTAATTTGATTTTGACAAGCAGACAACCAGACTTGTAAATTGGTAGCTTCGCCCAGGAGTCTTCCAAATAGGGACTATTTCTTTTGGATATTTATGTTCAACTAATAAACCACTTTTCCACTCAATGTGCAATTTGATTTTCTGCGCAATGTTAATAATGAAATTCATATTCAGTACAATAATTGAGTATTAAATAATAATAATACAGTAATTAAGTATTAAATAGTAATTAATAATTCGGATGTATATAACTTGTACCGCATGCGTAAGAAACTATGGTTTAGAGTTCAGTTCATAGACAATTTACCACATTTAAATCAAAAACTCTTTAGAAGAATAAAAAAAAAAAAAAAAATTCATATAAAAGTATATATAAACTATAGGAAATTGTATATTGCAGTTACTGGTATTGTAAGTAAATGGGAGTATAGAGAAAAATTTTTAAGTGACCTATTTTAAAATATATTCCATAATCTTTATTTAATAGTTTATATACTTGTTAAGTTTTTCTACATACAGACAGACCATTTCTAGTGAAAGAGCAGTCAACCAGACTTGTAAATTTATATGTAAAGAGCATGTAAAGAAAATGGATATGGTGTTTTTTAAATAGTTAAAGCTATTTCGTATACTAACTTCATGCTATATATACGAGTTATATCGTATATCTAAGTATAAATTATTGTACTATATGCTCTGTATTCAAATTAGTAGCTCTGTGATCTGTATACCTCACACGAGAGTAAATCAACCAAACCACATCATGTCTGATCGCACAAGAAGTAGGGGTTTAAAGAACACATATATTTTTTCCCATTTAAACTAATGACATCATTTAATGATTACGAAAACCTCTTCTTCATAGCTTATATAGAAAGAAATTGTTATTTTTACGGATTTACCGATTATTTCCGTAGATTATAGACATATTATGTTCATCGCATCTTTATATTATGTACGAAAAAATTTTTCGACAAACTTATGTACCAAATTTGAAATATACAGCGGAACAAACATAGATCGATAGATTAATAATTAATTGTAGTGATGAATTGTGTAAGTTTATATTGAGGCGTGTGTGGCACAGCGTGATGTGATATATACCGAACGCATCACATACGTCATGCGTTAGGGAACGCATACTGTTACGCACTTCTTTCGCACAGTAGACACGTGTTTTTGTTTAATGTGTGTTATGTTTTTGTATATTAGTTTTCTATTGGTAGATTCGTGAAACATAAGACGCGAGGCCAGCCTCGCTGCGTAGCGTCGTATCAATTTGCGCTGAGCCATTTGTGTATGTTACACAAATGGCTAAGTATTAATTTGCGCTGTACTATGTCGCGTCGCACATTGCCGCATGTGCCAGGCCTTATATAGCTTATAGAAAAAAATAAATTATTTAATAATAATTTTTTTTTTATGTGTTATTTTATTTTAAATTTACCCCATTCTCGATACTTGATAGGTAGTTAGATACAGACAATCAAAATGCAGAATCACTTAGTATTATAGATCTCACTACATTCGGTTAAATAGTTTAAAATCGTATATTTATCAAGTAACATTACACATTGCATACGTAATTTCATTCGATGCATTTGAATTTAGTGCATGCAAATCATTAAGTAAATTTTTACACTCCAATAAATTGAAGATTTTTTTCTTTAAAAATTAAAAATAACAACTTTAACGAGTCATATAATTTTTATTCAAATCTGATATGATCACCAATTAAGTCCCTTGATGATTGAAAACAAGGAAAAAAACAATCGAATATCTTCGCTGTCACATTGTGAAAATAAGTGGAAAGTAAAACGTCAGTCACCCTATATACTAGTAACTGTTAATAACGGTACCAGCAACCAGAAACAGTTCACACGTGAGAAATAACGTACAAATTCTTAAAGTCGTCTGCTCTTTAATATTTTTAATACAATTTTTTAGATTTTTTCAATAATTTGCTGAAACAGCTTAGGTGTCTTCACCTGAATTAGCTTATCTAAAATGTTTCAAACAAAAGTTGTTTATGTTCAATAAACAAGCATTTTTGGCCTTTGAGCTTTTCTTCTTTCTTTTATAGTTACAAAACAGGATACTATATCCATTTTGTTCATTCACGAGCTAAAACTCATTTTCTGTCTTAAATACGTCACCCAACATTTGTGGCTTCAACATTTTCTAGTGTTACAAACTTTACATTAAAATTAATAAATATATATGTCAAGTATAAAAACCATTATGTACAATGCTCGATACGCAAATACTTTATATTCAATAAAAATAATATATCTATTATTTAAACTACACTGGGGAATTGGATAACTATTGCCTATATATATCTATTGTAAATGAATAGCCACTACCAATAATTTAATCTAGGTGAACATGTACACACTATCAATAAATTTGGTACATAATAACAAGTCCCTTAACGATTTCATCCAACTGTTGTAGAAATATATACGGTTAAGCCAGTTTATTTTATCTATATAAATCCATTGTGGGTCATAGTAGAAATACAGTTTTACGTTGGTGTTTTATTTATTTATTTTTTTTTTGCAACTTTTTAAAAAAATAAAATATTTTACAGTATATTTAATCTCTCTTGAAACTAAAAACTGTTGACTAATAAAAAATGTATGCCAATTATCGATACAAGGGTTCCTCGCAATATAAAAATATATTGAGTTAATTAGATATGTCCATTACGTCTTTAACGAATTAGTTATTAAAACAAAAAAGTTCTTAATTTACAGAGTAGGCATAAATATGATGACAGTACACTAAAAAAGTAAAATCTTAATACAAATATGACGGGAGTGAGAAATTAAGTGATAACACATAAAATGTATATTTGTATCCTCAAAGTTATCTAAGAACTTATGATTCATAAATTTTTTTGGAATATACATTATAAGTTATTCAATTTTTTGAGGTTAATAAAGTACAATTCATTTTATTCTATGGGTGCTCATAGAATCACTTCTGTATGCCTACCTATCTGTCTGTCTACTGCATTATCAATCACGAAAATGACTAAAAAATGAAAAGAGATAGTGAGATGCAATTTGGGTGCGTATTCTATATTCAGCTCGAGCTCTATTTTGAGCTCTGACAACAATACTTGAAAATATTCGTTACTAACAACCTAACAACGGTCAAAGAGACACTTGTATTAATTATTATTTCAAATTATATAATTATAATATATAATCATCAATTTATACAAATTATTCAATTTATATGATTTATATTCGTTAAACAATTATAATTAAGCACATTAATTAAATAAAATAATATAAAAAACATGTTAATTGCATGTATGCCATTGAATAAAATTGAAAACATTTAAATTTTAACCTTCAGTCTATGATGAAAATTAAATATGTATTTTTAAATAATAAAAAAAATGTTTAAGATATAGTTATTAATTCCTATTGATATAATTCTGCGAGGTGAAGACAAACAAGAGAACTATTGAAATTAAAAAAAAGATACATGAAATATGTACGTTCGATAATTAGCATTTCAAATTTGATTTTAATGATGTAATATCCATTTAATGCATAACGTTTTCCCGTTAAAAGGATAACATTTTACTATAAAATAATAAATTTGTGGTATATATTAAACATGAAATTGGCCTCATCGAATTTTATTACAATCTATCAAACATTACCACTAGCCTAATTTAGAGAGTTATTTCATGTACCTATCTCTATCTAAAAACTGTATAATGTTATACTAATTATTATTAGTATGAACGAGCATGGACCCATGTTACTTAACACAATATTATGTGATGATTATAGTGGTCATGCATATGAAATGTTACGGTCTTTTATTCACGCTTTTATACACTGATCTCATGATTAGACTAGATATAGAAGCGATCAAAAAGTCATGGAATCATTTAGCTTTGTACCTAAGCAGTTTAGGCGGAGATTTCTTTACTAAATTTGTTTAAAAAGCTCCTCAGTTCTGAAATTCAAATTAATTTGTGCCTGGTATAATATTTATGATTTTCAGTATCCAGGAGCGTAATTTGAACAATATTTATAAGTTATGTTAATTTTATTTTTTTCTTTATACACGATTTTACTCAAAAAACAAAATAAGCACAATGAACGTTATACTTCTAGAAAAGTAATAAGGTATAGATTTTTTATAAAATGGGACACCATTCAAAATATTTTTGGAATATTATTGATGAAATTCATAGTTCGATTTTTTGTTGCTTTAATCAAAGCGAAGTTATTCAGTCTATACGAGCTTAGAAAAAAATCTACAATACATTTGTTCTTTAATTTGAAGTAGGTATAGAAACAGATCATGTTGTAGGGTTTCTGAACATTCTGTATATTTAAATTTGGGGAATTTCTGTTATGAGAAATTATTTTACTTCTATTTTCGACATTATTACATGTTTTTCTCCAAAAGTATGCATTATTATGAAATATTGAACAAATTTTCTTTCAAAAGATATGAAGATCTTCTAATTACATGTTTAATAAGCATCTTAAAACAATAAAAAAATTGATGAATATGACAAGTATATGATGTGGCTATCTCTTTAAGATAGATTTGTTTTAATCGTCATTTTTCTGATTCATCCCGTATATAAAAAGAACATGTTTAATTATATTCCTTTGGTGATATTGTACAATGCATGTTCAGTTAATACCTAATAATTATAATAATAATATAGTTTTTGAAATCATTATATTTACAATATGGAAAAGCCTTGCGTTTTGTGCCTACATATGAACGAGTATGTATACTTATGGGAATATACTGTGTTTTCAAATATATCATAGTTGATAAGGTCAATAAAATTAAAGAAACTATGCAATCTATTTCATCAACCTTAACGTAAACCAATTGTAGCTAAAATACATTAAGGAAGGGTTCAAGAAATACACATACCTAGAAGTGTCCTCTAAACACTGCAGATAATTTTTGTACAATTTGGGGCACTATTTTTTGAAAAATAAAGATTCCATATTTAACAAAAACCATTTTCTTACGATTGTCATAAAAAATTGAAAATTAGTCATTGAAGATGTAACAATTAAGACAAATCGTGACCTAACAGGTAAGAGATGATGATATCGAAAAATGGCGCTGTGAAATTACTTAAGCTTTAGAAGAATAATGGAAAGAGTACAGTGAATATCATTCTTTTCCAATTGTAGTTATATGATTACATTTAAATTTGGATGGTCTGTTAATCTGATTATCACGAATCACGCTTAGGAACGTCCTAATCTCAAACCTATAGTCTTATATGATAATATGTCTAAACAAAATATGCTTTAAAAAAATAGCTAATTAATATTTAGAATGATTTCAGTAGACCCAAAAAAAAAAGAAATTCTTTACGTCTGATTTAACGTTTAGTAGTATTCATTAACGTCACAAAACTTTTTCATTAAAACATAACCTGTAGTAGAAATTTAATATGCAAAATTTATTTTTAACATCTGATTATTATTTATTGGGAACGTTGAGGGGCTGCAAAGTTACGCCATCGAACTTGCTTTTGCTTCATCGCCTTGATTTCTCTCCAAGACTTGTTTTTTTCAGCTAGTCCCTTGTTTTCTTCAGCTATTCGCCATGTATGTCGTGGACTATTTACGCATTCCAAAACACGACTCCACAGCCTAAGGATTGCATTTTATTATTACATATTTGTTCATATTTTATCATGGTCGCCTTTTCTAATCTTTATGCTTAGTCCAAATTTGACATCTGTTTCTAGTTGAAAGTTAGGTCCCAGAAAAGTGAATACTTTAAATATTTCTTGTCATATTGGCCTATATAATATATACCATGTCCATTGGATTATCAACTATCATCGTATTACGTATATAAAATAGTTATTAATTTTGTTGAGGTTAAGCATGTTTATGTACAATATGAATTCGTACCAGACACCATGTTATATATACATTTAATTAAAAGATGCTAGCAATTGTTTATATAACTGATACGTTTACCCAGAAATAAAACAAGTAATGCTATTTACAGTGTCATGGTTACAAACTGTCTCTAACAATATGACCTTTTTAGTCTGTTCAAATTTGGACTTTACTTTTCAGAAAAAATTACTTTACAGTGTGAACTTCAAACTGTATTGGGTGAAAACGTTCTTACAAAAATGGTAGTAAAGAAAATTTTTTTGATGATAAATGTTAAAATCTACCAAAAAAGTTAGCGTGGAAGTTTAATAAAATTTATTTAACCAAATCTCAAAAAAAATGTTTGCTGGGCCAACCTTATCACTTGGGGGATAATAAATAGTTAACAACCTATTCTCTGACCTATCAAATAATATACACACAAAAAAATTTCATAAAAATCGGTCAAGCCGTTTCGTATGAGTTTCGAATTTAAAAGAAAATAATAAAAACACTAAAATTGTCATATCACTTCCAAAGCGGCATAATTAAAATAAAATAAAAGTAAAAAAAATTTTTGCACCCTATCAATATTGATTATTATATAAAAAATAATGGATAATTGTTTTCAAAACACTTTTTGATAATTGTTTTTCGAAATTTTGTCCTTGTTTTTATATTTGTATGAATTTAGTAATTACAATTGTAAACGTTATTCATGCATAGAACTGATGAAGAACCACCAGCCTCAGACATTTTATTATAAAAAAATTAATTTTATACTTAAATTAAATAGGTGCTCATTGAAAACTAAGTTAACAAAATTTTTTATACCATAATAACATTGCTATTTATGAGTGTGATTTATGGCTCTCCATTGTATGGATACGTTTACTCATTGTATATTTATTTTTGTACCTCTACATACGTCGTATACCGCTTGACAATTTGTTTTTATTATATTTGTACAATTTTTTACAATTTTCTCTGACGTATAATATAAAAAAAAAGACCTGAATATATACTGCAAATTATAAATAAGTAAATATAAAGGTAGAAAAAAATGGTAATAAAAGTTGGAGTAAAAACATACAAAGGTTTTTTATATGTATTTTCAACGTAATGTCTGGTGAAGTATATAAATAAAATGAGCAAAAGAACAAAAAATAAAAAAAGATTGTAACCATAATTCATAAAATTAATGAGGACAGCTATTATTTTAATTTTAAAGAATTCGTCGTTTATGAGCAGTGATCTACTAGGCTTTAATAATCTGCAATATTTGCAAAATATCGAAAGAACTAACAATTTTTTTGTATAGAGGTTGATAGAATCACCCAGATAGGGAACTGAAATTTTAGTGGCGTCTTCTAGACTTTAAAAGTGACTTTAAGTTCGTAAAGGAGCAAAATTGACCTATTGGGTCCAAAGCATCCATGACACAATTTTTAAAAGTAACATTTCTTCTGATTAAATTCAGTACAATCTATTCTTGAATTTAGACTCGAAATATATTTAGAATCGATGTTATTATTATCTATACATGGTTTATTACTTTATGGACAACGTATTGAGATTCTATTTAAAATAAATAGAACTTTTCAACGTTTAAAGGTTGTATCAGGTGAAGCGTATAAATAAATTGTGCAACAGTATTATAAAATATTTTCTTATCAAAACAATTCACGTAATTGACAGCTAAATGACGTAGATGATGTAACGATGAAGGAATTAGTGACAAGTACAGGACCGGGCAAGACTTCTTGCTTAGTTTTGATCTTGATAAAAAATGTATGCTCATATTCTCGGTCTTGGTTTTAAAAAAACCGCAAAGCCAAGACCATGACTGCAAAACCAAACAATTTTTATATTTTTTCTATTTTTATATAAATAAATTATTTGATAACCTTTGTATTGTCAATGAATTTTTTGACAATAAAATCGATAACAACGTTTTCTTTATTTTAATTCATTATTAATTCAACATTATCCTTATTTTCCTTTTGTTTTAACAATTAAATCGATTCTTATATATCGATTCGAATAAAAAAATTGGTAGATACATGTGCAACAATAAAAGTTACAATTATTAGATATGGCACAAAAATTTATTTTGATTCTATTCATATCCAAAAACATTATCCTGAGGGAAAAAAACTTGCTCCAAATAAATATAGCTTTTATACATCATAATTTGCCAGTAGTCGATTTAAAGTGAGAATTTTGTTATCCAAATATAATAGTTACTAAATTCTGAAAAGTTAAACAATTCTTCACTCTGTAAAAATTACAAAAAGTATTGAATTTACAGTTCCGAAGACCGCAAAACTTCTAATTACGCGCACAATCTTCAAATTGTCGAATCCACCAACACCGTTTTTTCGAATCATGAATATCAAATTAAAAAAAACCTGATAAAAACTTGGTGTCCATAAACCGACAACTAGAAAATTTCTAATTTCAGATAGTCGGACAATGGACAACGTCCGTTTTGCTGCGTGTCACACAAAATGGTTTATGCAATTTTTATTGACTGATCTTCCCATTATAATAACAAAACCTGATAATTTGATGATTGGGGGTGGTTGTAATTGAAGATTACCTAATATCGCTTTATCAATATTTTATAAATTTATTTCTTATGATTTCTTGAGTAAAATCCTCGCACAAATGATTTTTCGTAATACAAATTGAAATTTGTAAACTTTAATCATAAAAGACACACATATTGTTTTTCTACAAATATCCTTTCTTTTTTTATTATAATTATTTCCAACATTAAATACGACATTTGACATTTAAAATGACAAGGCATATCTTTGAAGTTTATGTTTTTTTTCATACAAATATAATTGAAGATGTATGTTACCTTTTATTTACGGAAAATCTGTACCTAAACGACGCACAAAAGAAGAATTTTTAAATCTTCAACATAACATACAATCAGAATGATGATTTTTTTTTTTTTTTATTTTGTATATTTACATAAAAAGAAAAAAAATTTTCGAATATATTTTCATATTTTAAATTTAACAACAGTATTAAGAAGATTTTATTAAAGATTAAATAAGAATATTCAAAGTATTATTTTATGGTGAATGCCAATTTAATATCTTTTATGCTAAAGTCTTTAACTTGACGTATTGTTATCAAAAAGTTTTTATTTTTAAGAAAGAGCTTCATTTTGGTGAGCTTCAAAGATTTTTGTCGAAGTGAAAATCTCAAAAACATTTTTATCACGAAACGGAAAATTTGGATAAACTCTCTAAAAATCTTCAAATTAATTAATACCCATTCTTTTTTTTTTATAATTATTAATGATAACTCTAGGATTTTTCGAATAGATTACGATTTTTTTTTCTCACCAATTTCCTAAATCAAATTATTCAAGATAGATATAATAACCTAGATATAAATACGTATTTCAACTATAAAGTAGTCATCGCCAGTATGAATTAGCTAGTTGTAATCGATTCTCTAAGTAGATGCTATACTCGTTGCTAATTTGGGTCAAAATATCAAAATTAATTTAAGATTTAGTATATCTAATCGTAATTAGAACTTGAATGGTGACTTTTGTCGTAAATTTTGTTTTTAATGATTGTTTTAGCTTGGGGTTTTTGTTTTTGGTGGTTGTATAAAGAAACCTGAAAAAACCGTCGAAAAGTTCCAAATTTTTTTTTCGCTATTTATGGATTTTCTAGGATAATTACGATCTACAAAATTCAAAAATAACATTTATTTTAAGATCGGTCGACTAGTTTTTGAGATATTATATTAAATAAATCCGCTAAATTGACCTTTAAATCGGATTTATGCAGATATCTCAAAAACAATACATCCAATCGTTAAATTGATGTTATTTTTAAAATCTACGGGTCAAAATATACTTATAAACATGGTTTTTCTCAAAATTGGATTAAAAATTTTTTTTTCTTATTTTCGAAATTTCTTAAGGGGTACCCCTTTGAAAAAATCGGAAAAATTTGGAAAAATTTTTTGCCCCCGATTTGGATCAAATACATATTCTAGGGTTATTTCAACCCGCAGATTTCAAAAATAATATCCTTTTAACGATTGGACTAGTAGTTTCTGAGATATTGCTAATAATCTGATCCAGAGGCCGAATTATCCGCTGTATTTCATGCAATATCTCAAAAATTAATCGACCGATCGTAAAATAAATATTATTTAAATTTTTTAGACCTCAATTATACAAGAAACCCTATAAAAAGCAAACAAAAAATTTTGAACTTTTCGCTGGTTTTTTCAGGTTAAGACTAAACTTAAGTTCACAAGGTGTATATTTGAGGCTGAATGAAATCGCTAGTTTAATTATTCGTAGTAACTTTATTACTATTGTATCAAAAAACATCAAAACTATCGAGAAGTAAGGTTTCGAAACCATTGATATTGAACGTGCAAACCGTCACCAAATTAGCAACGAGTAACATCTCCTCAGAGAATCATTACAAATATCTAATTCATACCGATAATGACTACTTTGTAGTCGAAATACGTATTTATAAAAATACAAAATAATTTGATCTTGCAATTTGGGGGAAAAAAATCGAAATTTAATACCTATTCTATACCGTTTTCTATGAATATTTTCTATGCCAATTAATTAACTGTAATTAGAGATCAAACCTACTCACATTCAGGCAGAAGTCGTGCAATATTCGCATTAATACATAATATTCGCATATGAACAAAGTACATAAAATGTCTATGCTATAGCCTATGAATAATAAAACATATATTATACTGAATTACTGACATTTATGCTATTTAATGAATACTGACATTTATGCTATTTAAAAGCAGGAATATGCTATTTTATATTAATGTTAGATTATTTTGAAATACAGTTATCTAAAAGAAAGTTCAAAAATATTTTCAATGCAGTAATGAATAAATCTTTATCGGCAGTAATCTTGAAAATAAAACTATAAATTTCAATAGGAATGACTTATTATAGATGACATAATGCATGGCCACTAGTGTGAAGGTGCAATGGTGACATCCCTATTTACAGAATAGAATGTTATATTGGTGTGAATAATTGTATCACTTACAGAGTATACCTGTTTGTATTTTATATAATTTATATACATGATATACAAACTTATTCCTGTATGTAAATACATAAATAATCTGGTATTTACACATATGATGTCATATGTATAAATGACAAACCTACATATTTATGCATCAATGAATCTTAAACAACCATCTATGTATGTTTGTTTATAAATGTACCTACAGGAAGAAAGGCTTGTTTGAAAACTAATTCGTTTAATTGAGAAGTAAACTGGAGTTGTACAATAGATTGTTTGGACATCAAATAATGTTGACAGTGATCTTTCAACTAAGATACAATTGATTAGTCCAAAAGTAGTTTATTGTTCTTATTCGACATGGAAAATGTGATGACGAGTAAGAACAATAAATATTAATTGCTATTTTATTACTTAAATTTTTAATCTACTATCGACTTATATGAAAAATTTGAATGCTTGCATTGAATTATAAGTAGCCAATAAGACAAAGCTGCTTATTAGAAAATATAATTATTCTATTACAAATTAATGAAATACAGTTGGAGACCCAAAACATAATTATTACACACTATAATAATACTTTCCATATAAATTTAAATATGAAATTCGATGTTTAGTTTAATACAATGTAATAAACTGGTGTTAGATAAAGTTTGTAGTTATTATTCAGCTTCTCAAAACATCCATTAAAGTGCATAGATGCATAGCCTAAAAACATATTACTGCAATTATTTCACATTATGGGTAAGTAGATTGGATATGATTATTAATGTAATTCCATAAATACATTTTCCGACAAATAGGTCAAAATACTGTTTTGTCTTAGGTATTGTATACGATAATATAATAGTAATTATATTCCCTGTTAAGTTCCTATACATGTACAGTAAATTGGAAACAATACCATTAGAGCACTAATTATAAATTAATTAGGGATTATATTATGACTTATGTATATGAATTAACAAATTTTCGATTGTTTTTTAAATAGGAGGAGATTTTTTTTAACATAACATATTATCTTTTATAATTGTGTGGTATTTGTGATTTTATAAATAATAAAATACTACAAATGTGGTCTTTGTTTATGATAAGAAAAAAACCTTGCTTTATATGAACGTTTTACAAAATTATTTTTGTATGTGAAAAACGAGGAAACTGAGCATAAGTCGAATACTTTATGGAGTATTGTAAACATGTATCTAAAAACCTCTAGAAAACTAAGCTTGGCGTTTAACTTGCAAATAATTAATATTATTTTCAAAGTAAAACAAATTATATATGACTTTTGACATTTTCAATTACAATTACCAATTTTTCGCATAAATGAATTTTCCATTAATTTTATTTTATTGTTTATTATGAATATATAATTAAGGTTTCTGATATTGTTATTCAACAAAAATTTATACAGCAGCATTTCAAATGTTTCATTTTGAAATTAACTAATTTTCGATAAAGTGTATGTAAATAATTAAATCTTGTGTTTCATAAGACACACTAAATTGGATAAAATTCTTTGGAAAAAGTTTGGCGATTTGACAATTATAGTAGAAAGCAACGCTTAGGTACCAGAAAATATTTGACCGTATTTTTACGCGGTTCATCAAATTTCCATACAGATGATATAAATGGATATATATTTACGTTGCTAGGGGGCAACTTGGTGCCATGTTTTGTGGGCCGAAATTCTTTAAACAAGTACTATGTAGATTTATACTGAAAAAAACAACCATTAATCATAACAAACAAACGGGTAGAGTTAGAGAAAAGCACGCATTCAACATGCAACAAGACATATCGTGTACCCAAAGAATGTATTGGTTACTGAAGAACTTTCAATCCGCGAATTTAAAATGTTCAAGAAAAGTCTACTAAACAATACGGATTCCAAATCGTTTAGGTGTTATATATCGACAATTGTAAATTTAGTACAGCTTGCAGAGATGAAAAATGTTTCAATAGTTTGTTTTACAACTGTAATGCCGTTGAAATTATTCTTTGCAGAATTTCATGCAAAGCCAGTTTTGGTCACATGTTGTTTCGAATCAATAATGTAATTTATAATTTTAATAATTTTGTTTTCAATAAATCTACAGCACATTCAAATATAGTTTCATTTATAAGCTTTAATTTATATCTCAAATGATAAAATTTAAACAAAAATAAAACCGTAATTATAAAATTCATTAAAAATGAATAAATTAATCATTGTTTCCTTTATGGCTTTAAAATATTATTTATATATTATTTTAAATTTTAATATAAATATCTATTCTTTGAAGTAATTTTTTTCATTTCATTGTTTTGAATATTACCATATTTTGACACTTAGGAAATTTGAATAGCAAAAATATATGTTAGTAATTGTGTTATAAGGATTAAAGGATTTGTGTGATGTATCTACCTACCTATACAAACACACAAAATTTTAATTAACTGTTGTCATTTTTCATTAAAATATACTCTGAATAATTATCATT
Source organism: Chrysopa pallens (assembly GCA_020423425.1). Lineage (NCBI taxonomy): Eukaryota > Metazoa > Arthropoda > Insecta > Neuroptera > Chrysopidae > Chrysopa > Chrysopa pallens. The sequence continues at coordinate 61,538,467 of CM035594.1, forward strand.
TATTATATGGTTATTTTTAATTATGTGAGTTAAAAAAAATATTACTTCAACAAATTTTTGTTTTTTTTTGTTTTTTTATTTTCCATTAGTGCTTGCTTATGGTTCTACCCTTTATTTACAAACAGAAAAAAATTAATGTCTCTTTGAAAAGAAATTCAATATATAACTAACGGAAATAAATCAATTAGTTAACGTATAATGGTAAGAATAAAACCAAGTTTGATTTATTAAGTATAAAACTCCAATATAATGATTAATGTTGAATTCACATAAGAGATCATAGATACGTACTATACATATGGACCAAGAGCCCAACGTAAAAAAAGTAGTAAATCGATAATGGAATAAAGTTTATTAGAAAAGACAGTATTTATAGAACAGAAACACATGTCGTTAGACGTCCTTAAGTTCAACGGCCAATAAGTTCAATTAATTGGTACAAGTAAACTTTAAAAATTTCTTTATTTTGTTTTTAATTCATATTAAAATTAAAAAATATTATTCGATGATTTATTATTTATTTAAATTTAAATAAATATTTAAATTTGATTTATATAAATATTATCAATAAGTACAAAGAAAACAAAATTTCTTTTCCATACTAAACGAATTAATCGTATTCAAGGTGAACAAACTTTTCGATCTAAGGAATATTCATACCAATAAATTCTTTTATATTCAATAAGAAATCTGGGCATGTTATAAAACAAGTAAAACAGGAAACCATTTTAAGTGTTTTCTATAAAAAAAAACTAATGCATTTTAGTCAAACATAAATCAAAAAAAGACACAATGTACTATTAAAAAAAAACACATATGGTGGGAGCCATAGCAAGAGAGAAAGAATTTATCTCGATTTTACAACTGAGTGAAATATAAAATAACACATGTAGAATACTTATGCTTGGTTCTATATTGATGATTTATAGTTTTTCAATACCGCAACAGTGAATAGTTCTACTTCCTCATTTATTCTTCGAATTATTTAAGATTACAGATTTGGTGTAAACGTTTCACTATTCATTTAGTTTATCAAAATATCCGTACCATGCGTAGCACGTGAATGAGGCTTCTCAGTCGACAAATGCGCCACGAATATCTTAAATTTGTAATAAAACATTCACAATTTAGGAAATATAATTATATGTTCAATTGTTCGCATGTAAATTGTATAGCAAACATATTTTTTTACAATTTTGTTCTATTTCCAAATAATATTTTTTTGTGGTCTAATTCAAACATTGTTTTCAGTATTTTTTATAAAAAATTTGACAATTTTTTTGAATTGGTTTTCCAAAAAGCGACCTCTGGTAAGAACTATCGAGATACATCCATAGTCATAAATTAAATAAATACAAATAATTTCAAATATAAAATTTATTATTTTCTTTTTTATAATAAAAATGCCATGAATAATTCAATATAAGAAGACAATTGGAAACACCCAAGCAAAAATTTTGTTTTTCTTACAGACAAAATAACAAAAAACTAAAGTCAATGGTTTCGTAAAAAATAAAACGATCAACTAAACAAAATGTCTATGTGAGTGTCTTGTCTTTTACAACCCCAAATTCTACCTTATTTTTCTCATATTTTTTTGTTCTGTTAAAAACAGAGATGAAAATTACATGTCACTTGAAGATATACATTATATATATATATATATAAATATATATATATATATATATATATATATATATATATATATATATATATATATATATATATATATATATATATATATATATATTCTTGTTTTATTTATTGTGACCAGAATCACACCTTTCATTCTTTGATCAAACTTTTCCCTTATTATTATATTTAGAAAGTCGTACAAAACATGACACAAGTAGCACACTTCTGTTGTCATTTCGAAATTAATATAATATTCTGAAACAAACCAATTATTTTATTTCTTCATTGTAATTAGTGTTGTTTTGTTTGTGTAATAATGATTGTATTTGAACAGGTACTACATTGCGAGAGTTAAACATGGGTTGTGTAAGACTTTGTTTGTTAAAGGGTAATGATTGGACTAAAGTAGGTTATTAATGGTTAATGATAATTCAGAAATTACCTAACACCTGATTGTTTGACTCCTCCGTTGTTAAATATTTTCAGATTGCTCATAATTCTGCCAAAGGCCACCCTTTAAAAATGTAAATTAAAAATTTTTCTGCGAATAACAATGAATAATTTTTAGAGTAAAGATGGAGGTAGGAAATATAATACCCATATTTCGATATTATATAAAAACATTTTTTTTTGAAACAAACTTGAATCACTAGAGCAGAAATCAGCTATAAAACATTCAAATTTTAGCATTTAAATTTATTTAATATTTATAAAATACATATTGTTAATATTGTTATGATGTGTATACCAGCATTAAACAGATAAATCAATTTTTCAATTTCCAGCTCAATCTGTTGTCAACCTTTCATTTATTATTCAAATTTATTATTTTACTAAAAACATTATTGTTATAAAACATATTGTATGTATGTAACACCTATTATATTTAATTAATGTACACATTAAAATTAAACGCAAATTTTTAGATTTATTCTAAATCCCAATGGTAATTAATAATTATATTTTTAAAAATTATTCAGTCCTAAAGTAAAAACAAATTATATCAAACTGCTTATAACATTTGAAAGTATAGCTAAGCTTTATATAATTCTGCTTTATATAGCAGGGTACCGGACTAATTCTAAATATCCTTGCATTTCACATCAGAAATTCTTACGGTATGCACATTTAAATAACAATGACATTATTACTATTAAATTATCAGCTTTAAAGCAAACCACGCGCTTTTACTTTTTACTTTTGAATCACTTCAATCAAGTTTTTTAGTGGATGTGAACAATCAATACCTTCGATAAAAATTACAAGATGATAATTATTAAAAATTTCTATTCATTTTTCACAAATTCGATTTAAGTAATAATGAAGATGTGTAAGACAATTAAGATTGTGACAATAATAAATCTTTCTGTAATATAATTTACCAAAACTTTTCCAAAACTTTAAATTTCAACGAAAGTTCAAAATACATTTAAGAAACAATAATTTTGTTTATAACACATAACAATAAAATCATTCCCTATTTAAACACAATATTTTTATCTCTGTTTTCAACTAAGATTTGTTATAGGCAAACGAGTCCTTGAAATAAATGTTTCATAAATAATTTTAAGTGAATAGGATAAAACTTATATATTTCCCTGTATGATGGCTGCCTATACATTATTGCTGTTTTCCTTTATGTTCAAAATTCAACAATATATTCGAAATTTTTTTGCAATAATAGATACAAATAAAACTTATCATGATTGTGTCAAGGTTATCTACTATTGAAACTGACATGGCTAAGATGTGAAGCTTTCTTTCATGATTATTGTGATTTATTCTTTGGTTTTGTTCTTATTTACTGCTTTTATGACTACTATGCACTTGCCAAAATATTTTACTAGTCTTAATTGCACGCATCCAACTAACTATTCAACTGGATAATAGTTAAATGGACATGAAAAAACTAAATACAAAAGTCGGAAGTTCACAGGTTTTACTAGGACGACAAAAAGAAGGATGTTCTCAATTTAACTGTACTATTATTTATGTTTGTTATTTATGTTCTTTTATTATTTAAAAGCTGGTGCTTTCCATGTGGTTCTATTTATATTTGATGGTCCAGATCTGATATCCCTAAGGGGAGTGAATGGAATAAGTTTTTCGTCGTTGTATAGAAAACTCAAAGGATAATAATAAAAAAAATTCAAAATGGAAAGAACCACCTTCAAAAGAAATGAACTATATATTAAAAAATAGTTTTTAATTAAAAACTTCTATAAATAATTTCCATGTGGACAAATACCTTTCGAAGTCGACGACAATCATATCTTTAGATAAAAAATAGATCCGTTGGCGACGGAATACCCTTGGTCACAAGGAATTAATCTGTAAAAGTTCATTTTTTTGCAGGTGGCACGTTTTTTTTTGCAAATTTTTTTAAACACCTTAAGAGTTGATTGATTATAAATAAAATAATCCACAACGGCCATTTTGAAGATACTTCAAGTAAGCATTGCACATTTGTTAGGACTGCTGAACTTTTTTCCCTGGTATTTTACACAAGACTCTACCAGCAGATAATAGATTACAATTTATCAGATAAAAATTTTAGTAGACAACCTAAAGCTTTGAATTATTCAGAACAAGTCAATATTTGTAGTGCGTAGTCATTTTATTGTTTACAATGATTTTCATTTATTCCAAATAATTCAAGAAAATTTATTAAAGCTACGAGTATTATTAAGAACAAGATATCTAAAACTTAAATAAATGCACATGTGCTCCAGGCATTGTTTTCAGTTGAAGCCGTCGTCAGTAAGTCCAAAATCATCATTATTATTTCATCTGATTCGTTCGTTATACGATCTCAACACCAAGCAAAAGAAACAGATATACAATCGTATAAGAGCAGTAAGCGATAACAACAAAACGAAAAAGCATTTAAACATTAACTTTGATTGTATACTTGGTGATGTTATTTAACGCTTTCCTTTGTTAGTGGTTAAACATATTTATCTTCTTTTCATTCCTTGTTTCAGAGGTGGGTGCCATTTGCCGATGAAGAAGTATTGGATAATATTATATATTGGAAATCAATTTATTTATTGACTTTAGTGTACGATTGAGTTAAAAAAGGCTTTAAGGAATGCCTTTTTGTATTCTTAAATTATTTGTGTGATATTCAATTATTTGTTTATTGAATTTATGTATCCAGATGAAAAAAAAAGTTTCTTTTTAATCATGAAAAATAAAGAATTGAAAAGATAAATGGTTATTTATCAAAAAATATCAAATGTATATGAAATCCAAGTCTGTTTGGGTTGTAAAATTGGACCACTAACGAGATCATAATTTAAATTTTATTTAATTAGTAGAAGCAGAACTTAAACTCAGGTAATAGTGGACATCCTGTGGGGTTATGTCCCTGAAAGCTTATTTTTTGTTACTCAATGTTTATCTATAAATATTGCACATAATGTGGCTAATGAAAGATAGCCTTCTTTTTCTGTGTCTATTTTAATAAAAATTTTACCCATAAATCACAAAAAACACAAAATGATCTTACACCTGACACTGACTACATAACTTAAAAATTTCAATTTTGTTGCTTTCTATCTAGGAATACTTTGGAATATTAATCAAAGTATCACTTATATCAGAAGGATTAATAGAAGTGTTTTTATCCTTTAATATGTGTAAAGCATAAATAAAAATTATAATATTTTATTAAAAATGTAATGGATATGTGTCAACTTAAAGAGATATTATACACGTAGAGTAGGAAAGATATGGGAATTGGTCGTACGGTTCGTTATGGATTGCTAACAGCAAATAACAGTGCAAGTGTGCGACACACCTGAACAGTTTCACCTCCATATCACTAAGTAAATCATCAGTACAAAAAAATTTCAATCACCATCGGTACCTACTATCTAACTCTATTGTGGTTACAATTTCCCTAGCAAGAGCCCCAATTTTTTAGGTATTACATTTATATAATATATCGTGTCCGAAATCTCTACCATAAAGCCTATCAGTGGAATTTTCTAGGGGTAACAAGACTTACGGTATTCTTCATTTTTTCTTTAAAATACATTCTTGGTTTTGTTTTACAAACTAAAATTATTGGATAATCTTATATACTGTAAACCAACTTATTTATTAGCTTATATATACTTTGAACTTAAGAAAATCTTTAAGAAATATTTGTACCTTTTTGTATTTTCTATTTGTGTTTACATTTATTGAATTTAATCGATAGTTAAAAAGTTTTTAATGTCACTTTATATACATTGGAAAGTTTTTTTTTAATGGCTATATAAATTACTCTAATATTTAAGTTTTGTATCGATAGACCCCAGGGTATTTATATATTATTGATTTCACACTGGAACCCACGTATAGTTGTTTATATTTATATATGCTTGTAAATACCATTCAATTGAATCATAGACAAATTTTTTTTACGACTTAATGAATGTTTGAATTAATGTGCAAAATACGATAAATTATTCCAGTGACTTTGAAAAAGCTTAAAAGCCATAATATATATAAAACCTTGTGTGATGATGATTGCAGGTTTTGTGTAACCACAAACAATTTTAAGTTTAATTTCAAAATATGTTGTTAATTGAATTGAATAAATTAATATAATGGTATATAGTGAATTATATATACAACAAGTTTAGTTTTACCCAATTTATGAATTATTTATTTATATAAATTACACAGATAAAGTTTATAATAAAACCAATAACATGAAATAAATAATTAAAATATTTCACATAATCCCCACTCTTTAATCCAATTTATCTATTGGATAAAAATATCGTTTACATCCATTACTCTCAACAACGATGATTCATCTCGTAAGGTCTGTCACAGTACGGGCAATTTAATCATTTTTGTATACTCAAAAACCAAACAATAATTGTAAATTTTATAGCAGTTTCTTGGTTTACTTATTTAATAAATTTGAATAAAGCCAAAATATATAGAAATCGTTTACCTATTTAAGTTGTTATGAAATAAGTCAATTTAGCCAAGAGCGATATACCTATAATCAACGGTTTTTAACTTTTACATAGATATTAGATAATTTTCACAAAAGATAGATTTTATTTTATACAATTACATGGCTCGAAGCTAATAAACTCTTTGTGCAATATAGAGTATGTTTATTAATAGCCACATTCATTACCCCAACTATTAGAGTAAATTTACAAAGCTTTGGTTCGATTTATATTGTATGAACACATCCTGCAATGTTACAATAGTAGTGTGATAGAAAAGTACTTTGTGTTGAATAATTTAAAACTGACAACAATATTTCTCTACAACTCGTATATTGGAAAATTCATGGAATTGGTCACAAAGTGACAATAAACACCTTGTGAAATCAATGATATTATCAACATAGAAAATGCAGTTTGTACAATGTGCGTAAAAAGTAATGTAACAGTCTGAATTAGCTTCAATTTTGTAGGAAATAATGTTATCGGTTACAACTGAATGTTTTTTTGAATATGTGAAATTCATTATGTTCATTTAGGAACATGATATGGGTCAAATAAATCACCTCATGATTTTTGATGGTTGGTAACAAGTAATTTTAGCGGTTTGGCTCAAGTGCGAGTCGAGTTACGGACTAGCTTACGATTTATTCATCAAACTCGTATGATCAGAAATTTACAAAAAGTATGGATTTCTGGCCAATACCGTGTACAGTTTACGCGAGAAAAATCGCTAGTGGAACACTATTTAGTCAATAAGTCTATAGAATGTTGAAATATACTATTTATTAAAATTGTGTTTTTTTGTAATCTATGTGAAAGGATCAGTTAAATTCAATTTGAATATATATTTTTAATTTTATCCCTCCTTTTGATGTGAAATACTAATGAGAAATCCAGGTATTTATAATTTCCCAGCTTGAAGTAATTTTCCCTGTTTTAACGCAGATATACTTTACTAAAAAGTTGAAAATACAATTATTATTTAAAAATAAATATTTTTTTAAATTCGCGTTAACCTAAAATCAAAGTTAAATGCAAATAATTTCTTAACATTTAATCTCTGATGAGGGAATATTTTTCATTGTAGAAATTTTGAGTAAATTCAAATTGTGGCATTACTTTTATTTCAACCTGTATTTACTATACTATGGCATGACGTTATGTTACAATTAATGGAATTTATTTCCACCTAACAATTGATACATTTTTCATTTTCAAAAGCTAGTGTCGTCATGGAAAAATAAAAAATATTTCAACTTATATCTTGTGTCGATTAAGACATCAGAATCGAATGTCATACATCATGAGATCCCTGTTCAAATAACTAGAGGAGTTACAATGAAAAAGAATGTTATATTTTTGAATTAAATTGTAGATTTGCATAAAATAAGTATTGTAATAAACCATAAAATTCTATTTGATCCAGCTAGTAATCCATTAAAGGTAGAAGACAAATTCAAAGAATAAAAACCGTTGTTTGTTTTTGTTTGAAATATTTAGAACTCTTTAGGCTCAAATTTTAGATAAAATTTAACTTAAAAATAGAATAGATATTTTCTATTAATAAAATATAAAAATAGAATATTTTCGAATATGTAAAGTATAAAAGAATAAATAAATAATTCATATTGAAAAGTATTTTCTATGTATAGACGTGTATTGTAATGAAAAGTAGATAATAATTAACATTGATAAATATTTAAATATAAACACATTAAACTTGAATCATGTGACCTGGTTTTTATTTCCCACGTATAAAACGCTATTATATTACACCTATAACTAGGAACCACTTACACGTAGTTCATTATATAGGTAAGCCTTTCTCTGTTTAGTTATGCACTGAATGTTCCCTTATCGAGCAGAATAGCATATTAATTATTAATAAATTAGCTTCTTCTAATTTATTTTGGATGATTGTCACAGGTTTGGATAGACATTTATGTGTTTATTCACAACCCCAAATCATCAATGAGAGATGATGAAAGAATATTTTATTCAATTTTTAATAATTTTTAAGTAAACGTTATTTAGACAAACGAATTATTTGAAATATCCGTAACACAGAGTAATAGAAGAATTACTTTATCCTTTTTTATAGATAAAATCGATCAATAATTCCACTAAAAATTTAATAAAAGAATGAAAGGAACTGATAAAGACATCTAATAATTTTTTACCAAAATGATTTGAATTTGTTTGAATTTGGAAAAACAAAATATGACTAATTTCATATAATAATATATGTCTCTTTCATCATGTAGAGATTCAAAACGATAAGAAATGTAAAAAAAAAAAATAAATATTTTCTCAAATTTCGCGACAAATACTCATGAAAACCAAATCATATATGTGAATTATTTTTTTTTTATAATTTCTTTATATTCCCTTATTTTTAATTTCAATGGTTTTCATATGAGAATTATTATGCATGTTAAATTTTATTTGGATCATAATTTTTCGAATTGTTCGGGAAAATACTGTCTGCTGTATTCTAGTTTATTATATATTTAAACAAATTTTCAAACACTTTAAGAAAATATTTTGTAATATGTAATTTTACGATGTTAATTTCTATTGTTTAACTAAGCTTATTGTTTGGTAGAAAGAATTAATTTGTATCACTTACTCAAATATTGTAAGTGATTACTCTTTATTCTTGTATTGTATATTATTATTAAGAGTACTGTTCAAAGCAATGTATAATATGAAGTATCGTATTTCAATGTTTAGTATTTTCTTATACATATATTCCGATTTTCATGTTAATAATACTTTCAGAGTATTATTTTCATAAACTTGTATGCTCTTGAACCATAAAAATTCAAAATTAGTATTTATGTTAAAATATTCAAATTAATATTTATGTTATACGTATATATAGCGACAAAAAATGCGCCATTCTGTTTCTAGATGTAATGATTCTCTGAGGAGATGTTTCTCGTTGCTAATTTGGTCTCCTCAGAGAATCATTACAACTAGCTAATTCATACTGATGATGACTACTTTGAACGTATTTATAAGCATACAAAATAATTTGATCTAGAAAATTGAAATTTATTCGAAAAATTCTAGAGTTTTCATTAATAATTATAAAATGCTTTAAAAGGATGAATCAAACAAGAAATAAAATTTAATTTCTAGGATTAAAATATTCACATACAATAGTTATGGCGTCGCGCCCATTTGTATTTATTTTCTCCAATGAATTACTGAAAATTTTCTATTTTTATCGTGAAGACGAATGTGATACGATGCATTAATTTAGTACAAGTAATCTAAACAAATGTGATAGTTTGTAAACATTGTAAAAACATAGAGAAGTATAAAAAGTGTATCTTGTGTTTTGTTTAGATAGTAGAAAATTGATTTTAGAAAATAAATCTTGTAATAACAGGGATAATAAATTTCTATTTTGTTTTGTTTTGTTTTGGTTTCTTTTTTCTTTTTTTTCGTACAGTCTTTTGTCTTGTGCTATACATAGTAAGTAATATGCTTGTTTATGTATATATTTATGTATGTTTATGTATATCGTGGAAAGATTTATTCAAATATCCACATAATACATGTATGGATATTTATGTTATTGGGTGAGTCCTTAACTGTGGCTGTAAAATATCTCAAATTGAAGGTATTCAAGTAAAAATTGATAGTTATTAGAGTATTACTATTTACAAAGTATAACATTACTCCACTATTTATTTTTCCAACAGTTTTTGAAATAGATGCCAAATCGGAAGAACAAGCACAGTATCATTATGTTGATAGTCAACATAGAATAGGGTATTTTCGGTATTGAAAAATAAAGCTTGAATTTTTGGCAAAAATTAAAATTTATATAGAAATATTCTTAAATATTCTAAATTTGAGTCATAAAAGCACATTATTAATTAATTTTTTTAAAACACTAGACTGCCACGATGTGACGTCGTTTCGGTAAAATTGTTAATTGTCTTTGTCAGCTTTATCTGTCAACAGTATGATAATTAAAGAAAAAATATGAATGTCTTAATAGTTATGTTTTTTTACCGATATGTTGTTATACCAGTATTCTCATCGTTATAAACAGATATTACGCCACTAAAATGGTATACACCGTTTTTAGTTTTATTAAAAAAAGTTTCAAATTTTATTGAAATTTCATGGCAAGTAATATTTATTTTGCAAAAATATTTATTTTTAAGCCTGCAAATAGACAAAATAATAATAAAGCTTATCTACTATATTTAATTTCTAATTAAATATAACTTATCGACCATTTGATCGAACATATCCAGAGATACAACTAATTTTCTATTTTAAGATTTTCATCATTTTGTTATTAGGCTGCCACTAATTTATTTCAGACTGAACTTGTTACGGAAACACCGTCTACCATTGATACACCCAACTTTGGGATACCTAAATACTAAATACCTAAATTTTGATCACTAGGTACACCTAATTGTTGAAAACTTTTAATTCTCACTACATTCATATTAAAATTCCTATTTAAAGCTTTTGATTTTTACATAGACTTTCTAACCAGTTTTTTTTTAATTTATCAAATTTAATGAACCCTCAGTATGTTTAGTCTTATATATTTTTTTTCAAGTACGGCTCTAAAAGTAATAAAGATGTCACAACCTAGACCAATATTTGTAACCAACAACATATTGAACTTCACGAAGCAGTAAATTTATTGCTTAAACATCAATCAGTTACATGACAAGGGCAATGTTTTTTGTTATACTTATTTGAGGTCTCTATTTTTTGTACGATTGAAACTCTATACAATTGAGTGTTTAATAAAGTGTATTTAATTTGATTTACATACAAAAAAAATAACAGCCAGCGTTTAAATTTTGAAAAAAAAAATACCTCTCTAGACAAACTGTCTTTTCAACATCACAAGATTCATTGAACTTGTCTTTATGTTACCTAAGCAGTATTTTTAAATTGGATAACAATAGTAATAAATTTTCAAGTTCTTCATAAGGCCTTCATATAAAATATTGATTGAAATAGTGTCACCGCCAAGATAGAAATCTGTTAATAAAATATATGTAAATATGAACTTTTTAACGCAAATTTTCTTGAAAATAAAACGAGTAAGAGATGTTCACTTTTCGCGAGAAATATATATTTTGAAAAAGTAGGAGATTCAAGAAAAAATCTCTAAATAATTTATTATTATAAACGCCAACAAATTTCTTCAATTTTTTTGTGTACGATTTTGTTTTTATTTCGTGTAACATTAATTGAAACTAAATAATATATTTTCATATTTTATTGTATTACTTCCAAAATAAAACTAAAATCTACCACGCACAAATGTCACAGTCCTTGGTAGCAATGCAATACTCCAAGGAATAATCAATACGATGGTACCTACCTAAATAATTATATAACTAAAATGAAAAATTTTCTATCTTATAAAAAATATAATTTTTTTAAATTAAAATATTAAATTTGTAACAAGCAACTCTTTACAAACAAAATGGTACCCTTGGGAATAAACAGGTTCATAAAGTTTATATGTATATACAATTTCAAGCACATTCGTCAGTTGGCACTACTTGCCCTTGTTGTCTTTTGTCCACTATTAAACAGAGTAGGAAGTCCATTTGATGTATTTTTTGTGAATATACATTTTTTAAATTTAATTCAAAAAATCGTCAGCTTGAATATCAAATTTCATTCCGATCAAACGGAAATTGTGGGTCGATCGCGACAAAACTGTATAGTTCGGAAACATTATTTTGAAAAATTTAAATTAGAACCAAGCATTTTATAAATTTCACTTCATGATGAAATTCATATAAAGATTTACATAATATACATTTTAAAAATATGTCGTTCATCGTAGCATAGTTTTTACGAGGTGAGTATCCCCAAAAGTTATATTAAATTTTTTTAATAAAAAATAATTTAAATAAATAAAAAAGAAAAAAATAACCAAACGTTTTATATATGGTTTACATGAATAAAAATGGGGGTTTTTACTACTAAAGTAAAATGCAACACTAGGTCAACCACGTTGCATATAATTATAAACTGTTGCAGTTTTTAATTTAAAAATATTACTAAAATGATTTTTAACATTAATGTCACTGTCGTCATTTGAGCTACAACTGGAGCAAAGTAATTGTATTTTGAATGAAATAATTTTTCTTAGGGTACCTAAGCAATAAACCTGTTACAAACATATTTCTAATTCATGTAAAATAGGACCATTTGTACGGATGGCTTATCAATTCCATTAGACTATATTTTTTTATATCAATGGTTTTTTATTATTTAACTTATTCCATTTTTAAAACGACGTAATGAAAAATTATAAACCTCGATGTAAATAGATAATGTATTAGAGATAAAGCTAGGTACCATAGTTTTTAAGTTTAAATGTAAAAATTATTTGATGACAAATAAATTATTTATTAATTTGAAAAAAGGCACAAAATTAGTAACGAGTAACATCTGCTCGCAGAATAATTAGGATAAAAAAATAAAACTTTTAAGGCTTTTCTAATTCAAAATACGTATTTAAAAAATATGAAAAAACTTTTGATCTAATAAATTGGAGCAAAAAACTAAATTTATTTGGTAAAACGTCTCTTTGATAATATTGAAACTATTATGCATGCTGACACGATCTCGATAAACTTTATTCAAAAATGAAATAGCCAAGATAAAATGATTTGACAGTGAAATTAATCCCCAAATAGTATTTGAAAATAAAAACTTGATATGCCTTTATGATGATTGCCAAAAGTACAACAACAACACGTACTTACTAAAAACATCATTTTTTATTGTTTATGTATTAAATAGTATGTATGTTTCATTTCAATATTTACGAATGCGATACAAGAACTATTAAGATAAAAAACCAAGTTCTATAAAAAAATGGCACATATTTCTCTCTCTCGGTATAGTATAGTTATAGTTTTGTGTGATGTCATGCTTGCTTACTTGCTCTCTCCAGGAAGATAGGTGGTATATGGAACACCGCATCAGAAAGTGTTATAGCTCTGGATATTTCTGGTTTCATATATATCAATTTCACCTCTATGTAAAAAATCTTACTGTGTATTGTAGAGGTAATTTAGACAATCACTTATAAAAATCGAAAATGCATTCTGAGAAAGCGAAAATCCTTATTGTATGAAGATGTAAAACATTGTTATGTTGATAAAAGCAACTTTGTGAAAATTTCAAATTTTCAAGTTTTATTAATGTTTACATTCCGGCCTCGGTATATGTGTTTGATATTTTGCCAATTGAATGTACGTAGTTAAAGAAGGATCAATTCGCGCATTTACCACAAATGTTCATTTTTGTGATGAGCTGGTAAAAATAAAGTAGTCAATAAAAGGCCCTGAAAGGGCCCCTACTACCAGGGCATGCTCATTCCAACCGCTACTTACTACTTATTTTTGACATGTTTCACGGTGGCAGGTTTTTACATAACTTCCAAAAGCAGTAAAAATATAAAACGACAAAAGCTATTAAATAATGTGAAAATGTGTAAAAACAATTATACAAATTATTAAATGGTAATAATTTGGTTGAAAAGAATTTTGATACAATGATCTCAAGGAATATGTATATATATTCTGAACATTTTATCATTGTTAACAAACAAATTTTCATCTATTCTGATTCATTGTCCAATTCGTTCAATAGGGAGTTTACAATTCTATTCGTAGATAGAGGTCGAGTGACGCTTCATATTTTTTTCATGTAATTATGTATGTATAGAGTAGAATGTTGTATACTTTTACGTGACATGCATTACTTTATTCAACAAAACTAAATTTTTTTTAAAAGATATAAATGGTAACTGAAAAAAAGGTTTTTACGGTTCAGAAATAAAGTCAATCAATAGCAAAGATCGTATATAATGCCGCTTTAAGAACTCACTTGAAGGTCTTAGAAATTATAAAATACATGTAATTTCTGTTTGTTTTTTTAAAATTGTTGTCTCTGAAATTTCAGTTTTAGCTTCAACTCCACTTTAAACTCGATATTAAAATGCTTTTGATATGTGATGCATGACTATTATGGGTTCCTAACAAATACTCACCAATTAATCCAACTTGAAATTAGCAATACAGTAATCACATATGTATCTCGTCTAAAGAAGATTTTGCTTAAAATCTCAAATCACAATTCTGTATTTGTATTTTTTTTATAGGGTATTCTCATATTTTATTATGAAATTGGCTTAGTATCAAAGCTAACGGTGAGTAACAGTGCTACAACCTTTAAAAGTTTGACTATTTAGACTGAGATGTTTTGATAATTGATTAAGCATAACTCGTTGATTGTTGATAGCCCATATTATGACTTTATTATTGGATTAAAAAATGAATAAAGATGAACAAGGATGGAAAACACAATAATGACTATTATCTTCCTATTTTATATTTATAAGATTTTAGTTTTTATTTTTGAGGCATTCAATAGCTTTCATAAAGTTATATTACAGTATATATTTTCTTCATAGATTTACTTAGAAATATTAGTTAAAATATTGTATACAATTTTTACAATTTCTTTTGCTTTATGTCATTATTATATTTCATAAGCTTCATAAGTTAAACGTGTACGCTGCATTTTGTTATTTAGAGCTTTTCGAATATTTAATCCTTTAATATTCGTATATTTAAGCCACTTTAAATATGATCAAATCGTTTTGTTCTTAAAATATTGTGTAATTGATTTTTTAATTTTTTCTTCTTTTTAGCGAAAAACACAATGCAAAAACTAAACAACTTTCTGAACATATTGTAAATAATTAGAAGTTTTTACTACTGGTCAGTATTCACAGTTTTAAGAGATTTAGGATACAGTCCAGAACCTTAACACAATTATTCGATTATATTTAAATTAATAAACAGGTTTCTATCTTATTAAAATGTTTTCAATACATATGAAATGCTATAAAATTTATGAGGGTCGTTATAAACCTCACATTCGGTTCATTTGTGTTGATAACCTCATTAAATAATATAATATATTTTGCTTCCCAGTTGTGAATTCGTTGTTTAGCTAAATGTTGATTATTATTTTATTTTTATAAACTATTTTACTAGCGTGCTTCGTTACGGAACTATAATTTATTTCGCGGTTTTGAAAATTGAAACATCATCTGTAAGACCTTGCGCATATTGCGCCTCATGTGACATGGCACAGCGCGATTATTTGTAATGATCAGAAACGAATAGGTAAGTTCAAATTGACGACACGACTCTACGAAGAGCGACTGGCGAGACGCGGAAAAAATGCCCAATATACAGTTTTTCGCGCCACGCGTCACACGTTTCCATAGTCATAGTCTACTTACTGTGAATGCAATTATTTTTTATATATAGTGAAATTAGTTTTTGAATCATAAAGATATTTTAAAATTAACAATAATTGAATTCAGAAATGTTATTTATATAAAATATTTAACATAACAAGTAAAATTTATTTAAAAAAGTGAACTATTTATAAATCTCATTACTTTTGATACATTTGTACCTCCGCTATGCTTTGTAGGATTCTAAGTATTTATATATTATTTTTTACTTGAAAATCAGCTTTAAAATATGCGTGCCCCAACAAGACGCGTGTGGCGCGATCGCGTCATGTCACGCTGTGCCACACGCGCCGCAACATACACCAGGCCTTACATTGATTTTCATTGGCAATAGTGTAGATTTCCCGGAAATATCAACGTAGTATACTTCTCATTTAACTAAGAATTATTTAAAATGATTTCTGTATATAGTCAAATAGCATTTTGACTGATTATTCTTATTGCCTGCAACATACGTACATACCGTAAAATATGTAGACCGTGAATTCAAAATCAATTCCTTAATATTATTAAATGATTAGGTTCATTTTGTACCACTCTACCTATACTACCGATAAAGTAGGAATTAATAAATTTATTCATAGTATTATTATGTACCTTCTATTATTAAGTATAGGTATATTAATAATAATTCTAGAGGCATATAGACTTCCTTCCTTATCTATTATTACAATAATACAATCTGGATTATGGATGAACTTGTGAGCTGAGAATATTATTAGTTCAATCAATAGGTAGATGACTATACAACAATTCATACCGGAAAACAAAAGTTATGATAATATAGGAAACTAAAGCAAGTCAAGAAGACATGGTACGAGCGCGGCTCATAACCTCACCTTTGTTTTAAAAACAAATGTTGCACTACACACAGATGGGTGAGAAGTGGGCATTTGTCACCAGGCCTCCACTATATCACCTCTAATTTTTTAGTGGTCACATTTAAAGAAGGGTGTACACAACATCTCCTTTGGCTGGAAATATCATAAATACAACTTTAAGACATGTTTTGCAAGACGAAAGTACTTTATTACGTCTATTTCGTCTACATTGGGTCATCACTGGATATCAGTTCTGTAGGTATCAAGTCTTAATCTAAGGAACAATCTTTTTGATAGATATGATTTGAATTAGCAAAAAAATTTTATACACTCACATATTATATTCGTAAACGAGTATATATGTTGAGAATAAAAATTTATTATTTAAGAACTTATCGTTGTAAAATTGGAGTTGACAATTTCAAATGATACAAAAAATGAAAGTTTTCGGACTCATATTTTATTTCATCAATACTGTATGAGAAACCTTCACCTTAACAGTATGGGGATAAATAATACAATATACACTATTGGAAAAGAATGAAATTATTTTAATATATAATTCAAAAGAATGGTGAATTTTATTGGTGAGTGTGGCTTCAGAATTAGTTTTAATCAGCTTGCCGTCTCATATTAAGAGCAAATCGTCATATTGAAGATAATTGAAAATTATTTAAAAACTACGATGATATTAGCTGATTCTTACTTTTTTTGACACGATAACTCAGCCTTTTGAATAAGAAAATTAATAATATGAAATGTTTCTCTCAGTATTTTTTTATCAAAATATTTTCATGGAAAACTGTTACAAAATATTGGAAACCTCACATGTACTTTTTACTAAGTCTAAATAATATTTCGCATGATTTTTTTAAGAAAATGTTATAATTTATCTCCATTGAAAATTGCTTTTTCTATATTTTCCATTAGTGTAAATACATAGTCTACTACCCACGTTGTGGTATGATATGAAAAAATAGTTTCATCCACATATCCACCGGTTGACTTTGTTTATTGGAAGATTAACTATATATTGTTTACCAACTATATGCATAGGCTTACATATTTAAATACCGTTTAGGTTTGCACATAATGTTTCAATATAATCCAACGAATAATCCAGTCTAGTTGATGGTTTAACTAAATAAATAGTGTCATTTTATGGCTTCTTCACATATAGTATTGTCAATTTTGAAGTAAGATTTGATTCGTAAACTTTCATTTATGCCATTCTTTAAATTTCAATCTAAGGTTTATATTTGTTTTTGTCATAATCCGTATACAGTTGAATAAAAATCTATACAAATAAGATAAATATGAAGAATTATACGTAAGACGTTTATTTAATTCCATACGACAATTTTGTCAGCGTAGCAGTAAAACAAATACGTTATCATACTATTATTAATACGTTTTAATAATACAAAACATTCGTTTTAATTATATAATAATCGGAATGGTACAGAAATTTTGTTAAATTTGCTGGTGTTCTCATACTCTATCTGTAATTCAACGTGTTTTCACAATTGATACTTTCATGCAGAGTAAATAAACCTACATATTTTCAATTTAATCAAAGAATTATTGATTAGTTTGGGGTTTGAAACAACTACGACACAAATAAAAAACCCAATGTTTTCTTCATACATATTTGAAAATTATTGTTGTTCTTCCAGTTCATTATGCTATAATCCTGAAGTCTTTATCCTTGCAAGAGTACTTCCACTTTCTCCCTCCATTCTTCTCATCCATAGACTCTGAATGATGGCTGAAATATAACGACAGTAAATTTCCAGTTCCATAAATAATTTATGCTTTACATTCGAAAAATCACTTCAAAATCTATACAAATTTTTACTTCAAAAGGTCTATGAATCAAATTTTCAGCTGAAAAATTTATTAGATAAAGTCTTGTTCAACGTTGAACTAAGCAACAGGATTTAAGACTACTCAGTATCACGAAAGTTCAAAACGCTTAATTGAAATTTATTAAACAAAACAAATTTAGTATTCATCTAGAAAATCAATACATGCATACAAATTCTTAATAAGGCATACATAAAAAAAATTATTAAAAATCTAAATTATTAAATATAATATTAAAACATATTTGGTAATTAACCATTACATTTATTTTCAACCAGACTTTACTATTCCGTTTACTAAATTGATTTCGAAATGTGGCTTAGGCATAAACAATAACCACATTCATATACTCAAACCATATTTATTTATCGTTGAAAAAATATAGTTTAAAAATATATACAGCCTTTATGTATATTATACATAACATGGCATATTGGTTTATTTACTAAAAAGATGACGCGATTTCACATTTGAATAAATATTTACATAAGATGAATTATTTTTTTTAAAAAGGTATTAGGCTAATTAAAGATATTGTTAAAGATAAAATGCACAAAATATGTGTTTGTGAACAACCTTTGATGAAAATAAATTGTTTTATAAAATTTATCTTTGACGTTGTTACAATGTCATAGAATATTTGTTTGATCTAATTCTAAATAATAAATATTCATGAACATTCTCTGCGTAGTATGTATATTCTCGGACGAGACTAACCCAAATTGGAAGGGCTTCGATTAGTTTTGCCTACAGATTCAATTACTGCATTGGACTAAAAATTAAATTTAGAAGTGTAGAATGTGTTTGTTAATATTTAGCGACGCAATGTGCTTCAGAAATGTGATATTTTATTAAAGAATGTGGAATAATTTTTTATATAAGAAGATAGAAGCCAATCTCAGTGCCGTCAAATTGTAATGTTTGACGTCAGTGCCGTCAAATTGTTTTTTTAAGATTTTTAATGATTAAAACTCTTGTGTTGCATAAAAATCATAGACTCTATTACTTCTTTTCCAATACGTTTGTTTCTGGGAGCTCCCAAAATTTTTATTACATGAGCAAGCTTTACATTCTTGAAATTCATTTTTCTTGAACTTATTACGAAAAAACTTTCTGAAATAAATAATAATAATAATAGCGTCTGTAAATTTTAAGCTTGATCAGAAAAACGATCCAAAAATCAAAAGTCTTATCACGCAAAAATTTCTTCTTGGTATTTTTTTTTCAACTGGTTTCACACTATTGAAAATAGTTTAAATTACTCAAATATAAGGAGGCATAAGCGAGAAAGTTTTAGTGGCTAGTAAGTTAGAGGACTCAAACTTTAATACTTTAACGCTTAAAACATTTGTACTTTTATAATAAATGGTTATGAATAAGGAATGTTACACTGCCCAAATATTTAGAAAATGTATTTCTAATATTAGTAGTCATACATTTACTCGAAGCATCAAATAAAAAATGTATAAAATAAAAACCATCTAACATATATTTTGTTTATTTTTGTATAAAAGCGCTTTGATCGTATGAATATCGAAAATAATTTATGAGATTGCCTAAACGATACGGAAAAACGAATATTATATTTTCAAATAGATGGATAGAAACTGACACATACTGTTTGTCAAATAAAATTGTACTAGTAAAAAGAAAAATTAGTAAAATAAAATACACTGTCAATAATGGACACAAAATTCCCTCGTGATGTACGAATTTGATCACTTAAATTGCTATATCACCGGTACGTTTTCAACTGATGAAACGAAATTTGTGCAGGAGATCTAAAAATATATTTTCTACATTTCAATTACATTTTCTGGTAATTAAGCTAAGGATTTTATTGCTATTTGATAATCCGGACACATTTTAGTGAACATATTCATACATTACAAGGCAGTGCTGTGTCCATTATTGACAGTCTATTTTAATTATTGCTCCTTAATTGTAGTTTTAAGAATTTTTATTTAATTTTTTCATACAATTTAATATTTGGATCTTATTAAGTATTTGTATATAAAATTCACTATGTACCTTCATTTTCGTTTTTCACTTTTAATTGTTTTCCGAATCCATCATTAAATTTTAGTGCCACGGATATTTAAATCTCACCGGCTCGTCATGTATATTACAAATACTGTATCATTTTATTTCACGAATACTGTATTTAGATTCGTATTACATAACATCACACAGTATAGATTCCGATTGATCTGGCATACATAGGAACTGAGATTTGACATTAAATATCCATGTAGCATTTTATTGCGTAACATCATTCTATTTGTACAATTTATACACAACAAAATATTGACTTTTCGATATCGAAACAGCAGCAGCATACATGGGAAAAATTATCTTGTTCATAACATAACACATTTAGAAATAAAATTATCTTATACTCCCAAAATAAGACTTATATATGTGGAACGTGCGTTTTAACTGAAATAAATAAATCTTATACAAATAAAATATTTATATTTGTAAAAAAAATTTGAGATCTTCTATCTATTACAGTTTTGTTGGCTGAAAAGTTTTTATAATCAATTCAAACAACTATTTGTTTTATATTATTTATTTATTTTATTTATATAAAGGTATACAATACGTCAGTCAACTAATATGTAATCAATACAATCATTACAATAGTACCCTGCTACTGAAATCCTAAAAATACGAAAGCTAAAATATAAATACAATAATTGACATTTCTAAAGTGGTAGACATTTTTTTCGTAACTATTTATAAGTTTAAAAAACCTAACCAACCAAATTTTAAGTCCGTTTCATTTCAAGCAATTGTATTTCTAAAACATTTCTGAGTTTTGTAGAGAGGTGAATATTTATTGGTTCATTTGTTATTCTGTTTCACGAATGATTTTAATATTTTATTTCGATTTAACAGTCACGTTACATTTGATTAAAAAAACTTTTAACTTTAATTTCATAAGATTATTTCAACAATTATTAGCTTTTAATTAGTGTTTTAAGATAAATTATAGGAATCATTTTGTTTTATATTCAGTTTCAGTAATTGTACTGTCCCGCTTCAAAAATAAGAGTATCGTAGTTGAAGTTTCCTCACGTTTATCGATGGAGAGCTATTTTCACCTTATCATAAATTATAACAGATTAAATAAAATTGCGATTTGACAATCTGACAATTGTCAATCAACAATTTTTTGTATTAAATTTCATTATTGTTCTCTAAAGTTCATATTTAAGAAAATAAATGAATAAAAATTTTAACTTTTCAATGCCACTGTTTACTTTATTTAGGCTAAGAAAATGTCTTGGCAATTAAAAAAAAAAAATTATAGTAAAAGATATTTAAATTTATATTTTACGATAGATACAAATTACATTCATTTTCATAATATGAAAGATGAATTTACTTAATTAATTAATGAAGAGGTGAGATCGCCTAGATGAAAAACTCTATTGTTCTGATAAAATTTATTTTTATACGTCGATATATAAAATTTCGTATAAGTAAATTTTGATAAAATTGAATTACCTAATAAAAACTGTATCAAATTTTGAAGAATAATCTAATTTATGTGCTTGATTATGAGTTAGTACTTTAATGAATTTAACTAACTATAGCAGCAGTAACTAACCGGTCTTTGGTATTGTATTTCAAGTAAATTACATTATTAGCCTCTCTATGATAAATGAGTATAGTCACCACGAAAATAGAAATAAAAAAGTTGTATGTAAACTTGACTTTTTGATATGCTTACCAAATATCTAATATATTCACTGTTTTTAAGTACCGAAAGACATCCAATAGGGAACATTTGACCACGTAAAATTCATTGTCAAATCATGTTTATTATCATTTCTAATTATATTCAATGTATATTGTAAGAATTTGGTATTATTTTCATGGAAATTTTGAAAGAATTATAACTGAGTATATCTTTGTTGGAATTTTTTCGAAGTTTTAACTGATATTTTTGTAGCATTTTAAAACATTTTAAACAAAATATCAGAAATATTGTTTTCAATATATTTTTATAAAAATTAATTTTTCGTAATAAGTATGTCTTAAACTATTTTCACTGATTGGCCAACATTATTTCTATGAAATTGATCTTTTGGAAAATATTTATTTTAAATTATACAACCACCTATTGAAATTTATCCAATTCAAAAAGTTATTGATATCGTTTAAAAGTCATCGCCACCACAGACGGCTTGGCTCATTTATATAATACATTATATATATATATTTTCCAAATACATCTCTAGCAGATATAGAGCTAATCCCCTAAAGTAAACTTGTATTATACGTTTGAAAAGAAAACACGTTCTTATAAAATTAAATAATTCAATATTTTATTTGTTTTAAAAATAAATAAATACTTCGTTTTTAAAAACTTACACATTGTATACAATATGTATAGAGACACGGCATCGAATAAAATGTATCGATACTTTACTCATGAGTATCGACTCAAACTTGATACCTAATGGAGTCAAGTGCTTTTCGATACCTTAACATGTTGGTACATTTTTCTAGTGATTTCCTTTCCAAAAACAACCTTATAGCTCAATATATCGATCGATTATATTCCTACAGATTATATATCTTAAAAAATATATCATCAAGAAGTATCGAAGCTTGTTAAAAAAATAATTTTTGCCTTCTGGAAACGGTAGCTTAAGATAATTACTTTAAGGAATAAAAAATTATTACTTAACCATGAGGTAGATAATAAAATTGTTCAATTACGTAAATCTCATTCTTCTCTGTAATAAATTTCTTTTGTTGTAATTTAATCTGTAATTAGCACACTCCTTAATATATTATCTTTCAATTTTCATTCAAAAAAATTTTCAAATAATTGAGTTTTTTCGGTATTTCTAAATTTAAAATAGAATTATCAAATAATCTTGCAAAAGCCCTCCGTTTTTATGTCAATATTAGTTATTTATGAGTGAAAATTTATAAATATAACATTGAGCAGCAATTTGAGTGACAACATTGAGGCAATGCATTTTGAGTGACTTGGCTATGGATCGATCATTGACGATGATATCAAAACAAAGAGTAAACATGAACTTCATGATAGTAAGTATAAAAATACTTCTTTTAAAACAAGTACTTTTACGTGTACTCATAAGTACTTATATACTTGATACTTTTACTTACACGAGTACTTTTTAGTATAAGTATAGTCGATACTATAATTTATAGTAGTAGTTTTAAATATTTTCAAAAAGTACTCATTTAAGTGAAAATATCTAATAAAAAGTATCGAGTAACAAAATAGCGGTATCAAAAGTTTTCGAAATCTAAATGTATCGATAATTTTATTGTGTCCCTAAATATGTATATGTTATCAGAATGTTGGTGTTAGAAAAGCAATTTTATTTTTCTTCTGTTGGGTATTCGTATACAGTTATAATGAAACACTGAATGTGTGGTATTATGAAAATATTCTAAAGAGAGTGCCAACTTCAAATTATTGCAGTAGTTTTATTAAATGCTATAAGGTCTACAAGCTCTTTCATCTGGTGTATGTTATCGATTTTAAATTATTGACACGTTTATTCTAACAAATCGAATTTCATTGGAAAAGAGGATCGAGATAGTATAATAGTACAATTCGACGTGTTAAAGTCGTCTTAGCTTTAAGTCATCTTTGCTGAAAATATTTATAAACAATAAATTCGTATGTCTGTCAAATCTTGCGTTTAAATCGACGTTAACCTGATCGAGCTGGAGAGAATAATATTTTTTAAAACAATTACAATATACAAGTTGATTTCATGAAACGGATATTTTGACTACTTAGATGAATTCTCGTTTAGGTGATGTGTCTAGTTATTTACATTGTGTGTAATTTAATCTGACATTTTCTTTTCATAAATTAATTTGTAAGCTTTACAAGATGCGTTTACAGCACATAATAAAATTGTATAGATTTTTCAATAAATCAATTTATTATTGTATCGTTTTGGAAAACTAACACCGTTAGTCAAATGACACTTTTTTGAAGTTTGACATTTCCTTATTTTATATTAATTACTTATTTGTAATTTGATCTATATATTTGTTTACAGACACTATAGCTAGAAATTCTTTCCGATTTACCCCCTCACCCCAACAGAGTTTAATTTAGCATGAAGAATTTGCTTAAAAATATTTATTAAAAAATGATGGATTCTTTCCAAATTAAAAAACAATACATTAAGCCCTCTCCTAATAACAATATGTTTCACATTAGAATAGCAACAACGTTTTTTTGAAACTTTTTTAAAATGGTTTTTTTCTATTGAATCATCTTATACTTTATAAACTTCTACCATTTGTATGTTGTTGAGTTACTAATGCTAAATATATATATATATATATATATATATTTAGTTTAGTTATCCAATAATAAAGTTTTTGATATTTTGACATTTTTAGAAAAATATGAAATTGTAAATGTATTGTTTTCTACAAACTGTATTTTAAATAAGAATTAAATTTATATGCCACAATTGTAGAATTTTCAATACTTAAATCATTCGAGACTATTTATTTGAAAACCGTAGGTTGTGTTCTAATATTATAAAGTTTTCAAACTGAACAATATTAAAAAATGTAAAAAAAACAATTTAGAAAAAGTTTTACCCGTAAGGTTGTATGCAAAAGCTTCAACTCTTTTTTTCGAAACCTTTAAAATGAACATTCTTACTATAACAGATCCTTATATTCCATAACATTCAGTATATAAATACTGAAACGAATAAAGTTTGTTGCACTTTCGAACGCTTTTTTCGATTGTGATGATCGTTGACGCATTTACCACACTCAGTAAATTCAAGAAAAACTTAATAATAATATTCACAAATTGAACATTAAACATTCAATAAAAATTATAAATTTAATTCAAATGAAATAAATTTAGAATATGACATGATTGTCACTTACCTGAATGTTAGATTAGATCTATCAATATTCGTTGCTGGTAATGACCAATTTGCATTTAAATTAATATGACCTTTGACAGCGGACATTGATGATGGTGGACATAACTGACCATTATCATTCTCACGTACATCGCCTCCTTCATCCGTATATTTACTATTGGTATCGATTTGAAAATGACCTCGAGGTGTGCCATTCACTAATGATGTTAACACATATTCAATCACTTTATTATTGTTGTTATCAGCATTATTATTATGCTCTTCTGTAGATGATGAATCATCGAGACTATCGAACAGTTTTGATAAATGCACTGTAAAAAAAGAAATAAAATAATTAGTATTATTACAATTAATTTGGATGTTTGTTACTCAATCATGATAAAAACGCTGAACAAATAAAATTTGCCACAAGAATAGTATATTACCTCAATAAACATATAAGATTTTTGTTTTATCCCGAAAAATGTTACGTTCCTTTAGAATTTTCTAATAATTGCAGACGTGTCCAATAAAAAATTATTTCCACAAAAGGAATCCTTTACCTTATTCTAGGTAATAAAGTCCGTATACATTCTCTCATATTCATATGCATGTAGTAATTATTTTTGGTAAAACTAAAATTAATTTGTCTTACAAAACCTAACGAGTGGCAGCTAGTTATATAAAAGAATATTCTTCATACAAAACCCACATCATTAAAAAGACAAAATGTAGTATGGTGTTGGTGATGATCTTTTTAATTTACTGTGAAGCTACAAAGAGGCAGGTAACTAAGCGTAAAATTTTATTAATTAATGTAAATTAGAGTGAGAATACGTGGTGGGTATACTAAATATTATTAATATCATTTTATGAAGTTCTTTTCATCAAATTTGCATCTTTTATTTTAATTCGAAGGAAAATTGAACACCATAATAAACAAAGACTCCGGTTACTTAGGTACTTCGTATCTCATTTTGTTTGCACACTGTTTTTGAATATTAACGAATAAATCGATTTAGATTTACATACAAAAATTAAATATATTCCAATTCAATTGGATATAAAATTTTAATAGTAGTATATAAACAATAATTTTCTTTCATGGTTAAGATATCAAAAACGGTTTTCGTAGTATATAATATCCATTAACTATAATAATTTTTGAATATAGTATTGTATACGGTTTAATTCCGTATAATTTTCAAATATAGTATAATATTTCACCAGTATTACTAAAAAAAAAAAAAACATATTTTATTACACTAAAAAGGAATTAGAAAGCATACAAGTACATTGGAAGGGGCTGCAGTAGTTAAGAGTGGTGCTTTCATTCTTTTATTTTCATAGTAAACTGTCCAACAGAAAACCAACTTTTACTTGCATCGATTATTACTGCCAAAGTTGTTTAACTGTACTTTAAATAACATAGTCATTGGAAACCTTGTAGTTTTGACTTACAATTTGTGTATTCAATTGGACACTAATTGTCTATTGTTGTAACATATTTGTATTTATTTCAAAGCGGTTGGAGTGTTCCACTGCGTAATGGATGGTGAACACTTCCGAGTACACAGTGATCCACAATATAAATATAACTTAAAATTTCAGTTTCTATGCTCTTAGTATTATTTAAAGTTAGATATACATAAGAAGAAGCTGTAGCTAAGGATAATGAAAAAGTTATACTTCTTTTTCAATATTTCATTTTATTTATACGGAAAAATCGAAATTAAATCGGAAAAAAAGAAATATGGTATAGATTCTAAGATAAAAATTCCTCTCTTATAAAAAATAAAACATAAAAAAAATAATAACAATAACAATAATTATAAGTTATTTATTTGTACGGAATGATAATAATAATAATAACAATAATATGTAACACATATTTATTTAATGTTGTGTAAACTTGAAAATTGATACGTTTTCCAACAATATGGCGGCAGTAAGGGACGTGATCCGAACTTATGTGTGTATATGTGTGTGTAAGCATGTATAAAGAAAATATTTTTAACCTTGACATCAATTATAGAGAAGGTATATTTAGTAAGAGAACACAACAACTTTTAATACTACTAGGTGTTATAAAAAAAGGTGAGATATAGATAGAATTCAGTCAAATTATACGATATTGAATTAATAATGTAAATTTTCGAATATTGTGTACTCCAAAGTGTTTCTTAGGCCATATGTTCAAAATGGTAAAAATGGCATTATTACGAACAGCACTGTTGTTTATAAATATTCGTTATATTGGAATCATGTGCCTTCGAATACATAATTTTACCAGGCCACTGATCGAAGTGAAAATTGCTCTGATTTCACAGTTCTAAAGCGTCAATATTTATAAAAGTTTTGGAAATCGGAGGAAAAAAAAATTTTTTAAGAAGGAATATTGGTTCATGAGTTAGTAGACACATGATCCCAAATTTTTTGTGAACATATCAGATCAATTTGATTTAGTAATATTTTCTGAAAATAAAATTTAGTTCCTAGCTAGATCTGCCGATATCAGCACTTTTTTATTCGTTTTTGAAAAATATGTACTTCGATTTAAAAATTTTTCGTATATACCGTTTTGAAACCTTTTGAGCAATTTTCATTTCATGTCTGGCAGTCTGATGATCTTTCGACTTACATGATTCAAACGAACAAATGCTTAGTAAACAATAGAGAAAGATGATTTCATTACTTCCACTTTACAAACCACCTTTATAAACTACTTTATTCTGGTTTTTTTCACTTAAAATTTTAATAATTAAATAAAATTAATATTTTAAAATAAAATTATTTTGTATATAGAAATTAAAATTCTTTTTTATGAATCAGATTACATGATTCAATAAATATTTAGTAAAAATCAATCATTAAGGAAAAGACAGAATCGAAATACCAAATTTTAGGATAAATCAAATCAGCATACACATAAAATATTTTATACAACTATGTTGTACGGATGTGAAAAGTGTAATTTTACGTAAAATCAAAATTTTTATTCAATCGGTTAATCAGACATATATAGCTACATAATTATTAAACAAACCCATACATAAACATTAGTAAATTCTGTGTCTGTATTAAAACTTTCTCGTTCTTTTTCCTTTTTTTGATAAATTAATAATATTGATTCTACCCTTAAAAGATAACATTGAACGTTAGTTATTCATTTTTTTTTCTTTTGATTCGTAAATGTTTAGGATAATATCTAGAAAAAGATCTGTGTTTTTGTATAATGAATACTTTTCCATCAAAATAGTGTGTCTTTTAACTTTTCATAAAGTTTTAGGTAACTAATTAAGTAATGTATTTATTCATTATCGATTTAATGTAATAACAACATAGTAGAAATGAAAAAAACTAATAATTTAGTTGGTCAAATTCCGTTTATTAATTAACCACAACAAAAATTGCTGAATTTCCAACTTTGACGTTCACTTAATAATATTGTCTACATATAAAACCTTCATACGTGCTATTCAAAATATAATTGCATTTATGGTTTGTTATTATATACACTTTGAACATATAATATTAGCAACAAAATCCAATTATCATTGAAAATTCTATATTAAATACTTTAATAGTTATTACGTTAAATAATAGTTTTTCTTATAGGTTGAAATAAACAGTTATTTTCTCCTTCAAAAAAAAAACATTTTAAATGCATTTTATAGTTGTAGTTAAAAGTTTATGTGTGGGAAGGTCAGTAGATGATAATGAAAAAAGAAAAAAAAAACATTCATTTAAAAATTATTAAACTCTTGAAATATAATAACCTGAAACTTCAAGATTTGTACCGTTATGGTTATAGAACAATAACTTTTTCCTCTAAGAAAATTCTGAAATATGACCGTTTTATTTTCCTGAGCCAGTAGAATTTTCTGATGGACCGATAACATCTTTAAATTGACAAATATTCGGTTTTGGTGATTGTAATGGGATACCTGAGCGGTCAGAAATTTTGTCCGATAAGAAATCACCGTTTTACAACGTACCACGCTCTTATTGCATTTTTTTATTGATACAACTTTCTATTTAAATAATAAATATCTGTGAATTTGTGGGCACAATCAATTTAACGGGCTTTGAAAAAAGGCCTAATTTTCACTTTTCTTTTTAGGGAAAAAAGTTATTTCACGAACCATAATGATTAGTGAGTAAAATTTATCAGAATTTTTTCATACACATACCATAAATTAATATGGAGTACAAATTTATTTTCCAAAATAATAAACATGTATTTTTGGTGTCAAAGCAGACGTTTAGGTTCTTGATTAGCGTACATAACTTTTGCCTGATTAAAATACACAAAATTTTAAGTTTTAAACGACGTCGGCATTGAAACCGCTTATATATCACAATATGTAAGCTAGCTCCGCGAACTTAGCACCTCATGTGCGGAATTTCGATTGACCAATTATACCATCTGAAAGGTCAGAAATTGGTCATAAAAGGTCAGTTGGTCTCATTAATTGGTCAGCATCAGAAAATTTTTTATTAAGGATTAAAGTTTTTCAAGGTCAATTAAACTTTAATCCTTAATAAAAAATTTTCTGATGCTGACCAATTAATGAGACCAACTGACCTTTTATGACCAATTTCTGACCTTTCAGCTGGTATAATTGGTCAATCGAAATTCCGCACATGAGGTGCTAAGATCGCGGTGCTCAATATGTATCCATCATATATAACTGAGACTAAGTAAATTAATATAATTTTAATTTAGTTAGACCTTAAATTAATATACGGAAATCAACAGTGTAAGCAAATATGACACGTGGTTGAAACTAGCTATTTAATATTTCGGAACGATATATCTATTTCATTCACAATATTCTATCCTGGTAACTGTTAAAGAGAAAAGTGGCTATTAAGCTATGACTTCTTCAAATGTAGATAGACATTGAATGTATAGATATTGTTAATGATGTTTTCTTGAAACAAACTATCCAAGAAATGTTAGTAAGGCATTCGCCACTGATTAAAATTTCTTGAGAAAGTCATAAAATATGTAGTCACCACATTTAATTACAAAAACTAGATAGAGCGCAGAATAATATTCATTGGTATGATATACACGACGTAATAAAATAAAATTTATTAATTCTTAAGAAAATAAAATTATATAATTTATGTTTGATTTCGTAAAATAAATATTTTTATGAAATAACAAAAAAAAAAAAAAAACAATATTTAGTTTCTTTTATGTTCCATTTTTTTTTTCAACTTTATAATTAGTTTAATAAAAGTATTTAATTATTTTCAATTTAAAAAAAAATTTATCTTAAAACGATTTTTCTTAACTACACAAGTTTTTTGAGTGTCTGGTATTTTCAAAGTTCTCAAACAACTAAAAAGCTATTTTTCGAGACATCAATTATTATACGTAAATATATATAACATTTTTACCCGGCTACCTCAAGGCCAAAAGGATGAGCTATGATATATTTAGTACGTATGTTTCTCTATTGTAGCTAACCAACCGATATTGATGAATGAGGTGGTTACCGATTATCGTAGAAAGGTTTCACTACTTATTTTATTAAGTCAACTAAAATTCCAATGCGAAAAATTACAAATCTATATATTATTCGTTAGAATTTGACGTTAAATAGATGTGCTGTCATCTGGAGTTAACTAATAAATCAAGGATTGAAGGACAAGTGACACTATATCTAGTTCAACCTTGGTGATTATATTTTATATCAAAATCTTAAAGTTTATGTATCATAAAACTTTATAAAATCGTCCCTCATTAATTTTACATGTATTGCTTTTATTTACGTTAGATAGCGATCATAAAAATGTATATTATCGTTATCATCAATTTTGATAGTTACTGACATTAGCTATAGTAAACGATATACATTAAATTTCAATCGTAAATGCATTTTACCACCAACCACTATTTCGTATTGACATGCTCTTGAATACCATTGGTTGTACTGATAAGTGGATACTTAAAAGCATACAAAGTCTATCAAAATTGTTTCGAAATAAATTTTAAAAGAGCAGAATATTTTACAATAAAAAGTATCTGATTGAGCAGCAGGTGTATTTTTGAACTGCAACTATATATTTTTCTAGGTGAAATTTGTTATTAATCCGAGCACTTTCTTCACGTAATATACGCACATTTAAATTGAGTAATTGTTTAGTCTTTTTTTTTAAATTCACTTTTCAACTACTAAATTTATATAGTGACTACAGTGAGCATATATTCCATGTTCACACATCCATGTTCTGACTGTCTATATTGTTAGGCTACAGGCCCATGTCCAAAAAATGGATGGGTCATATAAACCACCAGGTGACGTATATAGAACGATATAAGAGCATTAATTAATAAGATTCATCACTATGCCGTCACTTGTAAGCTGTCCAACTCAGTGCTGGTGAGAATTCAAAAATGCAGGTTTTACAGCTTTATAAATCAAGTATACCATGAAATTAAGATAATTATTAATATACATTCAAATGAACAATAACGCTGTTGTTGCAGATTATATTTAATTACATGTTTCCGTCTACTTTTTTAATTTTGATGAAAGAAATAAGCATTTTCTAGGTTCAAAATATTTATGTTTCCAGATGGTAACTGAATTTTGAACGATTCTGTAAGTAGAAGCTTAAACCAGTTACTGTCATTACAAATAGAAACCTATCATCATAATACAATAAAATTATGATAATTATTGATATTTTGAATTCAATAACATTTCTGAGAAATCATAAATAAAGCTTTGTTGAATGTCCATCTTCATTCTATTTGTAGAAAATTCTACCTCCTTTTAAAATATGAATTAAATTTTAAATTTCAGTACAAATTTTAAATAGTTAAAACATCTGATTTTCTGAAAATTTTCGAACAGATGTATCTTAAGTACTTTAGATTTCATTTTTGAGTAACGCTAGACATAAAAAAGAAGGTTTTCAAGGTTATTTCAAGATAAATTTATATGTTATGGGTTTTTGGTTCTTATAAAGTTTGGATTTATGGTTTTGGATTTAAATTATAAAATTTTCGATGTTTCGAAGATACAGGTTTTGATTTTTGAAAAGTTTTGTTTGTTTCAAAAAACAAAGTTGATCACGATATTACCTTAAAGATCAGTACCAAAGTCAAAATATATACGACTTAATTCTTCGTTTTATAAATCACATATTTAAGGGAATATTGACACTTCTGTTTACTCTTAGAGTTCAAATGGGTAAGTCATTTTTAATATAAAAATTATTTCATGTTATTCGTAAAAGATTTCCAACAATTCATCGCATCTTCAATTAAAATTTTATAATCATATCTACGATTGAGGGTAATTTTAAAATGGTAGCAAATCTTGAGAGACTCAAAAAAGTTGAAAACAAGAATCTTAACAAATTTCGTTTGTTTAATCAGTAGCCGAAACGTAGATATATCAAGCGTACACATTTCATCGAGCTAACAAGTTTTCAACAAGTTTCATCGTGTTAACTAATAAATTCTACATTGATTTTTCTGTTTTATACGATTCACTGTAGTACGACTTAAAAATGTTCTGATTGCGGAAGTAATGACAGCCAATTTCGGAATTATTTATTTCTTTTAGCAATTCTTGGAAATTATATAGTTCTTTATAGCAATAATGTACGAAATTAAATATAATGAAAAAAATTTTTTTTTATTAAATATATTTTTTTTTACTTTTTATTGAAAAACTTTGATTATTTAAAAAATGATTTAAAAGTATATTCAAAAGAAACGATTGAAAATGTTATCACATTTTTTATACCTATAGAATGTACCTAGAAATTCATTGAACTGAAATTCTTGTATACCATCGTATCAAAGGAATAACAAGGCTTATTGAGCTAAAGTATGAATTATTAAACTGGGTATTTGCTTATTAGTTATTACATAGTTTATATATCAAAAAATATATACAATGCGGATATCACACTTATTTTTATTTTTTAAACTATGACATAAACATTTAGACTATATGTTTTAGATTTCAGAGGCTTTCTATTTAAGATCTTCATGTACCATATAAGATAAGGTAACGCATGCAGGCCTTCAATTTTTTTTTAAATTTTCCTAAAAACCTTTCTAAACGATCCTGTAACGGTTGCGATAAAGGTGAATACTAAAGACTGTATTGTAGATTTATTCATTCGATATCATAGCACCTAATATTTCTAATATACACTTTTACCATATTTAAATCAATTGACATTCACACGCACACCATGTCAGAAATATTATTTGATTATTTAATCATAAATTGAAGGTAAAAATAAATTATTGCGTGTGAAATGCATTTATTTAGCGTTAAAAAACAAATGTAAAAAATGAAAATATTCAATTTTTCTTATATAATACTAAATGATATTTAGGTCAAACAATATGTGTTTAATTTTATATATACTTAATTACTATTCTGAAAAATATATTTTTATAGCATATTTAAACATGGCAGTAGTTTATTTATTTAATAATCCTATTTATCTTAAATAAATCAAAAATTAATTTTATACTTTTAAGTCTACTTTTATATAATACAATATGTTTTAATACTTTTAAACCAATGTTCGAAGAATGATGTGTATCGTAGCGTTACAAAAAAATTCTAGTTATATAAAAATCAGAAACAATGAAGACAATTCGAATTTGACGCTGACAAGCGGAGGACACGACCTTGAAATTTTTTTGGTATAAGATTACGTTTAATTATTGTACCCCTAAAGGTTTTTATTGTAATCCTAAAAGTTTTCTCCCCTTTCAATAATAACATGCATCCTTTCAGCTTCATATTCCAAAACAGTATTTTATCAGTTAGAGGCGAGATAGTCTAGTTGGTAGAGGAAAACGCTCGAATTGGGCATTCGAGGTTCAGTTCCAGATCACGACTTGATCAAATTTAAGTTTTTTCTCGTAGTCATAACAATGACTTTAGTTTTTAGATCATGGAAGTTTATTCATTAAAGGCATCAAGTAATTTCTTTTCTTTTTTCATATAAATTAGCAAGTTTCTACAAAAGAAATTAACAAAAATGTAGCTGTTCATTTTATCGAAAAATATCTTTAATAAGCTTATTATCAATGAGGTTTTAAACATTCCGCTTTGGTACAAAAAAAAAATCGGTTAGTAGTTAAAAACCTAATTAAAATCGTAATCTCCATCGCTATGTTAACGGTGTTGTGAAAAAACGATTGACTCAAGGTATATTTATTAAAAGTATTTAGTGAATTTTTAATCTCATAGGAAATTGCGTTTAAATTTGGAAATATAATTTGAGTGTTTTTTTATGTTTACCTTATCACGTTTAATGTTACATTTCGAACTAAAATACATTACATATTTTAATAATTTAAATTACCTCAATAACACAAGCATTTTATTTTTAATCATAACTTGTAGGTAATTTTTTTATGTCGAAATTAAAAAAATCAAGGACATTGTTGATTTTAAAATGCATACCTGCTGGTGAAAGATTTATCAAATTTCTTATACAGTCTTGATTTATTGAATGTAAATAAATACTGTATTTTGGAAAGTGAAATCTCTGTTCCCTCAGGAGGACCAAATTTCTGCTTACTATCTGTGAATACAGTCTGGCCAAATTTTTGGTGCTTCAAATTTTTCCATTAAAAGTGTAATAAATTCTTTGAAAATAAAGTTTAAGAAACTTTTCTTTTATAAGTTACCGAGCCTGTAGGAATTAATAATACAACATACAAATAAATGGTATCATCCAAACTAACACAGACAAAATTTATATAGAATTATTGATTTCTAACTTGAATTTAAGTAATTTGAATTAAAAAATAGTAATAATATTTTCCCAGACAAAATTTATTTATTTTAAATGAAATTAATATTCTCTGAAAATAAAAATTGAAAGGTGTGTAAAGATAACAAACTAATGTCGTTATTACAAACTAATGTAAAAGCTATTGTAACGAGTTTTAATAAAATAAGAAAAGTTTGTATATCACCACTCATTTTAGGTTCAGTAGATTCAATAATTATCTACGGGTTCATACTAATGTACAAAACAGTAAAAATAAATAATAGAAATGCCTTCAAAAAATAGACTTAAGGTAAAAGATAATTTCCAAATTATATAATCAGAAAATAATTTCCTTGTGACAAAGTTGACGAATAACCGCGATAGGTTGCTAGATAACAGATTCAGTTTTGAAACAATATTATAAGCGCTGGCTTTGAATGATAATTGGACATAAGGAAATTAATTATTTGTAGACGTATTTGCTTCAATAAATAATTTTCTAGTAATCAATTCAAGATCGATGCTAATCATATTAACGTTATTGAATTCGTTGGTGCCGTTTAAGTGTTATTATTGGTTCTCAGAAAATTATTAATAGAAATGTTCTGGTTGTTACATTTATATTCGTTATTTAGAATTTAACCAAATCAGCTTTAATTTTATTTTCAAATTCTCTTTTAAGGTTGAAGATGAATTGAAACGTTCTTACGTTAAATCACACTTGTGTGTATATTGGTATTGATTAAATAATTTTAAATAATAAAAATTTTAAATCAATTTTCCTACGTTGAAGTTTGTTAAGGAAATTGAATCCTTAAAAATAGAACATTAAATAAATAACTATTTCTTGGTATAGGAAAAAAATACATTTTTCCTTGCGTGTGACTCATATGGAAATTCGATTTCTTAATGCACAACAGAGTATACACAATATTGCAGTCAACTTATATTAGTTGATATCAGTAGTCATGATCTTTTTTTTTTTCAAATCAATTTCTTGAATAGTGTAGTTTATAAAAATGTATAATGAAGTTTTACCTTTTTTTATACATATTAATTATACAAAAATTCTACAATATTTCATATAGATTTTTTAAGATACACAACAATCATATATATACTACAGTAATTTATAACAGTTTATTCTACAAATCTCTCAAAAGTACAAATAAATATGCAATTTCAAAAAGGGCATATGTGTGAAATTTCAATATGAAAAAAACAAAAATTTTTTTTTTAATTGATGAAACACATATTGAACGTTAATTTGTATAAGTTTTTTTATAGTTGATATTGATTTCGTAATACACGAAAGTAAAACAAAACAAATATTTTTGGAGAAATGAAACACCCTATATTACCTGTAATAATAAATATTTTATATTATACATTATTACCTTTCTTTTCTTTTTTTTTGCAATATTATTCATTCATTACCTGGTAGGTATTTTATGAGTCATTATTGAATAATTTAAAGAAAATTGTAAATTACATAATTAGTTGATTTTAATGAAACGAAATGAGAAGGAGTTATTATTCTATATACTCTAATTGTTGAATGCGGAATTGAAGGTTTATTTGACTTATTTATATTAAAGTTAATTTGTTTTAAATATAATAATAGAAGATGCGAGAATCGTATTATGTAAAATTAGATAAACAAATTGTATATGCCGTGCCAGCACTTACTCACACAACGGCAACTCACATAATTGGCCATTGACTAAAAAACTGTGTTTTATGCTCTAATAGGAAAAAAAAATTTAGTTTGGCAATGTTTTAAGATCAGTAAAATTAAAAGCTAAAATTATAATTAGAACCGAAAATTTTGTTAGATAGGGATGAATCTTTTTTGATTGGTTTTTTTAGATATCGCAGAGAGACAAAATATTTGAACGTGATAGGTTTTTAGGGTCGCTCAGTACAAATTTGCAATGAAAATGTGTAAAATAATTGATATCGATAAAATTATGTTTATAAGGATAGCAGTCCATGTAACGTCGCGTTTAGATGAATAGTTTTGAAATATCGTCTGAAATCTGATCCGAAAATTAATATTTGGATAAATTTTAAGCGAACTCTCGAAAAGTAGCAATCCAAAGTCAACCGAGGCAAAACTTATCAAATCAACTAACATTATTTATGGTTTGAACGGAATCAAGCCGAATTATAAGGATTTGATGAGTGTAAAAATAAAAATTTTGGCTACATCCTGTACATATACTACACTGAAATTATTACTAAAATTTAAGATGGTTTCCATAAAATAACCATGGGATTCTTACTTAGTAATGTGAATAATACTGCAAATAAAAATATATTTTTCACTTAGTTAAAACCAAGAACATCATCAATTATATCATAAAAAAAATATACGATACATATTCTTCATATTTCTTATGTTCACAAAAATAAAAAAAGTAAAATTAAAAAAACAGCATCTTGAACAATAACGTACGAGCAATGCTTTTAATCCATTTTTGTAAAGTGTGTTGCTTTCTTGTTGTTTTGTCTTCATATTTTGTCATCTAATTAATAACACCAAGGAACATGATATATTTTTGTATATTAAATAAATATACAAAAATTTATCTTTATCTTCCTGGCTTAGTCAGTTGTTTGCTAAAATTCATTTATAAATAAGAAACTTGGTAGGAGTAAAGTTTGTGTATGTACATTCTTTGTCATAGAATTAATTATCAGCAGCAAACCAAGTACTTAGATAGTCCAATTAAAATATTCCTGAATGCTGTTTATACAGCCGAAACAATCTTTCAACCTAACAGCATGTTATCCAACACTCAACAAGGACGATACTCACTAATATCGACCGAAAATTGATTAAGGCCGTTCTACATAGTTGGATAATCGCTTGTTGGTTGTCGTAAGTATGGGAAATAGATGTGACGTTTCGACTTTATGTTTTAAGGAGTCGTTAAAAGTTGAAAAGAATCGTAGATGTCGCATATGTGAATTTACATTAAAATATTTTTTGATATTGTGTAGTAAAATATGGATGCGATTTACGATATAAAAATGTTATTATTATTACGAAATTCATCCAAAATTTTGTATTGAAAATAAAAAACATTAGAAACTCAATAAAAAGCAACAACTCATTTGAAATAAATTATCAGGAGTTTAAGAGCCTATCAAAATGAATGGCAATCACAATCTGTAAATTACACGTTTTATTAAAATCAATACTACTTGCTGTATTTTAAAAATTTTATCGCAATTATCAACCATTGCGGATTTTTTTAAGTATTCTGCCATTTTGAGAAAACAAAACAGTAGAACAGGAGGTAAATAATAAAAACAAAGTGAATCATATTAAGATAAACTTCAACCGACACATTCCACATATTCTTTTGTCTATCCAATAAGTTACTGCGAAGTGCTAATACGTACAGCGACAAGCGTCTCACGATTTAGTAAAACTGGTTTTACTACTGTTTACGCTTTTATATTCTTATGAACTTGTTGTCTACTCAAATCACCTAGAGATTTCTATCACCATTTTCTATAAACTGCTTGCATACGGATTAATCTCTTCTTAAAAATTGGACAGAAAATTATATATTATGCATTTTAAACATCCATTAAAATATTTGTAAGATGTACTATGAAAATTTTTGCATTCAAAATACTTTTAATGTACAAAAAACGTACGTTTAAAATGGAAAAAGTCGTGCGTAATTCAACATTGGATTTTATCAATTTATACACACACTAAGATATGGATCGCTAACTTAATAATTAGTACCAAGAGACATAAACTACAAGAGCGAAAAAAATATAAATTACGATAATTTATACAAATTATTAAAATATGTATATCAAAAACAAATTAACTTCTACCTCCTTCGTAATGATTAATAATTATTGAATATTTTATGAAGCAATCGTCATTTGAGTGTTTCATAATTACAAATCAATAAAGTTTCCTTTGTATTTATTGAAATACACAGGATATTTAAATTTGATTTTAATTAATAGTTTACGAAAAATGATTTTGAAACAGATATCATAAGTTCCATTACACTTAAATCCACTATTACCCATAAGTCTTCAACCAATGAGATACAAAATGAAATAAATAAAGTTCTCTGTACTATGCATCTACCTACATCCAAAATTTCATCAAAATCAGACAAATGGTTCACGATACATTTATGTGAAAATACCCATTATGAAATACATTTACGTAAATAATTATTTCTATTGAAACCGCCTATTTTTAAATTTGGAATACAATACTTCCGAAATTAGAAATAATATTCATATATTCATTTGTGTAAATATTTTCTTCGATAGCAAACTATTTACAATGCCACTCTATAAAAAAAAATCTAACTGCTGATAGTTGACAGTCAGCAATTAAGTAATGATTAAACTTTATACTTTTTTTGTATGTGTAATTTTCAAATTTTGACGTATCTAGCAGGGTATTTACGGTAATTCTATACATTTAAAGAAAATGGTTTTATTGTGAGTAGAAGTCAGTACAAAGCTGTAAGCCCAATAATACGAATTTTTTCAAAGTAAAGACGTTTAAACATTATTTATATGCAATTTATGAATACGTATATGTTTACACTTTAATCTTTCACTGAAAAGTTTTCATTGTACGAGTTTCAAAGTAGTATACAATTTTAAACTCTGAACTACAAATGCATCAAAATTTTTTTTTATAATAAAGCATACGAAAAAGGATTTTACAGAATGGTTCAAAAAATTTGCAAGTAAAAGTGAAGACAGCAACACGTAATATCAATTACTTCAATACCTAACATTTGATATTAAAGCCGAGTATATATTAAATTAATCCTTTCAGCAACTTGAAAACACAGATATATATATTTCAGAACTATTTATGAGGTTCTTCTTTGAGACTAAAACCTTTTTTTTATATAATTTTCTGTATCTTACTTATCTACAAAGATATTTGTCAATTAAGTAACAATGGTTAAGAACTTACGACACTTGTAGTATATTGTAATATTTATATCTGTCTTGAATTGTCTCATAAATAAGTATAAAAATATACGAGCGAAGAAAGCTCAGAATGTTTAAAACGTGTTCAATATGCTTTATACTTCAATATATTATATGATATTTATTATTTTACATGCACACACAATGTTTTCTCTTATGTATTTTCTGTATATCATCCAAGTCATCAACGTAGTAAGATGATCGTCATTATTATTTATCATGACTATTGTTGTAATGTTATATGAAGATTTTGATTAAAAAAAATTTTTATATTCACTTCAAAAATACATAGTATGTATTCAGACAAAATATTCAGTAGCAGTGTCTCACAGCAAATGGTAAATATACTTCTCGAAATTATTGTGAAGCTCAATCTTTTTACGAACGTTCATTATTTAGTGTACCGGAAATATTTTTATTGTATGAAGACGCTAAAAATTAACACATAGCATGTAAAGGTAACAAAGAAAAACCATTTTGGAAACCCTTCGTTTGGGTATTTGATAATCTGGCACGTGCCCACTTTACAGAATTATTGGAAGTTCAAGGGCACGAATATAATTTTTGAATTTAATTCAGCCTCGATATTAATAACATAAATATTCGCTTTGTTCACATTGAGCAATTAATTTAAATAAATAGCAAGTAGTTTAGTTATTTGACGTGTGTGAACAGAAACTTTTTATTCAAGTATTCAGTAAAGTCGTTTAGTTAAGTAGTATTTTATGTGTACAAATTTTTAATTGATTTTAAATACCACTTCAGAGGTGCTTCTACTTAATTGATACTCAAGTTGATACTTCGAGTTTTCGCAAAAATGGACCAATTGTTTATGTCGTGAACAGTCAGTAACTAATCAATCGAACTAAGGCCTGAATCTAAAGGTCATACTCTTGTTATGTATTATCCGTTCACTTATTCAATGCTGTTGCATGCTGTTCAAAAATGTATTAAAATAGATTCTAGAAACTACAATAAAAATGGAGAACAAAAACACGGTGAATTCAGAACATATTGTCTGCTGTCGTCTTGAAAGAATATTATAATAGGTATCATCAATTCAATCATGTTTTTAGAACAGAGTCATACATAAATTAAATCAATGTAAATATTGGTGAATAATGAAAAAAAAAAATGAAAGAAAAGGGAATAGAACCCATAGTCATTATTGGATAGATATAGTCATCATAAGACATAGTCATTATAAGATAGAACTTTTT
Organism: Chrysopa pallens; assembly: GCA_020423425.1. Taxonomy (NCBI): domain Eukaryota; kingdom Metazoa; phylum Arthropoda; class Insecta; order Neuroptera; family Chrysopidae; genus Chrysopa; species Chrysopa pallens. The sequence goes on from CM035594.1 coordinate 61,579,996, forward strand.
GACATCGAAAAATAAATATTGGATTAATGTTTTTTTTTTTTAATCTTATTGAGAGAGCACATATCTTTATTCTGTCAGTGTAACATCGATGTTAAAATATCGTTTATAATGAACGATGTATCGATATTTTTTAACATCGTTGCTTTCAAAACATTAACGTATTGTTTGCTCCCTTAGTATGAATAACTAAGCATGAATAACTGCATAATTATTAATTACTGTTCATAATTATTAATTAAACTATACATTAACGGTACACATGAAATTTTTTTGTAAATATATATTTGCTTTATTTAATCTCGTTTTTAAGGAGAAAATGAGAAATTTGATCAGCCTCATGAAAAACATTTTTTTTATTACAGCTTGTTTGAGTTTATGAACTATTCAATTAGCAACTGACACTCTGTTAGTAAAAAATTAAACCCTGTAAATGATTCTTCGTCCTTTGCCAAATACCAAATTTTCTTTTGTGCCAAAGATTTGGATACTCGGAGACTTCATATGTTTCGGATTCTACTTTTTGTGTGTATTCTAAACACCAATATCAGAGATAATAAATGAATCTTACATGTTAAAATAATATTTTCACAAATTTTATTTTAAGCACTTTGTGGTAATGGTTATCGAAAGCATAGATAAGATAATCTTCGAATGATACCTGTCAGCATCTTTCTATCCATATAAATACTCATAAAAATCAAATATATATTATATCGCTTACACATGCTTGATAAAATTTTTTTAGTACGATATAACATAACCGCCGATTGTTTTACATAAACCAAACTCCATAAAAATGATGACATCTATAAAAAAAAGATTACAACAAGTTCAGATTATATAACTATAAACGACAATTGTATTGCTATAAAACTTAAACGTGTTTGATTTTTGAAAATTTAACAATACTTTATAAATACTACAATTCATTCAGTATTTTCACCACACAATAAAAATGTCGCATTTCTTTTCGAAAAACGTAAAAGTAATAAATAAATAAATTCATTTATTTCATATAAAAATGTACATATAATACTTCATATAATACTGTCTTTCTTATGACATTAATAAGTTAATGTCTTTTCCTAATATTATTATTATTATCATTTTTATATTTCTTTAGTCGTGAAATGACATGAAAATATCTGACATGTGACAAAATTATGTAACACACTTGCATTATACGTATCATAAAGCAAATAATTTTCTGGATAGATAAGTCGGTAGTATATATTTTCTTCGGTAAATTTTTGAATAAGCAGATTTTAACTATTCAATCTTCTTCAGTAAAACAGCTTCTTCAAAAATTTATCCAAAATGAACGATTTTCACTTTACTTCGACCCGTCTAAGATATATGAAAAGCTCAAATAAATTTTACTTTTTTTCCATATCTCTTTTTATAGTCAATTTTATTACATTTCTCACTTATTTACGATTGTACAGAGTATTCCTCTAAAATTTAATTCCTATATTTGACAAATATATAATATGCCAGAGTTTAATATTTAAAGTCTAAAGTTTATAAAGCCTAGCAAATCAGAGGATACAGTGATACACATACTAAACTATTTATTCGGGTGGAATCTTGCAATTCAATTTTGATGCAGATATACGTATACCCGTTCAGTTTGGCATGATAAACTGTATGACGTCACTCAAAATCTAACATGGCGGCACACCCTTGATTCCGGACTAGTTATTTTTAATACTTTTCTACAATATGGGTATCAAATGAAAGGGCTTGCTAAGAATATGAATGCGAGTTAAAAAAATACATTGGGAAAATATAATTTAAAAGTAATATATCATTTTATCATAATCGTTTATTTTTTCAATGCGTATCAACTTATAACGTCATTACATAATTTGTATGAAATTAAAGCTTGTCATGATATTTACTTTTTTAAATAAACAATAATGTATTTAAAAATAGTATCGCAACAAGCCTCTATATCATGTCATTGTGTAATGATGATGTCATAAGTTGATAGTAAAAGTTCTAAGTAAAAGTGTATTTTTTGTTTTTAACTCCTTTAAATACACCGTGTTTTTAAAAAGTTTTTTACTTTTAATGTATTCTATATATAATAGATACAAAGTAATGAAAAAATTATGATAAAAGTTTTTCTATACCAACCTGTATCACTACGAATGATAAAGAAAAATCAGAATAAAAAAAAATTTTGTATTCAATTTTTTTGCTGTCATACATTGTATATGTTTTTTCTTAACAGTATTTTTCATATACTTTTTATTGCTTGCCAATTTTCTCTCATATACATATATGTACGAATATAATGTGATTGTATTACAGTTTTCTAAAATATATGTAGCGAATTTTGTTTTTATTAAAAATCATACTTGCAAAAACTATAGAGAAAATGTTAAGTGTTTTTTTTGTAAAGATATGTGTGTGAAAAACCATGTCAGTTTTATATTCTATTTTTTAAGAGTTTTTCGTTGAGCTATTTTGAAAATATTTACTTTAAATGGTGCGAAAAAAAGCATTATTGTTTTTATTATTAAATTTATTTATTGATTTTATTCAATACAATTTTCTTTTTCATTTTATTTAAATTCAAAAAAATTTGTCTCTCATTTCTGTGACAATTTTTGTCTGGGTATAATAAATATTTTATGTACAATATAGAAATTATTCGATTTTTGATATAAAGCTTACACTGAACTATTTCCAAGAAATATTTCGATTAACCTTTTGTCAGGCGTGTTTTAATTCCTAACACACCAGGATTCAACTAGGTTTTTGAATAAGTTTTACAAGTAATAAAATATTATAACAAAACAATATATCTATTAGTATAAGTTGCATTCTCTTTTTTTTGGTGCTTACTATTTTCATGGAGTATTCTTCTAAATCAAAAACTAGAGGTAACACAGGGAAGCAAATCTGATATATTATGTAAAAATACAATTTACCTACTGATAGATATATTACAAAATGTCAGGATAGGATTAAGAAATTTTTCATATTATCTGGGTATTTTTACTGCAAAGACAATAAATTTTTTTTGATAATCATTTTTTTTATATTATTATTTAAGACTTAATTAGCGAAATAATGATTGAAGTTTTTAATTTTTATTTATTTAACCAGATGTTTTTTTTTGTTCGAGTTTTCGTATGTCATATTAAAAACAACCTATATTAAACAAATTAAAGTAGATTTTTGAACTTGATACAAATCAAACATAACTTTTAAATGAATATAAAATGTTTTATTAAATATATTTCTATAAGGTTTTTTTATCTATATAATCAAAGGTGATTAATTTGAAGGGTGTTGTTGAAGTTCGTATTCTTCCTATTCGGTATATTTCCCTATGTATATCACCTATATAAAAAGGTACACATACAATCACATTATCTAGCCCAATAACCTAATAACCTAGTTTTTGAACTACTTTCATTTGTTGTTTGTTGACTTGTGTTGATAGTGTTTTTTTATATTTTATTTTCATTTTTTCTCAAATATGAAACCATTAAAAAATACACTTCTATGGTAACATACAGAATGCAAATTGATACTTGGGTAAAAATTTTGATGCAGTCAAATGAGTATTGAATCGCTAAATCAAAGCTGGCAATAAGCTGAAAAATTTTTCAGTGGCAAAGTCACAAATAACTTCGGATTGGTAGCTGAAAGTCCTAAGTTTTCTGCACATTTTTATGCTCATATTTTGAAACACTTATAAATCATTTTTACCTATTTATTCCTAAAAAAGTCAGACATAGCCGTAAATCATCCATTTTAGTCTGGAAGGGATGCACCTGAAGTTTTCCTCGAATTATTTATGTCAGTATTAATTACCCTCCTTTTCATCTGCTTGAAACAATAATGTGTTGCTAACAAAGAATGAATAAATTTTATTTTTACCATTATTATTACCTCATTTGATTGTACTATCAGTATAACAAAAAAATTAATAACAGAGTAATATAATTAAAATATTAACTTTAATATTTTAATTTTTATTTTACATTACAGATAAAATGGTTTCTCAAAATACTTTTATGAAACATATTTGTGTTTTATTCATACATAAAAACATTCTAATTAATATTTTTATGTACGTTTTCAGATATAAGAATCAGAATCTCGATAATAGGATAAAATTCTTAACTACTGGTAATAATTGCTGATACAATAAGTTCACAAGAAATACACTAATTACATGTTAACGAATATATTTTTTAGGACGGTTAAATTAAAAAAGTGTCTAGTGAAAATAAACACCTTGCAGAGTCTACATGAATGTACATATTGCGTGCATACTTTAATTGTTTTATTCTTCTTTTTCGTGATTAAGTATTAATCTAAATTGATATAACAATCATTTGAATATATAAGAATTCGTTACGCAACAGATACATATATTAAGAAAATTTTATATTTAAGTTTCAAATTGTAAATACAAATAATCATGGTTACTGGTTGTTGAGTCTTAAATATTAAACACTTTGTTTAACACAGGCTTATATAAAAGTCATCCTGATAAAAGAAAAGGCACAAAATTAAAATTTAAGAAATATGACATTTACGATTCAATTCCGTTTATCACAAAAATTTGACTGATGTACAGTTAAAAACCTAAATGATTATAATTATTAAAATGTTATTAATTTATTAATTGCTAAATAATAATAAGTATGTTATACAGAGCTTCAATATTATTAATACAATTCATTGTCTTTTATTCCTTGAAGAAAAAATTCGTTAACATAGTGAAATTGCGTTTTTGAATAAATTTATTGATAAACAAAAATATAAAAATAGCATGTATAATTTTTAGAAGTAAATTAATAACTATTTGAAATTTCAATTATTGATTAAGTTGATTAAAGAAACGTATTTAAAAAATATTATAAATTATCATGATTTGAATTTCTTAGTCCAATGAAAACACCATAATCTTGGGATTTTTGATGAGCCTTGATATGACTATATACAATACTAAACCCTCCAAAATCTTATCGAATCTTACCGAAGTTTAAATTTATCTTATGATTAAAGAAATGAAAAATCTATTATTTATCACGTTTATATTTTCGAGGGAGTGAATATTTTAAAGCAAATAAAATTCATTGTGTATTTCACCCAAGAAAATGTAAGAATTATATTTTATATCACTTAAAAATAAAGTAAAAGCAATTATTTATTATTAAATGGCTTTGTTCAGTATGAAATTATTAGAATGATATAATGTCACTAACTTTTAAATATAGGTAACAAAAAAACATCACAAAACATTACAGTAATTAATATACTCATTAGCGCCCAACTTTTGAAGCATTTAATAATATCAAAAGGAAAACGCTAATTAATTTTATAATAATACAGCTATTGTTAACTCGAAAACAAAGAAATGTATAATTCATCTTATAAAGACCATCGGGAAATTTTTATTAGTATACTGTGATTTTTTTAATGCAAAATATTAGTATCAAAAAAGATTTACAATGTAAAAGAAAAAAAATTATAATCTCTTTACTCATAATTTAGTTGAAGATAAAAAAAAAATTTTTATTTTGAACGACGAATTCTTTTGGGTATTGATAGGCTATTTAAAATTTAAAGTCTCTCGCTATTTGATATTAAATTTTTTTATTAAAATTCAGGTGTAACCACCTCAAGAATTGTCTCTTTGAAATCAAAATCGTTGAAATCACCTAACCCTAAGTTGAAAGATATTTAATCTAAAAAATAGACTGTTTCAATCAATTTCTTTGTTTCTGAGAAATACGAGAACAAACAGACATACTCATTCTTTTATCAAATTTGTGCAGTTCCAATAATATTTATGGTAAATCCTTATAACTTTTTGATTCGAAAAGGTATTAATTATACTATGAATTTTTCATATTACTAAACTAAGTGGAAAAAACACTAGTTGGTCTTTTGATCTCCGTTCGCTGTTCGAACGGTCTTAGAGACCAATATTGTATTAAAAATTCGTTAGAAATTATATTGTTATGATTAAATTTTATCTGCATATTTAGACACAAAATATTTTTTCAATATACAATCGAAATAAATAATTTTATAATCTATAGGTATTTTGTCTATTGATGGTTGGTTGTACTTGAACATGATATATACGTGATTTTAAACTTCGAGATTAACTAGACGTAAAAGTACTAAGTACTAAGAAAAACTACCACCGTCAGGTGAAAAATAATCTTGTATTAAATTTGTTTTTAAATACATAGCAACGTCTACATACAGGCTGTAATACTATTAATGATTATTATAAAAGAGAATAATAAACAATTTTTCGCTGACGAATTGTAACCTATGTTATCAAAGAATATATACCTAAGTCAGAACGATCTCTGTTGAGATGTCAAACCTAATTTCATATGTAATGGATAACATGGTATAAGTTTATTGAATTTATAACTCGAATATCAAAGAAACCAACAACAAGAGACCGTTCTGATTTAGGTATATAGTCTGTGGTGTTATATTTTAACAAGAGTTATAAAAGGTTTTAGTTTTTAATAATATTATTAACACAGTCTACAAATTTTGTGAAATGAATTGAAGTAAATTGTGCCTGTAAACAAGAAATTATGATTAGTATTATGTCTGCTTTATCAAACGTATTTTTGGTACTTTTACTGATTCTCTAAATAACCTTTAGTCTATTAGGGCGCTACATTTTGTCTAGTAATTCATTTAGATTGCAATTCATAAATTCTACAATCTGAGTTCATGCAACAATACTTTTAAACATGGAGGTTAAGCCATAAATAAATAAATTACGTAAAGATAGATATATAATATTAATCTGTCTCTGTCATTTATAATGAACAAATGAGATATAAATGAAAGATAAAAGGTCACTTTATACTACACGTTATTCGTATAGGTCTCCATAGAGAAAAAGCTTTTTTCTTTGAATGTCAAGGTCGTATGTATATAGACGATTGTATTTTCTTTTCGATTTTGAGTATGAGACTTTTATTTTATATATCTTTTACATGTATAGTAAAATATATTGATTTGGATGTATAGTAAAACATATAAAACTTAGACACTTTGAACAATATTGAAATATATTGGTTACAACTACAAAATGAAACAATATGTATGTATGCTTTTATAACATTCAAATTGATACTATATGAAGATTTAAAATGTATATATTGTTTACTAATAATTTGTCATATAAATAAATACATTACCAATTACAGAACTACGAATAATTAATATACATAAAAAGTTACACTGAATATACATGTTTGGAACTGCTTAACCGAAACGGATTTGAATTTGTTTAAAAAATGAATCAATTCATTTTCTAAAGGAATCTGGCAACGTTTTTACATGATTTTCTGTATCGATTTTTACTAATTTGCGCACATTTATCCAAATTAGATATACCACTAATTTTCATCTTAAATTAATATATTATGCGCGTTCGTCTGAATGATTTTTAAAAGCAAGCAGTCAGATTAACTGACAGATATAAATTTTTGAAATGTAAAAATGTTATTATTTTTATTTTTAATTAAGATTTATTTATAGGGGAAAACTGTTTGACAAGCCTTCTATTTTCATACCAAACTTAACCCAAATTTTATAACATTACAATAATTATTTTGAGCTAATTGTGCTCAAAAATTAAGCACTAAATAATTGCATTATCGTGGATTAGAGGTTGCCTTTGTCATACATGCATAGATAGCTCCTTTTCGAATCTTGACTTGGTGCTATAAAAATTCCAACCTGACGGATATATATACTAAATCTTAAATCGTAAGATTTCGTACTAATGGCATTAAGAACTAGTTTAGAGGTAAGTGTGTATCATATAAAAAAAAAAAAAACAAATTGGAAAATAATAACACAGGAAATTTTGAAAAAAACAAATTTTATTTTAAAGGATTTATCAATGAACTCAAGGAAAAAAGAAAGTTTTCTAAAAGGCAATTGCTACAAGAAAATTCGAGAAATTAAATTTGCAGATTATTTAATGATACGTGCTTTGGTATTTGATTTATACATAACCCAATTTTGAATATTCATTTTCTTTTTTTAATTTTAATTAATGTTTTTGAAGAGACTTACGAAGATGTCGGGTAAAAGCTAGTTTAAATTTAAATTGGTAAATTTCACTGGCAGGGTGATTGGTCTAATACTGTAATCGCTGTTGTGCGAGCTAACCGATAGCAATGAAAATTTTGAGATTTCTATCTGCTCAAATCCGCTAATCATCTCCTATTTATTTTGCACCCTGCACACAAACTTTAATATTATACAAACGATACAATACAATATCTAAATAAAATCTTTTGTATGCATGAAGAAAGCATCTTTTGAATAAAGAAAACTTGTCATATATGAGATATGTAAAAAATATCGTATATAAGATATGTAGAGAGAGAAAAAGATTTGAAAATGATAGAGACTTAAAAAAATGCAAGCATTTGTGTACAGTTGTATGGAATGTCATACTGTAATATTGATAAGATATTGGAATTTATAAAAAAAATTATATTGCTCTAGGTGAGGCTCGAACTCACAACCCCGGCATTGCTCACGACTTACTGTCTTATAAGTACCGTGCGCTAACCAATTGCGCCACTAGAGCAGATGACTATTGCTGGAAAATAAATAGTGAACTCATATTTTTTTATCAACTTGATAACTATTGTTAAGTATTAGATATATCTAATTATAACTATAAGCATGAAATATGTTTAAAATTCAATACTTTAAGTGTGAATAATATTCGATTGATTGTTCCAAACATCATCTTTTTAGCAACGTTTATCAACTGTTCAAACCAAAGTGAAAATATAAAATTTAATTTAAATTTTATAGTTTATATTGTGTTATTTAAATTAACAAACCTTTAATTAATTGTTATTCGAAAATTTATTAGATTTATTGTTCATATTCATTTCATTTAATAAGAACAGCACTTAGTTCAAAATATCGATTTTGATGAAATTTGATTAACACGTTTATCACATTTAGGAAGTTCTCTTTATAGTTTTCAGGCATATTTTATGCGAGGATACATGCCACAGTTTATTTTAAGCCTTTGCATTTGTTTGTTTTTTTCCATACAAATTAGGAAGATGTGGTTTTTTTCAACCTACATGAAATAAAATTATATAATTAAAAGGAATAATGTAAATTTTTTTTAAAGTTTCTTTTTTGAAAAGGTACCTCATTTCTATGGGAGGAACAACGACGAGGTTAATCTTTTGCAAGTTTACAGAGGTATACTGAAAATACAGCCTGTGTTCATTATCACTATATGGTACCAAGTATTATTTCGTTAAAGATTCCATGCATGCGTGAGTGAGTTTCCAAATCTCGAATTGAACTGAGTACGTAACGTGAAGATACTTATATTATCAGTACTTCACATTGAATTGACTTTGAACCTGATATTTAACACATAGTGTGTGGTTATCCACATTGAGTTTTGTGTAAATTCTCATCTATATTTCCAATTTAATGATAGTAAATACACCAAAATAAAATGAAATAATTCATGCAACTTGAAGAGATGTTGATAATGTGAATGTTAAATACTTATAGCCACTTTACTGCTGTGGAAAATGAAATTATTACAACAAAACATTCTATAAGTTTTAAGTTTGGAATGTGTTAAATGAATGCATTTCTAATTGTAATGGTGATGTTGCATTTATTGTAAAATATTTGCTACACAAAAACACTTCAAATGAAACTTGTAACAATTCAATTCAAATATCGTTTAGATATCAAAATGTTTTAACTTTATTTTAATTATCGTCTGTGTATTACTAGAAAAACAAAAATATATTGTTCTTATGAAATATGATCGTTATATAAGTTAATTCATTAAAATTTGTTCAAAACATTCTATATAATACTTATTTTTATACTTAATAATAATATAATAATAATAAGTCGTTTTTTAATTTCTTTAAAAAGCCAGAATTATGAGCTGATTAAGATGTCTTCCGAATTTTATAACGGTCTTCAGTCTTCTGGAACTCGAAGATTGCTTAATAACTTTGTTCCAGAATAACAACATAACTGCTGCAGAATAACTGCCATTGCTGCAGCAAAACTTACGAATACAAGGAAGCCTTACCCGAATTACCGAAAAGCCAAAAAAAAAATTTTCTACATAATAAGCATAATACCTTTGGGCAAAGAGCTTTTGATTGAAAGTACAGTTTTAGCAAAGTTAAAATAAATTATTTAACTTTTTCTTTTAAGAGATTATTTATATTTGATAATTTAACATCGGACTTAAAGTATAAAATAATTCCTATAATTTCAAACGAAAAAACGGGGCCTATGCAGTAGCATTCGTTGAGCTATTCATATATCAATTATCTGCTGCATGCGCCCTATATTTTCGTTTGAAATTATAAAATTTATTTTATACTTTTTAGTCCGTTATAAGAACACGGTACTTTAAAAATTATTTTTATTTTATTATTTTTATAATTTAAATCGATCGAATACAATAAAAACTTTTTATAGACGTTTTTCTATGGAGAAAATGGATTGATTTATATACATTATACAGAGAGTAGCTTTATAGACGTAGTTTGATATAAATTAACTTTTCAACTTTTTAATTGGAAAAATCTAACCTCATAGTAGCTTTTTATTATGGTTCCTTAACTTTTTGTTAAAAGAGATATCGGCCGTTTTTTCTATGTTTATATTTGGTAAATACTTGAAGAACACTTAAAACTATTAAATGAAACGCAATTATTCAGTTAAATGCTCGTAGGTGGTTTGTTTGAAATATGTTTCATGTTCCAAAATCACAAAAAGTATTAGTCCAAAATGTCAGACATGTAAAAATATGTAAAGTTAATTTATTTTTTGTGGAGCTTTAAAGCGTCTGACTAAAGTTTTGGTCCATAAAAAGTGTCTGACACTTAATTTAGTACTTCTAAAATAATATTCTAGGAAATATATATATAAATCAGCCATGTAAATTTAAGTTAAGTAACTCTCATTTTTAGTTATCTGTATCACCTGGTACCTGCCCAGGTGTCAAATAACGAATTCTCGAAAAGTCTACACCAAATATATTGAAATAAATTCAATGTCGTCAACATTGAAAAGAAATTGGTCAAATGAAAATTATAAAAAGAAGTCTTCAATTAAATTTGATTTGATTTTTTGGAGGCGGTATTATTTATGTCAAAAAGTTTAATTGATACAGAGATTGCACATAAGGCCTTTCGTTTTCTGATTTAATAATTTTGTTAAATTTCGTTAACAAACTCGTGAATGTCGATACTTCTCTATTCAACTTATACAAGCTTAGTTAACAAACTGTTATTACTCGTTCAAATCCTGTACAATGTGGTTATACAAACTTACTTTTATACTTTTTTTTTTTATATATTTCATTACTTTGTTATTTTCTAAAGTAAAATCGACAGTATAATTGTAAAGTTTCTACTTTTTAAGTATATTAAATTATCCTTATTCAATTCTTATTATTTCTAATATAAAACGTGCTTAGAAAACTTAAGAAAAACCTAACTGTTTGGTTTTTCAACGTCGTTTTAATAAAAATATAATAAATAAGAATGCTTTCACAAAAATTAGAATTTAAATTTCTTAAAACTATACAAAATTATAAGACGCTATAAAGTAACATAAATAGTAGAAGAAAAGTGAGCACTCATCAAAATTAGAAAAGCAAAAATTTAAAATTGATAAAACTTGTTTAGTTTTTAGTATTCCCGAGTAATATTGGATAAAAAAATTCAACATACAATACATTAATTCTTTGATAATCAATGTACAAATGCAAAACAAAGTGCAAAATATCAATAAACATAAAAAATCTATCAAAATAACCAATTGAAATGAGAAGACCAGAGATAAAGTCGCTTTAAAAGAAATTGTGAGGCAGAATAAGGCCCATTCAGTGCTATAAAGTTAAAGCAGAAGAATGTCTCTGTGGCACATTTTTTTTATTCAAATATTTGTTCTTAAATTAATGGCAAGAAATATGTTAAAATCTCTCTTAGGTAATATATTAGGGGAATATTGCACACATTTAACTATACTAACTTTTGAAATGTGTTGTTGAATAACTACACTTTAAATTACTACTTTCAGCTATATATTCTTCTATGCATACTGTAAGAGTAGGTGGGTGGCACTTAAGTAATATAATCTACTTGAATATCCATTTTAATCAAGAACTACAAACATAAGAGCTAAGAAGAGTGTTTGTTGTCTTGTCTGTTCTATGTCCCACATCACTTTAATATTTATCCAAAATACCACAACTATATTATGTACTATATCATTGTTACCAGATCTTCAAAAAGTCGTCTGACCTCGTCTATCGGATCTCGGAAACTATTGAAAGGGATAGAAGATAATAAAGAAAGTTTGTGAATAGAAATACTAGAGGTGGCTAACTATGAACTTATCGACATTCTCCTCATATTCAAGTTAATTAACAGCGACAGCTCTATTGATAGTTATGTATTCACTTACTTAAATCGTGTGGCAGTTCCTTATGATGTCGAATGTATTAAAATCAAGAGAAATTTTCTATATCGAAGAACAAGTGAAGACAACAAGTAACAGAATTAATTGATTAGGTACTCGACAACATCAAACCCAAAGTTATAGTAAGTTTGTTATTCTATACTTTTTGAAAACTTTGTATGCTTAAAGTATTCTCCATATGTCACCATGAATAATAATAGAAATTAATTTTAATAGCTTTGTAAACCATATTTAAGTGCATGTTCCTTGTCATATTTATATTATTACAAATTTATATACGAAGTATACATTGTAATTCTATTGTTACGTCATAAAAAACTAAAAATTATAGTGAACTTAAATAATTTTTATTTGTGTTTAAGCGTTCGATTAAATCTCTTGTGACCCCCTACTGTAACGTAATTACAAACCGATCACAAAAGTTAATCAACATCAGACACATTCAATACTTGGAAGGGTAACTGCCTGTGAACTGTTGTCAAGTAACTTGAAACTGTTTTTTCCCAAATTATTTGTAGAAATTATTATTTTTCATACACATTGTATTTCAGTACACTTTCTAATCATTATTTACTTTAACACTCCGTATTAAACTCCCTTAAAAAGTCGATAAATTATGAAAGGTTGTAATTAATAAACCCAATGGGACTACTTGAAAAGAGGAGTCAATATAACCTAATCACTATTATAAAATAAAGTTATCTTAAGTGTATATAAAACTTTTGTAAGTTAATTAAGAAAATTTGCACATAAAGTCATAAGCTTTATTCATAATCATATTCATAATTGATAATCTATAATGATGTTCATAAATACAAATAAAATTTGACACATTATATAATTTATTGAATATAAAGTTAAAATTATTATAACAAAACTTCTTAGTATATTTCTATAACAAAGTTAACGATACAATATATCATAAAGTATTATCATTATTGGAAAATATATTTAAAAAAGTTAAATATCCCGCAAAACGGCTTAAACAATATTTCTAACCTGCTCTGGATTTAGAGATCTCTACGAAATTTAATACAAATATTTCTGCTTGATGAACATGTGACAAATTTTTTATTTTATCTTGATGAAATCGTAAAACTAGAAATTATTTTTAACCCATTTTAACAAAAATTATGTTCGCTATTACTTATCGATTTATCTACGATTCATCTCATTTTTATTTGAATAAAAAATTCTATCGCTTGGTAAAATGTAAAACATAACTTTAGATGAATACTAAAATTTGTAAATTATATTTTGAGGTAGACACAAATCATCATGGTCATGATCTACTCATTTGCGAAGATCTCAAATATATTTAAGATTGAGAAAATTTCTTTGTTGTTAAACCATTATTCATCATTTCTTTTTTATAATAAAATTCAATTTACTAAGTATAATAAGAAAGTAGAAAATATTCTTGTTGCCAAAAAATTAGTGAAAATCAAAAATTATAAATAGATTAAAGATAATTTCATTTAATGTTTTGTTTTTGTTTTCTAAATGCATTCTAGTCAGTTATCGGTGCTACCACAACAAAGAATCACTAGAGAAAGGCAAGTAAGTAGATGAGAATAATAAGTTCGTGTATGTATTTGTTCAATTTTTTTTCCATTTGGTTTTTTCGTAGTAATGTGAGATAAGTAGAACGAATAGAAACAAATAGTCAGAATATCGTATACATTAAAAGGGAACCGTATACTAAACTAAATATACATATTTAACTAACTTGATTTGGCATAGTTGGCTATAGAAATAAAGAGGCTATTTGCCAACTTTTTACTGTGTTTATAGTATAAACATATACATAATCAGAATGAATGTGGTTGTGGGGGCACATACTATTGGTGTTGGTAGTACTGTGACGCCAACATGTCTATATCCTTGGACTACCCATTATCGTTCTTTGGTCGTTATAACAAGGATTATGGTGGATATATCGTAGGCAATTCATAATTTCCGGACGCTTCATATAAAATATTGCAAAATGTCCCTTAGGTACAAAAAAAATTGCAAAGGTGTAAAGATAAATTGGTGACAGTTTGCACGTTCAATATCAATGATTTCGAAACCTTACTTCTCGATAGTTTTGATGTTTTTTGATACAATAGTAATTAAGTTACTACGAATAATTAAGCTAGCGATTTCATTCAGCCTCAAATATACACCTTGTGGACTTAAGTTTTTTATTGCATATTCAACCTGAAAAAACCGGCGAAAAGTTCAAAATTTTTTGTTCGCTGTTTGTAGAGTTTCTTGTATAATTGAGGTCTAAAAAATTCAAAAATAACATTTATTTTACGATCGGTCGATTAATTTTTGAGATATTGCATGAAATACAACCGATAAATCAGCCTCTGGATCAGATTATTAGCAATATCTCAGAAACTATTAGCCCAATCGTTAAATGGATATTATTTTTGAAATCTGCCGGTTGAAATTACCCTAGAATATGTATTTCATCCAAATCGAGGGCAAAAAATGTTTCCCAATTTTTTCGATTTTTTCAAAGGTACACCCCTTAAAAAATTACGAAAATTTGAAAAAAAAATTTTTTAATCCAATTTCGAGAAAAATATGTTTATAAGTATATTTTGACACGTTGATTTCAAAAAGAACATCTATTTAACGATCGGATGCTTAGATTTTGAGATACCTGAATAAATCCGATCTAAAGGTCGATTTAGCGGATGTATTCAATATAATATCCCAAAACCTAGTCGACCGATCATAAAAGAAATGTTATTTTTGAATTTAGCAGATCCTAATTATTCAAGAAAATCCATAAATAGCGAGAAAAAAAATTTGGAACTTTTCGACGCTTTTTTGAGGTTTCTTATACACTTGTTTGTTGGTGTTTATAGCATTGGATGTCAAAATAGCTCGATGAAATATATAGGACAAAGTAGAAGACAAATTGTTACAAGGTTCAAAGAGCACATAGCACACATAAAATTTGGACGAACCGATAAATAATGTGTAGCTGCTCATGCCATTGATAATAATCATAAAATCGACAAATCAAATTTAAAACTCTTAAAATCCGTATCCAACCCAACCGAACTACATGCATATGAAAGCATCTACATTCAAAAATATGACAGGCATGATGAACTTGGATAAATTGAAAGTTGAAATGTTAAAATTCAAACAGTATTTGAAATTAAAATTATTTAATTTCATAATTCATTTTTAGTTTTGTACGTTCAATTTTTAGTTTTTCATTACTTTAATTAATTCATTGATTTTCATACTAAAACCGTGATTTTCGCCACTAGACAGACTAAACATACGAAAATTTAAGTATCAAATAATCTACAACAGATAATTATTATAGTAAACATAATTAATGGTTGTAAAATTTTAATTATTTTCTTAAGTGGGTCCTAGCAGATGCTTTTTTTATGAAATTTCCGAAAGTAATGAAATGCCCCCGATATATACATGAAGACATATAAAGCCATGTATTTTAGAGAGTAGATTTATTTTAATAGATACAAAATTTTGTTTATTGCATATTATTGTTATGAATTTATTATAACTCCCGTGTAGTTTGACAATTTATACTTATTGAGTATGGATGTTATTGTATTATTATTTTATATTGATTGGAAAGAATTAAACTTAAAAATAATTTTGCAAAATGTCCATTGAAGACTATAATTGATTTTATATTATAAATATTTTCCTAAACTTTTGGGATTATCAAAAATCGTAATTGTAATTTACAATAACACCTCAAAACAAGTGATATAATTCGTAAGGTTCACATGAAGAACGTCCTAACGAGGAGAAGTGAAAATAATAATTTGTTTATTATTATTCTTACAAAAAAAATGTTTGGACCGATTTTGGTGAAAAATCAAGTTCAAGTTGTGAAATTCCACATCGAATGATAATTGATCCACGTCAATATCAATATTCTTTTTCGAGATAATCGAGAGGATACATTCGAATTCTAAAACAGATATTGAACGGACATTATCAAATGAAAATTTGGTGTATAATTCATACATGTTTATTGATTAGTTTAAGGAAGAGTGAACAAATAATGTATGCAAAAACTTTATGCTTTTTCGCCAACGTTTCCTCAACTTTGTTGCCTTATTCAGGTCTAAAAAATTCGATGTTTTTACATAAAAAATTGTGAAAACGGCTAATTTTGGAGTCCTGAAGAAGTCAACAAAGTGAAACGTTGACGAAACAAAAAAAAATTTGTGTACTTTATATGTCCATCCTTCCTTAAACTAATCAATATTAAAAATTATTTAATTATAAGATAAATTAGTGGATTGTTATCGCTGCAAAATATTGTCAACTTTAAACTAAATTTTAAAAATTAGTTTAATATTTTTTTATGTTTGAAACCTATATTTTAAATACCTGTGTAATAAAACGATTGATTATTTAGTTTTATATAGCATAGTTAAGTTTGTATACAATATGCAATGATAGTAGTCACATGTGGATGAGGATAAATAAACATGTTATGAGTGTTTTTATTGCAAATATTATACGAATATTACACAATAGGTACTTAAACATACTTCAGTGTTGATACTAGTTTGAATTAGAAATAGAAAATTTATTTAAATTTAGTAATGGGAAATTGTATTATGTTATTCAATTTCCTAAATAAACATATGATACTTTCATACATATTATTCCTAACAGATAAAATATTTTAGCGTGGAATAAAAATACTTCAATTCATTAGGTATAATTGGTATTTGACTTATTTTTTTTCTTCAATTGAAGCGTCTTTACTTCATGAATTTTGTTTCCGTTTGCCACTGATATAATGTAACAAGTTTAGGCGGTCAATCATATTCAATAATAACAATATCTATGATTATTATTAATATTAAAATTACTGTCATTGAAGATATATTTAATTATTATGTGAAAATTAATGGAATATTTTTTAATTTGTTAATTTTTATTAGATTTTATAATATGCACCAATACTTTATAATTTTCAACAACAATTTATTTTAAACTGTAAACTAGTACGATTAAGTTGCTGAGGAAGTCCTAACAAAAGGACGAAACGTTCAACTAAAATCAAGACATAGTTTATAATTTATTGTCCTGAATCCATGTGACCAATTTAGATATTCAAAAAGATTCAATTTCTAAATGGGTAGTCCGAAAACACTGTAGTAAAAATTTGTTTTAATATATGTTTTGTTGGAAAATTTACTGTTATATATACCAATCGATATTTGAAGAGAAAAATTTGGCAATAAATAAAAGCTTTACATTCGCAATTCTTAATAGTACACCATGTTTTTGCTGACTTTTCTTTTCAAAAATATGTTGAAGATATTTTAGTTGATTGACCTAATCTGTAAGAAAACTATGTCATCGTTCTTCGTCAGTTAGTTTTCTGTTCTAAATGAATTATTGCTCTATCTATCTTACACTACTCAACATAAATTTTATAACTACTCAACATAACAAGTTTCATATACAGTAAAACCTCGATATTTCTAGATAATTCAATAATACATCGAATTTTAAGATGGCAGTGAGATTTGCAATCTTAATGTCAACGGTTAAAAATGAAAATGTCTTGGTTTTGGGAAACAGCTCATGATCTTAATAATCGACACATTCATACCTGTATATAGTTCATTTCAGTAAAATGGTAAATGGGCATAAACTAAAGACATTGATTTAAAAATAGTCTTCCATTTTATTCATCCAAATTTATTGTCTTTCTCAAAATAACCTCTCTCACAATAATAACTAGCCCACTGTAATTTTAAACTTTTTTACAGATAACGGTACGTCTTTGATTTTGAAACTGGCTCGTATATTCATGATAATTTTTTGACTTCGTTTCATGTTCATCATACTGCGTTCCATGCCTCGTTGTCATGTACGCAGCTTTTGATGAAATGTTCATAAACATAGATTTTTATACACTGCAAGTGAATTAAATAAGTTTTTTTGTGATTTGAAAATTTGGAATAGCCTTCGCTCACTGTTTATATTTTGGAATTATTTGCAACCTGCAAAAAATTTGACAAGACGATTTAATGCATACGTAAAATCTACATCGTTATAGAACCACTCGGTACGGAATTATTTTTTGAAGATGGCCTTAGGCTATTTATTTTAAGAGCCTATAGAAGATTTACCTTTGTTCTTCTAATTTCACACCATGAAGTGGATTTTTTTTAATTGTTTTTATTATCATTAAATTTAATCTTCAATATTATCCCATTAGAGAATAATGTCTAGCGAAGTGGTTGACTAACCGTAAAAAGAAGAGATAGAAATCAAAATCAAATATAACAATAATATGTCACTTAAAAAAATAATATTTTTATAATATTATATATTTAAAAGTTTTCAGTGTTAAGAATATCGGACAAAGAAAATTCCCGATTGGATAAATACTTGAAAAAATTAACTTTATATTTTATTAAATCTTGAATAAAATGAATAAATAATTGAATGCAAAATATATCAACTTTAAGTGCAATTAAAACTTTAAACTCAAAAGAACTTTATCTACACAAATGTTTAACTTCTTGCAAATGATTAAAAAAATGTACCCAATCTCGCTATATACTTATTTTAGTATTTTTAATAAATAGAAGTGAAACCTTATGTTAAATTTTTTTTAAATAATTTTGATGACAAATTAATTTGTGATATATGTATATAAATACAGAAAGTTCAGGTCAACTTGTATAAATTACAAATCCTTTTAAAGAAAAACAGATGATAGGTTGGTTAGTGTTCCTACTGAAGGAGTAGGTAATCTCCTTTAATAATAAGTACTGCGCATGTCATATTATTTATACATACATTTGTAAATATACCACATTTCATACGAAATCAAATATTATTACTACGTTTATGTTTACGTAATAAATAATAAATGTTTTTGTATTAGAAATTAACCCTTTTCTTACTTCAGGAGTGATAATTCAGGAGCCTGTTAGTCGAAAATGTCATCTGTAAATATACATACCTTCAGCAATTTTTTATGACTATATTGTTCCTTACAACTTTTTACTTAAGTAATGCGTTAGAATTTATATCTGGTAGTAATGGGGTTTTACCTTCATTCATCAGATATAGCCTTTTTTAACAGAGACCATCAATCCCAGTATTTTTGGCCGAACGAAGAGAGGTCTACGGTACAACTGGACGATTTTTATCTATCAATGTTTGTTAGACTGTAATCCATTTAATGTATTATGTCAGATATCTTTCAATTTTGCGTACGTATTATTTAAATACTTTTTGTTTACATTTGAGTGAGATGTACAGTTCACAGAAGTGCTAGTTAATCTTCGTTTAGTCGTTTAGCAATATCTAATATTATTTTTAATTCATGCTTGGAGAAAGAACAATGGACGAAGACTACTCGTAGTAACTGGAACGTAATGAATCCGCAACCATCGATGTATATGTTTTGGTAAATATTATTGGCTCAATTAGTTGTGCTCAGACAAATCCTTTAACAAACTTGTAGTCCACAAAACTTAGAAAAATAACACAATGTACAAGTTTCTAAAAGTTTTTATTTCATTTTGGTATATATTATATTGTTTACTTGGAACAACACGCACAATTTTTTTAAAAGAGGATAAATAAAATTTAGTTAAATTACTGATAATTTATTCATCTTTTTTCAAAACTTTCTTAAATCTTAATGATTATAAAATTGATATAATTGGAAATGAAAATTGTAAAAATATTATCCGATATTTTTATTTACAAAAAATTTTCAATTAAATAATTCAATGAAATTTAATTAAAATTTTTGCATAAATTAACATGTAGGAAATGAAAGCTTATTAATAAACAAACATTCAGTCTATAGCAAATAAGAAAGGTTATGTAACAAGTCATGTCAATGACTATATAATTTTGGCCTCAATTTTATTCTAATCGATAACATTTCTTCAATATTAATAAACTTCGTCTCGCAAGATTTGCGTCAACTGGTTGAATTATTTCTAAATATTATTCAAAACAAATATTGTATTTAAAATTTTAAGTTACAAGCTGGGCACACTGTTTAAATGATATAATAAAAAAAAAGTAATATTTGAAAATTTAATTATTCTTCAGAATAAAGTAACTCAGTTTGTGCATTTCCAGGGCAGAAAATTAAAAAAATTTCATATTTTAAATACAGCATGACCATTTTAAAAAACTATGTATTTAGTATTTTTGTATGTTTCGCAAAAACTTAAATAGGGATCGATTTGAAATACTCTTTCACCGTTGGGAAGCTACAATATACCCGGATAACATAGGCTATTTCTAACCCCTGTATTTCTACAGGACGGAATCTACGCTGGTAAAAAAGGAAATATTTTTGAATGTAACGAATAAGCTTAAAAACTACTGGGCCGATTTATTTGAAAAATAACAACCACTCAGGCTATTTTTTGTAGGCTATATGAATAATTGATTAAAACTAATCTCAACAATTCGTTATTAAAATTTGGGATATGAAAAACCTTGCCGTAATATTTCATGTAAATCCAAATAGCTTAAGCTTGACTTCTTTTAACGACCACATAAAGTATGACTTCTTTTATTAGTATAAATCCCATAGTTAGGATTACTCAAAAAGAAAATTCGTTAAAAATTAATTTTATTTTTACAGTATAAGATTATATAAATAAGTTATAGATATAATAAAGATATAAAATTACAACTTCAAATTTTCTTCTTCAGAAAACTTATTTAAAAACATGAAAAATGATATTAAATGCAAAGAAATAGTCAAGATACATCACCGACTGTCGCATAATATTAATATTGCATTGTCAGACAAAATGCATATATATATACATGTATATTATATCTCTATTTTCTTTGTGGAAAAAAATATCCAACGTATCTATGACACAGACATAATAATAAAGGAGAAACATAAGACAATTTCTATATAATAGAATTTATAGTGAGAGTTATCTATCACATTTTAGTTTATAATTTGTATAATTTCGAAAAAATATTGTGAAAGGATCGGTAATTTAAATAGCGGAAATTTTCATAAAAATTTTTCATATAAGGATTATTTTAAAAATTAACATTTTAACTTCGACCAGATTGATTGTTGTAATTAAGCCTTCTTAACATTCCTTTATCGTTCCAGCATAAAAATAAACATATAGTAATCACCTTATACTAGATGGTACCTTGACCTTCAGGTGTGGGAGTATCCTAAAGAGAGTAAATTTATAAGAGTAATTTTATAAGAATGGAAGGAATAGAAAGTCTAGGTGATACTGGCGATTCCATTCTTAAGATGCTATAAGCCTGGAAGGTAGAATATAATTTATTGATCTTGTATTTTAAATTCCAAATAGAATTTTAATTTTAATAATATTTTCATTGGTTTATTGCACATCTCTGTTAATATATATGACGTGAACTATATTTCCAAATGAATAGATATAAAAGAAAACAATGCACAAACAACAAAGTTAATAGGAAAAGTATAATCAAAGATAAAAAAGACTTTTGTTTGAAGGTATAGGTGTGTACCTAACCTCCATTTACATTTTATTCATGTATGAAAAGTACAAAACTATTTTTCATTTTACATATCATCATCATTGTGTCTTTTACATATTATATTCGTTCTTACATACATATGCCGTGTATACCATGTGGGAAAGTTGTAAGGCTCTACCATTTTATCGACTCTAGCCTATAGCTTAAGTTTCATGAAAAATATGTTTAAAAATTTTATTCTGTCTTTTTTTTTTATAAAATTTTACACCATTTCTTTTTCAAGTATCAAAAAGCGATGGAACAACCTTACATATACAAACCGAATTCCGGCAGAGAAGCTTTGGGCTTTTTGCGTAACCACTGGTCTCGATGAAATCCTATAACATCATCTGCCCTTGAGAGTTCTTTCTATTCACTTAGAGCCTTCAGGTAATGGAGTGTTCTCAAGAAGGCTATCAATTGTATATTCAATCGTCAAGTAAATGTAATCTTTAAGCCAATAAAGTGGTTGTTTAAGTTTTAATTAAGACCTTATTTATAGTGGAAAAGCAATAAACAGCGAATAAATTTTGGCAAATTTTAATGAATTTTATAAAATCATAAAAAAAAAGCTCCTATTTAAAATAGTTCATAATAAATAAAAAAGGGAAAAACATTTCATAGAATGTTCAATCATTCTTAGAAAGACCTTTTTTTTAATTTTTCAGCGGTTCATTCATTTAATGTGAAAACTACACTAATGTTAATATCATTCTATCAAATTGAGATAGAAATAGATTTACAAGCATAATGGTAAAAAGGCATTTGTTTATAATGTGTTTATCAAAATAAAAGCTATTCATTTGTATGAATGTTCTGTGACATATTCTTATCGAGAATCCGTTGTATACATAAATTTTTTATACTGGTATAAATATCATGTTATGTTAAATAAAAACTAAAACAAAACTAAATTAAAACACTTTGGACGCTTTATTAACTTTTAAGTACCTCCAAACTGTTTACAATGTTTTAGTTTTATTTGTTACATAAAATCTTATTAATCTTGGTCTCGTATGTAGTTACTAGGCTGGGAATTTTTGTTTCAGTATTCACCTTTTTATTTTAGAGTATTATTCTAATAAGTGTTTGTTACATAATATAGCTATTATTGATTTATTTAAAAATAGAAGAAAATGTGAGCTTATGAAGTTCCAATGGCTGATACTTTACATGGCAAGAAATTCGATGAATCCTCCAGTACCTACTTAATTTTACTATTTATTATAAACCTTCTTATTTCGTACAGATTTAACACCGATTATTTTTGTTTTTTTACATAGTTTTAGTGAATCTTATAACGTCAGCAAAACCCAAAAAATTAATTTTGCCCTAATATCCTCAATTTTTTACCAATTTTCGCAAACAAAGTATGTAATCCAACTAAATTTGGGTCAAAGTTTTCAAATATTTTGTCAAAACAAACATATCTCTAATACATTTCAAGATAATAAGGGTCTGGTCATGATTTCTCATAGAAGGGTTAAAGTGAGCGAATCGATATCTCTAAAATTGAAAAGTATGACATAAAATTAGTGGGTTTAAAAAAAAAGTTCACTTAAATCGGCCAGATTTTGGCCAAGATATCGAAAAAATGAATTTTGTGAATCTTATGACGTCACCAAAACCCAAAAAATTAATTTTGCTCTATTATCCTCAATTTTTAACCAATTTTGGAAAACAAAATATGTATTCCAATTAAATTTGGGTCAATGTTTTCAAATATTCTGTCAAAACAAACATATCTATAATGTATTTCAAGATATTTAGGGTCTGGTCATGGTTTTTCATAGAAGGGTTAAAGTTAGCGAATCGATAATTGAAAAATTGAAAAGTTTGATCCAAAATTAGTGGGTTTCAAAAAAAAGTTCACTCAAATCGGCCAGATTTTGGCCAAGATATCGAAAAAATGAATTTTGTGAATCTTATGACGTCACCAAAACCCAAAAAATTAATTTTGCTCTATTACCCTCAATTTTTAACCAATTTTGGTAAACAAAGTATGTAATCCAACTAAATTTGGGTCAAAGTTTTCAAATATTTTGTCAAAACAAACATATCTCTAATACATTTCAAGATAATAAGGGTCTGGTCATGATTTCTCATAGAAGGGTTAAAGTGAGCGAATCGATATCTCTAAAATTGAAAAGTTTGATCCAAAATTAGTGGGTTTCAAAAAAAAGTTCACTCAAATCGGCCAGATTTTGGCCAAGATATCGAAAAAATGAATTTTGTGAATCTTATGACGTCACCAAAACCCAAAAAATTAATTTTGCTCTATTACCCTCAATTTTTAACCAATTTTGGTAAACAAAGTATGTAATCCAACTAAATTTGGGTCAAAGTTTTCAAATATTTTGTCAAAACAAACATATCTCTAATGCATTTCAAGATACTAAGGGTCTGGTCATGATTTTTCATAGTAGGGTTAAAGTTAGCGAATCGATAGTTTAAAAATTGAAAAGTTTGATCCAAAATTAGTGGGTTTTAAAAAAAAGTTCACTCAAATCGGCCAGATTTTGGCCAAGATATCGAAAAAATGAATTTTGTGAATCTTATGACGTCACCAAAACCCAAAAAATTAATTTTGCTCTATTATCCTCAATTTTTAACCAATTTTGGCAAACAAAGTATGTAATCCAACTAAATTTGGGTCAAAGTTTTCAAATATTCTGTCAAAACAAACATATCTATAATGTATTTCAAGATATTTTGGGTCTGGTCATGGTTTTTCATAGAAGGGTTAAAGTTAGCGAATCGATAATTGAAAAATTGAAAAGTTTGATCCAAAATTAGTGGGTTTCAAAAAAAAGTTCACTCAAATCGGCCAGATTTTGGCCAAGATATCGAAAAAATAAATTTTGTGAATCTTATGACGTCACCAAAACCCAAAAAATTAATTTTGCTCTATTATCCTCAATTTTTAACCAATTTTGGCAAACAAAGTATGTAATCCAACTAAATTTGGGTCAAAGTTTTCAAATATTCTGTCAAAACAAACATATCTATAATGCATTTCAAGATACTTAGGGTCTGGTCATGATTTTTCATAGAACGGTTAAAGTTAGCGAATCGATAGTTTAAAAATTGAAAAGTTTGATCCAAAATTAGTGGGTTTCAAAAAAAAGTTCACTCAAATCGGCCAGATTTTGGCCAAGATATCGAAAAAATGAATTTTGTGAATCTTATGACGTCACCAAAACCCAAAAAATTAATTTGGCTCTATTATCCTCAATTTTTAACCAATTTTGGCAAACAAAGTATGTAATCCAACTAAATTTGGGTCAAAGTTTTCAAATATTCTGTCAAAACAAACATATCTATAATGCATTTCAAGATATTTAGGGTCTAGTCATGGTTTTTCATAGAAGGGTTAAAGTTAGCGAATCGATAATTAAAAAATTGAAAAGTTTGATCCAAAATTAGTGGGTTTCAAAAAAAAGTTCACTCAAATCGGCCAGATTTTGGCCAAGATATCGAAAAAATAAATTTTGTGAATCTTATGACGTCACCAAAACCCAAAAAATTAATTTTGCTCTATTATCCTCAATTTTTAACCAATTTTGGCTAACAAAGTATGTAATCCAACTAAATTCGGGTCAAAGTTTTCAAATATTCTGTCAAAACAAACATATCTATAATGCATTTCAAGATATTTAGGGTCTAGTCATGGTTTTTCATAGAAGGGTTAAAGTTAGCGAATCGATAATTGAAAAATTGAAAAGTTTGATCCAAAATTAGTGGGTTTCAAAAAAAAGTTCACTCAAATCGGCCAGATTTTGGCCAAGATATCGAAAAAATAAATTTTGTGAATCTTATGACGTCACCAAAACCCAAAAAATTAATTTTGCTCTATTATCCTCAATTTTTAACCAATTTTGGCAAACAAAGTATGTAATCCAACTAAATTTGGGTCAAAGTTTTCAAATATTCTGTCAAAACAAACATATCTATAATGCATTTCAAGATTCTAAGGATCTGGTCATGATAATTCATAAAAGGGTTAAAGTTAGCGAATCGATAGTTTAAAAATTGAAAAGTTTGATCCAAAATTAGTGGGTTTCAAAAAAAAGTTCACTCAATCGGTATATGCTAGAGATATACAACGGGGAATGACCTTTTCAGGTAAATAAGTGTATCAATATGAAAAATCTAAGCATATATTATATAGAAAAATAAATTCACTTTCATATTATACAAGAAGAAAATATGTTTGATTGACGTGAAAATTTATTTTTGAATAATTTATAACCATGAATAAATATTATCGACATTACGTGAAGACATATGAAACTTCTTTTATACAGTTGCGTATATTATTTGTATACTCAATGTATATTTATGAATAAATTAGAGCTTAATAAATTTAATCTAAACTTTGTAAAGCTAGAAATTATTAATGTAATATCAATATACGGTATGTTCATAGAATCACTTAATTAGTTCATTTTCATGTGTTTGTCCGTTATCCATCAAGGAAACCAAAAAACGATACGATGCATACATGGAGACACTTTCAAGCGTAATCTTACTCTAGAGGATGAATGAGCCAAATTTATATCATTAGAAAGGTTTCAAGCAACTACAGTTGCCCGTCAACACGTGGTGATCTATATACAAAAATATTTTTAACATGGGGATAGTCAATTTGTAAAATAAAAGTACCCATGTTGTCCCATTGGCTACTTTAATTCTACAAATGGAACCTTTTTTTTTATATACATCTAGAAAAAAGTGTTTTGTCTTAAGAATGATTAAAACGATAAACGGTATATCGTAAGCATATCTGATCTCCATTGATAATCTCTGAAGAAGTTTCTGAACAACAATAATAATAATATAGTTTAAAAATTCGAAAATTGTATCCGAAAGTTCGTTTTATTTTTTAGTTTCGTCTACCGTAATAATAATATACTAGAATCCCATTACAGCACACGGAATTTCACTGCTTTTATAATGAAAAATTTTTACACTAGCCTTAACGAAGCTACTTTGAAGTTTCAATTTCTTATTAATTAACAACAAATCTTGCGATAAATTATAGAAAATAAAATAATATGGGTTAGCTCTATTTCTACGCTCATGATTCGTTCTTTTTACACCTGACATTTATTTTTACATCTACATCTAATTTAAAGTTAAAATCAATATTGGAAAAAAATATGGCATAAAATATTGATAAAAAAAAAACATATACTTTGTTCGATGACATTTTACGAAAACAAAATTTATTATTAATTTCAATTCAAGTAAATATTATTGTTTTTTATTACAAAATCATTTGTCATATTTTTCCAAACAAATAATTTATTAGACAGTAGACAAGAAGTCCCCATTGGATAGTAAAAAGAACAAAATTGTTGACATCCAACGTAATTTTATTCGTCATGGATCGTATATCCAAAATAAAAAATGATAAAATAAGAAGCTCAATGAAATTTTGTAAATTTCTATTTCCTCTACTTGTAAGCACAAGTTGCAGGTATGTGAGAATAACAAATGATGCTAACCGTTTTATCAAAAACTAATGAATTATTTGTGAGAAAGTGGTGTACGTTTCGTGTACCTTAGGCCTCTTGAGGCAATACAAGAATCGCACTTATTTAAATTTTCTTCTATGTCCTTGTTTTGAAGAGGTCATATACCTGGACAAGTGTATTAAATAATATATATTCTGTTTTTATCCTATATTTGCTATGCCTTGGTGTAACTACATATGTTAAAATTTTCATTGGTGATTTTCTTGTTTATGCAATATAATATATATTTGTTGCATGATGGTTTGTGTTCTAACCAACCAACCAACATCTCGTGTCTCATCGTCATTTTCTATGGTTATTGCAATTGACGTATACAATGATTACACAATGCACAAACTAACAACATCAACTTTACTTGGAGTTTATTTATTTTGTACATAAATGAATGCAATTGTACTTTATTCAATTATATACCGGTTGATTTCATTTTAAGACCCCTTGGATGTCTTTAATAATTAAGATATATACTGTCATAATTCAATCAAAATAACGTAAAAAAATTTCCCTATCTAATAATCGCAAAATTATTATTAGAAACAATAATCTCGACCGTCTTTCAAATTTTATATACAAATTTTAGAGGTTAAATTTCATAACATTTTACTAACGATATTTCAAATTATTGGTGCGCCATTTCTAAGATTATATTAATTTAAATATACTAAATGATCTTCGCTTCACGGTTCAATACACAAAAACAATATCGAAATTCCAATTAAATAGATACTAAAACAGTTAATGTAAAAAAATGCAAATATACGACTCTTTGAACCATTCAAAATAAAGTTTCACAGTAAAAGCAATTGAAAAGAATTTAACGCTTAGTATTTAACCGATAATGAATTAATTAGAAAAAGGTGTTTTTTCCAAAACGCTAAAATTTTCAATTTAAGTTGAATTAAAAACTAAATAACTACTCATTGAAATAGTGAAGTTAAAAATTTTTCAGCATCGTCATTTACCAGTTAGTATTATTCTTGAGTATTATTTGTTCTCACTCGCAATACAGAGTTACAATGTATTAAATTGCAACATTCCTTGTAATTAAATTTTTCTGCAATTTTAAACTTTTATTATAATTTTAGTGTTGTACAAATAATTTAATGTTCCACATTATTTTGCTGCTATTTCTTGAGATATTTTTCTATGTAACTTGGAGATTTAACGTCGTTTCTTACGCATAGATATTAATGGAAAACGTTATGTTGTTCGTTGGATCGTCGGATAAAAATAAGCTAAAACAAATTGTGTAGGAGTAACTCGCAAGGTCACAGGACGCACTTCTAAATGAGGAGAATAAGAAAACAATTGTTAATTATTATGTATATAGGATTTTTCTTTTCTCTAGCTTTATCCTCATTTACATACATACGTATTACTTTCTAATGATGGATATCGTTTCTTGTAACCTTGAAACGTAAGGATGTACCAAAATTTGGATGTTATTAAATCGAACCCATTACAAAAACTTCCCACTGTCAAGCTAATAATATTTTCATTAAACATACTGTACACTGATTTCATTGTCTCAATATATATTTTAATAGTATGTTGTGAAGGAAATATCGACATATTTTATTTTCTACCAACAACGACATAGAAATGAAAGGTGCAATGACGTATAATATCATGAACTCGAAAGGTACTATATACATTCTATACACGTTCGATGACCTCACAACAAACATGTACATATAGTTATATCGACTCTTCGACTACACTTCACTATATTTTCTACTACTAACCATACAAATGTATTGCATCGCTTGGTTACGAATAGGTAACTATCATTAGAATGAATAGATACATTGACGATGGTAATATCCTGGTTATATGACCGTGCTTTAAAGTGCATAGAATATATCAATCGATGCAAATACAATAGTTCAGTTTTCTTAAGAAGTCAATTTGCCTAAAACAACTCTAATCATACATGCTAAGTACTTCAAAGAACCAGGAGCTTGTGTATGGTCAAATTTAAATTTAATAACTCAGCAACTATTCGTATTACAAACAAAGTTTTTAATAGATAGAACAAGACGTTGTTACTTAAAAAAATTAATTTTTCAAATGTTCAACAAATGTTGATCTTATTTTAAAAGTTATTCATTTAGTTTACGTAACTCCTGCGTAAAGGGTTTTTGTAAATGTATATTACGATATGTTTAACATTTATATCGTATTATTTTTCATATTTTTATACAAAAAAAAAATTATAATAAAAATATTTTGTTGTCTAGCTTTCACATATCAAATTTATAAAGTATGTTCCATAAATCCTTTACCACATTTTAGGATGGATTAAATCTAGAAGGATAAGACGGATTATATTGGATCTTCTATCTTAAAAGTAGCCTCAAATTCTATTATGTTGTCTCAGAGAATTTATTTCTAACAATTTTTTGATAAAAGTAGTTATAAATTTGTATTCAAATATTTTTGTATCAGAGATGCGAAAAATTCATCCGACGATTTTTTAAGAAATTCGTTCATAGTGGAATATTTATATCATGGATTTCATTTGCTGTTAAGCCATTTTAATAGAAAAGTTTAATCACCGCTATAATCTATGTTCAAACATTCCATGTATGTCGAGTATGAAACGTAACCGCGTTCCTTGTATCTAGACCTTCAGTTCTTCTCAAATCTCTTATCTCACCTAATGGCAACGATGCCTTCTAGCAGATTAATGAATCCAAATCACTTCGTTCTTATTCAAGCGACAACAGATTGATTAATTAACCTCCCCTTTTTTTAAACACCACTAATGAAAACATCATTTAAAATTCAATATTGATATTTTATACTGAAATAATTCTACACAAACTTCAGTATAAACTGTATATATAATATTGAAAAAACAAACATAACGGAGACAACAGCATTCGTTTTATATGTTTTATGACCATAACAAATGCTTATTTTTACTATCCTTTTAGAATGAATTTTATGTCCACATTTCTAACGTAGAAAACCAGGTGTAGATACCACCAAAGCTAATGTATCATCTGGTGGACTATAATGTTGTTTCGTATGTCATTTTCTACTTTTTTGTTGAAAGCGTATAAAATAGTCAGTGTATTTTAAAAACATAATGATAAAAGGAGTTTCATGAATTTTTATGAAGGGTATATATATGAAATACAAGAGGGTGTATTAAATTTAGTCTAAAACTTGTAGAGCTAAGTATGTCCTTCTTCTCCTTCTTCTTTCTCAGTGTGAAAGATTTCTCTCCATTACGACTTTAAATCGGCCAGAATTTTAGTTAAAAATGCGATGAAAAAAATTTGTACTTCGGGAAGCCAGATTTAACGGTTTACCATTGAATAGATCTAAAGTATTTTTTTATTTCACTGCTCTATTAGTTCGTAAGGAAGTTTATAATAATCTTAATTTTTAGTTAACGAAACATATTATTATCCTAAACAAAATTTGGGTACCTTGCGTATCAAGTAAGAGACCAATTATTAATTAAAAATACACTTAATAATCTTAAAAAAAGTTATTAATTATTCTCTACATTGATCGGCATATCTAAAAAAAATTAATATATCACTGGTAAGATCATTTATACTATAAGTTCATAATTAAACATATTGCTTATGCAGGAAGTATAAATAGCATGCCAGAAGTTGTTGGTTATAATGTATAGAAGTATAATTAAACAAAAAATTATATTGTGAATGCTCAAATGTGTCTAAAAACGAATTTATATGACGTTATACAATACAGCTATTCACTATCACCAATCAATTTTCTGTTTTATCAGATTTTTTACAATTTTTTCACAAGCATAATACCTAAAAAAAGAAAAAAAAAAAACATATTACAACCCTTTTTGTTGATCTATTTTAAGAGAATCATTTTTTAACGTTTTCAATAAATTAAACAACTGAAAATTTTAATACAAAAAGAATTTAGCAACTTTTTTCGATAAAAGCCTTTCGGAAATGCGTTCATCATCCCTAAAAATTAGCCCCACAACCCATTGGAAACTCGGTTGCATTAACGTGAACAATATGGAATAAAAAACAAAATTTTAATTACATGACTATGCCATTACTGTATACATAAATACAAATACTCACACACGCACAAACACACAATTCAATCAAGAATAAATCTACTCGTGGCAATGGATGGATGTAAATAAAAATTGCACACACTTCAATTGTAGTATTAATTAAAAATAAACGATTGGATAAATAAACAATAGAATGTTATCGCGTTGGTTAACACATCTCAAACACATCTGTCTATTATAACTATTGAAGTATATTAATCATGCTCGTAATGAATTCATTTTTCATTGAGGGGTAATTTAAAACACTCGTAAGTGCTCAGAAAACTAATTAAATTAAAGCAATTCAAAAACGATTAGGGCGTCATATTATGGTATTAAAAAGGTTCATTTTCTTTTTTTCATTTCTGTCTGGGACTAATTACAAATTTTGCGCTTTTTAAACGTTCTTTCAAATACAAATTTATAAATAATTACTGTTTTTTGGAATCACTTTTTGACTACTTTAGTTATACAGTGACTATAGTGGATATAATCTATACAACAACAGTACGCAGCATTTAGAGGTGGTCACTCATTCAAGTATTGATTGTGTCTGATGTTGCTTAACTTTGCTGATCGGGTGATATCTATAATTATCCGCATTATTTTTGATATGTTATTCGTTCTGTTTCTTCGAAAATTTTCTTAACTAAATTCTTTCAAATTTATAAACGCTAAAAACGAGCAGGGCAAGATTAGGTTTCCATATTCATCACAGAAAAAAATTATAACCATACAGAACGCCGTTACTCAAATCGCCTACCAGCTTATAGACTATAATCATTAAAAGAATGAATGCTTTCTCACTAATCTTATTTTAAATAACTTTTATGTTTTGAATATTTTAATATATAAAAGTCAATTTGAAAAATTATTGAATTAAATCCGATCATGTAACCCCCCCAAAAAACTATTAAATTTATTGTTACAAACTATTTTATGGCCATGAAATAATGAATTATTCATAGTTTGTTTAACACAAAAAAAAAAAAATTTTTTTTCTACCTAAAACTATTGTAACATAAATTTTTATTTTTATTTTATTTCTTTGCAATAAAATATGTTAATATTTATTTGTAAAGTGTAATGGTTGTTTGTATTGTAGATAATATCTTGAATAAATAATAAATTTTTTTTCTACGAACATTTTCTTCGTCGTTACCGATGATTTTATGTAAGAACTAAGTTCTTCAAAAGCAATCGAAGAGACTACTCTTTCGAAAAGCAATTATACGGTGTACCATGCTAATTAATACATTACTTATTTCTTCATTAAATATTTGGTATAAGATATGATCCAAATAAATTACAGAGATAGTATCGATTCGATTAAGCCCAAGGAGTTATAGACAATTTTATCTAAAGCTAACGTGAAACCCTCATCCGATTTTGATTACATTTGGCGAATTCACACATGTTGTAGTTTTACATCAGGGATATAATAAAAGCCATAATTAAGAAAAAAAAATGTAGAAAATATAATAAAAACTAGCATTAGTTTATTGTTGCAGAAAATTTTATGTGATTAAAATGTAGAAAATTTAGTTTTTGACCTCGTATCCAGATTGCAAATTATCCAATGAAGACATACCTAACAAAAAGCTATTTAATTAAACATATTCATACATCACAAGGAAATGGAAATGAACTTTTTAGTAACATATTGTGTTTTGTAATCAGTGCCAATTTAATTTTGGGAAAAGTTTCTAATCCATAACCTCCCAGTCCAACTGTTAAACGTTTTAAACCTCTTAATTTGGTTCACATGTTATGCACATTAATTACAAAAATATTTTTTATAAACATGAAAAAAAAAATTCATTTAGCCATTTTTGTAGATTATCATTAATATTAAAACTCTTTTAATGCATTTTGTATATATTAGGTGTAATCTTAATCAACAGATTTTAATTAACAGTTACGAATTAAATCAATATATGAATGTAATTATAAACTTGATCACATTATAGATATTGTATAGAAGATATTGATTTAGGAACTATAATATTTACCTTACTAAATAATGTAGAAATGTTTATGGTATAGAAATTTAAATGGGGAAATCTATACTTATAATAAATATAAAGTGTTTGAACAAGGATCGCCTGTCTATACATTCGATAAAAACCTATGGTATACCTATCTATACTCATTTGAAAAATGGTTCAAATATATTGTTCTCTAGATATAATCTCTACAGAAATGTATATACCAAATCATAAGACCTTACGGACCTATTATCTTCATTTATGTAGCTCATATTTCCAGGTAAACTTTATTTATGGATCGTGATTTTGGATTAAAATTTCCTTAAAAAATAATTTTTATCTGAATAAGTTTCCCAGACCGGTAGATCAGCAAAGTTATAAAATATATATAAAATTTTGAAATCGGAAAAAAAATATTTTTCACTTCTGAGCTCGGAAATAAAACAACAATGGCGTTAAGTTGATTTTGTATATATCTGACGTGGCATTTAATTTTTATTATAATATATTTAAATTTGTATGTGTTTGCAATTGCATTAAAAAACTATGCCTGAATTCCTTACATAAATATGTAAGGAATACATCAGTGTTACGTTCTAAAACGTGGATGTTTTTATCAGAGTTCTTGCATCCCAACTAACCACCTTCATAAACAGGCCATTCAATTTTCTAATTAGAAACTCCAATTAGTAAACAAACAACACTTATAAGTTACACTAATAAAGTTTTCCATTAAAGAAAAAAAATAATAATTGAATAATTTATTTTATTCCTATGTCACAATACTGTTATGAATGTCGTCAATAATTCATTGCATATTATAAAACAGGTCATATAATATGAGAAATATAAATTATATTTTTGGTTTGTTTAAAAAAAAAAATTTCGTTTATAATATGATTTCGTGGTTTGTACAAAAGTCCGTACGGTCTTATGTAATAATATATTTTAAGATGAATAAGAAAAGAATTCACGTTTTCCATTTCGGTGAATATCATCTATAAGATATGTATTTGTATTATGTCTATAAGTTTTACACGATAAATCATAAAAATCGAACAAATGCAATGAATCAAAATGAAAGTTGAATAGATGAAAAATTGTACCGCTTCACCAACCAAAAATCACCACTTTTTTAGGATTAAAACACGCTTTTAAAACTGTATTTATTTTTAGTTCAATTTATGTTGATTATGTTGATAAAGAACAGTACGACAAAAATGGGCTAATAAAGTGATTATATTAACACAACTAAATTTTGGTTTCACCATCTTAATTTCAAGCGTTATAAAGTTTTTAGTCAATTTTTTATCCGGACATTGAACATCAAACTTCACCGTACATAATTTCAATTAAATATCATATCATACAATTCGATAGTGTAATACAATTAAATGTTAGCTTCAATGTGAGAGATTTTCCTATACAAATAGATCAAACTAGCTGTGTCAATTGCTTAAATACTCGACTCATTAACAATTTTTTAGCCATTTATAGTTATAAACATTTACAAAACCCATTTGAAAAAAGAGACGATACATTTATTAATAGTTACAGTTAATAAAACTATTTATTATTTTCATGTATGTGTTAGAGAACTGTTCAAAAATAACAAATAATACAGCTTAAGAAAAATAGACCAACCTATTATTTATTGTCACTATGAAGTGTTCAAGATTTGAAATAAACTCTACAGTTTTCCTAATCGAATTACCTGATTTTTATATAGATGAAAATTATAAATTAACCAGGCTTTGAACAAATGAAGTTAGTGTTTGAAATAATACATAAAAGAAACGCCAAATTGAAGTTTTCTATGTTATATTCATGTAATGTAAGTTACATGGACCATTAACTATATTATTACGGTCGTATTTCAACCTACTACAGATACAGTAACACCAGTTTATTAAGTACTAAACCATATACGCAACAAAGTAACCTTAAAATCCATCTTAATAATAATCCCTTTTTATATTCATGAAAAACAAAAAGAATCTTGATTTAATAAAAACATAAAAACATTCAAGTAACAATTTTCTTGATGTTTTTGTAAAAATTGTTTTCATTTAATTTTCTTTAAAGAGATTACAACATTATCTGTTTATAATAAAGATTGACAAACCATTGTTCTTAAAGTGTGTGTATCTAGATAATAAAATTAATTTTTCTGTGAGATACCAACAGCAAAAAAGTTTTCTCCATAGCTAAGTAAAACTGAATTACTTCAATAAACAGTTAATAATTACCATATTAATGAAGCTAATGAAAAGGACAGATTTGGCTATTGCTAACCATTTGTAAGAAAATAATCACAAACCAAATACGAATCTGAAGGTACTGAAAAATCGAAAAAGGGCATGAGATTGATGTGTTGGGGTGACAGAAGATCTTTTTCCCTGATAAAAAAGTCCTATTCAATACTATAGAAATTGAATAGGAGTGAATAGGAAATCAATCGGATTGAATAGCAAAACAAAATTTAAATACGATTGAATAAGAAATCGTTTTTTCATTGAAATTTCCTATTTCATCCTCCTGATTTCTAGACCCATATTGTCGATTTACGACTCAGAAACCAACGCCACTCAAAAATCACAAATATAAAATTAAAATTAAAAATGTTACATGTAGAACTGTTTCAATATCATAAAACGTCTAATTTATCTTCGTGCCTCTTTGCGATATCTCATAATAGCTTGATGCCATGTACCTAAGATTTATATTATTTGTATTGTAATAAAACATACTGACTTATATATCAATTAATCCAGGAGACTTGGAATTTTATATTGATTATGTATTGAAATTCAAGTTCAAGTAGTATGTGGGACAGCTTTAAATTTTTCATACAGAATGAATTTTATTATTTCTAAAATACTTCATAGAAACGCAAGGCATAAAATAGAATTGAACTTTATCGATTTATATATATGTAAAACGTAAAAGCATCCAAGAATTCGAAGAACAGTTATATTATGTCGAACGTACAAAGAAAATTTAAAGGCGTGGTACTAAAGTACAAAAGATGTTTTTTAACAAATTATGTAAGCGAATTCCCCAGACATCCAAGAAAAATCTTCTGCAATGGACAAAAAAATGTATGTATATTCAATTTAGATAAATAGATAAAAGTAAAACATATACTGTGTTTGCCATTGTATTCGAATTTGTATAGAGTATACATTAATTCAGTTCAACGAAACAAGCTTTGAATATATTGGTTATTAAATAACATCCTTTTTTTAATTTTTTTTATGCCCGTCAACTGATCTGTAAGACAATGATCGATAATTTAAAACTCTTATACTAGTCGGTATCGACGGTAAATTAGTTCGGAAGGATAATAAACTCACTATAAAAATTGAGGCAGTTTTTAAACGCCAAATAATAACAGTGATAAAAACATTTGAAAATTCAAAATTTCACCTTGGAAATCTTATCTCAACTGGAGTCGCTGATCTCGGATCCGGGATAAAAAAGCACCTGAGAATGATTTCAACATCATTAATTCTCGCTAAAATTTGCAGAGATAAAAGACATTTTAAATTCAAAATTTCACCAACGGAACTATGTCATGGGGGTGATAGAGGTCACTTCACATCACAAATCCATGTTTAAATGCAGCTGAGGATAGTTCTCCCTGTAACTCTCGAAAGTCTTCGGGGTCGCAGATTACGAATATGATGTCAGAAAGCAACTGAAGATTGTTTCAACCCAATTAAAACCATCTCTAGAATTGGCCGAGATTAAAAAACCAATAGTTAAAATGGGGTGGAAACCATTCTCAGTTGCCATTTGACCTCGGATTTGTTATCAGTGACCACAAAAACCACAAAGAAATTTTTAATTTTATAAATGTTTTTATCACTGTTATTGTATGGAGTGGAAACATTGTCGTAATTTTCTCAAAATCATAGTCAGGTAAAGGTTAACAGTGATGAATATTTCTGAAGATCTTCGAACCACGTACAAACAAGAATTTTTAAAATAGGAGATATTTCGGCACTTTGCCACATTCGCCATCTTATTGAGTAGGCTATAATATGATTTTTTTTTTATGTTGACGTATTTTTCAATTCGATCCTGTCTATAAAATTACATTTCTTAAGTGAATGACACATACAAAAAATTCCTTATATAATAAAAAATATGTAGTTATTTGTTTACTGTTTTTTATTTGACAAATAAAGAGCGTCCCACGAGCTTAGTACATACCATTTTTCTATGGAACATATTTAATTTACACAAACAATTCTGTAGGCATTAGACTTTTATTTATTAGTAGTACAAATAATATGAATAAAATGTATCTTTTTAAACATACCCTGAAAAATAAAAAGCAATTCAAATACGTAAGAAAAACTGGTTTATTACTTTGTATATATGAAATGTAAATATATAATTGTCCGAACGTGTGTTCTGTTTAAAAAAAAAATGAATTAAGCCAAAAAATAAATAAATTGCTATAAATTTTGAAAAATTTTATAATGAAATGATCATGAAATAAAAATTAAAATTATTACGAAAATTCAAACACTAATTAAAATTTTACAATGAAAATTTAAATTGTAAAGACATAGCAGCTACAATGCCAGCTTTATAGATTTAACACACTTGGCATTTTCAGTTGTAATATTATTATAAACTTTAAATCCTACTATAATAATAAAATAATAACAACCCAAATATAATCCTAATACAGATAGATATACATGCATCATTATGGAGAATCTGTAGATTTTGTTAAACAGTTACATATGTTAATATACAGAAAATTGTATTTAATTTAAACTGTTTATTATGCAGAAAACTTGGCAAACAATTTTTATTATTTAAACACATAGGCCAATGCCAACAGTAAATTATACACAAAATGGATTCGTTGTTAAGGTTTATGAAGAAAATTGAAGTAGATTAAATAAATTATTTAAAATTACACTGCTAATAATGGACACAAGACTTTCTTGCGATGTTCATCCATCTACTTTTACAAATTTTATGAATATCGGATGAATGGTTTACGACATATGTGAATATGTGACAATATACATTATCGAAGATATTAACTTAAAAAGTTATAGCTATGAAATGGCTTGATCGGCTAAGTATTATTCGAATAGAGGTGGCATTATATTTTTACGTTTATTCGTTGCGATTTTCGTTAGTAACGATGTCGTAGACAATTCTATTTTAACACAATTTAAACTCCTAATGTATACGTATTCCACTTATGTACATATGAAATTTCATCAATATCGAATGAATGTTTCATGAAATATGGGTATTTAAATGGAAAATAATATTTCTAAAATACGGATTATTCAGAATCTCTCCAGTATTGTTTAGCTTAGATTTATAAAACGTTCACTATTCGATTATGCCCGTTCGGGCGTATCAGCTTAATAGGCCAATAAAACAACGATTAAATATCAAAAATTGCTCAATAAATTTATATAGTAGGGATCCCTAAGAAAATGATTACTTGTTAAGGGTTCCTAAGAAGATTTTTATTCTTTTATGGTACCTAAAATGATATGGCTATTTTTCGAAACAGAAGATACATTTTATTTATGATGTATGAATATGAATATGAATAAATTTTATTTTATTACTGAAATGTATAAACAATTTTACTAGATTTACGGACCTTGAAAGAATTATAAAATCTGATTTTTATCATCGTATCTGTCTATGAATTTATTAACTTTGTAAGTGAATGAACGAGCAAGTTTAAATTTAATAAATTTTATCGCAGTACAAAAAAGAGGTTGCGAGTTCAATTCCCAATGTCGCCCAAAAATCGTATTGTTGCGAGGGGCTTAAGTAAAGAAAAACGATTGATATAAAAGAAAGAACTACAGGCATTGCTAGGCTGCCAATATCACTACTATAAGTAATATGGTTTACGCTTTCAGAATAACATGAGTAAAGTTGCTGTTTATTTAATGGGTATATCTACTATCAGCTATTTTATAATACTTTAAACAATAATTACTGATATTTGCAAAGTAATTAAAATAATATATACCTTTTAAATTAAATAAACTAAGTGTTAACGTTACAATATTATCAATAATTAATCAGGGAAATTTCCTGGTTTGTGTTTGCGGTAGGTAGTAGTGTAGTTAATAATTAAAAACAACGACATTTACACATAGGTACATATATTTATATATACATTATTTCAACATCATCAATCAATAATTGATAATTATAGTCCATTAAATCATAAATAAATTTTACAGTATGAATAGAAACATGCAAGTTGAAAAAAATTCGAATAAGTTATTATTACATTATCAAATGTGTGTTAAGAATTCGTATGTTCGAAACTACATTTTTTAGAAAAAAAACCTTCTTATAACGCATCAAATGATTCTCTGACCATATTTATTTAAAAGTACGATCCTTCCCCTCTAATATTGATTGATTCTCCTGCAATATATAGTGCTCGAATCTCGATAATTTCGAATAGTTGAAAATTCCAAAAAAATTTCTCATTTTAATAATTAGGTATGGTTTTGGAGATATTGCTTGAAACGTGTATGAGCTATCGTTTTTAGTTTACAATTTTAGAAATCTTAAAAATAACACTCAAATAGTCAAATAGTTTCTATATTTATTATCTTTTAATCATAGGTAACTACCTCATGTTCAAAGTTTTATCGAAATTGACGTTTTTCTCCAGTTTACGCAATTTTTGATGGGAGTCAAATAAAACTCTAAATCGAAGTTTAATATCCAGTTAAAAAAACGGTATCTGGGAGCTGTTACAAGTGATATCTTAGAAAAAAGTTATTCAATCTTAAGTGTTATTTTTGTAATTCTTAGGTCTCACATCAAATCGAAAAATAATTCTAATTTATTTAATGTATGTTTAATATATAAAAGGATATTAATAAAAAAAACATGTGAAGATGACAACTAACAGAGGTAATTGCTTAGATACTCATTTAATTGAGTATCCTTGTTTGAGTAACTATTTTTTAACCAACGAAAAAACAAAACTCTCAAGTATTTTTTTAATGTATGACCACTATAACTTTTTACCTAGGTACTTAATCCGATTTTGATAATTTTTTTTAATAGATAGGGTATATCTGGAAATTAGTGTCATGTTAGTTTGGAAAAAAACTCGTTGTCTAAGGGTGGAGGGGGTTAGGAGTTGTTTTAATCAAATATTAAGCATGTAGTAATTAATGAATTATAGCCGCAAAAAAATTATAAAATAAAAAAATAATTAAACTTTTTTTATAAAACCTAAGTTATTAAACTAATGTAAGTATCTATACCTAAGTATATATTTTTGTAATTATTTTGAGTTTGTAATTAACCTGATTTAAAATTGTTCTGGCCAGGTTATTTCTTATTATTTCTTGTTAGTCTGTTGTTTTGGGAATCATCACCATACTTCTTATTGATTCACCAAAATAATTTATTATTCTTAAATAAAAACTACTTTCTTATTCACTCTCATCAAATATGAACAATGTATAAAATAAGAATATTTTTTCCAAATAAGAAACGAAAATCTATATAACAGATGAAGATATTTGGTTTTATATTGATATTGTTATTACCTTCGTGAGAAATAATTTCAATTTAACAACTGTCAAATTTTATTTCTGGAATATGTGTCTACTGTGTTTTATATATATCAATATGACCTCTGAGATAACAGAAAAAAATTTCATTATGTATAAGTTAAATATTTGAAAAGAAACTTTACGAATGTCCTTGGAGTATACAGATATTTTTGACTATTTTATTTACTTGCTCATAAAAGTTCAAGAACATCTTTATAAGGGTTATCAGCTATTAGGTATCATAAAGACGATACGAAAAAAATAGATCATATACTTAGCCTTGAATGATGTATTCGAAAAAAAAAAAATAAAACATTTTGTTAATGATTA
Source organism: Chrysopa pallens (assembly GCA_020423425.1). Taxonomy (NCBI): domain Eukaryota; kingdom Metazoa; phylum Arthropoda; class Insecta; order Neuroptera; family Chrysopidae; genus Chrysopa; species Chrysopa pallens. The sequence goes on from CM035594.1 coordinate 61,621,571, forward strand.
TTTGACCTCAAATTATAATTAGACTACGGCTTAACGACCTGGTGCAAAAGGTAACTTTTAGGATTCTTAATAAAAGGCACACTATGCGCAAAAATAAAAAATGGGTGTTTTTGGAAATATGGGAAGTTTTTAGCAAATTTTGGTTATTTTTTTCTCGATTGGTATACATTTTTTATTTTTGCTCCAATTACTTGGAAGTTCAAAAAATTTCCCAAAATTGGCCAAAAACTGTCTAGATACCCGAAAACAAAGTGCGTTTTATTGTTGCGTATAATGTGATTTTTATTTCCAATCCTAAAAGCTACCAAGTTTTCCACCAAGTCGTTTGTAGTCGAAAGTTCCCCAAATCATCGATACTACTTCTAAATTCTGTGGAGTATTATCTTGATACATTTTTCATTTTCATTAAAATTTCATTAAATTAAAAAATATAAATAAAAAAATTATCATTTTTCAATGCTCAGTTGTTGAGGTGAAAATTAGTGGGAAATAATTTGATTAAATAAACCATCCTAATGTTCTCTATAAGCATGTTTCTCAATGATTTTGTACCATCATTCTCTACTCTTCATATGAGTCTTCTGAGGTACTCTAATAATGTTTCATTAAAACTCATATTGTATGGTTAAAAATTGTAATATTTGAGAATTTGTTAAAATAAGATTCAATCTTGAATTTGTAAAAAAATATATATTTATTTTCGTTCGAGTTTTATACAAAATTCTTAATTATTAAATGCTTCTGGGTCAATACTTTTAATTGTAGGATAAATAAAATCTTCTAAATAAGCTGATACTCTGGTATATACAGAAGGTTTTTGGCCACATGGACGTTGCGTAAATGAACTAACTCCTACTAAAACTGGTTCACCATCCTATATTTATACAGAAAAATTCATTATTGAAAAATTTGTATTAAAGAAGGGTATATTTTAGCATTTCACTTACAATTACTTGTATTAGAGGACCACCGGAATCCCCACCGCAAGCAGTTTTACCTTTTCCACCGAAACAAACTTGTTTTTCCATTTGAGTGGTTACGTAGTACTTTTTACAATCTAAAAATGATATTTATATAATATTTCGAACTGGGCTTTTAATTTTTGTGAAAGTACCTTCTAAACTTGTAATAGGGCCAGAAACTGTCAACAAGTAACGTGATTGTGATGCACCAACATCGGAATCCATAGCACCCCATCCAGCAATTGTTCCATTACCCAAAGGCATATCACCAGAATTTGGTAACTTAATTTTTTGCATAAATTTGTTGGATGGTAATTTTATTTTAATATACAACAATCCTATATCATGTGGTGGAGTACCTCCATGAACGTATTTTGGATGCATAAATGTTTGTTTTACTTTAAACTCCATTCCATGTGGATCCATTAATGGTTGTGCATCTACAGCTCCACCCAAAATGTACAAATTTTTTCCTTGACTTTTATCACCCACAATACAATGAGCAGCGGTTAATACCCAATGATCGGCAATGATTGCACCCCCACAAAATTTTGAAGTAACTTCTTCACCCCCTTTTAAATAAAAACTAAATAAATGATACATTTTGAAGTTAATAATTTGAAAACTTACGGGCATTTTTCGAAGTGAAACGTAAATTGACAATAAATGGAAACTGAGCAGATTGGGCTTTATCGCCACCGATAATTCTTGTATCGTCTGGTTCCTCAACAACTTGTTCATCAGGAACAGGTATTGCAATAACAAAACTAGACACTAACAGAAATGTGCAAATATATAGCCAGCATTTCGAGTTCATCATCTTGAAGTTGTTTTTAAAAAATGATTATTAAACTCATTAGAATAAATATAAGTTCTGTATTTATATGAAAAAATTGTCAAAAACATATTTGATAACGTGTGTTTAAAAAATTGTAGCATTTGACTTATGTTTTATTTTTACTTTTTTTTTACTTATTTATTTACAGTAAAATCTCTGAATCTTATTCACAAAGTAAATATTTTTGTATTCCCATTTTAAATATCTTAATTCTTAAAATATTATTTGCAACTAATTTGAGATTCTCAAAGAATTCAAAAATCCAGAGCTTTTAATCAAAATTGCTGATGCAAAAAGCCATCTAATGAATCCCAAAAAAAAAAAAAAACGATCATTTTGATCCAGTATTCAATTATTATACAGAATTATTCATAATAATATAATTATTTGAAATTTAAATAATTTTAAGAAACTAAAGGATGTGAGTCAAAACTAGGATAATTAGGTACGCCAATGTCATTTGAATATAACTATTCAGACAAATTGTAGGTAAATTACAAAAATTTTCATGAGCATAGCTGATTACTCTGTTCCTATCCATGCACCGACATTCTAATCAATTAACCACTCCGTTTATTATATATAATAGACCATTTGCCACTGTCGCAATTCGAATTCAATCCGTCTATCCCAGATATTGTAGCCAAATGCTTAGACGTGTCGAACGCCTTAGGTATTTTGGCCAGCTCGCTGTTTAATAACTATATATTTTAATATTCTATGAATACCCTGTGGTTATTTTATTTCAGTTTTGAATCGTCACAAATTGCATAACATATCTGGCTGTGTGATATGTTTCAACAGTTAATGAACACATGAATCCTAATGATTATAACATAATAAAAATTTACATATCAAAACAAAACTGATTTTATAGAATCATAGCAGGCGAAAAAAATCGGAATTTATTAATTTAACAAACTTTGTTCTACTTGATGAAAAGTTTGAATTTTAAAAATGTTCTATTTGCTTAACAGGAACCAAAAATAATTTTATTTTCGAATTTATACTTTTAATAATGTTTCTTCTGTTAGTCTTGACTTCCATAATATAGAAAATTTTTCTCTTTTATTCATGTATATGAAATACCATTACTTTTAAAAAAAATTTTTTTAAAAAAAGGAATGTAGTAAAGTGTTTTCTTAATTTGAAAATTTTTTCAAAATATATATTATGAAAAATATTAAGTAACATTTTAAATCTAGTTTCACGATTTTTCAATTGGAGTTTTCTAAATAATTGAAAATGGTAAATTTTGAAATATTTTAAAATTCACTTTAAAACTCCAACACTAAAGATTTCATTTTGAGATTTACAAGGATCTAATCAATTTGCTAAGGTTGATAATTATAGATTAAACAAAATCTATATTTTTAAGAAAATCTCAAAATTTGATTAATAAATAATAATGTTTTTTGCAATTTTAAAATTTAAACGATTTTCCTACCCAAACAGGTGATAATTGCAAGAGAGATGCGTGAGAAAATAAAAATTCTTAATTTTTTCTTTCAGCGTTTTCAGCAATATAGCTTTTTGTCATAGTACTGTATTATATATATATATATATATATTCATTACGTTTAATTTAACTAGTAATTTTATATTGAAGTGTCATGGAAGGACTACCGTCATGGAGATGGAGTTAAAACATGTAGATACTAAAACTGGACTTTTGCAACGAGATGCTTCTTCTGATAGTGTGCCGTACGTGGCAGATGCATTATTTTATAATATTACCCATTGGCTAATAAAAAAGAACAAACTTTGCTTGTCAATACATAAAATTTTTTTTCTCATTGGTTTTATGTTTCATCAAGTTTTATTTGCTAATATTGATGATTGATTGGCTAGTACCTTTGCTTTATTTGAACAACGAAGTTCGATTATATTTGATAATAAAATATTGCCACAAAAATATGTATTTTACAAAACAATTTTTGTCATTTTTAATATTAAAAATTTTATGTTTTCAAATCATAATATTTGCACAAGGTATGTTTATTTACAAAACTATAGATTATTTTGGATAATTTGAACAAACATTATTTATAGCATATTGTAAAATCAAGCCAGTTAATCGAATTTTGGGTGGACGCTTGGCTCAAGTAAGAAGATTTCCATTTATGGTTTCTATACAATATCGATGGCCAGATTTTGATGATGAAAGTATGTGAGCAATGAATACGTAATGACTAAAATATTGAAGAATATATTTTCAATTTATACCTATTGTTCGTTTCAGCTATTGTAATGCCATTTTGTGGAGGTTCTATAATTGGAAACAAATGGATTTTAACAGCTGCGCATTGCACAAAAGATTTAAATGATTTATACGTGAAAGCTGGTGCAATTGATGCTGAAGAAAATCACGAACAAAATGCACAAGTTATTGGAATAAAGAAAGCACATAAACACCCATTATTCACTGAGGAGTAAGCAATATATAAATTTATTCGGAGTTTCTGTTCAGAGCCGTTCTTCATCGGTAGTCGTAGGCAAGCGTAAAAATTACAAACTGTGGTTTTGCACTTGTTTGCGATAAGCTGACAAACGACTGTCTAACTATGTAGAACAGCCCTAAGCTATGAGAAGCCTGTTGTGATAAATGAAAGTTGCTTGCCCTTTGTCTAAGAAGAACATATTGTTCAAATTAGTTCCACGTCATAATGTTTTAAAGTTATTTATAGAATATTTCTGGATCATTTGTGAAAAATAAGTTAGTATATTAAATTTCTTAGCAATGTTACATGAAGAGAACATCTAACTTTTCTCTATAACTAGTAGATTATTACTCCCGCTATTTATATTTATATCGATATCGAAAAATTGCGTTCCTATTTGTAAAAAAAATTTCGTATTTCGGTTTCAAAATTTGTATATACATTGACGCTGGGTAGCGGTTTGTCTGGTTGTTACACTCATCTGACAATCGGACGTACCTCAAATATCGTTTCAGAGATACACTGTTTGAAGCGAGCAGTCTTTGTTTAATTTCTAAGTTTTTTCATGCATGCCACAGGCTTACAAAGGTCACTTACATTCAAATTGTTTATTCTGAAAAATCGTTATGAAAAAAACAAAAAAATGTGAAAACTCGGATTGAAAAAAAAGTTAAAAAATTTAATCATCTTACTGTCACAGAGAATTTGAACAGAAAATAACGATAAAATGAAATTAAATTAGTTAACTACTGAAAATGTCATTGGAGTTAAATGTTGAAAATACATTTTTTTCACTTCATATCTAAATTATTCATTCGGCGAACACGTTCCAGGCATGAAGCTTTTTAAATATATTAATATTAAATACATTCATATATCTCGATAAAGCTTTATGTCTATTATACCGGCAGTGTATTTGATTACTATTTCTATTTCAAACATAATATACCTTTATTTTCCAAAGAGGCGGTATAAATCAATTTGATATTGCATTGCTTGAACTGAAAGAAGAATTCCAATTTAATGAATTTGTTCAACCGATACATTTACCACCAGAGAATTACATGCCAACTGGCTATGGTGATATTATTGGTTGGGGTACAACAGATCCCACAGCTCAATTATCTTCACAGAAATTGTTACAAGCACATGTGAAATTGATGCCAATTGGAGGTTAATAGATTTTTCTTTTACAAAATGTATATTCAACAGAAACAGGTTCTATAATTATTTTGTTGTTATTTTTAGAATGTAAGAAAATATATGATAAAGTAACAAATAACCATATATGTCCTGGTGAAATTGGAAAATCTTCATGTGCTGGTGATTCCGGTGGACCTTTTATCCAAAGAATTGTACGTAATGTAAAACAAATACATCCGCAATTAAGTCTGATATTTTTAAAAAGTTAAATTAAAACTAGACTCAAAATTATTTAGAGAGGAAATTAGAGTTTTAGAAAAATTATTTGTTGGTAATAAAATTTAGTTATAGGTTTGGCAAAATTACCAAATTTGACCCTTTCCGTTTGACTGTCATTAAAAGAAAAATTCAAATTGTTTTATTTTCAAAGCAAACAACCTCTGTTTGACATATTCTCGTATAGTGTTTAGATTTGCCACAATTTCATCCCAAAATTAGCTAATAAAATATATTATTACAATTCCTGTTCTAACACATGCAATGATTTTAATTATACGGCCTAAATATTGAGTGTAAAGTATTGATATCTTCTTGAATAATAAGTCATTATGTTCACTTAGTCTAAAGCTAAGATTGCATTAACAACTTATATAATTTAAGATGTTGAGTTTAAATTTTAATTACTTTATAACTTAATCACGTTTATGTATTTTTAGCGTGGAAGAAAGTGCGTTGTTGGAGTGACATCTTTTGGTAAACGTCCATGTGGAACAGCTCCAGAAGCATACATGCGTGTTTCTGCATTTGTAAATAACTTTATTCTTCCCACGATTAAAAATAATACTGTTAATTAAACAAGTCAATAAATTAAACTTTTAAATCTGAAAGTGCAAAGTTTTATTATTACCGGAAAATAGGACCCTAATAAAGAAAAAATTATATACTCAGTGAAAAGAATTAGACATGAAATTTTAAATATAAAACGGTCATAATATTCGTCTTATATTTAAAGTATATTTCTCCATCATAGTTACACTATTGAAGAAATAACATTTCATTTTGTTTTCATTAAGTTCGTAACGCTCAGAATTAATTTTCCAAGAGAAAACCATTTTGCGTTCCCGGAATATTCCAATTATTAGTCGGAAATGCTACAAGCTTAACCACAAATACCTCGGTGGTCAATAATTCTCATTTCAATTATTTTGTATGTTTGTATATGGTTTGTATAGCGATAGGCTACATTTTTTGTGGCTAGTATAAGACATAAAGTGTAATTTTGAATTCTCCATCAATCAAAATCGTTCATTGGAATCATGGATTCCAAGATCATGCCCTTCCCTTGTTGGATGGACGGATTTACTTATCTGATACATAAAATTGTATTCGAAAATTACAAAACAACTTGATACATCTTGTAACGGAAAACAGATACATCATCAGTTCAATCTATTCATACCATGATTGAAAATTTCCTTAAAAGTCTTGTAAGGTATTGTGGTGTGTCAGATATTGTCAGAAGGTATTGTTTTAATCAATAAAATATGATAAAGGTGTCTTTCTTGAGTACACAAACATAGACATGTGGTTAGTCGCACTCATCATTAAAGGTATATGGTATGGTACAAATTGTGTTAGCTCCATTGGTATGATCACCAGGTGTCTGTTCAACATCGTGTGTATTATATATATATAGATCGACGACAATTCATATATATAATAATTGACCTAGTTATTTATATGTTGTTATGGTAGAAGGTGCTATTTCGACACCTTGAAATATGTGGATAAAATTAATAATAATAACACGAGTACACAGTTTTATTATTAATTCGAATTCCGGATAATTTATCATATCAAAAACAGTTTAAAATATTTTGTATGAATTAATCTCTTTCTTTATGGTGTTAGTAAATAAAAACAAGCATTTCTTTCGAAAATAAACTTACAAGATTTTGTATATTTTATTTTCAAAGTAAGAAGAAATTGCTTTTGTTTCGAGTAAGTGGTTATTGATTTTTCAAATTGACATTCAAATTGAAATCTTGATTTTTCCTTCTTATCGCATATTAATAAAAATTTATATTTTTCTTATAGTAATCATAAAAACCACAAATGTTCGTTATACAGCATTTAATAACAATTAATTATAGTTAAAGGTATCTGTTATAAGATCTGTAACAAAATTGAGTTTAACGTAGTTGAAGTTCGCCATATTGGATTTAGAGGAACGTCAATATATTTTTCGAAATATTCTTAGCAAGCCCTTTTAGTTGATACCCAAATTATAGGCATGCCTTAGAAATAACTAGTCCGCTATTAACCATTCATTGTCATTCAATCTCAACGCCAATAGAAAATTTCAGCTCAATTGGTTCATAATTAACATATCTGCCTAGAAATTGAGTGTTATACTCCACCCAAGCAAACATATATTAAGTGGGGAACCGCAACCGTGTTTTTGTAACTAGACCTTTGGTCCTCTGTACCCTCTTTTAGAACATTCCATCACCTGAAGGCAAAGATTCTTTCTAATACAGGGTGATAATTATATTGTTATTATGTTGTTGATGTGGCCGGTTACTTCGTTTTTATCAACCAACCGTTCCTTTTACCCCAACCCCCAGTCTACGTACTCCATTGAGTCAAGGTATTAGTGCCTTTACTAACTTGACCACGGAGCAGGTTCCCGAACAAACATACATTGACAGTTAAATAAAAGCTTTAAAAATATCATCAATGTGTACTACTGAGCCTCACTTGATGTTGAATCATTTCGACAAAAGATTTTATTTTAATATTCAAATTGAACTTCCTTTGAAATATTGTTCTAAATTTGTTAATGTTTTAATGAACATATTTTAAAATATAAAGGAAACCGTTAATTATATGTGCAAATAAAATGTTACTATAGGTTCATAAATTAAAATTCTATCGGTCTCTGAAATTTAATGTTAAATTAATTAATGGCTTCATGCCTTTTTGTACACATTTAATAAATGATAATAAACAATATTTTATATCAATTTTATTCGTCCAGTAAACGCAATTTTTGCTTAACATTAGATCCAGTTAGACGAAAGATTTTCAACCCTACTGATCTCGAAAAAGGCATTGGAAACTGTGCTTGCTAAGCTCGCCTATGCGAAGAACATTCATTCTAAAATCTTGCTCCTTTCACAAGTAATTGTTTCTCTTTTTACAAAAGTAATATAAAAAAACAATACTACATACTTTACATAGTCGAGAAATTTGGAAGGAGTTAGCAAATCAGGAATCGAATGAGTAACAGCCAGTTTTTTTTTGCGATAAAAAGAAGCCTGCTCTGTGTTACTTTGGCATTAATAATATTTATACGGCTCGATAATGCTTTATCCTAGACCGAACTTGGTCTCCTAAAATATAATCAAGTAAGAAACACATTTGCACATCTTGTTTCTTTACTTGGTTATATTTGCCAAAACCGGAGCAAGGGCGAATCAATTTTCTCTTTTATGGTTTGAAAAATGAATTATGGATATATTTAACTTTTTAATGACTCTCCCATATATTATCAAACAAGCCACAGTATTTGGATCTGAGATTAGTAATTTCATCCCACAATTTCGTTAGTAACAAATTCCATCTTAATACAATGATACATGATACATGCATAAATGCTTAATATAATAGTACGATTTATTGTTATAACAATATTATATTCTGTGAATTCGTAAACAAACATTATCACTGACATATAAATCAACAATGGCTCATATATTGGTATTATTATCAATATTCCAAAATGTAATAACTATTATTAGCATAATAATTAATATTTTGTGTACGTAAATAATATTATTTCTATTAATTTCAATAATATAATACAAAATTAAATTAAATGATAAAATTTATGATATTTATGTATGACTTGTATGAACTTGGCACTAACAAGCCGTAATGGAAGCAATTTATTTTAATGATTGAATTCTAAAACAAAATCATTTTTTGATTTTTCATTTGAAAACTTATTTAGCAGTTTAGTTGGGATGCTATGAATAACTGACATTAAAAAGATATAACCGCATACACCTATAAGATATAACATGCGTGAGAATCAGATAAAAGTGTCTATAGAATATAACGTGATAGAGAATGAGATAGAAGGCATTATAAAGCGTTTATTAAACGTTTCGAACCATTGGACATGTGTTAGTATGTTAGTATGTGCTTATAGGCACCATTACAACCGTAGTGTATTATACACGTATATTGTTTACATAAATATATCTTCATATACAGACATATTTAACAGATCAAAACTAAAGAACATATTTAATACTTCAATTATCATAAGCATCTAGTATTATTTATCGAAAATTCAAACTCAGAGACAGGATAAGTGTAATGTATGTCAATAAAATGCATAATAATTTTAAAGAAATAAACTCTTGAATTATCCTACTCCTGAAAATTGATATTTGTCATTATCTTTAAGGTTTGCACCTTATACAAATTAAGGGTTCAAGTTCACACACCTTAATTATGATTTCAATGTTGTGTGTATATAGTAATAACCTTCGAATGGAACACTTAAATTAATTATTGAATATTAGTAATATATATTGTCTATAGTAATAATACAATTAGAACATACACAAAAGCCATTTTTGTATTGAAATTATCATTATAATTAGATAAATAGTAGATGATTATGATTATGAAGTTGATCATGAAATTAGGTTTATAGAATTTTCAAGGACAATTTATTTATAAATTTATTATTGCAATAATTTGAATAAATTACTTATAGTTGAAAGAAATTGATGAAAATAGTTTTCAATTGAATATTTTATAAAAATTAAGTTTTGAAGGTTAGGATTTTTCCTTATATCTTCGTTATAATAATAATAAAGTTTTGGTTTATTAACGAATTTTGATAAACAAAGTTCGTTGTTGTAAATCTCTCAGAATGAATAATGTATTTTTCTGAATAATCTAATGTTTTTATAACAATTTAGTTCGGAATGATATCTACTTCAAAACTTAATAAATCCTGAAACTTTTGATAAAAATATTTAATTTTAAATAATTGTTAACATTTTTAGCCTTTTTTTTTGGAGCCGGTTCTTTTTCTTGAAATAATTCTATTTTCACTTAGAATCTTTTTATAGTCAACGCAAATTCATAATTAATAGTATTTTATTTAAATAAGCTTTATAAAAATTTATTCAATTGTTCTTTTCATGTAATAATTTTACATGAAGAAAATGAAGTTCTTTTATGTGTTAATAGTCTTCACAATTAGGGTCGGTAATTTTGAATAGGATTATGTTCAAAATATTTCAAGTGTATATAACAGAATACAACAAAAAAAGTAAATGATTCAGTTACACTTACCTTGATACGTAACTCCTTCAACAATTTGCCCATGCTCAATAATATCCGTGCGAAATAATCGATGTGTCAATGAAAAATTTAAAACAGTATCGTACGGTTCAATACGTATTATATCATCGTGTCTACTAATGTCACAATCATTTAAACTAAATATATTTTCATTATCTTGATTTTCTTCTAATGAGGCTTCTGTATTTTCGACTTCTTGTACATCTTGTACATCATTATTATCAACACTTAAAATTACAGTTGGATTCTCAATGTCATCTAATTGATTATTATTGTTATTGTTATTATTATGCAGTAATTGTTTCGATTGAATAGAAGGTGGTCCTGGTGATCGTCCAGGTGCTGGATCACCATATTGTTGTGTATTCGCCATATTGGTTGTTGCATATAATGATAATCCATGTACATGATTTACAGTAGTCCATATAATTAAACATAATACAATTAAACAGAACCGCATTGTTTGAATTTGCTTTAAATTAAAATTTTTATTTTGTAATTCATTTGATTGCAATAACATTGCTTAAAATTTTATTTTAAAATTATTATTGATTCTTTTTTGTTTTTTCATTATTGTTTTGTCTATTTGTTTTCACTTAAATTTCAAATTTGAAAAATTTTTGATTGTCTAATGTTTTTACTTTTATTATTATTTTTTTATTATATCATATTTTAGACATTTTTTATGATTAAACTCTGTCTGTTTCGGGTTTTCTTATTTTAGTTGTCATCATTTTCATAAAGTAGTAAAATATATAATACGTGTTTTATATAATATACTTGCATCTTTATCCAATATATTCTTGTTTACTATGGTGCACACATCATAAGAATATTCTGTAATATAAAGAAATAAAATTGTCAATTTTGAGTTATACTTTAATAAAATTTGGAACTATATAAAATATATGTTATAACCTATTTAGTTGCTTATAATTCAAAAAGACAAAGATTATCATATTAAAAATTCATCGAAACATACTAATGGAAATATTATATATCATTATTTTCAAATTTAGCAGTTTTTTTATGGATAAACAATATGATTCAAAATATACGAAATAAATAGTAGCCATTAATATTTGATAGCTACGGATGTGAAAATAATACGAAAAGTAAAAATTATGTTGTGTTATGGATTATGCTTATATTTTCAAATAAACATCAAAACAAATGGAAAATCAATAATACATTATTACTTATTATGTGTATACACCTCTAAAGCCATGTTATAGTTGATTCAATTCTTAGTATATATAGGGACCTACGTATAGGATTATAAAATAAAAAAGAATTACTTATTAAACCCGAAAAAAGGTACATATTTATAAAAAATTTATTAGAATAAAGACGCCAATAAAATTATGTACGATATTAAAATTATTACGATATATGTGGATATTTATTCCGTACCAGGGTATCTATGTACACAGGGATATCGTAATAAATAGTATTATTTATTTATAATTATTGAAATACAGAATGGACCCCTTCTTTTTAATGTTTTGCTCCAAAGAAATAATCAATGCAAGTATGTAATCGATCCACGGTTTCCTATAAAGAATATCTATACAACAAATAGACTTTTGGAAAAAAATTGTGTGTATAATATTTGGAAAGTTCATGTTTAAGTTTTATTACAAAACAACTTTTTTTTTTTTGGGAAAATCGGTTTAACTTCTAAAAATTTTCCACTGTCTTAATCATTTGAATATTTTTAGTCCTGTAACACATCCCCTGATTTTTTGTATACTTTAATATTACAAGATACACTGTTGAAATAGCTTCTAATTCAATGCGGTATCATATAAGAAGCCATGTTTTTTTAAAAATAAATTCAGTCTCACTGAACTCACAGTTTATTTGTGGGATAAAAAATTGTGTCTCTTAAATTAAATAGCTTGTATTTTTCATTCCATTACGATTTATATATTTTAAATAGCACAGCTTATTACGTTCTTATATCATGGCTAATACATGTTGTGGTTACCTTTCTGTGAGAAAAATTTATATTTTTATTTTTAGAATATAACAAAAACAAAATAAACCTCTGTCACGTTGATGATACAAAGAATGTACACAAATTCAGCTAACAGAAAAAAACCCTCAAACATTTCTCGTAAATATGTAAAATCAGTTTGAATTATAAATATATTTTTCCATAAATTATTCATAAAAATGTTGTTGTTATAATTGACTATAAAGGAAAATGTTATACATAAAATATTTACACAAATGTTAGAGAGAGCTCTACACATATACGAAAGAAAATCGGATAAAAACATTTTGAAAATATTATTTTTCAAATGATAATCGTATTAAAAATTATTGAAAACAGTCTACAATTATTATAAATATTATGTTAAAAATTAAAAATATTATGAAAGGTTTGTTGAATGATAATTATTTAAAAAGGCTTATATCAGTATAATTTTGAAAATATGGAAACCGATAAGTTTAGATATACAGATGAAATCCAATAAAGAAATTTAAAATAAAAAATCATTTTTGTATATTTTGTTCATTATTTAAGTAATATTATCTAGTCCATATTTTTTTTATAGTTTATTATAAATGCTCCGCGATCTTAGCACCTCATGTGCGGAATTTCGATTGACCAATTATACCATCTGAAAGGTCAGAAATTGGTCATTAAAGGTCAGTTGGTCTCATTAATTGGTCACCATCAGAATTAATGAAATAATGCAAACATGAATTTTTTTAATTAAAAAAAGTTTATTTATATAAAAAATTAACATAAAAATTAATTTCTACAATATATTTATCATAATTTAAGTTTTTCAACCCTAGCTTTATACTTATACTTTAATATGCTACTTAAACTATTTCTTCTATTACTCTTCTGTTCTTTTTCTTTTTATCGGTTGATTTCTCACAGCTGTATCTCTCCTAATGAAAATCGCAGCAGTCGGGGTAATTGTGGGATCATGTGTGATTCGCACTTCTTTAGTTGATAAATCATTATGAACCTCCCATTGATTATTGCTTCTCCTGCAGAAAGCCACAAAATGACCTGGGCTATAGCCAATTATTCCCTTTAACCTGTAAATATTCAACGACAGAGACAACTTTTTTAATTTTTTTTAATATTAAATTACACTGACCAACTATTTATATTAGCTGACCAATTATCAGCGAATGTTTCCCGATCGCGCATAGGTGGAGTTTTTTATTTTTTCCGCGAATGAGGTGCTAAAATTATTTATTGACCTTGAAAAATTTTAATCCTTAATAAAAAATTTTCTGATGCTGACCAATTAATGAGACCAACTGACCTTTTATGACCAATTTCTGACCTTTCAGATGGTATAATTGGTCAATCGAAATTCCGCACATGAGGTGCTAAGATCGCGGAGCTTATTATAAATTGTTCAATATAAAAATACTAAAACATAAAAATATTGTGTGAGAATAACGTTGCAATATACACTTCATGATACACTTCTCCTATATTCTTATATCATGTAAAACTTCATTGAAAAACTTGAAGATTTACATTGTAATATTCAAAGAACATCATTTTCACATATTAAAAAATTGACCATTTATTAGATAAAATACGGAATCCTTACAAAATCATCATTCAATAATTATATTCAAATACACTTATAAAGTACTTTAAAAAAGAAACCAATATGATATAGAAGACGATTGAATGAAGACGAAGAAGTAGTAGGTATTATATGTTTATACTAGAAGAAAAGTGCTTTTTATTGTCAGGATAAATATTTATTTAGAAATTTACTTGTCACATTTGTTGCATTGAATATAGATCTAACATTTCCTTCTATATAAAATAAATACCCGCTATTTATTCCGTCGATACAATAACGATTATATCAAGATCCTTGAATAAATAAAAGGCTTCTTGTTGTGTGTGTGTGTGTTTTTTTTTTCTTACTCATCTCCATAACATGTTCGATAATTGAATTTTATAATGGATATTATGTTTAAAAATATTTTTATTTTTTAACATTTTGAAGTGCTTAGATTCATTTGCATATAAAACAACACTCTCCATTAAAATGTAAACTTAGGTGTTTCTACAATATATAAATATTTGAGCATGTTATCAAATACAAATTAAAAATATATTAAAATTTATAGAAAATTGAGCTACTAGAAACAAGATACTGAATAGTTAAAATTTAATAGGTCTGATAGAAAATAATTACTATTAGCATTATATAAATCTTGTGAACTAAATACGACCCCACCTTAATAGTTATTAATTCACCTGGTAAATTTGTCAGTTTTATCTTTAAGCTCAAAATAAAGGTATGCATACTTAATTCTCAACTAATACAATTTAATTCCTTTTATATTAGCTCTCTCTTCATAAATGCTTGTTGGTTTATTTAAATCTATTATAACGTTGGCTGGCATAAAGTTCATATTAAACATTCCACGATCCTAACTAAGTATTTACCACTATTTTATTATTTCATAATAAATTTTATGTTATTTAACAATACTTTGTGATCTGTATAGATAAATCAAAGAGATTGATTGAATTATCCTAGAGTGGAATATCGTGAATTGAAACACATTTTTATGACTGTGGCTTTCTCATACAAACTACAATATGTCACCGTCCCAAAAAAATTTCGTACTTAATTTTTTTCGACAAACCATAAAAATTTTTAATATCTATAGATATTTGACAAATATATCAGATGAAACAAACTGACATATTAACGGAAAACTCTTTTTACCGGGCTCAGATGCTTGAAATTTGCTTTTGCTAAAACACAGGTACAACGCAAGAGAAATTATTTTGGAATTATTTTCCCAAAGAGGTGTTCAAAATCTTGAAATTTAAAACAGAGGATCCAATAATAATGGAAGCAAGCATCAATATGGAATTTTTTTTTAATGGAGGCCAATCCCTAAACAAGTGGATAGGAAGTTTAAAATTTGATATATCCAATAGCTTTGTAAATAATTCCTTTAATTTTTTTAAATAATTAAAAAACGAAATAAATAGCCAGCTAAAATTTTGGTGGTGTATTGTAGATCATAAAAGTAGAAGTGAAAAAGTTAACATGAAAAACAAAAATACAAATGTTTGTTACGTCAAAATAAACAACTTTTGTTTGAAACAATTTATTAAGTGGTCAGATTTGCCACATATTTAGCTCAAATCTATCAAATAAATAGCTACCTGTATAATTCATATGTATTTTATTATATAACAACCAATTATAACTTTTTGAGCTGAATATTTAGCTTTCTGTTGTTGGTATTAAATAAAATTGATCCATTTCATTTAAATAAAATTGTTACTATGAATCAACGATCAGTTACGAATTTGATAGTGAAAGTTAACAATTTTCAAAAATCCATAATTTAACTGCTTAAAATACATTAAACCATTAATTCAGTATTATAATAAACAGGTAATTCGATCGTTTAAAATAACACACTTAATCAATTCTGAAAATCAACAAAGGTTAAAAGGTCACATAACACAAAAAATTTAAAAAGTAAAATCGTATAACGCAACCTACGCGCAACAACAACAATTTCAAAAACTTTTAATAAGTAAGCATTCGTTTTTTTTTTTGTTGTTGTTTTTTTTGGTGTATATTGATTTCTCTTTTTGGTATCAATAGCATAATATATACCCGAAAAACCAGTGAATCATTTCCTAGTGAATGAAAAATTCAAAAAGGTACAAACTATTCGAACCAATCAATAAAAGAAAGAAACAACCTTGAAATATTATAATAACATTAACTATTAACAACATCTTTTAATTTAATTATAGTAATAAATATTATACAAAAAAATTTTCACCTATTAAATGTTTTTGCTTTTTTGAAAATTTCTGTTATACAATTGTTTTTTGTTTTTTTTACACTACACAAAACACATAACAATTAAAATAAATTTAAACACAATTTTAAAAAATAACACATTTGAAAATAAAAGAATCACACTGTGTCACGCAAAAGAAAATTTAAGAAAACCACGTTGTTTTGTTGTAGTTTTTTTTATTTTTTAACACACAAAATAATATTTACATTTTACATTAATTTAGTTTTTTTTTTTTTTTTATGGAAATAAAAACATTTCAAAGGTGGTTGTATAGAGAGATATTATTAGAAGTTTTTCTTATTTTACACTTATTTAAAAATGTTTGTCAGTGCACACGTTCAACGTCCGTATTACAACGACACTTACGATGGGAATGTTATTCGGAGAGCTTTTACACTCATATTATAATACAAACCTGAAATATTTTCTCTTTTGCTTTGCCTCGTACTACCTATGTATGTATGTATGCATGTACACAAGTTGTTGTATCGTATAAGTTCATATCAACCATTTTACCATACCCTCCCGCCGAATGTTATTCTCCCGTTGGTTCGTATTATATTGGTATGTTGTATTATATATAGGTATATAATATTCTATATTTTCTAACTATATGTAAAGTCTCGTGTGTAAAAAGCTATACACACTAACCAGCCACCTAACTAATTCGTAATGTACTCGCATGCTTCTTCTATATGGTAGTTGGAGAGGTTATAATGATGACGTGATGCCTCGCTTTCGATTACCGGGTGCATTTAGTTCACCGCATACCTACAAAACAGACTCAATATAAGTGTTCAGATTCCAATCATTTTCACTGAGCTTTGATGATGACAGCACTAAATTTTGACTTCATTTATATGTACACAGATTATTTCAATTTAATAGAATTCAAAGATTTAGTAGAAGTGTTGGAAGTCTAAATGGTGAAAGTTGGATAAGGTTAAATTTGTTTTAAATAAATTTCAATGTACTGAAAATAATTTATAGACGATTCGAAATATAATAAGCAGTAGACTCTTAGGTCATAAGGACCTAAACTAAAACATTTACATAAATTCATCCCTAGCGAAATCAAACTTGTTTGTTCATAAAAAGTTTATTTCATTTACCTGCTTTTACATTCTGAATAATTAGTCTTACAGTTTTCAATAAACTTAGGCGTAAATATTCCTCGTTAAAATGCTGTATCTCAAGAAACACGCACAAAAAGATCATATATGAGTCTTAAATTATTTTAAAAATACCCTGTAAAATATAAAAATATTGAATCCTGATTCGACTGACGTAAAATGTTTCCGTCAATTACTTGAAATTTTTTTTTAATGCAAACTTTTATTCAACGTTGGATGTTTCCAAAGATTTTTCACAGAATTTTTTCCGCAAATTATTAACATGCATATTTCTGCTTTCTACCTGATAGCCATAGATCCCTTTTTTCCATTTTTATATCACTGATGCTTGAAATAATTGCTCTAAGATATATAGAACTAAAATAATTACTGGATGTATCTAGGCGTCTCTGACCAAAGCTAGGAAGCCTTAAAATGTTCATTGTGGTGGTGTACAGCTTTATATTCGTAGGATATATATTTTTTTAAATAAGTTCAATTCCTTAAATTCAAGTTTCATTTGGTTTGTATTTGAGTATTTTTCAAGATTTCTTATAACATAATTTCGTAGGCTGAACAGTTTTTTTGAAACATTTTGTATATTTTCAATACTATATGTGTGCATAATGTGAAAATAGAAACATGCGCAAATGCCATGAAAACTTACATATATAGGCTAACAGGCAAGCACATGCCTTCAGGGCAACCTAGTTAATGTATATAGTTGGACGTAATAGCATGGTATATGAATGTAACGTATCCGCGCGGTCGACGTCGACATTGGACGGGAACAATTGTATTATTTTTTTTACTTTAATATTATTGTATATAGTGTTGTTGTAGTCGATGTGCTCTGGCTGGTCGACCAACAATAGACCGACGTCTAGGTCGTCCTGGTTCTTTGTATACAACTGAATTCTAGATACAATGGTATCAAAAATTGCTTAATTCAAACTAATTTTTTTAAAGGTTGTATTACTATCTAAAATGAAACGAACATATTACTGGAATGTAAAAATTAAATTTTAATAAACACGGAATTTTTTCTGTACATACCGTTTAAATTATCACACAATTAAAATTATCTCTACTTAAAACTACAACCTCCAAATAACTTCGAAAAATAAATGCGTATGAAATTTTTGCTTAGGAAGTTTACAAATTTGAATTTGAATAATGTTCGTTCCTCATGAAGTCATCAATTTAGAGACAGAGGTACGCTTTATAGTTCATAAATGTATCCCATAAATAAAATGCAAATATTATCTTATTAAAATTACTTACATAAGATAAGAAAATAAATGAAGAATTTATTTTTGTCTACTGATTGCAAGAATTAAGAAAGGAAGTCAAAGTAATGCAGCATTTTATATCGAGTATTCTAGCCCCCTTTTACATGTTATAATTAATACCAAGTTTATAATGATTATTAAAATCAAATTTTATTGAAAATTAGCTTTTTATAAAATTTTTATGAAACAATGTACAATATAGTCTTACAAGACAATGTTTGCTTTAGTTCAACATCATCAACTGATTTAACCCTTTTTTATTAATCATTTTTTTTGAAACATCTTGGACAAAATATTCATAACTTTTTTAAACATTTGTATCATTTTCACAAGCCTTATAAAGGTATTTTCATATTTTATTAAATATTTATATTTATATATCACTAAACACCTAAAAATAACATATGATGAACTGTGTTTTATATTTCACAATATAAGCATATTTGGAAGTTTTTCATATTTTTTTTTACTTATAATTTTAATTATGGATAGAAGCCTACTATTGATCCATTTTTTTATTCGAAGTGAGAAAAATGGAAAAGTGAAAGTATTTTTGTTGGGAATAGTTGAAATTATTTCGGAACAGGTCAAAACTACCTACTCCGATTTTTATGAATTTTATGTTTAAATGTGGGTATCTAAAAACGGCACTAATAATAGCTTAAACAATTGGCGCTCTAGTCAAAGAGGTGGGTGCATTCTAATAGTCAAAATTTCGATGTGGAACTTCATCGGATCGAAAAGTTTTGAGATCCGTTGAATCCAACTTACCTCTAGCTCTGTCGTGTTACTTCTGGTTAAAATCGACCTACTGGGTGTCATGTATTTCTTTTACATGTATTTCTCGAAAATGACCAAAGATTTTTCCAAAATTAGTATGTTTATAGAACACTTTTGAAAAATTTATCCTGGAAAATTTAAATAAACTAGATTCATTCAACTATTACTCTATCAAGCATTATTAGACTAATTAAAAATATTACTCTATCAAGTAAAAATAAAAAATATTAAAGTTTATTGATTTTCTAACCAGTTTATTTATTGAATTTGAAAATTACCTATTATTTTTACACAATAATCATTATCAATACTCAATTATTTTTATTTTCAAAATATAACCTATACCATTTTATTATACCCGGCGTCTCCTCTATCATAAATAACGAAATAAATAAATAAATAATTTATTTCTGATAAAAATAATGAACAGTGTCATAATTTCTCGTTTCCAATATTATTTTAGAGAATTGTACAAGTTAATAAATCAATGGTACTGAAACCACACATTCAGAAACTTTTTATCTCAATTAAAATAATTGTACTAGAAAATAAAAATTTTATTTATAACTGCAATTTATAATTATATTGGAGAAAGAAGTATAAAGACTTTTGATTTTATTTAATACTTGGATGAAATAGAACTCAATTTGTATGATTTTTTCCAATTCAAAGCCAATAAAAAAAATGCGGTTTTCACGGTGCAGTGGGAAAATATTTAATTGTAGTAATAGCATTAATTTATTCATTTTTTATGCATCTTATAAGAACAGACAGAAAGAAAATTGGAACGATATTTTAGACGAAATAGTGTCTTACAAAACAAAAATATTATAATTTTCCAAGTATCAGATGACGTATAACTTTTGAAAGTCATAATAACAAAATTTTGATATTCGTTATTTTTAATTAATTTTACATTTTTAATTAATCAAAACTATCAACATATCATATTCTAATAAAATCAAAACTGCAATAACTTCGAAATTTAAAAATTAAATATATTTAATACAAAATAATAAATTTAAAATACTTTGAAATTGACAATTATATCAGAATTTAACTCAATTTATTTAATACGTAACATCGATGCCATTCGATATATCTTCCTTGACCATTTCACATGCGATAGAACTTATGATCAGAAACTTATAAATCTTTTCACAATTTTGACTAAACCCTGGTCAATCTCATGACCGTAGCCACATTTATAGGAACCATAACAGGCTTAAGTATGATGCGAATATTACCATTATCACTGGAACGTTCTGCTAATTCTTACACAACTGAAGTCTAAAATTTTAATCATAATAAAAATTAAAAAAATATAAACCAACATTTCAATATTTTATATTATCAAAACAAGCTAACAATCTTTTCTTACTCTATAATAGATATTTATTTAATAAGAAACTCGTTTTATCAAACAATTTTTTCAAATTTACTATTTATAAAATTATAATTCCATCGTTATTGGATGAACTGCAACAGAGCTCATAAACAGGATATCCTGTATCGGTACACAAATCATATTACATACGGTAAGGCATAAACCATATTTATAGCTGGGAGGTTAAGGTAGTTGTGCAGCTGTAGTCATAGTGTGAGAAAATTATAAATTTTTGTATTTTTATATTAAGATTCAATTTATATTAAAATTTGAAGTCGATTGACCGGTGTAGATTCGAGTTATTTATAATCAAAGTTCAGATCAGTATCTAACGATAATAAATAACTTACTCATCTCGATAATCTCGAAAACGATATTTTGATGTGAGAAATTCATTTTATGCATAATTGTCCCGAAACTTACAAATTATTATGATTTGAGAAATATTTGACCTGT
Source organism: Chrysopa pallens (assembly GCA_020423425.1). NCBI lineage: Eukaryota > Metazoa > Arthropoda > Insecta > Neuroptera > Chrysopidae > Chrysopa > Chrysopa pallens. The sequence goes on from CM035594.1 coordinate 61,643,211, forward strand.
CATTTTTATCTGAAAACCATAAAATTTTTTTTCGTTGTAAGCTCTCAGTAAATTGGTACATCCATTTTTTATGCAGAATGGACTTCAAAAATGGAACAGGCTATTATTGTGTTGAATTCATTATCTTAATAAAATCTAGCTATAAGACGAAAGAGGGCGGTGGTAATTTTTAGAGATTAAATTTCATCCAAGTAAAAAACAGAAAAATGTCTAAAACAAAAGAATGAACAAAATTATTTTAAACTAAAAACTTTCCTTGTGACCAATCACCTTCCTCAGTCGGCGCCAATGAATCAATTTCTTAGCTAAAGAAATGAAAGTTAAGTCGCATGGAAATTATATTATAAAACATTCTCAAGTGAATGAAATTTATTCACAAAAACTTTATTTATGCTAACTGAATCCAACGCAATAACCTCTTTCGTTTTCGGCTAAAAAATCAGTTAAATTTCTTGCAATTTTTTTAAATTGTAGTGTTTATTATTACCATTTGAAAACACATAAACCTCACGATTTTCATTCAGACCAGTTGCGTCTTTATAAGATTATTTTATTATAATGCAATCATCTCTTTTAGGTTTGTTGTTCCATCCGAAAGCAGCTACCATACCAAAAGATAAATATACAATGCTCACTCGGTACATAATATAATGTACATTTTAAGTTAAATATTAATATGGTTCATAATTCTGGTCTACACATGACAATGCTGATCGCATATTCCATCCATAAATACAACGAAACGAGATATGTATATATATATACATACATATATAAGCATATTTCCTTACCAACAACTTTCACCGAGCATGATAGCAGCTGTGCTGGTGTAGAGACAACTCCAGAAATGGTTTTCCTCTTGAATGTTTGTAGTAGATGTCTGATCGATTATAGTATTATACATGTGTATATAGATTCAAATAAACTAGGATAATAAAGGTTCACCTACCTATAAATACAGGTAAATATCTAGGTATATTATGATATTCCAGGTAAGTAACTAACATAAGCTATATCACAGTTGTTTATTTGCTATACATGTGCAATTTAAAGATACCCAAACTATTTTTTCTCTAAAATATCTTATTTTGTGAACATTTCGCAAGTGTCACCTTTTGTCGAAATTTGTTAGTCACTAGAAGAGGGAATCACCGTAATATTAGATCTATTGTAACTTTGTGTAAAGACGTTATAAGTTGATGATAAAAGTTTATTTATTTCTTTTTAGCGCATTTAAATAAAAGCTTGTTTTTAAAAAGGTGTTTTTCTTTTATTTTATTATTATTTTTTTGCTGAATATTAATTTTTCAAAGCTTTTTGAGATTTACTCTTCCAGAAATTTGATTTTAAGGTTATCCTCTTACGAGTGTTACTAAAAAATATAGGAGAACTTACTCGGATAAAAAAAAATTATAATCATATATGATTCATATATGTGAATTATATATCATTCTATATAACTAATACATTTCATGTTGTATTAGTCATATAGAATATATATATGACTAATAGATTTCATGTTGTACCAGTTTCAATGTAGTTCATACATTTGTTTTTAGGAAAAAATACAAAGACCCAATAAATTTATTTTCCATTTTTTTTTATTTTTTGGGTTCGTCATTTACTAATTGCAGGTTCAGCAAAAAGAGGATTCGTTCATTGTCACATTTAAACAGATAAGTCAACACAATAACAAAATTTTTAAATTATAAAATTCTAATGCTTCATAATTCAAAAATAAAAAACAAACAAAAAAAAAAAAACAATTCGTAATAAGTATGATTTTAAATATTATAAGGTTAAGGTTAGGTAAAATAAAGAATTCTTCTGAGCATTCTGACGTTTTATAATTCTTCCATAAGATTCTTTCAATTTACAATGTTTTTAATTTCGGTCCATTAAAAACCATATTTCCTCTAAAATACTTATGCACGTGCATAGAGTATAGAATGTATAGAATTTCATTATCGTAGAAATAACACGTGATTTCAACATCTGTTATGATAGATTCTTAATAACGAATATAATTTTGTTCCTTTTCATAAAATCTATTATCTGCATTGAAAAATAATATTTTTATTAAATTGTGTTATTATTGACTTTTCTGTAATATATAGTCGAACATCATTTAGAAAAAATTACCAATGGGGAAGGAAGATATCAAATTAAAAGGATTTTACAAAAATAGTGCATTGAAATTGAATAATTATCTATTGTACTCCAACATGTACAAATTTATAAAACTTGATTTCGCCTTGACCGAAAAGTGCTATCACGAAATGGAATGACACGATTCAAAATGCCATTAAGAAAATTTTTTCTTAATTAGAAACATGTAAAAAAAAAAAAAAATTTACAAAGTTATATACAATTTAATAAAAGAAAAAATCGGAAGGGTTCTATTGACGCGAATATCTCAATACGTATTACAGATGTGCACAAAATCTGAAAATATCCTAAAGAGCAGGAAATTTTCTAAAAATTGCTTCTTTTCAATATTGTACCGTAATTAATTAGATTAATGTAATAATCAACATTATACTAAATTTTATGACTATGATCATTCTTATATAAAATTGATCTGGTATTGAAATCAATGGCACCGTACATCACAATGTTTTCATTCGTTTCTGTGGCTACGAAATACTAGTTTATTAATTAAATTATATATAACTCTGTGAATGGTGTATTATTAAACATAGAGAATATCTGAAATTTAATAACTAATTTTGATGAATTATTATTTATATTTGGAATTAAAAATAAATACTAAGGCAATTTTTTCAATTATTCTTACAATTTTCAACCCAGTTTATTTTAATTTACATGCAAACAATTGAACAAACTTTAGACACTCGGAGCGCGTCAATCGATTAAGAAGTCATTTCCACGTACTATGCACGGCACGGATAAAATCATACAGTCATTCACCGTGTGTCAGGACGCTTGTCACATAAACAATCGAATATTTGATTTAAATGTTAGAGATAGTAGCATCTTGTTAAAAATGGGGATGACAATACAATCCATCTTGCCTGCCCGTACTTCATTATAGATTTAAACATTCAGTATTTTTTTTATATAAGTTTGTATTTCTACTGTATTATGTTTTACCATACATAGAGATAGATAGATATTTAAACGTAAAATACAACAACATTGTACATAAAATATAGTAAAACTCATTGTTTTAATAACATTTTATTTATTGTCACACCAGTTTATGTTTTGTTCTAATGTTTCTGTTTGTTTTTGTTTTGTTTTGTTTGTTTGATTTGTTGCTCTTATTTTGTTATTTATATACCTACTTGTTGTTTGTTGTATGTCAGAAAGCCTATTTTTGTACAAAGAAAAAACTTATTATTTAAATATGATTTAAATTTTTAAAAATTAAATCATATTTTATAAATGATAAGTTTATTTATTAAGAGCAATTGATACCGTATCCGATTAAAATAACCGTATTTCTATAAAAAATACTGTACATCGAGTTTAAGTCTAAACTTCTGAATCTCTAGCACACCGAAAAATTTTCCGTGCTTGGCTCTTAGTGTACATGACAATAATATTTTGGATTTCAAAATTAATTAATATTTATTCCTCCCCTATCATAGTGAATCTATAATATACATAATATTTTTGTTTAGCTTCTCATTGGGTTTACTAATTTTTGTGTTACAACAAACGTGTGAATCAACATAAAAGGTTTCATATTGATTAAATGTCGACTAGAATAAATTATTTAAAAGCTCATTTCAGTATACAATTTCCGGTTATATTTATACATATTATTTCAAATTTAACTCTAAATATATTATATATAAAACACAACACTCAAATCTGCCTTTAAAATGGTACTTTTGTAAAACCAGTTCCCTTTAAATTTATGTGGGTCCATGATTTAATGATGAAAGAAATCAACAATGCTTTGAAAAACAATTCCAATAAACGTGTCATTAAGTTGAAAATTTCAATATTATTTTCTTTATTCATATCAAAATTTATAGTACTTATTGCAAATCAAAGACACATTGTAATGGCAAGAACAAAAAAATCTTTAACTGCGATAGAAAAAGAGAGAAGTTTTCATGAAGGAGATTACGGAAAAATTTCAACTCTCCAAACGCTTCTTTGTAGGTTTTTAGTTTATACTCATTTTGGCACCGAATTTATTTACCCAATGATTTATATCCTTCTTTTTTTAAGCTTCATTTTTTAACTATATATTTTATTTTATATAAAAGATTTTTCATTTTACTATTGCGTTTCAGGTACTGTTGGTGTAACATGTTGTTTGGCTTTGTTATTTAGCCCTTGGACTGGTCAATAATTCCATACAGTTTAAATAAAACAAATAGAAAGTTTGTCACTGCAAATATAAATGAAAATGAAGTATAAAAACCATGATATATCGAAAATTTGAATTGTCTCAGAAATGGTTGAGTTTAGAAAAAAATTGTACATGATATTTTTCGTTGTATTTAAGATATAGAAACAGCTTTTATAGTTTGGTCACTCGGTCACAACAGATTTAATAATGTTTCAACTTTAATTAAAAAGTATTTTTTTAAATCTAGCATGTTTTGAAAGAAAAAAATTCAAACATCGAATACATAGAAATGTCAAAATAAAAAAATTAAATATTTTTTATTTTTTCGTATACGAATATTTTTTGTTAAAATCATGAATTAATCAACATTCACTCTCAATTTTGAATTGAAAATGATCAAAATGGCAAAGTCAAAAGCCTCAGAACCAGTTCCATTGATAAATGATCCCACAAACAAGGAGACGGTCCAGATGGAAATCTATCCCCCGCCTAGAATATCTCCGCTTCACACAGTTCTATGTATGTTTTATTTTAATGAATTTTTTATTTAGGATCAATATTATTGACCAATATCTCGTTGGCGAAGTGACGGTTGTTTTCCAATTTCTGACAGGAATATACCCTGATGCCATCAGCATTGATACATTTGTTTGAGTGAAAATTGGGCTATGTAAAAGAGTAATGTTAGAAAAAAAAATTTCAAAAAAATAATGCATTAAATTTGACATAAAAAAGATAGTTGGCTTTATGGAGTATTATAACGGGTAAAATTACGGGGCTAAAGAGTTCAGAAGTTTACACTCGCCTTTTTTTATGTAAAGTTTAACGCACTACATTTTTAGAAACTTACACTCCTTTGAAATGTATCAAACCTCTTCACAAGCTAGGCTTATTTCAGTCAGAACATTATAGAAAATCGTTTCTCAAACCGAACACGAGCTTTTACGTATAGTCTAATAGACAGACAATCTATCACAAAACTATTGTAATAATTTTTTCTTCTTATTTATAATAAAAATTCTTGAATGAGAGCCAAAACATTTGAATGTGACTTAATTATGACCAGTAAAAGTACTTCTTAGAAAATTCTGAAACGTAAATCTTTTTTTCTATAGCTTTAAATTGACAGATATTCGTTTGTTTTAGCATTGTGACAGTAGGATCATTCAAATTTGCTTTGTTCTAATATTCTTACTGCAAAATGCAAAATAATAAACCACTTACTAGAATTTTCATGGAAGAAAAATGCTAATAGTTTGTAGTTATATCAATATTTTTCGTGATGGTAAACATCAAGCTAAAAATTTGAATGTGACTTAATTATGACCAGTAAAAGTACCATTACCATAATTAAGCCATATGCGAATTTCTATCTTTATTCTTGTAATTTATATTTAAATAATTTTATGAACTGCAGGTACCGTTGGTGTAACATGTATTTTGGCTTTGCTGTTTTGCCCATGGAATCATCTTTAAAAATCGATCAGTTAAAATCAAAACATTAACAATGATGGGGAACAAACTTTATGGAGGGCTCCTAAGAGTTTTATACTGGAGAATAATTATTTGATAGGCATAGATTTGTTTTAATTTGGGAAATATTTTTTCCAAATTTTGGTTTTCTGGTATTAGAAATGCTTTTGGAAGAATATATCAACTATCATTACATTTTTGAAATAAATGATGAAGGATACGGTATATATTCAAAATTTTTGGTCTAAGTACGCAATTCTCATCCAAAGACGCCCCACGATTAATTGTTATAGGATTTATTATTAAATGCTGTAATTTTATAAACAAAAAATAAAATGAAAACAATAAAATTTAGTTATTTGTTTATTTTTGCAGTAATATCTTTTCAACATGTAATTACTTCAGTGGTGTAAGTTTTTTGCCTATTCATCTATTCAAAAATCTATTACATAATAGGGTAGGAAATATATAAGTGTGTTATTTATATTTTAAAATGTTTTTTTTATAGAATTATTAGAAAGTTTTTTGTACGCATTTATTAAAATATTTATTCAGCTTTTGTTTCTTAGTTTTATCAATCATTAAATTAATGTTTCACCAGAATCAGTAAAAATTTATTCGAATTTATAAATATAGAATTTGCCATTCTACAAAAGCTTATAAAATATTTAAATAACCAGAATATATTCGACAACAGCAAAATGTGACACTTGAATGTTTCTTACTATATATAGTATGTTCAATTTTTTCATAATTATTTGCTGATTTCAATCATAAATTACACCATAAGAATCGTGTATTTTATATCTTTAAAGTATGATGGTTCAGGTCTCCACATTTACTGTTGTTTTCAAATATACATAAACAACAAGAATATTAATTTATCAAGAATTTTGTTTATAAATGATGTAATGTGTTGTGTTCGTACCGAGCAGTACGGCCGTGCTATGGTTTCTTATGAATACACGTACCTTTACCTTGCAAGTATTCTAAAACATACACACTTTTTCTATCTCAACAACCCATTTTATGTTTCAATCGTTTTACACTATTTATTATTGTATTAAACTATTTGCCAATCTAATCATACATTGAGTAAGATATTTTGAATCATCTTTATCTTCATTATTTACTTCTTTCACCAAATCTAAATCTACGTCTTCCGAAGCTATGCCTGTACCGTTTAATTTTTCAATTTCCTTGTTTTGATTTTTCTCGTTACCAAGTATCCTTGACGTAGAACCCAACACTTGACCAACGTCTCGAGAACCGTTTTCTTCGTAATCAATTGGATTTATCATATCTACTGTATTTTCGTAATCATCGTTGCTCTTGCTTTGCTTCCTCGCACCAAACATCTTTAATATGGAACGCCCTATTGATAATATAGGCGTTTTTTCAATAATTTCGCTTGCACCTTTTAAAAGCATTTCTAAATTTGATTGTGACGTTTCAACTAAGTCCGCTACGATTTTTTCAAACTCAATCCATTTATCCATAAATATTTCCAAAATTTTTTTTACTATAGGAAATTTTTCAAGAAAATTCTGAATGACACTATTTGTTTTATTTGTAATCATTTCTTTTAAATTTCTAGAACCTGACGATTTTGTACTTTTGCTATTATTATTAACTGGAACTAACTTTTTTATGAGATCAAATACGTTCGGTAGGCCACCCAGAAAACTCTGATTCGAATCTGAAGTTCCCTCGTTACATGCAATACCAGTCAGTTTTAAAAAGCCACCCAATATTGGTACTTTACAAAGAATGTTCATCGCAAAATTAGGAATGAATGATTTTCTTGCATTCAATTTTCTATGGTCGTCAAGTAAATATCTTTGCATAGTATTTATGTAGGGTATATCATTGCTTAACATACTTCCAGAATTTAATGCACCATTATACTGAGGAGGATCTAAGAAATAAAAATGTTATTACAAAATAATCTGAAGATTATGGGAGTTATGTTTTTAAATAAATGACGGGAATATTTTCTTTCATATTACAAAATGGCACACTGAGTTGAATTGTAATAATTTTATTCTTATAATACCATTCGTATTGAAATTGAAAAGGATTGAGATGAATTCAATCTTAATCATTCTTGGTTCAATTTTATCAAGATATAATCGAACTTAATAACTACGGTCTTCAATTGCAAAACACACTTTGAAATAAAACATGTGGATATACTTTGATGCTCTCTATAGAACGTATTGTGTTTTTACCGTAAAATCTGGGTATAGGGTTTAACCCAATTGAAGAACTACCTAAGAAAATAAATTTCATGAAAATCATTTCCAAATTTTTTTAAATATTATAAACAAATTATATGATAGGAAATTTATTAAGAAATTTTTGAAATAAGTCGAGAAAATCATAAAATTATCGATTCTATGAAATCATTCCATACTATGTTTGGAAAACTACACACCCAATTATTATATGGAGTCAATATGTTTTAATTTTGGAAATTACACTTAAAACCAAAAAACCAAGAGAAAGGAAGTTGAGTATCGCTCTTTAGCCCACTCAAAATTTAATAATAATATTAAAAATAATGACACCATGTTTTTCAGGCTGTATGGAAAAAAGACAGTTATAAATACCCATCAAATTATTAAACGCATACAGGATTTATTTTTAAGACCAAGACAATAAAAAATAATTTAAAAAGTAGAATTATTTATTAAAGCTATTTCTAATTCAATTCCATAACTTTTCGACTCTTATGTTCTATGTTGCTGACTCTTATGTAATAAAACGTGTTTTACGTACCTAGTAGTAATGGTTCTGCCACATTTTCTAAGGCCAACAAAGACAATACCAAAACAGAGATTTTCATTTCGAATATGAATGCAAAACCGCGAGATAATACTAATTTTTGATTTAAACAAAACTCAATTTATATACTTCAATTTACCTAGATGTATGGTGAATAATATGTAACTTCCATATGTCGATATGCTTGACGCATTCCACAATTTTTTATTTGAATAAGTATGCTGATCTACCACTTTGTAGTTTATATTTTTTAAATCGGTTATATTTTTTAGGAAAATTTTAATTTTTACTTTAATTAATATTTTTTTTGGGCGAGCTTTCAGTGTTTGGTCTAAATTTGCCAAATACAATCCCCACTCTTAACCCTTTCATATTAAGTTTTTAATTACTTCAAGCGTTGTCTATTTCTATAAATTAGAAAATGTCGGAATTCAAACCTTGAAAACTCCTCAATCGAACGAATTAGTGCATATCTTGAAAACTCTTTAACTGATTTTGATAAAACTAACACTGTTCTTCAAGTTAAAAGATATGCAATCTAATAAAAATTATATAAAAATTGTAATCATATTATCAGTTTCTGAGAAATTCAAACGTACAAACATACACAAACTCTCATATTATTTGACATACATATTCGAATCTTATACAGTTATAATAATAATAGCTTCATAAATAATTGATAACCTCCTTATTTTGGAAGTTTTGAAGATGATGGAATCAAACATCTGTACGGTATAGATGCCGGTGTACGATATCGTACATTGCGTTTCACGAAAAAGTGAGTAATATTATAAATGCAGTATTATACTACAGAATTTTTCGCTAATACACGAATTGTGTATCGAATAGCAAGAATATTAATCCTATGTAATTTATAAAATTTTATTCTCGAAAATTCATACGTCATTAACGATAATTATTTTAAAAATGATACTATAAGAATTGTACTAAACTTGTACGTGAATGCGTTTTTTCTGTTAATTTACCATGTGTATGAAATGTTTTTCCCACTTTGAGATATAAACACTAAGGAATGTTATTTGTACATTCATGTTATGTGAGTAAGCGAACAGAGTATTATAAATCAGAGACAATAATATCAGTTCGAAAATATTTATTCTTAGAGTTTATGCCTACTCAATCAATAATAAAATATTAACTTTTGCTTTGAAGAACAAAATACAATGTGAATTACTTAGATCCACTTTTAATGTAGGTTTTTGTAAAATATATATAAAAACAAAAAGTTCTTGTTATCAGATTTTTGAACAGAAACGCTTTAGGTTATTTAAAAGTCATTTATTGTTTATCAATCAGTTTCACTGGATGCAATAAAATATTTACTATTTTACTCATCGAAATAACCAACTGAATACAATAAAAATATTCAAAAATTAAATCATTTCTCTCTATGGATACGTTATTTATTGATATTTCCCCTCTTTGTTTAATAAATTATTACTATTCGTCATCAAGGTAATTCAAAAATGAAAATAGATAGCGAGCTGAAAGATTGTTGGCGTATATTAGTCGGAAAAAAATGAGTTAAAGTTCGCAAATGTGCAAAATCAGTTTAAACCATAAAAAATGTAAAAAAAAAAGTCAAAAATGTTTATTTTTCTTGTGACAGAAATCGAAATGAATTGTTAAATTTGGCGTAAAATTAAGTATGAACTTTCAAGAAATTAATAACAATAGTTGATTTTTATGTTTTTTTATTCATACTATTAAATATTTCATTATATCAAATTATTTAATTCAACTTTTATATAGGTATAAATGTTAAACGCACATGGAATGGGTCATCTATTGACCAAAAATTAATGCAAATTTTAAAACGAAAGAAATTATTAAAATTTGCGTAAAAATGAGTAGGAATTTTAAAAAACTATAAAACAATGGTTGATGTTTATATATATTTTTTTTTACAAGCTTTAAAATACACAAAAAATGCCGCTTTTTATTCACATTCAAACCTTTATTATATGGTAAACTAAATTTACAATTGTTTCATGATATCTACATTGACAAAAGAGAAATTTTTCAGTAAAATGCATATATCTTAATATCTTACTGGAAGGTAAGACAATCATATCATCCTTCACATGATTCTTTAAGCAACAAAATAACCGAAAATTCCGGTTGATTTATTTTTTCGATTCTTTGACTCTAACTATGGATTTTTGCCTGGATGGAGCAAGGATAACATATGAAATTTTACTGTAAACGGTTATTTTTTCAAAACCTTAGGCCAGATCCTTAGAGCAAGATTTCATCATAAAAATGTCACTGGAGCCCGAACTACTATTAGAATATAAATTGTGTAGACAATCGAAACTTTTTATTTAAAACAAAGTTTTATAGTAAAACAAGTTTACCCTTTTTGTTAGTTACAATTCACCTTCTGTGAAGTTTTTATTTTTCTTTCCATATTATATCTAGTTTTTAATTAATATAATTTTATTACTTTGCATAATTTTTTAATTAAAAACTTCATGTGAAATATGTGTTTTTCTTGACAAAGAATTTTGTTTTCCATAAAGTTATATTATAACTGTAAAACCAAACAATAATTTAATTTATTTTTATGTTTTTATTTGTTAGGTAAAATATAGCTGGTATACGAATTCAAAACAAAAATTGTATTAAAATCACTATATAGAAAATGTCTCGATATTCCAGACTGAAGTGTGTGGCATAAGTTGAAACTACCAAAAAAAAGATAATGTACATTTCATCTGATAGTTACGCTGCGGTTAATTTCATTTCAAATAAGCTTCAAATACTATAAACATCAATCTTATGAACCGTTTTAGTCTCCATAGACCTCCGTCGATTATTTATTACCTTTGCACTGTCTACTCTAGTTTTTGGTTCTGTTATATACGATATAACATATTACTATTTGTTTATTTTAAATTTTGGTACTACAAGGGAGTACACTTTGGTATAAACATATTGTTAGTACTTCAATTTGGTAATCAGGAAAAGATTTATCATGCCACACGATGTCGATTGCACCTAATTCCGGGGTAATCTTAATTGTATATATTTTCTTTTATAGTTATTTATTTATTTTTAAGTAAGTTATAGCGATGTCCTATCCAGGGAAGTATTCTCTCAATGGTTTTTTATTTTAAATTTTCAAATTTTCAAACGATGTATCAAAAATTGTAATCTCGATGTAACTAGTATTTAAGATGATGTATTATAAATAAAGCTTAGGCTATGATGGTGCTAATAAAGAATTATCAAGCTATCAAACAAACAATTTGGTTAACCAACATCTAGACACAGGTACATACGTACTTTCTTTTTTAAGTGTCTATGTATATTCGAATTGATTATCTTGTACATAATTATTATTAAATACAAGGTATAATTTGTTTCTCCATTTTGAAACTTATTTAATCCAAATTGAATTAATTTTTGAAAAAGAAGTTGTATATGAGTTAATATGTTTGTCATATAAATACTCAAATTAAATTTATTTTGAATAATAGTGACGGTGCTATATGACTATATCTAATATATAAATTATATCTATAATTATATCTAATATATATATGATATTAGATATAATGCCGTTTATAAAAATACGCTTATGCTCGGACTCCTAAAAAATGTTACTTACCATATCACACAAAATAGCAATTTCTTAGAAAATATCCTTTATTATCTGCATTTAAATAATTAAATTAGAATCCTATCATTGCTGTTGATGAAAGGAACTCTTTCTTTTTTATAGCATAGATGAACTTGCAAAACCTATTTATTAAAGTATTCTTTAATTTAAATGCTTAGAAATTAAGTAAATTAACTGTATGATTTACTAATTTTTAGATTTGTTTCAATCAAAATAAATTTCAAATAATATGCAAAACTTGGCAACAACAATACAAACATAATTTTATTAAAACTTGGAAATTATGCCAAATTGTAAACTAACTGAATTGTGTTCATACATTAAAAAATTAGGTTGAATAATAACATCAGTTACTACTACACACCGACTACCAATTGTATTTGATCATCTGAAGTCAAACAGCAATTTCCATATGAACCGTTTACCAATACACCCATTGCGCCATCACTTAATTACTACGAAAACTCACATGTATACTTCAGTCCTTATGAATAGTCGCGTAATGTTTAAAAACAATTATCAAAATTTAGTTACACATACTTTGTTTAAAAATACTTTGTTGCCCAAATTGATTAATAATTAAGGATTTTTTTGTGGTTTTTGTGACGTCATAAGATTCACAATATTAATTTTTTCGATATCTTGTACAAAATTTGACCGATTTTAGTGAATTTTTTTTTTTGAAACCCTTTTTTTATTAATATGTTTCTATTTACAAAATATTTAAAAACTATGATCAAAATTTAGTTGAATTACATACTTTATTTGCGAAAATTGGTTATAAATAAAGGATAATAAAGTAAAATTAATATTTTGTGGTTTTTGTGACGTCATTAGATACAAAAAAAAAAATGTTTTCGATATCTTCGTCAAATGTTAACCGATTTGGGTAAAGTTTTTTTTTAAACCCACTATTTTTGGACCATGCTTTTCAATTTTCATATTATTGATTCACTTTCATTAACCCTTCTATGGAAATTCATGACCAGACCCGTACTATCATCTTGATAAATTGGTGTATTTTTTTCTTCAAATTTTCGGATAAACCTAACAAATAAAAACTACCGGATTTAGCTTAATAAGAGCTCTAGGTATAATTGAAAGTGGTCACATGAAATATACGTGTATGCAAAACGTCTCTCCCAATACAATAAAAATTTTGGACGTCGTGTTGTCGTGTCAAACCTAACTTCACATGTAATAGAACTACAAAATCGCTTCATTACTTTGTTTACTGTTATACTTTTTGTTTCACATTATATGCTGTCTTTGTTTCTTCACACATCCCAGTAAAATGGTACAAAATCATTGAATTTGTAACTAAAACATCAAACAAATCGACAACAAGAGATTGTTCTGATTTAGTTGTATAATCTGTGGTAGTCCGATGGTAAAATATATTATTTTAATTACACATTTAAACTGCACTACAAATTTACATTCGATTTGCACTGAAAGTAAGCTTAGGAAAATTGATGTCTTCAAGAAAATAGTTAAATAATGTTTATTAAATAAATTTATTTAATTTATTTTCATATTTTCAACCAACAATTGTACATATTACATAAGATTATTGTCATTATCAACGCGGATAATTTTTTATTTTTTTAAATTTAATTTAATTCTTTTTTTGTTTTTTACATAATATTGTCCTCAATTTTACACACATTTAATTTTACTTAATCTTTAAGTTATTAATTTTACTTATTCAGTTAATTTTGTTTGTTTCATAAGTAATTTTTAAATTTGTTTTATAATCAATTGTCCAAAATAATTCGTTGTTTAAAGCATTCAGGGGGTTTTTTTAATTTTTTCTCGTAATTCGTAATTTGTAGTGATATTTTTCAGATCATACGGCTAACGCAACTCCAATTATATAAGTATATAATAATTTGACAAATATGTAAATTAATAAGAATAATAAGGATGAAAACAGAAACCCCAATGCTATTTTCATTTGTGTATCCATTTTATTTGGACAAATATTTTTCTCATAATTTTTTTCTCATTGCTTTAATTTATTTTTATTCATTTTATTCCATTTTTTTATTAGTATTTATCTTTTATTTATAAGATTTTACATACATTTTGTAAATATATTTTTTTTAAATATGAAACAAAAAATTTGTAAATAGAGAAATGTCAAATTTGTGTTTTAAAAGTATTGGATTCACTTACACGCTATCATGTAAATATTTTATTTTTATTTTTTTAATATTTAAATACGTTTTTCTCTATCGGCTTTAACATCGGATCGAAATTGAATGAATTAATATCTAAATATCTGTTGCAAATACCTACGGAAGTAAAGGTGACTGCTGTTGCTTAAATTTATTGTTTGGTCAATGTCTGTACATTCTGATTCTAAATGTATAGTGAAAAGTGACAGTGAATATAAATATTTGAATAAAATAAACTCGACTTTTTTGTACTCCATCTATTTAAAATAATTGTGAGTATATTACATTTAATCTGAATTTTTAACTCTATAAACTATCCAAGACATTTACAAAATTTTGGGTGTTTATAGAATCAATTAATTAGTCAATTTTCATGTGTGTGTTTGTCAAAAACGAAAACTCAAAAATGAAGTGTGACAGCAAGCTGAAATTTGAATTTTGACATATTCTAGGCGTAACAAGTAAGAATTCGTATACTAGTTGAACAAAATTGGTCCACTGGGTTCCCTGTATTCATGAACCATCTTTTAACTATGAAAGAAGAAAAAATCAAGTACAAAAAATGTTTCTTAAAATAAAACAACTTTTGTTCGAAAGATTTTTTCATGAACAGTTTAGATTCGCCACAAGTAAACGTCAAGTTAATAACATATTATCATATAACAAAATATGTTTATAGTAAATATGAATGAATATTTCTTGTATAAAAAAATGTTAATAATTATTTTGCTGAGTATTTAAACAGTTAACTCCTAGTTGTCACCTTCACTTCTATAGATCACTCGCTCATTTCATTTTTCTACCTTTTTTTACGAAACCATCCAATTTTGTAAAATTCAACCATAAGATGGAGAATATACTTAACTAGTGTATGATGAGACCGAAATTTTTCAACGATATTATTCATTTAATAATAATCAGTTGAGATTGAACTTTGAAATTTTTTGATATTTCTCATCACATTACCATGCATTTATATCTAAATATTGTCATATTTTCATTGATAGCGTGTAAATATCCTTTTTCTCTAGCAAAGAACATGCTAGTAATTTTTGTAAGTTTAATGCTCCACCCACGATGACAAGCATTTTTCATGCAAAAATGTGACAAAGCATTATTTGATATTTCCATGAATCATGGACGGTATGAAGAATGAACATTTTATGGATTAAATTTTTTATTTCAATTTTTTTATACACGTTTTTCTTTGTTTGAAGCAAACTACTGACATATATATATAATACCCATAAATATATTGTTTTAAAGTAATTTTTTTATTGTCTTTTTTATTTTTAAAAACATGGTTAAATATATATATATTTTTTTTTTTCATTTATAATTTTCATTTAAATACAAATTTTTCCAATAATTTCTCTAATTTTCGACTATATATGTATAATTTATTGTCCAAGAATAGATTTTCATTTGAATTTGTATAGATGGCACATAATATTGATATTGTTATTGTCATAAATTTCTTATTTCAGTACGTAATTTTGTTTTCTACAATGCTTTTATTTATTTGATTTTTTTTGCGAAATGATTAAAATTTTTGATTACCAAATACTCAAAGTGATATATTTGCGCAAATAAAGAATCGAACCAATTGTACATAAAAAATGAGTGTGCTAATTATGGCTTCATTCACACTTCTCCTAATGAAGTGCGAATGATTTTTGTGTAATTTCAAATGGTTGTCAAATATGATGTTTGTTGGATTAAACATTTTCTTTACTAATAAATTTCGATTTTTTGCTCTAATTTCCTTGATCAAATTATTTTGAATTTCTATAAATAGGTATTTCGACAACAAAGTAGTCATCATCAGTATGAATTAGCTAGTTGTAATGATTCTCTGAGGACATGTTACTCTTTGCTAATTTGGTGACGGTTTGCAAACTTTCTGATGACTACTTTGTAGTCGAAATACGTAGTTATAAAAATACAGAATAATTTCATCAAGGAAATTGTGACAAAAAATTGAAGTTTATTCAAAAAATCCTAGAGTTCTCATTAATAATTATAAAATTATCTTTACAAACAATTCGATTTCGGTTGATTCGTACATGGTATTCTTCGGCATGTTTGTCTGATACTATATTTTGTAATTTTTAACAAAAAAAAAAAAATCATTAATTATAATAAATAAGTTATAAGATACTAAAATATAATTTCTTAAACAACACAAAACTTAAAATGTTATATTTTGCTCTATTTTCTATCTAATCCATAAGTTGTATAGCCTTTTTAAGTAATTAATTTAAATCAGGCAATGTGCGTTGATTCTTGTTATTAATATATTTATAAAGAAATAAAAAACATTTATATTCCTTATTATATTTTTTTCTAATTTTTATAATTTCATCTAAAAAAATCTGAATATAAGTTTCTGAAAATAATTAGCTACGTACTCATAGGAAGGTAAATATGAAACCTCCTAACGAATTTATGGTTTTGATAAATACACAGGAGAGTGTCCCAGCTAAATACCCAGCGTTCTTTTAAAAATTTTGAAAATTGTCTTAGCGTATTGGTATAGTCAAACTGCAAGCAAGATTTCAAGTCGAAATTCAACATCTTACTCCAAATCTGAAGCAAATTAATCAAAGTGATATGTTTTCAATTAAATTAATTTTGGTGTTTGGGCAAACGGATTTAAAATATCCTAGAAATACTGTCTCAAATTTTATGTATTTAGCAATGGGACTCCTTAAATACGTAAATAGAAATAAAATACAATTTTTATATAATTTGTAGGATGTGAAGCTCGTGGGAACAATAAAAATATAAAAATGTTATTAATCATTCCTAGATTTTTTCAAGTGTTTTTCATAAATTATTCAGTAAAATTTAGGTCATTTTGTATTACGGTTCGATGAATATATTATAAAATCTTTATCGAGTATATCGTAAATCGTAAAAAAATCCATCTTTAAATGCTGCCGTATGATCTAACATTAGTCTAGACCGAATTAAAGATAAAAAATCGATAAATTCTATTTATCAATAACTGTATTTGATAATTTTTCTTTGTTCCATATATTAAATTAGGAATAACACCTTCTTTGACAAACTGAAGGTGTTAGAGGATGTGGTTGAACCATAAAAGTGTTTCGATATCTTGAAATGAAACTAAATAAGCCTTAAATTACAGAACGAAATTTTTGTGTACTTTTTAACAGCGCAAGTATTTATTTTGTCGAAATTAGTTAGAAAATTTTTTAGCTTTACTCTCGTATTCCTTGATTCACATTCTTATACACAAAAATTGTATTTCTATTTCTTATTTAAAATATAATTGATTTTTTTTGTGAATTTTAAGATTCGAAAGAACTACAGCGAATCAAAGCAAATTTACGTTTACAGTACGTTATTTAGTTATCAGGATATCTAGAACAATTAAAATAAATATAAAAAATATTTAGTTTTAAATAAAACAAACGTATTTAAGTGATCGTGACTATACAAAATTGACAAAACTATAGAATTATTCGTAAATTGATCATTTTTCACTTTAGTTCTTTCAATCTTTTTTTATTTTGCTTACTAATAAGACATCTCAGAATAAGAAAAACATTTTTTTATATAATAAATTCATAACAGCTAAAGTATAGAAAATTTTAATATAATTATTGGTATGTATATTTCTGCTTTTGCAATAATTGCTTTATTTTCGTTTTATTCTAATATATTTAAGGTACATAAGGCCTTAGTTTGATAAGAAATGCTTCATTTTTTTTTTGTAACAATGTATATTTTATTGTCTATAAGTAAATTCTATGACATTTTTATTGCTAGTTGATGCAAAGTCACACGAAACGGATATGTATGTTAAAATAATTTTTAGATATGTATTTTTGAAATAATTTTCAGATATGTAATTTGGAAAAAACTTTATTCTTACTTCATATTAATTGGAAATACTTAAGAAAGATGTAGCTTTGATTCAATTACTAAAATTAAACACCTAATGCAATTGATAAAGTTAAACCTTTGCTAGAGGTTTTCATCATTTAAAACGTGCGCGGTAAGTTGACGACTTTCGATGCTTAATTAGTTTGCCATAAAAAGTTTCCGTATTCCACTATGCCACTTTAAAAAATTTATTTTCAAATTGCTCATAATTGACTATTAATAATTGATTATCCGTTGTATTAAACGATTTTTGCCGGGAAAAGAGTATTTTTGAAGGTTTTCAACGAATATCAGATTTGTGCTAATTTCTATTCAAAATTGATGCACGTACAACAATTTCCTTTTCAAAATTTTCGAATCTGTTTATAATTTTATTATAAATTAAAATCATTTTAAAATGTTACGAAACACGGTTTAAAATTCGCCAACAAAAGATTGTTTAGTTTAATTTACATAGCATTTAATTCTAAAAATTTGCTATATATCGATTTTTTGTGCAATATTCTTTATTATTTTGTAAAGTGATTAAATTTAAAATAAAATATTGATATGGTTGTTTTTTTTACATTGATATGTCAGCCTAATCGAAAAGTGAAAAATCACTAGAATAATTGTTGAAAACATTTGAATCAGAAAAAGATCCTTAAAAACATTTCCTAAACTGTGACTTCATTTTCAGAATTTAATATAATTAATAAAACTAAATATCCGTTGAAAATAGGTTCCGCGCTCCCATTTTAACCGGAGCACGTTGCCGCTAGAAAGAGTATAATCCAAAAAAAGTTATTTCTAAATCTAAAATAACAATTAAATTTACAAAAATTATGCTGTAATATGAAAACAATAAATAATGAGTTAATTTGCGTTGGAAAAACAGTTTTTATCGAAAAATGTTTGGTTTATAACAAATTTTCTTTTAACTTAAAAAAACATCTACTTCTCAGAATTTTATTCGGCGTTGAATAAACTACCTCCAACAATTTTCTGACTTCATACGTTTTTTCGCAAACTTTTCGATTTTCGACTAGGGTAAAAATTAGAAAATTTGTTTAAAAAATGTCATAGAATCGAATTTTAAAAATACAAATAACCGAAACGTACAGCCAAGACGACGGATTATCTAAAATACGCAATATTTTTTGATATCTACAATAATACAATTTCACATGTAAAATTTAATTTTATACAAACAACAAGAAACATTTAACAAAGTCAAATTTTAAAATAATTTTAAAAGTGTTTCAAAACTGTATACAGAATTTTTAAAACAATTTTAAAAACACATAGTGTAATATAATATAAAATTGAACTTTGTAAGTGCATTTACATAACAAGTGACTTTAGGCCTTTATTTTGAATTATTATCTACGTGACCAAGAATAACATTTTAATTAAAACATAGGCCCTATCTTTTTTTTTAATTTACAATATTCATTTATTCTAAGTATCATCTTCATCGTCGTCTTCCCGTGGACCACCCGTTGGACAACATAAACCTTCACTACCATCAGCATGAATGCAGAAAAGTAATGTTTCTGCAGTGCTTACTTCATGTGGTACAATACCATGGAATTCTTTAAGATCAGCTGCTGGGAACCAGGCTTTTTCGTTATCTTCAATTATTACTATTCCATATGCTCTGTAAAATTGAAGTTATAAACAAAATGTACAAAAATTTCACAGAATTCTTGCTCTATGGTCTCAAGTTTCTTACCTGCAAATTGCAACAACTGGTATCCATAAAACTGATGCTAGAATTAATACTAACACCAAAATTATAGCCCATACAGGCCATTCATGAAATTCTGTAATACCATCTCGTTTCACCCATGCGGGATAACCCGAACCTTCAACGGCAATATCAATAAAACTGGCAACTAAAATTGATAACATTGCTAATGGTGATAGATATTTCCAACATATTAACCAGTATAAACCTGGACGATTTCCTGTCATTAATTCGATATCATCAGCAAATCTAGAAAATAAATTGACAAGATCAGTAACCAATTATGGTAAATAATATGGATATTTTACGCATTCCAAGGCGTCGCCAAGTAATTCCTGTATTATGTAATGTACAATTTAGTAATTTGACTTCTCAATATTTAACAAAATATTGAAAAACTTTATATTTTCATTTCTAGTTTCTAGGCGATATCATAGGTACTTTTGTAAGTTATTTAATACCTTTTCAATCCATATACATATGAAACAGTGATACACTCGAAAAATGCAATTATTAACAACGGGAAATTTCCACTAAACATATCGAACAGCACAAATACGTAGCTTCCAGCACCATGCGCAAATGACATTGATAATAGACAGCACACTAAACAAATACCACCAGTTAAATATTCTTTTCTCAAATTTGGAAACAATTTCATATCAACAATAGATGTTACAACGCCTTCCAATGTTCCAAATTGTGAATCAATACCCAATGTAAATAACATCAAAAAAAATAAAATTGACCAAAATTGAGCACCAGGGAATTGATTAATTGCTTCAGTGAATATAATAAAGGCTAGACCAGTTCCAGATGCTGTCTGTAAATAAAAATTAAAATTTTATGGAGATACGTAAAATTTTATTACATAGGTTCCACCGAGATTTGAACTCGGATCGCTGGATTCAGAGTCCAGAGTGCTAACCATTACACCATGGAACCGTGGTATTCGACTGTTAAATTCTACCTAGAGTTTCAAATAATGATCTGAATATAAACACTATAATTTAGAAAATTTGCACTAGTATAAATATTTATGCTTAATATCAATCAAATTGCGAGCAAAAAACATCACTATAGGTTCCACCGAGATTTGAACTCGGATCGCTGGATTCAAAGTCCAGAGTGCTAACCATTACACCATGGAACCGTCATGTTCATACAGTAAAATAAAAACACAACTTCAATATAAACATTTGAACTTTTATCAATTTTATTTATAGTCCAATTTTAAATTTTAAATATTTATTTGGCCAAATGCCAAACAAATAAAACATTGATATATGAAGATATAAACGGAATATATCCACACTTTATCATAGATCGATGTACGAAATTCAAAACGAAATACAATCAACTTAAAAAATCTAAAACAAAGAGTAGAATGGCGAAACAAGCACAAACAAATAGAAATAGCATGGCACCTGCTCTATAGTTGTAGAATGTACACATCTGTCTTGCTTAAGATATTCGTATGGTGGACGGACAATGACTAGAAAGTAATGAATTTATACCACTTACATTATCCAATTCTTTTTCCAAATCACATACTGGTAATGCTGGCATTATTAGAGCTGTTAATCCACCATCTCTTGCAGTAATATTGAAAAGTGTTCCCTCTTCAGGTAGTACTTCTAATTTTGTATAGCTATCATCACCGAATAAATTTCGTAACGTATAATTACGTTGTTCTAAACACTTATCATAAATCATTGTTGCTTTAAAACCAATTATCGAAAACACCACAATACCAGCAAACATTGACGTTAAACAATTGGTTACTGATACCATAATTGCATCTCGATAACAATTATTATTTACAGGATTGTACGATGAAAATGCAATTAAACCTCCGAATGCCAGACCAAGTGAAAAGAAAATTTGTGTACCGGCTTCTAACCATACAACTGGATCTAGTATCGTATGCCATTTTGGTGTAAATAAATGTCGTAAACCATCAGACATTCCTTTTAGTGTTATACCACGAAAAAAGAATATAATTAACACAATATATGGAAATGTAGCAGTTACGTAAACAACTTTGCCAGATGAAGCAATGCCTTTGATCATACACATATATACAAGAATCCATGCTACAATTAAGGCCAATGCTATTTTCCAATTGAATGATTCTGGTGTGTTAATATCTTCTGATATTTGTAATGTTGTCCGATACCAAAAGTATTGTGTTGGACCACTCACCTACAACAGAAGAATGTACGTGAAAACCAGAGAAATTTTAGAGTATACAGAGTGTTCAAGCACATTTAATACGTTTCACATGAATTATTGAATGAAAATAAACTAAAAATAAATTAAAATAACAACTAAATGAGTTAAATATTTATAAAAAAACTTTAAATATCTAGTCTATACAGTCATAGATACTCCTAACATTTTACCAAAAAATATTTTAAACAAAAGTTGTTTGATTTAAAAAAAAGTCAATAGTTTGTTATTCAATTTTTATTCTACCTTTTATGGTGAGACAGTTAGGTGATCGATCCAATGGACCCACTGGGCCGATTTGGATTATTTTCGGATCTTACTTTTTTAGGTCTAGAATACACCATTAATTTCAGTTTGCTATCTTTTTTCGCTTTTGAGATATCTTCACAGACCGATAGACAGAAATGGGTTAATTAGAAAAAAATTTTAGACTAATTTACTCTGATATATTCTTTAACTAATAATTTAACTACAATTTTTTTGAAATGAAAACTATGAATAGACTACATAAATATACTAAAAGGTTTTCAATATTGATTTGCAATATTATATTGATTTCAAATATCACAATATATATTTATTCTCTTGTCTGAACCAGTACTATTTTCATGTTCCGTACACGGACAACCTTCGTTCTTATTGTACCTAATAAATAGAATTAATTCAATTTGAAAATCTTAAATCGAATATATTTATAATGAAACATTTGATAATTTATTACATTGTGACAAGTGACGGATGAGTTTTAGCAACATATTTTATTAAATAATAAATTAATTTGTTTATTTTTTATAAGACAACTATATTAAGAGGGTAAATGTTTGATTTTTTTTACTAGCTGGTATTCGCTGCTTCGCTACCGTAGAAATACAAAAATAGATCAGATTTAATTATATTTAGGTTAATTTGAAATTTCACTTTTGTTGCTATTAAACAAAGATAGTGATACTTGGAGGAAATTTTAGTACTATGTAAGTATCTTCAAAGAAATTACTTGTAAAATTTCGTTTTTCAAGAAACGGATGAATAATAATCTTAGAGAGTAGACCGAGACAAATATATTCAATTATATTACTCCCAGCTTGTGACTGTATTATTTTGATGAAAAAATTGATGACTTACCACACATTCTGGCTCTGGTGTATACGAACCATTTTCAAAATATTTATTTGGGCATTCAGACCATGGTAACTCAGATTGAAAACTTTGTACAAAATAAAACAAACACCAAGCAATAATTGTATTATAATACAATGCAACATTAAATGACACCACCGCACTACTGATACCAATTCCAGCAAAATACGGGGATACTTGATTCCATACACCAATTGCACCTTTACGTAATCGTTGTCCAATTGCTAACTCTAAATAAAATATGGGTATACCTTCAATGGCTAACATCACAAAATATGGTATTAGAAATGCACCACCACCATTTTTTTGTGCCAAATATGGGAAACGCCAAACATTTCCTAAACCAACAGCATAACCGATTGTTGCTAACAGAAATGTTAATTTACTATCCCAGGATTCACGTTCATCTTCACCACATTCTGGCTTAAATACGCCTTTCTCTTCAATGTTTTGTAATTTATTAACATTACCAGTAATTGGTTTCGTATTCGTTGTTGATTTATTTGTTTGTGGGCTGGTATCTTCAAATGCCTGATTTGTGGCACCGTATGACGTGTTTGATGAACTGCTATTTTCAAAGACTAATCGACCACGTAATTCTTTCATTTCGAGTCGATCTAATGAACGTTGTGTCGGGCACATATCACGTGAACTTTGTCGACGTACTAAATGTGCTGTGTTTGCCATTTTTCTATTCTTTTCCGTTTAACTTTTGTATGTAAATTACGTGAAATTTTGACCTTTATCAGAACGTTGATTGGATGAAGATCTAAGTTACTACATAATTGTTGGTGATGGTGTCTGAAAAAAATACAAAATATTTTACAAATTTTTAGTGATTTAATATCACCCGACTGCAAATTTTTCTTGCTTTTGTACAATACTAAAAACTGAGGTATACAAATTTAAATAAAAAATAGCTTAAAATTAAAAGATAATTTTCAACCAAAAATTTCTATAAATAATTTGCTTGTGAATAATTACCATTGGAAGTCGTAGCCAGTCATATTTGGCGCTAAAAAATGAACTCTTTAGCGCCAGCTCGATTAAACGCAAGGAAATTATTTTTATAACTTTTTTATTTAAAATTATTTTTAAAATTAAATTATTATTTAGATCGATTCATAGGATTCCTTTATTTGAA
Source organism: Chrysopa pallens (assembly GCA_020423425.1). Taxonomy (NCBI): domain Eukaryota; kingdom Metazoa; phylum Arthropoda; class Insecta; order Neuroptera; family Chrysopidae; genus Chrysopa; species Chrysopa pallens. The sequence continues at coordinate 61,667,787 of CM035594.1, forward strand.
AATCAATCTTCAATAGTTTACACAAATTTCAAACTCTGAATAGTCTGATGACGTCATATCTTACTGCCCAGTAACATCATTATACTTTCGAAACATAAACCAAAATTTCATAATATCATCGACCCCCGTAGTGTACTTTAAGCATGTAAATTATGAGCTTTATGCGTATAATGTCACAAGTTACATCTAGTACCATATACACCCAAAATTGTTCATTCATGTGAAATGTTAATATAAAAGTAAAAATTCACTACTTGTTTCCTGTTGGTGATATTTACATTGATGGATGTGATAACAAAATATGATGTATTATACAAATTAAAATGTCACCTTACAAAGTGAAAGCATAAAATTATCAAGAAAACTCAATTATTATATATATGAAATGTTAAAAGCATACCAGGCCCTCTGGATTTGACCTTCGATAGCCTGATCAATAACTTAATTATAAATATAACCATTATACACATTCCGAAATACATATAATAATACTTGTATAAAAGAAAGATTAATACTTATATAAACTTTAATTATCTCACTTTCTACCATTATCTACCATCACCTTCTCTGCCATGATCACCTCTTTCTAGTCTACATATCATTGTATGTAACCAAATTTTAACTAATAATTAGATCGCAAAATACAAGATTTTTTCGTTATGTTAATTTATTTTCCAGGTTTAATTTTCTTTAAATAACTAATAATTAAATAGTTATGATCATAATTGGCCTTTCTCTAGGTCTTGCAAAAAACAAGATCAGATCAAACATGCAAGACCAAGAACATATATTCAAGACCAAGACTGCGTATGCAAGAACATAATCAAGATCAAGGCAGTCCCTGCTCCACTGACTCAATTTGACTCTCACACGTTACTCTTGACTCTCACATTGACTCTCATACGTTACTGTTGATTCAAATGTAAATGTATTTACTGAGGTGACTAAAATCGAGATTTTTTTAGTTTTTTATATTCTTTCGTGTAATTGGATGATTATTGAATACTTCCAGTATGCCCTTTCTTTTTAAAATATAAAGTTTTCAAAGTATCTTTTACAATTGACCATTAAATTTGGAGTCTACAAGAGCATATAATTGAAATATTTTCTCTAAAAAATTACCTAATATATTTACAACATATAAACAGTTAAATAAAAATACACTTTCGTGCTTGAAGAATAATCTTTTGGATTAAATAAAACACTTCAAGTCAATGACATTTTCTTTACTTTTTAGTTACAGCGCAATCATTTTTTGTCGATTTGTTTTTGCCTTCTATAAACTCCAATAATACATTTTCTATTATGCACGATTTCACATTGTATTTTAAACACTTTTCACATTATATTGTGTCGGTTTATCACAACAATATACAATCGATATTTTCGATAACGTATTTCTTACAACTTCTATTATACATTATAGCTAGAAACTGAAATAAAAAGAGCTTTTACGAAAATAAATAGATATTATCGTCTAGCTTAGATAAGTATCTTAGTAGTTAGAAAAAACTCGATACTTTCTTGTGTGTATATTTTCTATAAAATCTCGTAGATGTGTTTGATAGATAATAAATCAAATTTTTTATAACTATTGATTATTGTTTTTCAACGATTTCATATGAATAATTATCGATTAGTGTTTTTCTTTTCATATTGTATACATATTGTGTGTCCGAAATTAATCAACCACTCTAAATATTTCTTGAACCAAACATTTTCGAGAATGTTTAAAATAAATAATTGAACTTTAATGAACAACTAACAATGCCAATTTGAGTATTAATGTGTGATAAAATTCACTAAATTTGGAAAATGTCAGGTTACCAATAGTTGCAATACTTTGCTCTCTAATAATATGAATTATAATTAAGTATAATTAATTAACTCAGAGTTCGATCTAAACATATTTACGAAAATATGTTTCAGATAAAATTTGTGCTTCAAATGCTTCAAAAGTTGCATGATAGATCCATGGGATCCAACTGACTGATTTTTCATTTTTAAGTTAAACTTTTTAAGTCTAGAATACGCCATGAAAAATTCAGCTCGTTATATCTTTTCGTTGTTAAGTTATCATGAGAAAGAAAATTTTGCTTTTCGTTTTTAAGTTATAAAGATAACAGACAGACGTAAATTAAAAAAATTATAAAAACATTTTGAATATTATCATCATAGGCACATAAATCAATAAAAATTATCATCAAATCGTTTTCTTTAAACATAAATTCAATTAATATACAAGAAATAATTGAGTAAAATGAACAATAAGCTATCATTTGTAGAATTACTGAATATATTTACATTAAAATATTATGACTCATCAATAAATGTAATTGCTTTTAGATATTAAAAAAACTAACATGATTAATTATAGAGGTTGATTACTGAGAAATCATATGTAAGTGTTTTTTTAAAGTAACTTTTCAATTTTTTTAACTACTAAAGTTATATAGTGACTACAGTGAGTATATACATTCAATTAATGCAACAACAGTACACAGCAATCCTAGCTGTTCTCCCATCCATGTTCTGACTGTGCCTGTTATTGTTTAACCTTGGTGATCGGTTGAGATCGGTAATTATGTTACGCTAGCGAGGGTCATGTAAGTGTTTTATTGAACTAATTTTATCAAATTCATTATGTCATTTTACAATATGCCTTTAAATCTCAGCAAGTATTATAATAGACAACCTGTATTATTGATCATATATGTATCTATTTACCATTATAACAATTTAATGTGTATTTTCCTTACACCCTTTGGGAAAATTGTATCCAATATTAGAAGGTAGCTTTCACATGTGGTAATACATAATATACTATATGATCACAATAATAATACCATGAAATTATACGTATGTGCTATACAGTTAGAGTACAATAACTGACAGCAATACAACAAAAGTATGCATTCAATAAGCACAAGTTTTCCAATAACGTTTATTAGTTTTTCAACGAAAAGTTCTTGTCATTAGGCCGATTTTGTTAATCCTGAATTTTGAAATATCAATACGTTTCAAGGCTACTAGAGTCTAAATCCAATGTTTTTAGATAAATGCCTCTGTGTGTTTATGTGCAAATTTGCACATGTGCGTCTGTGTGTTTATTATTTTCCAAAAAAAAACTGATATCGACGTAGAATCACTTTTTTCGAAGTGTAATGACGTAGCTTTAAATTAAGTAGATTTTCAGGAAAATCGGTACAGCTGTAACTGAGGATATAAAATTATAGAAAAAGAAAGACATATCTATTAATCGAACGGGGAAGCCAAAATATAGTACGATTCATGAATAAAAAGGAAAATACTCCACATAATAGTATTTTACAATATTTTACAAATTAATCACGCCTTATTATCGACATTATACTTATTGTTAATACTCTTTTCTGTACTCTCCTAACTAATTGAATATAAAATTGACGGAATATAATGCTTGTTTATAATGGATTAATAAGGAAAATTTTTTACGACAAACTCTAATTCCGCACAAAAATGATATATTTTACTATACTAACTTGGGCAATATTTTGTTAGAAATAGCTAAAATTTTGTATATCGTATAAAATTTACGATTATAAACTTAAAATTCTGAATGTTATAAAATTAAATAAATTTATAATGGAATCAACTGGCATAATAAGTACCTACGGAAAAATGTTCCAAATTGTATTTGCAATTTTTTAATGACAAATGATCAAAAATATTTACGATTGAAAACTTTGCATGAACATTGCTTGTATATAATGTATATGTATGATATTGTTAAATAGAATAACATTTGTATCAACAGAGATGTGATATGTAAAGAGATACTTTTAAATTGAAGTTTTGCAACATTCTAGGATTCATTGATTATACGACCCGAAATGTTATCAACGAATCAATTCATATTATATATTCATAAACTTATAATATATTCGTATATTCATATTCATATATATTCATAAATGTAATTAGTTCGTCAAATCTATTTTCTCGCTTTATGTGATGGTTTTAAAATATTGTCATTATTTCGCTGAAGATTATATATCCACTACGATTCGCAAAGTGTTACTGCACGAAATATCTTAAAGTTCTATAACATATACCTGTCACGTCACGTCAAAGCTCAGCCACAGTTTAGTCTACCAGTTTATCTACATATGTTCTTTGCTAGTCAGTACAGTCACAGTTCAGTATTCGTATTATCCTTATTCTGTCAGTCAAAATATCGTTGACGACGCTTTAAAAATTATAGAACTTTAACTGAAGCCGCACTGAGTTACTTAGACTGAACTGGGACGGACAAGTGTAGATACCCTCTATTCGGTTTCACAGAAATTGATTATGATATATGAGGTAAGTGATATTGTATTGAATATTAAGTAAATTATACTGTGACATGTTTCGATCTGTATGATCACTCCCCAACAGATGAATAATGTTTGTTCATACATATCGAAACATATAACAATATCTAGGTCTACATTACGCTTATCAATTTTTGAAAGTATTTCAACTCCGCGGTATGGTTCATATATGCAAAAATTGGGAAAAATTTTGAACTACAAAATCACTTTAATACGATTTTTGATTCTTCTGATTTAATTTTATAAATTATTTTACATGAATCTTTTTTGATTAAAAATGGCAATCAATACGATACGATATAAATAAAAATAAGAAAGAATTATTCTTCAAAATAAAAATTGTTCTTTAAAACGTTAAAGAAAGAATTGTTCTTCAAAATAATTTTATCTTACACTTGTATTATTTATTGCTAAAATTCGAGTTCATAATACTTGTCTCAGTGGTAATTCTAGTATGTAATTAAATTATACTACTGACATCCTTATAATAAACGAAACGAGAATTTCATCTTAAATAGAGAAGGCAGATATAATGGTTATATGTATAAGCACAATATAAAAAAAAAGCTTATATTGAGGAGGTGGAACAGTTGAATATTATTTATAATACGTTGTATAACACAATCTTATTCTACATCTAACTATATATATATATATATATATATATATATATATATATATATATATATATATATATATATATATATATATATATATATATATCTATATATATATATATATATATAGATATATGTCATGCTTTATGCACACACTGTCTCAAAATAATTGAATCATCACGGATGAAGGAATACGATGAATGACCCCAAAAAAATCTGGTGTTTAATCTATAGAGATACTGCTTTGATTAGGAGCATTTAAAACTGGATTGACACTCTATAATACGGACAATCTCAAATGTAATCAATCTCAAAATGTTATGAAATTTGATATGCATAATCTTGATATGAAACTTGAGGGCGTAACGAAAACTTGAAAACCCATTTCTAAGTAGTTTTGTTTTGAGTTCTTTTTGCGTGAGAATTAAAATAAACAATATTTATTACAAATAAATTCTATATGATAGAGTTTTCCTTTCTTTTTTATCACTTCCCCTTAAGCTATGCCACTTCAGTTGTAGCTTCAAACAGAGAACTATAAGAAAGGACATTGAAAATGTCGTTCTGTGAAGTTTGTGTTATTTGTTACTTGACTAAAGTATAAAATTATAATTACGATTATTGAGTGTTAAGTGTTTCGTACCACATTACTTGTTACTGTGCTCAACTTCATGTAATGTTAATGAATACCATTGTACCTAAAAGTCGAATATATGTGACTAAATTTTCTTTCCGTTGAGCCTACAAACATAAGAGCTAATAGTAGTAGTAATAAGACGTTATGGAGCTACAATAAAGAATATATATTCCATATAGTACAACAATGAATCAGTTTTATAGTTGAATTGAACGAACAACGAACAGTGTGGTTACTAAAAAAATTATTTGCGACTAAAAGAAGTGATCACCATAAAAATTCAAGTTCACTAAGTATACTAATTTTGTTAAGTAGAGTTTTGAACTTTTTTTCTTCTTAATGGTTCAAAAGTTTGGTCATGGATCTATTGGACCCAATGGACTGATTTTGCTCATTCAATAACTTTAACTCACTCTTAAGATACAGAATACGCCACCAAAATTGCAGTTCACTACCTCCCTTTGTTTCTGAGCTCACTTAATGATAGACGGGCGGACGAAAATGTACAAGCTAGATATTATATTCTATGAACACTTATACCAAAATTTTGTTTTTGCGGTGAATGTTTGCTTGAAGACTAAATATACTCTTACAAATTACATACCTATATGTCGAATATAAAAATATTGAAGGTATTAACAAAATTTTTATATATTCATTTGGCCCTTCTGACTTAGATTATAAAACGAAAAGGTATTTTGTAGGTCCTACAGATTCATGAACCATATTTTGATAGATAGAGAATATGCAAATACCAAAGTTGCAAGCACATATTAACATATTAATGTAATGAATTTTTTCAAGCCGTATTGAAGAATGACAACTTTACTGTAATGAGAGATCTGGTCGGTAGAGCTAGTCTACTATAACTCTATATGTATACATTATTGATTTAAACCAGTAGAAAACCTAGAGAATGTTTTAAGTGATCAACCAAGAGATAAAGTTAGAGCTATATCAGGCTGTTTGTATTCAAACGTACGGCAACAACACTTTCCCACTTACGAAAAATGTTTTTGTTTACTTACAACTGTTGCCGCTAGTTACACGTTATATATATTCAACTAAAACACAATACTTTTGTATTACATATTGAGCTAGTGTACATTTTTTAGAATTATTTGCCAGTCAAAAAATTTTGTAAAAGTGTCTCTTGATTACTAATATATTAAAAGTAATCCACTAACAATTACTGCGCAAGTAGGCATTGTAGCTATTTGTCTCGAAGTTTACTTATTAAAACAAAGGAGTATTTTATCAAGTTGTAAGTTGGCAGCCTAAATAAACGCTGCTCGGTTCATTGAAACTAAGAGTCGTGCGATTAATCTTTTCCTAGAAAAAAACCTTTCAGGCACAATTTATTTACTTTTTTGACAACTAGTATCTATTAGCAGTTTTTAAAAGAACTACAAATAGATCAAATGACTAATATGCGGATTTGAGCGAAGATATACCCACAGGTAACCTATTTCTCTTTTTTAAGCAATTCCTAACACAATTCCATTGATAGAATACGGTGGTCTATTTTTGTACACTAAAGTATGTCCACATCCTGCTGTATCAAATCACATAATGTATACTTGCAGTAATGTGACATACTTGTGAAGTTTTATTGCAAATATTTAGAAAAATAAAAAACGGAATAATACAATAAAAGTTTAACTTCAATAGTTGAAGATATTAAATATAACTCAATACAAAACAATGATATAACAACCAACAATAATAAGCATAATAATAATATTTTTAAGTGCATGAAACTAGCATGAATAAAACTATTATTTCATAGTTGTTTGACTGGCGACTTTAAATTGAAATGAAAAAAAAAAAAAACTTGTATTGTTCTTTTCAACGAATAGAACAAATGATTGTGTAATATTATTTATAAAATTATAGAAAACTACTAATAATCAGTACGTTGTGTATTACAAAAAGATCAACTGCTTCATCAACAACAACATTTGTTTATATCAATTAGATTGAATTGATTTATTGAAATTTTAATAATGACTACATCAGTGTCATTTACAGCTTGTTTGTATGAAATATTTTTAGTTATAAATTTTACTTCCATCATTGTCATGAACCGAGACTTATTATGAATGTTGTTGGCTGCTTGGGACTGTCATAAATTAGTCAAATATCAATAGATGTAGCTGTTTTTACCAAATATACCAGGGTAGATAATTTTTGAAAACAAAAAAAATTATAGTAAGATGAAACCAATTAGAAATGCAAGATAATATGATAAAAATGAAAGGAAAAATAAATTACGGGCGATCTGAGTTCGGTAAGTAGGAGGGGTGAGTTTTTAAGTCTAAAATTCGGTTTATCTGAATTCTCGATAAAACTACAAGTCTTATGGAAAAAAGTTAAATGGCAAAGTTGTAGGTAAAAAAAAAAAAGATCTATAACATTTGTATTTACACTTTTTTTTAAATAACCTAAAAATTTATGTGAAAAATTGAAATAACCAAGTTTTTGGTTTTTTATTTTTTTCTCTGAAATTAGGTGAAAACTTACCTTTTTATGTTCCAAATACACTAGATTTTTTAAATAAATAATATAATATAATTTCGATAAATATCGAAAAAGCACCCGAAATCGAAAAATGAGTTTATATGAAAAAAGTGTCGATACAAAAGTTGCAGATCTTTTTATTACCTTCAACTTTGTCATTTAACTTCTTTCCATACGACTTTTAGTTAGGCCGGAAATCGAGGTAAATCGTGTTTTATCCTTAAAAACTTACCCCCTCCTATTTCCCGAACTCAGATATTATCTTTCGTTTCCAATGGGTTTCATCCAGCTGTAATTTTCTTCCACTTTTTATCATTCTTTAAGGCTTCTACTCTGGTCTTTATTTGGTTCCTACCATTAATAATGTTAATCTTTACATGATTTACACAAAATTTAACATACTTTTTAAATCTGAAATGCAAGGTATTTTCAAATGGATTGTTTACGTCCGGCACAAACAAGAATATTTTATTTTTTTATGAATACGTACGTAAAATACAATCGTTATCTGACCTAAATTTTTTTTCCGTTCAAATGTTTAATTAAAATTTTTAAAAATAGGTTAAAGATTACAAATGACAACCACCATACAAGTTATTATTATCATGTTATTTTTGTTCTATTTGCCAACACAGCCATGTTATTATATAACCAAAATAACACATAATTATTCCGTGTTTTGTAATTTGTTCCATATACATTTTTTTGTGAAATGTACTCTAATTAATTATGTTTTAATTTGATGGAAAAATTTGTTTTTTATTTCACTATGAATTCTTTTTCGTATCATGTACCTATAGTAAATCTAAAATAGTATCAATGAAAAATTCAGAAAAATGAGCTTTGTTTTATCCCTAGTTGCACGTATTTTTGAAAAAATATTATTTTAATTTCCATACAATCAACACTTGTAAGAATAATAATAATAGGGAAATACAATTTCCAATATTTTTTGCGGTTGTTAATATTTTTACAAAAAGGATTAAGCTGAGTAAACTCAGGTTTCAAGCTCCATTTCAATTTGGAGCTTGAAACCCAGGTTAACTCAGCAATCTGAGCTGACAACTAAAATAGTATCATATTCGATTTTTTCATATATCAAATACAGTGATATGGAGTGAATAATATTTAAGGGGTCAAAGTCTGCTAATGATAAAAACATTAAAAATCTAAAGTAAAAAAATTATGAGTTGAGAATCATGTTTTAAAATTAATATTGTTTACGATTACCTAACACGAAAGAGAAAATTGTATGAAAAAATACACAGCTCAAATTTACTGCTAAGTTTTCTTACAGATTTGTGAACAATGAAATAAAATAAAATCTCTACCCACATAATAACATTAACACATAAAAACTAAACTGTTATTTTCGATATAATTCGAACTGAACAAAAAAAACAGAGAAAACAGTTTACGACAAAATACAATGTACAAATTGTTTACACGCATTTAACTTCCTCAATCATTCATTCTTTATATTTTTTTATATGCTGTACGTAAACGCATAAATATCCTTTTGCTTTCTTCATAGTAATAAAATTGTCTATTTATTTTATTAGTTTCTCAGTTTCATTTGATTCGGTATCGGGAAAAATTAATAATTGTTGTTCGATCTATCAATTCTACTTAATTTGATTCAGAAGTACAATGTTATATAAAAAAAAAAAAAAAAAGATTTTGTAGTTCGGAAACACTTGGAAATCTGCTTCTATATTCAACAATATACTTGTCGCCTTAAGTGTAATAAATTCAGATAAGAAATTTCAACCCGGGAAACTTAATGAATTATTAAAGAGACTCATTAATGGAAATTTCACATTTAAAAGATCTTTTCATTAAAGTAATTATTTTTACTTATTTCGGATAACACAAAGTTTCTTTTTTGTTGTAATTATAATTAATATTTATTTGAAATAATTACCTAGTTAGAAAACATTTATTATTAACTCAATTATTGATTAAAACTAGAAACTATAAGCTCCCTTACTACAAAAAAAATTATATACTATAAATTGGTTTTTTTATTAAAGTTTTTTTATTTTATTTTAATATGACAAAAGTAAAACAATAATTACCTCCCACAATTAATGAGTCCCCTTTTCTCCATAAACATGTATACAAAAACAGGCTGTATTTTCAATCAAAGTAAATTTATTTACTTTCAAATATCTGTGTTCATTTGTAATATCATTTACGGAATAAAATATCCGTTAACCACACACAGGCAAGGCAATACATACAATTATTCTAATGTTACATATTAAGTGATTAAATTGCTGTGGTGCGTTAAATTAATTACATTTATAGTATTGATTTTTAAATATATAAAATGTATATTTAAATTTAGAGTTGATAAAAAAAAAGTTTTTAATACTAATTGAAAATATAAAATTCATTTAGTTTCTCGAGTATTGAAAAACTTAACTAAGTTTAAGTTTCTCTTACCCAGAAATATTTTCATTTTCATTAAACTAGAGAATACTGCTTTGGAAAAATCCAAATATATATAAATCAGTATTTTGTTATGGTAAAATTATTAATTTTTGTATAATATAATATACTCTACACTTCCTTTCTTCCTATCTATCTTTTGCCATAGCTGAACATAACTGTCATCGAAAGCTGCCACGAAAAGCTCGAACATAATTATAAGTATCCAACTTACAAAACGCAATGCTTTGAATGTAAACAAATAACAATCAAACTGTATAGAAAATTTAATTTTAAAACGGCCGTGTATGTTGATACGATAAGTCATTATATTTATTTTGTTAATTATAATATATTTCAAAGAAAAAAGTATTTTCTAACCATTTAATGACCTAAATTGTATATCATAATAAATACACACATAGAATTTTCTATGATTGTACATTAACACAGATGTTGTACAACGGCGTTCGTGGAATAAAAAATAGACAAAATGCAAGCAGAGTATCAACAAATTTAATGAACAAAAATATTATTTTTATGATAATGTGTTTTATGCAATAAAGTTCTTCATTTTTAGTATTTTTTTCTATTATTATTTGTGTGTTTAAGGTTTTTATGTATTGAAAATTTCACGTAACTTAACTTTTAAGTTCAAGTGCAATAATTAAAAATTTGCTAAATACATGCCTACTTTTAAATGAAAATTGACCAACAAGAAGCCTCAAATTCTGGAACATTTTGTAGCTCTTTAAGAACATCCGAAAGAATTTAACGTCAATAAGCTTAAGTTACTTAACAAAAATCGAACAATTCAACAATAATTTTATAGTATTGCTATAACATCTACGATGAGGTGCTATTTCTAAGATTTCCTTATACTTCCCAAAAACTCCTAAAGTCCTCACTATCCTAAAATAACGAATTAAGTTTTAAATAATTCTAATTGAAAGCTTATATTATGTTTCTTTTCAGATTTCTAAATTTAATTTAGAGTGAAATTTGAAGACATTATTTTGGAAAGATTTTATTCGGAAGTCGAGTATATCAGAAAAACTAATCTATTTAATACAAATTTTATGTAACTTTTATGATTAAAAATTTCTTTTAAAATAAATTGAATTTAACATATTTAGTTTGATGTATTTCATATGAATCTGAAAAATTCTATGTTTGTTTACAAACATAAATTATTTTAATTTGATTATGTTAGTTTAGTTTATATAGGATTATCTAAAACAACAAACTATTTCACTTCGAAAGTTTATATTCTAAATAATCATATAAAATGTATATGCAATTATTAGCATCGATGTGAAAATTAATTAATCCAGACATTTATAATATATGTGATTAAACGATTTTATGTTGTAAAATTGTTATATAAAGTGAAGTATTTGATTGTGACAATAAAATATTATTTATCTTTCAAGATATTTTCAAGATAACTTGATTCAAGTTCAGTATTTAGTTCCCATTTTACTTTTTATAAGTTTATGAATTACGTTTGCGAGTATGAACGAATACAGAATGATATATCGATAGTTTAATCGTTTTAGTTAGTCCATTGCTTGTGAACAAAAGTTTCACGTGAACATTTTTATTCAACAATTTGATTGGTTATTTGAAGGTTATTTTAATTTATAAATTATTATTCACTGTTATTTATAGTATAAAATCAATACAATACAGTACATATTATATATGTCAAAAAAAAAAACTATTTTGACGTGAAAAAGGAATCTGTAATCAAAAATATTATATAATATTCTAATCTAATCTTTACAAAACCCGCATTTTCAACAAAAGTATACAGATATATTTCGAAGAAAAAGTTAACTCTTTTAATCTAGAAACTATTCTCCTAAACAAACTGATTATACATTTAAGAATTATGCCTTTGAAATGATTCAGCATTTATTTGAATCAATGTTTTCTATTCAGCTAATTTTTTGCATATATCAAGTTAATAAAATCATTGTATGGGATGTACATTGCATAGTTTTTAAAAAGCTTTATTTATTATATTTTTCTAACTAATTTACATGTAATATAATTTATTCGACTCTACGTAAAGATCTTTAAATAAATTTAATTTAAATATCGATCAAAAACCTCTATAATTCTTTGTAGTTTGTATATTTCTTTAATATACAAATTTAAATAAAAATATTCCGAATATTTTTTACATTTAAAAAAATGTTTATAAAGTTTTCTTTCATACGTTCAGACGAAATTCAGTTATTACAATTTACTTTGTAGTTAGACATATATTGCTGATCAAAGGAAAACTCATGCGTATGTGTACAAACTTTTTGAGATGATTATATTCATATATTTGAAGATTTTTCTTTTTCTTTGAATTGTGCTTAAAAGTATAAATTTATTGTTCAAACACAATAAATTAATTAACTATATCAAATTTATGATGAACTTGTAAATTTTACAAAGAGCTTTTACTTTTTTCAAATTAAATACAGCATAAAAAAAAGAGATTATAATATAAAATCTAAACACAAAAATTTCTTCTTTGGCTATGAACTTTGACTTTATCAAAAAGTAATATTTATAAAAGTAATACTTTTTTCAACAAAAAATAAAATTATGGTGATTTCCAGTTTTATTTAGATTTTTGATATCTCATCTCACCTTTTCGCCACAATGAGTTTAAATTTGAGCTTTAATTACTTATAATATTAATATTCATAATAAAATAATATTTTCAAAACCATTTTATAAATAGTAAAAAATACTAGTATACATTTTTTAAATAAAAGTTTGGTCAGTCCTTTGCATATTAAGACTTTTAATCACTTGGTTTCATTTTTCAACGAGCTTCATCTAGAATTTATATAGTCAAGATCATAATTCAAAAACATAAAATAAAAACAAAGGTATAGATAGGCACGTATACACCTATGTTTATGAAAGCTTAATTTTTTAACGTGATAATAATCACTTTATCTCTTTATGTATTCATTATAATATTTAAATATATTATAAACATTTTTACTACACCCTACAGCAACTATATACGACGGCTCTTTATAATATATAAATAAATTATATTTCATTTTAAATTTACACAAACAATAAATAGTAAATACTTGTTTAAATTATATATGTAGGTCTTTTCTGAAATAAAGAATTTTCACTGTTTCCATTTGATTATACATTTTTCGAATACCTTTTAAACCCCGCCTGAAAGCCGACCAGTTGTATGTACATTGGTGCGTTTACCTGAATGAAATTTTATCACACACATTTTTGCGGAAAACGAATTCAATCAATCGGAAGATAGATGTCCATGTAGAATTACGACCATTACAGAATTGGAAAAACCTATGAATTCATGACCCAACCTTATAACAAATATGGATATGGATACGTTCAAATACAAATATAGCTTTTAAAAACAAAAAACTTTTGTTTGAAACATTTTTTATAAACTATTTAGATTTCCCACATGAATATAACAAATACGTTTATCTAATATAAAATAAAATTGATCCAAAAATACTTATATCTCAACTCGGCTTTTACGGTTTGTCTAAATTTTCAGTTGGCTAATGGAAAAACTTATACTAAAATTTAATTTAAAATATACTGGCAGTGTACAGGTTTAGTTAAATTTGTCTAACTGTCTTTATGCCTACCTGATAAACATAATATGAATAATAAATTAAGCTAAGTGCTTTTTGTCTGGCATATATTTTGGTTTTAGTGTATATATACTTTTATATATAAATTTATTATAGTATTAAAATTTTACATGAATTATAAAAGACTCTAATAATTCCCATGTATTCAGTGTGCTTTTGATAATAATTAGGTATTTGTCAAATTTTTATGTAATTTATTTCAGAAAAATACAATATTAAATTTTTATGAAAGTATATAAATTGAAAATTTGATTATTTTAATAAGTTAGTTAAATTTTTCTCGCTTATTTGAATTTTCTTAGAGAAATGTTTCAAATAAAAGTTGAAGAGCGGACAATGATCTTCATACTAAGTTTGAAGAGTATCGTTGAAGCCATTTTTCAAAAAAAAAAAAATAATAAACATTAAACTATTAAAGTGGGCAACCTGAGGAACAACTAGAAATTATAAGAAGGAAGAAAACCTTGTTTTTTTATACATTTTGGAAAAAGCGTTCAATACGATATCACTGTCACCTTTTTACCTCGTTTCTGCCAAATGGCCTGATGGATTTCGACAAGTTATCGTTATATTCCTCCTAAAAGCCCAAGTTCCTTTAAATATGTAAACAAATGTCTTAATAGCGGGTATTAGAATATTCTAACATCGACGCCAGACGAGAAAATTTGTCAAAAATCCCATCCTATCGAAATAAATTTATAACGTATTAAGAGCTATTTATCTTTCTATCAGTTTATTTGTGGTTTATGTGAAATAAAGTTTTCGAATTCCTGTCATAGACAATCTTGTACAAATATACGAGTAGTATGTTGAAACTCGTTTGAAACCTATATATTTACACAAAACAATACGGGTTAACTACTGACATAGTTGTTCTGTAAATTGAGATCTATATAGGCATATTGTAGTAAATTGATAGTACTTGAAAAGTTAGTGATTTGTTATAAATCAACTATATAAATGTAACCAATACAAATGATTTTGTTCAAGGCTAACAATCCCTCCCAAAATTTTAAAAAAAAAATTCCATATTAATAATTAAAATAATTGAAAGATTTTCCCAAAAGAAAAGCATTAGAATACTAACTAAACGTTTTGTTTCTTTAAATGTTTCATTCAATAAATTTGTGAACAGGTTTCATATAATTAATTTTTTTTCATAATATATGGCTATCAAATAATGTATTTTAATTTTAAAAGGTTTCGTCCCTGATTTAAAAATACACTGTAATGTCCAAACGTACACAAGTGGAATTTTAGCAGAGAATTTAATAACTCAATTATCATTCATTTTCCTCAACCAAACCCTAATTAAAATTATATCCTTTTGACAGTCATTATTTCGGAATAATTTTTTATACATATGTTTGTATAATACTTCATGTCCATTATAACATTAAATATGTACATTTATATTAAGACAACATTTATTTACGAGTATATTATAAAGTTCATAAACAAAAACTATTTGTAAGATAATAATAAGCAGTAAAACAGACTGCAACATAATACCAAAAATATTTAATTGAATTATTTATAAAACTTCCAACTTAAGTTTCTGTACTTTATAAACAGTTATTTTAATATTTATTTAACTGCATCCGGTATGTTAAATTTTTGTGAGGAAAGAATCCTATGCCAAGAGTAGGTATACTTGTAGCCGTGTTAGAAACTATGCCGATGTACTTATGTTTCAGATATATGCCGGACGGTCATGTGAAAATTGAATAATTAGGTGATTCTATATACCCCTGTTTTCTTGCGTTACAAATTTTAGACTAAAATTAATACACTATAATATATTATGTATATCGAGTATAATACACGTATAAAATTAAGAATAAAAAATTCACACCAAATTAAAAAAAATCAAATAATTTGATAACTGGTCTCAAAATAATGTTTTCAATTCTATATAAATTGTTTTCACGTGCACATTACAATCGTACAATACTATGATGGTTCAAGTTTTCCTAAATGTACGTGATATGGTTTCCTAAATGTGTAATATCCGATAGATTCTTGTATTGTTGTAGTTTCTTGTTCTATATAGGAAATTGTTGAACAATTGACATTATAATTGAAATTATTTTGAAGGTGAATGAGCACATATCGTTTACATTGGCTGTCTTTACGTAGTGAATCATATTTACAGAGTAAATCACACAAAACGGTACATCTATTGCAACCACACTATTTTCTCGAACTAATTACTTGAAAACAAATGCAAAAAACATGAACTTAGACGATATACATGACTTATAGTAGAGTATCATTGTTTTTAATCATAAGCATTAACAAAATTAATTAAATGTGCATTCCATACACCTATAATAACAATTATGTGTTTATTAGCTAAAATTGAGCTGCATATGTGGCTAATCTAAACAGCCTTCGAAAATCTACGCAAACATTCCGAATCATTATTGGTTTAAAATTTGGGCAATGATCCATTTCACTCAGAGGACCGATTTTGTTCATTCATGAACTTAAAATCAAATTTTAGGTATAGAATACGTAATCAAAATTCTATCTATTTTCGTTTAAGAGTTATGGGCGGGCAGGCTGCCGGTCAACGAATGGACGGACGAAATTGAACTAATTAGATTATTGAATGAACAACTACATCAAAGTTGTTATAAAGGCTACCGTTACAAACATTTTTTTAATTTAATATACCCTCATAAATTTGAATATCTCGAGAATAATAAATATCGAAATCCCAATTCGTATAAAATTGTAAAGTAACGGTTATATTATTTTTCTTTAAATTAATAGTAATTTTTCACTAAATTTAATCAGAAAATCACCAAATTACTGATAATATTTTTTACAACGTTTTTACTACATTTTTCCTTACCACTTTGGTCATATATATATATATATATATATATATATATATATATATATATATATATATATATATATATATATATATATATATATATATATATATATATATATATATATATATATATATATATATTTAATACTTCATTGACTCTTTTTATACTTCCACATTCATTTTATACCGACACATAAGAGGATAAACATGAAGTTTCTTCGAAAGTTTGTAACGACAGAAACATTGAAGGCACTAAAAAAACCTTGATGTAGGTGTTCATACATTTACAGTTCAATTTCTCTTGTCTGTTCGTCTGTCTTCCGTCATCACGAAAAACTCAAAAACTAAAAAAGACAGCGAGCTTCGGTATATGCCGGCTATTTAAACAATTAATACCGTTACTTGTTATCTTCACTTGATTCTATTAGCTTCAGTATATTATGCCACTTTAAATACTTCCATTCGTTGAGTTTAGAGGTACCTCAGTCCTTGCATTCATTGTAGGTCCAATATTTTAACAGATATTCATGAACATCGAACATCGCACATTCAACATCGTATGTTCATTTATAAATATGATTATTACCTTTCTGCTGTTAACAATTCGTAATTTACCTAAGCTGTTCGTGTTTTAATAGCTTTGTTAATTTAATAATTGAAATGCTATTGATATTCAAAAATTATTCTATTCATCTTTTATCAAACAGATTTTATTACAAAATAATAATCATATTTAATTAGACAGATTATACAATCGTAATTTAATCCACAATAAGATGGGAAAACTCTTTGAAAATTCAACAATCCATTTATACTTTCAATGATGAAAAAAAAAATCTTTAAAATTATACTTACAAATTATTATTTTCAAATTTGGAATAATTAAATTTTCAGTGAATGGAGCTTCATACTTTTTAAATTTAAGAAAAGAAAATAGCAACTAACAGAGTTAATTATATTTTGCCAGTTCTTCTTTCATATATTTCATCTATATGCAAAATGGCTTAAAAATAATGCAGTCTCAGTTTCAAAAATTTCAAAACATCGATTTTTCTTTTATTATCTCATTCAATAGTACAACATGTAAATATTCTCAAAAGTTTAAAATCAATTTGTCAAAAATTCTAGAAGATACAGTCTTCAAAAGACTTGGGACCAAGCACACCTATTTTTAACGTTTCAATTTAATATTACTCGTATCATTATAAATAAAAGTATACATCTAAAATCAAATTGAATTTGGTCGATACTAAAAATGCTAAATAAATACAAACGTTTGAATTAAACGATTGATTTTAAAATTAAGCTAACATTTTATTTAGTATTAAATACTATATATATTAAAAATTTAACAACAATTTTTAATTGAATAAGCATTTTTGAAAAGTTCGATTGATTTAATTAAGATACAATTATTGGAAAATAATTAAACAAATACTCTCAATTACTATAAGAATTATCTAATAAAAACAAAAGGTTGCATGCAATAAAATTAAAAGTGTAGAGCATTTTCCGGAGGAAATGTATTATTTTATTTAATACACAAAAGACTATATCGTATAAATTGTTTTACACTCTAATGAATTTGTTTTATGTAAAAGAAAATAAATTTAAAAAAATTAATAAATAATATATTTTTAATAAAAAATAAAATAATAAACTATAACAAATACAAAAAATAAAATAATAATAAATAAAAACAAAATAGCTTTGTTAAAATATTTTTTTTTTATAAAAAACTCGATATACCAAAACTAAAGTTTATAAAATTAATGGATTTTCACTGTCATGATTTTCATATTCAGCTCACGTCGACTCTTGTTATTCTCTTTTAGTCAGCTTTACTTATAAATATTAATGAAAGAAAAAGAAAATTGATATAAATGAAAATATATAAAAATTGTTTAATAATTTTTATTATTTGTATTGATTTTAATAAAAAATTTTAATAGAAAATATATCATTAATTAAAAAAGGGAAACAATTAATTAAAAAAACCAAATAAAATTAATCCGAAAAATATATATCATTTTAAATAAACAACATATAAAACCAATCACATTTACATCAATTAAATATTTAATTAAAGATTTTTTACCTTTTTATCGTAATTTTCAATAATCCAAGGATGAAAATCCACACAACACACGGGTCGTCGTAGCGGCGACAGCAGCGCTGGCCGTTATTTACAACCAATTCGTTATTTTACGATTATATACGAATTGTTACGATATTTTACGAATAAATGTATACAACTATAAAGGGTTTTTTTCGCGCCGAAAATTACATAATTTTTTTTCCTACGTATACAAACAAAATAATGTGAATTTAGTTTAATAAAAATTGTGATCATATTGCATAGAAATCGCGTTTTAAAACTACATTGGAAATGCTGAAAAACGATAATTTTGTGTTTAATCAATATATTTTCAAAACACCGCTGTTATTCAATGAATATAACTTGTAGGTTGAAGTCAAATAGAATACGCGAAGCTGTTGAAAAAGAAGGTAGTTGGAATTGAGTATACTAAGCCCAGGGTGTGGATTTTTTTAATATTTTAAATACATCAAGAATCTACTTAAATGAAATTTAGCTAAGCAAAGATATCCTTGAGATGCAAAATTGAATGTTTTTCGCACGGGTCGGTAAATCGTTTATAAAACGACACCATTCCAAACAACTCCACCGATTTATTTTTTAACTATTCTTATTTTTTGAGGTATTTTCTATAACAAAATTTCTTAAAAAACCTACAATCAAAGAGAGTTTCTCTATTGAATGTTTTATTTCGTTTATTACTTCCGAGTTATAATACTGGCATGATAATACATATACATTAGTAATAATAGAGAGACTTTGGTAACAAATAGAAAAAAATTTCTCACCACTTTTTGCATACTCCATTCCGAAGGACAATTGTTTAGGTAGCGTTTCTATTGCTGAAGAAATGAATCAATACAGAATACCCCCTTCTGGTTTTTATGATAATGTACTTTTACTGAATGAAAATGTATAGATATAAGAAACGCAACAGTTTAATAAAAATATATATATATATATATATATATATATATATATATATATATATATATATATATATATATATATATATATATATATATATATATATTATATAAGTAATATTAACATGTTGCGTTATTTTAAAAGCGAACGAATTTTTGTGGTTTGATTGTAGAATTTCGGATTATTATTTAACGAGGTGAAGAGAAAATAACAAAATAGCTTGTAATGCAGTTAAATGGAATGGAAAAAAATTAATTATTTTCCGGAAAACTAAAAACGTTTTTTATTAAAAATGTAAAATTAATAATGCTATTTTTTATTAATGTTGCAATTTTTAGATTTTCGAAATGTAATTGTTTATTTTACGATTTTACTTATCGGTTCTATGGTGTAATGGTTAGCACTCTGGACTTTGAATCCAGCGATCCGAGTTCAAATCTCGGTAGAACCTATTTTTTTTTTAAATAATTTCTTACTTAATGGCTTCATATTTCATTGTTTTACTAACAGAAATTCAAATGTATCCACCTACCTTAGAAAATTCATCCAAGTCAATTTGAATCCGATTTTGTGACTTCAAATTTATATGTTTCTCAAAAATTTTTCACGTTTCCGATGGTTTATTAAAACAGGTGAAATTAATTAGGCAGATGTTTTCTAATCTAAGTAACAGGGTTCACCTGAATATGACTCTTTTAATCTACGAATACAGATGAGGATATACCTTTGAACAAAATATTATCTATAGGTACTGATGGACTTCATTCAGAATCTTTTTGAGGAAAATCTTCTCAATAGTTTATTGTTTAGATACTCGGCATATGATTGAGTATCACTGTTTGAACTATTTTTAATCATTAGCATTCATAAAATACCATTAATCACAACTTAAACTCAACTTTTAGGTAAAGAATACGCCATCAAAAGTTTAGCAATTTCTTATCTTTTATGCACTATTTTGATGATGGACGGACGGACCGATAGACGGAAATGGGATAATTAATTGATTCTTTGAAGCAAAATATTGTTTTACGGACATTTTAACATATAGCGGTGTTTAGAGGAGTATATAAATTTGCTGGGGAAAAAAAAATTTAAATCAGAGCCAACAGTTTGTTGGGCCAAAATCAATATTTAGCCCCAATTATTATTATAATTATTATTATGAACTTTTGAATTCTTCATTTCATAGCGGTCTCATGTTGTTTATTCGTTGTATTTGAATTACTTATTATTATTAGAATTTTCGAAAATCGCCAAAGAAGTTGCAAAACTACTAATGAAAGAAAATTCAACCCAACAAATTTTCCAAGCTAATGCGAAAAATTTTTTTACCAGAAATTGTTTTTTATGTCTTCGTTTAACCCCGAATAAATAACAAATAAGAAGGATATTTAAACAACAAAAAAAAAAACACAATTCTTTTAAAGAAATGAAATATTATGCAATTTATTCACAAGAGGCATTTTGTTTCGTAAATCTGCTCTAACTAATAGTGCAAGCAGACAACATGGTTAATTTTTTCTTTAACTTATGGATATTTCTTTTAAATTATTCATTAAAATTAAATCATAACATCATTTTTGTTTATTGTTTTATTTATTTATTTTATTTTTTTTCATTTTTAATATTTTTTTACGCTATAATATTTTTTCTGCGCATAGCTTATTCGTATTTGATTTTTTGTTTTTTTTTTCATTTTTTTTTTTAAATTGACAATAGACAGCAAATATATATATTTGGATTTATTTTTTTACTTGGTCGCACAGCGTTTGTCAATTATTTTTCACAAGCAACAAGCAAGATAGTTTACTATGACTTTATTTTTCTTTTGTATTTATTTTTCACTTTAATATTTATTAACTCTAAATACAAAAAGTAAATTTAACATTACGAATTTAATTTGTATAAAATATAAATCATAAACTTTTTATTACATTTTGTATTCGAGTTTATATTAATTTTTTTTTTTTTGATCGTCTAGATTAAT
The DNA here is from genome assembly GCA_020423425.1 of Chrysopa pallens. Classification (NCBI taxonomy): domain Eukaryota; kingdom Metazoa; phylum Arthropoda; class Insecta; order Neuroptera; family Chrysopidae; genus Chrysopa; species Chrysopa pallens. The sequence goes on from CM035594.1 coordinate 61,689,871, forward strand.
ATGTCGTACTCAATTTCATAAATATTACAGAAAATGTTATATTTTCATATTTTCAATCGATACATTTACGTCATTCTTTTGAATCAATCTTATGTGATACAAAGATTGTCTCATTTCTTTTAATACATAAAACTTTTCATAATTTTCTCACACATTATTTAGTGATTATATACCAGATTAAAATATTCATACACACATAAAAATTGTGCTCAAATTTAATTTTTGGTCAAATTATATCATTTAATATCTTTTTAAACATATTTTGAAAATGGTGCCTGGAACCCAAAAATATTGAAACAAATTGAACACAGAAATTTGATTTGAAAAGATCAAGATTATTCTTATAATTCCTTAATTTATACAAATTTGGAAAAATTTAATGATTCCGTGTTACTCTGCGTAACCACTTGATCAAAAGTTACACTTTTTCGGGACAAAAGGAAATATTTTTGAAGTGCAAGTGTTAGTTCTTGATTTATTAACATGTTGAGTTTCGAGTTTTCGGGGTTTTCAAAACTTGCAAATACCATTTTCAAGAAAATATATTTATAATGATAAAACGATAAATTTGGACTATAAATTAACATTCCATACAGTTGATTGTACACTCATCAATTAAATTGTTTCGTCAATTGGACTCTATATAAGAATTTTCTTTTTAAAGTTCCTCCAATAAGAGTTAAGACATCTCTACACGACTTTTTTTGAATCATTTTTAATTTCTCTTACTTTAAATTAACTATTTACGTATTTAATTTTTTTATGAAAGCACAATAAAAACCACGTACGATTATAAAGCATTTCTAAAGCATTAGAGATGTTTTTATTCACTGAAATATTATCCTCTAAATTTTCTATATTTACAAACTTACCATTTTTGTATTCTACGATAAATAAATATAAATATTTCTTATTATAAAAAAATTCTGCACTTTTTTTTTTTTTAAATCTTACAAATATATACAAGAAATATTTTTTTTATGATATATAAATTCAAATCTTCGTCCCATGTTAACCCAATTATGTTTTTTTAATCTATCGAAAAATTGTCTTGTCTCTCATTGAAAAAACTCGGTATTTATTTCGTATAATATTTACAAAACAAAGAAAACAATGTTTTTTACTTTTATAATTAACCATGCTCTAATTTTTTGTTTACTTTTTCCAAGATGTACTCAAAGTTTCTTATTTTTTTATTTTATTTTATTTTTTTTTGAAAATACATTCACAATGTTACAAAAAGAATATATGTGCTTTTATCTCACCCGCACACTTCAAAAGATGCAATTCTATAATATATTTACGAAAAAAAAATTAATTAAGTGTTTTTTTTTTTAACATTTAATTACAATATTTATTTAATAATGTGGGAAAATTCCATTTGTTCAAAGTACAGATATAAAATTATTATTTCTTTTAATTAATGTTTATTTTCTTTAAAACTTTTCCTCATCAGTCAATTTTATTTATCTCTTAGCTATAATTTGTGAAGAAAAATAGATTTTTTCTATAATGTATACAAATTTCTATTGTATATACAATTGTCATCGTCTGACCTAAGGGAAATCTATTTAAAATTCGTAGTACATCAAATACTGGCTCTAAAAAACATTTATTTTTCTAACTACTGTTTAAGGAGCGATTAAAATTTTTTTTAAATATCTAACCACTAAAATTTTTTGTATGCAAAATTGTCCACATAAAGCGGTTTTTTTAAATATTTGTATTCAAAAAACCTTTCAAATTTTAGCTAAGATTTGTTTTAACAATTTAACATAAAAATTCACATCAAACAGATAAGCTTTCATTTCTCGAGCACAGCCGTGTTTTTTTTATAGAGAATAAACATTTTTACTATGTTTTACGTAATATAAATATAAATTTTAAAAACTTGAGATGGTTTTTTGAAATTATTAAAATAAAAAAATTAATTAAAATTGCTGGAAAATTTGAAGACGAACATGCTGAAGCTACTATTAACCAATTAGAAATTTGTATTTGCTCATTATTAGATTGTAAGCAAATTCGCTTCAGATTAGAAACTGCAGATGTTTGCCATGCCAGCAGACTGAATGTTTAAGTGGTAATCGCAATCTGAAATAATTTTTGAATCAAGGCTTCGCGCCAAATCGAATACACAAGTTTGGTTGCTATAACCTATCAGTAATCATTGCTGTTTAACACAGCAAATACAATCATCTATTTTCTTATCATGACCTTACGTGTATTTTCACGCGGCAATGTAATACAACTGTACAAGATGCAAAAATAAGTTCCAAACATTCGTTTATTTCAGGTTCTCAATATTCTGGTTGGTTTGGTTTCAAAAGTTTAAATAATTTTCTTCAAATGTTCATATTTATATTACGTGCAATAACATAGCACATTAACAAAATAGAAATTATATTTTATAATATTCTGCAGTTTTTTTTATTTAACAGTGTTATTTTGTTTAGTAAGCAGTTAAGATAATAACATATTTTTGTTCTTAAAACCTATTACGTACAATAAATAAAATTGCACACACAATGGTTTTTGAAACATATACACGTTCATAAACATTATGCACAATCGTTCGATTTTACGCACACATCATTCGTACGAACTAAAAAAAGCCTCAATTTGGAATAGTCAATCAAATTTTTTTTCTTACAAATATTGTCACTCCAATAAAATCAATAAGTTTTTTTTTGTTTGTTTGCTTCATTTATTCATAAATAGAATTTTGTACAAATTTTTTTTTTCCAAAATGAAAGACATAGTTTTTCTCGCAAGCTGTACCAAAAATGTGTTTACATATTTTTGACGAAGATAAAATAGGCAGTCAAGCATTTTGAAGATGCTGTGAATTTTTTATTGTTGTTTATTCACACTGGATTTTTCAATTCAGGAATTTAATACTTGATAGATTTACGTGTCGAGTGTGTAGGTGTACAGTGAATTAATGGGTGATATTTTAAAAGCAAAGCAGTATTTAATATTTTTTTTAGGATCAAAGGCTTGAGAGAATCCTTTTTTTTTTAATAATCTGTAACGGAATTCTTTCATTAAAAATTAATTATAATTTTTAACAAATATTTGGCCGTTGTTATTATGTGGTAACAAATTTGTATTTATACTATAATATTAAACAAAGACTAAATATACATCGTTTTTTGGAAGATTAACTATAGTATTTTTAATGGTCGAGTCTATAAAACCAGCTTGGTTTTAATACTTAAACAATTTTATTTCAATTTTAATCATAAATGGTTAGAATTAAGAGTCAACTTGCATCCATAAACAATAAGATAAATACGTGAACATGAAGTACATGGAATTATTTTACCAAAAGTACCAACAATAAATTTTTTTAAAGCTAATCTTTTTTGTTACACAAAAGTTTTTTAACCTTAAAATCATTTCTACGTGATTCTTTATTGTTAAGTTCATTTATTTAAATATTTTTGTTTTATTAACGCGACCATTATTACCATTCTATTGCTTTTATATATATTAATAAAATTTAGTAAATAAATAGTTCTTTAAAAAAATGTTAACTAAATAATACTCTTCTCATTTAAAAAATATGCAAATTTATAAATATTGGAAGAGAAAAAAACAACAAATTTGTGTAATTGATAACTAATACTCATAAAGAAAATAATGCCAATGTTTGGTAACAAGTTTGGTTATATATCAAATTGTTTCATTTGGTAACAAAGACAAATACAGAAACTGGCCAATTTTTTATTGCCCACGTTTCAACAAAAAAAAAAATGCAAAAATCTGAATAATTTATAGGAAAGGGAAGCCCTATTTCTTTATCTATTTTTTTCGATGGACAACATCAAATAATGATTTATTATAAAGTATTTCCAACAAAAATTTTATTTGGAATACTTATAATTCTGATAAGTGAAATTTGGGCACAATACCAAGCTACCAAAACTAGAGACTGTATACAAACTGAGAGCGCACTGTTTGTCTACCCTAAATTGCAATCATCTATTTAAATCCTCTCTAACAAGTTCACTCCTTTGATTTGTGTACAATGCAAACAAAAAGCAATCTCATTTTGTTCGGATCTCTGACTCATACATCTAAAATAAAGAGTATTAGATTTAAAAATAATTTTTAAATTTGAGATACGATTTTAAATAATAATGATCATAAAAGACTGATGACATGATGTGCTTTTTGACTGCACCGAAATTCCATTTTATAATAAATACAGCCCGTTTACACTTACGTTTTTCTTACTGGTACGATTTTTTTACAGTTTTTACAAACAGTAAAAGAAACGGAAAAAGTAAAAAAAAAGGGACCAGTAAAAACTGTAAGTGTAATCTAACTAATCACTAGTTCAACATAATCGGAATCCATAATACATTTTTTTTTTTAGATATGTTAATTTTTATTATTTTTTTTTACTTGTGCAGCCAATATGTTTGTCATTATGGTCACAGGCAGTGTGTTGAATATATAAGTAGAATATTTTTTAATATACAAAAATAAAGATGAGACATAATTCTACTGGGTCCCTCTATTTGAAAATTTTTGTAGAAGCATGATTATAGATTTTTGCATATATTGATTTCAAATTCAAAAAACTCTTATGACAAATGCGCATATTAGCGTTTAAAGAGTGATTGTTTTACATTGCATAAATATTATACTTACAAAAAGGAAATATTAATTTTCTTCTAAAGCTCATTGAAAGAAGAATTTACGGTTAGATTCCAAGGCTAGCCAATTAGAAAATTTGTTATCTTTACAAATTTATTATAAGACTGCTGCAAAACTTACCATACAGGATCAAATTTTCAATAATATCATCACAGCTGCAAAATAATTTTGTAATTCATTCACGAGGTCTTCAAATGATTTTTATGACGTCTGAAATTATAATAAATCACATTCGTATGTCCATTTAGAGATTAAAACTCGGATAGAACCCTAAAAAATATGTGCCGAAGTAGACAAAAAATTGAAATCTACTTTATTTAATATTATGCCTAGTTGCCCAGCAAAACTTCGATATTTTCATTGCACCGTTACGTTAATCTTAACTTTCTATGTAATACTCAAATTTTAAGTCGTAAAAATAATGACTCTCTAAAACGTATTCTCCGTAGAACTGACGATAAAGGAAATTAATTTTAAATAATACTTAATAATATTTTTTTGTTACAATTTAAAAAAAAATTGAAATATTAAAAATAAGTTTATAAATGTTGTATTACTTAATTTCTACTTAGCTAGAAAATTCATAAATATGTTAGATCCAATAAATAAAACAAAAAAATTAATGTATCTTAAAATTAAGAATTACTCAGTCAAGAGATACTAGAACAGTGCAAACGAGCATAACTGTAGTCTCAATTGGATTTTATTTAGATGAATTAACTTCTATGGCATTTTTTTATAAGGTTATAATCTGGATACGTTTTAGTTTATAAATAGAATACAAAAAAAATTTAATTTTTTAAATTTTTGCTCACATTTATTATAAGAATTTTGATATTTTAATTAACAATACATTTTTCCGTAAAATCGTAGTTTTTTTTTTATATATCATGCCGATTAATAAAACTTCATTGAATATACAATAATCATGGCGTAATCGACAAAATTCCGTAAATATTCTCCTTGGGCTTTAATACCTTAAGGTCAAAATTATATTTATAATAAAATTAATAAGCGCAACAAGAGAAATTTTTTTATTTAAAAATAAACCTATCTATAAAAATAATTTTTATGCAATGCTTCAAAATTGCATTAAATGTTTTCTCCAAAGAGATATATAATAAAGTCTATAATTATATTCATCATATAAATCAAATCATCATCGACTTATGATAGAATTACGTATAATTTTTGAATTATCTACACTAAATTTTGTTAGCCATTTTGCTTTACTATAATAGTAGTTTTTTTTTATATGACATTTATCAACTAAAAATATATTTATTATGTATATAAATTACAAGTCTCCATTTATATATTTAAATAAGTGTTTTATTTTTAATTTTTTTTTTTTTAATTAAATCGTTAGTTTTGTTTGGTACTTTGTTTTCAATAACGATTTATTATCATTCCATAAACTTACAAAATGTTTATAGTTTCGTTTCTTTCAATTATTAATAATAAATTATTTATTTTAATAATTATAGGCGAAAATTTTACAGACCCAACGTTCCTTAGTTCGGAATATTGATAAATATTTGCAAACTGAAAAAAGTCAAGGCAGACCTTAAACCACCTGTTCTGATTTTTCGATTTCACTGTTATTGTAAGTGAAAAATTAGAATAAAATATTGTATTTACGAAATGGAAACCTGGGTTCACGCCTTCAGAGCCCTAATACTGATTTCACCTATAATTTAATATTTTTCCGAACAAAAATATTACAATAACCTATCTTTATTTCTTAAAAAAATTAAATTTATATTAACAAATCGTTGGCCTGGGGCCAGCATACATTTTGGAAACTCATTTTAACAAGGGCAGAAATTTGATTTATTCAACAAAATAGAAAGTTTGTCGTTTGACATCCTGAAAATTGAAATTCTTAAGGATTTCGAACATAACTCGTTGCATTTTTACTTGAATATCGTTTTCGAAATAGATATTAATCTATTTGGAATTTGTGGTGTTAATAACAATTTTTCAGTCCTTTGAAAGAGAAATCTCCAACTATAAGAATTAAGAATCTTCTGTAGACCACAAAGTTGTTAAACGCAACCAATAAAACATTCTCTCAAATTTCTGTCAAAATGACTTGCTCAAATCTGTTTCTATTGGCCCTGGACCTATCGAATTGTGTTCGTATATTTTACAAGTTTATGGCATGTATATTTTATTATTTTATTATATATAATAGTTTTATTTTTATTAATTAAACAATTAATTAAATAGCACACTAGTTTAAAAAATAATAATGTGATACAAATTTAAAATAAAAAATTATAACTAAGTCGCTGAATCCCATCGTGATAGATGTATTCGTCTTGGTTCCAATGTTGGTGATAACAATGATCGGAGACTTGCTGACGGGGGACTACCACCACATAAATATTTTAATGTAAGTGGAGATTGTAAATGACGATGTGGTATTATTTCCCTCTCTGCAGGTAATGGCCATAATTCCTGCAGAGATTGTGCCTCGTCTCAGGATTCTGACCCTCGTGTACGTCGACCAGTTAACGAACCAACTAATGACTTTAATGTGGCACCTAATCCACGTCCAGGCGTGTGCGCACCACTTTGATTTCGATTGTATGCTTGTCCTTGTGGATGAGCATCTAAACATTTTTGGTATCTAAGCTGTAATTGAAAAAAAAAAATATAAATAATATTTCTTTCATCTGCATTTTCTTGTTCATTGAATCCTACACTTTTGGGTCCGGTTGTGAAAAAGGGTTTATTTCAATACTCTCAATATTGTCCCTTCAAGTTTATTAGAGCTAGGTCGTCCTTTTTGAACTCCGAACTTTGTTTTTTTATTGACAAAAGGTATAATTTGTCAATTATTAAAACATTTGAAAGCGTGAAATTGAGGAGAAAAAGTTGCTTCATAGGTTAAGGTTGCAGTTATGATCTGAACATCGATGCCCATCATAAAAAGTATAAAATACTAATGAAATATTTCTATCTTGATTCTAAAATTGCATTGTTGTAAATTCAGAAGATAAAACAAATATTAACAATGTAAGAAAGCAAGCCATTTTTTATTTCATTTTTGGATAAAAGATATTTTTAGGCTGGGCTTAAGGGTTTTCAGGTACATGTAAAATTGGTGGTCAAAACAGAAAATTGAAGGAAAATTCTGTTAAACTTACTTTACAAGCTGCTTCAATTGTTTTACATAACGCTCCTGATGAAGGTTCACAATGAAATACATGAGCTATAAATAAATCCTGTGCTGTGTGCATAATAAAAGCACATTGTTTCACATTTCGTCCAATTCCTAAAAATGATAAATATCTAACTCGACATTCAGCTATGAGACGATTATCATCCTAAAACAAGAGAAAATAAATTTAGTTACATTAAATTTATTAGAAATTTGGTCTATAAAATCTTACCCCAGGATGTAAAATTGAAATCATGGATGGAGCTACAGCTACATTGACTTGTTGCCACGTGTCTGGCGTCCGTGATGATAATAAATCAATTGCATCATTTAATGTATCCATTCCGGTAGCTTGTGCTACTTGTGTGCTTCCTAAATATTGTGCACGAAGTATTTTCTTTGGTTCTTCCATTGGTGTTGGAAACGATTGTGCTTTAAATAAATATTCATAAATTAACATACGTAAATTTAAAATTCAACTTAAGGAAAACTACATAAAGTGGAAATGTTTTTGGATAACATAAACAATACCTCAATGGATATTCATTGAAATTATTTTTTTATTATATCTCTTTGCTAGAAGTGTAAAGTAGGCATGTTTTACCGACTGTAATAATGTCACACCTCTTTTTTCTGCTCCCCGTTTATTACTACAGGTTAAGTGCACCGGTTTCATCTAAATGTCCAACGATATGGATCAAACCCGTAAACTCGGTAAATTGCGTACATTACAATCATCGGTATAGTCAACTGACAGGCAAGGTTGGCGCTATTTTCTTACTTAGACTATTTATAGAACAACCAAAAAATCATAATACTTACTGACTAATGCTTGACCATTTCTATGCGATCGTCGATGTTCCGTAGGTAAATTTGTTGGTCGTGTTGCAAGACTAGATCGACCACTACTTATATCCACTGGTTTTGCTAAACTTTGTTGTAAACTTCGTTCAATCATAATACGCTTACATATATCACGTAATGTGTTTGCGATTGTACGTGCAGGCATATCACAACGGAACACATGACACATATGTTTACGTGTTGTGCGATCTCGTGCTACATATGCAAAATCCCTGTTGGATAAAATCAAAATGCAAATGTTTAATATCAAGTTAATATAATATTTCAATTTATAATGCACACAAAATTATGAATATCTGCCAGACTTTTTAATAATCTATTAAATTACTTTTAATGGAAAATTGTTTCAATTTTCGTTTTGTTACTATTTGCTTTACGGGAAATTTAAATTCTGTAAAATTTAATAAGTTAAAAAGACTGGTCACACATAAATATATGATACACATAGTGTTTCAAGACAAATGCGAAAAATTTTGCAACACTATTCCTTCATTCCATAAAATAATGATTATAAGATTTGCTTGTTAATTTCGCCTGTCAGATAATGATTAGAGTAATTTTTAAATTTGTTGCATTAAATTCTTTTCCATATAAAATACCAAATGGATTGTTTTAGGTTTTTGTACACAAACGGGGGTGGCTCTTCGCAACTATACATTTATTACACATATTTGTGTTTGGAAAAAATTTTTATTTAACAGGTTTCTGAAGACATATTAGTTTAAACGTGATTCTTTTAGAAACAAATAAAAAATTTTGAAATTTTATGAAAATAACATTGATAAATTAATGAGAATTTTTAAATTCAATTTCACCAACTGTTAAAGTTATTAGACAACCTATATATGTTATTTATTATTAGCTATTTATATCGATTCCTATTAAATCGGTCTTCTAATTTACAAATCTTATTGAAATTGTTAATGATAACAATTAATTAGTAAAGGGTAAAATCGAATCTTATATGTATGTTTTTGAAATTAAAATAAACATGCAAAAATAATAAATAAATCATGCACTTTCCCTAAAGCTAAAAGATTCAAAAAAAAAAATTTTACGCAATACATCTACAAATTTAATATTACCTTTCCCTGTTGTGATCACCCAATTCATCACAGCGCATAAATGAAACAATATTATAACAAGAATATTAGACTACAATCAGACTACATTGTATTATTCTACTTTATTTTTAAAACTATAATTTTATTTATTATACTAAATTTTAATGAAAATTTTTGTATTTTTTTTATTTTAAAAGTTAAGTGAAATTACTAAAATTTTTTGTTAAATTATAAATTACAAATAATTATGCATTCATTACCTTCCATTGTCTCTGCCTACACCCCATACTCTAATCGTGTGTATAGGTTGAGTATTTAATACCGTTAAATTTTCTGGATCAATTAATTTTAAAGCTCCTTCGTCTAAATCCATAAATAAATCTTTCCCCTGTAAAATAATTAAGTACATTAGTAGGTAGAAATTTAAAACTGGGTATATTTTATCACCGATTATAATAAAAATCATTTATTCGAGAAATTTTGATTCAAAAATATGAGAAATGTGTTTCATTGTACCATTTGGCGATTAGTTTTTAAAATATCAGTTTATTATTTCTTGGAATTTCAGGACTGTACGTCTGATATCTTAGATTATAACTCCATTCGTATTTTAAATTGTGACATCGGTTTCATCGGAGTTAACTTAGGCTCGAATCAAAATTTACATAAAAATCTTATACAAATTTTTATTCCCGATGTTTTTTTGCTTTTTATAAGATACATCCCTTTTCCATTGCTGAGAAAGATTTGAAAAATTACGATTAAAATTATTTTCCTGGGTAATTTATTTTTTTGAACGTTCGACGTTTAGGTTTCAAAATATCAAGTCCTCCAATTTTGTGAGTTTGAATTTTGTAGCAGTACGCATCATTCCTTAAAAGCTTATCGTATTTTAGATGGTAGCATCGTTTTCATTGATAAGTTACTGATACGAAGTCTAAATCGAAGAATATATCAAAATTAGAAAAAAATAATTGATTTCGAATGAAAAAAACGAAAACAGGATGTCAATTTGATATTTTAAAAATTATCACTCCGATGGTATTTAAGAAAGCAGTACGTTTTCGTCGATGTTTATTTAAAAAATTTTCAAAAAAAATGTTAATAATAAATTAGAATAACTTACATCACCCCATCGTCCAACAACATCCAATAAATCATTTCGTCCAAGTGATAAATCAACAATACATTTATTAACAGCTTTACTACTTCGCTCGGGTGTTAAATCATCTTCCGCTATTTCTACCCATCCTAATGATCGAACAGCAAATCGAATTGGTCGTTCTTTTGAATCTGGTTCCGCTCTTGCTGGATAACTACGCCGTCTAAAATGAAATAAATAAATTTTAAAATGATACATCTTTGTGATTTGATCGTTCTAAACAAAACATATAACTCACTTAAATGCTAAATCATCTTTCCGTTTACGTTCTTCCAAATCCATATCCAAAGCGGAGCTTGTACTACTTCTTGTAACTGAACTTATCATACTTGATTCGTATTTTAGTATCTATAAAGTAAATGAGACAAAACTTTTATTTCATGTGCATACTGTGCGCACGGTGTACAATAAATGTGATACAAATATTTCCAATCGAAATCTTACTATAATCAAATGTATTCTATAATCCTCACATTTAAAAATTTAAATTAACGTGACCAGTCTGACTAATGTTGTTAGGGGAAAGATTAAAATTTGGTGAAATATGCCAGGAATTTATATTGACGATCAAAAAATTTGAGTGTTAGAAATTGAAATATAAACAATCCGGAAATTGTTTGCCTATACTTTACAATGAATACACTAAGGTAATTTCGGGTACCAGACTTGTACGATTAGGTTAATTTTTTGAATTTTGTTATATTGAAACAAAATTAAAAAAATTAATTTAATTAAGTTTATTATAAATTTTCTACATTGTCCTTTAAGAATTTTTGTTCATACCGGTTTTATTATGGTGTATATTCTTCGTATTATTAAATTATTCACAACAACATTAGGTTGGAAATTTTTGTATGCTGTTATTTGTTCATAATAAAAAGAAAATATGAAAATCATAAAAAAACTAGGTACCAAACAACGTTCACGAAAAACATGCATATGTTGTTTGTATTATTATTTTCTTTTTTTTTTTTACAACTTACATTATCCGAATCCTTCAATGATGTGGAGGATTTTTTATTTTCTTTCATACATGGTGGCATTTCAGGTAATTCTCTTTGTATCGTTCCACTTTTGATATGCCAATAATATGGGCCATCATTATCTATAAAACAGATCAAAAGGTTTCAATTTTTTTTTCCATACGAATGTAATTTACATATATTCTGTTTGATTTCCAATATAGATATATTTTCAATTTCCTTTAGTTTTTTTATATTTTATTTTCATATAATAATATATATATAATAAACATTAATATATAATGTTTATTTGTAGTTTGTGACACTAATTCATTCCTTGTTTAATGAAACTACAGGAAATGTGCGCTTTTAAAAAAGCCCCATCTCTTATAAACAAATTTTATTTCAATATTTGATTATATTGGAAAAAAAACTTCATTAGTTAAAGCTATTTTGTAAATTCATAGCTTGGATGACAGTTCAAACGAAAGAAGAAAATTTGGTATTTCTTATTGTTTTTTATTGATTTCGCAGTCCCATTTTTTTTATTGAAATTCTCAAAGAAAAAATTATTTAAGTTAAGAAGAAGGCGGATATTAAGTGGAAATAAAATTTTAATAAAAATTAAAAAGAATTTGATATTTAAATTTAAATAGAATTTTGGATGTTTATTGTGATTGTTTAAGAAACCTCAAAAAACCGTCAAAAGTTCAAAATTTTTTTTCCCTATTTATGGGTTTTCTAGGATAATTAAGATCTGCAAAATTCAAAAATAACATTTATTTTACGATCGGTCGATTAGTTTATGAGATATTTTATGAAATAAATGCGCTAAATCGGCTTCTAGATCGGATTTAAGCATATATCTCAAAAACTAAGCATTCGATCGTTAAATAGATGTTATTTTTGAAATCTACGGGTCAAAATACACTTATAAACATTCTCTTTTTTCGAAATGAGAAAAATTTTTTTTTTCGAATTTTCGCAATTTTTTTAAGGGGTACCCCTTTGAAAAAATCGAAAAAATTGGGGAAAATTTTTTGCCCCCAATTTGTTTGAAAAACATATTCTAGGGTAATTTCATCCCGCAGATTTCAAAAATAATATCTATTTAACGATTGGACAAGTAGTTTCTGAGATATTGCTTAAAATCCGATCCAGAAGCCGATTTATCGGTTGTATTTCATGCAATATCTCAAAATTTAGTCGACCGATCGTAAAATAAATATTATTTTTGAATTTTTTAGACCTCAATTATACGAGAAACTTCATAAACAGCGAACATAAAATTTTGAAATTTTCGCCGGTTTTTTAAGGTTGAAGAAGATTGCCATTGAGTAAGAAACTGGCAGAAATTTTGGAAAATTTAATAAAAAATTTAATGGGTATGATTGATATCAGTTCAATTCAGCCATTTTGGACGCATAGTGTTGTTTTACAGTCGAATGATGAAAAAACCAACAAAAAAACTACATGCTAAAAAATAATTTAGTAAAATCTAAATTGACTGAAAAAGTAAGAGAATTTGTAAGATCTCTAAATTCAAGAAGCTTATGAAAGCAAATATGAATAAGCACAAAATAGTGAAAGGGAAGCAATTGATTAAAATAATTTAGATTTGTACTGTTACTCCAGGCATCTTTATATTAAATAGAATCTTAATATTAAATATAATACTTCTATCCCACCTAGTGCTAAAATAAAATATCTTTAACGATTAACTTAACCTTCCGAAAGAGTTTGGAAAATTTAACATCTTAACTATTATCGGAGTAAACTTTCTAATAAACGAATTAACGAAGTTAACATTTAGGTTAATGTTCTCACCTATGTTCTTAGTACATCATTGTTTTTAAAAGTAATCGTAGAAAATGAATTTTATGTTTAAAAAACGTGTTTAATCTAAATTGAAGTTTTGTTCAACTAATCCTTCAGTTAATATCAATTGGCGCTTTTTTGAAAGTTTTACAAAAAAACAGATTTCATCAAAGTAATTTCTTACCTTCATGTTTTTCCCATCCAGGTGGTAGATTTTCATCTCGCCTTTCTTGTTCTGGTGAATCGTTAATTATGTGTTGTCCACCTGTAATTGGTGGACTATTATTTTGTGGACGACGTTTGACTGGTACTGCATACAAGTCATTGTTGAGTCCACCTTGAATATGAGGAACTGTATTATCACCAATATCATCCGAATTATCTTGATTATTTTTTTGTGTTTTTTCGCATACACTGTAACAAAAATTCGAAAAAACTGAGTAAAACTTTTAACATAATTTTAGGAAAAAGTTCGGGAAAAGTTCAGTGTGCAATACTGATCTTGATCACTTACAAATTAACGTGATAGGTCATTTTTTCAACATTTCAAAGAGTATTTATTTTTTCGTTTTTGTAAACACTTAGAAAATATCACAGAAAAAAATTACTAATTTCTTATCTTATAAATGAAACAGATTTGTTTAAATTTATGAATTTTTAAAATAAATAATACTCTAAATAAAGCAATAAAAAATCAAAAACGAATATAAAAATGTCACGCACTAAAACAAATTCATATTAAAAATCATGTAAATTTTTCGTTCTAAATAAATTATAATAAGATTGAATTTTCTAAGTATATCGCGACAACACTAACACTAATCTCAACGTATACTAAAAATATGTTGTGTATATAAAAATTTGATACAGTTCACAGTTTTGTTTGTATACGCAAGCAATAGAGCATTTATCTTGAAGAAAAACTAAGCTACGTGCTTATGAGTAGTGCTTTAATAATAGTTATATATTTATAAGTTCGTTTTAAGTTTAGTTTTGAATATTGTGTCTGATATACATAATATATAGGCTACAGTATGTAAAAGCGATTGTTTTAATTGATTAGGATTATTTCAAAACTTTATTATTACTAGTTTAAAATGTTTGTATAACCAACATTGTAAAAATAATACATTAAATATTAAATTAAATACACTCGACATTTATGAAACAATATTTAATTAAAGTTTGTAAAGATTAAAAATTGAAGGCACTAACCAAAATTATTTGTGCTCGAAGATTTATTTAATACTCTATGTTTGTCCGACCTTATGCCCGTCATCAAACTCAAAAACTAAAAATAAAATAACAACTTTTGAAACATTCTTTCGAAAACTGTTTATTATAATCGACATATACATGTCAAAGGATTATTTTTAGTCTAAACTATTAGACTAGAAACTATTGACCGCAAGAATAAAATTTTGGTATAGGTGTTCATAGATTCACCAGTCCATTTCCGCATGCCCGTTTATCTGGCGCCAAGATAACTCTAAACCGAAAAGAGCAAGTGTGTCGAAATTTTGGTGACAACTTTTGAATTATAAAAAATAGAAGAAAATTTTAAACATAAAAAATGTTTGTTTTTTTAAAACAAACAACTTTTGTATCAAACTTTAACAAAATAATGCAATATGTAAGCGCTAGGTAAGATCAACTGTTTAATATTACAAGTTTCATCAACTGGCACATGACCAGAACAAGCCATGGGATAGAAATCAAATGTACCAAATTATTAGATGCTATTTTTTTGTAAGATATATTCGATTCATTAAATTGGTATAGGTGTTCATAGATTCACCAGTCCATTTCCGCATGCCCGTCTATCCGGCTCCAAGATAGCTTAAAACTGAAAAGAGCTAGCGTGTTGAAATTTTGGTGACGTATTTTAGACATAAAGACAGAGTTTAAGGTTGTGGATGAGCAAAATTGGTCCATTGGACCCAATGGGTCCAGAATACAGAGTTTGAACTATAAAATAGAAGAAAATTTTAAACAAACAAATGTTTGGTTTTTTTTTTTTAACAAACAACTTTTGTTTCAAACTCTAACAAAAATAATGTAATATGGAAGTGCTGGGTAAGATCAACTGTTTAATATTACGATTTTCATCAACCGAAGCATGATCAGAACAAGCCATGTGATATAAATCAAATGTACCAAATTATTAGATGCTATTTTTTGTAAGATATATATTCGATTCATTAAAGTATGTGGAACAGACATTATTATATAATGTATATACTTATACCGTATTTATTTATCATACATTTGAAGTCAACAAACCAAACACAACTTTTAGTCTTATGCACGAATAAGCTTTTTTGTGTATAATAATATAATATTGTATTATATTAAGCTCGAAAATGTTTTCTAGATTGTAGACAATCGATAACTATGGCGCCATACATATTATATAGCTTTTACATGGATATATTTTATATATGTAGATACATTTATATAAAAGCTATATTTATCCTACCAGTTGGTTAGAAATAAATGATTTTATTGTGTATCAAAAAATTTGTGTTAATGTGTCAAAGGCCTGTGCTTTGATTTTACGAAGTTTACTCTTATTTAAAAAAAATAACTCCACAATTAACACATTTTCAGTTTGTATCATTATCACGAGAATATTTTGTCGACTGATTACGTAAGATTTTATACAAGTTTAATTATTGACTAAGATGGCAACCACTTTTTGACAGTGATGTTTACAAGTGGTAACTTATGGAATAATTATCGGTATTTCAGTAAATACGACAAGGATATGAATTTTTTGACAGTATTAAGAGTAACATTTTATGATCGCCTGATAAAGTGTTAATAAAGAACACGAAACGTCGCAAAGTAAACGCATTTTCTCTAATTCTTAATAAATATATTTCATCATGCAGAAACATAAACAATATGATCAGAACTTCATTCCATTATTAAATAAATTTGCAATTTATTTGGTAGAAGAATGACTTTATTTCTATATTAATGATTTTATTTGTTTCATTGAACTGACCTTGCTTTTCAAAAATAATTCGTTACCAAAATATCTAAAAGTTGGAACTCGGAAACCTATTCATTGACTAATTCGTTAGAATATATCTTTTTTATCATAAATATTGTAAAATTTTGGATACATTAAGGAGATGGGTTGAAGTAAGAAATGTACCAAAGTATTTCAGAAAATTTCATAGCCTCCTTAAAAATCGTTTAGTTATAGAAGTACTCAATCCGTAACATTTTTATAATCCCAATAGATCCCATATTATCTGTGTAATTAAAAATGGATAAAATAGAAAGCTCTATGTGTATATAGTTAAAAAAAAGTTTATATCATTGAAAAAATAATATTAAAAATTTAATTTGCAATATAATATTAATATTGATTTTTTTTTTAAATTAACAAGTGAATGTTTTTCTGAAAGCGTGTATCCACTAATTGTCTTGATTGAATTGAATCGAATTAGAAAGATATATGGTCAAATTAAAATGTAGATTCTATAATATTTTTACTATATTTTTAGACACTGTGACGTTTATTATTATATATTTAAGTGGGTAATTTTTATGAACGACTCTGTATAATATTAAAATTTATACAAAATGATGAAATAGCTTTGTATATTAGAATGATTGGTTACCTATATAACTATTATACATGTACATGTATTTATAAAGCTATATAAAGTTACATTTACAAGCCACTACAAATAATAATATGCACATTCAAATCTATCATAGGGAGCTTTAGATATGGATTTGGAAACTAATCGAACCATAAATAATTTATTACATGCTGCTTGTTGGTTGAAATATTTTAGTTTTTTTTTTTCAACAAATATTGATAATTTTTTTAGTAATATATTACAGATATATTATTTTATGTTATTTTTTTTTTAAATATTTAATGCAATGTGCGGCTACAATATCAAATATTGGATATTTAATATTGTTTTTAACATAATTAATATGGCATATATAATTAAGACATAATTAATCATAAGTATAAATATTATAAGTAGCTGATTATATGTACTGTTCATTTTAAGAGAATGAGTATATCTCTTAATCTATCTCCTACCCGAGGGTCACTATACAATTAAACTAGACCAACACTACTATTATTTAAAAAAATCGTGTATGATGACGTGAATCCGTAACACGTTGGCAGTCAATTAAGCTACCTATGTCTATAGTAAGAAATCAAACATAAGGAGTATGAAAACTATTATTATTGAAAGAATTAAAACTATATTTTGGATCATCGACTAGTTACTAAATCATAATATCAACGACATACGACATTTTTCGGTAGAGAAGATTATCTTCAAATCAATAGTTTTAGAAATCGAAACAAATAACTGAT
Source organism: Chrysopa pallens (assembly GCA_020423425.1). Classification (NCBI taxonomy): domain Eukaryota; kingdom Metazoa; phylum Arthropoda; class Insecta; order Neuroptera; family Chrysopidae; genus Chrysopa; species Chrysopa pallens. The sequence continues at coordinate 61,707,938 of CM035594.1, forward strand.
TTAGTTTTATATTCAAAAGCGCACCAGATTAAGATATTGTTGGTTGATTACGTGCTGAAAAGTGTACATTTTACTAATCGTGCAAATCGCAAACTTCCAGAAAAAACAGGCCATCTGCGTTACACTCAAATCATTAGATGAGTAAAATGTACAATTTTCAGCACTTAATCAGCATCTCTTAATTTGATGCAAGATGTTTTTACGTAATAATATGGCCACTACTTCTTAAATTAGAAAATGTTTTAAGTTTTTAGCTCTCTGAATGTCAATATTGAGCTAGGCTTATGTTGTTTATGCAGGGTATTTGTAGTGGAAGGAATTATTTGATTTATCCAAAATACACATCTACCTTTAATGAATCATTTTCAGTATAAAATGTTGGAAAAAATGTGACTTAAGATGTTTTTGATATTTGATTCAATTGTAACTAACGAAAAAAAGAAAATGGAAAATCAATGTTATAAATATGAAACCTCAGAAGTTTTATAGTTCCCTTACAAAATTAACTACAAAAAACTTACTTCAATTTATTAATCAAATTATTAGTTTCAATCAAATTATGAAGAAAAACACAAAAAAAAAAAATAAAATTAAATTTATTTTTATGAAAGCAATGTACTAAAAAGTTATTTTTTTTACTTAAACGATTCTATTTAATAAAAGAAAACTTATATAGGCCCATAGATGTTACTACCGTATATATATATAGTTGATGGATAGACAAACAAAAACAAGTAATCTATTCGATTGTTGTTTGGAATGGGGTGGGGGGTGGTGGTAAAAGATGTGTAGTTTTCGATCTAGTAAGTTCTTCTTCCATATAAAGTCAAATAAAAACAACAAAAGCGAAAATAAAAGTTTGTTTTGTTACCTATAATATGCAACTTACATTGTATTACTGACTATTATGAGCCATCTATCATTCTTATCTTTTTTATATAAAAATGTATACCTACTTTGTTTTTTGTTTTTTTTTTTTGTTCGAGCAAACAAAAATCAACAGTTTTATTTAAAGATGAATTTCTCAAAGAGTACAATGTCATTTTTAATTAAATACATTATGTAAGAATAAACTATTATTCATTCCGGTACATATTATATTTATGAGGGTATATTAAACTTATTATAAAGAATATTGGTAGAGTTCATCATCATGGTAATTCTTTCCGTCATCATGATAACTCGAAAAGGAAAAAGGACAGCGAACTGAAATTTAACCATATATTGGATGTATCACGAACCAACACTATTAGTTGATACTTGTAAAAAAATATTAATACACCAGTAGGTACTACTAAAATTATCGAGTATTATTGATATTAACAAATGATTGAGTATTATTAGACTGTATGGAACCAACAATAGACATTTTAGATAATAATCAATGGGGTGACTGTAAAGTGTATATATTGTGACTTCAATTGACTACGTTTTGAAATTAGTTCGATTTTTAAAAATGGATGTATCTACAGAAAATCTTCTTAAAAATAGCAGGGTTTTGATGATCAGAAGAATTGGTGTTATTATTATTTTTCATAGTTTAGTTATTTGATTTTCAAAGATTATGAGCAACTTCAAATTTTATTTCAAAGTTTATTAAATTGTATACAATTTACTGAAATATAACTGATGTTCTTTTTTTTGTAAAAGAAATGACAAAAAAAATTCGAATAGAATCAGAATATTGGTGTACATTTGTTCCCTTTTAAGGGAATCTTCTCAAAGTGATTGCGAGAAAAATATATCTTAAACTTCGTCTTGATAATTGCGAACTAAGTCCTCAAAACAAAAATACACTTAAAGCTACTATTATTGCGTAATTATTACAATTTTTGATAACATTGTACAGTAAAAATGATATAATACTATATTATTTGACAAATATACAATATGAAGAGATCATTTTTCCCTTGAATAGGAAAGGTACCTGCTGTAGTGCTTTGGTTACTGAATAGATATCACGGAAATAAACTATACTAAGTAAATAATCGGAAAAAGAATATACAAAAACAACAAAAATATTGAAATATTATATACTCGATTGTGGGGCCTATATGAAGTTTGTTAGAAAAAGATAGTTGATAATTTCATATCTAGAAAGTAATACGAATAACAGTAAAACAAACAAAAAAAAACATGACGAATTTGCTGTCATAAAAAAGTTTTATGCTTGTTTTTTTGTTAGTGTGTAAATACGAGAAAAACAATAATGAAAAAAAGAAAATTTAATTAGTAGAAGATATAGAGAAATGGAGACGTGTTTAATTAATTAGTTAAAACAGAATTGACATAGGATAGTTAATAAAAAAAAGGTCAGGAAACTTATTTGTGTGCTTTTATTTTTTGGTCTAGGTAAATTAGAATGATATCATTTTAATGCCTACTTGTTGATATGTCTTTTAATTCAAAACAGTTTTTGAAAATAGCTAAAACATGGAAAATAATTAAACCTTTTAACTAATGTAAATCGGAAAGTAGAATCTACCTTAAAGTAAATGAGTTTATTTTTAACATTAACAACAAAATTATTAATTTAAATAATCGTGGCTCTTTCGAATGATTTTAAATAATGACAATTTACCCCCCGACTAATGCATTCGTTCATAATTGTTAAACGAGTGGTGAACATTAGAGGGTATATTGTAACGATAATAGATATTTATGAGATACACAATAAAATTCTTAAGTAACCTTAATACAATTTAAATTATATGTATTTTAGTTAAAAGTAATAAATTACAACTATAATAAATAAATAAATAATAATATGAACATAAAAAAAAAAAAAATAAAAATTATAAAGCTCTGAAAGCTTATTTCTATGTCCATTTTCTTTGATAACTCATTTATACTTTGAAAATTAATGTTTGATATAAAATTGTATACATTTATTACAAATGCTCATAAATAATCATTTTATATGAAATATGTATATTTTATAATTCTACTAGGGAAAAAAAACAACTGTAATCATATCTACTACAAATATAATGTAAGTTTTAATAAAATTTTATAGAAAATAAGCAAGCTACGAAGATGGCCTCGTACACAAAGCGCTGTGTGTTTGGCAAAAATGTAAAATATCAGAAACTATATTTAGAGCGTCACTGGGCAAACATGTAGTGTTGTAAATTTGCCAACGATCTGAGGTTTCGCCATTTGGAGGGTGTAAACAAAAAGTGTGTAGACATCCATCTTAAAATTACCGAAAGTTTTTCACCAGTTACTTCACATACTTTGAAGTGCTCTAAACAACAAGCGAAGCTGGCTTTAGTAAAGAAGATATTATTATTAAAAAAAAATACAGATTTTATAAAAATTTATAAAATTTCATTATAATCGCTTATCGTTTCAAATTAATTTGAGTGTCTTACTAAGAAAAAAAAGTGGCGTAATGAAGAAAACGCTGTAAAAAGTATAATTTTCATTTCTTTAAATATTTTGAAATTAATTTTGTTTTTAATTCAAAATCATATTAAAATAATTTGTATTTTATTATCGAATTCCATCATAAATTCATACTTAAGTATTCTGGTTTGGCCGAAGCAATGATGAATTGGGTATACCTTTATACGTTGTACGAATACAACCATCGAACTTATGTAATATTTACGAGGACTAATATAGATTATATTGGAAGTAAAAAACAAAATACGTCCTATTATTAGATTTATATTACATTATGTATACATAAACACAACAATAACAATAAATAACATTAATGTTACATAAATTCACTTCAATTTCTGTAGAGAATACAAAAAAATACAAAATAACGTAAAGCGAATAATATGTAACAACGTAACTAACATGAAGGAAGAAACGACATCATATAAACAATAAGTACAATTCTATTTGTACCTGTGCTTCTTACAAACACAGGTTGGTCCACGAAAAAATGTAAATTACTAGCATAGGGCAAAGATAAACGTCATAGAGACCAATAAATTGCCGAATAATAAAAGTATGATATCGAGCCATGGGCATAAAACAGCAAACTTGCAAAGCTAAATCAAAACCGATGCTATCCTGGATTTGAAATTTGTCATAGTGTATTCTTCTAGTCAAGCATTTGCATTTGATACCCTGATACTGACGGAGTTGTGAAAAAATGTATAATGTGCCATTTTGTGGTGGCGGCCGTTTTCGACCGATTTTTATCAAACATAGCTAAGAACACTCTTGACTAATTCACCTTTCAAACAAACAAAAAATCTTAACAACCCGTCGTTTTTGCACCGGGGGTTAAAAAAGATCTTCTTTAAATCGTGACGAGCTTCATTAAATCGTTTTTATTTTCAGGGAAATTGACACAAAAAATGAGACCTCTATTATAAAGAAAATTTATAATGTAATATATATTGTATTTTTTTTTCAATTTTTGCGTACAAATAACTATCAACATTTTATGAAATTTTGTATGTAAATTCCATTATATTTGGATAATTATTTTATTTGTGCGCAAAAAACCAATGTATATTACATTAGAGATTGTCCTCAGTATAGAGGTCTCATTTTTAGTGACTTCTGAACTTTAGAAATTTTGAATCATTATATAAAGTTTAAAATAAAAGCTATCCAGATTGTTGGACCATTCTGTATATATTCTGTATATGCTTATAATATTCTGTATTAGTGTTACTGTTACAGTGCGCTGAAGACTTGTAGCAGAAAAGCTTTCTAGTACCTTATAAAATAAGTACTAAGGCTTATAATATAAACAAAATAGTAAGAATGATATATATGACAATTGTTTTTTATTATAATTTGTTATAATACTTTAAAATAAAGTGCTATCTGACGTGCATTTTATGTATTATATCGTACGTCTTATTAAATACATTATTAGCTGTCAAAAGTTATTCAATCAATTATTTTGTTTTAAAAATATTGATATAATTTAAGATGTTTTTATTTTTTCATAGCCACAAGAAAGTATTGGAATTGCGAAAAAATTAGGCTTTAATTTAGAGACTTCTAACATTCGGGTTTAGAATTGTTGTAGCATTTAACCTCCCACCTTTTGTTTTGCACTCGTTTTTATGTAGAGACCTCGAAAAAATTAAAATTAAATTTATGTTTTGAAATCAACATACATTTTGATTCTTTTTGTGTACACTTTGACTTTATATCTTACTTTATAAGGGTACGCGAGTCACTTAGTATCATGTAGAAAGTTATACGAAATACATGTAGTCATGGAAGAAAGAGTAATGTAGTTTCTAAGATATTATTTTGAATATGGAGTGAAGGTAGACACAGATATATGAAGCTCAGAAACTAAGGACATGAAACACTATAAAGTTATGTTACGATTCGCATTAAATTGAATTATTTTTGTTTACTATGAGTTTATAATGAATTAACTTGAGTTTTAATTTTTTCCTTTTGATTTATATTATCTTTGATTTACATTCAAACAGACGAATTCAGTAGTTCAGGCGAATAGGTTCAAATTTGGCATGAACGTTTAAAAATTTGTGTTTATTAAGTAATTGAAAAGTAGGTACTAAATCATAAAAGGTGAATTGATGCCCCCTGGAAAAATTGAAATGCGTAGAAGAAGATTTTTATCCCCGAAATAATGATCGTTGTTACCAAAATTCAAATTTAAATTCAGTGCCAAGCCAAGCATTAGTACATTGATTTCATTGAGTACAAGAGTGGGAAATACTGAGTGCAACAAAACTACCTACGGAATGGTTGCAAAAAATCTAATAATTAAAATTTTGTATCTTTTCAACATTTAAGTCTGGAAGCAATCGATTACACTAATCAGATTTATCTTCTAATTTAGACAAATATGTGATCTAGAGCAAGTGGTAGTAATCCAATAAATTGCTTTTCTAATAAAATTTTAATGAATTCTCTGTTCAAATTTATTCATGATTCATAAAATTTAAATAGGGAAATTCCGATGATAAAATTTGTTAGTTTAACAAATCCATCAAAAGTATTCACATAAAACTATTATTACTATTATTATTAACATTATATGGAGGAAGCAAGCAGACTAATAATAATATTTAAATAACGGTTATAAAATTATGATAATTAACAAATTAAATCAAAATTAAATACTCAAATGGTAAAGGTTTCTGTTATGTTGTGAGTGTTACTCTTATGATAATAAATTAAGCTATTAATGTGAACCGCCTACTATTGTGAAAATATTTATGTATGATTCTGGGAGTTTTGAAATAAAGGGTAATAATTTTAGAATATTTCATATACATTTACACGGTAGTCTCAGATAATTTTAAAATTGATATTTCAGCGCTAAAATATTGAAAAACTTCTAAGAATAAGCTCTTTGTCAGGAGAACAATTATTTTTTATTCCAATCAATAAGTAGAGTGATTTAGAGAGAAATATAACAAAAAATAGACATGTATAATGAAGACAATCCCTAATGCACTATAATGTAATAAGAATACAATTCTTTTAATTTTCGTCCATTTAATAACTCAAAAATTAATTATACAAATTTTATGAATTTCATGCAGAATCTTTCCTACACAAAAAAATACGTTGATAAGATCTCTGCCTTCAAGTCAAGATTGCCAAATTGCATGCCAAAATTCATAACATTTGGATAGTTAATTTCTAAATCCCTTCCATTTGTTGGTAACGTGTTAAAAAACAACATAAATTATTAGCAATTAACGAAAGTATTAAAAAAAAATTCTGCTCCTTTGAAAATTGAAAACTTGTTATCGTGTGACTATACAGAGACGTTACAATATGCTTGTAAGTTATGTGGTCTTGTGTTGTAATATCAACATCAAATCATCAAAATTAAATATTCATGGCGGTTATTATCCTTAAATAAACATTATGTAACGGACAGCATATTTGATTGTACGCAACTACCGCCAACGAAGGATTTTCCATTCCTGAATTTACTAATTATTTATAAATTCCCAGAGACGACTATGAGTGATGCTAGGGAATTTTAAATTATACCTCTTTTATGTATTATATATCATCTATCAACGATTCAATGAAATATTTACATATTTTGATTTATTTTATAAACATGAAGTTAGGTATAAGTTTGTGTATTTTCTCGAATAGAGGTAAATATGTAAATATGCAATATATTTTATTTCGAAATATATTTTGTGGAAAGAACCGTACAGAAAAAAGATATTACCTGAATGTGTTATACTTTGATCAGTTAATGAAATTGAATATTGTTTGAAGTATTTTTTTAACTTCTGAATATTGTCTTTAATAATTTATATTCGTGCCTTTAAGCAAGCCTACCATGTTTTCATTTTTGAAGTGAAAACTTTTTTAATCACGTTGGGCATTTTTTGAAATGGGAAAAATCCACTGAACTGGCGATACACACCGTAGGCAATTTTGGAAAGTTCTTTGGCTCGAATTGATTCTAAATTTTGTCTCTGTTAAAATAATTTATCAACATCTATCTTACACCGATAAATTGTTGTAACAATTTAATATCGATGACCTATTGATATTACCTGTTTTGGGCATGTTGTTTTTTACTGAAATACTACTATTTTTGATACATGAAAAAAAATTTAAATATAAATTAATTTATAAAAAGTCAAGATTGTATAACTGATGGCATTACTTAAAAGCACCAAAAAGCACCAAATCGCCGACTACAAAAGCAAAATTTCCTTTATACACGAATAAAGCATAAGCGAACAAAGAGCATTTACAATATATGTGGTTAAAATGAAATGAAAATCCTAAGCAATTGAATATTTACTGTATTAACATTTGAATTACTTTATTAAAATTATAAAAATACTCAAAATACGTACTTCAAACAGTTATGAAGTAATTATTATAATATATATCGATTCAAATTACGAACTAATTAGCTGAGTTTGAAATTTAAAGAGATTAGATTCGCGTTGCGGTTTGTTTTTAAAAAACAAATATTATTCATATATATCTCGTTCAAATGGATATAGAAATTTTAGAAAAAAATAAGAAAAATATAATAGTATCTGTTTATTACCAAACAAAATCCCGCTTATTACTTCATCTAATGTGTGTTATTATTTTTTACAAAGCATCTACATTATGCTTAATATCACGTAATCTAAACTAAATAATAACAATAAACATTAACACATAAGAAAAGCTTTCAAAAAGATGACTATTAGATGCGTGTTACTATTATTATGATGACTTTTATGATATTTATGATATTTTAATAATAATAATGATGACATGTAATCACGTGACACAATATCAATACAACTACATATATACAATGAGAGTACATTCTTAATGGAAAAAATTAAATCAGTTGTTCATTAAATGTCATTTGTATTCAATTTATTTCTTTTATTTGATTGTATTTTTGTGGTTTCATTTGAAGAAAATGTTTCAATACTTAAACAATTATTTGTATTTAATTCGATGTTTTTAAGTACGTTGCAATGTACGAAATTCTGGGCCATTTTCTTTTTAGATGTTCATTTCTAACCTTTCTATTTGTTTAGTGTAAAAAATATAAAAGAAAAACCCATCATTCATGTATATAAATTTAATTGGGTATAATCTTAAATCTTGTCGATTATTGATTTAACCTTTTTCTTTTTTTGTGTCGAAAGACTAGCCACAGTACTGAAATCCTTTTCTCACGGTATGAAACAGAATTAAAATTTTCTAAGTATAGTCTATGTATCCTGAATATTTTCATTTTTAACATTTACTTTATGGGTAATAGGTAAGCTTCGGTACCCGTGATACGGAAATGTAGACGGCTTTCTTTTACGCAACCCGAATTTTTCGATTTCAAGTCCAAATTTAAAATTGACGGACATCTGTTTTTTGTTGTTGTTGTTAATGCATTGAAAACCAACATTTTGTTCAACATAGCGGATAAAATGGTTTTTATATTTGTTACTATATGATCTTCCTACTACAATAATAAAAATAAAACGGATGTTTGTCAATTTAAATTTGTGGGGACAATCGAAAATATAACGGGCTCCGAAAAAAAACGACCAACTTATCATCATTTTTGTAGGGGAAAAGACACTAATCAGAACTAAGGCACATATAAATTTTCAGAAGTATATAAATAGAAATTAAAAATGATGATGTATTGAAAGGCCCATATAATTCAGGTGAATTAGATGAATTTATATTTAAAAAAAAAATATTATGTTAAACTTAGTGATCATGATTGATTTGCACATCAAGGCCTTCTTTTCTGAAATGAAAATAATAAACAATCATAAAATGCACTGAAATTATTAAAATTTGTTTGAAAAAAATGAGATGCAATTTATGAAAGAATAATTTCTGTCTCAAAAAATTAATTGAATAAAAGCACATATTTTGTCGAAAATCACCCAGAATGTGACGAATGATTCAATTTTTTCGATTTCGAATGTATCATACATATATATACAGGTGTGTAATGAGAATACCTACGTGTTATCATATTCTTGACGTAATTTAATTTGATTGTTACAACAATTATTAATAATATTATTATCATTCTTATTATTAATTGCAGTTGTTGTATCAAAACAATATTGATTATAATCATTTATATTGATCATATTATCATCATTTTGTTGATGTAGCTGTTTGATGTTGATGATTTGGTGCTTGTTTATATTATTTAATATATGTGTTTGTGAACAATTGATTAGTTCATTAGTAGTGGTTTTAGATGTAATGAATTGATTTGTATTGTCATGTGTGTTATTGATGAGTGTGGTGGCAGTAGTGATGGTGTCGTTTAGTGTAGGACCATTATTAATTGACATCCTGTAATTAAAATATCAATAGTCAATATTTAATATAAATATTAAAGCTTTTGAGAGAACTTTCTATTATTTTTAAATAATTTTCATTCAATTACAAAGTCAAACAAGCCGCAATGGGTGAAAGAAACAGTCTTCGAAGTACTTCCTTATAAGAAAATTTCATAGAAAATAAAGTGTATAAAAAGTTATAGTTTTGAATAAATAATCTTCGAAGATGTTTCTAAGAAAATCAGTTTTCTTAGAATCTATAAAAAAAATTCAGCAAAAGCAATTACCTTACGATTGATTGTCTTAAAAAACTGACTTCTATAAGGAAGTCAAAAAATTTTTATGTACATACTAAATAAATTCCTCTAATTTAATTAACAACAATTGACTAAAATATCAAAATATTTGACTAAAAAGGTTTGAAAGCCATTTACTGTTATTTAGGGAATTATATTATTCCATATTCATTAATTCATATTTTATGCAGTTTGGTTTTTTGATCTTTAAAAAAATATCATTTATTAAAAGCCTTTAATTTTTTTTACAAATATTATCAGTAATTAGAATTTGGGTAAATCATATGCCAGTACTACAACTAATACAAAAAAAATCAACTAGTCATATTCTTATATCATATCTAATCAGGTGATTCCATAAACACATATCAAAATTTATTTGATAGGTTTTTTTATTTTCTAGCGTTACATACTTTTAAACTAAAATTAATATACTCTAATATATGGCGAGTGTAAAAATAATATTTGTGTAAAACTGCAATCTTACAATTAACCAATTTACTGTCTCAATGAAACACAATTCGTATATAAGTTTCTTTATGATAAAAACTTAGTTATCGTAAAAATTTATATGCACAAAATTAAGTAAAGTGCTATTATTATTGTATCTACACGTAGTATACACGTAGGTACTCGTAACTTTAGAAATTTATCAGATAAGAAAACTTTTTTTTCCTCATTATTCTGAACTTAACAGTATTATATTGTGATGTATATTTATGTATAGCAGTAATTGACGTTATCTGTATATACAAATTAAGCTATTAATACTTTTTTTTATACTTAAGTTTTTCTAGATTATATCTCTTATATGTTACTTAATGATATTATGTTCAGTGTTATTAACCTTAGGCCAATGAATTTTGTACAAGGATTTCTTTTATAGTGTATAATTATAGTATACCTGCATTGGTGGGTATATAAGAAAAGGATCCACTTGTAAAATTGATTTCCTGTAATTTTTCTTGATCACAGGTACTATAATCTATATAAATATAAATAACCCCATTGTATGTCGGCTCATGACTGAACTAAACCGATCTGGCTGGCTTTTTTTTAATTAGTGTAATTGTTATGATAATATTTATATAAAATACAATTTCTTTCTAAAATATACCAGACCAAAAAGTTTGAGTTTCGATGTGACAATTTCAAAACATTTGAAAGATCTGAAATTATGTAAAAGCTTGATGGTACACTCTTTCAAAACACTCCATCACCTGAAAGCAAAGATACCTTCCAGCACAGTGTGGCAATTATATTGTTAATATGTTGTTTGAGGAGACGGCTACGCCGTTCTTATCCAACGACAATATGATCCACCAATAATCCCTGTTTTATTATAAATTTTGAAACTGCCGCTGCCTGGATTTAATCCTGCATCACGGTAGTCGAATTTGAATGATTCCATTTTTAATTGGATAGAGTATACTTCAAAGTTTGCCCAATTTAAAAGAGAAAAACAAATCCAGCCTTAGAGAATAAAACACACTTTTGGAAATTGTATATTTCCCAACTAGCTCAATTTTTCCATTGTTATCAATTAGTTCATTCTTATTTGAATTTTACCGGAGAAATGCTTCCAATAGAAGTTGTAAACCTTAAAATGTTCTATAAAAATACAAAGTGTGTTGAAAACCGTTGTAGAAATTTTCAAGAAAAACGTAAAAGAACTCCTAAATCATAACATACCAATTTCTGAAAATAACTTTTTTCGACTCAGATGTGACCTCAAAATAAGATACTTTATTTGATTGACATTCTGGTTAAATATGACATATTTATAATAATTAAATATAATATTTTCAGAAAATATTATATTATTTATACACAAATTATAAATATCTATGTAATAATAGTACTATAGCAGGTAAACATACAAAATATTATATGAGAGATGATCAAATGAAGGAAAATTTAGTTTGAAAACTGTATTAATAATAAAAGCATTTTATTACAGTAATTAAATATTGCGTATATCATTATAATTTTATTAGAAATGTCTCTCTCTCGTTAACATCACAATTTATATGGTTTTCATTCATGATCGTATCATAATATAAGTTGAGATACTTTAGCTCTTTAATATTACAGTGACTCTTGTCTGCATAATGTATAAAATGTCTGTCTTAATACATAATAATATGTAGTATACATAGGATTCGATTCATATTTATGGTGGAAAATTTATTATAATTGATCGAACGTTATTACTATTATGAGCAAAGTCTAACTATTTAATTTTTATGAGCGATTGTCAGATTCTAACAGATTATATCAGTTTTACAGATGAAGTCATTTGCACATCTATAGAATCAATGTATCTTACACTATTAAAATGACAGATGGATAGAATTAAAAGCATTATACCACTAGATTATCATATTTTAGACTAGAAAATTTAAATAAATTTCGATTTTTTGCCCTAATTTGCCGCAGCGGAAAAACAAAAATAACAAATTTAGGGAAATTATTATGAAAACCTATTTGCAAATTATGTTAATGCCAGTAATATTATGAAGTGTTTTATATAAAACTAGATTGTACTATTATGAAAATCAAATATTCTTCCATGAAATTATACGAAATTTCCTTTATTATATAAATATTATATAATACAATATATTAGGTATATATAAATCTCAATATACCAGGCATATATACCGAATTATATATGATTAAAAGACTGTATTGGTGTATATAGTAAATATAATTATTTGTGTGTGTGTGTGTGTGTGTATGTCGTTTGGTCGACAATATCGTCTGTATAAAACCTAACTAATTTTATTGGATACTTAAAAATAAAATATTTGTATTTATGTTTATTAAATTGTAATTTTACAAGTTAATAATTCGAAGGGAAAAATAAATTATTATTACATTCTTTCTACAGAAAAATGTGTCATAAAAATTATGAAATGACAAATAAAATAAAATTCAGAACACAGGCGACTTACTTTTCAATGAGAAGAATAAAAAACAAGAATTTATTATTATGAATATACGTATTTGTGCCTTTTTTTTAGCTTTTTATACACAGCAAAATATGGTTGGATCGATTTTCCTGAAAAGTCATCAGTTTTCAGAAAAATGTGTCATAAAAATTATGAAATGACAAATAAAATAAAATTCAGAACTCAGGCGACTTACTTTTCAATGAGAAGAATAAAAAACAAGAATTTATTATTATGAATATACGTATTTGTGCCTCTTTTTTTAGCTTTTTATACACAACAAAATATGGTTGGATCGATTTTCCTGAAAAGTCATCAGTTTTCAGCTACATAATACGGTGTCGAATTAAAGGGGTTCTACTCGATATTTTTTTGTGATAATCGAGATGAAATATAATTACGATAGCACATACATATAGACACACAATCATAGGCATCTCTCTTAAAACGTTGTATTTGGATTCAAGTAACGATAAAAAGTATAGATATGTCAAAATTCGGGATTAATGTCCTATTACCCTACTGGGAAGTTAATAATAATTAATAATTATAGATTTAGCACCTACTCAAATGTTATAGGAACTCCTTTTACACCATAGGTTCGTTACATTTCCTTGCGAAAACAATCACCCAGTTAAAAAATTCGATGTAACAAAATTATGGTTAGTATTTATAAAAAAATTTTCTTTTTATGACAATTTTAATAATGGGTCAGTCGGCCTCTTTTACAGAGTTAATCCAATTTTCGATTATTTATTTTCGATTTTGTGCCAAATTGACATATATTGGTAATTTGCCTGTGGTGGAAAACTTATTCAATATACAAGTAGTACGAATTATTATTGCTCATTTTTCGGTTACTGTTTTTCGAACTAAAGTAATACCTAAATATTATATAAATACTACAAAAACGAAAATTTTTCGAACTTAAGGAATACCCAAATATTATATAAATACTACAAAAACGAAGATTTTTCGAAGAAAAATACAAAATAAATATTTACCTGTCATTAAACACAGTATCATTATTTTTCAAAATAAATTCATGTTTATCAACAAAAATCGTTGTATCAACAATGTCTTCACAATTCTTCATTGATTTTAAATTTATTTTTTTTAATTAAATTAAATAAACACAGAGAACAAAACAGAGTTTAAATATTTTTTTTTGTTTATACAACAAATACACAAAAATCCACGACTTTAAACGCACCAGAATGGCTTCGTATAACTTTTATATAAAAAACAAATACTTTCTAGTTAAATAATAGTACTAAAATATATCGGAAATCAGAACCGTACATCGGAACAAAGACAAATTGTCATTTTACTAGACGTTAAACTGTTTAACAAGAAAAAAAACATAAATGACTAACAAATAAAAAATAAATTGACTTTTATGAAAAAAGGAAATTAAAACAAATGAAAAATTAAGATTATAGAAATTTCTCTGCTAAAAAAGAAGAAACTCAATTTTTAGAAGAAAACATTTACAAACGGCATCATTACATAATATGAAATCATAAAATGTGAGGGCGCTGACAATCTCCGATTTTTTTTTAAACTAGGCACAAATTTGGAACTTTTCGCCAGAAGAATGAAAATGGTCTACTTTTAACTGTCGATGTTTCTATGGAAGCTATTGAAATACTGTAAAAATATTTGGAAGGTTTCTTAAAAAGCTGTTTTGAACTAGACTAAACTTCTTACGACATATGTTTCTTGGATGCCGCATTAATTATTCCAAAACTATTGGTAGAAATACTCTTATATTATCTCTATTGGTGTGAAAAGTATGGCTAGAAATAATGTTTTACGTCAATATTAATTGCTGTTCTTAGTAAAACAATTATTTGTCTAGATTTCATACACCCTACAATAAATATCAACAAAAAAACGTATTCAGTATAGTCATTCAAAATATGATAATGTTTACATAAACCATTCCTTTCATTTCTAAGTTCACAAATTTTATTTTTAGACTGTAATGTATTCGCCTCTTTTTATAAATAGAATTTTATATTATAAATTATTTATATCAATTAAATCTTTAAAGTTAAATGAACCGTAACTAATTTATTAATCAATAAATAAAAAAGTATTAGGGACATGAATTACGAATCGATGTAATAAGTTTTTAATGCCTGTTTGTCTGTCGAAAAACCTTTACAAATCTGATTCTCCTTAAGCATCTATAAATTTGAAATTCAAATAATTTTTAAAACATGTTGTCTTCTCACTTGTACTATGTTTTCAATCATAGTATAAAACAATAAAATTAAAAATTTATGGTTTTTGAATTAAATACCATGTTATTTGTTCAACATATTGAAATGATGCACTTATATTTACAAAGCACAAAAATATGTTTAGTAATATAAAAATTTAAATTTTTATATTATCAAATGCATATTAGATTTTTATATATTCAAAGCACAAAAAATATTATCAATTTATTAATTATTTCACATGAATTTCCACGAATTTTCCATTTCAATGGAATACACCATTACATAAAACTTATACACATAATAATAATATTTTTGCTAGAAATATCAGAAAAATATATTTCCCTCAATTTCACTATCATGATTGTAGCAACAACACAACTAAAAGAATTCAAAGGGAAAATAACTAAAGTTCCCTTAACATGAAAATGTTGTTGTATGTGCATTTTCACCCTCTTCAAGAAACCATGATATTGGATATTACAATGTATTTAAAAATATTAAATTCAAACATGTAATTTCATTTAAGTTTATATTAAAGTTACGCTCAACGAAATTTAATCTCACAATTAGTACGCGTCGTCGCATACCCCTGTCATCCTTGAAACCCTGTATTGGTTTAAGTTTCCGTTTAATTGGCTGCCGTAGTGGAAAGAATTCTCTATACATATGTCATTCGAGGTAGATTGTTTTACTTATATCGGCAGATCATAGCTATTTTACTTATTATTAATCTGATGGAGGGCAGTGAGCTCACAATGAGAGCTTTTGCAACTAGCAATCTTCAGCTTTACCTACCGCTAATCGTTAATCTGACAATTATTTTAAGAAATTTTCTAGAATCTGAGTATTTTAACATTTTTTTACAGTTATTAGTAAATTTGCGATCCTCTCAGCCTATTACGTCACACTCAAATCGTCAGATGAAATTTTTTGCATTATTGTCCTTAAATTGTTTTCTTAAAAAAATTATCCTGCACTCGAGAATGTCCAATTAAGTTTTTTTAGTTTAAGACTTTCTCATCTCTTGCGGTATACTCAAATTACCCGATAAAATTTATTCTGTTATCCTTAAATGATATCCTTTAAAAAAGTAAGAAAATATATTCACGCACGATAATATCCACGTGGCGATGCTTTCTGGCAAGTATGTGACCTGTTCAAACCCTTGTGTAATGTTGGAATTGTCAGATAACAATTTTTCCGTTTTCCTTGAATTATTGCGTTTAAAATAATACAAAATTCGACGGTCATGGATAATGTTCAGTTGGCGTTTTCTTTTATTGTTTTTATTGGGATATTGTAACTCTCCCACCCCCTTGTATACCGTTGGAATCTTCAGATTAGTGAAAATTAGTGAAAAGTATACTTTTTAGAATATAATAATCAGCTTGCGACTCTGATTGGCTGCCCTATTTGTGCGTCCATATACAGGGCTAAGATTTGATGAAGTATCCCAACAGGATACAAGGTATGTCCCATATCTTAAAACGTGTAAAAAGTCACAATTATACCATTCCAACCAATACAGACAGATATAAAATTTTGAACAACATTGTAGACACAAGCTACAGTTTTCTATGTCATCAACAAGTCACTTTGTAGACAAAGATAGTAAATTGTACATGAATGAGTATTCAATATATTCTCACTTTAATCTTTTTGCTCTTTAGATATAATCTGTCAGACAAAGATCATATATAGGCAAATGCATATGCACGTTATATACCTATTTCCATCAAATAAATGGCATGTTTTCAAATATTATATTCTGATATTACAATTATTATGTATAGTACTGTACATACGTAATACATGGAAAATATACTCTTCTCTTTGGAGACAACATAAACAACTCGATGTTTACCTATAGGCGCTATATATACGAATGTAGGCGCAGGCAGTTGTATTCAATGTTGGACGTATTTTAATGTAAAAATGTTCAAACACAAAGTGGTCGAATAAAGTGGGAATATCAATCTATTGCTTTTCTAAGAAAACTTAATGATCACTCTTGAAACTGATCTGGAGACTTTGGCCGAAGCACTATTTAACAAGTTATAAATAGTTAGATAATGTGGTTGATAAAGTTATAAATAATAAATAAATCGAAATGTAATATTTTCATCATTATAAAAGTGGCGATAATATTATAAAAGATATTCAGTGACCAAATTGTTTGTAGAATTACAAGCTTAAATATCATGAGATAACAAGCAAATCTGTCACCAAATTTAAACGTTGCGTCGCCAAATTTAAACAACAAACAATATCCTAAAAGTACGCTACAAATAAGAGGTGTGTATTTAGAATTAAGACGTTAATTCTGTAAAGTTAGTTCAATGTATAAAATTCGACGTATCTTAAACTAAATACAATAGTTATTTTTGATAATTTTTCGCATAAAATAACTAATCTAGGTATTTTCATTTTAAACAAAGTATAGCTCTAAAAAATCAAAATGACACCAAGAAAAATAGAATAAATAATATATTCTGATTCTCTGAGGAGATGTTAAAAAAAATTAGCAACGAGTAACATCCTCTCAGAGAATCATTACAACTACCTAATTCATACTGACGATGACTACTTTGTAATCGAAATACGTATTTATAAAATAAAAAATAATTTGATCAAGGAAATTGGGGCATAAATCGAATTTAGAAATCTTTGTTTATAATTTCAATTTGAAAAATCAAAAATTTCAATTTAATAGTCTCTATCTTGACTTTATTTCTTGTCTATGGAATTTAAAGTTCCATATTAAACGTAAATTTTAATTTATTATCTGCTGATTTGAATTTCAAAATTATTGATCAAAAACTATTCTTTTATAATGTTCAAATCGAGTTAAAAATGATTCCCTTTTATATGAGCCTATTTGTATACTATTCATAGGAATGTTGTCTGAACATGAGTTCTTTTAGCCTTTATAATGACACCATACATTATACAGTACCGTCAACATGAATTATCAGGGAGTTAATATTTCAAACTAGACATATTCGTTATTATAAATTTTAAATATTTTGATAATGAACCCAATTACAGAGTAAAAACTAAAACTAAAAAGTTGATGTAGTTATTCAAAAATTTTTCATTTAAACAATTACGACTGCGAACAGTCTTTTAACTTTGAGTTTATACAAAAACTGGCATACTGAATCGCATCCAAACGGTCACTGCAACCAAATCGGTCCTGTTACAATGCCAATTAACAGGCTGAATTTTGTTTGAAGTAAGAAAAGTAATCAATTAGTTTTCCAATAAGTCGTAAATACAAGAACTGATAAAAGCAAAAATATGATTAATTTTACACAAAGGGTGATAGTTTTGTTTATTGTCTAGTGTTGTAAATCTATTAATTCATACTTTTCATTCAATTCAATTATTATTTTAGCCTGTATTTAGCTAATAGATATAAAAGCAGTAAATGTTGGGTGCTAAAAGATTGTGAAGGCATTCAACTGTGGCTTTGTTTAAAGATTTTTTAAAAGATCAGTTGACTTTTACTGCCATTCATTAATATAAAGATAGACAAAAAGTGTAAGATTGCGGTGAAGTTGAGTCAACTTGATAGTGATATACAAATGTGAAATGTTTGAGACGGGAAAAGTAGATAAATGAATTTACTTCATCCCAGATAATATCCAAAAAATAAGCACATTTTTCAAATCTAGCCTACAAACCAAATTATTTTAAACTGAATTGAATAAAATGTGAAAAAATCCTCCTCTCTATTCCTCCGACGAACTACGAACATGCTACGACATGTACATTCATATACATATAAAACTTAACTCCTCTCATGTTATGGGATGCATACAATAAAAAGGGAATCATAAAGTTTTCATAGAATGAAAGAAGAATAAGCAGCAAGTAAATAATGAAAGAGTGAGATAGAAATGACCGACGCGCGAGAGTAACGGGTGATAAGTCGTGGTATAACGGTGACGGGAAAGAATGAAATGTAAAAAGGATGGAACAAGGAAGGTTTATATATGTTGGAATGTACTCTGTGGTATATATAATATACACTTAAAATAGAGGTAGAAGATGCGATAGATATAATACATTCCAGAAATGGAATTCCACCACGTGAGTCGTTATTTCTTGTTAAATTATGGTTAGGTTTGCAATAAAATGTACGATTATTTCATGTTTTCTTCCTATATAATAATAATAATATTCTCTATTGTATAGGCACTTTTATAAAGTCTTAAGTCTATACAATGTAGGAGTGATTATAAATCTGTATATATAAAAATTACTGACTGACACTGTTCAGGACGAAAACGGCTTGATCAAGAAGCTTGAAATTTTGCATGATGAAATCTTATATGAAGTAAACATTTACAGAAGGACCTTCAAATTTTCATACATCCATCAATATACTGTCCAAGGGGTTAAGAACAAATGCTTCGAATTAATTTAAAATTCTTTTGGCAACAGATTACTTGTTAAATATAAAAGATATATTTTAAAATTATTTCAGGGCTAGACTTCATTTCTGATGTAAGAAACGGGGTAGATTTTTGGACTTCTAAAAAAGTGAAATTTCATTTTAAACCGTTTTTGGTATTAAATTCCGTAAAATATATGTCCCATTATTGTTCTCTTTTGACTTCTTAATTGAATCGATAATAAAAAGTCAATACTATAATTGTAATAATTTTTATTTCATTTTGTTTGATAAATAGAGTGTCTTTCTGATTATAATATTGTATCTATTCAGCTGGGAATATAATTTTATCGATGCCTGTTATCGAACTGTAATTTTACAGTTTTAATTTGAAATTCTGTATGTACTTCATTTAAGTATATAACTCCATTCCAAATCCTTAACCGAATCATTAATATCGGCTATCCTTATCAATGGTTTTCCATTCGGTTTGCGCAAAGTGAATACTGGGATAGCTCTTAACAAAGTCAACCACAGCTACACACCTTCCTCTCCTCTTCACATGTTCCACCCTATTATTATTTTGACTTATTCTGTACAATATGTGTATTGTTTAAAAAGAATGAATAAAGATTAAATTGAATTGAATCGGGATTTGGGTCCACCCAAAATTATTTCAGATAGAATCGTTAAAACTATGGTCTAAAATGTATCAAACAACTGTAAACATGCTAAACATTTGGCATCATTTCAAGTCCTTAGTCCATATTTCTTCTCTCTAGAAACCATTTAATATAAGAGATAACCTGAATAAAATATAGTTTATTACTTTGGTGTTAATTAGAACCAAAGTATTTAAGGTTTTTAGTTACTCGACGGCTGAACAGATGGTTCAGTATTTTCGGAGGTACACAAGATGTGCAGCATTTGGTGAGATCTGCTTAAAATTTAATAATCATCCCGTTTCAAACAATTGTAAACATGATATACGTTTGGCATCATTTCAAGTCCTTAGTCCATATTTCCCGCCTCTAGAAACCGACTAATATAAGAAATAACCTGATTAAAATATGCTTTGATATTTTGGACTAAAATAGTATTTAGATTTTTAGTTACTCAGTGGCTATAGATGATTCCAGTATTTGAGGAAGTGCACGAGTGCAAGTTCAGTAAAAGGCGACATATGTAAAAATTTAATAATCATCCCGTTTTATTGAATATTAAATGTATTCCAACCACTATGATTATGAACAGTTTCAGTATATTAACAAGTTATCTGTTTGCGTATAAATTGTATATATACTTGAATAGGTATAATACGAACTAAGTTCTACTCTATTTACATTCACTAAATTTGACTTCTTATGATCGTTTTTGATCGTTTTCTCAAAGGTATCATTGAAAATAAATACGTTTCTAAATGTATATAGATATATACACGCGAAAGAATATCCAACCGCATACGTGTATGAGGTTTCAATATACATGGAAACAAAATTATACACGTAAAATAATTGATAAAAATAATATTTTAAAAATAAATGTACAGACCATTTTAAGGTCGTAATTTGGTCGTGTTTTTAACCGACTTAAACAAAAATATGGAGGTGGCTAATGTAGATGTACTATATATCGCGTATCAACCGGCGAAACGGATTGAACAGTCACAGGGATTCAATATGTTTCAATGTTTGGCTACTTGGAAAAATAATTTTCCGGGAAAATCCATATCAAACCATAGTACGTTAAATTGTACTATGGGTTGATATAGGTTTTCCCGGAAAAGAATTTGGCCGATTATAATCAGTAGAGCGATATATTATTTAGAACACCGTTGTATGAGTGAGAAACAAGTTGAAGACTATACTAGGGTTTCTGTAATTTTTTATGCCATAGTTTTAGTTCAAATTTAGCTAATAAACACATATACGACTGAATATTTATAGTATTTTATGAATATTACTTAAAAATAGTTCAAACAATGATGTTGAATCATATATCGAGTATCTAACCAATTAACTTTGTCGGTCGTTCACTTGTTTACGGTTAAAATATATCTGTCTACAATATATTTTCTACAAAGCGAAAATTTAAAAAAGTACTTATAAGTCGTCCAGTATTTTCAATATCATTTTTCAGTATCTTCAATTATTCAATTTAATAAGAAATTTATATTTTATACTCACCAGTTTTATTTTTGTTAAAAAGTTTTTGTATGAAATATATATAAAAATAAATTAAATTAAAGTTATAGCTTATAAAATTTTTTTATCAACTAAATATCCTAAGACATAAAATGAAATTGATAGGTATAATGAATTAATAATTTATTTTGTAACTATAGTGCTATCAATTACAAATGTGAGCCAAGTTAGAAGCACGAATTAACAAAATTTTATTGGACTTCATCTTACCAAAGAATTCACAAGAGATTTTTGAAAACTAAGGCATTCTCTTTCACAACTCCCGATAAATTTTAGACTTAATGAAAAGAGTAAAAGCTATTGGATATATTTTTTTAACTATTAATAATAACTAGACTTTGAAATTCGACCATAATGACTTAAAAGTCAACCTCATCACTGTCTTTAAACAAAATAGTATATTAAACAAAAGTATATGCATGTAAAATAAGCCACACCTCTTATATATGTGTGTGTCACAGTGTGTGTAATGTTTTTTTTCATGCATAATTAAAAAAAAATATATTAACATTCTCCAGTCCTTCAATATATAGATAATAATCATCACAAAAATGTTATTTTCTCATTTTACTTTATTGTGATTAGTTTATGTATTTGATATCAACCTGTATTAGAATAATTTAAAACGATTACTTTCGTAGAGAAAAAAATTGTATAAATATTTATGTTACCCTTAAGTAAGCGCCACAAAAGATAGTGTAAATAGTAGTAAATTAACAAATAATAATTTTGATTTTCTTTTCTAACCAATATACTTTAAGAAGTTGAATTTTAGAATTGATGACAGTGATATTATAATAATTTTCGTAGAGCAAAGAGTAAGTTGTATTGAATGTCAGATACTTTATTATTAAGACTGAAAATATGAAAAGTTAAAATATTAACATAGTCGAACACGCACAAAGCAAAGTAAAAGATTAATTTTATTTATTATAATATATAAAGTTTAACTTTACTGTAAAATAATATTTTACGTATTATTTATTACCCATATCCTGTTCCAATTAGTAATATGACTTGTAATACAGTTTTGTAATAAATCCATTTTCTCTAAATTTTATTATCTGACAGGTAATCAAAATAATATTTATTTTTACATTTATAATATTAAACTGATTTTAACCTGTATTTAGGCTACAAGTATTGAATTGTAGGTTGAATTGCAATGTTGGTTGAATTAATTATTAATTACTATTTATTTTAATTTGTGAAATAAGACTAATTTTTTTTGTGGATTAATTTAGAAAATGTTGTGTATTTTTCTAGCTTTTATCTAGATTCACCTGCCCGGTGTCTTTTGGCTATCAAATTTTGCGAGCCAAATTGAGTTGAAATTAATAATACAGATGTAAATCGAAAAACGTTGTAAAACTTATTTCCTCTTCATTTCTTTGCGCTTTCACCATATTTTTCTATATTTTTTTTTTATACTTAAAAATATTTAAAAAAAAATCTTTTTAAACAGCTCTTTTACATACTTTTTACTTTCGATAACCAAAACATAGTGTATTGTAAATTTGTTGCAAAGTTTGTACCAAAGCAATGAACAAATATTAAGCGCGATAAGAGCTATTTGTATTTCCTGTTAAACCAATCCTAATTTCATTTCTAGAATACCTGCGTAAAAGTGAGGGAAAACAACGGTAAAGTGGGTATCATCTATATTTTATACAGTTCATATTATTATATGGATTACATAAGTACATTTTTTTATTGAACAGAGTGGCTCTGAAAATTATTTAATTCGGAAATGAGGCAATAAGAAATGATCGTTTTGACACAACTTTGGATTTTTGCTTCTAAAACTTGTAGTTTATTAGTTATTGATTCACTCAGGAAGATTTTATATGAGTCACTTAAATGGTTATGATCTCTTCCAAACGAATTATCGATGCATTTTTATACTTACATCATAAATCACCCAAAGGCTAACATTCAAATGTTTTTTTATGAAAATGTTGTTTACGAAAGTTCAATTCGTATTATTACTTATCTATACTATGATTAAGAATATATTTTACATTATAGGTATAAAAGAGGAAATTTTGTAAGTGTGGAAGAGATGCCACCCAGTATTTTATTATTATATAGATAAATATATTTGTGTTTGTTGTTGTACATATAAGAGTCATATTATTTGATTTAAGTCTATAATAAAAATTGTAGCAGCAAGGAAATTTTTTCATATATATTCAAATGATGTGTAGTTATTATTACGTTCACTTTACCACATACATACAGTACCACCTACATACATTGAACTTGTATGTTCTTTGTTCCTTTTTGCGGTTTGTTTTTTTTCTATAAAATATGACAAATTTAATTTTGTTGAAAATATGCAGCATGTTCTTCGTTTAAATTCTTTCTGTGTTTACCAGTATGTACATAATATATATACTCTTATCAAATACTATGCAGAATATTGATTCACTATTACCAGCAAATATTGTCTAATTTTAAATTTAAATTAACTAATTTTTTATTACCATGGATAATCGGTGAAAATAGTGAGAAAAATAGTGCAGAGTTTATCTTTTTTTTTGGGTTTTAGAGATTGTAGTCTTTTATAAAACTATCTAGAAAATACAGATAACTTTTGGAATCTTTTATCTCGCTTTTATTGGATCCTTGACTAAACTCTTAAACTATAAAATAAAAATTCAAATACAAAAAATGTTTAACAAACTACTTTTGTTTGAAACATTTTTTCGTCAAATGTTTGAGTTGTCCACAATTTCAGCTCAAATTTGGCTCATTCATATTAATATTATACATATTAGGCGTGATATGTTAAGTATTTTATGAATGCTTATTAAAAATAATCCAAACAATGCAATTCAATGACATATCAATTTTTAAATAATTAACTCTGTCAGTTGTTATCTTCAATTATATTACAGTTAGAATATAATGATTCATAATATTGAATGCCTTCATTCAATTTGACTTGAGTATATACCATATAAAATGTATGTTATGTTATTATATATGTTTGTATGTATGTTAGTTGATAAATGAGGCACTATTTACGAATATTTATCTTTTCCGTTTCTTTCGGGATCGGTTGTTGTTCTTTTAAACGTTGTTTAAAACTTAAATGAAAATGTATGTTTATTTAAAATGTAGTTAGTAGAAATAACAATAAAATATTACTCAGTATTTTCACACGTTCATTTTATGAACAATAAATAGTTTAAGGTATTTTTATTGCAAGTAGTTATACAGGTAATTTCAAAATTATTTATTCTCGATAAAGGAAAAAAAAGAAATATAATACATGATTTGAATGGAGCACGGATTTTGGGGGAAGAAAACAAATTGGGGCAGTGTATCTGCAAGAAATTTTGCAGATATTTGAACGAAACTATGAAAAACATCCACAAACTTAGTTTAAGTTAAGTTCGCTAGGAAAAACTAATCATAATCCATTTCTCTATTAAGCTATCATAGGTTAATCACCTTTTGGTACATCGACAACAAAGCTCAAGACAACTTTAATCTTGATATAATCGAATTCTGAGGATATTTTCATATAACGTTGGGTTAAATAAAGTCTATGGAAAAAGTCTTAAACTTCTATGAAAGTTTTTTGGTTGTAAACCTGAATTTATAACAAATAGAATAGTTACATAATATTTTTAATAATGGGCCGAAAATATGTGGGATTTTATGGTGGCAATACACCCAGCAATCAAATCTATAAATAATTTCCTTGTCACCAATTACCTTTCGAAATCGGTACCAATCTCATTCTTAGATCAAAAATTGATTGGTTGGCGTCGTCTAAAAAAGGTCACACGATAATAATTTATAAATGTTTTAAAAATTAAAATTCTTTTTTTCTTGGTAAATTTTTTGTTTGAAAATTTTTTTATAGAATATCTAAAATTATTAAAAAAACACATTTTGAAGTAATGGACCCTTTTGATGATTAATGAAAGTATATTTTTTAGAACCACTTGTTATTTTTTCATGATCATCATCATATCTTGGTTTTTACAAATATTCTCTATTATTATTATTATTATTATTTTTTTTGAATGTGCCATTCTATAGCATGAAAATTGTCTCGTTATAACGCCTATCATCATTTGTACATAACTTCAATCTTCCGTTCCATTAACTGTATATAATCAAAGTAATATAAAAAATAGAGAATATGATGTTTTTTTTTTTCGTGTAGGTAGGCACTTGTATTCTGTATCCAGCTCACTACTGTATGCCATCTATATCTATACACTTTGAACCACTCAATTCTATCTTTTTACCACAGTCATTTTAAGCAGTATATTCTTCAAATTTCTCAAAAACTAGTAATGATTTGTTGGTTGAATGAAGTATTTTATTGAAAGAAGTCTATTTGCAAAGTGATCGGAATAGAAAATTTTCTTTCGGTTATAATTAGTAAGGACCATACTCAATCTTGGCCTTGTTCTTGCTCAAATTCTTCTTGTTCTTTGTCTTGCATATGTGATCTGATACGTATTTTTATTTTTTATTTTTAAATGCATTATTCTATTGAATATTAATTATTTATAATTGACATAATTACAATTAACTCATTACTCATTACAATTAATAAAGTACCTCATGAGACGCTTTATTTCATTGCAATCATAATAAACATGGCTGCAACTCTGCAGAGTCGTAAATTTGTAATTAGTGTTACTTCTTGATAAAAGAGACACCTAATGCGTTTGTGCTACAAACACTTCGTCTTTTTGCATGTTGGAAACAATCGTTTCTTTTGCTCCGCTGGTTTGTTTGTTATGATTTTGAACTGAGCACTATGTTTATAAGTGTTTTTTTTTGTATACATGTCATATTGATAATAAAACATTTCTTTTTTGTTGAAATTTTCAAATGGTATTTTTTGAGAAGTAAAAAGTGAAAATAATTGTAGTAATGGTGTTTTAGAAAATTATCTTTTCCCAAATATGTATGTGTGTGTGGGTTATAATAAAACGGTATATTGTGTATAACATATATTACTGTTGTACTTTAAACAGGCAGACAAAATTCCATCCCATGCACTAAAAATTGCGTAAGTTCTCTATCACCATTAAACTAAATCGTTTATTTTGGAATACCGAATGGCGAAAAAAAGAGCCTACCATTTATGCATACGATTGTATACCCTATATTTCAGTTTCTACAAGCACCGATTTTCCAGTATCGTTAAAAATTAAACATGAAATAAAGTTGCCCCTCATTGGTCGAAGTTTTTTTACATGAATCGTTAACACGTCATATGCAAACATTTGTGCACCATTTCTTTACGTTTACGTGAAGTTGCCCCTCATTGATCGAATTTAAGAAATTTTGAGTACATGAATCGTCAGAAATAACCCATTATTAACGTTTTCTCAACCAAAAAGAGGGAGTTTAGAAAAACCCTTTCTCAATTATTTATATTTATCTATTGTTCTAAACTTTTAGGTATGTAAGCTCAATCAAGGATTTTCCGAATAGGCGAAAGGACACGGTCCACATACGAAAAATCTCGTATAAAAAATATCCTTAGACTAAAAATAAGTGAGCCACACAATAATACTGACGGATACCAAGCAAGGCAATGGAAAATCTTTTAGTACCATTTTGTTTATAATATTTTGTGTGTAAAGGTATTTGTAACAGAAAATCAACTATAATAGAAAATGTTGAGCACAACACCAAGAAAAAAAAGGTATCATCAAATCATACGCCTCACTTAAACTTGTTTTTTTTCTCATATAATCAACAGTTATTTTTTTTTTTGTACATTTTTTTTCCAAATTATCAATTTTGGTATATCAATCGTAAATAAAATTTAGAATACTTTTACAAAACATTTTTTTTTTTTGTAAACTTAATTTATAAAATGTTTTGTTGGCATAACGAAGATAAACTCATAATTGGTTTTTTCTAAATATCTCTACGACATTTTAAACGTAGGTTTTAAAATTGTGAGTAAATTGAAATATTTTTTACAATTACGATTTTTCAGTCTTATTCAATGGTTTTTTAATTGTTAGTTTATTTAAATAAACTAACGAAAGTCGACCTGGGTAATTAATTAAGCCGGAAACTATTCTACGCAGTATATCCGGCCTGTTGTATGTGTGATAATTTATTCGCTATTTTTAAATTTAAAATAAATAAAAGTTTTGACAACAAACACCTGCAGATTTATTTGTGGAATAAAAACTCCAAAGATCTTACTCTAGGACCAATCGTGAAGAAAGTCTAGTAATTTTTTCTAGAAATATCACTTTAAAAAACTAATAATGCGATGAAATATTGATTTGATAATTCATACATTCTATTTTAAAATAGTCAAACATAGTTGTTTTTAAGTTTTAATTAAACCAAATAATTAATTAATAAAAATTTTCAGTAGATGCGGTTTCTTGTTTCAAATGGCCATTTTTGTTCAGCAGCGTACACACGTGCAACAGCGTAACGTTACCCCGCATTGTAAATCTACTGTTACGTGCTTCGACATCAAAAGTTTGCAGTCTTGTCTTTGCAAATGTTGCGTTATTAAGTCCACACTTTTAACCGTAACCCATTAGCAACATCCTTTGATGCGATTAAAAATTCACAATTTGAGGGACTCGATGTAACATCGTTGAGTATAAACTTTTATTACACGACGACGTTACACATTCACATCCACACTAAGATTGCTGTTACGCGTCAAAATGATGCCACACGCGAATGTTGCACGTGTGTATGCAGCTTTTTATTGACAATTGTATAAAGGTTGAAAAGGTTAATTTATATAATAATAATAATAATAATAGTATATGTAGTCTAATGACTAATACAATACAAAGTGACATAGCCTTATATCATTATCATTTCTGTATATTTCATACATTGTATAATTTAAAAAAATAAAATCATAATAAATAAAAACAATTAATACGATGACAAAATTAATTATACGTTTTAAAAATTAATAGTTCTATTTTCGATAACTTATGTTTTTGAAAAATTACATGCTTTGTCATTTAGAAAAGCTATAGTGTGTTTGTAAACAAATATCGACCATCATAAAAATGAATCGAGTATTAAATGTATTTTTGTGTTTTGTTTTTATGAAACTATTGAGTGATTCGTATAAAGAGATAAATAAATAGTTGTTGTACAATGTAACTAAAAAATTTTAAAAATTATGCAAGATATTATAACCAAAGAAAATTTTGTTAAAAAATTATTTATTGTTTCAAAGTCAGATTTTCTTCATTCAAGAGGTTATGCTTACTTTTAAGGTTTAGAATACGCTACCAAAATTTCATCCCGATATTTTTTTTTTCGTTTTTAAGCTATTATGATGATGCATAGACGGGCGGACGGACGGACAAACAAAAATCAACTAATTAAGTGATTATATGAACTAGTTATATTTTCTTAAGGCCTTCTTTAAAGGCATTCTTAAAATATAATGATTTTATTTAAAATAAACAAGGTAATTCTTATTTAAATGGTAGCACATATTCACTTCTACAAATTGTCGATTATTGGGAAAATATATTTTTCATTAAGATCCAAAGAAATAATATATTCTGTATGTCACAAAAACATATGAAGAAAATTACGTGGCTTGACGTCTTCCTCCCTACCTCAAGTACTTTAGCATGGTAATCCCTCTCTATTTTTGACCAACCGACGTGGTTTGATGAATGCTACCTAACCTTTTAATTACAATTTCGAGTTTTCTAGACCTAAAATATAGGATAATGTACCTAAAATGCACATTCACTTTCAGGTTATTGTACTATTTTATAAGAAACACTATACCGGATTGTTGATTGAAAAGACTTTGTAGAAATACGAAAATTATTTCGATATGGTTTCATCTAGCACAGATTGCATAACTTCCATTACATATAAAAACATCGTACACTTTAAATAGAGGTAATAAACATATAGAATAGCATTTTCCAAATGGATAGAATTCATTCAAGCGAAATTCATTTCTACAATAAAATCATATACAATTTTGTTGATGTTTACAAAACAAACAAATGCAGAGACTAAATAGACTATTTATTGTTGTATTTGTGTCTCTGTTAGCAATTAGTTATCTATTTCACAATATATTTTTATAAATTTTTTATAAATTTTAATTGTACTACTAATGGATATGACGGTTAGTAGTTAAGGGGCACTTTAATATTACTATCTATCTACTAGGTTCACTATAAAGGACAATAGAAATAGTTTTTTTTTAGTACTTGGAAATAGTCTTTGTGTTTTTACAACGTTGTACGTTGTAAAGAGACAGACAATTGTAATTGCGATGGGAATTTTTTACTGAGGTTTTAACAGAAATACTCATAATTTTAGATGTTACGTCTACATGGATATGTTTTTCTGGATACGAAATACAGAAGCCGCGTTCTGGAAATCAGACCAGGACGGCATCACCTTTTACTTGTTTGAAAAGGGTAATAATTGAGATGGGTCAAAACGGTAAGAGTTTGCAAAAAAGTTTCAAATAAAAGTTTAAGATCATAAAATTGTACATACGGTTCTTCGTCTTTCTTAGCCTTTATTAAAAATAACGGAACCAAAACTTCTAAAAGTTTTCATATTTACACATTTCACATACCCTTGATGTACATGTAAATTCTGTGTATGTTGAATTAAAATCGTATAGAAGTTCTGGCTTTTTATTTTTAATAATAGCAAAAAAGGCAAAGAACATTTTGTATGAAAAACTATGCTGTGCTACTTTTTTTGAACCTCTCTTTTTCGACCTCTTACCGTTTTGACACAACTCAAGTCTTATTCATTTAAAATGCGTAAAAGCTGATGACGTACAGGGCTGATTTTGATGATATAAACTTGAGGGCTCAAGTTTTGTTAAGATATCGAGCCTAGTTTCACATTTTGATGTGAAATATAGCAATTAACTTGTTGATTTAGTATCAGCCGGGTATTTGTATTAGAGGTAATAATATAAAATATACAACACTTTCATTTAAAAGTCAGCCTGTATAAACAAAATAAATATTTTAAATGGCACTTTTCATGATGATAATATTTCTATATATGTTTTAGTCATTCCTATCTATTTTATTTCATAAAATAATAGTAATGATAATGCTTATAATAATAATAGTTATTATTACAATTCAAATAAACAAATAAACAAACAAACATGTTTATTTATTTATATTTACAATTATCATTTGCTTTGGGTTTGGTTTTACATAGTTAGAGTATTCAAAATGATTATGTAATGGAAATATAATTATTATTTATCATTTGTCATTTTATTTTCATCTAACTAATATCTATTTTATTTTTACAATTAGACTAATGAATGTCATTTACAGATAATGGTTCAATTAATTGAAAAAAAAAATATATTCTACAAGATAGCTATCGAGACTTTATTTTATCAATATTTATAGCAAAGGAAAAAAAATATAAGTGACTAATGATGTCTATAGATGACATAATAATGTATGTCATTATTTTTTAATAAAATATATTGAACTCTGACAATTACGAGACTATTGGAAAACAATCTAGTGTGAAGTGTCTATGTAAGTATCAAATGATTAAAATACGTACTGCTTAAGGGGTCTGGATATGAGCAACAAGGTTGTAGTGTTAAAAATTATCAAAAAAGTAACAATGATGTAGTGATAAAATTCTTAAAAAATTTTTATTATCTGATAGTTAGACATGCCAACTAGCCAGTCTACAAATAAGTTAATCATACATAGATTATTTATTAAATTGATGAAAAGAGCGATACGGGTTGTAGACGGTAGCATTGAGTTCCTTTCAGTTTACCTTTACTTATATGACAGCATCAGAAAATTTTTTATTAAGGATTAAAGTTTTTCAAGGTCAATTAATCTTTTAATCCTTAATAAAAAATTTTCTGATGCTGACCAATTAATGAGACCAACTGACCTTTTATGACCAATTTCTGACCTTTCAGATGGTATAATTGGTCAATCGAAATTCCGCACATGAGGTGCTAAGATTGCGGAGCTGAAAGAGTAGCCAAAATTATGAAATGTTTATTAATAAGAACTCATAATTTATTTGTCATCTTCAACAAATAAATATTGGTAAAAGTAAGTGTAGTAAGTAAGTTAAGTAAGTTTATTTAATTTTGGATTTATCTACAACGAGATGGGAAATATTTGTTTGTATCAGGAGAATATGCATTTCAATATATAAACAAATTCCTAGTACTATAGAAAAACTGTCAGTCAACACTTTTTTACCTGATCCCTATCCTCCAAAAAAACGATAAATAAATATACAATAAATTAATTAACAATTAAAAAAAAAAAAAAATTAATTAATTAATGGTCCTGAAATTGTTATCTAGTAGTAGAAAACATTCTTAAAACAGTAAACATGAGAAGCAAAAAGGCAAACAGTTGGTTAGGTAGAAAATCGTAGGTGCAGAGAGAGCAGTCTTCATTCTGGGAAAACAAAATTGCCAACACTAGATATAGTGCAAAAGTATACAACAACAAAAAGCTTAAAAAGCTTTGATTATATTTAGTAAAGGAAAATCGAACTGTGCTGTCAAAATAAGTAGTAACGAAAGGGTATGAAGTACACTTTTAGAAAATATACGAAAAAAAAAATTTAGATGTACATAGTAATAATTTAATAAAGTTACCTAAAGTGAGTCAAATACATTAAAAACTGTTAAATATATTTAAAAAAATATTTATTATTATTATTTTTTTTTTTAATTAATAATTTTTTCATTGAGATGAATATAATGCATGTATTTTATACATAAACAGCATGGATGAATACAGAGTCAATAACCATAACCTTACTATTCACCCAATAATTATTTAAATTTTACAACCATATCATATTTCCTTTATAATTTTAAATACGTGTATTGTTTATTTAATAATATAAATGTTCCTAGTATATTAACAACATTGGTTTATGTGCAACAAACTCTTGCTTGTCTTAATTAACCCTGAACTAATTGAAATATCTTATACCATATTACAATTTTAAATTGATATAAATGACCTTTGGATTTGAGTAGGTCTAAAAGTATTGTTATGATATTCTTTAAATGTTAAATAATATCATTTATATAATTATTTTCATTAAAATTAATAATTTATTAGGTGTCGTCAAAAAAAAAAATTTAGATTGCTTCTATAGTTAACATACGTCCTCACGCAACTTACCAATTACGATGGCAAGTAGCTATATCTAAAAGCTTGAGGCACCTCGAACATTTTAAATAGATCATCTTTCTTTAAAAACTGTATAACTAAAATCAAAAAACCTCTCTACTATGGTTTTTCCGGATATTAGATCTAATCACGCCAATTCTGTTGTATCTCATGCATATCTGGAACTTTTGAAATATGCGATAAATATCGCATATGCGACTTTATTAAGATGTCTCTTTATGACGTCATGGTGACTTCTTTTTTAAGAGCACCTAATTCTAATAAAAGGAAGTTAGAATTGTAAATTCTTTAAGAAGTTTTTTTTCTGATTGTCGAAGTATGAGCTCTTTAAAACTTCTTTAAGAGTTAATTTTGAAGATAATTTTGATGTCCAAATCGTTTACGTAGAAATTCTTTAGAAAGTCTTACGGAAGTCATGTTGCTAAATGAGAAAGGATGTGTATATCAAAATATTGTGGAATTGAAAGAAATGAAAATAAATAGATTAATAGGACGGAGCCTTGTAATTTTTTATTATACATATATTACATATGCATGATTAATTTCATCTCAATGGGACACAGAAAAATGGGTCAAATTCAACTTGGAAGAATTGGTTATAGGCAAGCACTGTGGCTGTATAAATAAAATTAACAACTGTAAAAGTTGCTTAGTTTTTTAACGCATTCACTACATTTCTAATGTACTAGTAATATTGCATTTTAATCCGATTCACTACTGCTAAATTTAATGTTCTCTATAAAAATTATGGAGTATCCTTATTTAAAACTTAACATTTATTATTTAAAAAAAAAGATCGAAGTCAATACAATTCAAATATTATAACCATGATATAACATTTGAATTGTAATAAGTACATATTAGAAATTTCAAGTGTTAAGAACATTGCGCTATGCGTGTGTGTATGATAAACGAGCAGAGCATGGTTTATTGAGAGACGACCACACAATACGTAAATATTGTATGCACATAAAAAAAAAACTAATCGAAAAAACCACTATTTTACCTCCGCCTACAAACTAAAACGTAAAATAGTAGTTAAAGATTATGTTTCGGATATTGATAGAATAATAGTTTGTATCACTTATCAGTGTAATACAATCTGTTCAACTTAGAATTGCTATACTATATCTTTATCCAAGAATTATGACGATTCCTTGACGGTCAAATATCCTGTTTTAAAGTGAGAAATGAATGTCAAAATAATCGAATATATATTCGAAAAATAACTACCTCTATAAGACATAAGAAGTAAAATACCAACATTTGAACCTAAATTCCTGTCTATATATTAACTTCTTAACCATTTTCCTCATTTCGTATCGGTATCAATTTACCAATCAATACTTCAGCCGACTTATATTGACCTTTTCATCAATATTGTATATCACAAGGTAATTAAGGAATCAAATTCTATGGAATAAAATCGATCTCAATTTCGAGATAGAACTGCATTACACCAGCCTATTAACCCTATTTATACTTATTTTGTTTGCGAAAACGACAATGAGGATTTTGAAAAAATTTGTAATACTTGAAAAGTTCCGGCTTAAGTTTTATAACAAAACAATTAGAATTTTTAGATTCAGTACGGAACATATATATTTCTACGTCACACGATGTGTTTCAAAAGTATAAAATTATTGATGACATCCAAATTATGATGTCATCAATATTGTATATGATATTCTTGGTGGATACATGATACTTTCAAAACACTGGTAATACAATTTTTAACGAAATCATGGAAACACTGAAAATATTTTAACAATATTACGTTATGGAGCATTTTCCCGTATACTGCGTATTATAATCCGACTTTTTAAAACTGCGCTATCTAGGGCGACCAAAAACTTTTAGTGATGACTATGACTTAGAGGATATTATTTTGTGAGCTAACCTAATCGATATATTGAAGTTATGCGCTGCAGCTATTCACACTAGGTTTTTAAAAAGTCAGTTCTGTTTATAACAACAATAACAAAAACAACAAAACATAACAACAATAATTGTATTTAATAAAAATAATATATATATATATATATAATAAATCGTGACTTTTTGTTGGTACATACGTATGTACTACAAATAAAAAATATTTACCGACGTCTGATCGCTGCCAGCAAAATGCAAGCCAACTAACAATCAAGAAGTAAGCAAGCCAATCTATTATGTAGCCACTTAATCTGTATATGTAATTGTAAAAAGAGTTTGTAAAATATTTAAGATTGTTGTGTTTTGTATGTCAATGGGTTAAAAAGTTTATGAAAATTTTCTAATAGCAAGTAAATAATACGAGCCTCTTAAACTTTCTATATTATAAAATTGCGTAGTAAAATTTAGAATGAATATAAACAGACATTCAATCTTATGATGTGGGTATGATTGGGTCATTTTGACTATGTATTTCAACATAGTTGGTCTATGAATTAACGATGCTACTAAAAGAGGTGGAAAGAAAAATAAATTTGGAGAAATTTCAAGTAGTTTTCTCAAAATTTTATTCATTTATGCAGACAAAATACTTGAATTTTCAATTTATAAATTGTACGGTTATTATTATTCATTCCACTGGGAAGTGAGTCATGTGAACCTCATGGGTTACAACCACTTAGTATATTATAATCACCAAAACTGGATAACTATTAAATTTATCTTGAGCACAATCGGAACCTTTCCGAAAGAAAATTCCACAAATTTTTGTAAAAATAATCCTTTACCCAAATTTGAGACAAAGGAATAGATGCCAGCCTAGGAATAATTCAGATTCATACATAATTCTGCGAGTGTATTTAAAAGATATATTTTTGCTTTCGAAATTTTTTATTAATAAAAATTTAATTATCGTGGCTTATAAGATAACGCTCAAAGTTACACCAAAAATTTTAAATCGGCTATACTTTGTAATAAATAAGTGACCATTCGATATTTTACAGAGACCATTGAATAAATTTGCGATACATATACCATTTAGTAGTTTGATGTATTAAAACAATTTAAAATAAAACTCAGCGTGTGTTATAAACGTGATATCAGTACTTATTATAATAATACCTAACTATAAATGCTCTTGCTGCCTGCCTTGTACGTGACTAAATCATTTATTTCCGTCTTTTTGAAAAGTAAAATACAATTTCATTCAAACAACAACACAACAATGTCCACTTTGTATATACTGTATTTTTTTTTTTTTTGTAAATGTTCACTTATTTTTAGGATTCCGTAATTAAATATTAAATGAAGTAAGCAATAAAACGATTTTGCAGATGTTAAGAAGTGAACAAATTTTCATCAACCATCAATCATTTTTTAATATTCTCAGACCGCTTAACAGCATCAGATGTATATAACCTTTGTGTATGTCTTCCAGCATCCCCAGCATCTGATTTTTCGTCAACACATTTATTTTTACAAGCTAGCTGAATCCTAGTTTTTGGATTTTCATGTATAAACATTTATAAGCCCAAAATTTTCCTACGGGTTAGAGACACGACTATGGCAGATGAACACAAAATAATTGTTTTTGAAATTATACGGGGAATAGTTAAAATATGGAAAATAGAAGCAAAAACCATTTGGAGAATTCGCAAAGGAAAAAAATTTAAAAAACCTTCTTCAAAAGCCGTTTACAATCAGGAAAAGAAGAAGACCTTAACTAAGAGAGATGGAGATGAACTCAAAGAGTTCGACTAAGTGTTAGCCCATTTCGCCAGTTTTATCCGGACAATTATGCTGATGTGTTTTTGTCATAATGAAATAGATATTAAAAACTGATTGTATGAACTGATTCATGGTTAATAAAGGTCATGAAAAAGGTAAAAGTGTGAAATACAATTCATAAAAAACAAATTGATTGTATATATTTTCTACCCTGTTATAATTTATATAGGGTTGGTTAACTGAACAATTTACATTTTTCACATGTTTAATACGCGGTAAATTTTCGAAAGCGTTATAATACAATTTTTTCACTTATTGACTCCTAGTGAAATAAAAATACTGCAGAACCATGGAAAAAAAAACCCTATGAGCAATGATTATACAGTTGAATAAATACTTTTGAATATTTGAATAATGTGTAAATTGAACGAACCACGCCTTTATATTCATAGTAATATTATTGTAGTTATTTTATTGTGGGTTTGATTTTGTGGATAATTTATGTCAAAATTTAGGTACAGTATTAAATATATTTAAGGTAATATTAATTATAATATTTTTTGTTTTCAATTAGTACAAACACAATGTTTCACACTATGGTGCCGTTTTGTTGGGACCTCAGTTTAACATTTTAAATTGATTTTATGTACTTGATTATTAATTTATTCTAATAATATACATTTTCTTTTGCATGAAATAAATAAACCATTTTTTTTGCATGATATTTGAATATATATGATTGTAATTTGGCAATGAGAACGTATAAACATTTTTAGTATTTATTTTAATACAAGAGTTTTAAATTCTTTAAAAATTTCTTATGTATACAAGATTTTAAAAATAAAAAATAAATTTTCTTTTTTTTTATGGGGGTTAATAAACTCTTGTTTGGAGAACTGTTTGAAGTACATAAGCAACTAATGATTTATTTTATAAAATGCATAAAACAAAACCATAAACATTGTTTTATTTTCTCCAAAGTAAAAAGCAGTTATTTTAGGATAATCTTAACTATTACTCCCGAGCTAATAAATTTTTTGTGGTCATTAAAGAATTTACAGTATATCCGCTTTACACAGTGTGTCTGCTGTAAGTGTTATCATCCTCGTAATTTGCTGTATAAATATCGTTTCAATCTCAGAAGAATTGAGTAGTACAAATAATTCATTGAAATTATGGCGTAATAAATTCAAATAAAAGGATTTTCTTTGGTAGAATTAAGTCAATCAATTTTTCAACATTTTAAAAGTCAAGTACAAAATTAATCGTGTTAACAAGCTGTTAAATTTTTATAACCTTTCCAATAATTATATATTTTACTGATTTATCAAAAAAATAATATAATCACTACATAGTATAAAACAAAGTCGCATTCTCTGTCTCTATATCCCTATGTATGCTTAAATCTTTAAAACAACGCAACGGATTTTGATGTGGTTTTTTGTAACAGAGGAAGGTTTATATGTACAATAACATCCATTAAATAGTGGAGAACTTCACCAAATACCAGATCAAAATTTCGTGTCATGGGTTTCGTACTTTTTGCTGACACGGAACCAAAGTTGTAGGCCAACCCAGAGGTACTGGGTGTCGCATACCAAATACGAGTTGTAAATATAAAAATTTCGTGGCACGGGTTTCTTACACGAAATACCGGGTGACTCGCAATAAATACCGGTTGCCCCACAACAAATACCAGGTGTTCCAAATTGTCACAGCAACGCGTGGTCGGGTCTGCTAGTATTAAAAAACAAAAAAAGGAATTATTTAACTAACCTGCGATTATCTGTAAATCCATCATTTGTATCTAAATTTGTAACGGGTCCAGTTGTAATATCTACACCCATTGAACCAATATCTAAATTTGCATAATTTCTACGTCCTTGTCCACCAGTTGATGTAGGCGGTTTATTTAAGCCAACATTATTACCACCAGATAATTTACATACAGCATCTAATTCATGATATAAATCTTCATATAAATCTTCGTCCGTATTTGAATTTAATGCATCATCTAAACGGGCTGGATCTAAATGGTAATTTGGATTCTCATAACTGAGTAATCCGTTTTCTGTAACAAAAATACACCAATATTAATTCCTATTTTTTTTTTATTGTTCCAACATTAAATAATAATTCTAGCAATTTAATGCAGAGATTTACATTTTCAGACTAAACTTGGCTTCCCACAAAAATAATGGAAAGCATATCATTTCGGTAAATATGTCCGATCATTTCATATAAGACTTGACAACTCCGAGCTTAGAGTATATTAAGAAGGGTACTCAAACCACGTTCCTTGTACCTAGATCTTTGGGTCCTTTGTACCCTCCTTAGAACACTCTATCACCAGTAGGCCAAGATGCCTTCTAGCAAAAGGTAACAATTATATTGTTTGAGAAATCGATAACTTCGTTCTTACCAAGTGACGGCGATGAAATTAATTTAACGCCCCTTTACTTATTATATTTATTTTTTATTTTTTTTAAATTTATCTAACAGCCCTTAGTTGGATTCGAACCCACAACCTCCGGCCTAAGTAATCAAGAACCATTTTTCTTATATGACACTACCATTTTTGACTCTGTTTTTAAGAAATTTGTGCCTTTAGAATGCTTTAATGATTTAGGTAAGGTTTTAAATATCACGTCTATGTATGTAGTATTTTTCTATTGTCAGTGTTGATAAACCCAATAGAAAACACAGACCACCAAAACTTCAATTAAGTTTTAATCCGTATTCGTGCACATAGATAAATAAGATAATGCAAACAATTCGAAATGAAAAAAAATTTTTTTTGATTAAATGATTGCACGATTTATAAATGTTTCAAATAATTACATACAATGTTCGATTTAAATATTGAATAATTTGTTTGTTTCTATTTTACCAAGTATACATAAATTTCACTTAAATTTATTTACAGGGTATTTCGAAAATAATAAAGCAGTAGATAGAAAATATGTTAAGCTTTGTAATTTGACCTTAAACTTATTCTTTGTCAAGCACACTTTAAACATAAAACGCTTTGTGTCCGTAATGTTATAAACGTTATAACTGATGAAAGGTTTCTTGTATAACATATTTATTTTTTAAATATTTGTTACCGACATAAAAATCTGTAGAATGTCACAATTAATTAAAAAAATCTAAAGAAATTTCATGTTTTAACGATTTTAAAACATCGTTCTTAATGAACAATGTACCGATGTTTCCAGATTCCAATAGCAATGTTTTGAAAACATTACTACATCACAATTAACTTAGAATATCTATTCTACATTGGATATTAAACAAACTCTCTTCATAGATACATAGATATTAGTATGTAGTACAAAAGGAAAACTTAGAAATGCACAACGTTTTCTAATGTCTTTTGTAATAATATATTACCCATTATAGTGTGTAGGTATGACCTGGAATTGAATAGTTGTCTAACCTATTGGAGTAATAAAATACGTTTAAATTTATTATGTTTGTTGAAATTAGAGTAAAATAAGTTTAATAGCTTTTCACATTTTATAGGCTATGCTTTTTACGATTGAATAATGTGTATTTAGAAAAAAATCATGCATACTTAAATTTTATTACAAGTATCAGAAATTGAAAAAAAAATTAAAATATCGACAAATTTTTGAATATTTAATTTACGACGTTTTGTACTTACTGTAAAAAACTCAAAATTTGCCAAAAAAAAAAAATAAATTTTTTTACTTTTACCTTTAAGTCTTCTAGGGTAAATAATATCTAGAAAAACGATTGGAAATATGGATTGAAGTCTATCTGAAATGTTGACTACCGAATCAAATTTGAAGCGAAATCTATGTATCCAATCGTTAACAGAAAACTTGATACAATATCATTCACGTCCTACCCACTAGTCGTTATACGACAGAGGACATGATTCAATTACCGGAATTTCTTAAAAATTTAGACTTATTCGTTTTTATTCAATTTAACATTTTTTAATATTTACAATGAAAATATATCCATATTATTTATCGAAGTTATTTAATGTCATCGATAAAATACATAATATTTATGCTTTCATAAATATCATTGATAAAATACCTCAATTTGACCTCTGTCAAAGTTGGTACACAATGGTACGCACTGTATGTATACTGATTGTTAAACATAGTCACATACATAAAATAATCATGCTGTCATGCCGACAGACGATCTATTCAATTGATTAATTCAAATTGCCGACTTTTATTTTTCTATTAATTGAATAAAATAAAAAGGTTATCATTTTTATAGACTGAATGTAAAATCCAATAATTAACGAGGCATTTTTTTTAATACGACCTTCAACCGTGAAAGCATAGCATGTCTTGTGGCTACTTAGCTTTATTGTTGTTGTTTTTTTTTAAAAAGTAAATCAATATTTTTATTAATAAATAAAATGTTTGAATTATTCTACACGATATCGTGAGGCCATACACAATAGCCATTTTTTATTTGTATCAAAATTATTGCGTAACGTTTTCGTTTTTGGATCTTATTGCATGGAGTAAGTCGATTTTAAAATAATTTATGTTAGCATTCCTTTTTTTACGTGCCGTACTAACTTCATAAAAAGAATACGTAAAAATTTATAGTTAATAAATCATATAATTTATAAATATACATACTTTT
Source organism: Chrysopa pallens (assembly GCA_020423425.1). Taxonomy (NCBI): domain Eukaryota; kingdom Metazoa; phylum Arthropoda; class Insecta; order Neuroptera; family Chrysopidae; genus Chrysopa; species Chrysopa pallens. Next base: position 61,749,273 of record CM035594.1, read on the forward strand.
AAATAATTGTAAATGGCTTAGTTTTCATTATTAGCGTAACAACTTTTTCAGTATAAAAATTATGAAAAGTGAGGCGTTTTCTTTGGCTGTCAAATTTTCACCACAATATTCAAAATGACATAAAATCGTTTTTTTCGTATTGTAGTAGAAGGATCGTTCAATTTCATTTGTTATTTTAATAATTTTCCTATAATAATAACAAATAAGCAGATGCCCATCAATTATCCGCTTGTGAGAGGAGTTGAAAATTTTAATGGTACCAAAGAAGTTTTTAATTTATTTATCAGTTAAAAGATATGCTTGTGGGTACCAGGAATCAGATGAATTCGGAAAATTTTTTGATTTACTCATTCAAAACATGATAATTAGTCATGCACTTAAAAGGGAATCTTAGGAAATTAATCAATTAAATATGAAGATTAATGTAATAAGTCCGCCGGCTTCAGTCTTTATTTTTACTTTGGAAAACATTCAAAAAGTGAAGATTTAGATAATTTGGATTTTTACACTTTATCATTATCTCTTTTTTACTTTCACCACCCGTTGTCCGCAATGCTTGGCAATTCTAGCTTTGAAAACGAATATAATACCACAAAATGGTCCAAAAATCCACAGTAGTTTTAGGATCCGACATAAGTAAAATTTACGTTCTTTTTTTTTTAAGCAATTTCGTATAATAATCCCAGATAACTCACTAATATAAAAAAAATTTACTGGATAATTAACAATAAATAGTCTATGTGATATAGGATAATTAAACAAAAAATGTTATTCTCGGTGAAATTCTTTACTATGCGACTAGACAGAAAAAAAAAACAAACATAAAAGAATATAATATTTGAATTAAGCTTCAATTAGAAGTAAAAAAAATCGAAAATCTTTCATTAAAATTCAATCAAATGAATACCTAGAAATTGTTTTAGAAACATTAGAAAAAAGCTCGTATGAAATAGACGAAAGGTTTTTCGTTACTCAGTTAAAATGATATTCTATATATATGTAACCAATGAATAAATAAATATATGTTAAATTATAATATATATATATAACATGTATGTATTATGATGACTAACTGACGCCATACAAGTGCTTCAATGGCGCCACAATGTCTATAGATTGACGCGCCATACACTCACTATATAATGTTAACGAATATAACACAAGAGAAAACCACCACACATCAAGTTACGAAGTGCCTACCAACACAGTTATAGTAAACTATAGCATATGTATACTGTGGTCAAATACTGTGCAGACTACCAACGAACTGATATCTTTTATATAAAAAGTCTTTGTCTTGGCACCGTTCGGCGGTCGATGAACTGCACTATATGGCTTTATATCGTTTTTGATATTGTTCTTAAAACAAGATTAACAATTTAGCTAGCAATAAGTAAAATTAAGAAGCGATTTTTGAAGTAAAACTTCTTTACACAAGCTGAACTTGGAGAATAGGCTGAAGTATGCGGTATGTGATCGTTACGAAAAGTGAAAAGCTGAGAGGAAGATATAAGTTCGTGAAGATAGAAAGAGAGTGAGTGAGTATAGATATAAGTTACGAGTTGAAAGGGAGATATAAGTTATGGAAAGTAGAGAAAGATTGAGAGAGAGTATAGATATAAGTGATAAGTTGAGGGGGAGATACAAGTTAGTGAAGATATAAACAATTGATTATAATTTTTAATTTAACTAAAATAATAGGGCAAACTGTTCAGGTAAAAAACCATGAGATGAAACTCAATAGAAAAGTTTATAAAATTTTGGTGCAGTTTGGAAATTCTCATAGTGCTCAAGAATGAAATTTGCCTATTTAAAAAAAATTCAGTCAAAAGTGACAGGCAGGAGATTAAATAGCGTTTAATTTTTGTTTTGTTTTTAAGTTTGTATAAACCTGATTCCGCATGTAGAAAACAGAAATAAAGGTAAAAAAAAATTAAAGCTCACTGCTTTTATACAATAGCATTCAAAACTAAATTATTCTTCATACTTTATGTATTGTCTGTAATTTGACCAAAGTGTAGGTAAAATAGTGCGGTGGTGTAGGTAGATATATACACAACAACTTGGACAATAATATAATATTGTTCAAGGGTAACACAAATGATTAGGTTAGGTTTACTTGTATATGGTTGACTTTACAAACACAATATAAATTATTTTATTTATGTACTTAGAAATTAAATGTATTGATTACTCAATTTTGTGTAATACTTGTCTAGTAATGATAACCGCATTCGGCGTATACCTTCAGACCGATGAATAGAATCGAATCCTAGAAAAACATAATTCGATGAATATTCATAAAGTATTGAGTATTGATTTTATAGTAAAATCAACAGATATGTGATTTATACAAAACAGTGACTAAATTCGTAGGCAATTTTAACTCCTATTTCAATAAATTGTTTAAGTTATTTTCGACTTTTCAATCAAATTATATGAAAAACTCTATATTGAATATAATGATATTGACTCCCACCTTCAAACATAAATTTTAGATTTAATTTATTATCGTTATCGATGTTAAAAATAAGTGTTATTGACTTTTGACCGAAATATGACCTAGGATCATGCACTTATGTTAATAATTATGATTGGTATGAAAAGGTAGACACTGTAATAAATTTTATTTTAAGAACTTGTGATTTTTGTGATAATGGTTTATGTAATTAGAATCAAACGTGATTATTTTATGGCATAATTTTAAAAAGTAATGTTAACTTGCATTTTCGTAATTATTCTGATATTAAAAATAATGAATGTCAATTTTTTATATCTTTAAGTATATGATGGTAAATTAAATTGGTGGTTCTCTGTGGTCGAATGTTGAATGTTTTTTTTAAATAATTACCGTAGTTTTCTGCACTCGAAATGCTAGAAGATGAAACAGTAAGTAAAGAATATTGTTTGAGCGATAAACGATGATTGAGGCAGCAAATTCTTAAAAAAATGCCAGATTTGTGTAAGGAAAATCCATAGAATTTGCACCACGATAACGTTTCTTTTTTCTATTGTTATAGTTCCAAAGGACTTTTTTTTCCAAAACTTTAACAACCACATAAAAGCAGCTATTTTCAGTTAGAGACATAAAATGCGTTAAAAAATATTTTGATGTTTGTTCGTTGGCATATTTGTGTTTCATTGTGGAAGGGTTTTGGAATATTTTGTGTTTGCCAAATCTCGTTACTTTCCTGACAAAATCATATCTTTTATAACAAAAAAATTTTAGTGTGTTATTATTCAAATTTTAAGTAAATTTGTATTACTTTCTCGTATTTTAAAACACTCTAATATTTCGAATATTTGATATAACAATTTTGAAAGTTTTTATTAAATATTAAAAGTAAGTATTTCATATAAGTAAGTATATATATATTCCATAATTCCCATAAATACAAAAATCCCAGATCATATGTGCGCCACGCCACATCTGCAGGTTACATCATACATGGATACATTATATTCAAATAAATGAAAATCGATGAAAAAAAAAAAACAAACTGCTCCTTGAGGTATATAATGAGTTGTAGTGCGGTAAGATATAAAGATAAAAGTATACGCCTACTAATATAGCTGCAATCATATACAGGTCAATACACTCTGTACAATTATTATGATGTGACGATATCGTCACTTGTAATCTAATACAAACTAATCTATCTATCTATATGAATAATGATAAATCACGTTAAATATGATATTATTGTATCGTTTAGAAATCAAGTGTATACTAGTTGAGTTCTGCGACTATTTCTTCAACATTTACCATCATACCATGCTCTTGAATTTCGTATAAAAAAGTGTACCGTGCTCGATTTCTGATAACGCTACGTGTTAGAGCAACTTTAATGTTAATGTTTTAGTAAAAAAACAAAAAACTAATGCGTATATCTAACCGGCTCAGTGGACAAGTGAGTAAGCGTTTATATCTTCATCCATTTAAGATTGGAAGTTACGGGTTCAAAGCCATGTAGCGATAGTTTGATCAATTAAAGAAAAAAAGAAAAAAGGAAGTTTGTTGCTCAAACTGTCAAAGGAACTAAGTAACTAGGACCACCCAATATAAGAACAATATAACTGTCACCTTGAGCTAGAAGGCTTCAGAGCGTTCTAAAAGAGGGTACTGAAAAGGTCTAGGTACAAGGAAAGCGATTGTGATTCACCTCTTAATATACTCTAATATGGACAAATCCGATTTCGTATAAAAATAAACGGATAATGAACTCTTCATTTATCCAAAATTATCCTACTTTTTGGGTATAATATGAATACCCATTACTGAATTTTTCTTGGCTCATTTCATGTTTCCAAATATTTTGGCTTTGCCAAGTATGTGTGCCATATTAAAATATTTTTTTTCAATAGAAAATTTTGCCATTGTATTAAATATTATTAAATTATCAAATATTAAAAGTAATATTTTTATTAGAAAATAAGCTTTTTATTTATAAATTCACAATTTTTAAATTATAATAAATATTTGTACCATTTTACCGTAATATTTTGAACAATTTTCAACAATTTTTTTACGTAACCAGTACATCGGTTACTACTTATAGATAAATTTATATTCAATGCATTGTAATAAAATAAATTAATGTGTATAAATAATCGTAATTTTAATTAACTCTGTGTACGGTTAGATTTTTGTTTAGATGTATGAGGGTATTTAAAATTAAGCTTTAAGTTTGTGAAGATTATAAATATTGTTTTAGAGTTCTTAATATGACAAATCTCTTTGACAAACATATATCATCGAAGCACGTAAGATTTGCAAAAAGTAGCCGGTGCTTTAATCAGTGGAGCAAGTCGATTAATTTTTGTCTTTTAGATAAATCTAAGAGTGAAGAAATTTTGAGCATAAATATAATTCAAAAATATTTCCTTTTTGTAAATTATTATGAAACCGTTATTAATAATTTCATATATCTGAAATGATTTCATAAAATAAATTTAATTTCAATGTAAGCTAATAAATAAGAAATAAAAACATTTTCAACAAACATTTATTATATACATTTCTCTTTTTAACACATTAAAATTAAAATAATTATAATATTTGTGTATAGAAATAAATTCAAATTACTTTTTATATATATAATAAATTAACATAATTTGATGTTGTTATGTATTGTATAAATAATATGTTCAACAATACATGGTTAGGTACCACCATTAATGAATGTCTTTATTCTTTTTATTTATTTAAATATTTTAATGATTATTCTCCATTTGTTAATCATCAATCAAAATGACAATAATTGTACAATGGCAGAGTGAGATGGGTAATTATTATTAATGAGAATTCGATACATTCATTTTTTATTTGAAATATTTTTGTGATTAAAAAATATTTATATGCATTATTATTTTCATTGTTTCAGAAATGTCATTTATCTAATTATGAAAAACTGTGATAATACAAAAATATTGTCGCCAGTCAAAATACGATTATGGTGTTTATGATACTATTTCTACAGCCCTAAGATTGAAAAGCGCTAAATTAAAAGGTTTGAGTGACCTTTGAAAATATGATTCCAATCGAAAACAAAATTGTTGGTCCTTTAGGCCTGGCAAATAAGTGCGTCACAATATGCATTCCCCAACACGATGCGTGTGGCACGATCACGTATCATCCCATGTCGCTGTGCCACAGGCGCCGCAATATGTGTCACACCTTATGGTAATTTTTGAAAATATTTAAAATTTTAACATTCGAGGAAAAAACTTTTCTTTGATTTAAGAAAAGAAGTAATATTTGACTCAAAACTTTCTACGAAAATGATGATTGTAGAACTATTTTATATTTTACAATAAAGTTACCATAGTGTTAATGTAGCCATAACAATAGTTTTTGTGCCCCGTATGAAAATAAAAGAATTTTTAAATTAAAAAAATCAATTTTTGATCAAAATTACTCTGTATGATTAACATTTATTTTATATTAAAGCTATTCTCAATATAAAAATTTATAGTCAAAAATAAAAACTAAATTTATATGAAAGTATACAATTGTGAATATCACAAAGTATTATGATTATTACGTGCCAAAAAGGGCACTAACTATTATATATTTAACAATATGATTTGAAATATATATTTTTGAGATGGGTACGTGTTATTTTATAAATATCATTCAATTTCGAATGAATACTTAAAACTAACAGCATTATAATGTGTTATTTCAACTAGAAAAGCTATATACCGAGTGAAAATTCTTCATAAAAGCTTTAAAAAAACTAAAAAAATTCACCTTCAAACCCTTAAAAAATACACCTTCACAGGTGTATATGAATTGATTTCGAAACTTTTGTAGATGAAAATTTGATTCGTTTGGGAGACCAAAAACAATAAAATAAATATATAAACCTTTTTTTTTTCTTCATATTTATAATATTTGTTATAAAATTGGATTTGAGTTTGTTTAGAACAATATTTGAATTGGCATACCGTAAATTAAGTCAACAAATAATATGTATCTACATATTATACTAAAAATTTGATACGAACGCCACACACCATCCATATTTATATACGTATAACGTAAATGCTCTCATTTATAAAATATAATTAAACTATGCAGCATAACATTTTCTATATAAAAGTGTGAGTTGTTCACACCGAAATATGAGTCCTTGGAAGTTAAAAATTCCAGCCAGTTAGATCCAGATCAATTATCCAGAAAACAAATATGAAACGGTGGTGGATGAAAACAATGAGAAGTCCATGGAGCCAAAGGCAAGGAAGTTTATTGCCTTATACTTATGTTGAAATATACTTATGTTGAAGTATCAACGACTACGTAAAATGCTATTATAATTTATAATAAAGCTATTAATAATTTTATATAAATATGACTTAACCCTTAATTCCAAAATTCCTCGATCTAGACATTATGACAGAAGTTAAGAAAATATGACTGAAGTGGTTGCGATACATTGAAAGAAAATTTAGTGAAATAGACACAATGCAGATAGACAATAATCAGAACTCTCGAGACAAGCGGGAATTATTTACTTTCGCTGTACTGTCCAATTGGAGACATTAACATGAAATACAAAGCCTAGAATAGAAATGCCTGAATGAGTCTTTGATGTAGGGTTTAAGACCTACGCAGGTCGTGAATCTAGTACTCTTTAATCCTTTTCCTCATAGACAAGTATCTAAATAGGGGAAACAAGATATTTTACTAAACGAATAAACAGTAAGGTAGAGACCCATTGCAAAATAATAACCAAATTTTCGAATGATGAATTCTTATATATTATAATGCTGTACATAGAAGTCGAATAGTATTTTCTATCGTAGGATGGGTTTAGCACAGTTGTTTAGACTTAACTTTCTGTATAACAACAGCAGAAGTATTTCGTAATAATATTATAAGTAGAATAGCAGTAATATTATATTATGATATATCTAGAGCAAACATTGGACGAGCAATGCTTTCAACAAAACCATACTAGATATTATTCATTCACCATATGTCGGTTGGTCAATAATAAAACGGATATTTTAGAACTACATAGAGCTAGCTAGCTGGTTGTTACCTCTATTTCCTCCATAATATTATAAACCTGAATTTTATAAAATACAAATATTTGTATAATTTTAAAACACATAACATTTATTTGTATTGTATAATTCAAATTTGGATTATACTTTTATTTTATTTTGTTTACATATTATGTATGGTTCAACTTAAATACATAAAATTTGTTATCCTTCTCTCAACATAGAATCATCGAATTGAATTAAATTTAAAAATAAAAGTAATATAAATAAAACAAATATTTCAGTATAAGAACAGACTTTAATGCAATAAAAATAAATTCAATTTTTGAAAAAAAAAATAATGTAACCGATCTTAATAAAAGTACGTTTTAAATTTAAATAAGTTTGTGATTGTTACAATAATTTCTTTGTCATAAATTACGTTTTAAACTTGATGATAAATAGTTAATGCACTTTTAGCTAAAATTATTTCTTAGACATTGACTGAAAATAATAAGTGCTGACAAAGAAACTTTTTAGATTTGGATTTATTTTCAAACAAACTGAAGGAAGGTTATTTTGATTGTGTGAGAAAAAGATCCTTCAAAATGCACTCGCTGGGAATTCTTTTATGACCCCTTCCTATGCGGTATAAGAGAATCCTTGTCTTGGGAGATGCTTCTTTATGTGACCGAACATAAAAGATCCCGTAAATGAATGACCAAGCTCTTAAACCACAAGGTGTATAAAAAATATTTCATGCAAACAAAATTTGCATGAAACATTTGTCTGATGAAGATTTGCAGCAATTTTAGCAAAAGCATTAAACATTAGTTTACATGTATACGTGGGGTTTTCGAACAATATAGTATGTTAGTTATTATTACCTTTTCTTGATTTAGTTTAAATTATTTGTCTTCAAGATAGAATTAAAATTATTCAATCAACATGTGATTCGATTTTTTTACTTATTTGCTTATTAACAATGCTAACTACTCACACATACTGTGTTATATCGAGTCCAATTACAGTTGTATTCGACCACCAACAGATTATACTTCATATTATCGATAGCTTACTGAGTGACGGACAGAATATATAAGAAAATCTGTATCAACCACACTGTGGTGTCCTACTTATATCTCTAACATACTAACCAAGTATTATTATCCTCAGAAACTATTCAGGACTGAGGAAGTTGTTAAGTTTTATACAAGGCAAGATGTGTTTTAATCAGTTTTCTTCAAATGTCAAATTATCTTGTAAATAAACAAGGAATGGAAAATGAACTCCGAAATTATAACTGCGTTTAATTACAAATAATAACTATAAAAGTGTTTTATTCTGCCACATTATTTCTATATTTTTGTCTTTCATAAAGTCTGTGTAAAGTAAGAAAATGGCAAGAGTAGATTTTATTTTCTACAATTTTCACGGAAAAGTCCTATTTCATTACTAATAATGTTGGATTATTTCTTTAATGTTTTTGGTTGAAAATTTTCAAAGCATTTTTCTATTTCGTGTTCGATTTCAAAGAATGAAAACAGCTAAATACAATTTCGATAACCATCTATAAAAAAAATTTCACACAATAATTTTTCTGCATATTTATTTACAATTTTCAAATATTTAAAATTTCTGTTTGTTTTCGAGGATGAAAAGCCTTAACATTCGTTAGCTACATTAAAAGAAAATTTTGGGTATTCTATGAAACAATTCTTGAAGTAAAAATACCTAAAAAAATTGCTTACTTTTTGTTGATGATATTCTTAACACAATATGAGTATTGATATAATAAAAAACTTCAATAGATTTCAAATTATCGAAATTGGAGGTAAAAAAAAAAGTGTGACAATTGTTTCAAACTTATATTTATTATCAAATTAGAATGAAAAGTTTTCGATTTTTCTTTTATGAAAATGACTTGTTTCTTTTATGTTATAATTTTATTTTGTTTCGTTCCAGCTGTTGTTTTAGTTTGACGTATATGTTCTGCACACACACAACACCGATCTGTGTTATTACAGAGTGAAATCGAATCGATATCTGATATACTCAATACACCTAATACAATACATTGTAAGAACGTTACAAATGTCACATACAGGTAGGTAAATCTTATACAATAATAGCTGTTGTCCGCTACTTCATTCGCGTGGAATTCTCTTATAATAATAATCATATTTTTTAGGCTGTATAGACCTACAATAGTAACAAAGGGTAGTTGAATTAAGACAAAATTGTTTATTTCATGGAGAATTTAATAGAGCGTGTTCATCTATTTTACAATGGAGCCAATGGTATATGAGATCGGATATCGAATTTTCGATGTTATTTCGAACTTTATCTTGAAAATTAATTACGTAACAATTTACTGGAGTCAATTTTTGTAATCAAAATAGTTTAAAAAATCTGGTCAAATCAAAAAATTTTATAAAAATCATTAATAATATTAAAAATAAAATTGAGCATAAACAACCATTTAACAGCGAATATTACCGCTTTGCATGGAGCCTTTCGTGTCTAAATGTCTTTCGATATTCTTTATATCCTTTCGAGAATTAATTTTAGAAAATTATTTTCTAGTGCTAGTAAATTTTCTTGATTATTATGTCCAAATTTAGCCTAATTGAACTATTCTTTAGCTGTTTTTTTTCTGCATATGCAAATGCAAAATTCAACATTTTTTATTAAAAAAAACCGTTGAAAACTGATCATCGAATTTTTCAGAGTAAAAACAAACTACCGCATTAATACTACGTACTCAAATATAAAAGTAATTATTATAAATAAATTATAAGCGTATAATAGGGATCATTATAAAATGTTTCATTAAAAACATTCATTTTGTATTGTTTAATCAAAATATATATATAACGTAATTTATGGTACACAATTAACATTTAAAATATTAATGTATATGGAACGAGGTACGAATGAACGTAATATTCATAACTAGGATTTGGGGTAAGTTTTTTTAATTTAAAAAAAAAGGTTTATTTAACAAATTAACTCATTTATAAAAAAAAAAAAAATTAACTCTAATACGTTTTGATAAATGGTACAAACATTAGTAAGTTTAAGTTAATTATACTTGGATTATAAAATAAAAGATATGATTTGAAAAAGAAACTGGACGAGAGCTTATTGTTAATTGGCTCTTTACTCATTTACTTTTATATACCAGAATTGTTTCTAATGTTTTAATACTCAACTCCTTATTTGAATATAATAAAATGAGTATATTACTATTCATTCAAAGTTTGTAACACTAGAAAAAGTTAAACGCACAAAGAATTATTAATTTCGTACCTCTTCGTTGGCTCGCCATCATAATTTCTCAAAATCGAAATGTGATGAAATTTTCAGACCTTGTTATAAATCGTAAATGAATAAAATCGATATTGAATTCTGTTAATTTATCTTTTCTACAATAAGAAATAGAAGAAAATTCGTTTGTCAAAAACAAACAACTTATGTGGAAAACATTTTTCCATAAACAGTTTTTATTCAATACACTTGAAATTTATTAAAAATCAATTAAGTTCTTTGACACATAATCCATATATTAATACGTGAAGTAAAAACATTGTACCACTTTGTATGAAAATTGGGCGGACGGGGTAGAATGAGATTTGACACATTTATAGATTATATAGAGAAGGACTGGAGAATGCTAATATTGTTTTAAAATCGTGATTAAAAAATACATACAATCAATAAGAAAAATAAATTACACATACTATGAAACACATATAAAAAGTGTGGCTTATATTACATACACTACAAAACACACGCATATATACTCTTTTATTTAATATACTGTTTTGTTAAAAGGCACGCATGTATACTTTTTTGTTTAAAGGAAGTGAGATCCATTTTTGAGTGAATATGGTCGAATTTCGACCGCTGTAACGGGACTCTGGTATTTATTATTATATAACTAACTTTGAAGAAAATCATGACGAATTCTGGTACTTAGTGGTAATTTTTATTCTACGCTCTAATAATTATATATTCTATTCAATTAAAACTATGATTGAGAATAAAAGTTTGAAATTAATTTTCCAAAATAAAAAAGTGAAAAATGTTGACATATCGACGATAGTGTTTAAATAAAAAAAGGTCGATGGTTTTTCATATAAATGAATAAATAGCATACTATTATAAATTTGAATGGAAAAGAAAATAAATATTTAAAATAATTTATAAAAATTAAATAAAAAATGATTTCAATGTATTTATGTATTTTATATTGAAATCAAATAATATTTCCTGGGTGAATCAACTTCATTATTACATTACTTGTAAACATTCTTATCAAACTTTCAGTTATAATAATAATTATATGAAAATAAATAAGGTATATCAATAATATCAAATCAAATCAAATTTTCTATATATTTTTAATGAAATATAATTTTATTTTCTTATTGCGTAATAGTGTTCTCATCAAATTTAAATTATTTAGTAGTTACCACATAATAAAGAATAAATTATAAGGTAAACAGTTTCAAAATACGTTTAATCAGAATCGCGATTGTATCTGTATAATAAGTACGGTAAAGGAAATACATAATCCAATCGATGAAATTTACATCATAAACTATGGAAATCATAAAATAATATATCGGAAATTTTTAATATTTTTTCGGAAAATTAGAAATATTTCTTTCGAAATATTTCTTTTGAGAGAAAAATAATAAAAATAAAAATTTCAGGTTATGTTGAAAAATACCTTGTACAAGTTATTATTATTATTATTTTTTATTATCTACAAATTTTGTACAGAACGTTTTGCGACAAGAGATCAAATTTCACGAAAATGGCAAAATACAACCCCTGAATACCACCCCTATTCTTCCATTTCCAAACCTCTCGTGTTTATTTTTGTTTTGCTATAACCCAAACTAAATTTTAGCTATAATATAATTATAACTAAATCGATAAATTAATGACAATCAATTTTCAACGTTAGTCATAGCTGCGTTGTAAATTAAAAATAATTCTTTTATTTCATTAATTTCAAAATTTCTTCCGGACTAAACATCCAACATAGCGTATTTTTATTAAAAAGTAATTTTCGATTAAATAGTGAATATTTACCTATGCAACTTTCTCTATTTAAAATATTTAATTGATACATATTTTTAAATAAATTTAGAAATAAGATGCTACTCAATTGTATTCATCAATAGTGATTCATCATTAATGCTTTCACTATTAAAATTTGTATTAAAACAACTTAAATTAAATATCGCACTTAAATTAGATTATTTATACCGTATATACTTTTCTAGATTCTTGACTATTATAGCGGTAGATATACAATTTTAATTCAATTAAAATAGTTTTATTACAGATGGTGTTGGGGAATTTATAAATTGTAAAAAACCAATCTTATAATGAACGAAAATTTTTAAGAACTCGTAGCACCGATTGAATCTTTTGGGAACTTATCTTTCAAAATTAATCAATCAAATCAGTCACATCTCACAGTCTTAACTAATCAACATTGTATTTAATATTTAAAATATTTTTTTAAGTCAAATTATATAAAAAGAGGAATTATAAAATAAAATAATTGTGTTATCTTATTAATTAAGAATATGATTTTCTAAACAAAAATATTTAATAGATTCTTTATATAAATATATTATATAATAATTATACATAATTGTATTTTAAAATTTTTTAATTAGATGAACTATAATATAAATTATTTATTTTTCCGATGAGATCGTATTGTTAAAATATTTTTACGCGAATTTATTTTCTAAATAAGTCTTCATATTAAACAATGAAAAGAAATTATTTTAAAAATGTGTGCTAATTAATAGACATGAGATATATTGTTTATGATAAATAAATACTTACGCGAAGAGATATTGTTAATTGAAATTTTTTTCAATGCTAATTGGCTTTCTGTGTTTATTGTTCTACAATTAAACTAAAGGATAGGAGAGGGAGTTCAGCAATGTGTTGAACTGAACCCCGAACGCCCATCCCAAACGGAATTCCTTTACCAGCTAGACTATCTCGCCTCCTAATATTAAAAGACCATATTGGTATATAAAGTATATGAAGGTCAAACAAAAATTTTCGAACATCATTTTCTCCGGTACGATTGGATCCGGTACGTTGTATGTTAGTATTGAAAGGTAATAACATCCTATAGGGGCACAAATATTAAACGCAATCTCAATCCAAAATAAAAGTCCCAAGGTCGTCTTCTCCCCTTGTAAGAGAAAAACGATAAAACAACAGCAATTAAAAAATAATTCAAAAGTAACGAAACTAATTAAATTAATAAAGTTAAACATGTAATTCATCCTTCAGTGAATTCAACAAAAATTCAATGAATTCTTGGATGTAATTTTATTCGAAAATAAATTACCTTCAGTATACAACCTTAAACTTTGATCAATAATTTACCAAAGAATATGTAACCCATTTTTTTTTTAAATGTAAATTTAACTTATTATTTATGTTTGAAAAAAAAAAGAACCGTTAAGGTAATATGTTTGGACTGACAAAAATAATTTAAAAATATAATTTTAATAATTTTATGCAAATTCCATATCGCATATTTTTACTCAAAATCTGCATGCAATTTGTGGCGATGGATGGTATTATGGTATGCCATATTATTTATTCTATAAATAAATATGCATTTAAAAAAATATTGATTTATACGTTGTTTTAAAGAATGTTGTGGTTTTATGAAAAGCATTTTTGTTTTTATATAAAATAGTTTTTAAATTAAATTAAATTAGTATAGCTAAAAACTATAATAAAATGAATGAGTTTAAAAAAAAACTGCCTCTAACTAACTAAAAATGTTTCAAGATAATAATTTTGAATTGATTTACGAAAATGCTTTCGTGAAAAAGATATTCGTAGTAAAATGAGTATTTATGGTTTGGCTAGTGATCTCTGAAACAGGAGAAGCGTACCTCAAAGAAAAAGTCGATAGTCTGAGAGATAAGCCACAAATTTTTTTTTGAAAATTCCTTGTTTTGTTGCTAATACAAAATTGTAACTAAAAAAGTTGTACCAAATTTTTAAAAAAGTGTGTATTGAGGAATATTCATAGATACTCATAGATTATACATAGATAATTAATTTTTACCTTTTGTCAGATATCAAAATGGCCTGAAATTATTAGGTTGTAAAAATCGCGTAAAATACAAGAGTACTGTACAATATACGTACAAGATGGTTTTAAAAAACCAAGACTAAACGCTTGATGGGGTTTCAAAAACCAACAAAATAACTTTAATTGTAAAATAAAACTCAATTTTAACAGTGTACAGAAAATCATGCATGTACCCATATTTTCTTGATTTCTCAAAACTTGGATATTTTATAATATGTAGAGCTACGGAAGTATGGAACTATTTTATGGACCACTGAGTAAATAATATTGACTTCACTATTAAAAAAACCAACATAAAAACAAAATGATTATACCGCCCAACAAATTATCGATAAAAATCATTACATACAATAATTTATATAGGAATAAAAAAAAAGAGGCCATATTGTATTTGTTGTTACATGAAACAATAATGTGATTTTATTAAAAATTATTTTGTTTGAAAATTGATGATAATAATCATAACTGTATTACCGGCGAGAACATTATATTAAACAAATAATAATTTAAAGCCATTAAAATGAAATTATTACAATGTTATTTATTTATTTTTTCATGTGATTAGTTGCGTATCCATTATTATACAAGGGGCGCCTTTGACAACAATAATAATCATTTTCTAGTGAATTGAACATTATTTTACATCAACAAGTTATAATTTTTGTGGCGAAGGCTTTACATGCCTAGCAACACTGAACAAAATCAATATCGAGGAAACTATACCAATCAGTACAGAATCGGGTAAATGTTTAATTTGACTGCCAATGAAAAATTTTTGAATATGCTTATCTATTTTTAACTTAATCGGTTGGTGCGAGACAAGAGATGAGAAACGCTGTCCAACTACAGAGTATACTAAAAAATTTCAATATTACAGATTATACTATTTATTGATGCGATAGGTGATTCTACAACTGAAAAAGGTGAGAAAATTGCCCTCATAGTCAATGAATTTAAAGTCAAATAATTTAGTTTTAGATCGAATGTAATTCGTCAATAATAATAATGAGGAGGGTTCTTCTGACATATATACTTATAACAAAGTCCAGTTGTGAGTGAACCCTAACCAATGTCAGGAAGATCCCGAAATATGTTAACCCTAATAACATATGTCGGGAGTTGTAAGGAGCAAACTAAGGAGAAAACTTTCCCAATCGTAAATGGTTACTTCGTTACCAGTCCAGTAACTGCGGTACGTTACTGGTTACTTCTTATCCATGCATCGACACTCAAATCAATGAGCCGTTAATTGTTCAAAATTGTCTTTGCTGGTATTCCATTTCATAAGCTATCAGTCACAGAAACCAAACAGTTCGACGCATTGGACGTCTTATCTGTGCCGGCCACTCTGCTGGTTATATTATCGATAAGTATAAAGAACTTATAAATGAAAAGTTTTCGTTTTGTTAACGTGAAATCTTCTACTTAGTCAATGCGTGAGGTGATATATATACAAAAAAAAATTGAAATAAATATTGAAATACATAAAGATAAATGGATAAAATAAACACGCTTATTACGCTTCATAATAAAAATCAATAAAAAGATCTTGTTCAAGCTTTGAAAATCGTGGTAGAAGTTAAAAATCTACAATTTTTGAGTATCCAAGAATACCATCATCGAATTTAAGTTCCAAGATGCAAAATTATATAAAAAGATTGGGTTAATGAAAGTTCAATTTATTCGAAATAAAATATAATTTAATATTAAAAATTTTTATTATAAAAAAAAAATTATTTATTTTTGATGAATATCTTACGTGTTTCTTATTATTTGTATATTATTGTTATTATTTATTTTATTAAACATCTTTTTTTTTACAATAGATACAAATATTGAAAAATCATCACCAACATAACTAAAATTTTTAAAATTTACAGCTACAGTTGTTGTTTTCTAGTATACTTACTACTTATACATAATAAAATAGGTATGTTTTTTTTTTAAAGCTTATATATTATTTATTTAACATATAAATGAATTCGTGATATGTTTTATTTAAAATAAACCACAGAATAAAAATAAATAGCTTGAATATGTGTTTTTTTTTTGTATTCAACGTGCGGCTGTCAATTTATTTAAAGTGTGATGTGGTTTCTTTTTATTTTGATATCTTTTATAGACAAATTCAACATGACTTTTTTGAAAAAAATTTTTATGTATGTTTTGTTTTCAATTTTATATCATTATAATCTGCATGGAGTGTCGGTGGGAGGTTTTCTTGTTTTTTAGCATGTTTTTTTTTTTTTGATTATGGTAATTTTGACTCAAAAAAATTCAAAAATAATATATATTTAAACATTGGGACAGTATTTTCTCAGTAGACGCTTTTTTTTGACGTATTCTTGTACAAAATGTATATCAACAACTTTTCGTAACTGTTTAAGACTGCATTTTGAAAACAAACCACACAATCGTTAAATGGAGTAAATTTTTGCAACTTTTGAATCAAAATCATTAATTAAAGAAACCGTTCTATTTTACCTTTTTGGAAATTTACTAAGTGTTTTGCAAAAATTAAAGTAATTAAAAAAAGAAAAATTTTTTTAAAAACAATATTCATTAAATTACATAAAATCGTGGGAAAAATACAAATAGAAATTAAAACATAATCTAAATAAACCTGCGCGCGCGGTTAACTTCTCTTAATTTGGTAAAAATGAAAAAAATATTCATAATTTCCTGTATAAAAAAAATAATTGGAAGTAATGGAAGTCAATGTGTAATACACAGAAATCCCATGTTGATCGTATAATCATTTTCATATTTTTCAATTAAAAAGTAAAAATTAATTTCATTCTTCACAACATATTCACACATACATAAACTTGTATAACCTGTCTTTCTATCTCTAGTCATTACAAATTTATAATTTCAAATAACAAAAAAAAAAACGTACTCAACTTTCCATAGTTAAACTTTTTCCATTATTTTAAATAAATAATTAAAATCGAAAAACATCATTTCATTAACTTTAAGATGTAGGTGAGTGAGTAAGAGAATGAAAGAAACAGCATCATTTCATCACTGTTTTTAACTTACTTTTATATATAGTAAAGTTTAAAATTTTAACCAAAGAAACTACTTGACAATTTTTGGATACCTTTACTTGGTAGGTATCCAAATACAACGACAATGAATTAATATTACAATTTTATAAACAAATCACGCACCATAATACTCTCTTCTGTTCTACGACCCTATCTATATGTACGATGACTATAAGGATTGACGATGATGATGATGACTCCCTCCCAAGGAAGAAGTTGGAGGAATGAAGAAAATTCATTTCAAACGTTCTTTGCACACACAAAGTCTCTCTCTATATATTAGGTTTATAATACATACAAGTAATGAATACAGAGTGTATCAGAAAGTCATTCATATATCAAGAGGAGATGAATTACCGGATAATATGTAATCAATATGATAACAATAATTTTTTTTATCTGAATATTTATCCTCACTAATTTTTATTAAAATTATATAAAAATAAGTAAGGATAATAACAGTATTAATTGTGTAAATATCCGAAATATGCTTGAGTATTAATAATTGAAGAACCACTTGACTTATCCAATTATTCGCTTGGCCAACTGCTTTGAAACGAATTACTTTTTGTTTTGTTTTCTTTTTTAACCCCCGAAAAATAAACCACGTGGTGTGATAAGTTTGACTTGTCTGTGAGTGTGTATGTCTGTGGCAACGTAGTTTCCAAACGAATGAACCGATTTTGATTTTGTCTAAAAGGTGAATTATTCGGGAGTGTTGTTAGCTTTGTTTGATGAAAATCGGCGAATTACATATTTTTTTACAATTCCCTCAATATGATTACTAAGCTGGCTGCTCCTAGATCACTTGTTTTAACATGTAGAAGATTTATGAAATAATTTCCGTAATCGTGATGGTTCAATTCTAAGATATTCGTTATCGTTTTTTATAAATCACGCTGTAAATCACGAGTACGTAACTTATACAGGCAGGTATATAGGATTTACCCTCTCTCTGGTATACGAAGGATATATGAAAATAGGACAGATAGACATACGCAATATTTTATTATGTAGCAATCTTGTCGATGTAAATCTCTGTATATATTATATATTATATATATATATATATATATATATATATATATTATGTGTATCCAATTTAAATTTTAATTCTGTAATTCAGATTCACAGATATCTTGGCTGATTATTATTCAAAGTTACCTCAATATTACATTAGTGTACTCTTTTCGTTAATAATACAATTACAGAATGTCACACACATAAAAGTAATTATTTTATCAGAACAGGTTCAATTTTATAGATAAACTAGGGAATAAAAAAAAAAATGAACATAACAACTAACAAAGTGAATTGTTTAGATTCTGTATATGTGGTTGACGTCAATTTGAACTATTTTTAGTTATTCATAAAATATTTTAAATATGTAGTCGATGCAGTTATAAATAAATATGAAATAATAATATGACAAATTTAAACAGTTTATGAAAAAATTTAACGGGCATTGATCATTTTATTTTAAAAAAACAGTGGAATGCTATTCAATTAAAGAGTGGAAATTATCAGTTTTTTAACTCTGGTTTTGTAGAAAATTGAATTTCCCATCAAAAAATTTAAAAAAAATTTTTCATACCAGATTTTTTGAACAGATTTTTCAAAAACATTTCGCGATTTTTTCGTAATAAATAACTCATTCGCCAACTACTATAATAAAAATTCGTGAACATACTTTCTAAGTGGCATAATCAATTGTCTATAAATAATGGCTACACCACTGATATGGCGAGACTATTACGTATGACTATTGATGCAAAACGAACATCAAATGACTTAGAGTACTTGTCATCCAAAAATTATACATTAATAAAAACACTTTAATAATTAATTCATAATTTGTTTCCTTGTACCATTTTCATTTTAATAAATTAGAATCAATTTATCATTTATAAATAGATAGAATAGCAGAGACCCTCTAAATATTTAATTAGGATGACTAATAAAAATATTATTGATTATATTAAATATAAATGATTGTGTAATACATAATAAATATTTAAATAAATAATATATCATTAATAAATTAAATTATTTTAAAAATAATTTTTTAATAACATTAACTGTTCGAAAACATTGTATTTAAAAATTTTATGATGTTAACTATCAGGCCTGGATTTACATTAAGGCGACACAATATTTGCCTGGCTCACAATAAATATTAAATAAATCGTTCAGAAATGGGTTCAAATAAAACAGGTTTCTGAATTATTTCATGGATCAATTAATTGGCTTTTGCATCATTCAAAATGCCTGGTCAATTATAAAACACTAATTATTTAGTTATTAGCTACTAAGAAACATGTTTTTTTATTAATTAAACACTAATTAATAAATGTTTTGGCTTATTTGATAACATTTGCACATTAAACAAAATGATGTATTAGATTGTCATATTTTTTTTTTTCCAATCAAATTTTAATATATTCAACC
Organism: Chrysopa pallens; assembly: GCA_020423425.1. Taxonomy (NCBI): domain Eukaryota; kingdom Metazoa; phylum Arthropoda; class Insecta; order Neuroptera; family Chrysopidae; genus Chrysopa; species Chrysopa pallens. The sequence goes on from CM035594.1 coordinate 61,769,421, forward strand.
TTTCACCTGTCTTATTATTAATATTTTATTATTATTACATTATTTATAGTATAAATATTTTCAAACAAGTTTTTCAACTAAAATATAAACACTTTGTTTTTTTTTTTTTATAAATAGTTTTTATTGCAAAAATACATCATCACTGAGATAACGTGTTTAGTATGTAGTAAAAATATAAATAAGATTTTTAAAGTTTTTTTTTAATCGTGTGAAATGTGTAATCTCACGTGAGATATTAAATATTAAAGTGACTAACTTATTTGATTTGTTATCATATAGGTAATGAAATCATCGATATACAAACAAGAATATTAGTCATTTTTGGTACAAATTTATAACCAACTAAAAGAATTTATGTGGAATGAGTCACATTCAGAAGCATATTAAAACCATAAAATATGTAATTTAAAGATGTTAAGCGAATATGATATTTTTTTTAAAGATTAGAGATTAACAAATTAAGTATGACACAATGTACGATTCACAGCAAAAGGCACAATTCATCGCCGAAGGGGAACTTTGTACATTTTTTCATAAGAATCTTGTTTTTAATCTTTTCAAAAAATGGCCATGGATGTATGGAGTCACAGTTTGATGTTCCTTATTCTCAGAACTTATTTTTCTAAATACAATTTCAGAATTTTTCAATTTCAGAATATGTAGTGTAAAATGATAGCTATAGAAAAAGTGGCCGATAAAAGGTTCTATCGATCAGATGCATGAAAAATTTATGAAAGATTATTTTATTATATATTGAGGTCTAATCATGGTGGCAAAAAGCTTCGAAAAGTTTCTTTTAATATGAATTTGGTTTGCGTATAAAGTATGAGTGCAACGGAAATCGGAAACAAAGATATACTGTAATACAACGCACACTCCAAAATTGATCTACAGAACTTTTAATGGCCCGGTTTCCGGAACAGAAGTATTATTTAAATATTGGGTAACCTATATGCTATTGGTTTAGCACAAAAATTTTATTACCAAAGATATTTTAATTCCATCTAAAGATTTTTGAATAAAAAGCAGGTTATTATTTAATATTTATTTGTGACATATATATTTGTTTTTGATTTTAGTAAGTCGGAGTAAAAAATTGGTTAAGGTATTTTGGATTTCCCAATTAAACTTACCATTGCAATTAAGAATGAGTTGTCAAATATTAGGTATGGAAAAAAAATACGAAACTAAACACCATCCTAAAATAACATATCTCTGATACAAGTAGTGAACAAGTTTAAAAAAAAAAAGTTACAGTTTAATGAGCACTTAACATAATCATTTTAAATAGTTAAACAAATTACGTTCAATTAGAAAAAATAATTAATTGATTTATAGTTATGTGAAAAAATAGAAAATTAATAAAAGTATATTTTGATATCAAGTGGAGTTATTAATTTAATTTAATTAAACATTGAAGGTGCTGTAAAATCATACGTTTAGTAATATTCACATTCTTAAAAATCTAAAGCATACATTCTTCTAAAACAGAAACGATCATTTTCTAATTGTCTAATTTTGATCAAAGTTTTAGAGGAATTATTTTATAGCATGAGACTCGAAGAGCCTGGCTCTACGAGTGTTCTACTACACTGTAGTAGAATTTCTAGGTAAAAACCACTAGTACTGAATATCTTCACGTAAACTCAAACATGAACTAAAAAGGATTTTGAATCAAATGAACGATGCTGGTTCGATTTTTAGGGCAGTCACTAGAATTTGTCTGAAAATCGATTTAGAATCGATAGTTTGGTACCCAATCTACTTTAGTTCATGTTTGGGTTCACGTGAAGAAATTCAGTGTAGGTTCTCAAGCCAATTATTCACATACAGATGACTCGTATGACTGATATTCTGTATTTCCAAGACTCAAGAAGTTTTTTTATTGTTAAGTTTTGGTGATTATTGTATAATCTACGGAATTCTAAAAATTCCTACTACAAATAAACATGAAAAAGCATGAAATATTAAATACCACAAATATTGTGTTTTCTAGGTTAAGCTATTTTTTTTCTCTCCATTTGAATTAAATAATTTATTTATAAATTTACCATGACTGAATAATTAAAATTCATATACAGTATTTAATTTAGTAAAAAAAAAAATATTTCCTATGTTTAATACAATATTCCTTAATTAAAAACTATTATTTATGGTATACGGGAAAAAATTAACTACAAATATGAATCGCACATGAATTTACAAAAGAAATGCAGTATCGTGAATTTTATATATTAGTTTGAGTTCACTAATAATTACCGTGTTTTAATTGTTTTAGACACACAACAATATTTAATCATATTGTGTTTTTAAGTCTTTTATTGTATATCTATTCAAATCGAAATAGATTGCCCCCATTCAGGTAGGTAGATATGTCTTTATAAGTAAACAAAGTAAGATCCTTCTCAAATCGAGAACAAAATTTTTGTATTGTGAGGTTTTTATTCTTGGATTATTTTCTTGGGTCATTTTATGAAGATTTTCGCAATTACTACTTTCTCTAAATTTCACATTGAAGATAGACGTTATCATAATTTAAGGTCATATGAGCAGCTGAAATTAGGTAATCCTTTAAAAGATATATGAAAATAATTTTTCGTTTCAATGTCTTTTTTGATATTAAAAAAAAAAATGATTGAAAATGAAAAAAATGCAAAACTTTTGTTTGATTTGTTGTAAATATTGAGTAATATAATTTATTTTAAAATCAACATTAATGATAAAAAAAATTAGAAGATTTAATGTATAAAAATAATTTAACGCAAAGTATAAGTAAATATTATTTACAAATGAAATATATAGTTGAGTTGCAATCGGCGCATGAATACCAAAAACTATTCCACCTGAATTATTGTATGCAATTCTCTTTAAATTGTTCTACGATATGTATATATTTTTGGGTTTATTCAATTATTATATATTAGGAGATTGCTTTAACTCGGTGCCATATTGCTTAAACCGAAATTTAATAAAACATTTTCAAAGAATTATTTTTATAAAACGAGAAATATGAATCTTTTTATGATAAAGTTGATTTTTGATATCGTTGTGAATTATTAATTACGCGTATTCAACGCGTGTCAGAGAGACACAGCGATATTTAAAGGTTAGAGACGAATAATGAGTAATGAATAATTAAAAACTAAGTATAAAAAATGCATTTTTTTAATATTCTCTTAAGGATATTATTCACTATTGTATAAAGAATATAAAAAAACACATCTTTCATATTTAAATGTTTTTTATTGTTCAAATGATACCAAATTCGAAATTTATCAATTCCTTCAAGAATGCATATACCTAAAAAATTTATAGTAAAAAGAAACTTTTATTCGAATTTCATAAAAGAAAATTGTTTAAACAATTTCGTTCTAAACATTATGATACTGTGTTGTGACATCAACACACATTTGTGACATCAGTAGAACAATTTAGGGAAAAATCGCGTAAGAAAATTAAGGTCGAATAATTTTTGGTACTCATGCGCCGATTCATACTACAGTAATAAGTAATGATAATAATTTAAAGAAAAAAAAAATTAACTTAAAAATAAAATTAAGTATACAAACAAATATATAAAATAAAAATCTGGGTCAGTTGTATTAAGTGAATCGAATCAGACAATCACACTATTTTTATTTTTTAAATATTATTTTATACTATTGTTATTAAATTTATTTTTTAAAACTGACAATTATCATTAAATAATATATTATTATTTAATGATAATTAAAGTTGTTTTAGAATTGTATAATTATTTAATTCATTTTACTTATAAATATTTTATTTACTTTTACATATTTACAAATATAATAATATAATTGTATGCTAGCATTTACAAGTTTTTATTTAAGATAAGTATCCTTTAATGTGTTGTATATCTTGAATCGTGCGGATTTCCTAATATTAGATAATCTTTATAATTATAGAGACAAAAGTCATTCAAATTAACATAAAATATGGAAAAGATAATCCTTTATTACCTTTACTTTATGTGTGTATGTTCTATCAACGAATTAAAATTTTTTAAATTAAATTTAAAGCGTCCCATGTACGTCTCAATGATCTCAAACTAAGCACACGTTTTAAGTTCGCTTACAAAACAGTAATACGGTATCAAATACTCGATCTAACTCAAAATATTATTTGATATATAAAAAATGCTGAAGGTAATGGGAGGAATATATTTGATAAACATAGTCGTTGATTTTGGGTCTAAAATTTAAAATAGTTTTAACAAATCAAGCAAGCACGCTTTCTTGACATGTAAATAGTACGATATAGCTATAATTTTAATATAAAATTTAAAGTTAAAATCGTAGAGAGCACATGCCTGGTGAATAGTGTCTTCCTAGAATTGTTAGAAAAAATGCAATCCCCAATTTTTATACCCGGCATACATTCAATTCATGAGGGTATATTAAATTTAATATAAGCTTCGTAATGCTTAGAAAACTAATACAATTAGTGCTCGTAGAAAACAGTAATTTAAAAAAAAAAAAAGACACTAAGCTGAAATTTCGATGGCGTCTTTATAGCTAAAAAACGAGATTAAGTTTGAGAATAGACATCATCGGTGATCTCATAGAGCTTAAAAAATGATGAAAAGTTCAAATCTAAAATGTTTGTATTCTTAAAAACCAACAACGTTGGTTTGGAACATGTTTTCATAAACTGTTTGGATTAGCCAAAAATTTCAGTTCATATATCATTATATATAATATTTAGTTGTAATACTAATAATTAATAGTTAAAACATTGATACTCAAACCATAAGTCGTGTATTTAAACAACTGATACTGTTGTTTAAAAATTCTCAATACCTCTAATACAACGTTTAAATGAGATTTACACTACACTTTTTGTATCTTCTAAACATACGAAAAATTAAACATGACGCAAAAAAACCAGACAAATAAAAAATAAAACAAAAACAAAAAGAACAAAAAAATAAATAAATAAATGAAAACTAGACACGCATTTTTTATGTAATTCCGAAAAGTTAATAAAATATTTGAATATTACAATGTTCATAAAACAATAGAACACTGTTTTATTTATTTTTTTCTATACAAATAAATAAATTAAAAAAATTGAATAGAAAAAATAGTAAATTAATTAATATTATAATTAATACATTTTGTGTACGAATGTTTATAACATTCAATTGATGAAGATGATATTTTAAAAACAATAACAAAAAATAATAATACAGTTTGATTTTTTTCTCCATAGGTACATTTTTATTTTTTTATTATTAAGGGAATATTGGGATGGAAGTAACATTTTTTTTAATTTTTATTTTTAATTACATTTTTTTTTTAATCTTCGATTGCCTCCATAAGCATGAAATTGACTATATCTGTTTTTTTTTGTTATTGTTATAAAAAAATCAATAAAAAACAAATGCAAAATAATTTTATCTGATTTGTGACAAATGGGAATGTGCCTTGTACGACAAAGTTGCAATAGCTTTTTCTCACAATTTTCAGTTTGGCAATAGGCATCTGGTTTCATCACGTGGCAGATGGTTCTTAAATTTGTTATTGAATTATCTTGCTACTACAGTAACAAAAAAAGGGGATGTCTGTCAATTTAGACCTTGTGAGACAATCAAAAATATTACTGGCTCGCTTAAGCTTTTGAATTCGACGCATGATTGACTCTAATAACGCCAGATTTTTTCTCGAATGAAAATAATTCAATATTTTGTTCTTAATTCACGTAAATATTAAACGTTTTCATTTACTTTGTTCTCAAAACTAAAAAATATGATCTTTAAGATTCTGTTTCATTGGAAATATGAACCTGATTGATGTGTCAATTAATTTTTTTGCTTTCAACATAGAAGTTGTGTGAGTGTCTTAATACAATTTTTTTAAAATTTCAATTCATAATCATTTTACTTTCATTGTGTGTAATAATTACAATCTAAATAAATATTCTTTATTGAATAATAAGCTTCTTAATTAATACGAATCTATTGTTTAACTTTCATTTTCATTATTTAAGAAGTTCGTAGGTTGATATTAAATAATGCCATTCATAAATGAGGATAAGTTACTTAGTTTGAAATATTTTATAATTTAGACATAAAACCGTCACAATTCATCAAAGCTATTGTGTTCAAAATCAATTGAAATGTAAAATATCTTTTTAATGTATTACGTAAGTTAGATTATCTTGAATTGAAGCGATGACATTTATTTTGCAATGGGTATCATTTTCATTCATTTCATTTGGTTTACTAAGTGCGTAACCTCATTATAAAATAGAGCCGTAGATAGTGGAAACTAGCTAATTATCAGATTTTAAAAAATATTGAACATTGAAATGAGTATATTAATTTTAGTCTAAAAATTGCCAGGTTAGCAAATATCAGCAACACACATAAAATTTTTGCGTAGATGTTCATAGAATCGCCTAATTAATCCATTTTCGGATGCCTGTCATAGATTTTTGGTGGCGTATTCTGGACAGATAAAATAATTAATGTTCGTAAATGAGCAAAATCGATCTATTGGGTCTTATGAATTCATGACTCAACTTTTGAACCATCAAAGATAAAATGAAAAGAAAAAATTTTCATAAAATTTTTGATCGAAACACTTTTGAAAAATGATTAGACTGCCACAATTTTAACCCAAATTTCGTAAATAAACGCATATGTAACGAATATTTTTTGAATGCTAATGATTGAAAAAAATTTATACAATGATATTCAATCATGCGTATGTAAAGTATCTAAACAATTAACTTAGTTAGCTGTTATCTTGTTTTAATATTAGTAACTAAAAATAGTTTGTAATCTAAGAAAATGTGGGATATTTAAACAATTTTAACTGTGTTGTTATCTTCACTTGTTTTCACAAGGTTTTAAGATATTACGTATTAAAAGTTGTGTAAATCATATAGTAAATATTCGGAGCATTACTAATCAATGAATTAAACAAAAAATAATGAACGTAAAATATGATAAATCAAATGACATCATATAAATACAACCGGATCTAAAATAAAATTAAAACAGAATTAAAGTCATTTTATATAAAGGCTAAAAACTTATTTATCATTTACATTACTCACGATAAAATTAAAATCAATTATTATTATAAAATAATTTTTTTTTACACATTTTTACGATTAAAAATTAAATATCGTTCGACCTTCAAGTACATACACAATTTTATGACTCAAATTAATTTAATTTGTATTATTATTAAAATTAAAACTATTATTATTAGTAAGTATTGTGAAAGGTTGTTTTTGTAAATGAAATTTAATTCACAAAATCAATATCAATTACAATATATATATTATTTATTCTACCTAGTACAAAGTGTCATACATTAAAATGTATCATGTAAGATTATTTAAATGCCAAGTTTCTTAAAACACCAGAATATAGAAAATCGTTTAGAAATTATTTTTAAATTGTAACGGTTTTTCCACTAGGTTCATTCGATTAGCCGTGACCAAATTTAATGAGATTTCAACTATCGCATTTGTCTACATAGACCAGTTAAATCATTCTTGTAATGACAATACCATGTAAAAAGCTGTGTTTTTAACTTCCCGCTAAGAAAATCGAGATTTTCAAGGAAGTTATTGGTTCTACCCCGTTTTGAAAAAGTAGAAATATGGAATTTAGGTCTAAATATATAAAGACGTTCAATTTTCATACTAATCGCCATAGCAAATTCAGGAAAATCATATGGTTTATTTTTGAAATGTGATTTAAAAAATATATATCTTTTATCATATTCTAAGCAAATATTATATTATAAGCAAAAAACATATTTTGTGAAACAAAAATTGTGTGTAAAGATCCTAGAAGTGCAGTTATAAGACTTCGGATAAATTCGCTAAACAAGCAGTTCCTGAAATAAAAATATTCTGTTATTTAGTAACGATAATGGTTTCCATATTTTAACTGAAAATAGTAATTAGGGTATTGGTTTGGGTTCAGTTGAATCCCTCCCTGGTTAAAGGAACATAACTCTTATTCTATCTCTAAGATATATTTTGTATTAGTAACATTTGTATTAATGGCACACTCTATACTTTTTAAATAATAGATTCAACAATACTACCAACAAATAAATTGTCTTTTAAGCATAAAAATCAATTATTTTTCAATTATATAAATAATTATACACTTGATAACCTTCAAAATGTTTTAAATCGGTTTTTTCGAGCATAAAAATCCATATAAATTAACAGAAAATTGAAAAAAAAATGCTCCAGGAAATGATCTAGTTAGTGCATTGGCTATGTAATTTCGTATTGAATTTTTCCATTTTAATGGAAATATTAAAAGTTCAATACTTGTTTTAACTGTTCTCAAATTTGATGTTCAAAATAGAAGCATTTTGAAAAATTCCACTACAGGTTATATTTATATTCAAATTGAATAAATTTTTTATTTGTTATTAAGGTTAACTTTATTTTCCAAGAATATTAAATTTTTACGAAATATTATAAATAAAACTTGAATTTGATATTTATGTAAAATAATTAAATACTGTAAGTAGATGACGTGTGCGTGATTTTCCAAATTATTTAAATATTTTTATATTCGTTAAATAATAATTTGAGCCATTTTTTTTCAATAATGGTTTATTACCCAATTATAAAAAATTCAAAATAATATTTTATAAAATACTTACGATGTGTGATTCGTTGAAGAACCATCCTGAATAAGATCAGAACATATAAACCATATAAAACGACACACACTTTTTTATAAACAAAATCAAGTCACTATAATTAAATAAAATAACAAAAAAAACCACAATTTAAAAAATGTTTACAACAAACATTTTTTCGTCTTTTCAAATCATAATCGATGATGCATTTCTAAAAAATAAAAATAATTCATTTATTTTATCATCAAACTAGTAACCACTTTTGGTTACAAGAATGAAAGGAATCATCACAAAATTTTGGTATTATCTAAAGCATATAGTGAAAGTTCTCGTCATGGAGAATATGATGCAAATTTTGAAGAAATTCTCATGGAATTACGTGTCAAACACGGAATATTAACTCATCAATAATATTAAAACAATTGAATTGTAAATATCTTAATTGAAAGACGTTTACTTTCGATTTGATAAAAAAGTAGAATAAAATTTAGAGAAGAATGTATTATTTATTCAAAATTTGGACACGCTCATAGACTTATATAGTAGTCAAAGCAATTACACTAGAATTTTGATATTATTTAATTGAATTTGTTTTTTCTTCACATTCTAGTATTTAAAATTCAAATTAAGTTAACAGAAGAAGTGGAGGCAATTTATCAAATCGAAAATATTTATCGGAGTGTTTTATTTATCTTTGTTTGCCTGAAGCATTTTTTTTCTAAATGCAATTAGGTACTTTAAATATATTTTCTGAATGATTTCAAGAGAAAGTATTTGTTTTTATCAAATTGGGAATACATTTTGTGAATGGTTCATATGAAAACGAGTTCCAAATTTATGTACCTGATAATTGAATTTTCTCCCTTATTGTTACAATACGATGCATTAATATATTTATAAGGAGATCTTTACATTTTTAATTATGAGAAACATAAATATTCTCTGTTAATTTTGAGTTTTCTAGTATAAAAAAGATTCAAAAAATATAAAAACAACACCAATTTTACGATAGGATGACTACAATTTCTATAATGTCCTCGAGACATCGTTCTACAGTCAGTATTTTAAACAATATCTCAAACACTACAAATTTTATCGGTAAATGAATCCGATCTTTGAAAATTTTTCCAAACAAAAACTTTTCGTGGTTTTTTGATTGATTCAAAGATATTTAAAAAAAACTTATATTTTTTCAATAATTTGTAAATTTGAAAATATTATGTTATGCTGCACCATGTTATAAATACACTTCTAAAAATTTATTAATATCGATCACCAAAGTTAAGCAACAACAGACACAATTAGAATATGGATGGGTGATTGTCTTGGATTTCTGCGTACTATTGTTGTATAGATTGAACATATACCCACTGTAGTCACTATATGACTTTAGTAGTTGTAAAGTAAGAAGTTGTAAAAAATTGTATATGGCATAATTTTTGTTAGTATAAAAAATTTTTTTTTCCACGAAAATTCATTGATGGTGTGTTTTCTAAAAAATGAAGCACGTACAATTTTAATACCTTTATATATATATATTAAAATAATTATATTCTGATCAATTTTGTAAGCTGAATCAATATGTGTTACACTATCATTATAAAATGCATGAATAAATATATAGTTAGGATAATTTGACTCAGTCTGACATTCTAAAAATTAGATTCGTCATTACAAAATGTCAATAATTCTATTTTATGTTCTCAATGTTAAAAATATCAATCTATTTATTATTTAAAATACAACACCATATATAACAGCAGTAGCGCACTCACTACATATAAAATTCAATAAATTAACCTTCACCTTTTTAGGAAATGTCAGAAAGTCATTATTTTTATTGATTTCTTTTATTCCGGTAAACTAAGTAAACCTATCTTTTATTTTATATAATAATATAGAGAGTTATAAGTTTATAATTATAATAAAAAAGATAATAGATTGCTTTAATTTTTATCAATGCAGGTTTATAGCACATTCACAATGAGAAACCAAACAGTTAGTTATTAATTGTTTTATTTAATAAATAATAGATATATTGTTTTCTAGCTTTGTTTGCAAGGGAAAAACATATTAATAACAAGTGAAAATAATAACTAACAAAGTAAATTGTTTAGGCAACGTAAATAATAGGAAGGAAACTTCGCTCTTTTGAATCCTCCTTGATTTGAATAGAAATGGATTTGAAAACATGCCTTAGGAGATATTTTTTATCATATTAGATTGTTTTTATTTTTCACTAGTTCAAATCAAATTAAATTGAAACCTATTCAAATGTGGATGACTCTTTTTGTATTTAATCGAATCTCAACTATATAATCTCAAAATTCTATTGATAACTGATTAGATGATGAGTGGATGTTATTTAATAAAGTTTCGCATCAAATACAAAAAACTTCGATCAAAGTGAACTTTGTTAAATTTTGATTGATTGATATGCTAAACAATTGATCATTTTAACATCCACATTCAATAGTAACAACAACGCCCACTTGATTACAAACACTGAACAGCATAAAACATATATAACTACTATAAGTTTTAAAAAAAACATCTGTTAAAATCATAACACTAAGATAATTTATTCATTCAAAACAAAAATAAACTATTCATAATAAAAAAATATATATTGAATAAAAACGAAACAAACAAAAAAAAAAAAAGAAAACATTCAGACATTGATGAGTATTGAATCAAAATTGATTTTATTTCAAAAGATGAAATTCGTATTTTCAATAAGTTAAAAAAAAAATACTGACAGACTGACTGAATAAATGAAATACAATTTTTGAAATAAATTTAATCAAAGTAGTTTATATACTAAAATTTTGTATACATTGCTGTAGGTGGTTGAAGAATAATACTTTTGCTATTATTTGGTAATCCAAATACATTAGAAGATTCTACGAGCTGTAGACTTCACCTAAAAATAAACAAAGTATTGCATCCTTTTTGATTATACAAAACGAGGAATTACTTTCATTTTATATGTATTTACATAACTTAGAACTGAATGAGTATTCAGCAAAATCTGTCTGCAGTCTTTTTTGTTGAGGATAAAAAAAACAAAGACGACTAAAAAAGCCCATATCTATATAAATAAAAAATTAATCTCTAAATGTGTTGCTAAACGCAAAAGCTGTGAACTATTCATAAACAATTTTTTGTTATAATGCCTCTAATTCTTAAAAAAACAAACTGCTTGGAAAATCGCAAAAACCCCACATGCTTACAAATAATTTACAAAATTTCACTTTTGAAGTCTAATACATATTCATATATATAATGACAGGTAACTAAATTTCAATTGAACTATCAGAATGGATTGATTGACATATTTGTATGCACAGGTATATCTTTCTACACATAAAAGGATAACTGACTGACTAGTATACTAATGCAGAAACGAAACCGCTTGGTATCACAGGAATGATACCTATATTATTATATTTGCTTGGTGTAGAAACTTGAAATTTAGCACTAGCCATAATAATCAACGGATTGTTTTTGCAATCTTCTGGTTGGGAACTTCGTTGTGTGGACCTTGTAAGTCGCATATAGACCAATTGTTCTTTAGTCCATTAACCAAAGTTTTTTAAAAAATAAAATTTATCCGGCTTTTTTAAATACTTAAGGATGAGAAAAGATCCCCTTGTTGAATTCAATACAATTATATTCAAATATATGGCTGGCTTTTCAATCTACAATCAACAGTTTTAAAATCACACTAGTGACACACTCATATACAAACAGTAAAACGTATAATCAAAGTATCACAACAGTATAATTATGTATGCAATACGTACAATTATTTTATAGTAAATATATGCGATTATTTTACCATATAAATATTTATCAGAATCGGTGATATATTTGTAGGTCTGGCCGTTTACTTGTGTGTTATTGTGAAATCAAATAAAAACAATGGTATGTGTAGAATCAGTAAAATTATTTATTAATGCTAGACGATTCCCGTAGCTTCACCCACGCGAATCACATTATAGTGAGTGAAATATTGCAAAAATAAGTACATGGAAAGTTAATTGGATTTATCTATAAGTTTTTTTTAATTTTAGACAAAAAAATATTTGATAGAAGGTAGTGGGCGCTTTATGATAGTTATCAAGCAAATGTAGAAAATGAGATCTTGGTAAATGATGGCTTCCCATAAATTACACGTCCCACGCTTAGAAGAGAAAAAGAGTCGGCAAAGGGAGACACTGTGTGATATGAGAGAGATGGAGTCCTAAATTTCATGGTGTCACATTTCAAAATATGGTATATTTAAACATTAATACAAATAAAACAATTTTTTTTTTAAATTTATGTTTTGTGAATGCTCGATATGTTATATCTAGAGTTGAATTGAAATTGTGGCGAATATAAAAAATTTATGAAAAGATGTTTCAAACAAAAGTTGTTTGTTTTTTAAAAAAATTGGACCGATTTAACCTATGAGGAACTTGTTTTGTTTAAAATGCATCACCAAAATTCCAGTTTTCACTTTCTGTTTTTGAAATATCTAGATGACGAGCGAGCATGCTTAGATTCCGCGTGGTGATGATTATGTTAAAACTATTGATTTTCTCTTATATGAAATATGTATATTGACGTCGCGTGAGTGATTAAAATCAAATGTTTCTGTTAAAAAAATTTCTCAAAAATACATCAATAAATTTATATTACTTATCCATTTCCAATGAATAAATTACTAATAAACCTACACGTAACAAGTGCATACATACATACTTGATTAAAATCTACAAAAAAAACAGACAGACACACAGTCTTTGAAAAGTTACAAACACTGTTATAATAAATAAATACATAAACAAATAAATAAATAAAAATACTCTACATATGTTTAAAATATCTATTGAACAATTCATTTATTGAATTGAATAAAAAAGCAGACGACACAAATAATTAAATATTCAGTATAATTTCATTAACAGTTACTTAAAGTTAAGAGTAGTAAACACTATACTTATATATGTAATTATAAACTATACAGCAATACGGACATCCCATTATAAATAATATACCATCTATTAGTACAGTAAATTTTTTATAATAATTTTATTAGTGCAAAGAAAAAACATTGAAATTACGAACGATTTAATGTTAAAAAATTTTTTTAATTATTGACTAAAAATAGGTTTGAATAAAAATGACTTTGAATTAAAATTGCTTTGAACTTGAATAAAAAAACAAAATTTACTAAATATAATAATAGATGTCTCTTCAATTATCTGATCAATTAAAGACAAATCTTCAGTGGAATACTTTCTATTAATTTTTAATTTTTTTGTAAGTCACAACTACTAAAGTTATATAGTGACTTCAGTGAGTATATGTTTAATCTATACAACAATAGTACACTATCTACCTCTGTTGTAACAAAAAAAAGAAAAAAATAAAATTCTTGCAGACTTTTGGCAATACGTAAATCAATTTTCGCGGAAAAATATAAACAGAGTTTTTACAAAAATAAATGGAAATTAGCTAAATATTTCGTGTTATTAGTTATTGATATGGCTTTCCAGAAATTATCGCTCAATTCAATTAATAAATAGAATTTTAATTTTTAATTTCGCTACTAGCTTTTGAGATACACAACCCAAGGTATCTTTTATGCATTTCTCATCTCTTTACTGGTAAATGTTTGCATGCGTTTTAACACAAACATCAAAGTATCATTTTGCCAACGGCTTTAAAAAAATTCTTATTTTTACCGTACTAAAAAGCGAATGACTACTGACGTTAAACAAATGTTACTTAGAGTAAGTAATAATTAAATTGAAGTGTTTTAAGTGAAACACTTATTAAGAAAATATTGTATATATGACTTCTTAATTATAAACTTTGTGCGTGAGATCGGATACTATGTAGAGATTGTAGACAATTAAGTTTTATTAAGAATTTTTCACTCAACATATACTTTAATAATAATATTCATTGAATTTCGAGTTACCATACTCACATAAAACCATAACTCTGCAGTCAATATCAAAACATAAATAGGAAAATAAACATATTTTATGACTTTATTAACTTGAAAATGAAAAATTAGATCAAAATATTTTGAAATTTGGAAATATAAAACAAAATTTAACACTGATAAATTTAAAAGACGTCTCTCATGTCTTCAGATAAAGAATCATTAGATTTACAAACACATCGTCAGTTTGTATAGTTCCTTCCATGTAAGTTTGGTTATCGCAAAAGGTGTTATAGGTGATGAAACAAACATTAAACAAAAGACATGTTCATGTTGTATTAACGAGACTAAATGGCATATCATCTTGAAATAAATCAAATAAGCGACGACAAAATATATATTGCAGGCCTATTTTTGAAGGAATTCAGTAGTTATTTGGATTATTTCAAACTGTTTTTGTCTACTTTATAATCGAAATCCATATCTATAATAATTTTAAGAATTTGATTTATTATTTATTTCCAATTTTCACCAAAAAAATTTTGATCACATTTTAATTTTTTTCGAAATGATTAAATATGCCCTAATATATTGCATTTAAAGCATTATTTAACTCAATATATTGAGTACAGATCACGAATAAACTAAAAATTCAATGGAATAAATAACCTACGGAACATGAATAAAAAAGAAAGTAGAATAAAATAATATTAATATAAATAAAAAATTAATATGGTTCTCATATATTACCTATACAAATATAAATAATTATGTTACATTAATTTTAAGTCTATTATTTACTCATAATATTTATTATCAATTGAAGTTTGAAATTCAAATATATAACAAAAAATAAATGTCAAGATTAATTATAATAATTTATTTATTTTATTTTTTTTTTGAAATTTCATGACGAAAAGATTGAATAGAAAAAAAACGAAAGCTAATCATTTTTATTTTCTTAAATTTATGTTGTGAATTATTTATATCGTTTGTGAAATAAAATTACATTGTTCAGAAAACTTTTAATAAATTACTTTTTGTAAATAACATTGTATCGGTAAACGTTCCGATGTTTGGTACAGTGGAAATAAAATTTTATTTTAGTTCTTATAGAGTTTATTTTTAGATAAAGATTTTTTAAAACTATTTTAATTAAGGCTATGTATTTTATACAGTCAAAAAATTAAATATTACCCAGTCAGATAAAAAACCTTGAAATTGAATCCACGAGTCAAATTTAGAAATACAAGAAAATTTCAACTGTATTAGTATTTTAATGACGGCCGAATATTTATACCAAGAATCTGTTAATGTATTCAATATTTCTAAGAGTTGCAAATTGGAAACTTTATTTAATATACTCGAATATATATCATTTACATACTAATATTTTATATACTTAATACCTATATTTGAAAAAAAAAGGTGGCTCCAAATTTTCATTTTCAAAAAAACTGTCTAAAATAAAACGTTAACTTTCTTTTTAATATAAAAATTTTAGAGCTGCAAGGAACAGTAATCATTTATAGTGTTTTGAGTAAGAAAAAATTAAAGAATTTTGAATTTATTATGATGATAACATGATTGAGGTCTAATTGAAATTAAGTTATTAACAAAGTGAAAATAACATAATTCATATAAATTATTTAACCCAGTAAACGAGTTCTAGTTGTACAAACTATTAAATGTTTATTCGTTTATTTCGAATAAAGTTTGAGAATAGTGACTGAATACAAGTATTTACCATTATATTTCGATTCGCCAACTTTTAACATTATATATACATGCAAATTATATGTTAAAGGTCGCAAAAAAATTATAGGCGAAGTCTTTGCCTAAATTAAGCGTGTTTGACGAAAAATCTTGAGTAATGACCGACTAACCATTCTCAATAAAGATTCATACCTCAAGATTATTTTATAATCTAAATTAATATAATCTTAAAAGTAGCACCAAAAAATAATGTGTCATTTTCAATATAAATTTTAATAAGAAATTTTAGATTTTTAATTTTAAAATTACATAAAAAATATTACAAACAAAACTTGATTGATTATATTTTATTATAATGCTTCTGGCTATCGTAAATAAAAATTTATTAAATCTTCTTGATTAATATAAAATACTAAAAATTTTAATTATTGACAATTAAATGAATAGACAACGGTAATAATTTTATTTATATTTACAACTAAATAAAAATAATATAGGAGTGTTTATTTTTATGCAATATGGAGAGAAGTGTTAAATTATTCAAAATAATAATAATAAAACATTTTGATTATGCAAATGATGGTTATTAAAAAAAAATTATCTAAAAAAAAAATGTGTATCTTCAAAACCTTGAATGTTTATTAATTAATGGCTTAATTTTATAATCATGTAGATCCAACATTATTATATCACTACTTCTTTACTGACCTGTCTTTAGCTAACCGATACTTTCAAATTATATTTATATTTTTATTTTAATTATATAGTTTTTATGTGTTTCAAAATGTGTCTTTTCATTTATTTGAACTAATTTGGCAATTTATTATATATTTTTTAATATTAATTTAATTATAATTAATGTATTATTTGTAAATAATATATATAAAAGTGCACATAATTGTATTTGGCAAAAACAATTTATTATGATATTTGCGAATTAAAATTTACAAAAAAAATTGCCACATAATATCGATAATGATAATGGATATAAGATAATGGAACGTAATAAATTTCGATTTTTTGTCCCGATTTCCTAGATCAAATTATTTTGTATTTTTATAAATACGTATTTCGAGTGCAAAGTAGTCATCATCAGTATGAATTAGCTAGTTGTAATGATTCTCTGAGGAGATGTTACTCGTTGTAAATTTGATGTCGATTTGCACATTCAATATCAATGGTTTCGAAAACTTACTTCTCGATAGTTTTGATGTTTTTTGATAAAACAAGAGTAATAAGTTACTGCAAATAATTAAGTTAGCGATTTCATTCAGCCTCAAATATACATCTTGTGGACTTCAGTTTATTCAACCATAAAAAACCGGTGAAAAGTTGAAATTTTTTTGTTCGCTGTTTATGGGGATTCTTGTATAATTGAGGTCTAAAAAATTCAAAAATAACATTTATTTTACGATCGGTCGACTAATTTCTGAGATATTGCATGAAATATAAGCGATAAATCGGCCTCTTGATCGGATTTTTAGCAATATCTCAGAAACTACTAGTCCAATCGTTAAATAGATGTTATTTTTGAAATCTACGGGTCAAAATACACTTAAAATGATGGTTTTTCTCGAAATTGGATTTTAAAAAATTTTCCCGAATTTTCGCAATTTTCTTAAGGGGTACCCCTTTGAAAAAATCGAAAAAATTGTAAAAATTTTTTGCCCCCGATTTGTATGAAATACATATTCTAGGGTAATTTTACATCGCAGATTCCATAAATAGCATCTATTTAACGATTGGACTGGTAGTTTCTGAGATATTGCTAAAAATCTGTTCCAGAGGCCGATTTATCGCTTATATTTCATGCAATATCTCAAAAATTAGTCGACCGATCGTAAAATAAATGTTATTTTTGAATTTTTTAAACCTCAATTATTCAAGAAACCCCATAAACAGCGAACAAAAAATTTTAAACTTTTCGTCGGTTTTTAAAGGTTGAATAAAAGTCCACACAAGGTGTATATTTGAGGCTGAATGAAATCGCTAACTTAATTATTGCAATTATGTGAAATAAAATAATCATAAATATGGGAAATAAGAAAACTTTAAATCCCTAAAAATACCAACAATGTAAAATGAAATGATAAAAAGTAACAGAAGAAATTTTCTTTTGATCCATAGCCCTGCCGAAGCAATCGAAAAAGATAAAATTTTTGATTTTGACTGAGGTTGACAGATCACAGACCTACCTACCATGGTACAGTTATTTTTAATTTTGTTTACGCGTTCTGACAACTCGAAAATGATAAGGTTGTAAAAAGAAAATTGCAATATTAGGCATTTTTATTTTGATTAATACCCATGTGTATGTATAATTTAACAATCTTAATTACGAGCAATTAAAAGCTTGATATTTAAACGGAAAAGTAAACAATTAGATTTATTAGCCATAAGAGCTTCAATATCTTTTAAGTGAACTTTCATAATAAAAGTCACTTATTTAAATGTATAATTGAAGTTAATGCATTAAATAAATATATAAAATTTTCATAGATATTGACAATGTTTTCCTCGAAAAGTTTTCTTTAATAAATGACTCACATAAAACACCGCAATAAATATTGTATAACACTGACGCCATTTTCACTATGATCAGTTGACAAAAAACAAACACCAGAATTATTTTTCTCCGAAATTCAAAACTAATAATCGATTACAATCAAAGAGAACAATCTTAGGTTTCTAAATTACTATTCGATGAATAAACATATTCCAAGAAGAAAGATTTCGACTACTTATGATAAATCTAATTACAAAACTAATTGTATTATAAATAAAAGCAATTTCACTCCATGAGGTAATTTTGATTGGTAGAATATTCAACGTAAACATATAGACAGGAGGAAAACTCTATTTTCATTAGAAAACATTATCACCCAACGTGAATCACACAAAAGGGTATAATAAAATTATTTACTTTAGGCATATATATATATAACATATATATACGCGCGACATATTGAATTAGGGGTTAAATACACCCTAAGGATATGACGTCTTTAGGTACATCATATATATGTATATATTATAAGTATGGAACCATTCACAAAACTTTTTTTATGACAATTTTATCATAAATACCCATTGAATTTTTCGCAATAAAATATTATTGATAAAGTTTTATAAATTCGAAAAATTTACACTGGAATATGAATAATGACCTTGTAATATGAACAGTAGAGTAGAGGTACCCGTGATGATTACACAACAACTGAAGAAAAACTAGAGAAAAATCAATATTGTTTTAACCTACGACAATGAAGAATTATCACGCAAATACATTTGCTTGTTTAATGTTTTGTTTTTTTTTTTTTCGTTCGTTGTATTTTCACACTTTTGCCAAAATAAATAAATAAAAAAATTTTTTTAAATTAAAAATCACAAAACAAAATCACAACAATAAATTAACAAAACAAAAACAAAAATAAATAAAACACTAACGATTTAACGTATCACGATTGTTTGTTAGAAAAAACAAAACACACACGATTGTTTTTAATATAAACAAATGTTTTTTTTAATTGTTAATAACTAAAATATATTTTATTGTTATTAATGTTTAAAATGTGTGTAGTATTATAGACCACCGGTGATTGGTACACACTGATGTTAAGTTAGCAACAAGGCAAAGCAAGAAACGGTATGTGTCAGTGTTGTTGGCTGGCTGGGAGTAATAGTGTTTGTCCTACCACCGTTCACCGTTATTCGTTCGTTCGTTGCTTATTCATATTGGTGGTTTGCAATCCTCTATAATGTTATACATACATAGAACGACGCGAAACAGACGTTAAACGTCGCATAGCGTCGGTCTCATCTATATATGTATGTACTAACATTTTGTTTGCCCTCCTGCTGTTACTGATTCATACAATTTTTTATTTTTTTTTTTGGTATAATCAACTAGACATTGAATTTGCAAATTGTATAATTCAAAATGTGTATATTCTACAGGTTTTTTGTATGTGCCCTGTTGGTTTAGGTTTTTTTGTCGTTTCGTTAATGGAAAAAATATATATCTATTTATCTCCACAGAGTTAAAGTAATCAATTCCTATTATTGAATTATTAATAATGTCTTTATTATTTTTTTAGTTTTGTGATTAATTTTAATATATTTATACTTAATATGCAATTTTCATAAAGCAATCGCAAATAAATTTTTCTAAACAGCTGTTAGTCTGCATTAAAAACTTATAATTCCCTAGCGCTTCCACCATAATACCAATTCTTTCGGATAAATGTATGATTTAAATATTGAATTGTAAATAAAATTTAACTATAACGACCCAAATCTGTCAATAGTCACAGCCTTCCGCAAAAATTATTTTTTACAAAATACATCTATAAAAACATATTAGTCGATCGATAGTTTAATAAAAATGGTTTACTTAACTTTACTAAAGTTAGTTACAAAATCTAATTAAAGATGTTAAAGGTAGTTTATTAGAACTTAATAGTACCAATAACGTTCCTATAAAATGTTGTTTAATATATTATTAACCGGAAATTAGAGTCTATAAACATACAATTTTTAATACCGATAAATAATATATCTATATTGGAAGAATTATATGATATATTATATAATAAATTCTATACAGTGTAGAAAAATAATTGAGAATTTTTTGTAAATTGTTCTATTTCGGAATTTTCGTAAACTGAGGCTTTCCTATTACTATCGATTTATATCAATTGAAAGAATACGGTGGTACTAAACAAGGTTTTTTTTTTGGATTTAAAATTTTTTATTTATATCGGCGAGTAGTAACTTCCTGAGCAACTTTCAATTCCCAGATATTGAATTGTTACTCCTATACTACTGTACAAATATTTATAACTTTATGTCTTCACAATAGTAGAGATGATGGTCGAGACAGTCCCATTTTAAACATATCTGAATTATTAATAAATTCCGAAGATCAACAATTTTCTATACTTTATAAATACGTACTTCGAATACAAAGCAGTCAACATAAGTATGAATTAGCTAGTCGTAATAATTCTTCGAGAAGATGTTACTCGTGGCTTATTTGGTGACGGCTTACAGCACAAAAAGTAATTTTATTTTTTGATCGAGGTAATTGGGGGAGTTCACTTTCATAACAATCATATCTCAATTTTTTCATCATTTAAAAACCTTTTTGAAGTCTTAATTAATAATTATAAGGCCTTTCTCTAATCATTTAAAACATAGCTACAATTCAAAACTCTGAGATCATCAAATTCTAATGTCCTGTGTTATTCTTATAAATTTTTTATCAGAATTATAACACATTCCTTTGGGAATTGTATATTTAAAGTAATTTCAATACAACAAAACAAGAGTATTGTTGTGTATTGTGGTAATTTTATTAAAAACCAAAAATATGGTGGGTGTTGAAAATGAGAATGAACTAACAATGAGAATATCATTTTGTTCCATATACCTGTCTATACTAACAAAAAATCGAAAAAGTCTGAGCTTGTCTAAAAGATAAATGGTTCGTATCATATCTAAAATACTTTTGACTATATTTGAACTAACACTCAATAATGCAAATGAAAAATATTTTTTGAAATAATTGAAAAACACTATGAAAAAAGTAAAATAAAGAAAATATTGAATAAGAAGACTTTTCCTATTTTTACCTTTTTAAAAACATTAAATACTCGATTATTAGGTAAGGTTTTTTATCAGAATTAGTTTTATTTCTCTAAAATCTTCATTTTAAACAGGAAAAAAAAATACACCATAAAATTAGAGTATTTTATAATTTTAAGTAAGTAAGAATTTAGTTCAATGCATTTTTGCATTAAGTATATATCTAAAAAAAATTGAAATGTAGAAATCGCAATTATTCAAATTTATCAAGCTATTTCAGAGTTCCGTGTTTCTTTTTAAGCAAAGTATTCTATATTATTTCTGAAACGAAAAATTTTTCTAATACTTAAATAATAAAGCGTTTAGTTTTTTTTCTATTATCCGTATCTTATTTTCTTTTGCACACTAACAATTCGTGAAAACTCATTTTACTTGGATATAATAACCAATCCTCTTTAATATTTTTGACCGCAAAAACTTTATGTCCAGATTAAACTCCTTATTTTCAAAAGTTTCAGTAATTTTAAGACGAACGAACAGATAAAGAGTTGTATAAAAGTTTGTGATAACTATTTGGGTACACAATCCTGATAAGGGTATGTGATATTTGATTGTATTAGGAATATAATATTACAAGCATATATATATCGTATGTATAAAAGTATGACTCATAGGAAAATAAGTTTAGTATTTCCCAGTTTTATTGTCGTCGGCGGCGTCTAGAATTATTATTGTTTCTTTTTCTATTACTATATGTTTGTCTTTTTTTTTTTCCTATTTAACTTTCTATGTGTAACATCGACATCCATATAGTTTTTTTTTTTTTTATTAAATAACAAATCTGAAATATGACAAATATATGTCGACGAAACAGTTTGTCTATATGCGAAAGAAAAAATTGCTTTTTCTACTTAATAAAATACTCATTTTGTGTCACATACGAGACTGAATGAGTGGCTTTATTAAAGTGATTGTTTTTTCTTGTAACATGCCTAAAAAACAGTAGACTAAAAATAGTGTACCTAGAACATTTATTGATTATTGACATAATTTGGTTGGTCTTTAATATCATTGGCATCAGAATCACTCTAATATTCACATCAACTAATTTAAAATGACTATAGAAATCTGTGGTAAATGATATATTATTTCTTATTGAAAATTTATCAGTTTTTATAAAAAAGTTAAATTGTTACGTTATTTATAGCCATAGTTATTTTAATTAAGAATACGGGAAATTTTAAAAATTGCATGTAAATAATAGCAATAAAATATTTTGAATTTAGTAAATATTGCACCATACGTATTTAAGATAAATCATCTTCTCATTATATTCAAATAACAACTTATGATTTATTATTTGTTTAAATTATCGATGCGTAGAACCGCATTAAAAAATTCCTTCATTAAATGAAAGAATACAACAACAAAAACTTATGCTCGTATATAAAAAACAGATGTTCTTCAAGATTATTATTATTTTTTATTAAATTATTGTTTTATATAACAAAAACACAGCAAACTAATAATAAATGTACAGGGTGATAATGAAAGAATAATACTAAAGAATTTGTGAATTAACTATATTTGTGTAACAATTGTCAAACATAAATGAACCAGATTTAACAAGAAAATTCATGGATATCGAAACTAGCTACTTATGTATAATTTCTATAAAGAAATTTTGGATTTCTCTTCTTATACTATTGGAAAAATTTTTGGAAAATTAGTATAGGTATTTGAAAAAAAGTGAATAAACTAGTTTGGGCAATTGATTTAAAGATCCTTAAATTCAATACTGAATAAATAAGAAAATTAGACATTTTTGAATTAAAAGTTAAACGATTTTAATTGTTTAATTAAAAAGTTAAAGCCATGTCAAAAATTGATAATAAATCAATATCAGAGGAGATAGAGAAAAGAGCGCAAGAGACTGTTGCTCAAAAATATTTAATCAGTTAACTCTACTAGTTGTTATCTTCACATATTCATTATTTACAATTATTTCAAAGTTATCTTTTTTAATTTATAAATTTGGACACACTATATATAGAATTAATAACAGTATTGTTCAAAAATATGAATTTTTAATGTAATGAATGAACTTATGTTTATAAAGTGTGACAGAAAAATTAGCATATTTATTTATTATTTCAATTATAATAATAGCACAAACGGCTCTAACTCACATTCCTCTAATAACTATTAAACGTACCATACATAATATTCCAGTACTTATTATTATAAATTATTTTACAAAATATACAAAATATGTTAATTTTATAAAAATTAATGAAAGAAAGATGTTCGTGTTATTATTTACGGCTACTGAAGTGCATAAATACAGTTAAAATTATTATTACATCTTCTACAGAAATGGTAGTCTGGTTTCACCTTTCTTGCACAACGTCTAAATACTAAATTCACTAGTATTCTTTTTTTAAATAGGAAGATCATGCCTCAAAAACTATTGAGTTCGACAATGACAAACCGAACTGCCACTTGCCCATACAATGGAATGAAAAACAGCATTTATAAATTGATAAAATCTAGTTTTTACACATCTAGGTGAGTGGCAATGCATTCGCCTTAATTTCACCGAAAAGATAACATGGCCTGCTATAATTAAGATATTAAAGTTATATCTTTACTCGCCTGGGATGGTGAAAGATTATGGTACAAAACTTGAAATTTTTAAATTGTCTATTTAAAATAAATTTTGGCACCATTGTGTTTGGTTTTCTTTTAGATATAGGATTATCAACACATAGACGACAGAAAAGACGTTGAGAAAAGGTTAAAATATGGCAAAGTTCATATCCAAAGATGTTTACCTATAAAAGTAATACGATCTAAAGTTTTGTATAAGCTCTTTAGTAAGGAACTAATTTCTATAAATATTCAGGCTTGAAGAGTTTTTGAATAATCCAAATAATAGCTGCACCCAATGATAGTTTTAACTTATTCTCTCTAACTTGTTGCATAATGCTTGGTGATGTTCTTTATTATATAAAAAAAATATCGAAGGCTGAGAATCTGCAATGGTAGCTGCGAAAATAGGAACTCTATTTTAATGAACAAAAATACCTAAACTTTATCATTAGGGCGCAGTTTATTATTTTTTTCCTATTATAGAACGACACATCAAGTGACTGACAAACAGGTTGCAGTTGTAAATGTTATAATAAAGTTTTGAAAAACTTTAATCCTTAATAAAAAATTTTCTGATGCTGACCAATTAATGAGACCAACTGACCTTTTATGACCAATTTCTGACCTTTCAGATGGTATAATTGGTCAATCGAAATTCCGCACATGAGGTGCTAAGATCGCGTAGCTTAAAAATAGTAGCCAATTTACTGTAGCCACCAACTAAACTACTTTTCAAAAACTTTAATCCTTAATAAAAAATTTTCTGATGCTGACCAATTAATGAGACCAACTGACCTTTTATGACCAATTTCTGACCTTTCAGATGGTATAATTGGTCAATCGAAATTCCGCACATGAGGTGCTAAGATCGCGAGCTCTATTTTTAATGTGGCTAACTTTACAAAATTTAGCCGGAGAACATAATATAATGTGGTCAATGGTGAATCTAGGTTACTTTGCAAATTTGATATGTTTAAAAAGTCGAGTTTTTAATCATATTTCATAAATTATATAGGTAGCTACAAAATATAAAATGGCTAAAAAATAAAATTGATACTTACCGCATATTAAAAAAAAACACAGATTCAATAATGCTACTCATCCTAGATACTCTAACAAATTCTAAAAGAAGCAAGCAATTTTGTGTAATTTGTGTGTGTATAAATTGTCATTTTGTTATACTATCATTATAATAAAAGGTGCAATGATCAAAAATCTACCGGGTGTAAATGTTTAATGGAATCTGATCTATTTTAAGTATAATAATTAATGGATACTACAAATTGATAATGATGATTTTGGAGTATTTTATTTTATATTTTGTATAATTGTGTTGTAAGTTGTGGTTGCGACTTACCCGTAAATGCACTGAGAAATGACTGTTCTGCTTTGGCCACGCGTATGTGAGCAGCAATCATCTCTAAGTCCACGTACAGGAGACGCAACATGATTTGATTCGTGAGCCAAGCGTGAGCATCTAGTAGCCAACTGTGAACTAACATAATATACATATATATACAAATATACAAAAACAGGAAATCCATAAATTATGTATTTATTAATAAAATAGAATAATTTAAAAAAAAATAGTATCAACCGTGTCTAATGAAGACGCTTGAATAACAAAATATTTTTGAAATTGAAAAATAGTTTCGTAATCATTGTGTTAAATTTTTGTTTAAAATAATAATTTTTATTTATTGAAATTTTATTGACTGAGTGAATAGCATTTACACAGATTTCCTCCTACATAAAAACTGCGATCAATAATACGTAAATATCCCGTTTAATATCTTTATTTACGGCCCAAGATTAATTAAAATCACTTATTTTCATGACAACGAAGTTATTTTATGATGTATATTTGAAAATGAATCAATTACTCTGAACACTTTGTACAGAAACGTTGACATACAAATTATCATGCACACATTAGAATTTGCATTCTGTGACAAAGAAATGGACAAGGAAACAGTTGACTAACTAACTCAAAAACAAACAAAGTAATAAAAATATGTTAAAATCTAAAATGTATATTTATCCACATTAGACATGGAAGATTTATTTAAAATATAGTTTAGCATACTTGATACTGTAAATATTTTTATTTCAATCAGAACAATAACAAATGACAATATAAATATTATGAAATCCATCAACTATGTATGCTAAACTAAGTATGTTATTATATATTATAAATTGACACACTCTATCATAAATGTTCTGTGAAGTGTAAAATAGTTTTATAATATTTCTAGTAATTTTTTTTTTCGTTTTCATACTTGATTCGAAGGACTTTTGTATAACCTACAAGTGCATTCAAACTATTGTGAGATACACAAAAGGCACCTGAACTTTTAAACTTCGACAGTTATATTAATACGATTGTACCGTTCAATTGGTAGATTTGTTTTTTCATTATTTGGTGTGTTCCGAAATAGAATCCAGCATATTGGTCTTTACTGATTACGTCATGAATCGACTTCAAACTGGTTAATCGTTCCGAAATAGAGCTACCTATAAATGTGTTTTGATGAGTTCATAGGTCGCAAGTTTATCATAGTATGACAAATTAAATGACATTATGCTGCCTTTTTTTACCTGATTTTATTGCAATATATAAAAAAATTTGTTCAAACAATGATTTTCATTTTTTAAATATTTCTTGCATACACCGATTTAATGATCCTTGTTGAGTACTTTCATCATATCGTTGCTCACTATATGGTGCCCCGCATATAGGGTAGTGGATCAGAATAGTAAAATAAAAAAATCGAATTGGTGAATACAAATAATTTTTTAAAACTAAAGATTATAGAAACATTTATTTAGAATCACAGCAAAGTTGGTAATGTATCAATTTTTCAAGTTTGTGACCCTCCCATACTTTTGCGTCACGCTCAAATCTTCAGATTAGTAAAATGTACAAGAATGCTCGAGTAAATCCAAAAATTCCTGCTGGGGCTTCCCCACCAAAGGTAAAAGAAGTACTAGATAAACGATAAACTAGCGTTCATAAACTACTGAAAATTATTATTTCATAACAATCGGATAAAAATACGAAATTGATTACAATTGCATCAAACTGATTGAAGTTATATTGAAGCAATAAACAGCCATGGTTTTGTTATGGCAGCATATTGTATTTGTTTATTGTGTATTCAGTCATATTCTAACACATTGTTTATAAAACTGTGTATGAAACAAGAAATTTTCACAGCTATTACCAATTGGGAATAAGAAAATGTAACAGTAATCCCTAGATAAAAGATAAAATATATAGATCTTATACACATAATAATATAACACATATTTAGAACGACATACATATACAATAGAGTTTTACTGAGATTGAGAGAAAATATTATTCACTATATCCAAGTAAATCTAGCCTAAAAAAGTGGAATTATTTCCTTTTTTGTTTGTGTCGTATTTATTTTTACCTTGACATTTCTTATCAATATTATATAAAAAGTATTTTCAATGTGCCATCTTGCAATATGTTTCAAAATAACCTTTGTCTAAATTGAAATGTTATAGGAGCTGGTTAAATATTTATAAGCTTTTAGCTATATGTTTGCTAAAATTTAGAGTTTTCTAAAAATCAATTCATTCCCAAAAAAGTTTTGAAAATAGTGTAAAATATTTTCTAAAATAAATATGATACTGAAATTTAAAAAAAATAAACTTTCAAACCAAGATAATTAAAAGTTTTGTTTATAGGTATAATTAATATTTTAACAAATTTATATAAATTTTTTTGGATGTTTCGCGTTTGGAATTTCTCATTTACAAGTAAGAGAAATACTTATAAAGTTTTGCAAGTAATAATGGTACTACACATTTTTTTAATTAACATACAAGAATAAAAGTGCCACAAAAAGTCGGATATAAATCGGTTATAGAATTCGCTGCTAATCGAACGATTTATGTTAGAGAGGAAAAATATCACGAAGCAGTTTCAAATTTCGTGCTTATTCAGGTTAAACAATATACAGTAAACTATAATCGAAGAAAACTCAACAGTTTAATAAAAAAATTCTTTTTATTTTTTGTATCAGAATGCTATGCCGTCCTTAAAATCAATTTAAAAAATATTTTCATTGGCAAATCTTGTTACCATTATATGTAACACGCTTACTATTATGTATTTAACAATAATCCAAATCAATTTATACAGATTATCTTTCAATATGTCATCGATATCTTAAGGAGTTATTCAGTTGTATCTATTTCTGTTTAGCAGCCTGTTTCAAAAGTTAATACGACTAACATAAAGAGAGTTAAGGACAATACCCGTGATAAAATCTTCTAAATCTCAATACTAAATTAAAATACCAAATTAAGTGTTTAATACTTACCCAGAAAAATATCTTCATCATCCACATTTGTATTATGATTTGATGTTAGTGCCGCCATGCCGTGACAAAGTGTTAGTAATGTATAATATGGACTACTAACAAAGCCAGCTGTAGCCGATGGTACCAATAATCGACAATGTGGACTGGCGGCAGTTGTGGCAACACTCAAAAATTGACCACACAACATCCCCCCACCAGGGGTGGCCACACTACCTCAATTTTTAACAAACAAAACGGAAAAACACAAACACACAGTTTATTGAGTTCTTTGATTGTTACAATTGTTTCTTTTTTGTTCTTATTGACCAAGTGTCGTAGTTATTCTGAAACAAAATAATTATTGTTAGTTTATTTATTCGTAAAACATCCTTTTATGGATAAAAAAATTATATGTTTATGGGTTGCGTAAACAAATTTAAACAATAATATTGAACAATTTTAATTAAACAATTCGATGAACACAAATTATTATATCAAGTTCGCTTCTAGGCAAATTTTTCGTTAGCAATATAGGATCTTTTTATTTAGTTGCATCCGATCTACAATCCAAAATTTTACTATTTAGAATTAAGAAGTCAAAATAAGTCAACACGTTTTTTTCTCTAAACATTTTTTTGCTAAATTTGGTTCACATAAATAAGTTAAAAATTCAAAATAAATGAGACTCCCTGTTGTATATATTAAAAAACTGTAAATAATATGGTAATTCAAACTTATAAAAATCGTGACATAATCATCAAATTTCATTAGGGTAAAAAGCCATCATCAAATAAACATTTTTGTATTAATAAAAAATAAAATCGGCTTCAAAAAAAAATAAGTAAAATGTAAATAATAATCTATTAATATACATTTCTATAAATAAATTCCTTGTCATCTTTGAGAGTCGACCTAACAAGTTAATTTTCAATTATGAACCTGATTGTCGTCGACATCCAAAGGTAAAATTTGTGCGAAGAAAATTATTTACACAAATTTTAATTTTACAATTATTTTTTTAAGTTTTATTGAAGTCGATTATATTTTTTAATTTAATTTTTTAGTGTTGTATACAAACACCAAAATTTTGAGAGAGTTACAAATGAAACAAGGGATATAATTTTTTCATATTGGTCCACAATTAACGTTAATATCGATGAAGATACATTAAAAAAAGGTATACAGGCGAACCATTAACCTATCACCTAACTCCTTCCTTTTTTAAGTTCAAGTCGGTTAAAAAATACCCCAAATTAACAGTATATTTTAAAAAGGTATTAATTAAATCTGTAATAAAATGAAGGACCTATTACGTATAAAATTTTTAATTAGTAGTCACCACCTGTACAGTACTTACTTATCAAACGAATTTACCAAAATAAAAAATAGAAGGTTAAATAAAACATTGCGTGTAGATGTAATAAAAAAACTGTTCTAGTGTATTTCTTAATCATCTTTATAACGTTCATAATATTTATAAGCCAAGCCTGATAGACAATTAGACGCCACCATACATATATATATATATATATACACCGATATTGAGGGCGGATTTTAGATTATGTAAATTATTTACTTTTATATAAATCAATTCAACAACCCTACATTTAAATATTTAGTGTAAACAAATTTTTTATCAACATTTTTTATATGCTAATATATATAAAAATTATAGGTTCACGTTCAAGGTTCAAATACACCTGAAAAGTGCGATTCGGAGAAGTAAGTGAGAACGTTGTATTAAATTGACCCATTAATCTTTGAAACGTTTGAAATTTTAAACATTAATTTTAATTAAATTTAATAAATTATTCGTTATTAACTGTCCAAAAAATATTGGAATTATAAAACTGAGAATCGCTGGTCATGAATAAGCAATGGCAAATAAAAAATAAAAATTTCTATAAAATCGCGAAAAATCCTACACCATGACCGATGACCGTGATAGATACCTTAAAGTGACTGCCATAATTGCTTTAAGCTAAAGTATCTTAAATGATTGCTGTGATTCGGAAGTATTGGCATTTAACTACAAACAATTGGAAACCCAAAAAATGTCTAGAAATACCTAGGGAAGAGAAAATGTATTACTTATAATTGTTAGGGTGTATATCGTGTATAATAACCAAATTTCCAAGATCCAATTGATAATTGGCTTGAAAAACATGTTCTCTTAAGATTACGACACAGTCAGTTACAGGTTTCCATAATGAAAAAAATTGCACAAACATTCATGTGAATTTAGGAGTGTTATTAAATGTAAAGTGCATATCAATAATTAATCAGTGTATGTCCAAGACGAAATTTCCCATGCCATTAACGAAATCATGTTCGTAATTATTCGAAAATCTTAGGAAAATATGTTCCATGAAAAAAGAGTAGGCATGGCAACACAAAACTAGCTGATGAATAAAAAAACAACGAGCAGCCAATAATAAAATTATAAAATAGTAATATTTTAAAATACTAATGAAGTATAAAGTAGTTAAGTTAGAATTTTCTACTACCAATTGGCATGCACCAGCCTGTCTGGCTCCGTGTATCCATTTCTACATATTATTTTATTAAAGTACAATTGCTGTGTTGAATGTAGTATTTACAGTATAATATAATATAATTCCGGAATAATAGCGGGTGAAGGAAGGGTGGTACTGAAAGAGTAACTGTATGGAAAGAGTAACGAATACGAGTCATGTGTGATAGTAGTGGTAAGTTTTGACTCTTTGGTTATTGAATGTCACGCGATCCAATTACTCTACGTATCTAAAAAAAATTTAATGTACTGGTTGTACTAGAGTAATAGAAAATATGCGTAATATCTGCTGCATTCATACCAATTGTAATATTTAAGAATCGACAGAAAAAAACTTTTTTAGTGGACAAAATCTCGTGATACATTAAAGTTTTTCTGAAAATGAATTTCAGAAATTAATTAATATTTTTTACTAACGGGTATTTTTTTCTTTTTAGGGCATTTAAATAAAGGCTTGTTTTAAGCTTGTTGTAAAAACAAAAAATACAATTTTATGTTATACAGCGTTTCATAACATTTAGTTATAATTGAAGATATCTGCTTCAAAATTGAGTTTCAAGCTTTAGAAGTTCGCCATATTGGATTTAGAGTGATGCCACTTTATTTTTCAAGCTCCTAGCAAACCCTTTCATTTGATTCACAGTAGTAGTAGAAATGCACTAAATATAACTAGTCCATCATCTTCGGTGTGTTGTCATGTTGGATTTAGAATGACGTAACACAGTTAAGCATACATTTTCATTCAAACTGAACGTGTATACAAAATTTCAGCTCAATCGGTTGAAATAAAATTAAATAAAAGCTTTAAAAAAAAAGTTATAATAAAGTTAAATAAAAGCTTTAAAAAAAAGTTTTATCTGTTTAAAACGTAACGGGCACTATGTATTATTAAAATAGAAATGCCCAATGTATTTCTATCTGTTCTTATTAAAAAACTCTTATTAGAACAAAAAAGCACCAACTTTATGACTGTGATTACCATTGATTAATATTAAACAGCAACAAAAAATTCACTTTACTTATCCAAAATACATACAAATTGTGAGAGTCACCCTATATTAATACGATTGATTTATTTTACCATATAAATAAATTATCTAAATGGTTCGATGAAATGTTTTGTTTATTGTAATGACTTTTAAGGATTCAGTATTCAAATATTATAGAATTCTTTATCTATACCATAATGGATCAGAATGGAAAATCGGATATCTATGTATGTTTATCTATATTTCAAAACCAAATCCAATTAGAAATATCTGTTTTAGTTAATTCCATAAAAAATACCATGATTTCACATATATAAGTTTTATTTAAAAGGCTTAAATCAATTTTAAAAGACGAAAGGTTATATTAGTTTCAAATAAATTTTTACTTCAATTGAACAAAACGATTTCCTCTTAAAGATGTTAATTTGCTTTTAATGCAATAATTATGTATTTAGTAACATGAATTAATCTATTTTGGCTTTAATACTGTGACCATATAGTTATTTAATAAAATTTCAAAAACATATTCAAAACTTGTTTACAAATGTTTAATGATTTTCATTTTATTTTTAAAAGTGATGGCATACACCTTAAATATTGAGTAAAGAATCATTTACATTAAACGAAACATAAGAATTTTTTTCACCCATGGCCAACAAAAATTGAAAAAATATCCTTCATATTTTTAAATATTATTATTTATAATTCATAAATTGGAAGTAGTACTTCAAAATGATTATTCAAAATTAGAATATCAATTATTCAAGTAAAAAAGAATTCGTTAAATGAAATAAATTAAATATTAAAAATTAATTGTATGCGATTACAAAGAATAGGGAAAAAAGAAAAACCATTATTCTATAAAATTTATATATAAAATACTTCATATTCTAAATGATTGAACAATACTTAAAGGTAAAATTACTTAAAACAATATTACTTTTCCTGTATTTTTCAAACTAAGTAGATTGGGTTTCATAGATTATTGGGTAACACAGATAACTTCAGAAAACAGTTATATATTTTCCAATATATGGACTGAAGAATTTTATTGGCGTATGGACATTATTAATAAAATTAAAAAATTTTAACTTGTATATCATATGCAATTTTAAAAATTCCAACTCGTATATTTAATCAACCATTTATTTCATAATCATAATACATTCGCCTGGTACATTATTAAAAAATTTCATATCTAGAAAATTTTACTCTGCGATTAGTTGAAGTATGTACGGATAGGAGACAATACTGAGGAAAACCAGTTTTTCCAACTATTGTTGTTGTTTAGAATCAACACCTTGTATAAATAATTACTATGAACACAAGCGAACTTTGTGGTGATTGTCAGATTGTACAAATTATATAGTTTTGGAAACTTGTTGTGGATGGAGGAACTTGCGAAGATTCAATCAATGTGAAAACAAAGCTATTTCTAAAATAAAAGGTTTTTCTTTTAACATTATTTAGTCCTTTTTTTTCTTTCTTTTCCTATTAATATCGTTAAATCATTCACGAATCGGACTTTGAACATAAAAAACTAGCGGCATCATAGTTTTTATGTTTTACAATAGTAGAGCGACTGATCTATTATACATTTTAAATAAATTAAATTTAAAAAATAAATCAATACGTACTCAGCAAGAATAATGACCAATAGAAATTGATGATAACGATGATGAATGGAAACTTTGAACAATTATTGATGCCATGTAATCGTTGTAAAAATTATACCAAAATCGTTTAATAGTATCACACGCCATTACCATTTAATCACCATAAATCAGATCTGCAACACATTACAAAAAATAGAATCCTTTAATATAGAACAAACGTATTATTGGATTTAGGGTTCCGTACATCTCAATAGCTTTTTAGCAGTAAAACATTATAGGTACTTTGATTTAATTCTTTAAATTATTTTTCTACGGTAAAAGAGAGTATTAGTCCTGCATTTGCTATGAATATAATCGGAAGCCCACCTGGACTGTCTGCTGGTGAATACATTTAGTTTTGATAGGACATTTAGTAGATTCGAGCTTTTGAATTTATCAATCAAGAAAAATCAACAAACTACATACTCGTTAAAAAATAATTTAAAGGTTATATAAAACGTATGCAGAAAAAGACGCGAAAAATTTATCGATTCGCACGTAAATAATAATAATTTGTAAATGTCATGAAATTTGGATATTTATATTTTAAGATATTTGTGTACGAAAATTGAATCAAATACGATATATATCATAATATATTCAAAGACTTTTTAGATTTTTAAGAGCTGTTTAAAAAATACGACAGCCAGAATCTTCAATACCTAACGTATTACATAAAATACTACATGTGGGCATTTTTGAATCCCTTAAGCTCAAAGTATTTCTGTTGGTATTTTAAGTTTTTCATTTTTAAGTAATCATCAGTTTTAACTGACTGTTTAAGCCTTAATAAATTACGTGTTACTTAACTAAATTATGAAATTAAAATTAGGCAAAAACTATTTTGGATCAAATGTTTCTTGCCATCATAAATAAAGCCATAAAAGCATCTTTAAAGTGTCTCTTTTTGGCGGACACCGTTTTAACTTAATATGTTCAAATTAATTAAAACATTGTGGTATAATAGGGATTTTTTCTTCTAACAGTTAATATTGTTAATATCTTTAACATAGGTAGTACCTTGTGCAATGAACACATAATGAACACTACTATAATCACAGTTGAAATAAACATGAAAAATAATTATCATTATGTTTCAACAAACAGCTATTCTTTTTTGAACATGAAAATATGTTTAAAATAATTCAAATGTATAAAACTTAATTTTCGTTGTTATGTCTTAATAATAATTTTAAATATACAAAATTCCTTTTCTTTCAAAGCTTATTAGACTGCAATTTTGCCCAACAATTTCATTCAAATTTCATGACTAATGATTGTTTTCAAAATTTAAGTATGTTTTTTATCAGTACGAAGCTGAAAGTACGTAAATTGGTCATATTAATATTTTCCGATCGTAATAAAAATAATATTTACAATAACGTGTTATAAATAAGCATTTTTGATTTTATGTAGTTTACCAGATATTCGATTCTTTGAAAGATAATTGTTTTTGGAACAACTGAAAAGCTTTTGATCTTACCATATCTGATTTGCGGTACCGGAGGTATGTTCTTTTATATCTAACAATGACCCTTCTTAGAATGATTTTAATCAAGCTTGCATATCGAAAATACTACATGTGGGCATTTTTGAATCCCTTAAGCTCAAAGTATTTCTGTTGGTATTTTAAGTTTTTCATTTTTAAGTAATCATCAGTTTTAACTGACTGTTTAAGCCTTAATAAATTACGTGTTACTTAACTAAATTATGAAATTAAAATTAATGCAAAAGCTATTTTGGATCAAATGTTTATTGACTGGAAAATATCCATCCAAACACAAAATACTTAGCTTTCATATATTCAGGTTAAGGTTCTAGTTTTTTACTTACGGACTTAATAAATAAAACAATATATATAGTTTTGCATTATTTGTTTCATTACAGATTGTGTGGCTAAATGCGTTTTGCTTCGTATATATTGTATAAATGTATAAAAATAAAATGTCGTTAAACTTTTTAGTGAAAATATATTGCAGTTTTTCTCTTTTCACAGTTTAATTCATGATGTTTTCTCTGAAAACACAAGAAACCACTTATGTAACATATATTATATATAAAAACTGTTATGTATAAACAAAAAAAAAAACCAAACAAAGACAGAATGATGTTTAAATATATACATCATCTTTATTTACTACTTGAATAGAGTGAGTATACAGGGATGATTTTAAAGATATGCGATAAAAATGAAGAAAACTCATATTTTGTTATTTTGGCTGAATAATCATCAAGACTTCAGAGTAATGGAACCTAACCGTATTTGATTCAATGCAAAATAATAATTTAAAAAAAAATTATCATCTGTGTTGAAAGATGTTAATAATATTGGACTTGCAAGTCTTACGATAAAAGGCTAACATGTAATCTTCGACTTTCATACTTGTTTCAAAGTGATCTTACTTGACATTTGGTCTTATATTTTTATGTTTTCCTTTTTGGTTATTCCGGTAGAAGTATTGAATATCACTGGAGCGTCTGGTCTAGTAGCTCAGAGTAAAAAATATTAAAGAAAAATACACCCACAAAAGAGTTGATATATTTTTACTGCAAACTAGACAGCGATAAAAATTTTAAATATAGATATTTAAAAACGTATATATAAATTTTTTAAGACGAGTCTATAAATATTATATACTTTTGTAATTAATCTGCTTGACTTAAAAAACAGAATAAGCATTAAAGGTTATCAACAATGTTCTTGTAATATTAGTCCGATATCTTACCATATAAGTATTAATACAAAATTTAAGCTCCAAGTTTGTAAATACTATGCAATAGTACGTAATACTATTATTACATAATACTAAGTCACTGGAAGTAATTAAGCATTTCAAACTTAGTATCTACCTGTTTGTGCACATTTATGGCCAATTGTTAAACGCATCAAATTTAATATAGAATTTTCAAAAAGTCCTTTCTAATCTTAGAATAATAACGAAAAAAATTTTGTTAAAAATAAGAACCACTTAGATATAGGTCCAGCAAAATTCTTATGAGAATTCTAAAATGGTTTCGAAACAATGAGTTTTTTGAAAAGTATTTAGGAGTATAAATGATAAAAAGGGTCCCGTTACAGCGGTCGAAATTCGATCATAATCACTCACAAGTGAATCTCACTGCATTTAAACAAAACAGTATATTAAACAAAAGCGTATATATGCGTGTGTATAATATAAGCCCCATTTCTTATATATGTGTATGTCATTGTGTATGTAATGTTTTTTTTTATCGATTTAATGTATTTTTTATGCATAATTTAAAAAAAATTGCATTATCCAGTCCTTCTCTATATAAACTATAACTATGCTAAATTTCATACTCTGTCCGCTCAAATTTTATAAGAAAGCGTACGTTGCTATTAATATTAAGATACCTACATTTTAAAAAACTGACATGAAACTAAAGTAAGTCGACCGTTACCTCACAGCAACAGGTTTTTACGTTTATTTTATTCGTAGATTCTAGCTAATAACTAGGAAAAAAAATGGTGATTATATACAAAATATCACACTATAAACATAAGCGTAGTTAAAAGACATACCTTCATTAAATTTATCTTTCACTAAATACTATTTACGTTAGGAGACATTTTTTTTATGAACACTTTCACCTTGTCTTAAGTGTAGTATAATGTAAAGTATTTTCATAAAAAAAAAACTTTTGAAAAATGACTAAAACGTGTCTGTATAAACATAATTTAAATGGCAAATTATCTTAAAAGATTATTTTTTGACATCGTTTGTAATATACAATAAATTAAAGGAATTAAACTTTTAAAAATTTATATATAAAAGAAAGCTTCAGTTATATACCATACCATGCCATACCTAGCTAGTATGAAGATGTTACATGAAAATTTATGAATGTGTATGTGTGTGGTGTCTCTAATGCTTTAATATAAAGTCTTAGAATGTTAAATTACTTTAAGTAGACAAAGACTATTTATTTATGAAATAAATATTTTAAAAATTTTGTATGAACATTATACATTGTTTGGTTTCATAAATAGACGCAGACGATATTTTTCATATAATATTTAAACAAGAACACAGTTTTATGTTTTAATTTCAACGTCATAATACCCATTTGTATTTCAACCATGTTAAGCAACCATAAAGAAATTATGTATAGATTAGACTGATATGACAATCTCCGGAAATAATATTGCTTAGTCTGCGGGATAACGTTATTTGGTTTTTTATTCGTTTTGATCTGTATTGTTAAGATTGAGTGTTACGAGAGTATTATCTTAAACAGTTTTGAACCAGAAGTCTTTATAAAATAAAGGTTAACTTTTCATGTTTAATTTTGAGAATTCCTCAAAATTACGTTCAAATACTTATACTTGAAAGAAAAGCTCAATTGTCTACAACTTTTCAAGGACAACAATGAAATAAATAGGTTGGTCATAACATATGGTAAAGAATAGAGGGATTATTTTGTGATACTAAGCGCACAAAATAATTAACAAAAACATTGATAAATAATAATTTTTCACGTATAACAAATATTATCGAAGTTATACCATATATTTTGTTATACCATTTTTTCTACAATCACAAACACTTTCTGGTATTTTAAAAGCTCTGAGTAAAAAATATTTCAAAATTTTATCAACGAAATGTTTTATGCCATATTGTAAATCAAAATAAACGAAAAACTGGCAAGATTTTAGAAACATATTGATTACAACTAAAACAGGTCAAGGTTGATCACCATGCATGCAGTAAGCTTTTGTTTCTGCTACATTTATATTATTTTAAAAGACTAAGAAATATTGAATAAACTATAATACTGGTTATCAAATAATCTAATCAAATCCATTCCTATATTCCATTCAATTAATTGATGCATTAATGTAAGTAAATTAATTAACAATAATTTATAATTTATGATATATATATATTAGTGATATAATGTGTTATGAGTATTGAGTGTCCGAAAAGTAATTTTTTGCTACACATTCAAAAATAAATAGTTCAAAATTTTTTTAAATTAATTTTACCTATTTCAAATAATAATAAATAAATAATATGTTTGTGGCGTATATTGTCCAAAGGAGCGAGTATGAATCAGCTAGTTATATATATATATGCTTGTATTTGGTAGGTAAAGTAATAATTCATATTAAAAGGTAATATAATGTACAATTCATTTATAATCCATTGTCATATTATTCTGCCATTCAAATTTACCTCTACATTGCTCAATTTTAATTTGAATGAATATATAATCCCAACATAATTATTATATAATTGACAAATTGCATGAGGTATTAAATGTTTTAGCTGTTTTATTTATATGACTTGTTCATTATAAAATGAACGTAATCGATTTTCAATTAATACTAATATTTTAGAGTTCTAAAATAAAATTAAAATCGATTAGAAAATATATTCAATCTCGAAGAATTGATCCCTCCTATCTTATTTCAAATTCGATTTCGTAATCTTCAAATTTTCGTAATCTTTTAAAAACTTAATAGTTCATCCAAAATCGTTCACACTTATAATTGGATAATTCAATCTAGTTACAAGTTAGTTATTAAAACTATAAAAACAGTCACAATCATGTAATATAATTTCTGTACAACTTGCCTACAAAAAAATAGAATTGAACTTAACTATTTGACTAAACAACTTTACTAAGAACTTGATTAAAATGTTAATGTTTACACACGTCAAGTAACTAAACAACTTGCTATTTGATTAAATGACAAAAATAAGTTTGATAAATATATTATTGATTGATATATTTCCAAATTTTCAAATCGTAAACATCATAAACAAACAACAATTGCAAAATGGTTATTGTTTTGTATCATATTTTAAGTGTATAGAACAGAAAATTTTTGAAATATATTTAATATATTCAATATTTTAAATAAACAAGCACATCAACAAGGTTGAGAATCTCAGAAATCTTTAATACTCATAAACAAATATGTTACAGATAAGTATTACATATAAAATTTATAATTAAACATACAATCATGAAGGTTGAGAATTTCACAGATCGTTTTAATACACACATAAAACATATGTTACAGATTATGTATTACATATAAAATTTTATATAACAATAATATTAATTAACAATAAATAATAATAATTAATTAAAAACTTACACAAGCCTACCCAAAAATAAAATAAAGTGATCGGCATAATATTATGTAAATGTGTACATTGCATATTATAACGTGGATAAAACAGGTGTAAAGTGGTTTAGCTGCTTTTGAGTTAATCTATTTGATTTTGAGTTTAAGTTTGTTGATTCCAAAAATATATAAGTTATGATAAATATTAAAATGGGTTCTAAAGAATTCTCTGTGAAAAAAAAATAAGTGACAAAATAAAAATAAGTCTTAGACATAAAAAACACAGCAAATATGTTTGATTTCAGAGATTTAGGTGAAAAACTTCAGACACAAATATTTGAACTACAATTTTAACTACAATTAAATAGAAGGAGTGACTGACCTCCCAACAAAATAGCATAAAATCCAAAAAAGTAGTCCATATTGACTGATATATAAATCTATGTCCGAAGTAGTCTATTCGTTTAATAAATACATGCTACAAATAGGAAAACACATAAACATAGGCGTCAAAATTAAAACATTCTTCCATTTGGTTGGGGGTTCGAAAATAATTGTAAAATTTTTCGAAAAGCATTTTCAATAACGTCGATTAAGTGAGACAATTTGCTTACTTCCTAATCAAGCAAAAAAAAAAAATGTTAGTTACAAAAATCATTAAAATATTTGTTTTATGTATGTCGTGACTTCCATCCGAAAAAAGAGAAAATTTTCGATTTTAATAATCAATAAAAATATGCTTCAATCGATTTTGATTAAAAATCAAATTACTACTTTGAATTTTTTTATAAGAATTATTTTAAAAATTCTGTTAAACGATGCTTTATTAATGTGAAAATACTGAAGGGAAATTAAATGGCTTACCCTATTAGATGGCATTACTAGTAGATACAATGACAACATTACAATGAACGACTTCTCTATATATGCATAATATTCTGTGTACCTTAATTAAAATTAATTAGAATTGTTTATTTATTTATAATATAAACAAATACTAATGTTTATGGATGATATTTGAATTTCTCTCCAATTTTGTCTCCCACTCACTCTCTCTCTCTCCAGGGTAAATTAAAAATATTTTACAATTAAAATAATTGTTTAGTGCATATAATAAATAACAAACAATATTTAGTTATTTTCAATTATGTATAAAATGGTGAAATAACAGCAATGTTATAAGCGAAATGTTACCAAAATATTTGTTAGGATTTTATTTGTGTTATACATGCTCTCAATTCATACTATGTTTTAATAATAACATTTAACCAACATCGATTAACATATAGTAAATTGGTTTACTGAAAATGTATATTATAACTCATACAATTTGTAGGTATATGAATATGAATATTACAGAAGCATTTAAATTTGTTTTTAATTGAAATTGAAAATATCTATTGGGGTTATTTTTACTCTGCATATAAATTGAAATATAAATGAGGATATATTAAATTTAGTTAAGGTTTGTTACGCTTAAATATACTAATTTATGTAAAAAATTGAAATTAAAGACATAGAAATTAAAGACATAGAAGATCCATGCTTCAAACTGCAAGCGGTAAGACAAAATAAAATATAAAAGTTATAATTTTTCCCTGAAAACTCGAAACGGAACGAGTTCATACGCTCTCTCAGCTCATCCAGATCTAAAAAATGGGTGATTCCTAATTGGAGACAAAAACGGCTGGTAGTTCTGACTAAACTTCCCGTCTATGTGCCGTGGTCTCGTAACGATACAGTGTTTTATTTTATGTAGTCTTTTAATCAAGCTTCTTCGAAGAGACAAAAATGTGAATGATAATAAAACTCCAAAATATCTGTGAAACAACCAAAACTTGAATAAATAATTTTCATAACATTGGCTTTAGATTTTAAAAATATCTCCACATATTTTTGAAAACTTTGAATTAAGTGACAGTTGACATATAGATTTTTCATTAGAAAAAAGAACATTATTTTGATGTCAAACATGACAATGTCATAGTTGAAAAAAAGTTGTTTTCTTTGTAGTTTATTATTATTAATAATAATTGGAACATCATTTCACAAAATAAGAAAGAAAACAAAATAGCATTGAGGTCGAGTTGTAAGACAATGACAAACTATAGAAAGCTATATGTACCACATACAATGTGAGCAAAAAGTTGGACTACGAATTTTAAGACAATGACATATTTAGTATTATTTAAACTTTAGTATTAAATTATTTAGTTTTAATACTATTTTTTAAAAAGTGATGCTTCATAAGTGGTTCAATTTCTGCATCTTTATAACTTCTTGTTATGTGGATTAACGTAGCTTTACTTCCCTCCACACTTCAAATGGTTCACTTCAATAGGTTTTCTTCTGTTAACAAACTACTGAAAAAAACTGTTTAGTTACAAATGAATAAAATTGATATTACTTATATTTTTCATAGTTATGAACATTCTGACTTAAATGTTGGCAGGTGGTTTATCTTCGTTCCCAAAAGATATATTTCCTAGACCTCAATATTCCATACAGTTGTCATAATTAGTAAAATAATG
Organism: Chrysopa pallens; assembly: GCA_020423425.1. NCBI lineage: Eukaryota > Metazoa > Arthropoda > Insecta > Neuroptera > Chrysopidae > Chrysopa > Chrysopa pallens. Next base: position 61,812,112 of record CM035594.1, read on the forward strand.
GCAGCAAAAAATTATTTTTACTTTTTTTTATTTTGATGTTAAGGCAAGGAGGTACAAACTTTTAGGTCTATAAGAAATCATTTTGCATGAATAAGTAAATATACTTCTAAACATACTTTTGTAAAATAAAACAGGTAACACAATTAGGTTCTGACACCTTTTTTTATTAAAAAACGTTTTCTATTTTGTGTACGATAGTTGAAACCGAGTCAATTGCATATCAGAATTTTCAACGTTTTGTTTGGCATCATTGCATTTTGATAGCACATGCTGTAGATGGTAGCCAAAAAATGAAGAGAACGATGCGACTACGAATGACAAGTATAAATCTCTATTTTTAAAATATGAAGATTACTTTTCTGTTCGTTTATTCTTCTTTTCCTTTTTTTTCGATGGGTTGCTTTACTTTTCTAGAATACTAATCAGTTTTTTTTGTGTAAGTTCACCGCCATATTATGTGTCCTTCTTACAACACAATAACATACGTAAGACGTAATTCATCACGCAGAAGATACATAAATGTAGCGAATGTGCACATTATAACCTATATAAAACGAAACTTATTCAAGCTTTTAAGGTGTACTTTAATAGCTGAAATATACGACGCGACAAGTGCACAAATTTCAAGTATAAAATAAAATTATATAAATTTGGTATATATACCAAATTTAATGTATGCCTGTATGTTTGTAAGTATATATGAATATATGAGTGTTTATTTAGTTATTTCTCAGAAATTAAGACTTCTAAACCGTCTTCAAAAGAATTAAAAAGTAAAAAGTCATTTATATTTAAATAGATACATCAACAAAACATATTCTTGGGACCAATCGAAGCCAACGATTTTTGCTAGCAATGCGATTTGCACCCACTTTGAATGGACATTAATCAGATGGCAAATTAGCCAATTTAACATTCAGTCAATTGTTTGAAGTTGGTTCTATTTTATTTTTTTCTAGATTATTTTTAATCTTTAATCAATTTTAAAGAGTGAATTTGATCAATAAACGAAATACAGGAATGATTGCTACGAGGCTTGTATTACAACATACAAATTTTAAGCGGTGAGAGATACAAAAAAAAAGTGTAAATACAAAACACATATTCTATCTTTATAACACAATCAAATTTTGTACGAAACATTTTTTCGTACAATTAATAGTTTGAATAATATTTAAGCCTATGTCAAGGATATAGATAAAATTGACGTAAACTGTAATTTATAGTTACCTACATTATTACTAATCCAAGTATATAAGAAGTTTATTTCGGAGCAAAGCGAGCTTTAATACCGTAACCTCAGAAGTGCAAAGCCAAAGTCGAGCACTGATGCCCAATTCTGAAGTCAGGTCGTAGATGTACTAATAGCTTATTTTTTGTAAAAAAGAAAATCGCTAATAGAAACATACATATATTCGTAATATACATATACTCATATAACACGCTCACTAGCATAATAAAACGCAATAAACACGCATGTTGTATCATCTACTATTATATACTGTGTGAGAACCTAAGATGTCATCCCAAAATATATTAACAGTCAATTTGTAAGAAATTTCTTCAACGAATTTTCAATATATAAAGCTAAAACATATATTTAATTGTTTTAGAAAACATTTATAAAGACTTTTCAGTCACTAGCTTCTATAGACTAGAAAAAGTTGACATTATGTAGAATTGAATACTTCTGGAAGAGCACATTATTCATTCTTGGTCGTTTGACAGCTCTTAAGAGAATTTGGCACTGTAAAATACTTTTTATATTAAATATACAATTGACGTTTGTTGGTTTTTGTCCGTAAAAAATTTAATACTTAGCTTATTAAAAACTTTGATTGGTAATTTTATTCAGATTTAATATTTTTTGAAATCAATCTGCCAATTCCGTACACTGATAAATAAAAAATTAAATTTTCAATCAAGTAATATAATTTGTCAAGAAAAATAAAATTAATAAATAAAAAAAGGACAGTTGATTACATAGTCGTGGCTTGGGAACGAACGAAGTAACCAGCTCCACCAACAACATAATAAAAATATAATTTTCACCTCCTATTTTCCTTCAAGTGAAGGAGTGTTCTACAAGAGGGTATAGAAGACCAAATAGGTCTAGGTACAAGGGACACAGTTTCGGTTATCCTCGTAATATACTTTACTTTACCTTCAAAATAAAAACCAATAAAATCATTGTGCATATTCCATAATAAGAATATTGGAACAAATTTAAAATTTTGTATCGGGTAATTAGTTAATTGGACAACCTGTAGCAATTGGAACGTGTGTGTAAATGTTTTTGTAAATGACATTAATAGGGAGTCAACCAACAAGGAACGCATCATATATAGTGTAATATTGGTGTTTTCCAAGGTGGGTGATTGAACGATGTTAGGTGGTGTTCTTGATAATAGCGTAGAATGAGTTGAATTTTGGTCGCCATATTCATTACCGTAACTTTTGAGACGATGAGAAACATGCCATCATGACAAATTATCCAATAAAGTTGAAGGTATTTTCACATATGTTTCTTTGTATACAGAGTGAAAATGTTTTATATATTTCAAACATTAGATAAAATTCGAATTTTATATTTCTTCTATCTGATGGGTCGAATTTTGGTAGATTTTTGAATATCTACAAATTAAGTTTCAGAATAATTGCTACAATGAAAATAATCTTAATATGGCAGGAATGAATTTCTTTCATGGTTGTTAAAATCAAATAATATGTGAAAAATTTACTGTAAATGTGCGTTTTTCCGTTTATGAAACTAATTATATCTAAACCCGCAGGTAAACAGGGATGGCAGAATACTTTCGATAGCGGCAATTAAACCAGTGTAAGTTGGTGATCAAACTGCACCAGTCGATAAGTGGCTAGTAAAATTGCAATTTACATGCACGTTATAATAAAGATAAATTGTGTGAAGTTGTAAGTACATTTTTTGATAGATATTTACCTAAAAAATATTTTTCTTATAACGATCAAATTTTGAAACTGTTATCAGCTTGCTACCAAAAGAATACAAAGGGAACAGAAACCCAGGACAAAGCTGGTTTCAGGTTGATGGATTTTAAACTGAAAGTGTTCATAATATGGGTAATCATGTATAGTTCTCTGTATATTATATTACCTGTATATTTAGAAAATAAGAAGTGCCTACGCTGAACTAACACACATATTACGTCTATTTATTAAACTACAAAATGATTTAGTAAAATAAATTTATCATTGAGTTACTTACTTAGTAATCGGGTTTGAGTTGAGAACTATATATTTTAATATGTCTGACGTTTAATGCTATGATGATTGTGTTAGTTTGTTCAAAGTCTACTCTCTTCAAAAACTTTACTATATAATTTTGTTACGCACTGAAGTTAAATGTAATTTACTTTACGTATAATTTTTTTTTTCTTGTAATTTTCTTGTCTCTTTAATTGGTATATGATTTGACCTTGACCTTATAACGAGAATAATTTATTTCTGATGTAGAAGAATAAATTATATAGTTTGATAAAATTAAATATAAATGTTTCCTGTACGTATTTTGATTAAAAAAAAGGAAAATCGAAACTGCAATATGATAAAATGTTGTTTTACAGGCGTTGTGTATCGGATATTTATTTTCATTTTATTTGATTTAACTTCTAAACAGGAAATCAATCTATATCACTTATTATTTTAATTTGGCAATCAACAATATAACTAGCATGACATCTTTGTAAACAAATTTAGGTAGAGCATAGGTGATGTGTCCCAATTTCGGTATACACAATGAAATTCAAATAGTTTTCTGGTCTCTTGGTAGATATAGTTAACGAAATATATTATTATAACATACTAAAAATTCATTCTAATTCATTTTCCGTAACTACTTGAAAATTTATATTGTTTTGCTATTTGTAAAATAATGGATTAATTGAATATATAGTAATGCCAGGATTGACTCTAGATCACAAGTGCTTTATGAATAAAGTCCCAAATAAATAGTTTATACCCGACTACAACGAAGCCAAACCAAAGGGTTATGAATGTAATCGTGTTTAATACAAGTAGAATTTTGACTAATTTTTCTGAGATACAGCCAATGACTGGATAAGTAATATGAGTTAGAAAAACAGTCATAGTGATATCGAAGTTAGTTTGTTGCTTTTATCATAATTATTTTAATTACAAATTATAACTTAAAAAAATTAGCTAGTCGTTAGATAGACTTTGTAACATTATTAAATTTTCTGGCCATGAAGTAGCTTTTGCCGAATTAGTATTTAATATTTGGATATGACTTTGTACCATTATTGAATTTTGACTCACCAGTGGTTCACACAAGAGAATGAATAAGAAATATTTTCTTAATCAATACAGGTAAAATTTAAGTTTTGTATATTTATTGCCATTTCAATTTATTTCTGTAATTTAAGAATGCATTTTTTTCTGGGAACTCGTCCACATTTACCTTTAGTTTATCGAGTGATATAATTACTTTAGCTAAATTGTATTCAACCAACTAGCAATATATATTGATTTTACCAACCAAAAAGACACGATGGGACTTGAAACCAAAGAGTTTTTACCCAAAAATAAATTATTGATTACTATTGAATAAAATTTTTGGCAACTAGGTTCAAAAGATTTTGCAATTATTTACCAAAGATACCTACCAATAAACATAATTCAAATATCGTCGCAAAATTTCCGTTCGCTTAAAGTAGCAGCACCTACAATATCCCCAATTACATTCATTAAATTTACAACGAACCGATCGAATCACTAGCTTGATCCAAAATTTTCATGATGGACAATAAGTATTAGTACTAGAATCGATATATACATTAGTAAGGTCTTCAAAATCAATGAATTCAAGACAACAGTTAGTTGAAACTATGGCAAGAATTTCAAAATTCACTAAAAGAAAGAATACCCAATTAATATTAATTTTATTCATCGAGACAACCATAATAGATAAATTATACAAAAAATAAGTATTGTAGTAAAACTGTATGTACAAGGTAATGTTTGTTTTTTTTTTTAGCAAAATTGAATATAAAACAGTTTTTGTTATAAATTCTACTAAAAAACTTGAAGAAAGGTTATCTCGAGAAAAAAATTTTATCACCAATAAAAAAAAATGTATGTTTGTGTGTATTAACACAAATAAAGAATATTTTCAGTATAATTTTTCATATTCAGTTTTTCAACCAACCCAATCTATAATTCATTAAATCCCAAATGAGAATAAAAAACAGTAGAGTATAAAAAAAAAACAAACAAAAAAAATTGAAGAAAAAACCACTCACAAAGCTATGAATTTACAATTACAATTTTTCCATTTTCAAACAAATAAATGTAACACACGAATCAAATAAAATAAAAATAACAAAATGTTACAACTACGTTCGGTTTGGTTACAATAACCAATGAGAGTAAATGAAAGAATTGTGTAATATAATAGGAATGGAAGTTTATGAAATATTGAAAGGGACGAGTTCAGTTGGCAACATAATTATGAAAAGTAATTTAACCAGAATCTTACAAGTTGTTTTGTTAAATACATTGAGCAGACTTCAAAGAGTATGGAATTAAAATTTCAATTAAAAACTCATTTGTTGGTTACCAAACCTTACGAAGTCATTAAATCAATTTTTTATAAGAGTTCTTAATTTCTATTTATTAACTAGAGTATATTAATTTTAGTCTAACGCTACCTAATATTGACCGCACAAACAAAATTTTCATATAGGTGTTCATAGAGGGACCTAATTATTCCATTTTCGACGGTTTTTCCATTCGTCCGTTATTACGATAACTCAATAACAAAAAGAGATAGCGAGCTGAAATTCTGGTGACGTGTTTCAGACATAAAAAGTTCGTAAGCAAAATCGGTCCATTGGGTTCTTGACCCAACTTTACACAATAAAAGATAGAAGGTAAGTTCAAATAAAAAAAATAAAATCATCAACTTTTAGATGAAAAACTTTTTTGAAATATTTGAGTTTTCCACAATTTTAGCTCAAATTTGGCAAATAAACACATGTAGGTAATAATACACATATTATTATTATTATACATGTATACATATATAACTGTATAGACTGGATATTTATAGTATTTTATGAATTCTAATTAAAAATTGTCCAAACAATAAAATTCAACCATATGTCAAGTATCTAAACAATTAAGCCTGTTCGTTCAAAAACAAAAATTCATTTGAATGAATTTCAACCACCAAAAATATGTTTTCAATTAAACCTCGCCTCTTATTCAATGACCTTAAAATAATTTTATGATTTTATAAGTGTTGAAGATGATTTTACTTTACAATGATGAAATGCCCCTACCACTCATCTATCAACGAAGAATTTAATTGGCCACCTTAATATGTTTCGAATTTTCCATACTTTTAACAATATATATATACAGAAAAAAATACGACATCTAAGTTGATGTTTAATGAATTTATTGGCTATTTACTTCGAACAATATTATTTCCTATACTAAGTGAATCCATGCTATACTGCTTTTACTATCGCAGAAAGAACGTGGTTCACTTACACTGTTCGTCAACATTTTACCCAGGTAAATAAATATATAAACATAGCTTCTAACTTGGTATTCTTGTACCCATGAGTACTGGATAAAAACATCTTTTTGCTTTCCTGTATATTTTATATATCTATAGTGACACGTAGTAGAGGTAAAAGTCCCTCTAGCTGCTATTATTTTAAATATAAATTTAGTAACTGTAATTATTTTTAAGCCCTGTTTTGTTCGATTTTATTTAGAAAATATTGGATAGTATGTAATTGCTTTGTTTTTTTAATACAGGTGGAAAATATACCTCGAAAGTAGGTTATATGATACCGGTTTTGTGGTCAATATTTATTTGCTAGAAGCATTTTCAAATTTCCAATATACAAAGTGAGGATTTGAAGCTGGAAAAAATCATTTTCTTTGTATTCAGATTGTCCTTTTCTAGACTGTCAACTTTTTCAAGAAATTTTCAAAAGAAGCAAAAAATATTAAAAATATATTTATCTTGACTGCCAAAGCCTGGTTTGATCTCAAATACTATGCTTATTTTCAACTTGAAAAAGCCAAGTTGGAAATTCATAACTCTTGTATTTTTCTATATTAATTCAATAATTTCGACTAGAACTGTACAGTATAACAAAAGCTTCTATAACTTACTGGTTAAATTACTGGGAACCAATATTTATACGATGATAGATATAATGTTATTTAAAATTAAATTCACATTTTTTTTAATTCGAAAAAAAGAAATTTTCGGGAATAGATTTTGCCACGTTTAGTTTACTCAGAAATTCATAATCTATTTTGTGGAATATAATTTTACAAGCATTTTGGATTAACGCCTATGTCCTATTCTATATATCACTAATGCCTAGTCGATGTCTACATTCTTTTTATCGTTATATCCACCAAAGTCTATTCATGAAAAAAAAATCTACTCTGTATTTCATATCAAAAATATTTTCAGTTTTGTTAATCCAAGGCTTATCTTTAAATATTTTGTTCATGTGTTCGTTCGTATACAAAATTGCAAATAAACTAAAAATATTGAGAGAAAAATTGTAAAATCAATTTTCATGAGAAATATTATTATGGGTTGTTGCAGAATATAATATTATGATTTGAATGTTTGTAGTAGGATTAAACGAAGAGAAAATTTTATTTTATTTTATGAATATACATGTGTTCACTGTGTAACAGATATGTTTTTATTTTAAGTACATGTATATGCAGCTTTTTTTTTTATTTTATGTTATCGATATTGACATTTTGAACGTATATTATGAAACGTTTATGATATTTTTTGGCCGGTCGTAAATATTGAAAGATTGCGAGTTCATAAAAAATGCTTCGTATGATCATATGTTTCGATAATTTATTATGATTTACAAAAACTATGTTTTTTTTTTTTGTAAATATGTTGCTTACTGTATTTTCGGTAGAGGAGCTTATTCTAATCTGCTGAACATGTGAACATAAAATGTTCCTATTATAATATAGCAACCAAATTACATTTGAACAGATTACTACAAATTCAATCGATTTTCAAGAATATCAAGCCAGAAATTTATTTATGCTTTATTAAAATAAAGTTTGGATTATATACTGTCAAAATATTCGCTTCAGCTAAAAAGGATTAGGTAAGAAAATTACTCATCCTATTCTCAATTTATTCTCATATAATATTTCATTTATATATAGCAAAATTCATTATTTTTTTTGCAATTTATAAAATTGCCCGGCTCAAACGTATTTAAATTTGGTTGGTTATATTTTTCATACATGAAATATGTCCATTTAAACACAAATTTGATATTAAATGATTTAGAGTTCAATATTTAAGTATAACATTTGATTAACATTTCAAAATCAAGCTAAGCAAGTGATAGTCCTATCAAAAATTAAACGTTTATTGGGTTTGCAATGACCTACGAATGTGTATCGCAAATATTCAAACATTTTGAAAATCATCAAAAAATAACAAAGTGGTCTTGTCTCAAATAAAGCTTTTTAGCAATTTTATCATTTTAGGCATGCGACCATACCATCCAAACTCTATACATTTTTATATGTATTGGAATGCGTGTCTTGGGAATTGCATTTGTTGGTTGTATAGAAATAACTATTTGAAATAATGGTCAATTTTATTACTATATAGAATGTATACAGTGTGTCAATCCAAATTAAATAGCATCGAATTAAATACTAACTTTCAAAAAAAAATACTTTGTTATACAATGGGTTAAAATTTAGGTATTGTATAATTTGAGAACTTCTTAATATCAGGGAAAACTTTTTGTTCATACAGATGTCCATTGTACAACCTTTAAGAAAAAAATGGTATACAATGTTTTTACATTATCAGTTTTTACATTTTTTAAATTAATGTTGAATTCATAAATAATGGCTAAGTGTTAACAAAGATTCATTAAAAATAAATACAGACTTTTCTAAAACAGTCTTTTTTTAGTTTCCGATTATTTAATAATGATTTTCCAGACTAATCGATTTTTACACATATTATTGTTCTTATAGAAAGCTGTACCGTGCATGTACATGTATAAAAATTTCATCAAAATCTGATGAACTGTTCTACAGATATCGGCATTCAAGTGAAACTATTATAATTGATAAATGAATGCTTCCTAAAATGGGACCATCCGGAGCACCTCCACTATTGGTTACCACAAATTTATAAATATTCGTTCAGTAGTTTTGTAGTTACGCGTGTTCGTCGCAATTAGTACCCATTAAAGTTGCTCAATGATGTTCCGAAACGCCAACATATTGAAAAATTTTTTAAATCGTAGAAAAAGCAATTTTTTTTACAATCAGGAACACAGTACTTCCGATATCGATAGATAGAACTTGAAAGTATTACTGAAGTACAAACTGTAGGATAATTAGTGAAGTTTTATGGTATTTTACAATACATTGAACAATGTCACATTTGAACTGAGTTTAATATCCTACCTACCTGTCTGCTTATTGTTGCAGCTGTTAAATTTACCTGCAGGAGTGCATGCATGCAATGTGTATGTGTTCAATTCTAATTAGACAATTGTAAATTTTCTACATTTCCTTTATTACAACTTTTATACTTTCATTAAAATTGTAATTTATTGTATAAAATGTAATTATTTTGGTTATATTATTATAAAATTATATAATAAAATCTATTTTATGATATCATAAATGGAAATCATTTAATAAGTGTATGAAATTATGAATTTGGTTTGTAACAATCAGGTTTTATAAATAAAGTTAATGTGCCATAAGCTTTTGTCGGAAATTGCATGAATAATAAAAGCAATTGATTTCATAACAGCTTATGTTATTTTTTATCCATATAGACGAATTAATGGCAGTTTTTATTTTTGTAATCAGGAAAGCTTTAATCGTAAAAATCATCGTTATTCATGAAGGCGAAAGTAATGATTGAGAAAAATAATATTTTAAAATCAAAATTTCATTTCTCCATTTAAACAACCCGAAGAAATTTTAATCCTTGTTGTTTCTAGGGTTAGTTTAAATGGGGTTGAAACCATCATTCAAATTCGTCATCAGCAAATCTTAAAAGTACCGAAAGAAAATTTCTGAGATGAAATTTTGAAAATTTTTTTAGTTTCTGTTTTTTCTTGGGGAGATTTTATTGAGATTGGAACAATTCTCAATTGCTTTTTGTCCTGTGAGTTATGATCGGCGATCCCAAAAACTCCAAAGAGACGATTACGTAGACATAATTATGAAATTACATAAATTTTGATCACTTGAATCTGGTGGTTGAAATTCAATTTTCTATGACAAAAATGATGAAACATAAGATCTTACTCTAGTGTAGGTATTCGTTTAAACAATAATGAACTTTTCAGGTAGCTTTTGTTCAATATTGTGAAGTTTTAGTCGAACAAAGCCATTATCACGTACCTCGATAGTGGTATTAGTACTGCGATATTAATAGACTACAGCCTAGTGATTGAACGATTTACACAAGTGATATAATAGTCTAGTCGAGAAATGAAATATTTTCGAAAAATTAGAAAATTATTCGACACGGAATAAGTTACGATAAATTAATTTTTTTGTTTACTATCTGCAAAGAAATAATAAATAATAGTTATTAAGAAAAAACTGAACAAGAAATTGAAAAAAAAAATATTTTTGACTATAAAATATCTATTTAAAAATTTACTAAAAATTATGGTGTGATGTGAAAACAATTATAAAAAGTTAAATTACGTTGGAAAAACATTTTTTTTCGATTTTAAAACAGGGTAGGGTATTTCCTTTTTTAGTTTTTCGTTTATAACAATTGTAATTTTTCTTTGCAGTAAATTAAAAATATATATATTTCTTTGAATTTCATTCCATGTCGAATGAGTCAATCTCCCATAATCTTCAGACTGTTCTAAATGTTTTTTGCCGATATATTACTTCTCGGCTAGACTATCATCGATTTTTTAACATAGATTATATCTTATAGAACTACAAGTAGTTACAACAGAAAACGTGTAATTGTGTTAATGATTAGTTAACAATAAACAGACTTTGTCTAAATACATAGAAGGGTTCCTTTGAACTATGTTCAATCTCTCTACATCAATTTTACTATGTTATTTCTTAGAATAAGAAAATGATCGATTATGTTTTATATTCAATTATCTTGCACGAGAGATAAAATTAAAACATAAACATACGTTTGTGTTAAATTACGACTATAATCAACATCAATCGGGAAAAAAACTGGCAATTTTAATTGATCAATTAAGTAGTTCTTTATTATATTAATAAGGCAATTTAAAATACTTTAATCGTTAAAGATCATAATATTCTTCACTATATTTCATTCGTTTAACGCTGTTTTGAAAATTCGAACTTTAACATTAATTTTCATTGGTAATAGTGATGATTTTCCGGAAATATCAATGAATTGTGCTTATTATATAATTATATTAAGAATTATTTAAAATGATTTCCAAAATATTAGCCTAATTATCAAAATATTTTGAACACATAAACTTGTGACTAAATTTCTAATACCCACGTATATTTTGATACATATGTACAGCGTTATACAGAACAAAATACCAAAGCATGGAAAAATTGTGCACAGTTATCAATCATATTGTAGTTCAATGAGATACAGCGATATGCTGCAATACTTGAAATAATCAGTGCAATTCCGGTAAAAGTGAACTTTACTTCAAGTTAATGATGTAAAAATTTATAAATATGTAAAAATAAAAAACTCTTGTAAGATATAAAAATACCTGATGCTTCTTAAATAATTAGAAAGTTGGCACTAATGATAGATAAGAAACAGTGACTTTTTCTGCGGTTTAAAAGGAAAATTTATAATTGATTCATATTCCTTAACACTTCATCTGAAAAAACTTATTACAAAAATATTCAAAACTTTACATAGTTTTCATCTTAGAACATCATTGATCAACTGGTTGTATTGGGCGTTATTAAGTGATGATTTAACTTAATGTACAAACAGAATATACTGTTTGTTACTGAGTTCATATTAGAATAACCTCATAGATTACGAATTATTGCTTCACCTGATTTCAATCCTTATACCTTATATATGATTAAGATTACTTCATAATTAACCTACCATTCACAATATATAGTTATCATATATGTATAATTCTTGTATTCATACCTATGGGTTAACAATAGCTAAAGGTATGGTTAGTTAAGATCTATTATGTAATAATATTATTCAATTGTTATAGCATTAATATAGATTTGTTATTATAATAATTAATGTTAGTTCTGTAACCACAAATTATTATCATCTATATGCAATATTTAAAAAGTTGATGAAACGTTGAATATCCGAGCCTAGCTCTCCTACATCTCATCCAATTTCAGTTTCCAAAGGTCAAATGTTTCATTTGAAGCAAGGAACATCACTTTGAGTGGAGAAAATCTCATAAAATATTGAAAGTTAAGTTGAATGTCCGCGCTTTGTTCAACTCCATCTCATCCAATGTGAGCGTTTAATAGCTCAAATGAAAGATATTGAGTGAACACTGTATCTCGAATGCTCTCTTTTATGAACTTGTATAAAAAAAATTACAATTTGAAAAATCGCCATATTTAAAATATTTTTTATTATTCGCCTTCCGTTAAAAATTTTCAATTTTCTAACAGAATTTTCTCAAAAACGTCATAAAATGAAATGCATTAAAAATAAAAAATAATTATCTTTCATATAGCACTATAATAAATTTTATACATAAGTAAAATTATTTTCATGCTATTTTTTTTAATGTTACAGCCAATCATATCATCTGTATGTGTTGTTATATGTAAAATACGAAAAGATGAAATAAACCTCTAGAGGCATATTCAAGTACCAATAAAACGCATCCAGTTACAACATGAGCGTAGTAGCGTTATAGTAGATAATGACTATACAATATCAGATACTGTGTGTAAATTTTAAGAAAATTGGACAAAATGTATTTCTATCTCCTACAAATTATCTATATAAGGTATATTGTATAGTTTTAATTTGTAACTGAGACTAGCAGAAATGTAACGCAGAAGTAAATCCAAGCTTCAAATTTTGGCGCAGAAGCATGGGACACCAAATATATTTTTCCAAAAGTTTTTTTATTCCATTTTTTGAGTTGATTATTCGGTATTATAAATAGATTTCAATTCTTCCCATTGCAATATTTGTTCCCAAGTTTGTTCTACAATTTCCTTCGATATGTTTGTTTTGATTCCATGATTCATTGGCCTTATTTTAGTGTTGTCTTATTCACGATCAATGCAGTTCAAGATTTTGTTTTACAAGCACTGTATTTTATTGTTTTACAAGCACTGTAATTTGAAAATTTTATAATACGGAAAGGCTGTAGGAGAAAGGAAAATATAAGAAAATATCGAACTAATAAAAAACGACATTGAATAGGCACATATCACAATACAATATACCAAAGTACGAAGACTGATAATATAGTTGAACTAGTTGTAACTATATGTAGATGAACTATAAGTACAGACATTCTAGCTATTTACATCTCTAAAAATCCAAATAAATTAAAATAAGGGGAAAATATAGATAGAGTTCGATGGGATAAACTTAAAAAATGAATTACTGTACACAAAACGGAAAAATACAGAAATCTCATCTCTGTTTCTACAAAATCTTAAAAAATATAATCTTGTATGGATGTTTCATTGCAGTGAGGATGTGCACTTAGACAGGATTTTTAAAAATTACTAGCCTTACTATGTAAAATAAGAATAAAAAAAAAACAACGCTTGTAATTCTTTTGAAATATAAACTTATTATTACCATGAATGCACATAAAAATACAATGCCAATAATGGAAACAAAACTTCATCGCGATATATGAACGAGTATGCTCTCTTAAATAGATATATTTCTGGTCTTCAACGAAAAAGTTGCAATTTGAATAAGAGATAGAAAAAAGTATTTCTATATTTCAATCATACACATTGATTTCTTTTTTAATGTAAATTTTCAATAAAACTCTTTCTTAATGGATTCTATTATTCTTTTCTTTTTTTATTTCCAATTTTATATTTTACAAATAATACCCGACGATCTAATAATATAAGTTTATCCTAAATGTGTTTATCCTAAAATCAAGCCACAAAACGTATAAGATATAAAATTTTATAAAATCTGCCAATGCCTGGATTCGAACCCTCAATTCCTTGTCTAAGTAATCAAAACTGAAAAGGTATAAGTGCCTTTACTCACTTGGCCACTGAGTCCGTGTTATGTAGCATAAATTAGCCATTAGTCGGGAAGTCACTGGCTTAGCTATGGCTGGAAGTATATTTGATACGACACTTAAAAAATAACTGCTAAGATGTCCGACTATTTTATTCATATAGCTTGAATAAAACATAATACAATAGAAAAATAACATATACAACATAAAGCAAGTGAGTAAGTAGTATAAAGACGAACATTGTGTGAACAGAACATATAATATACCAAGCGAAAGGAATATAAGAGAATGAAAATTCACAATGAACCGAATTAATTAGCCATTAGGTGTAGTCATTTGCAAGAAAAAGAAATGAAACGCCTGCTTCGCATATTAAGATTGTACACCACCATCATTGATGCTGTACTATACTACTATAGAGTAAAAATATAGGGTGTTTATAAATTTTAAATTATACAAGTGAAAACTATTAGAGCATCCCCGGACTCCGCTTACTGTCGGTACACATATATCCTGATTACTCATCAAACAGTGTTCGATGACTTGTTAATTCAGCGAGATTTACTTCTGTTTGGGGGCCAATAACTGGACAGAATGCAAAACAATCAAAATAAACGAAAAAGTTTCTTGGAATAGAAATCAACAATTTGACGTGAAAATAACAACTATCAGTGTTAATTTTTTATATACTCTATGGCTCAGTATCAATATTAGAACTTTTTTGTGATTAGACTTTATAAAATACTCTAAATATGCAGTTCATATATTTATGAATGTGTACATAATAATTATATGTATTACAATTAGATTAACTTTTTAGCTGAAATTGAGATGAATCTAAAGGGTTTGCGAAAGAATTTTTCAAACAAAAGTTGTTTGTATAAAAAAAATCAATTTTTGCCTTGGGTTTACCTTCTACCGTTATTCTTTAAGAAATAGGCCATGGATCTATATTGTCAATGTTCTGATTTTGCTCATGCACGAATGTAAACACAATTTTTAAATCTAAAATACGTCATCAAAATTTCAGCTTGATAACGCATTTCGTTGTTTAGTTATCTGGCAGTCATGAGGAACTGAACTTTAGTGATTTTATGAGCACCTGAGGACAGTGCATACCATATGGAAGGAAAATCTATATCGATTGACAAATTCGTTTAGTTCACGAACGTCATACAAATCCTATTAAAAGGCATGTAAATTTTAGGTGTTGTGTCGTTAATTATGAAAAAAATTGATGTTAAAATTTTGAGCAATCTAGAAAATGAATTCATAGTATTTAAACAGAAAGTTAGTGCATAATAATATTTATATAATTTAATAGATATTTATGTTACTATGTCATATAATATGTAACATTTTTTTAATTATTCAAAATGACAATTAAATGTTTTAATCAAGATTATATTGTGTTTGGATACCTATTAATACTTGTTATATATTTCTAGTGGAACACCATGAACCTTTAAACGTTCGTGTGTTTATATATTTATATAATTTAAACGAAAGCTAAAAATCCGAAGATGGAAGAGTATCGGTTTTATATTAAAATGATGTATAATTTAAAAACTGTATTATTAATTATTATCATAATATTATAAAATCTATGAAATTTATCTGTAATAAAACATGTATGCAAGTAAGTGATTCTTATCTAAGAATAAGTCTTCAAAATTTACAAATTAAAAAAAAAATACTTTTTATATTGTTTAATAAGAGCAATTTTAGTTATTATTACGAAAAAAACCCGTTTATTATTTTAAATAAAAATATAAATACTATCAAAAAAGCTATGAATTAATGAATGTATTATTTTCAATACTATAATGTATCATTTTTACATTACAAAACACATGAAAAGTAATTGTGAGCAGATGTCGTTTCGATCTACAAGGTTCCAATGCTAATGTTTTGATAGAGCTTTAAATTTCATCTAGCGTTACAAACTTGAGATTTAAATTAATATACTCTGACATGTTGTCGAGTATAAAAAGCATCCTTTATACGAACCCTTTTTCTTACATAGTGCATATACTAAGAAATATATAATATATATATTATATTGTATATATCATTATGCTGCATTAAGTAATATCATATTCGGCTTAAATAAATTACATTTTAGTTATATTGTAACCACTTTGTTTTTACAAATTTTTTTATGTATTTAGGTTTTTTACGTGCTAAGTCCGAATTTAAAATCTTAATACAAATCTAAATTTACAGACACAAACAATTAGTACTTCAAGTTAAATTATTGTAACAAAACATTATAAACATTTCGTTTGCCTCAAAAACCAATAATGATATAATCGGAAAATTCCCCAAATAGATTATTTTAAAAATCTATACATTATATTAATTATAAATAGATTTTAGTAAACTTAAAAGTTTTGTTATTTCTAAGTGAAATTTTATTTCATATCCATTTTGGGAATGAAACATCAATAAAATTCTCCTAAGATCACCTTTAAACAGTCTTAAAATTTCAATTGATATGCAATATGTGTACTTAAGAAACAGATTTTTATGAAAATTATAAAAATATTATATTTTATCCGTCATCAAATTGTTAAAAACATTTTTCATTTCATATCATAATTGTAATATGATATCAAGTTGCTGCGCTTATGTTGTTTTGTACAAATTGCAAATAGAAATAATAAATAGAAAGGATTGAAAGACACTTTTTCACTGAAACAAAATCTCAACAATTTCAAACAATTTTAAAGCTTTATTCAAAAAATTTTGCTTCACAACAATAATATTTCAATCATAGTGCGCAAAGTTTTTCAGTGCAATGCACTCTATAAAACTGCGGAATTTCGGACCTTGAATACAATAAAATATTTTCTTGTTTTTAAATATAGAACTTTTATGATAATTTCATCAGTAACATCTTAATGTGTAAATTTTCAAATGAGAAATTTGACTTTTATTAAATTTTATTTTTATTCTTGCTAAAGGAAATAAAAATATTGTATATTTTATATTTTTGCAACAATATAAAGATATTGTTAAAAAGATAAATTGTTTTAAACAATTTTTAATTTTGACATTTGTATGAAAGTTTTTGAAAATAAAAACAAAATATTTTAAAAATTAAAACGTAAAAAGACATCAAGATTGTATAACAAATTGTAGAATAGTTTTGCTAAAGCAAGTTACATAATTGTTATACTCGACATACAAAATTTGTTATGCTAGAAAATATTAACCCACTAACAAAATTTTGGTATAGGTCTGCATAGAATTATTTAATTAGTATATTTTCACGTGTTTGTCCGTCTGTCTGCCTGTACGTCATCAAAATAAAAAAACGAAAAAAGACTGAATTTAAGTTAGTGAATGGGCAAAATCAATCTATTGAATCCAATGGGTCCAGGACCCAACTTTTGAACCATAAGAGATAGAAGAAAATTTTAAATACCAAATGTGTTTTTAAAACAAAAAAATTCTATGTTGGTCAAAACGATTGGATTTAATTTCAACAAGAAACTGTTTTCGATGAATTAATTATTTTTACGATTTAAAGAGAAAAATATTATGGCACAACGGAAAGTGCAGACCGTTATCAAATTAGGAACGAGTAACATCAGAGAATCATTACAAGTAGCTAATGCATACTGATGATGACTACTTTGTAGTCGAAATACGTATTTATAAAAATACAAAATAATTTGATCTAGGAAATTGGGGCAAAAAAAATTGATTATACTTTTTCGTCTAAAAAATTTCAGTCTTAAAATTTCAGTATACAATCCGCTAATAAATTGATGGTTTTATGAACTTGAAATTATTTGAATATTTAATTTAATTTGTACCAAAGTTGTTAGTCTGAATCCTGCTTATATATTTTTCCTATATATAAAAAAATTTTTCTATTAAACTGCTATAAATATGTCAAAATTTTTCAAAATTAAAATAAATTTTACATGTAAATAAAATAATAAAAATAAATTAAAAATATAATTGAACACACCAATTTAGAATCATAACCATTAAGCCTTTAAACCAAGTCAAATTATTAATAAATAATAAAAAAGGCAATTTAAAAAAATTTGCAACCATCAAAATGCCAAAAACGTGCGTGTAATTTTCAGTGCACAAATATAATTACAAAAAAGTAATTATACACCGCATACACACACCGTTCTATTCAAATGGTTTTTGACAAAAAATTAAAAATTATTTTCAATTAAAATCCAATAAAAAAAATGATTGAAAAAAAAAGTAATTATGATCAATATGGACCATCAAACCATATATTACGTAACCACTTGTGACAATTGTACATTTTCTTTTCCACCTGTTAACTCTTAAACGTATATCATAATTGGGGATATTTATGACGTCAAAATACTATACTATTATATAAATGACAATTTTTTAATTATTTTCCAAGAAAAATTTTTTGGATGAAAAATTTCACACGTAAAGGAATTCCTTAAAAAACAAAAAATTCGCACACTCACCATTTAAAAGAAATTTTTCAAAAATAAAAAAAATTTTTATCTCACAGAAAAATCCAATTTAAATCACCACACAAAATAAAAATAACAAAATAGTTAAAGCCACTGAAATTCAAACGTCCTTGAACTTTTATTTTGATTTCAATATGAAAAACGCACTTTTCTCAAACTTAACCTGTCTTTTCTTGTAAAATGTATTTCACTAAAAATTTTGAATGATTTAAATCACAATTGCATCTAATAAAAAATTTAATTTTCCACGATGATTATAAATTATTTAAAAATTTAATTTTCGTTTGGTATGTATATATTTTCTTATTTTCTTTTTTTAATTTTCAAATTCAGCACACAAAAAAAAAACCCTAGATGTACTATATATGTTGTGTACGGTGTCAGATGATACCAGCAATACTGCTGACAAGAATAGTGCCACTTCGGGGGTGGAATCGAATATCCACGATGTTGGTAGTATATTATACGACGACGTAGAGAACGATTCCGACGTTCGGCGCCGGTACATGTCATATACTTCTGTACTATGATTTTATCCATACGCTAGCATGGTGTATATACGTAAAGAGACAACCCATTTCTACCATTTCAATTCCTATTAAAGTGAGATAACTTTATATGAAATGTATATAAAAACATATTATTTCTCTTTATCATACGATTGTTGCTTATAAACGATGAATTGAAAGTTCAAAGGTAGAAAATAAAGAGAGACTATAATTGTAACCTTTATGAGAAACAGAGACATATAGACGAGCCTTGAGGAAATTCATTACAGGACTATTGAAATAATACACAATTTTTCGTCCAGTTTCTAAAAAATTAATGCCACTAAAGTTTTGTAAGACATTAATCTCAAAATCTGTCTAGTGTTGTATATTTATAATAAAAATTAACAACAAAGTGATAAACGGTTCATTTAAATTTAATCTGTCACCAACCATGCCTGGTTTGCTTAGCTATACTGTCATCACCAAACTTATCCTATATATACCGCAGAACTCATCTTATTGTTGTCCAATTTCACCAATTTGTGGAAGCTTCTTCCATTTACGCTAGGTCAAGACGTATTCTACCAAAAAAGAGAAAAGCTGATTAACAATTCGTACACAAATAAAATATGCCATATATAATAGTTGAAGCCAGCGTAAAGCGTCCCAGTTTTTACACGTTGAATAAAATTAATGGACATGATCTTTTTAGCTTACAGGAACATTTATTTTTCTATACATGACAAAGTTTGAAGTCTAAAAACAAAGTTTGTTTTTTATCTGAAAGTCTAAGTATCTGCATTATATAATCTCAGAACGATAAA
This sequence comes from Chrysopa pallens, assembly GCA_020423425.1. Taxonomy (NCBI): domain Eukaryota; kingdom Metazoa; phylum Arthropoda; class Insecta; order Neuroptera; family Chrysopidae; genus Chrysopa; species Chrysopa pallens. Next base: position 61,832,169 of record CM035594.1, read on the forward strand.
ATTTAAATTTGTTTTACCAACGTTTTTAATATTTGAAAATGATCAGACCTTGCGCAATTTCTACCCCTCAGTTCTTTGAATTAATAATTGTGTATTCAATTCCAAAAAACTGAGGGGTAGAAATTTCACAAGCACCCTAATTTCACGCAATTTAACAAATCGAGACGAGGCATGCCCAGATAAATTTTTGGTTTATCTCTCTGAGTAGCGGATAGACATTAACATCTCCGTTAATTACGAACAACTCACATTCTAACATTATGCTGATTTAATTGAATTTCAGATCCATTTAAGATCTGATCTGTCTGTTATTATATAAGAAGTACATTACTGAGAAATCGTATCAAAATTTTGAAAATATATACGAAAAAAATTCTGCCATTACATAATATATAATAATTTGTACACAAAATGTTCTCTAGATCACTAATGACTTCGCTAACATAGAAACCAAGCCAAACGATTTTGAATCCATTTAAATTTCGCATTTCAATTGTTCAACTATAAACCAAAAACAAGATTCACATACAAAACATTAGAGAAGTTCAGTAGAACGTATTCGAATGAGTGAGTGAGTTTGTTCTCGTATTGATTTTTCAATATTCTCATCACATATACATATCTCACTCTAGCATTATTATAAAATATATGGTTTTAACGAAAACTATATACTATTGTAAAATGAAACGAAATACTAACTCCATCGTTCAACGATTCTCGTTGCATATGGAAGATCAAAGTTATATATACTTCTCTTTATTGTACACACAATACTAGCATATGACATTTCCGCATGAAACTTCAATTTCTATAACTACTATTTCTATTGCAGTCTTACTTGCGAGATATGACATAATTTGAGCTTTATTTTATGTATATATCTATTTAATTAGAACAGTGTTTGAATGTTTACAGGTTAAAAAGAGCTATATTTTCTTGAATATTTAGATTATTAATAAAAGACGAAAATATTGTTAACACATTATTCATTATAATAGTATCTTTGTTATTGTATTTTCATTCGAATAATATTCGAGCTAGTACCTCTGTCTATATGCATCGTGTTGTCTTTGTACTGTATGTATGTTTATTACAATATTTTCCTCAAAGAAAAACACATTTCAAATATCTACGTACAGCTGTTGTTTTTTTTTTAAACAATACGAAAGATATCATATGAATATTTAAAAAAAATAGAAACAAAAATGGTTATTTATGTTAATTATGTATATCAAATAAGTTTGCTTTTTTTTGTTTTTATTAATCGAGTTTATTGATATTTATGGTTATTTTTAGGTGTTATTCACGAAAAAAAAGTACCATGTACTAATAAGGGGGTGATAAAATTATTTAAATATTCATATCCCGCAATTATGTAATATATGAAAAATGTAATACCTTTTGTTTAAAGCTTTTATAACCTTTGTCTAAATTGTTGTGCTCATTTACGACAAAAAAAAAGGAGAAAATATTCATTTTTTGTCTTGAATTACTTGAAAGTAATTTTCTTGTAATAGGGTAGTTTATGAGTTTAAATAAATAACCTGGAACCTAATCAGTCTATCATCTTCAATAAATTTAAACATATGTAAAGTTTAAATAATAATGAATTGTAATAATAAAGTATTTGTTTATAAAGTTGGTATTGTTCAGCGATGCGAATGGGTAACAGCTAGTTACACAACAAATGCATTTAACATTGAATAACAGAATATTTTACTCTCTTTGTTGTGAAATGCATTACAATTTTACACACCATTAGTTCAAAGTAAATAATTTATACACTTCCTAAATCTCATCTTCATCTCAATTTATAGCATAGAGTTTGTGTTTATCCGACTGCTTGCAAAACGGGTGTAATGTTTTTCAAGTGGACGTATGTAATATATTTGTGAGTCTATTTATTGTGCATTCTGTATAGTGCCAATAGTGGGATGCATTTTAACGTATAAAATCTTATAATAGGAAATGTGGCAGTAACCAAAAATTTGAGGTTTAAATACGCATCTAGAAATAAAAAAAGATTAGGATTTTAAGAGCTAAAACTCAAAATAGTGAGTCTTCTACCCAAACTGTCAGTTTAATAAAAAAATGAAACAAAATTTAAGTGCCTTCAACGCAGTTTGAGGATCAATTTGAGAAGCGAATTCGTGCAACTAGTTTGTTATTGGACAAAACAACACGTTTACGACAAAAAGGATGACTTTTGATGAAACAGAACGGAGCCAATTTCCACACAGTCAACATAAAAATCGACTTTTGTGTACCGTTTTAAAAAATTGAATGAATGAATGTACTCAAAAATTGGGTGGAGTCGTGGCAGTTATATGAATGATGTTAAAACTCTTAAAATTTAATATTCAATCTTTCCAATAAAAAAATATTTTATTTTAGTTTTTACTCCTAATTTTAAATGGCCCTCCCGTTAGTTACAATGGATCGCCGAAATTTCAGCGCACTATCTCTTTTCGATTTTGAGGTTTCTTGATGATGAACGGTCAGACGGACAAAAAATCAAAAATTATATACCGTAGTTACGAAACGCCCGAGGTTTTTTTTTTATACCTCTGAATAACCTTAAAATACAGTTTGCAAAAAAATATGAATTTTACATTTGTCTAGAAAAGTTTTTAATTATTCGTTCTTCTATGTTATACGTCATTTTTTACTCATTTTTTTTTTTTTACAATTTCAACAATTATTCATTTGTGTGTTACTCTCTCATAAGTGTCCATCAACTGTCAACTTCACCTTGCTTGTTCAACACATTCACAGATAACATAATGAAAAAGGATTGAAAAGCAAAAAAAAAAGTGGATTAAGAACGTGTTAAATTAATAATAAAATTAATTTCAGCAGCAATTATTAAAATCAAAGTAAATTTAATATGAGTTCGTGTCACTATATTTTAAAACATTCAAGAAAATTGAATTATTTATTCTCCTTAGTTACATATAATTTTTTCTACCTTAAAATTTTAGGTTTAAAAATCCTGTGGTTCCAAAAATTTTATGGATAAATATGTAGATATTTCCTGATTAATTTTTAATAAAAATGTTTTGATGATTTCAATTATTCATATTTTTGGAAAATTTCTCAAAATCACCCACAATTAAATATTCTCAACTATTTATAAATTTGATGTTTGTAAACTGAAAATATGGAGTAATCGACGTCTATACAATCTCAAATTTGTAAGGCTTAAAAATATTTTTAAGTACTAACAAATTACTACTATAGGTGCTCGTATCATCAAATAATTAATTGGCCTATTTTCGTCTACCTGTAACTTAAAAATAGCTTAAAAGCATAAACAAGTAGAGAGCTGAAAATAAAAATGCATTTTGTAAGCTTAAAAAATGAGTTTAAGTCCGAGAATTCAGTTTGGATTGGAGATAAAAAAAAGGCATTATTTTCAACATTCACCTATTATAAAATTATCCATCAGTATGCAGACTTGAATAACAATACTTTAAAACAAGCGATTTTGATAAAATTTAAGCTACTTCAGTGCATATATATGCATGCACACGCATGAACATATAAAAATTTCATCAAAATCAGATGTACGTTTTAAGAGATAAGTTTCGAGCGTTATACTCCGGAAACGGTAATTAATAAGTCAGATGTTTCTTAATTGGGACCCTTCAGAACATCTCCACTATTGTGGCAGATAAGTTTATAGATATCAGTTGTGAAATTATTCGCGTTCGTCAAATCGAGTTTCATATTTTTTCATAAAATTTTGAGATTTATCACAATTCCATCTGATTAAAAGAGTTATTAGTATTATAAATCGTTATAATAAAAAAACAAAAAATAAATCATGGGCGTATTAAGTGTATTAAACTAATGTTAATAACTAAAAATAGTTAATACATAGATACTCACCAAAATTTTTATGAAATTTTCGAAATACTTTTTACAATTCGTTAGAGGGAATCATTATTATAGAAAAAGCGTATTTAATACCATGCTTATTTTCAACCAAATAAGGATTTTTAATACATTATCATGAAAAATTTTTAACAAAAGTTTTATGATCAAATTATACCTATAGAGTGTACTAAAAATATACACCCAAACATTTTATGTACATATTTAAAATAGAAGGAAGACATTTTTTCGGTTGAAAAATATGACATTTTTATATTGAAAAGGTAAAAAAAAGAGGCATTGTATTGTATATAGTTAAGTACTATTATAACATAGAAGAATGGTTGTTACCTAAAAAGCCTATATAAAATAGGTTCTTGAATAAACATATATTATAAGTATAGTTCATATACTATACTACGAGTTATTGTTTCCTTATGAATTCATATTTATCTTCTAGTTTTTTTTTTATCCCGTATCGTCATCATCATTCCTCACCTATTTATGTTGCAAAATATACCACTTTATATGAAAAAAATTTATAAACTTACTTTATAAAATTAATTGAGAAAAAAGGCAAAAAATCTGTTTATATAATTATCAGAGATTTAGTTTCATTGAAAACTTAGTATTTCATCGGAAAATTCTTCAATATTATTGTAGATTTTGAGAGCTTCATCTGAAGATAATGTGAGAGAGAGAGAGCTTTTTATGAAGATTTTGAGATTATTTGATGAAATAAATGAGATTACCCACTTTATTTTCTCCCTTATAAAAGCAAATAGATCATTCTAGAACGTGCATTCGGATATATAAAACATATTTCGTAAACGACTTTCTATTCCGGAACAGGAATTAAAATGTTAGTTAAATAACAAAATAGTCAAATATCATGATTAAATTAAATAAAAATATTTATTAGTCAAGAAAAATCACATAAAATGTTAGAAAATGAAAACAGCAAAATGAAAATAGATTTTATTATTCGATAATAAAAATTCAACAAAAATAACATCATAGGACAACAACCAAAGACCATATCATAAGGAAGGTATTGTGTGTATTGGAAAAAGAAGACGTCATCGTATACAGAATGTCACAAGAATGATAAAATTGTAAACTTATATTGAAAGTAACTATTCAAACTTAGAAATTACTACTCAAGTCAAGCCAAAATTGTGAACCTCAGACCATCCAAAACAAGCGAATTTAAAAACAGAAATTTATGTATTATTCGAAATATTATCGATATTTATTGGAAATTTCGTATTTACATAAAAAATTTCTTTACTAGCTGAATAATTAATATTCTGTCAAATACTTTAGTAATTAAAAGTAATTTATATCCTAAAATTAAAAGAAAAAATGCAATGAACTAGCCAAATAGTAAATGTTAAAGTTTGAACTACTACACACTTTGTTTACTAAAACGCTCTGTACACAAAGAAATAAAACTACAAAAAACAAATAGAAATATTAATAAAATATTATTGAAATTTTTATTGATATTATCCACATTGGATAAAATAATATAATGCTTATACTAGAAAATTGGGGGGAAAATTAACATACATATTATATTATTTTGTTGTTTTTGATATAAACCAATAAAAATTGAACTATCATATTCTTTTTAATCGTCTTATATAAACAGCATGCTTTGTTTATTGATATTGTAACGTAAAGAAGAGAGGTTAAATCAAAAGATCAAAGTAAAGTAAAGATCAGATTCATTGAGTAAATAAAATCAAAAGAAAAATCATAATTGTTCATAGGTACGCAATTCCTACACATAAAATAGCTTAAATAACTTGTAGTATTTACTAGATTGTCTACATTTACAAAAAAATTTTTAGCTCAAATCACAGAATACGGCATAAAATTCAAAATTAATAAAGTAAACCCACCCCACAATCATTTGAGCAGAAAAAACATTAAGAAATTTGATTGATGGACTTTTGGTTAACGTCAGGATTATGGCATTATTTCACGGAACCATATTAATTCGAAATGGAATTTGGATTCTGAATTTTTATCATATTATCTAGGATGGGATGTAGTTTAATTGCTTTGTGAATTGAGAATATAAACCATTTACGTTATTAAACGTTCCCAAATATAGGCTTCGAATATTATGTGTACCTTTGTGAGCTACAGGTTATAGTTATTTTTCAATAATAATTTTTATTTATTTTAAAATATTCCTAAAACGGAAGATACGAATAGAAGATACTGTCGGATTGTTTTTAAAGAAAGCTTAGAATGACCAAAGACATGAGAAGCTAGCTACTGGCTGAAATCTCAGCATAGAATAATCGGCAGTATCCCAATATTTTTCTTTGTAAAGTTGAAATCAAATTCAATTACTCCATCATGAAAAGCATAATAATTAATGAAAATCAATATATACTTTATCTAAAATTCACTAATGTTCTATATACATTACGTTTAATTCAATTAAATCAAAAAATTAGTCTCTTTGGATAGGTATACATATATATAAAAATAATAATAAAATGAAAATTAATTTTTATTATAGCATATATTTTTTTCTATAACAGGCTTAAAAGTATTAAATAATTTCTCTCATAAAATATGAGGTGCATGCAGCAGATAATTGATGCATTAATAGTTCAACTAATGCTCCTGCAGGCGCCCTATGGTTTTTGTTTGAAGTTATAGAAATTATTTTATACTTTTTAGTCTGTTATAAAAACATATTACATACAAAATCTTTTTTATTTAATTTTTTTTTTCTGTTTTTTAAAGTTTTGTAAATGCAATGTTTGCAATTTCTGGTATTTCGTTTTCTTCATCTTTCTCAACTCTTTTTCGTTTGTCTTCTTTTCTTACACATTTCCATCCACTTTTCAGCTGTGAATCCAAATTTCAAGTATCTAGCTCGTCAGGAAGTTAGTTTTAAATCAATTACAAAATTCCAGCCGAAAAGACAAAATAAAAAAAATCGAGGTAATAAAAACATGTTAAAAAAAAAAATATACACACACACAAACAAGATACAAAAATAAAAATGTTAAATGGAGTGAAAATAATAAAATGAAGTTCAATAAAGCAGTTGACTTTAGTCAATTAATATTGATACAAAATGTTTAAAAACAAGGGGTGAACTTTAAAATAAAAATTCAATTATTAAATCATCAAGTATTTATCTCATAGATAACGCATAAATTTTTTACTTTATATAATATACCTTTATTTAACCATTATATGAATAATGTATACATCCTCTTTTTTTTTTGCTCTGCGGAAAAAATTCCAAAATGTACATAAGTAGAATATTACAATTTTTACACATACATACATAAAACTATTTCCTTTGATAACAAATACATTGATAAACATATGATTTTTATTTTAGTCAAAGGATTTGTTCTTTTGAACATTATTACTAATATGTATGTATGGAAAAAAATGTAATATTCTTCAATATACCTAGGTTGAAAAACTTTTTGGTTTCTAGATTTGGTTATGAGAATGTTATGATTAACATCAATGAGTATCCATTTTTGACCAACCAAATTAAAGTATTTGATTTTGTTTCTTTTATCTCTTATCGATTCAAAAAAGGGCCAACATTCATTAAACTTCAGTCATTTGTTTGATCGAAAGGTATGTTATCAAGTAAGAATTCGGTCGAGTAGTAAGAACGAGTGGTTAGCCGAGTAAGTTTATACAGGAAAAGTGTATATTTTGCACGTAATGAGTACTCGCCCATGTACGCTGACCCTAACTACTCGGCTTTGGACTCGTCTAAACATAACCTTTAGTTAGACGATAATCAACGAAGAAGTTGATTCCATGATTTCGATCGTTAGTTCTTTCGTTAAATCTCAGCACAAGACACGTTCGACTGTAAATGTTTCACATATTAAATATGTCGGATATAATTATTGATTACGTATACTATCACAAAAAAATGAAAACTCAAAAAAGTCTACTGAAATATTATTAATAATTCCTGTTGCACTAATTCCACACAGTCCTCCGGGATTTTTTTCATATATATTTAAATTAAATAAATGTGGACATTTATATACATCGGATGGTACTATATATAAATTTTTTTAAACAATAAAAACCTATTATTTTATTCATTATCGTCATCTGATATTATGAAATATTTAAAACGAACGATTATTGTCAGAACACACAGACACACACACGTATTATAAAACAAAAAAAAAGCAAACAGTTAACAATGATCAGCATCAGATATTGTGTCAACACCATGATCACCAAGATATTTATTACTGCAATACTATACTCTATATATCCCTATATTGTCCATTATTTTAATTTTATATTTTATACCACACAAAAAACATTGTAGTTGATTTTAAATTTGTTTTGATTCAACTTCATATTTTATTTGTATTGATATTTAATTTCTGTTATTGATCTCATCCATGTTAATAAATATGATTGCAGGAACTTGGGCATCAAAATAAAAGTGCTTTATTTTCAAATGCTGCAAAATTTCGTATACAGTTTGCTTGATAAAGTTGTAAAATACAATGAAACGTTGCAGCATTTGAAAATTTAGCACTTGCATGTTTATGTTTATGTTCCTGATTATTATAGATATCATATTTTAAAATAATATGAAAATGTATTTTCATTTTACTAATCAAACATAAATTATCCTATATTTAGGATAATGATAATTTAAATATATGGAATAAAATAGATATTAAATATTCAATTTTGCGATTTTAACCTTTATTTAGGTACAACTTACATCGTTAGTCAAGCGAAGTCTACCAATTGGCAGAGATTCAATTTAAAATCAACGCATGATAATTTTTTTTTTTTTTTAATTTCTGGCTTCAGCATCTTTCAGCTATATAGCCATTAACCAAAGGGGATTATTATTTTAAAACAACAACAGTACACAGTACTGCTAGGTGGTCACCCATCCAAATACAGATTGTGACTGCCATTGCTTAACTTTATTGATTGATCAAAGCCTGTCATTACGTTACGTCAGTCCGGGGTCTCGCATGATTAATTATTGCATTACTTTATATTTATAATGAATTAGTAGACTTTCTATCGCTTTAAAACAAAATATTTGTTACCTTTTTTTTTACTTTTAAGTTCGAATTGGGATCAAAGTGTCTTTTCCAAGTTTTTTAAAACTATTTTTTAATATAAAACTACTTTATACCTATTTGGAGGTTATGTAGCATACAGGATTTTTCTTTTGTGTAAAAGCATTTTAAATTTAGACATAATATATGTATTCCTTAAAAATATTACACTCTACCTATCTATACAGCATATTTGTTTTAAAAAAAAAGGAAAACTTCGGTAATATTTTCAACATATGTATTGTGCTGTTATTACATTTGTATTTTTGTAAAAATATATTTATAGTGTGTGCGTTAAATTAAACTATCAATAAAGACACTTGGAGAAAGAAAGCATAGGAGGAAATCGCGGTTTAGTAGGAAGACTTGAGAAACCCAATATTATTCCTTATTCTAAAAAAAATATTGTAATGCCGTGAAAAATATAAATTGGCGACAAGCATATTTCTTCTTTCCGACAGTTACCTAAGTCTTAACCTAGGTGAAGCCCACTTTTTTCAAAAGCGTTTTATTCCAGTGTTTAAAAGGCTGGAGCACCGAGATCCCTTACAATAGACGTGTACCCTATCAAAATTAGGTTTCAAAGCACCTTGTACAAATATAAATGCATGGGAAGTAGTGAAAAAGTAAGTATTTGAGAACATTATTATATAGACATATAGGTAGGTATAGGTTATAGCCACGAACCATTCTCTCAGCCGATGTATGTTACACCTTAGGGTGTGATAAACGCAAAGAACTTCATACAATTTTAAAATTTCATTTCGTTATTATAGTAACTCTTATTCTTTTACATCTTCCATATAACATATATGAATGTGTAGTAGTAATATAACTACATACTATACATAGAAACGACGAACAGACTTCTTGACTCTTAGGAGTCACTTACACATATAGGTAGTACGAACCACTATTCATACTGACTTCTTCCACTTTGACTACTATTTTTCAAAACATATATAACATAAAAATGCATTTTCTTTCTAAATATCGTACCCTACTGTATTTATTTTATAGACATATTTTTCATTCTCATATATGTATAGGATGTTCCAGTTAACATATATATATATATATATATATATATATATATATATATATATATATATATATATATATATATATATATATATATATATATATATATATATATATATATATATATATATATATGTTATGTATAAAGTGTTAGTTAATTTTTCAATCCTTGAATCCACATTATCGTACACAATTCAGCGGCACACTTTAAAAGAAAATTCAAAATTATGTGTTCAAAATTTCATATCGGGGCCATAAAGCAAATGACCATAACAAAATACGTGATCCTTTTCAAAAAAAATTGTTTAGTTAAAAAATGTTTTGGAGGAAAGTTCAGATTTGAACAAAATAATAATACATGATAGGGGTATACGAAAATTGGAAGCCAATAGTTCTAAATTTGACATTAATTTCACTATTCATCAGATTTAAAATACGCTTTTTACTTTGCAAATGCCCGAAGACATTTTAGAATAATTAAAGACAAGAATGTTGAAATAAATAAATAAAATAGCAAGATGTATTTTATTCATCATCAAAGTTCAAGGGTTTGCAAAGATCCACAAGCCTTCAGCCAGATCATTCATCGATTTTGCGTTAAGAGATTACTCAAAGATGATTTAAACAAATTTTGCCTCAAAATCAAATTCAAAATTTTTTTTCGACTTTACAACTATAAACATTTACAAAAGCGAGAAATGTATCTCTTAATAGTTAACTTTTCCTCCTATCTTACGCATTAATAGGATACACAGTTCATTTCTTTAGAAAAACTGTGCAAAAGTATACTGCTTTGTAAAGAAGACTTAAGACCCGAAATACAAACTTTAACAACTGTTTATATAAAGCGTACAAAATTTTCTTTATCGCATATATTAGCTTTTACAAAGGAGAGAAAAACAGGCCTAAAATGCTTAATTATGTTTATCTAAATGAATCAAAGTAGTTTTACGAAATAGAATTAAAGCTATCACTTTAAAACAAAAATTCCATTCCATATTTTACAACTTTTTTACACTTTAACAAAACTTACTTTAAAAAAAAATAATAATTTTTTTTTTATATGAGTATAAGTTTTTTTACACAACACAGAGTAGTTTGGTTGTCTTTATTATTTGAAGTGTAATAGAAAAATAACAGAAAAAAAAGAAACTTTCATCCCATATAGAATATATAGACAGACGTGTAAATACAATAGTATCATACTTAAACCGAATGAGAAAAAAAAAACACTACACAACCGGCACAAAACTATATTATGTAAGTTTTTTTTAAAAAGGTACAAAATAATAAAATAAAATAACAACACAAAACTTCTCATTTGCACTTTCTCTAGTTCTTGTATTTTTACTATTTAATTGGAAGTTAGTAGTAGTACAAAGCAATCTGATTTAAAAAGAGTGTTTGAATCAAAGTCAAATTACCTATTCAAAAATAAATAGTAATAGAAAAGGTTTAATTATAATGATCAATTTTTCTTATAATTTTCGGATTTTATTATCCTTACATCCGTTCGTTTTTGAAAGGCTGAAAAAATTACTCATTAATATTATTTATTCTACAAATTGTTTATTAATAAAACAAAACACAGAATGAATAATTTCTATCAAGGAAAAATCCTTAAAATTTATTACATAATAATATGTACAATACGTGAAGGTACCCTATTCTGTTACGGCTCGTACTACTAACAACAATCACAGTACGGATGGGGTGTGATGGGTTAGTGACCCATTCGACCTCATAGCCTCAATAATATAATAGCATCATTGTATACAGATACAGAGTGTTTAGCGTCAAGTGCAGCCATTCTCGTATTTTTTAATAGAAATAATAATTCAAAAAACCGTCGTAAGGGTTGTGTTCACAATTGCTTTCCTTACAAAAATTATTCAACAGTAATTAAATGTATATATTTTTTTATTAAAAACAAAAACACGTTTTTTACTTCATTCAACTGACGATAAAAATGAGATCACATGCTGATTATATCTGCAACTTTGTCAGATACCCAGCGGGAAATATACTTTCTAAAAACAGAACGGTAGCCATACTAAGAGCGCCATCTCTTACAGTTTTTCTGTTGACTTATTGACTTGCCTTAGTAGCTCATACCATGTTATGGTTGTTCGGGAAATATTAGGTCCGAAGGGAGACTACTTTACATAAAGTATTAAAAGGTCTAGCTGTCATAGCAGAAAATCCAGAAGTTGTTTGGCTGGAGAATTTTTATGGGTGCCCTAAACTTCACAGAGGACTAATTATCTCCAGCAAATTTTTGTCGTCTTAAATATTTATATACATGTTTTAAGCTAATCTTGATAAATACATTTTTTATCCGAATAACAATATTTTCCCCTTCTTTTTACAATTTAAACTCAGATCAACTCTGTCTCTCGTAAAGAATTATTATATTTTGTCCTAGGAGATTTTTATTACACAATCGGGATGCACGTAGCGCTAAAATCGATTTTTTTGTCGCTTTCATATCCTAAGAGTGTGGTATAGATAAAGCACTCTGTATGATCTGAACTTTAAACAAAGTGAATCCATGAACTATAATATATAATAATACACGTCTTTAGTATATGTATATATGATTGTTAATGTATTTGTATTCTATGACAAGAACATACCAGTCTAGTTATAGTGCTGGTATACATTTAACGATAGTTTACATTCTATCATGTGTCCTGATTTCTCATTATATTAAGTGTACCACTCATATTAACTATAATCACTACAATTGCATAAGAAAAACATTTTAACATACAATTTATAAGGAAAACTCTGGTTTGTTTCTTATGGCTAGTTTAAACTGGAATAGTTTTGACCCGTTATTACCTTAGTAAAATCGAACAATATTTTTCTGATAAATAAATTTTTTTGAAAATATAATGACTTGAATTTGTACTTTAATCTTATTTTTAGATTAGATGTTTCAAAGAAATTTTTGAATGAATTCATATTCTCAAAAATGTATTCTCTCTTTAAAATGGCAGATATTTACTGAAGAAAATGGAAACCCTTTTTTGAAATGACTTCAAATACCGAGATTTTGTGTATCTTGAATCCAAATATGACTTAAAATAACGAGTTTATTTCAAGATTTTACGAGTTATCGAGTATCCAAAAATCATTGAAAAACCCAATAATTAAAATGTTCAAAAACAGAATTTTAATAAGGTTGAAAAATCTTACCTTTTATTCGTAAATACAATTTACGAACAGCCACAATCCATTTCAAACTACAATAAAAAGAAAATTGATTATTTATGTAGAGAATATAAAAAATCAAAAATTATAAATAAGGTCTAATTTTTAAATGAAAGGCCAGTTTTGAACAAAAAAACGCAAAAAAAAGGGAATAATTTCCGAGGTCTTCAATTAGGCACTGTAGTCTACATGAAAAGTTTAAAAACGTGTTAAGGGGTTACATGGGTTTCGTGGCGTTTTCATTTCTACAACATCTCAAGAATATAATCCTAAATTTTCACGTCGATCCGAATCCAGTTTCGTGGCGTTTTCATTTCTACAACATCTCAAGAATATAATCCTAAATTTCCACGTCGATCCGAATAATAGTTTCGGAGATACAGCCTTTGGAAGCTGTGCGCTCCAAGTCAAGTATAGAACGGTCCGCCTCAGGTATAGTGAGCAGTTGCTCGTCTATTGTTTGTCATTGTTGTATATTACTTTCACTTCCTAAGGAAAACTAGTTTGAAATATTTTATTTGGCCCGAACTTCACATGAAAACCGTGTGTGCACAGCCAAAAAAAATCTGCGAGCTAGACTCGCAAAGCCAGAATCCGTCATCGACAGGTGCAAAAGGATGCCCTGGACATTGCAACTACTGCAGGATCTTTACTTTATGGCCCAGGAAGTTACATAAAACACGTTAAAAGGCACTCTCAAAGGCACGTTAAAGACATTCTCCTTGAAAAAATTGAAACATTGTGATTTTTCATTATTTTATTAAAAATTGTTAAATCAGGAAATTAAGAATTATTTTTTAATTAATTTTTTCGTATTTCATATTTATTATGTTTATTAATCAATTACATTTATACCATTTACCACATCTATTACATTTAAATTTTGTAGTTGAATCGCTTTGGATATAACATTAATTTGAGATAGAAAAGAGTTATCATGTTCTTATGTTTCTTTATTCTTTTTAACATAACATAAGATCTTCGTAATAAGTATATATGGTGCTTTCGTGGTTGTTCTTGTTAATAAATAGAGAAATATTTTAATTGAATTTCCTCACAAGTCCACTTTGACTCCATTCTCCTTACTTTATGAATTTCAATTTCTATGTAGATTGCTTAAAATATTGTTATAAAGCTTTGATATCTGAAATTCTTTTGATTTACAAACTTGATTTGTTATTTATAAAATTATGCATTATTCACAAGAAGCTCTAGCTTTATGTAGAAAGATTCGTTTCTTCGTACACAGAAATAAATTTCATTTCTGTAGGTATATTTGTATATTCGAGTAGGATCTGAAGGTACTTTACAACCAATTCCTCATTTTGCGATGGAAACAGTTTAATCATTTTGTTACGTAAAATTGACAAAAATAAATAGTTCCCAAAATTCTGTGAGAAAGTATTAATTTCGTGGGTTAAGAAAATATAGCATGAAAATATCACTTTTTATGAAAATTTTCAGACAACAGAAAATAAAAAATATAAAGTAGCAGTTGATTAAAAATTATTTTTCTTAAATCTTTTATATGTTAATAGATCGAAAATGGAGCAAAAAACATCAGAGTTTTTAATTTTTTATTTTTGACTATTTTATATAAAACAGTCTTTTGTCTACAAAGTGGATATTTCATCGACAATGGTAGTCAAAATTTGAATTACAAATTAGCCCGGCAACATCCAGACATTTGTTCTTCACACAATTGGTGGAATTGGGTCCTCAAATTTTACACACTCAATTATCTCCAGATCCTACTCTCTTTACAATTTGTTGAATCAAATAACTTGAATGAAGATTGAAAAATCAAATGAATTCATTAATTCTTTCTTTTCTGTAAATCAAAGAAACAAAATACTATAAATATAAGAAATTATTATTCTTTGGAAATCAATTTTTACATTTCACTTCAATGAATATTTCTGCAATGAAAAAAAAAATAGTATGCAGATAAATTTAATAATAGGGGTGCAATACACTTTATTTAGAAAATGATTCTATAAAAATGATATTATAAAAACTCTAAGTATAAATAATAAACTTTAAAGTTGACAGCACAAATCATTTTCTAGAATTTAAAAATATTGTAGACATTTTAAAGCGTAAAGGCATCATTAAAAATTTTTTTAAAATTTGCTATAGATCCACCGCAATTAAGTTAGAGTGGATGTTTAATAAAATTTATTTAACCAAATCTCAAAAAATTTCTCCCAAAATGCTCTATCAGAATCCATAATGGCTCTAGTAATAAGGTATTTAACACCTTAAGACTATGATGACCTTGATTCTTATGGTGCGACTCTTAGGATGTGACGTCATCATAGTCTTACGGTGGCTATTTAAATCGTAATTAATAATTTTAATTATATATGCATAAATAAAAGTAATTTCTGAATAAAATGGATTAATATCGAAAGAGCATATCGGGAACAATTTTTCTCCACACAAATTAAAATACATGGAACTTTTTTTTCAAGGAAAAATTCTTATCTTAAAGTTTTACTTCTATTGCGTGTGAAGTTTTACTTCTAATCGCACATTTTTTTTTTCAAAATATGTAATTATGATACAAAAAGTTTATTTTATTATGCAGTTTGATCGAAAACTGTATTCATAAGTTTTTGGCAAATTAAATCGATTATAAATACCTACTTTACATAATATTGTTATTAAAAACATGGATACTCAATTCACAACAATAATAATAAACATTCTATTGAATTATTGCCAAATAAGATTAAATAAATACATTTTTGGAACAATGCCTTTTATAACTAAAATAAAACAAATTGTTATTTAAAAGTATTGCTATTGATTCTGCGTTTTGGTTTCGTAATAAGTGAACTTAAAAGTTCGTTATAAAATAAAAAAAAAAATAAAATATTTGTTATAAAAAACACAAAATGTTACAATTTTTTGATGACTAAATATTAAATTTTCTTAAAAAAATCAAATAAAAGCAAATATTCAGACAAGTCGTGAAATGAATGTTGAAAAGGGATCAATGGATTTCTAATATTTAGCAGTTTGGGATATTAATTAATGACTAGACTTTGATAAGGTTGATCGGACAGTAATGGTCTTATTTAATTATAATTTTTTTTTTTTTTTTGGCTAAAATGAATAATTGAAATAAATAAATAAATTATTGTATTTTAAGTTACGCCAGTTTTAATATGATTTAATTAATTATTGAATAACTATTAATATTAAATAGATAGAAACACCCTATTGTCACCGAAATAAGTATATAAATGTGAAATTTGAAAATTAATAATAATTCAAATTCAATATTGGATAAATTTCCTCTAATAAGGCATACATAAAACTTACCAACCTGAGTCATGTATATCCATCCATATATATATTTTGTTCATATTACCTGATAATCGATTTATGATGCAATTAGACTTTTTTATGTTTATTTTTCGTAAGCCCCCAGACATATTAAAATGTATATTTTTATGATATAATAAAATTTTTAAAATTACTATTTAGTACATTATTGAACTTCAATAGTGATAGAAAGATGGTAACTATTTTGTTGATATGAAACGAAATTGCTAATATAAACAAATATTTTATTAGTCACCTTAATATTTATGGATGATCAAACTTTCTGGTAATTATGTAGATAATTTTATGTGGTATATTATATGTGACTTTAACCTTTATATATATTAAAATAATTGAATACATATAAAGTTCATAAGTTCTGAATCTGTAGAGTTGGGCGAAATTGAATGAAGTCTTTTATTTGATATTTCTTGTACCCAAAATCTATGAATTAAATGACGAAGTTAAATTAAATCTCAAGTTCGTAGATTTAAAAAAAAATTGAAGGCTCTAAGCAAATATTGGTACAGGTATATATTTTCTAAATCCTTCTGCCAGCCATGTAGATAATTCAAAAACAAACAGTGATAGCTTGAGTCCCAAGGATCCTGCTTTGTTGTTGAACCATAGAAGATTGAACAAAAATTAAAAACAAAAAATATTTATTAGCTTCCTAGAAGGAAATCCAAAGATTCTTGAAAGATGCCTGTGTGTGTGACTATATCAGTCCCTGTGAATTTATGTACATGCCGAATCTTTCGCCTGTATTATTTTGAGAACACTTTTATATTGACGTAAAACCACTATCATTCACCGTGTATTAACGTAACTTAAAACTGATTTTTATTTATTATTTTTATTGGACAATGCGGGTTGCACCTTTAATTATATTTAAGCCTGACAGAAGCAAGTACCAGTAAATTTTGATCAAATCAGGGTATTTATGATTAGTCGAAACAAAACAAATTCAAACTATTACATGCACATGTATTGTAAATCATGTGGTTTAACTACAAAATAAAAATTCTAATCACAAACCTATACACACAATTTTTTTTAATTCGAAGATATCAGGAATAAATTCGAAAAGGTATTTGAGAAACCTGACATACAAATTTAATACGAATTTATTCATTCATGATATAAACTTGATATTTTTCTGCCTTTTTTCCACATCATTCTGTTATTTCACCTGGTTAACAATGTAAGTTGAAATGTCAAATATATCTGATAACTCGGCATGGCAATCGAGCGTGGATCATATGGTAATAAACTCGAGCTCTCCAATGAAGCTATCCATGCATAAGAACAACTCTGCATGAAATTTCATTAAACAGAATTAAAAACTGTTTCGAAGCATGTCGACGAGTATGGCAAGTTGAATTTATAGTTTAAAATAAATACTGAATACTTAAACTACTAGCCATTTGCTATTTGATTCATAAATAAATTAACCAAACATTTGGTATATGAGAGGTTAAAGTTTTCGTAACTTTGACATCACTTACTAATTATGAATTTATATAGTTCTAAGTGCATC
The DNA here is from genome assembly GCA_020423425.1 of Chrysopa pallens. Classification (NCBI taxonomy): domain Eukaryota; kingdom Metazoa; phylum Arthropoda; class Insecta; order Neuroptera; family Chrysopidae; genus Chrysopa; species Chrysopa pallens. The sequence continues at coordinate 61,850,286 of CM035594.1, forward strand.
AAGGACATTTTCAACACATGAAGTTGTAATAAATAAATAGTTTACGGCACTAAATACTACAACTCTAGAGTTTAACATACGATGTTATATGTGATGCTAAGCAACTGAGGTGAGGTGAGTACCAGAGGAGACAGAATAAATCAACCCTTTTCTTAATGACTGTCAACAGTTTGAAATTATAACAACATTCGTGATGAAGATGACTCATTGCAGCCCGGCCAATAATTATTTGATACAGTAGGGGTATTTTTCTAAGGTACGAGGTCCTATCAATGTCCATGATATTTATATAAACTTTCAAAAAATTATAAACTAAGGCAAAAATTTGACATCAGTGCTACTTGCACGTACATCCGTACCATATAGCACGTTTTACTCAGTTGCAGAAATATAATGAAAGCACTGATTTTCAGAATAAAAACGGGAAACTTTCTAACAGTGAATGACTATGAAAGATTATGACAACATCATATCTTAAATAATTTTCTATTTGTGTGTATTATTATACCTCCTGTTGTAATACATACAATGAACGAGTCAATAGAACCAACCCCAGATATATATTTCTTTGCAACAATAACAGTTATAGATGAAGTATAAATGATTCCCTGGCATATTTTTGTGTTCAATATTACAATCAAAATAATTGCAAAATTGTTAGGGATGTACAAAAAAAAAACAGTTCGTAAATTTGCCTATGAAAGTATAAAAATGAATACACTTTGAAAAGGTATTGGACTTTTATTTTACAAAGTGTTACGAATCGTTACTATCAAGGTTCTTTATTAAGGGTAAAGTAAGAATCGATATCAAAATACGAGTATGAATTTTCGAAACTTATAATTATTAAGGAAGAAATTTTGAGCAGAACAAAAAAAATATTTTCTAGTATATCTATTAAACATTTTTACTGTCCTAGGAATACCCATTTGAATTATAAACAAAACGAAATTTTTTCTAGGTCTGACTATTAAAAATGTACTTAAGACACCAAATACTTAAATGAGTATATGATTCATCCAGTCTAGATACAGATAACTTGCTACGAGGATTATTGATAATAATAAGAAAATATGTATTGTAAACTTTAGAAAATACTTTTTTCTTTTTAATTTAACGTCTTATCAAACTGAGTTTAAATAACCAGTGATTTTTTTTCCAACATTTCAAACACAATTTTATTATGTTACCACAACGAAATAAAGTCTGGCTCAAACGATGTTGGTTTTATCATGCTGTAGTATAAATGTAATAGTATAAATTTTATATAATTGTACATCCCTTATTATTTATACAAAACATTTATGAATTATAATCCAGAAGATAAGTGTATTTGTCATAACCTCATGTTTCTTCCACCAATTCACATTACAAATCCTTTTCACATAACATGATGACAGATTAATATATTTTATGACTGACTCCAATCTCAATAGTAACAAACTTTACATGTATTGTGATACATCTGTATAAATATCAATGTGTTATTATTATTATTAAAGATATTTATATATTGAAAACTGTTATCAAACTGTAACATTTATTATGATTAGTAACCGATATGTCATCAAATACTATGTCTTCGTATATTTCGATTAATATTCGAACGAAACTTGATAATTTGTCGACGTTTTCGGAAAGAAATATAAGATAAGGTTTTTCTTAAAACTTCAATATTTTAAGAGTTGATAGGTACAAAAGAATGAACAAATTTATGATAAAGTGGCATTATAGACTATAACAACAATACAACTAAGATGCGTTTGTAAATATGGTCTTTTTAACCCCTTACTTTGATATCAATTTTCTATTCGTTTAGCGTATAGGTATGAAAAACTTATCAATTGGAGGTTTTTAAAATTTTCACCTTGGTTCAGTTCTTAAGATTTTTATGCACAAAACAATAATTAATTTTGTACACACAGTAATTATTTTATACCAAAAACAATCAATACTTTTAAATACATAGATAGATGATAGCTCTTAAAGCCATTAAATAATCATTTGATTACATACAATTTAAATAATTACTTAGCTTGAAAAATAACATTTAGTTTAATTGATAAAAATAAATTGAGTCTATATCTCTATATTGATTGAACTTCTATATATAAACTAATACGATAAGCGTTTAATATAAGCGTTTAATGTATAGGTAACTATAAGTATTGTATGAAAATTGCAAAACAAATTTGATTAAATTTAATGAAAATTTAATAATATTAATAGTATACAGAACTAACAAACTATATGGATATTTAGTTAGTTAGCTTGTGTTAGTTGAATTGTGTTTTACAAACTAAACTATATCATACATCAGATGAAACTTGTCGAAAATCAAACGATACAATGTACACTCGTCAAATTTGTCAATGGGCATTATAAGCTACCGCTATTTCAAAAAGGGCCTCGTATCTGTCACCACGCCTCTTCCACATCACTAGGCGAGTAAGTGAATGAGCAAATTGCGTGCTTCTTGTTGGCATATTTGTTAACATCCCTACTTTCCTGTAAAAAAGCAACATTTCTTCTTTAAGACGAGTGAAGTATAGACTAGTTCCTCACAATTTTGTTATTATATTAACATTTTTATATAACCGATACTAATTGAGATTTTCGTCGAAGATAAGAATAAAAATGCAATTTAAAATTCGATTTTTTGAAAATCTAAAAATGCATCTGCCATTTTAAAATTTCTACAACATCATAATTAATAATTATTCAAACACGTCGAGCTGCACAACCCAAGAAAATTAACACTGGTTTAATTATCAATTTTATTCCGATTGGATCAAAACTTTCAGCTTCTAGATCGCGACACATAGAATCAATGATTTCCGAAGGCATAGTATTAAAATATTCAAGTGATACAAATAACAAACTTTTACGATAAAAAGCTTGCCTAACCACGTTTATTCTGTTTAACCATTATACATTGGACAAGCATGCTGTAACTAATATAAATACAACTATTGATTGAACTAAAACTATTAGAAAATCAAGTAAACTTGTTAATGGCCATGTGTTTCGTAATGTTCAGATAATTACAATACTCTCAGAAATACATTATATGACGATAGTGTTTCTATTTCGTACATATACCACCTATATGTTATACCGGAAACAATACACCAGATAGATATCACAGTGTCTTATCATCAGTGAGAGTTGTACTCAATATATTTGTAGCTCAAGGCTTGTTTCCTTCAAATTCTACAAACGGTCATGTTTATATTGGTTTGTATAATTGGCGATATTTGAACATTTGGAATTAAAATAATTCGATTTGAGTTAAATAAGATGTAGTCAACTGTTGCGCGGATATTATTGCTTCAATCCATCTAAGTTTATTCGGAGATCTATAAAAGACTTCTGAAAAAATATGAACAAAATAAAAATACTAATACCATACATAAATCATCACTTAACACTTTGGCACATTTAATTTGTCAGAAAAACTGTTAAAATTAGAAAAAACTTTTACTTTTAATTTCGAACCTACTAATAACGGCTTACTTGCCACGTATATGCCGAACTTCCACTAATTGTATAACATACTTAACTGTCGAATAAAAGTCTGAATAGAAATATTAACTGAAATATTACTATTCCTATAAAAGCCTAAGAATGGATGTCAACTAATCGAAACAACTTTTTCCAATTTAAATGGAAAATGGCTCATATTTAACCGATAATCGTTAATCAGTTGTGCAAAAAATGTTGATCAAAGAGGAGAAAATTGATGAACTTTTAATTTCTTACAAAAATTTGTTTTTAATATGATCATAAGTAGTCGCTTATTTATCGTAAATTAATTGAAGAAAAACAATTTTTCGCCATTACCACTACGGAGAAAATTGCAGTCAAGTTATCGGAACAACAATTTTCTCCATATGATGGTAAGTTTTTCCTCAATTAATTAACAATTAATTAGATGCTAATTATGAACATACTAAATATAATGTTTATAAGAAATAAAAAGTTATTTCGCTAAGTTCACTGTCAATTTAGTGAAACATCCAATTTTATTGGAAAAAGTTGTTTCGCTTAGTTGACATTCTTAGCTTAAGACAACACTGTTTGTCTCATTAGAGACACACCATTACAATGTTGATAATGGTAATGGAAAGATGCGTTTGGTTTTTACGTAATCGGATTTATAATAGCAAATTATTTAAGTAAACAAAATTTTTAAATGAGTAGAAATAAAAGCTTACTGAGTTTGCTAAAAACTTTTTATTGTACTGAAAGTAGGCAGGAGAGACAAACTAGCTGTATTATAAACACCTAAATGATGTATATGCCTTCAACGTTAGGTTTAATTTAATTCACTTATTTATTTTATACATAAAAATAATTACAGATTTTAAGATAAAATATCTATAAAAAAAATACCATGCAATAAAAATCGTATTTTGATTTCTGTGATAACTGCAACAAAATAACAGTCGGAACAAACAGACGACCCCTCACAAATAAACAACAGTAAATTGTGTTTTTATATCAATAATTGAAATTCATGAACTGGATAATTTTTTACGATCCGTAGAAAGGTTATAATATTATTACATAACCTTCACTGTACACAAAAGAAAAAAGTGTACTGTATACTTCAAAAAGTTGCATACGTATGACTGGCTAATGCATTTAGGTTCTTTCACTTACGAATTTGAAAATTGGATACAAACTGTACTGGAACTTAAATTCAACTACAGATAAAACAATTTATAATACTAGCAACACCCGCTAAGGCAGAATCTTTATAACTTGTAGTCATAAATGATAAAACTTTATTTCGATATTATATTGAATGACATACTGTTTAAGATGTTATCGTTCAATACTCAACGGATTGGATTTTACCTTAATGAATATATAAAAATTTTAATCCCTTCTACTCATTTTTCAGAGTGAAATATGAAATATGTATTCATAGTTTCTACACTACCATTATCGAAGAGAAAAAATTTTTCTTTTTATACGTCGCAAAATCCAAGATTTTTCACTTGAATATGAGAAAACTTCTATAGAAATAACCATTTAGCTAACTCACAATTTATTCTTGCTAGTTTATAACTGACGTCGAATTTTGTCATGTGATTTCCAGCGGAAACAGACATACAAATTTCTTATTACAAAAAAACCAAAGTTTTGTATTACTGTTGCATTTACTTGTTTTACAAAATTTTAAGAACCTTCAAGGAAAATAGAGTCACTTTCTCAAGCTTCATTGAGGAGTTGATTTAGATGTTCGGTTCCAACATCTATCTAAATTTAACCTGTATAAACAATTTAAATAACGATAAAATAAGTTTCAATGTATGGCCTAAAAATATAGTTCCATAGAATCACAAGATAAATGAAAATTTTCGAAAGCCAAACTTTTGTAACAAACTGTAATGAATGGAGAACAGTTATTTAGTTGTCCTTTTCTCTGAGACATAAGTCGATAAAATGATATAAAGATGTACGTAGTTTTATGACATCATAAAACATTGGTGGACAAGTTAAGTATGTCCAACAATAAAACCAAAAAAAGTTGCTATACCTATTATGTTGTTTGTCACTAAATAGAAAGTGAGAAAAACATGAAATTTAGGATATATGATACTACCTGTCCTTATCTAATGTTGCCTGTATTTTGTTTTATTGAAGAGAAGAAAATTAAATTTAATAATAAAATTTGTAACACAAAATGACATTTTTTAGCATTAATGTGTCTACGTAAATGGGAAGTTGAAATTTATGTGTAGATTCTTTGGTATTGAATCAAAAGTAAAAACAAAAAGTATAAATTTTTTTCACATTCAAAAATTATATTGAAGCTTTTGGTTTACAGAGGTTCAAACGAATGCAAACACTGTAAATAAAATGAAAAAGATCAAGTTAGCAAGATTCTTTATTCAACCATTTCTTAATATCCTCATTCCTTAAAAGTTAATTTAGAAAAACAACTTAGGAATTCGTCATAATAAAAATATAGAAGAAGAAACTAACCTTAGCATGTGAATACGCATGACATATGAAACGACAATTATAATTAATGTACGAAGAAAGTTAATTGCTTTTGAACATTCGTAAACACATAAATTTATCAATAAATATTAACAAATATCAAACTCACTAAATAAATAATTCAAATAATAAGGGTATTAAATGAATATGTACACATATAATCAATATTATATTTAAATATGAATCAATAAATATGCTTGAAAAGAAAACCGTTTAAAAGGTCACAAGAAGAATAAACATATTAATAACGACCTATTTATGTAAACTATTTTTTATTCATGTAAAATATAGAAAAATGAATATTTTTTTTTACGAACTAATATTGAAAAATATTATGATAAGAAAGCAATAAAGCACTTAAAACTCAACTATGATCGTTTTAATAATCAGAATATCATGTATAAAAAAAATAAAAAAAAAAAAACTTTCACAATCAGTACCAATAATACATATAATACTTTGTAGTACACACGAAGTTTAGGGTAGTTGATTATAAATATACCCTATGAATATTAATTAAACTTGATATGGAGAATTGGTTATAGATGAGTAAATAGGGAAAAAAATTAAAGCGCTGGTTTCAAAACTTTATACCGTTAATACTTAAAAAATTATATTTGCTGAACTTAAAAACCAATAGTGGACATAGTACAATTTTATCGCGATGAAATATAAAATATATATGAATATACTCTTGTAGTTTCATGAAATTTTACACTAAGTGAAAACATACTTGTAATATGTTTTAATCACATAATTCCAATAGTTTTCAGTGAATTGATTGCATTTAAGATTTCAGATTTTTCTGTTTGGATGAACGGTTCACTAATTATCCGCATTTAAGTAAAAAGTAGAGTGTGCTATTTCAATGAGTTAAATAGGTAGAACGAACGATAGACACAAAATGAATGTTTTTCAAGACGTTTCAAAAGAATTTTTTTTTTAAACCAGAAACAAAATACTTACAATTATGGACTTAAGCGATTTACGTTCAAAAATGATAAATACCAAATATAAACATTTAAATACACATGGTACAAAATGAAAAAGCAATCGATAGTATTAAAATATATATTTATATACTATATATATATATATATATATGTCTGCCTATGTATTATAATCGTTATCAACTACGGCTGTCATATCAAAATATTATTCTTTCAATATTAAGAAAGCAAGAATAAAAAATAAAGTATCATGAAAAAGTATACTAGATAAATACCAATAACAAATATTTACATTTTTTTCTTTCAAAAATAAAATATCAAAATATTCTATTGAAAAAAAGAATATGAGAATGAAAATGAGAAAAATTGTCTTATTTCAGAAATTTTCATTATTATTTTCTTTGCTTTTTAAGTAATAATTTATTTTACTTAACTGTTTTAGTATCGAAAGTATAAATATTTGAGTCTACTTACGTACGAGTTCGTATACGGAATCGTTTACAGCCGATTTTAAAACTATATTGATGCATAAATTTTTCATAAAGCATTGGTTATCACCTAGCTTTCAATATGTGCATGTTACACCCAACCGAGATTTTTCACAGCTTCTTTCTCAATACTTTCTATCGGTTTTAATTGAGGTCACGTTTAATTTTGGCCTCGCTCAGAAGAACACTCGCCGAAACAAGCTCTTTCATTTCAGCACTTGGTTAATTGGGAGGGAAGACAAATTTAAGTAAATATTGAACTTGAATTACAATTTGTCCACATTAAAATAAATGTTTCAAATTAGAAGAAAACACGAAATTTCAAATTTATACGTACGGTTTGGAAAACAATAACAAATAAATTGTAAGGCATGGCACGTGACAGTAATTAATAGATTTAAAAATAAAACAAAAGAATGGTGTATTTGGACCGAAGATGAAACTTTCTGCAGTCTTTTCTTACTTTGCGATCGAAGTGAGCTTGTGAGCTTTTTAACCAAAGTCCTTCCTTAGCTCTTTTGAGAGCTCCAAAACCAAACGTAATGCCAAACCGGTGGCATTCACAACATTTTCCTTACATACTTTACAAGCATTGCGGTAGTTACGCTGTGTAACAGGCCAATATAATATTCGACGATTAAAAAGTATTGAAATTTATTACGATTTTCTGGTATCCTTTCATTTGTTCCGCTTCAATAAAAATCGTAATTCATATAAGCATTGAAGTGTGATATTAGGAGATTTCTTAAATTCCGTCTAAGGGCTGTTTTAAAAATAAAACATTAGAAAATCAAAAATATCCTGGCAAGTACATCTTCTAGGCCTTATTAACCTATCCCTATTTTTTGTACAACCCATCACAACAATAAATTTGTATGACAACGTGAAGAATCGAAACAACAACCTTTGCAGTTTGACAATGTAGACAACTGACGTAGCCGACCGCCTCAAAGTATGGTAAATCAAAAACGTTTTGTCAAACAAAGCTTTTACATAATCAGTGTCTGTGTCTATGTAAATTTATTCAATATAAACTTATTTTATCGAAACAATCTGTGTAAATCACTACACAATATGAGGCAAAAAAAAAAAAAAAATATTGTAAACCGATATTTTACATGTAACCAAAAAAGTGGATTTAAATAAGATGGATATAAAATTGTATACACACAAGTGAGATGTTGTGTCAAATATAGAAGATTACTTCTTGTAAATATATACCTTGCTTGTGTGACGTTTTCATGATGGACCTCTTCTATTCGGCTGCTAGAATCAATATATCTATTCCATATGATATACTTACTTGTCGTTCCTTCTTACCTACATACTACACAACTATTATCCTGGTAGGTATCCCCAAACACAACAAGTCTGTCTACTATACATTACATTAACTGAAGAAATACATTTATCATATTGCAAAGTCTATCTGTCTTGCTTCATATGTTAGCCCGTGTATGTGTAGTGGTGTACGTTGCGTTTGGTAAACATGTCCGGAATAAATAACTTCCTGCAGTCGTTACAGTACATACAGGATATGGCTTAATTTTTTCCCAATTGATGTCTATCGTTTTGTAAATCTACCACAACTAGTGTATACTAAAATTTGAGGTTTTAGCACAGAAATGTATACAAAAATGGTATATAATATATTCGTAATTGGGTGCATGTTAAGTGTTTGTATAAATAAATGGCTCAAATTTGTAATTAAGACAATTGAGTCATTATGATGCATTTATGCCGTGATATTACGATGGAAGAACAATAATAACTAGTATAATATAATGTAAGTACCAGAATGAGATGCTTTTTAGATGGTACATTCAATTAATCTATTTGATCTAAAATAAAATAAAAAATAAGAATCTATGCTCCAAACTTTAATAAACTTTCTTCATTAAAAGTAATTATAGTAAATGTAAATTATAATTAATTTTTATGGAAAAATTTAAATGTTTAGTGCTCGTTCAACTGAAAAGTTTTACTGCACTCCATGAAATTAAGCCAATTTTATAATTGTTGTTGTTGAGTTTTCAGAATTTGTTCTACAAATTAATAAAAAATGATTATTTTTAAGTTTTATCTAAAATAACTAAATCATTTTAAAAGTTATAAAGATTCAAGTTTAAAAAGAAAATGAACTTTTTAATCAAACTATATTATCTGCTTGAATATTTAATGTGAACACTAAAAAAAAAGAAAAGTAATGGTAAATTTTACTTTAACAAATCGTCTTTCGTATTTTTAACATTTCACTTGATGATGCGCAATCGTCACTGCGAGACGTAATACATTCAAAAATTTGTTGTAAATACTGTGCAATTTTCCTTAAAATTTTTACACTAAGCGTATTTATACAATTTAAAATTTGTAATTGATCAATTATCGAAAAAAGAACAATTTTTATGGAATTAATTTACGAATTATTTTTAAAAAAAATAGAGCAGTAATTAGACTACTTGAATAATCAAGGAATCGCTAGCTTAAATTTTGATGGTCTCAAAATTTCGAATTTAAATGTTGAAATTTTAATTTTTATTCAAGGAGTTTAAAAGAATTATGGAGAACAAATTAAAAAATGAAACAGAGTAAAAAATACACAAAATTGTTGACAAATTATAAAACTTGTACAATTGGTGAGGGATCTCTAACTTGGCTCTCTTTGTTTAATTTTAGGGGAGAAAGAACCAGGAATGCGTTTGTTTCACCAACATAAATAGTAAAACAATAAATTATACAAATCATCGCTAATGATAATCGTGGCTGAATATGCAAATTGTCCCAAATCGGTTCTTTTCAGGGAGATAGTTTAACTACTTAACATATTATGCAGAAAGCTAGCTATGATATAAAAAAATTTCTTAGTCGTTAAGAGACCCTCATGGTGTTGGGAAATATAAATTCATTTATGTGGGTTATGGTGCAAATACCAGCAGGAAAGCAATATGGAAAAAAATGATAACCCATTAAGTTGTAATTCATGGTCTTACGATTCGGTTTTCGACTTGTTTATTAATAATTATAATGTATTCAATAACAATACAATCGTAAAAAAATTGCCTGCTTTGTAAAATAACCTTCATTTTGAAGTGTATTTAAATTTACAACAGATTATTTACAACTAAATTTTTTATGTCCCACTTCAGAACGGAGAACAACGATCATAAAATTTACACCCGTAAAGTATTTAAAAAAAAAGCCACTTTTATTATCAACACTCTTCAAATTACAGAGAATATTACACTGCCATAAAAAAAAGTCGAAAAATTCCTCTTACAACATTTTATGAATATTAAGTTAAAATATCTTTATCTAAAATATATAAAACAATATATTAAAAGAGCGAATGTTAATAAAGTCATGTTAGCCACACACCATAAGATGAGAGGTCCATGAAGTGAGTGAAGAAAATGATGATGCTAAGCTACAACAAGGAGGATGTGTAGAAGAAACTGTACACGAAGTGTAAATAGACATACAACATAACAACAATAACACCCAACAAGTTAGCTTATGTTTTAATGCTGTTATAGTTGTGAAGCCATAATACATCTCTCATTCTACGCTTGGAAATGAATAGATGGTGTTATCTTTTAACATACAATTCTATATCCGGTATATAATATAACATACATAACCTTATATATTTATTTTGTTCTATTTTATATATATTTAATACAGTTAAGGTCACACTTTAATGTTCGAGAAGTAACTGTTCAAAACCACCATTGAAGCCAAAATATGAGAAATAACAGTATGAATAGTTTAAACACCCAACATATGGTTGGGTACCAATAATAGGGCTGTTGAAAATAAAAATATTTCTTTAGATAAACAATATTAATTAATAAGTGCGAAATTAATTATGAACACAAAAGTGATAAAATTAAAAAAAAAAAAAAACTTAAAACGTGATATGACGTAGTAATGTTACCTTATTCCATGATTTTCTCATTAATAAAATTATCTTGTTTCGAAAGTATAACATATAGAATGGGCATTCACATATGACGTCAACAAAATATGCTAATATACATCATTGATGACATCATACGTGGATTGCTATACATGATTGAACACTTTTGAAACACAAACATTATTAACGTAACGTAAAATTCTTAAATTTCCGGGAATAATTGAAATGTGCTCCGTACTGAATCTATATGATAGAACTTTTTAATTATAAAGCAAAAAAAATAAAAATTATTTAGAACTTAAATATGATTTTTCCAATTAGGTATTACAAAAAATTTTGAATGACTGCAATGATGGAGTTCTACTGTTCATAAATGTTCTTTATTGTATACAGTAGCATAGTAATGATTGACTTTCACTGTATACTAAGTTTAATTCCATCTTCTCTTCGCTCATTCGTGTATTTTCACATGAAAGAAAATAAATTCTATTTTTATTAAATTTAACGACTACGTTTTTCTTCTTCTGACAATCGAAGATCAACCAATAATCTATAAGTTCTTATTGTAAAGTTCCTTTTATTGTGATTTACAAAAATAGGTTTGAAGCCATTCGAGAAAACTTTATATTTTAAAAAAGAAAAACGTATTTATTATTAGAAAAACATTAATTATTTGATATATGAGATATTGATATTAGTGTATTGCTAATGATAAATTCGGAAGCCTAATTAAATTGTGATATTAAACATGGTCGGGTTAATAAAGTATTAGAATATTTGTGCTTTTCGATAAATTGTTAAAAAATAAATCAACTGTTAAAAAAAACCAATCAGTCATTAATAAAACAATATGTAACAAGTGAAAATAACAATTAACTGACTGAATATCAATTCGACATATGACTGAATATCAATTTGTTGACCTAAATTACTGACCTTTATTGAAAATTTTGTTAAGTATTTTGCTACGATTGTTGCAAACAATCTCCATTTCTGAAGATAAATTTCGATTTTTTGCCCCAATTTCTTAGATCAAATTATTTTGTGTTTTTATAATTACGTATTTCGACTACAAAGTAGTCATCATCAGTATGAATTAACTAGTTATAATGATTCTCTGTGGAGATGTTACTCGTTGCTTATTTGGTGACGGTTTGCACGTTCAATATCAATTTTCGAAACCTTACTTCTCGATAGTTATGATGTTTTTTGATAAAACAAGAGAAATTAAGTTACTCCAAATAATTAAGTTAGAGATTTAATTCAGCCTCAAATAAACACCTTGTGGACTTAAGTGTATTCAACCATAAAAAACCGACGAAAAGTTCAAAATTTTTTGTTCGCTGTTTATGGGGTTTCTGGTATAATTAACGTCTAAAAAATTAAAAAATAATATTTATTTTAAGATCGGTCGACTAATTTTTGAGATATTGCATGAAATACAACCGATACATCGGCCTCTCGTTAAATAGATATTAATGATAGTTAAATAGATATAGATGTTAAATATATCTCTCTCTGAGTTTTTAGCAATAACTCAGAAACTACTAGGCCAATCGTTAAATAGATATTATTTTTGAAATCTGCAGGTTAAAATTACCTTAGAATATGTATTTCATCCAAATCGGGGGCAAAAAATGTTTCCCAATTTTTTCGATTTTTTCAAAGGGGTACCCCTTAGAAAAATTGCGAAAATTTGAAAAAAAAATTTTTTATCCAATTTTGAGAAAAACTATGTTTGAAAGTGTATTTTGACCCGTAGATTTCAAAAATAACATCTATTTAACGATTGGACTAGTAGTTTCTGAGATATTGCTAAAAATCGGATCCAGAGGCCGATTTATCGGTTGTATTTCTTGCAATATCTGAAAAATTAGTCGACCGATCGTAAAATAAATAATATTTTTGAATTTTTTAGACCTCAATTATACAAGAAACCCCGTAAACTGCGAACAAAAAATTTTGAACTTTTCGTCAGTTTTTTATGGTTGAATAAACTTAAGTCCACGAGGTGTAAATTTGAGGTTGACTGAAATCGCTAACTTAACTATTTGGCGTAACTTTATTACTCTAGTTTTATCAAAAAACATCAAAATTATCGATAAAGTAAAGTAAAGCGCCATAATAGAAACAGAAATGAACCAGTTTCCATTATCATAGTTTACCCTGGATTTCCTAGACAATTTCAAGAACTATAAAAAGCTAACTTGGGTAACCTCTATTTTATTCGGTTTTCAAGACTCTGTTTTACTTACAATCGTTATTTGTTACTAAAAATTAATTTTAAAAAAACTGGCTTAACAATTTCATAACTTTATTATACGTTATATACAAATAAATTGAGAATTATTTCTCCTCCATCACACAAAAAAAGTTTGATGAATAGACATCGTGAGATTAGATTGATGAGATTAATAAAATAAACAAAATAGTGTATAAAATAATTGAATACTTTTTTTTTCAAAGATACTTTGCTTTAAACACAAAAAATATGATACAATTTATAAAAATGAAAAAAAATAAATAAATAAACTTTAATGATATGGCTACATGTGGTTATAAATGCTAAGTTGTATTTAAAATAAGATCTCATTTCTCTTCTTCTATTATAAATACTGTTAAGAATATATAACAAGAATTCTGGAACATCTTATAATGATATTAGAAGGAACAGCCTATCATATACTAAAGCTGCTGTTGTTGGAACGTTATTAAATTCCAAGTTACGTGATCTTTCTTTATTGTACACACAGACACGGACATATTATCTTTTGACGTATTATAAGGGTTGATTCCAAACTACATGTCACTTTTGATATGTGTTCTTATTTTGAAACTTTAACGAAATTGAGAAATAAGCGCATCAGATTAAAATATGGGACATTCATCACCAATTGTTGCGAACCTCCACCAAATCTTCGCTCCATACTAACGACGCGTGGAAACAATAGCCGACCAGAATAATTCAATCGATCGCGTCAGAAACATAGATGGTGTGTCTTTTTTCCAAGTTAATGATTCTCCTATTCTCTTGCTCATTTGTCGCGCTCAAATCCTCAGATTAGTAAATTATACACTTTTCTGCACGTAATCAACGTACCATAGATTAATCTGACGCCCTCAGTTAAATCCAACTGTCGATTCTCGTTTTAATATTCGAATCTGCTATCTTATACGCACGCCACCGTATAGAGAGCTATAATTTGGTGGAGATACTCAAAAAGGTGTAAAGTATCTTCCATATCTTAATTTGACGCGCTCGGGTAAATCTAAAAATCCTCGCTTGGGTTCCTCTACTTCAGTATTAACATCGCTGTATTGGCAATGCTACAAATTTGATTCCAAAATATTTTTAGATTCGACAGCTAATACCTAGAAGAATAAATATGATACATATTGACAGTTCATTAATTCGTGTACCTGGATTTTTGTATAAATTATGGAGGTTCTAAAAAAATTTGTTAATAAATTTAAAAAATCACTCAATATGTTTGATCATTTCTCGTTAACCACATAGAACATATAAGAATGAAAGATACCATCGACAAGAATCGCTATTTTTTCTTGTATATAAGATGCCCAACCACCCCGCGTAGTTCATGCAGCGTTTATAGAGCAAAAAATAGGTAAGCTATGAGTGTGTGCGGTTGTAAGGGGGAGTCGATTTTATTTGTACCTACCATCTGAAGGTATTGGGTATCTACCTATTCGGATGACTAACTGGCCAACTATTTTATCGTCTTTCCAACACTCTAATATTTTCTTTATACCTACATTTTTTTTCCTTTTGCAGGTATATTTCTTCTGCTGTAATGCTTCTTAAAAAGTTCAATATCGTGTGTTGGTTTTTACTTATTTTTATTTTTTTATAAAGGTATATTTTTATTTTGTTATTTTGATTTTCTCTTTTTAGTTGCTGGCCGATCTACATTTGTTTTCATTCTATTTTTCTATTAAATTATTACCCTTTTTGTGTATTACAATTATATGAATTTTTTTATATATAAACTTTTTTCCCTTTTTATATGTTATCAATTTATATTATGGCATAATAATATTTTCGTTAAATTAAATAAAATTGTTTTCATTCAAGTTAACTAGCAATAATGTAGTTCAAGCTCAAATTAAATATTTCTTTCAGTTGTACAATGTACACAATCGGTCTCTTCGGTCACCATTTCGACGAAAACTTATTTTGGTATGTATGTATACACAAATCAAAAACCAAGAACGAGGATTAGTGGAATTTGGACTGTAAAGTAGAAAATAAATTCAATTGTAAAGAAAAATTGCAATTTTTGAAAGTGAGGGCAGCTCTCTACATGAATAATTATTTTTGCCCCAATTTCCTAGCAACCAAATTAGTAACGAGTAACATCTCCTCAGAGATTCATTACTACTAGCTAATTCATACTGATGATGACTACGTTGATCTAGGAAAGTGGGGCAAAAAATTGAAATTCATTTTAAATAAATCATGTTTAATACAACACTGAATCAAATATTTCGTTCATGCACAAAATAAATGTCAAAATTATTTTCCAAAATGAATAATTTAGAACGAATAATTTTTTGTGCTATTTCTTTTGATATGACTACAAACGATTTCGACTGTATGACACAACATACAATAAAATTCAAATAAATTGAAAATTTCAATTACATTTTATTTTATTCATATAATATATAATATGTATGCATTTTATATTTATAATGTAAAAATAAGATTTATTGTTTTATCTATCACATATCGCTTCAAAATGATATATTTATAGAAGATTTTGTGTACTATATTTCTTCACCGAACGTGGTGAAGTCTTTGATTTAACTAGGCGATGTTGAATTTCATTTGTCTGTATCATTTAATCGACCGATTCGTGCATGTTTGGAACTTTCGAACGTATTATTCGATTGTGATGATGATTTTCATACATCGCGTTTATCACATACAGTAAATTTGGAAAAATCCCATCCGTTCGGTTAAAATCTTAAAAATACCACATTTATCAATACATACTAGAAAATTGCGAGTTGTTCTATCGATATGAAATAACTCATGAAAAATAGGAGAACAATATTTTTTTTATTATACCCCCTTCCCCGTTTGTTGAGTCAAGAAAATTATTTTTTTGTTTATTTTTGATTCAGGTCTACAGCTCCTAGAACTACTTGTATATTACTTTTGTATTAGTAGAAGTGACGCTCTCGTAACTTATCGTACCCGTTATAGACGAATTGTGTCTGTTTGTATCTCTGTATGTCTATGTCTATCTTTTTGTATTTATTTTTCGATTTACTTGCAATATTTAGTAAAATTCTAACAAAATAATAATAATAATAATAATAACCATCAGTCTAACATAATATAATACTCAATATATTTCATTTTTTTTTCTCATTTTAGAAATAGAGATTGTGCTTATATTATTTTGAGCATATTGATACAAGTCTTATGGCAAAATATTTTTATATGTATGAAATAGAGTGATTATAAAATTCGATTTAGTTCGAGTATAATTTACGAAAGCAGGTAGAATTTTGAAATCAGTCTAAAATGCTGTTGTTACTTAAATTTTAATGGAGTATAAGATTCATTCTAATTATATAATGGAAACAAACTTATGGTATTGTTTTTCAATATTTAGGTATAAAGAAAAACTTTCTGGGCACTGCTCATGATCATGATCACAGTTCAGTCCAATCTTCGAGCAAAACTTTAATCATTTGGTAAGATATTAGTCTAACTTTAATATTTAGCTATAATGAAAAATAAACCTCCATTGTAACAAATCATCATCAATATTAATTGAGAATTAAAGGGCGTAAAATTTAAGTGTTCTAAAGCCCAATAACTTCAAGTGATGTGTAACATCTTTTCACTCGGTATGAAAGTGATTTCGAGTAAAGGAACTGTTCTTATATTGTTACGAAATTGAGGTAACATACAGGCATTAAACATAAAATAAAAGATAACAAAAAAATAATTATTATTGGATAACTCATTAAAATAATTTCTGAGTGATTTTTTACATGATAAAAGGTTAATGTTGCTTATTATCCAAGTAATATGTCAAATGTTTCACATCATCTGTGAGTATTGTATGGGCTGGCTCGTTTTTAATTGGATATTTCCGTTCAATAACATTATTCGAAAAACTTTTTATCCAATATGTAAACTGAAACTCGCTATTTCAACACGTCGGTCTGAAGTTTAACATTTCATACGTTAAACGTGCCTGTATTTATCGATTTCTACTATCGGTTTCGTAAGTTTTGCTTTTGTAGTAAATAAAATTCGATGATATACCCATATATTTTAAAGTGTCTATCTACACAATCCGTTTACAGTAAACAGACTTTCTTAACCTGTATGTATGTGTTCTTGTTGTTATATAAATAACATACATATACAAAACATATTTTCTGCATATAGTTGCAATTTTCCAGACATAAATGAAAAATGTATGTCTTATAACACTATATATAAGTAGAAGCAATTTTCTTATATTTTGATAGCAAATTTAAAATTTTTCTTTTTTTATATTTAATACGTAAAAATCAATATTTCATCGTTTATAGTATAAACTTTATACATTAAAAATTAAATTTAGATACTTTTGAAAATAATAAGTAAAAATTTTTTAAACAAGTTTTGATTTTTTTACATTTTATTTTATTTTAAGTAAGAGTTTAGATTTACTATAAATTTATAAAATACTTAAGTATGGACAATGCATAAATGAAATTACATCAATTTATATTTCCATAGCTCCCATTTTTTATTATAAATTAATGCGTTACCTCAATAAATGTCTCAGGACACTTTATTTTACAATTTTTGTCTTTTAAAGTTTTTGAAACAATCAGATAAATATATAACGAGCGAGCAGAGAGACTAACGAATTGACACCCCCAAAAAGCACTCAATATACAATAGCTTAAATTAAAAACTAATTTTTGATTCTTGAATTTAATTTTGTGGGTATAAGCCGTCACTAACCTTCAATAACCGCCAAAATGATATATGGTTCATAAAAAAAGAAGAAAAAAAACCCTTAAATATCGAAACGTTGTCCCTCTGGGAATCTCCTCGAAATTAGTGAGAAAAACAATTCAATTCAAAATATTACGAATCTCAAAGGCAATTCAATTTGCTAAATACGTTGTAATTCACAATCTGCAAACACTGTCACATGTTATATTTTGAAAGATTTATAAAATCGAAATTTATTTTTAATTAAATACGTTTTCCAATAGAAATTGTTTAAATCAAAATAGAGATTACAAAGTAGAATCAAATCTAAAGTTAACTATGAAATGTATATTATAAAGTGAATAATATTATGGGGTATTTTGATTCCCAAAGTACTCGTAAAATTCTCAAACCTTAACGTTGCACAGGTAACAATACAATAAAAATATTTTCCAAATTATATATGCGCATGGTATTATACAAGCATTTGCCATATTTACAAGAATATGTCACCAGTTTCTCGACATTTTATAGTGACATATTAAAATATCGTAGGCATATATAAGATCGTTTACACTAAACAGTTAGAATTTATGCCTAAACGGCTATTTATTTTCCAAATAATTATACCTCTAAAATAAAGATGATTTAATATTAAATAAAATCACCATTTTAATAACACATAAAACAACCGTAGTTAAACTGAATCTAATGTTGTCTATAGACGTACGTTATTTCGGGATTGTGTTATCATCGTAAACCATTATACATTTGTAGTAAGACTGAAGACGTATATGTTGTACACGAAATTAATTTAAGTAAATATTACAAGTATACAATTTTTATAAAATCGATAGAAGCATTTTTAAGTCGAAAAATTAGATGGTTCAAAATAAAATGCGTTAAACAAGAGCTTTTAGTATATAGATCATTAAAACATTTTGGTTTTCCCAAAGCAATGATAAGTTGCGGCTTATTATGTCCTCATACTTAATGTTGTATGATCTGAAATGAAATGAAGAAATTAAGTGACTTAGAGATATCTCGAAGGTTTATCTAAACGTCAAATAAAGAACTAAAAAGCTTAACTTATAGGTAATACAGTTCTATGTTAATAAGTAAAGCATGTCTTGAATTCGCCCTTGGGTAACACCATTGGTTCGTCTGATTTAAACCTTTTTTGATCTTACTTTTTTTGAAAATTGTAGTGTCTATTGGACTTTCCCTATTTTGGGGAAATCCAATGTAGATCAAAACGAGAAATCGGTAAGATTTGAAAAGGAGTAGAAATATTTTTATTATTGATATATGATTATGTTAAATTACAATTGACCAATATTCATTTCACTTAAATCTTATCAGCGCATTTTCTAACAGCTTTTGATGACTTTATCAGTCGAAAATAGTGAACACTATTAGTTAGTGAACACTAAGAAAATCGTTTCCATTCTTATTTTAAAAAATTGAATTTCTTAAAAGTAAATTAAATATCCATTTTTAAAGGAAGAAAATATTGAACGTCTATCGAATAAATACTACAATATTCTGGTTTACTATTTTTATATTCACACACTACATTCTATGTACGTTCGTTACATACATTGTAAAATGAACAAACGAATGATGTTCTAGCTGGTAGCAAACAGAATTGATGGTGGTGAATAATGGTACTAATTATAATTACTGATGTTTGTACATAATTTACGAGATTTTACAATTTATTGGTTATTTCCTCCTTATTTTATATATATACAAAATAATAATATTGTGTATTAATATTAAATGTATTTTAAATTGTGCATTATTAGTTAAATTAATGTTATTTTAATGACAAACCAGACAAATTAATTGTGATATTAAAATCTAATTTATGATTTAATATTAATTTTGTATGTGTCCAAACCCAATAGTTGTTTCAAATATTTATCCACTGGCCAAACACACATCACGGATATTTTGTTATATCCGTGACTTACACTATTGAAATTATTTGGTTAATTGACTAACTAATAAATGCAATCGATTAATATAAATAAATTATTACTTGAACGAAAATATTGTCATTAACATACAAATTGGGAAATTAAAATAATAAGTTTATGATATCTCAAAGTTCTTTTACAATTACCAATAATTACGCAAACTCTAATGTGTGAGGAAAGTCACACAAAATGAAAATTTTTACCAAAATCTTCCCTTTTGCAATTTTTCTCTTGAAAGGAAAACAAGTATTATAATATTGTATAATTCGAATTTCAGACAATTTGATCTTTATATTTAAGATTATTCTGATTTTTTTTTAGTTTGCAAATGTCAAGTTAATTAATTCTTCTAGGTTGCATAAGTATTTTCTTTTACTAAATATTCTCTATACACGAGAGATTAATACCAATTTGAATGAAAGTTAGTTATAACTTTATTTAAAAGATTGGTTGAACTCTAATATATCTGAATTATTGACGTGAGTCAATATAAGTATGGTTTAAAAGATATATAAGTATGGTTTAAAAGAACCACAAATGTTATATCAAATGTAAGTATAGTGCAAAGATTTTAAAAGCTACACAAAACACTATTTGCTCTTCGGAAAACCACAACTATACATCATCACCAGTATCATTTGACGTTCCATTACTATGTATTTAATAAGAACAAAAATGACTTCATCAAACTGGCGTGATTCTTTAAAATTGAACAATTTATTTATTTTTTCGTTGAAATATATTTTCTGTTTCAGAACAGAATATAATTTTAAAATTGTGACTTACTTTTTTTGTTATCTTGCGGTACTATTATTTAGCATGAATAAATTACAAAATTGCTTATCTCTCCTAGTTTATTTTTACCAAATTGTGTTCTTATTACACAATTTTTTAACTTGAAAAAACAACATAGGTAGGATTCTAAACTAATTCAACTTTGGTTTTTACGAAAAACTTCTAGTTAAATTTACATAAAATATCCATATGCCCAGCACTTTTTTTCTTGGTTTTTAAATCTTGGTAAAACTAGGTGAACGAGGGGCTAGTTGTTACAGAGGTAAGAAGTTACATGCCTTTTTTACCGGGATTTTTAACTCTTTGGTGGACATAATTGGATTCATTTGTTTCCTTACAACATCGTGCATAACATAAAAACGATCAGTGACCCATCAAGCGCTACAAGGTTGTATGCATGTGTCTTGATGTCTACAATTTAAGTAAAAATATCCTTTCTTCCGGTATTAGCGAGCCTAAGACTTACAATTAGGAAAATTTACGTAATAAAGAACATCAGGACTAAGCTGCAGCATAGACTTTGTACTGTAATATATTGCTTTAGGATACCTTGTAGATGAGTTCAAACACTCTTCAAATACTATCGTAAATAACACTCTGCGAAAAGAGCATTTAACAAAATACGGAAAAAAAAATACAGTTTAAAAAAAAAAAAACCCATCACTATTTCAAATGAAAAACCAAAAAAAGAACAGAAGCAAAAAAAAACACACAAACCTCGAACACAATTCACATACTATACACAGAGATAAAGCTTTTTATTTTGTGTAACGGACTTATATAATGTTCTTGTTATTTTTATCAAGTTTTAAATTTCTATTCTACGATTGTGTATGCTTTTATTAAAGAGAAAATGCTTTACCGGATGACCACATAAAATTGAACGAGTATAAATGCAATATATTAGATTGTATTAGATTCAATTTAAGTGTATGTCATGTTCGACTTACAACCACTTAATCATGATAATCGTAAGAATATTCCTTGATAGTATTTTATTGATATCATGTAACAAAATCTGCAGTGAATGTTTCCTGCAAGATTGATTTTATGTACTAGTTAAGTTTTCAATGACCAGTAAATAGACCAGTCGTCAACCCTTTGGCCTTGGCGTTTTGACAAGACATGCACTTGATAAGACTCTTTCCATGGTCTTTGATACGAGTTTTTACACAATAACAGTTAAATTCGTTTACCACCAATTGTAGTTTTCTCTAACCTAACAGATAGTCCAGAATCATTTCTTGAGCTTCATACACAAATTATTGACTATTTCACCAGCCTACTCATTTTCATCGCTTCATATGTTCAGACAAGTAGTCAACTATGACTTTGATATATGTACGTTAATTATTCATTAATTCGATGCAAAATATCTAACGTTTCGAAATTGAGCAGTAGCGTTATAGAAAGTTCAAATATAGTACAATATAAAAGCTTTGGGAAACATAAAAATTGTTTCTAAATAAAAGCAAACATTTTTTCTAAAAAATATTCTAAAACTCAAGAAATCGAAACGGCATTTATCATTCTGTAATATATATTTTGCTCCGAATATAAAACAATTTCCTTTGCACTAATGCGATGATTCTACAATCAAGCTATAATTTACTCAAAGATATTTATTTAATCATAAAATGCCTTTTTTTGTATACCCTGCTGTATAAAATAATATTATATAATACTTCTTTTTCTATGTCGAACTCTTCGAACTTGGAGATATTGTTTATAACTTTTAAAATGCAATATTAAAAGTTTATTTTTTGGCAAATTTATGATACATTTCAATTATTAGATAAATTATTATTTTAACTTATTATATTGTATTAGAGAGATGTTTGTTATATTTAAAAACTTTTCTAATTATTTAGCTTACTTTCTGTTCCTCAAACTAACAGTCATTATAATAAATTGGTTGAAGATTTGAGAAAATTAAATAACCACTAAGAAAAATAAATGAAATTACATTTTTTTTTTCATAGTAAACACAAATATTTCAACTTTCTAACGTTGTAAAAGTTCACATAGGTTTAATTAATCAATTTTCCATTTAAAATCTATCCATTCAATTAATTGTATTAGATTTAATAAAATTTCAATGATTTTACAACTACAATGTTTTCCCTCATCATTATTAATTGTACAGTTAATAATAATTTTTCGTTGACGAAAATCATAACTTTACCTTTAAAATAATCATATTTTGACTATTTTCAATCGTAATTACATTAGGAAATTATTATTTTATAGGAAAAGCATTCTTTTTTAACGTTATTCAGGTCCAAAATTAACAAAACGCATTTTTTATATCATAAGAAGAGTTTCTGGGATATAATTGAAAATAGATCCTGGATTACTTAGCCGAATATGATTTCATAAAATATTCCAAATAGTATGGATCCAATAGAATACAAATTATTTAATTTTTCAATTAAAAGGACCTTATTAGGTTTCTAACTTTGAGGTTATCAAACTTAGAAACAAAAATATTTTCCAGATTTTTTTCAAAGGGGAACGGAAAAATAATTTAAAAATATAAATTATTTTCAAATTTCAGATAACCAAGTTTATAAGTTAATTTGGATCTTGAAGTTTAAAATATAGGATTTGCTTGATGACGAGGTGACGACTATGTGACTTTATATGATATCAGTTAAAATACTGATATCTAGTTTAGAGAAACACAAAAATAAAGTTTGAGTTATTCGAGTATTACTTATAAGAAAGCTAAAAATAACTTAATAATTTTTAAGAGTTTATTCATGATTTTTAACGATTCTCGTAAAATCAATTACATCAACTCATGTGTTAATACAAGCACTATGATTAAAAAATCAGCAAACATTGGATATTATGTTTAGAGTCGACTGTGTTGAAAACTCTTTCAAAATATCATCCATTTTCACTATAATGTCGTCACTGCCAAATAAACTTTAATAGTTTTAAAATAAAAATACAAACAGCACTACATTTGTGAACGAAAGTGCACTATTCTCTCTTACTATATATATTTTTTGATTGTTATTATGTTTTCATATGAACTTCACCCTAAAAAATGGTGTCTCTTGATAGTTCCAAGTTTAAAGTAAAGAAGTTCCATACTACATAAATAATAATGTATTTAAAATGGGTTTGTTGTCATAAAAATAGCTTCTATTATTATTCTTTGTAGTAAAATATATAGTTTCACCTCCATATACAAATGATAATGGAATATGGTCAGTAAGATGTCTACTGACAGACTTGTCATTACTTTCGAATTAAATTTATCGATATCAATGTTATGTTGGATGTTTGTTTCATTGAAAATTAGTAAATAATAAGAAATTAAAAAAATAAGATGAGCAGCAGTTCTATTCATTTACCAGCAATGATATATTTACAAATTCAAATAGAATAATTTTTAAATAAAAATTTGATATTTCATTTTTATTCTGGCAACGAGTCTGATTGCGACAGACAAGCACAGGTCTGTTAACAAATTGGTAACATAAAATGATTAGAAATTTACGTTGGTGAGATTAAAAAATGCGATTAAATTAATAAAAATTATTCAAGACAAACCATGCTTTGTAATTTCAAGTATAATTTAAAAAAAACATCAATTGTTAGAAACCAAGTTAACCTGACACATATTTATGAATTTTCAAATACTATTTTTGTTATAAAATCTGTTTTCTGAGTAGAAAAATTTTATTTTTTGCAAAATTCTATGCTTCAAACATATTTATTCAAACATCTTCAAACATATATATGTTGAAGGCTCCTTCGACCTCTAGATACACACAATTTTTTGGGTTGTGGCATTCTAATGTATCTACAATTGTTTCATCTTAATGCCGATTTAAGATGAAACAATTGTAGATACATTAGAATGCCACAACCCAAAAAATTGTGTGTATCTAGAGGTCGAAGGAGCCTTCAACATAAAATTTTTGACTGCATGATCATAATATGATACAAAAATATACGTTACGCTCACTTAACTATTAAATTTTTTCTGGATAATAATTTTTATTTTTGGCAAAAAATTACAAAATTAATGTAGATATAATGAAATTTATATGGAATATACATTAGATGCAACGAACAGTATCCACCCATATAATTTTTATAAGATTGTGATTATAATTGATATAATTTATAAGTCGTCCATATTCATGTATTCTTGTGAAATTAAGCCTTTTATTTTATTCCCTAGTTTTTATTCTAGTCAATTTTTTATTTTTATTTTTAGCACAGAAAAAATTAAAACGTCGAATTAATTTTTTTTCAAAATCTGTATCAAAAACAATCAAACAAAAACATATATAAGATTCAAGAAATTTTGGACTTTCATTGGATGGGAAATAATTATCCAGCTAAAAAAATATTGATTTCAAAATAATTTAAAATAAAATTGATTATTAAAAAAACTTATAATATCAATTGTTTGTATACCCAACACAATTTTTGAGCGGTTTTTTGAGCAAAAAAAAATCATTATGTATTTAAATCTCAAATAGCATATTTATATCAATATGAGTTTGAGTTGTGGCGAATCTAGTTCATAACAAAATATTTCAAACAAAAGTTGTTTGCTTTTGAGAAACGAATAATTTTTCATTTCAACTTTTCTTCTACTTCTAAAGTTTTAAAGTTGGATCATGAATCTATGCGCCATAATTTTTTAGGTATAGACTACACAACCAAATTTTAACTCACGATCGTTGTTCAGACTTGTTAATGACAGGTAGACTTTGAAAATGGAGAAATTAGGTGATTCTGTGAATAACAATACTGATATTTTACAATTGCCTCAATATATTCAAGCATCACAATTAGACTAAATTTAATATACTCGCATATATTATACATACGCATAATATAAAAATATATATAAAGTCAACATATATTAAAATACATCTTATATACAATCCTTTTATAAAATTACATATTTAATTGTCTTCAATTCGTAAGTCTCATGAACTTTTCGAAATATATCTTAACAATTTTTATGAGATAATAAGTATGTCAAAAAGAAATGATTGTTTCACTGGTTCTCTTGAAAAGTGAGATTTTGATTTCGTTTTGCTTTCTATATTATTTCTTATTTTCATATTATATTATACTTCAATAGATTACATTTTATTTAACATATTCTACATAATTTCATTATATTTTATTTGAAAAAATAATTATTTTCAATCATAATCAAATCATATGGACAAAAACTGTTACTTTTTAATGGTAATTTATCTAACCTACAAAATATATCAGAACTGTTAACAATGTGATATTTTTAGACATTTCAAAAATTTAATATCGTTTACCCAAAAACTCACGAATGTGTTGGTAATGGTTTTGTAATAAAGTTTATCATTCGTTAGTAAAAGCCTCAATTGTAAAAATAGAATCATGGAACCTCGAACCTCAAATAGTTAACATAAAATTATCAAAATAAGATTGTTTTTATACTTAATAAAATAATTCACCTTTCAAACGAAAGTAAGCAAGCAGGGAAAGGAGAAGAAAACTTTAAGAGCAATATTCCAAGAAACAGAGCTCTTTGAACTCTGAGAATGTTCTACGAAAAGAAAATGGCAAAATTAGAGAAAATATAGAGGAAAGAAAATCACAATGTACAATTTATACATCTTGAAAGCACAATATATACACGTATATCTATTCAAGTAAAACTTAAGCGTGTCTGACACCACGTTTTTCTTGATGTACAAATAAGAGTTTCATTCCACTAGCGCGTCCTTCGGAAGAAAACTATAGAAGAAAGAATAATAACAAATGAATACAACAGTTACAGGCAGCAACATAAATTCGAAACACCAACAGTCAGTAGAGTAGTATATAACATAAACATGAAATCTAAATTAAATTTCGTGTTGTTTCTCAACTTTGTCAGTTTTGTAATAATAGCAAGCAAGCAAGCAACTGAAAGAAATTGTTCTTTTTTTACCTGCGTTTAATAGACATAAAATGTTGAATTCAGAGCTACCACTTATTCTTCGAAAAAAATACATATTTTTATCACTCAAAATGTTATTGTTATTTGTTTTATTAAATTGCCTATTTATTAAATTTGTATGCCAGTTAAAATAATTTTTTTTTAATTTTATTTCTTTACTAAATTAAATTTTTTCTATAATCTTTTGTTGCTAAACTTTTGTCGTTATATATAGTGTGAGATTTTCGAGCTAATTATGAAAAATTGATCAAAAACATGCAATTTTAACGAAAATCATACATATTTTGAATCAAGGATAATTCAAAAAGTGTACACTTTTAGAACTTTAAAATACACTTTTTGTTTAAAATTTTCTGATTTATTATTCAAGTGCTTACTTTCCAGCCCCTCGACTAGAGCGTGATTTTGTAAACTATATAGGTTGAAGTACTTTTAATGACCAATATTAAAAAAATTTCTCAAAATCGGAGTAGTTTTGACCTGTTCTCAAATAATTTTCTTTTCTTCCACACAATAATTTTGAATGAATGAGTAATAATCAAATAAGTGGTTGGGAATTTATGGTTGGTTATTTTGAACAACTGTCCCATTCTAAAAGTTAAAATTATATTAAAGACTAAAATTTAAATGTAAAAACGAAGTGACCACTAACTTTTTTAATAAGAGAGACTAACTGAAATAAATCAAAAAATAAACAGGCAATAAATTTTTACTCAAATTTAATTGTTAACATTTTTTCATGGTGAAAAATATTACCATTACCTAACCAACCAACCAACAAACTATTCAACTCTGCAAGTGGTATGCAGTATTGAATGGGCGGCACCTGATATATACATGGTAATATATATTTTTTGTTTAACATACATTTTTTACATCTTCAGTGAAAACTCTTAACAAAGTAACTTGTTGTAAAAAACATTAAGTAATCTTATTTTAAGTATTCATCTTGGCGAATACTTGTTATATTGATTTCAAAGAAAAAATTTGGTAATTTAGAAGGTTTTCTAAAACAACGATCATTTTACATTCACTACAACAAAACTTATATTTAAATAATATAGAGTAATTCCGGGAGAAATCGACGTATAGAAGGGACAACCAGTCTTATTATTTCCAGAAACCATAGCTAGATAGCAATATTCCTAGCTTAGTTCACTGCTGTCGGCAGTATGTCTCACTATGAGTGCCGAAACCAATTAGACTGGTTATGTCCCCCGTGGAGTCATCTCTCCTAGACTTATCCTAATTTTATTCCAAGGAGGAAGTGTATTAAAAAATAGCTTTCCTATTTCCTCAAATTAAACCATTTCATATTTCCTCAAATTAAACCATTTCATAAAATGTTCCATAATTTTATTTTATACCGTAAATTTACTGAATTTAATAGACATGTCAACCGAATTTCATCTTACCGGTGCTGGTATCTCACTTACTCGTTCGATGCCCGCTGTTTTATTTAAGCAGGCTTATGAAAGAAGAGAATATTAAGCAGAAATTATCAGCCTATACTGTAATAGTTTGGGCCTTAGAAGCCAGATTGATAGCCATCGTTAGCAAAACGAAGCAAGCATTTCAATCTTCCCCAGACTTCCCCAGATGATCATTCAAAAGTCAGAAATGTAAACAAATATACGTCAAATAGGTATAATTTTCCACATAAATTAATTTTTTTTCCCTTTTCAAATGTAATAAAATTTAATAAATTTTTTCTATGACGCCATAAGCACCTCCCATCATATATAAACATTATGAATGGATACATGAAAAACTATGAAAAATTATTATCGATAATGTAATGTACATTTCACGATATGGAGACGAATTATCGACCGGTTCTATCCAGCATTACAGTATATCTATCGATATTATAATATGTATTACAACACACATTGAACATTGAACGAACAGCAAAAAAAAAAAACAACAACAACAACAAATAAACGATGATATCCATTCTACATGATGATGAACTCAACATTATTAGTCTGGAAATAATCATTGCAATGTTTCTAATTCAAATATATTGCATCATTAGTTAGTGCCAAATACTAATAGTGGAGAAAATCATTCATGATGGTCCAAACTTTGTTCAATTTATTGTAGTTACAATGAGATGAAAATTTCTCAAAATGAATCGGGAAACAAATTCAAATTTGTTACATTAATAGGAAAGATTTAATATAAATAATAGAAAATTTGTTTACCACTTCAATTAAAGCATCCTTCACAAACATGAATTTTATTTTATTTTTTATATCCTACAAAAATAGCCAAAATATGGACGTTCAAAATTCTTAATTTAACTCGACCTATTGTTGTTTTAAATTTGTTTATGTGGCATTTTAAAGATCATGTATGATCGAACATTTATTTATCAGAATGCTGAATGGCATTCTACTTATGCAAGAGACACGTACTTGTATACCTCGTCATTTATGCATGTTTCAATGTACAATCATTGATATGGCTTGCTGATATTTACGATTTAAGTAGAAATAATCATGGTGTATTTTGCTCTCAAATCATTTTTATAAGCTAGCTTTAACTTGTACAAGTAAAGCATATTCAAAGCGAGCGATTTGACGCTTGTTTTAAAAATTTGTAATTTACACTTACAATTATGATTTCCAATATTGAATGAAGAACTGGATTAATTAATCTGAAAAATATAAAAAATATATTAAAGTATACTTCAGATATATATACACCTATATAAAATTATCGTGCCACAGTTTTCATAAAAAATACTATGAAACTCTCTGTTTATTCGGTAGGCCTGAGAATAGGTCTTAAACTATTTTTTATACCTCTAAATGATAATTTTATAGTTTTTGGACAAAATTTTTAAATTTTTTAACCTTTTATTTAACATACCATTTATGTTTGTTCGAGTGGAATCTTGCTATCTCAATTTTTAAAATAAGTATCTTCAACCAATTGAACTGGAATTTTGTATAGATATTCAGTTTGGATCTGTGTGACATCATACTAAATTCGATATTCTAGAATGTGGGCATCAACTGAAAGGGTTTGTTTAGAATAACTCAATAAAAAAGCTACGTCACTCTAAATCAAATATGATTTATAATGCTTGAAACTCAATTTTCAGAAGCAGATATCTACTTTTATCTATAACAAAATGTTATGAAACGCTGAAATGTTAAATTATACAATATTTGAGGTTTTTTGGTCCAATCCGAATAATGCCTGATCTTAAAAATATTATACGTTGATTGGATATAATTTTCGAGATACGACTGTACTAAACAACTATCTATCGTTTATAAATGGAAGCGAAAAAAGGGATCGGAGAATAATAATATGAATGCATCAGCTCCAAAAAAGTATACAATAGAAATTTGTGCTTCATAAATGTTGTATGTATTATATATATATGTGTGGTGCTTGGTGGCTGGTTACTTGCTGGTGGCTGGTAAATAATAATATAGTACTGGAAGCTTATGCTATGTGAACAAGTAAACACGTTTGTTAACATAATATTTTATGGATAGATAGAGTTCAATATAATCAAAATTCTTCAAATCATGTAAATTCTATCACTTAAAGTAGACTAAGCAAAATATTTCAGATAAAGTTACCATAAATTCAAGGATCAGATAAAGTGTTAATTGTTTTTGACTCTCATGATATTTGTGATTTAATGTCCCAGATAAAACCTAAATTTCTGTCTCCATTTCTGAAGATAAATTTTTAGTTTTTGCCCCAATTTCCTAGATCAAATTATTTTGTATTTTTATAAAAAGGTATTTCGACTACAAAGTAGTCATAATCAGTATGAATTAGATAGTTGTAATGATTCTCTGAGGAGATGTTACTCGTTGCTTTTTTGGTTTTGATGTTTTAGTTTTGATGTGGACTTAAGTTTATTCAACCATAAAAATCCGACGAAAAGTTCAAAATTTTTTGTTCGTTGTTTATGGGGTTTCTTGTTTAATTGAAGTCTAAAAAATTCAAAAATAATATTTATTTTACGATCGGTCGACTAATTTTTATGATATTGCATGAAATACAACCGATAAATCGGCCTCTGGATCGAATTTTTAGCAATATCTCAGAAACTAGTAGTCCAATCGTTAAATAGATATTATTTTTGAAATCAGCGGGTTGAAGTTTCCCTAAAGTATGTATTTTATCCAAATCGGGTGCAAAAAATTTTTCCCAATTTTTGCGATTTTTTCAAAGGGGTACCCCTTAAGAAAATTGCGAAAATTTGGAAAAAAATTTTTCAATCCAATTTTGAGAAAAACCATACTTTTAAGTGTATTTTGACCCGTAGATTTCAAAAATAACATCTATTTAACGATTGGACTAGGAGTTTCTGAGATATTGCTAAAAATCCGATCCAGAGGCCGATTTATCGGTTGTATTTCTTGCAATATCTCAAAAATTAGTCGACCGATCGTTAAATAAATATTATTTTTGAATTTTTTAGACTTCAATTATACAAGAAACCCCATAAACAGCGAACAAAAAATTTTGAACTTTTCGTCGGATTTTTATGGTTGAATAAACTTAAGTCCACATCAAAACTAAAACATCAAAACCAAAAAAGCAACGAGTAACATCTCCTCAGAGAATCATTACAACTAGCTTATACTGATGATGACTACTTTGTAGTCGAAATACCTATTTATAAAAATACAAAATCAACAATAGTTATCAAAGTCTTGCATGGGAATATTCATAAAAAATCTATGTTTATTCCTCAAAACTGGTTGCATCTCAATAAGATCATTTTTCTTCCATCGATGGTACTGTTAATTTTCCTAACCACATAAGTAAGTACGATTTATAGATATAATTTTAAGATACAATTTTTATATGGAACACACATTTTATTTATAGAACACATGAATTGAATGCATTTTCAGTAGTGATATGACCTGATGCTTATAAAAACACCACCCCCAATATCATAATAATAATCATCATCATCAGCATAAACATCATAGGAGTGTAAATCCGGTCATACTAGCAGGAATGAGTGGAATATTATTATCCTTTTTGTATGAATGATACATACAATACACACAAATACAGATTGAGTCGGGAGGAATGACCGTAAGTCCAGGAGTAGATTTTCAAATTGTATTCATTTCAGCACACCGCATATGTTTTTTAATAACAAATAAAAAAAAATTATTCTAATAAACGTTTAATTTGTTTAAAAACCAAATTATTAGACTTGATCCTATTAGTCGGTGACTAAAAACCGACTATCTGACCAGTTTCGAAGTGGGCGAATATTCAGTAAAGAGCACCGACTATCCGGCTCCTATCTTTTGAATGTCTCAAATTTAAACAGATTAGGTTATGAATGACTATAAATCTGATTGTTTTATGGAAGATGTTTAGAATTTTTCAAAATATTGTTTTACTTTTTATTTAGTACATCATGTATTCTCGCGTAATCAAAAAATGCAACAGTTTTAACTATTTTCCCTTTTTTATCTATTTTAAACATCAAATACTCGATTGTTATGTTATGTTTATCAGAATTTATTTCATTTATCTATCTAAAACATACATTTTAGAGTGAAAAAAAGTATAAAGAAAAACAATAAAATTACTGTTTTATAATTTTAAGTCGAAAATCCAGATCGTTGCAGTTAATTCTTTGAGTATACATTCAATTCAATTTTAATTCAATGTTTTTGATTCCGAAAATAGGACTAAATATTGATGATAAGTTAAATGGTGGCTTAAACAGGATGAATCGATCTGGATAGTTCGATTAGTTAAATTTTTTCCGACTCATTCTGTACATATATGTATATATAACACTTCACCCTAAACTTTAAGCGCAATGACCATATAATAATATTCGACAAATACCTCACTCAATACCACCACTTCTTCAAAAAGCAACCTTTTGTTAAAAACTATTTGTAATAACATCATCACCATCGTTGCACACATAAACATGACTATTTTTTTGTTGCTTCTGGTGGTCCACTCCTTTCAATACAATACATGAATTGCTTTCATAAAATGTGATCATTTCCGTTTTTCTTTTTACTCACATACATAACAAAATAAAATTTGTGCATTTTGTTTTGTATATAAAAACTGTCTTAATAGGTTAAATATAAAACTTATGTAATTTATGTCAGTGGAATTTTTTAATATAAATATTAAAATTAATGAGCATGCAAAATATAATGATCGAATATTAAATAACTGAAAACAAAACCCTTAAAAAAAATGTGCTGTCTTTCAGTCGGTTAAACAGCGGCTCCATTTTTCCGGGCCAAATGATAAATAAACTTATGTTCATGTTAAAAATTACTAGTAATCGTTTATGTTCAAAATTACTTGTAATGTGTAGACTTCATAAGTAAGCCTATAACATATGAAATAGGTAAGTTTCTTGTGTACCAAATTCATGGAAGACATATTCATATTAATAATTTATAAATGAATAATTTGTATGTAGTTTATGTTTGGTGGAAAATAGATGGTGCATAATGTGAAATATTGTGGTTTCTGGTGTTACGTTGATGGTTTTTGCATTTGGGTAAAATAATACACTTGTATTCAATCCATCACTACAACAAAACATATGGGATAGTTTGTATATCTATTATTATGTATGGGACATACTACAAAAATAAGAAATGGTTTCATGGAAAGTTTCAGCTAGCTATCTCTTTTCGTTTATGAGTAATTCGATGAATTTTCAATATTTTTGACTCCTTTTACTTTATGAAAATTAAATTTTACATTTAAATTTGATATAATATTTTTTATATGTAAAATGAAACTCCTGGTTTTGTATTTCCAACATGATAATAATACTATTTTTGACTAAGAAAAAGTAGAAGATAATGGCTGTATTTCATATATTTTTAAAAAGTTATTTATTTTTTTTTAAATACAAGAAGTTTTTATGATATAAAAAGTTATAAAAACTATAGAAAAGGATTTTTTCTTATTTTTTTATAACATAAAAGCCGTATTTATCAAAATATGGTGGAGGCGCAACGAAATTAAAACGATTAAGTTTTACACCGCTAACATATTGTTTTGCTATTATATTATGATCAGATGTCATATGGATGTTCCATTGTTTACCAATTGAACGCTGAGAAATAGGAGAACTTTAACTTGTAAGATTTGATTACAAATATAAACCAAGACAGGTAAAACAAATATAAAATCTTATGAACTAAAAACTACATAACAAATGGTATGATTTTCATAGATTTGGTACATAGATATGTGAAGGATAACAATTTCTTTCATCGTAGAATCACCCTTTTCGTCAAGATGAATGAATGCGTGTGGTTTGTTTTAAGTTTGAAATGTTATATTACATTCGGTTTTCAGTTTTTGGTTTATTTACCTTAAGAAACCATCACGAAATAGAAACACAATGTTTATTTTTATACCAAATGCTCCAGGAAAAATCAATTGCATGACGTAGTTTAGAAAATTTAGTTGTAGTACACGCATTGACTACTTTTTTCCATACTTCAGTAATAAAAAGATAAATAGACAAATTGATAACCACTTCTTTTTTATGTCGGTTAAAAAAAAGCAATAAAAACGAGAATAAATCGATTTGATGCATATCGAATGTTACTCATGGCGTAGCAACATACTACTTCATCAATCAAATATTATAAAGTGTGTAGATGGTTTATTATTTTATATTGAAAATTTATCACAATTAAATAACATATTTAATGAAATATTTTTTATATTTATATGATTAAAATATTACTAATTTAAATTTTCTATACAATAATTAAAATACATTTTGTTGTTATTATTAAATAACTTTTATTTGACATTTGCAACTCAATTTTCTTACAAACAATAAGTAATTATATTTTCTATTTAGAATATTTTAAATTTTGAATGTTTTATTTCAAATTGCAGGTCATACTCGTTGCGCTCCGATCGACTATATCAAATCATACATACACGGCACGAAAACTGTTAATAGTAATTGGTTACTTGAAAAGGATATTGCAGGCAGTGCCGTTGTGAGTATATCCTCGAACATAGTGAGTATATGCATTTTTACAATTATGAATAGTGCATGCGGTCTATGACTTCGATTCCTTCCGATTTTCCATTATAAAAATTAATAAACTATTTATGCATTTGCCCAGGAGCACAAAGTAGTTCTTTCTGCTATTTCCTCACTATCACCATTAAACCTAAACGTAAGCACATATATAAAGTGGTAATGAAATGTTGACATGGAAATCTATAAAGAAAATAAATCATCCATAATAAAGATGTAAAAGAAAGAAATGCAATACAGTATGTAAATACCTTTAAAATATTGTCAGCTTGAAGAAGATTCATAGGCGGTTTATATGTGAAATGAAACACCTGGTTTTATATTTCCAACAAGATGATAATACTATTTTTGACCAAGAAACAGTAGAAGACGATCACAGTTCAGTAGCAGCATCATCGTGCTCAAAATATTATTATATTCACAAAAACAAATATAATCTATGGAGACGTTTATTCCTCTTATATGAATGAGATAAGTATTTTCACTACTCTTGTGGAGAATCTAGACAAAATTATATCTTTATTTGAGAAACATAATACATTCATTCTATGTAGAAACATTTTCACTGAGATATATTTTATGCAAGAATAAATATACATTTCATATTTTTAATTTGTTTCATATACGGTATGCTCAATACAATTTCATACAATTAGATACTGTTATTAGTTTCAATTATACTCGTTTTAATGGTTGAAATGCATTGATATCAACATTCGTTCGGGTCGATTGCTTTTTAATAATTGGTTAGTACAATCCAATTAGATGCATAGACTAAAATATTGAGTCTTTTAAGACTTCTTCTTTCGTAAAGCTCCTAGGGAAGTCTAGATACTAGGGTAGTTCTTTCAAATAATGTATAATTAATATCATTCTGTAAAAATAAAATTTTACGAGAAAAATGACCAACTTAAAAAGCAACCTTTTCCTGGACTTATCCAAATCGACGTCGACGAATCAATTTTAAGCTACGAATTTTATTAAAATAAACATTTAAAAAACTATAGATAAGCTTTTACGTGCTTTTTGAAGTCGAGTAATAACTTTTAACACTTTTGAGGACTAGTATTTCTTAAACAGTTTATTTATCGCAATATTGAATATTGGCATCTTACTATAATTTATCAAGTACATAATACCCAGTGACATTTTGATACCCCATTTTTTATTTAGCACGTCTATTGAATCCAGATATGAATCAACGAATTATACCGTTATTTGAATACAGTGCAATTAATTGCCTTGGATATAATCTCAAATTGTTTAAAGGCCTAAATTATTTACGTGATGCAAATACATCGATTCAGCTGTATTTGTTCATGAGATAATATCTTTAATTATAGGTATTTGATAGTAACTTTCATATTAATAATTGGAATCAAAACCATAAGTTTGGAGAGATGTAATAATTTTTACCACACCGATGAAACTTACTATAAACATCCGGTATTTATAGAATTTCATCTCATTTACAGTAAGAGATGTTATTATCGTAAAGTATAAAGATGAAAATTATGCTGCATTTTTATACGTTTAAAAAAAAAAAAAAAAAACCTAAGATGAGTTGAAAGTTTTACACAGAATGGGAAGAATTTTAATTTTAGTTTGATTAAAGTATTTTGTGTATTTGTAGACATGAGCAAATTTTTGTTGGAATATGTATATATTCGTAGTATTTTATGCAGATAATTAAGAATATTAATTAATTTTAAAATACTTTTTACTTTGTGCATTATCTTACGAAATTTAATCAAAATTATTACATAATTACTTAAAATGAAAAATTTTTATGTTTAAGAATTAATTAAACTTCAAATACTGGATGAAAAGAATTTGTTTAAGATTTTAAATAGGTTAAGTTTGTGCAATGAAATCTAGATCAAATAATACAGAAGATATAGATATTATTTCGTCAAAATTATCAATTTTGTAACACTTTTTGAGGGTAAACTTTAGTGCTGGCGTGGCGACGCATCTCCGTGCTTTATGATGGAATATATGTACTACATGCAGTCGTAGGTAATGCGCAAGTGACTGTGCGCAATCTTTAATTTAAGAATACGGGGTTTTTTAGAGGGTTGACTCCTTTTTAGGGATAATTCCGTTAGTAACATGTTTTTACTTTTGCTTTAATATAAAAATTAGCATTAAATGTAAAAAATCATAACAATTTTAACAAGTGGAAATGGCGTTAATTATAGAGGATATTTTTATAGGGCTTACTCACTTTTGGAGTGGTTTCGTTACAAAAATTAAATTTGATCGTTTTAAATCAATTTAAGACTAAAATGTAATTAAATAAAAAGCCCTCTATCGCTCTGTCAGGTGTAAAAGGGAAGTTAGTATTCTGGGAGATTTTAACACCATTTTGAGGGGATTGATCGCGTAACATTTAAATAAGGCAGTTATGACAGTTAAGAAACAAGGAATAAGTTAAAAAAGGTTTCATTATAATATGAACTGTTGCTTAAACTTTAATTTATTTGTTACGTCTTTGACCCAACTTACAATAATTTGTTCGCTGGATTTCTTATAAGATAAAACTCCAAGTTATCGTGGAACAAAACAATAGACCACATCCAAAACTACCAACAATTCTCACATATAAACCATTTAATTTCGAAATAAATTCAATTTTACATGTATTCATGCATCTACCACATAATGGATTCGTTTTTTGCTATTATACACATTCTACACAGTCAAATTAAAATGATCAATTTGGAGGTTTCACTAAGAACGTAAAACAACATTGACAAAAACCATTGTGAATTTCTAATATTCATGACAATTACATAATAAGGTAATTTGAAAAACAATTTATCCAAATTGGACTCTACACAGTCAAACAAACAAAAATTTCGTTGTATATTATTGTATGTCAGTATAGGTGTATGCAACGAATACACTAAACAAATAAAGCAGTAGTAGTACGTCATACAGAAAATTACATCAATCTGAATAAAAAAGAAAACACTAGCATTCGCAGTTACAGACAACCTTAACATTATGTTACAAAACATTTACAGAATGGACCAACAAATAGAAAATATTCTTTGCAATAAGAAATAATTTATTTAACGGTGTTGACTGATTCACGCATATAGTGAATCAATTTGGTTGTAGCGAACAAATTGATGATATATTGATTTGTTTGAAAATAAAATTTGTCAATTCAATTATTAATAAAAGTTTAATTTTTTTTTATTATAAATAGTAAACTCATAATTTTTAATATTTTTACGATAGCGAACAAATAGTATAACAGAAATTAAATTGATTAAGCAATTTTTTTATTTATACCCGTCATATGTATGAAATTTATTAAGATACTTTTAATTAAATCCAAAGACAGTTATCCTTAAAAAAATATGTCAGAAAATGTTTTCATATTTCTCTTCAAAAATTCAAGTCCAGTATTTCCGAACTGCAACCTATTTCAGAATACATCAATAATATCGATGAATGTAAAAATTGATTCACTGTTGGACAGTTTACGTAATTCTAATTTTTGTTTTTTGAGATATTACAGAAATTTATTTGTGTTAGGAAATTTTAATATTTTCCATCTAATTTCTGCAGCTTTTCAAAGAATTGTAAGCTTTTATTTTCTCGTAAGCCACACTGTATATTGTACACAAACATAATAAAGAAAATGTACACGAACTTCTAAAATAGAGGAGCACTAAACAACAGTCACGTGACAATATAATCATCATAATAATCATAATAATACAACAAAGATTCAAATGTGCAAGCAGCACACAAATAGAGAATGAATGAATGTACACCATGATGCATCATGCATTCTTGACGACATCATCTATCCACTGACGACGATTTACTACAATAGATTATACAGTTTGCTTCAATATTTGTAACTGTAAAGCAAAGCAAAGCAAAGCAAAGTTCATTATTCGAACACTTAAACAAATTAAAATTTTTCTAAAGGTTTTAACATATCTCCACAAAAATGGTCTGAATCTTGTGTCTATATAGTGAGCAACTGCACATGCATGAATAAACGTACAATGATTTACTTGCCGTAAAGTCGTTTGTGTTACGAAAAAAGAATTATAATGGGAAAATTAGAATACCATGATACATAAGAAAATATATAATAAGCAATTTATTCACTTTTGTCTACTCGAAAAACAAGTAATAATTGCTACTAGAAATCAATTTGACACATAAGTAGTAGAACTTTTGCAATGGCAACAATTTACGGTCGTAAAATGTGCAACAAAAATGAACGTAAAAAACTGATACGGTTAAATATTTAATTTTTTTTTTTCATTTTTAACAGTTAAAATTTGAAAGGTAGGTTGTTTAAAAATTACTTAAATTAACTAATTACTTTTTTGTGAGTTTATTTTTTTTTTTTACGTTAATAAATTTGTTTTAACAAATTATTGAATTAAAATTTCATGGCATAAATATGAAGTTCTAAATCAGATATTTCAAAATCTCTATTTTGAAGTTCCATGAATTTCTGTGTTTTTAAGTACATTTCTATAAAATTATGTTAACTATATCTTCATAATATGCATTTTTCGTGATCAATACAATCAAAGAGTTTCATTTCAATAATATTTATGACAAGTAATTGGTTGTGTATAGAGGTAAATGTAGCTTATGAACATACCGTAGAGAAATTTCTACATTTCATTAATCATTTCTCATGGTAGATACACACATATATTCTATACCATGTAACATATAATAACAACGAACCATTTCGCCACGATGTAGATTTGTATGAGAGAGTATTAAGGTATTGAGTGGGTTACATATCAGAATTTATAAAAGAGAATATGAGAAATACTCTGTGTACATATACACAGAGATTGTTGAACACATATATAATAATATAATATTATATTTCCACAGTTCTCTACATCATATTCGAATTAGTTTATTCAAGCGGATAATTATCGTATATTACAGAGTTTTATTGATAATCATATCTCTAATAATTTAATAACTATTAGAACAAATAAACGTTTACTTAATCAAATTACGTCGTTTATTAATTTATCGATGAGTTTCCTATCATTTTTAATCTTAAGATAGAATCATTTATTAAAAATAAATTTGTATAAGATGAAGATGGATCAGATGCCCAGAAACATTCAATGTCATTCACAATAAAATCAATAGGAATTTTTATAAGAACATAATCAATAGACGACGTCATTAGATCAAATTAATTAATTTTTTCGATAACTTGGCTTATATTGACCGATTCGAGTGAACATTTTTTTTTATTCACTTACTTAAACCCCA
This sequence comes from Chrysopa pallens, assembly GCA_020423425.1. Taxonomy (NCBI): domain Eukaryota; kingdom Metazoa; phylum Arthropoda; class Insecta; order Neuroptera; family Chrysopidae; genus Chrysopa; species Chrysopa pallens. The sequence continues at coordinate 61,890,712 of CM035594.1, forward strand.
CCTTCTATGAAAAGTCATGACAAGATTCTTACTATCTTAAAATAAGTTCATTTAAACAAAATATTTGAAAGCTTCGACACAAATTTACTAGAATTACATACTTTGTTTATAAAAATTGGATAAAAATTGAGGATAATAGCACTAAAATTAATTTTTTTTCGTTTTTTCGTAATATATTGATACTTTTGATTCGATTGCCTACCGATTAGATTAAAACTTTTGTGCCAAAACGTAACCCTTATTCAATTTTTTGTTCATTATAAAATTAAACGTACTGCGAATAATATCTTTTTTTACAGCCTTAAATTCATATGTATGCGTGTATAAATTCAAAATACTTTATCTACTTTATGTGTACAGTTTTAATGAGGAAAATTTAGGTGTAAAAGTTATAATAAATGAGCGGTAAATAAAACAAAACCGCAAATGACCGTATCACATTTAAAATATAACCATTGCTGTATTTCTTTAGTATATGAACGTTGAGAAAACAGTTTACCTTAATTTATTACAGATTACAAGTTTGCCAACTCTTTCTAACATATACATTACACGAACACTGTCCGCAATTATATTCAGCAGGCAAATAATAGAAAAAACCAAAAGTATTTTTATGTGAAAAATAAAAACAAACAAAAAAATTTGTCGGTTTAAAAACAACAACCGACATAAGTACATTCTAATTGATATGTAATTGAACCTAATTTTCTTTTAAATTTTAAATTTATATCTTAATTTCATTCCGTTATTTAGCGATATTTAGTGAAATGAAATCAATTTTAAGCGTATATCAATTGTCTTTTGAGAAAGTTAAAAGACAAAAAGATGTTTTAGTTGCTTAAATACCTGATATTGGGGTGACTCAGTTTCAAACAAAGGATGTTTGCTTCCAAAAAAAAACACATTTTTGGTTTTGAACTTTAACTTTATGGCTTAAGAATTGGATCATAAATTCAGTAGATCTAATGGACCGATGTTAATCATTCATGAACTTTAACTCACTCTTATTATACGGAGAAAAACGAATTCTTATTGTCGTTGGACGATATCCCATTGATTTCAGAAACAAAATCGATTAGATAAAAGAAAACTGTTACATTAAAATTGAATTACCGTATACGCATTAAAAGATGGCCATACTCACAAGGACCTACAAAGAATTTCTTGAATAATTGGTTTATTATCCATATTACTTGGTATATTTACATTTTAAATTATTGAACTATTTATTTTACGTATCTTTATATCGAGATCGTATTAAAGTTTTATTGAGCATTATATGTTTTTGAATAATATTTTAATGCATCAGACATAAAATAATTTTGTTTGCACATTGGAATATTATGAAACACGTATTTTCAACATGAATAATAATTATTATTATTGAGTCGTCTTCATATAACAAACACGTCTTGCGATTGTATGCTGGCTGATACGATGCAATATTTGTTGTCTTATAAGATGCAGTTGAATGTAGTGGAATCGTCGTAATATATTTTGTATACTCATTCTAATGCCTGAATAACGCGAACGCATACATTCACCTCCTTCCTATACACAAGTACTTATTTCAAGAAGATGCAAGCAAGTTGAGTAATTGAACGTTATCGTTATTGCACATTTCGAAATGCATTAATTATTATTGGTATAATAAATATTTCTGGTAATGAACGAAGGCAAGATAAATTGCAATATCAGATATTAATTATAACGAAATTATATTTGTAATTGCCACCAACAATGGGCGTCGCTCGTAAAAAAGTAGAGACGTTGTACATCATTGTACAATCTTTCAAAATAGTCCAACATGGAGAAATTTTCGTTTACCAACAAAGCAGACATTGTCAATAGTCATTTGATTATATAATAAAGAGGAGCTTTAATCGTCTCTAGCTAACCTAGAGGGTGGCATAAGATCGATATCATTGCGGCATTTTCTTATTCTATGCTTTCGACCAAAATTTATAACTCAAGACTAAAATTTATAACTCGAAACTGAAATTTTCTTCGATACTGGACTCATGAAAGACCCTATATATTTTAAATCAAGAATCGAACATTCCCACTCCAGGTAGATTTTTTAATATTCCGAATTACGAATATTTATTGACGGACTTTTGTCTGTTATTCATGTTACTCAAACAGTAGATTCAAATTTTCTTCATAAATGATCACAGATGTTTTTTTATCATCAAAATTCATTAAGCAACCAAGTAACTAAACCGTATACCATGTTGTATAAAATTTCAATTTATTTATCTTTCTACAACGAACAGTACAACACCTGATTAGAGAATCCTTTCCAAAACCTCAAAACAACAGAATATTGTAGCTGTTGTATTATTATTGATACATAAACGATGTGTTTGAGTCCAGTCTACATCCAGTGAAACAATGGAAAATGGTTGGGTATTTATAAAGGTTTTGTATTAAGGGTGTTAGATGTACAATTTTAGGTTTAAATCTGTGAGGTGTAGCATAATATACCAGTAGTAAAGAGTCGTGTCAGTATTGTGATACTCAATGTTATGTGATATACAGTATGTGTTGGTGAAATTGGTTAGAGTTAGTCAGCTATGGTGGCTAGCCATTTAGTAGTAGCTGCTAGAAGGCCATACTAAACAAGCACTATACAATATGTCCCATAAATCCATTGCCTACCGTTTAGCAAAACAAAAATATATTTTAAGGTTAATTAGATACAAAATATAATTGACCATTTTTAAGACTTTTGAGAAAAATTATTTGTTTATTTAACCAACACAGAAAATGTATGCAATCAAACAGAATTCGTGTATCGAATCACGATAAAAACCCAATATTTTTAACATTTCTAAACTTGACTATCACATGAACCACAAATTAGTCACCAAATTAGCCACAAGTTACATATCTAAAGACTATAAAAGAGTAAGTTTAATAGTTAAGAGAATAATTACGATTATCTTACACTAATCATGATTATATTGTAGTCGAAATACGTAATTACATATATAGGTTTCAGTAATTATCTTTGACAATTTAGTATATAAAATATTATTGATTATATAAATATGGGAAAAGTTACTTTGTCGGACAGAGATTAAATAACGAATTTGTAGAGCTAGTCGGCTGATCGTATAACATGGACCTCTCAAGACGCGGCCTGTCCATTCAAACTTTCTTGGAAGGCTTTGCCTTGCTCTCATCAATTTTTCGTTCGTAATTCTTTCTGGCCAGTCTATGTTGAAGATAGTATCTAAACACTGATGGGACGGACTGTATACAACACATTCACATTTATATAGGAGGTAGAAATGTAATAATAATACAAGGGCGCTGACCGCATGTTTGTGGCTATGTCATTTGGTCATATAGTCTAATACAATATGAGGTTGGGGTTTGACAGGCAGTAGTACTACTAACATAAAACTGCCTACAATATTTCATTCACTTTGTATAGAATTCTTTCCCGTACAAACAGTAAGGTTCAAAAGTATATTCGAATGAGTTTTTAGAGATACAATTTAATACAGATTTTGTTACCACACATGATTAACTTAATACTGGTAACTCTCTGGTAAGTCTCTTCAAAATGGATTCATAATTTAACATTTTGAAAAGAATTTAAAAAAACAGCAAGTAGTACATTCTAACATTAAAACAAAAGCTGGAGGTAGATCCCTTTTTTTATTAAAAAATTAATAATAAAAAAAATAATAAAAATTAAAAACTTTTTATTAATTATTATCTTCCATTTAATAAAAAACACTTTTCATCTGCGAGGGGTAGACTCCACCCTCAGGATAAAAGATAGGTAAAACTTGCAGCTAAATGTTGGTATTAATCGGTACAGTTTGGCAGAATACCGAGATTAGATCATTTTTTACCTATATGGACTGGGCTAGATAATTTTTTTTGGGAAAAACTCTTCGACAACTACTTGATTTTCATGTCAATATTGTGCACACCAAATTTCATAACATTTTTGTGCGAGATAATTTAAAATTTAAAATGTATATTATATTTCAAATTCACTTCATTAATCAGAGTCTGTAGAGGTCTCTATCAAAACACATATCCAGTTACGTTACGTTAAAAACGTAAAATTCTACCAACTTGTTATCACATACGGACAAATTACACATTGTTCAGATTTAAAAAAATAAAAATAAAAAAAATTGTAAATTATTTATATAATACTACTCCGTATAATATTTTCAAATAAGTAAAAAAAAGGATTAAAGTTATTAGATTATATTGTTGAATGAAGTGCATATGATCATAATAATATGACTATTGTTGTTATTATTACATAGAACCACACCACAAAACGGCTTACTTTAAATTGTTATTGCAATACTTAAGCCCTTATATTATTTTTGTAAGTATTTGTGGGTGATGTTGAATGGATATATTTCCTATAAACATATAGGCGTATTACCATTACCAAAATTAACAAAAGTTTGTAAATCTAATCCAGAAATCACTATTTAATCAGTCAAAAGTATCAAATATTATTTTTCAAAATTCACATTTAGAAAATTTCTGAACTACGCCTATTCAAATGATTTTTTTTTATGTAGGTAACTAGAAATGTATTAACCATTATGGTTTAAAAAATATCGGTTTAGACGAGGAGGTGGGTGTCACCTCTTCTAAGGAATAAAAATTTATTATAAAAAGTAACTAAAGAAATCGATAAAACAGCAAATTTTTCGACACAAGACAAAATTTTAAATTATTTTTACGTTTAGTTAATATTTTTGAAGGCGGTTCTTTTTTTTTAAATATTTATTTTTACTTTTGAGCGTTGTATACAACCTCGAATTTCTGATTAAATGATTAACGAATTTCTGATTAAATTTCATTTGATCACTATTAATTGATTATGCCCCTTCTCTCCCCTTTGGGTATCAAATCCTGGTTTCTAGCACCGTTGAGATATCTCCTTTTCAACAAAGAATCATCAAAATCGGTTAATCAAAGACGAAGTTATCCGCGAACACAAATATCGGAAAAAATTGATTTTGCCTTCTCACCATTCAGGGACTTTAGATCTGGGCCAAATTGAAATGGAACCCCACAGGAAGTTCCAGCTATCAAATAAAAAAATCATCAAATTCACCCCATCGAAAGTTCTGAGGTAAGAAACTGAGGTAAAAAAAATACAGTTGAATTGAGAATATCCTTTTTTGAAGTCTAAATAATAATTGAGAGTTTTCATTAATCTACGCATTGATAAGAACATGTTTTAAATCGCATCCTAATATTCAGCAACAAAAAAAAAATAGTAAGTGCGAAAAGTCACATTTGAAAATGAATGAACTTTTTGAAGTTTGTGTTAATATAAAAAACATATAATTTCATCTCACTTTAATTAAGTAACTGCGTTTCACATTTCACATACAATGAAAATAATAAGCGTTAAAGGAAATTGATGTCAAACCGCACATATCATATATACAGATCAAGTTTTTCTCTTTATTTCCCCTTATTTCCTATTATACTACTCAGTTATTATTATTACCGCCAAAGATTTTAATAATAGCTTAAAATATATTTTATTAGCATAGAAAACTTCATTTTATTGTGATAATACTTATGAGAAAGTTGAAACACTTTACTTTATTTCCGGGAGTAACACATATAATAAATAAACATTATTATATACAGGATATTTGAAAATAACGTGTCGTATTTATTTCATAATTAATATGAAAATTTAGTGAAATAAGCAGCATTTTGAATTTGGTAGTCCATAAAAAAAGGTTAACTTTAGATGTTCATTTTACACAACAATGTTTTTAATTTTACTACAAAAACTTATTATTTACAAAAATCCATTCCTGTTGAGAAATTAAAATTGACAAACATCAACGTGGATCAGTTTACTGAGAGTCATAAAATTTATCAAAAATTGGAATCAATTGTATGCATTTTTTAACCGACGAAGAAGCAAGGTTCTCAAGTCTACGCGTATAGTCTATGTCCGACACGCATAACTTTTTACAGAGTAGTCCTATTTTGAGTAAAATTGAAGATTCCAAACTCTTTTCGTTTTTGAGTTATCTTGATAATTCACGAGCGGGTGGGCGAACAAACAGATATTGACTAATAATTTGATGTTGTGAACACCTATACCAAAATTTTGTTATTGCCTTTGATATTTGCTAACGTAACAAAATTTAGAATTAAATATACTCATGCATATTCTCTATATCGGGTATATAAACAAATAGCACTGTTAGTTGTTTCATAATCTATATAAAGTCATTGACGAAATTAGTTTAATTTTTTACTCTCTATTGTCCCATATCTATAAATGTGAATGTAATCATAAAAGAGATTCAGATATAAAAATTATAGATCCAATGTAATTAATACTATATTACATGAATTTGCAACAGTTCATAACAACATAATTTTATCCGAAATAACAATCTTGAATATTATTGTTTTCAAAAGTTTAATTTCCAACTTTAATCATTTTCTCAAATATTGTTTAATATATATTTGTCGAATAAATATCGTTTTGTTATTACTGTATAAAGTTATTATAGATATTGGATATGGAAAATTGATATTATCTATATTCGAAGATAAACAAACCGTTCACATTTACTATTAATATATTATATCGATTATAAAACATTCTCTATGTTATATATTGCAATATGGCTAGACGTTTATTAACTGTATTGATTTTAAGTAATTTATTATGTAGCTTCGTCGTCCAGAATAAATTATCACCAATAAAGTATTAATCATTTATAAACTTTGCTATAGATAGTTTTAATGTTCAATAGAAATTAGTTAAGCAAATACTTAAACCTTGGATTTTATAGTTAAGCTTTAAAAAGATATATTTTTAATACACGCTCTTATGGTATTAAAAGGTAAAAGGGCTTCAAAAGATTTTTTAACTTTTTAGTGAAAAATTAAAAGTTATTAAAATAAAAGATTCACTTTAAAAATATGGTGGAAGCAAAATGAAATAAAATTGAGTTTTACCGTATTATTTTTGTATTATTTTATATATGCGCAGAATGTCAAAACAATGCAAGAACTATCCTTAATGCGAAATATTATTTCACTATTGGTAAAAAAGTACCTGGACGACCGAGCTTTACGAGTTTATGCTCGGGTTTTATTGGTGGCATTTTCCACTACTATTATGATCACTACTATTATGAACTTGTTTTTGAATAACTTTTACTGTAGTATTAACTAATATGGTTTATAAAATTAAAAATGACATTTTCTCCTCTATAGATAGAACGACTAGTACACCATTTAATTGAACGATGGGTAGAATTGAAAATATTACACATATGGCGTAAAACGTACCTGGAATTTCGGAAATCTATTGAGTCGTATTACAAGTTACATCAAAGATGCTTGATAGTCAACTATGGATTTAATCTTCTAGTGTATAATGTCTTCAGTCTAACCATTGTTATCGATCCAAATACTACAGCAAGTGGTGGCGATTAAACCCAAAACGTGATACTAAGCATTAAAATCTATGAAAATCTACCTTCTTTAATAAATAAGATTTCCAGATTGTATCTAATTCAATTTTGTCAGTTGAGTATCACGTAAAATTATTTACACTTATAGATATGAATAGAATAATGTCTACCGGATATATAACGTTTACAAAATTCTTAATATAGTAAATAAATAAAGAAGAAACTTATGATAAACCGAAAATTAAAGTATCAAAACAATAAACCATTCATTCTCTTTACAATATAATAACTTTTTGTTATATAATATACGTTGTTGTTATTGTTATTGTTTATTAAATAGACACAAACAAAATTCATCATATAATTACAATTGGATCGATATTGTGTTTTATATATATATCAGACGTTATGTGTAATAATTTCATTATATCGTGTACATATAGGAAAATTACGGTTTATTTAAAATATTACTGTAATGATTTATGCAAGTTCATATTTTGATAATTCATAATATATGTTTGAAATTCTTGGATATTCTTACATGGCTTACGTAAATATACTTTTGTAACATTTTCATCTATGAAAATTTTTCTACAAAATATACGTTATACGAGACTCATTTACATTTTACGATTCATGGTTACAACTTTTAATTAAAGTTATATGACCACATGCCTATTAATTAAATAGTAAAACATAACTGAATAAGATTTTAGGGTGACCTTAACGAGAAAAAAATGCGCAGTTATTGATCTAAACCCTTTGAATGGATAGATTGATACCTATAAAGAAAAAGTAAAATTAATGAAAACAAATGGACGTAAGAACTAAGACCATTTATTATTTATATACTCGAAATTTGACTGTGTATCAATTTTTGACCTACGTTTATAATTAAAATATATTTATCGATATTTTAATATATGAATCAAAAACTGTGTACCCTTTTTTTGGTGGACGGAAAAGTATGAGATTTGTCACAGTTAATATAAGAGAAGGACACACACAACCATACACACGCATATATACTCTTTTATTTAAGGGAACGCATGTATACTGTTTTGTTTAAAGACAGCGAGATTCATTTTTTGAGTGATTATGGTCGAATTTCAACCGCTGTAACGGGAATCTAGTATAACGTCAATAAGGCTCTGTTTCTTTATTATATTATAATGTATATTATAATCCCATATGCGTTAAGAAGCTGAAACTCATTTTAGGAGATAGGCGAACAGATAAATGGAGTATGAATTAGATGATTCTTTGAATACTACCTTCAATAATTCCAAGAAAAAAAAATTTAACTTTTAATTTTCGTTATAACCAAACTCAATACTCCAAATGGAATTTCAAAAAATAATCACAAAATTTATACTCTCTAATAGATTTATAGAATAATTAAGTAGCATCTAAATCAATCAATCGTCCAAAAATAAAAATGAATTTTCTATTTTGTTGCATAAGGCGATAAAATAAATAAATCAAATATCTGTCATCCATACAAATGTAATAACAATTTACTACCTAAACTAATACATATATGCCACGATTCTAGGTAACGATTGCGTTTTAATCATAACGAACCAGTCATCAAACTAGCTAACAAAGGTAGTAGGCAATTCATTTAATCGGATTTCAAAATGCTGACCTTTTAACAATATATAACAATACACATTATATATATCTTTTAAAAACGAATGTGTGTGTATACCGTGAGCTAATTTTCTAATCCATACTACAGTGTTTTATACAAGAAAGTCTAACAATATATTATTTACTAGCTACGTACCCGAATTTGTCTTTTGAATACAAATGTCGCAGAGAAATCTATAGAGCAAGTCTTGAAATCGGGTTGATAATAATTATGTTGAAATCAACAAAAAAAAAGCACCCATGATCTAACTTTTAAAACCATTAGCGGTACCTCAAAAGTTTAAATAAAAACCATTTTGTCTGAGCCTATTCATAAACAGCTTAGATTTGTCATAGTTCTAGCAGTTCAGTGAATCTGTGAATAAGCTAACATAAAAATAAGTAATTTTTTTTTATAAGCTTAAAACGAAATTTTAACTTGAAGAGAAAAGGTATATATTAATTTTTGAGTAGATAGTTTCGAATATATTAAATTAAAAGTTAATCCTAAAATTTGGCTTTTGGCTTAGAAAGTATTCCCTTAACAAAGGTTATATCGAGAAAATTCCTGTTTTTGTATTAATAAATCAAGTTATAATAGTAATAATAATTTATATTGCGAGTACATTAATTTTTATCCATTATCTTTTCAATCAAAATATATCCAATATCTTTTTAACAGTTACCGACTTTATCCTTAAAAATATTATATTTAATAAAAAATTTTTAAGAACCGCATAAAATTGTTTATAAATATATGCTCTCTTTATTAATGCAAATTATTTCTGTTTAGTTAAAAACAAAAAATCAATTTTAATTTAAATAATAATAAAAAAAATTGTATACAGAAAAAAAAAAAAATATGAAAAAAAACACTACTAAAGAATAAATTACAATTTATATGAATGTAAAAAAGATGTTGTTTTTTTTTTTGCGCTTTGCTCTAAAGAATACAATCATGCATACATATACGTAACAAACAAAAAATACTGCTAAAAAAACACACGAGTATCAAATAAAATAACACAAAAAAAAAATTTACGATTTGTTTTTTTCATGCCACAAAAGTGATACATTTTCTTGCTTTTTATTCTACTATTCGTTCTGTTATTTGTATACACAATGGTCCTATTGTGCATTAACATCCTCCATACTGACGTAATAGGAGAGACTGGGGTTGCGAGATTTACGGGTAGGTTGCCACAGATAGTATTACTTTTCTCAACTATTATCCAAAGAAGCATTCCAATACTATAATAGGTAGATTTCAGAGACCAATGTAAAAGTCTATGCAGGTTCACATGACGTACGAAATTTAATCATACTAGGATGAAGCCCTAATGGTATTTATAATAAGTGAAAAAAAAATAAAAAGGTGAGATGTTTGTAAAATGGGCATAACGAACACATCTACTCGTATTTGGTAAAAATTAACAAAAACCCGTTAAGTAATTTTGGAGTTTTACGCATTCATCTGAATGATTTGAACAAGCAGATAAAACTCGGAAAAAAATTAATCTCAAAGCACAATATGTTAGCTGTGGATTTAGAAATACTTAAATTAACCATATATTTTATTGATTTTTGTACTGCATATATATATATGCAACAGTATATTATTTTTAGTCTTAACTTTGTAACAATAGCCAATAATGACCTCCCTAACAAAATTTCGGGATTCAATTTTAAAAATCTAGAATTCAAAATCCATTCTCTTTTCTATAGTATCTTTCGACTCTGATTTCCTCTATCTGTAGGTACTCTTAAACAACCAGACATAGCAAATGATATCAAACCAAAAGTTACATATTGAGGTGTTGTGATGGAATGGAGAATACTAGAGATACATGAAACACTTTTCTCAGGAAGTGAAGTGCTCTGTACTACATGTATGTTATACAGAGTAGATTTAAAACAAAGGCAATATAAATAAAATACAGGTAGAATAGACAAGCACTTATTAGCAGATAGATAAAAGTATTATTTTTTCATAGATATTTTAAAAATAGATTGAAAATATGCTTTTTAATATGAAATTGAATTTTATGAATACATCAATCCACAATTTGTTAAAGTGCGTAAACTGTTAAACCTTTGGTTTTTGATTTCCATGAAAATAAAATTCGAAAATAATTTTGACTCTAAAATAATAACCATGAAAATAACATTTATTTGAACGTATCACCTCAAATTTACGAAATATTTAGATTTAGATGACATTAAATTCAAGCGTTATAAGACCGTTTATATATATCAAAATTAACACTAGAAAGTTTTTTTTTAAATAATAAAATAAAATAATTTTTAATATGCCATGTTCTTACAAAGGCGTAAAAAATATAAAAAAACGTATTTAAGATCAAACGCAATATAATTAATGCTTCTGCATGCGCTACAAGTTTTTCATTTGTAATAAAAGAAATTATTTTATAATTTTCAGTCCGTTATAACACATTGATACATTAAAAATGATTTGTATTTTATAATCACGTAATTACTATTCCAAGAGTTATTGAGTTGATATCATGAAAACTTTAAATCATAGTTAAATTTTATTATCGATTTTAATGAAAACGAAATTTAAGAATCATTTTGATACAAATAATATGCAAATCTCAAAATTTTGTAATGTCTGAACTTCACTTTTCCAAATATTTGTCTTTTATTAAAAGGCTATCTTAATTTTCAAATACAAGATTTAACCCTTTCATACAAATAAACCAATGTAACTCTTCTGAAAAGCAAATATTTTATAGATTTTGACGAAAGGGTCTTACGCAAGCTCAAATATACCTTCTAAAAATTTGTACATTTTTAACAAATGTATATCATATTCGACATACAATGCACAATATTTTTGTATCATGCTGTTTGCATAAACAACAGGATAGTAAGTATTATTTGATGACATATAAAAAATGTTTATATTCATTCGCTTTTTGCATATTCATTTATAAAAAAATCATACAATAATAAAATACTAACGTCACAATAAAGGTAGGCGCACTTATGGTATGGGAATTTATAAGGAGTACACAAGGTAAAACTATAATATAGTTTGATATATAACAATATGTACTTGAATCTCAAAGGACAGAGAACATACCTAGTAAATATTTTACTAACTATATACGAAATGGAACGCTGAGACACCACAAAAAGATTAACGTTTTCTTTTTACGATTATTAGAGATGTTATGAAAGTCGTCAATTTTTTATACGAAAAAGCTAAATTGTTCAACTAATTAAAATTCATCTTGAAATGGTCAAAAAGGAAATTTTGAAAGACGATTGGAAATTTAAAATCTTAATAGTCATTTTAAATTAGGTCTTATATTCAAAATTCAAAATACTTTAAATTTTTAAATTTTATAAGATATTAAAAAATCACTACTTTCAATGAAATACAAACGGGAAATAGATACAGCCACAGTAAACAAGTGAAATGTTTACAAGATTGATATTTATAGCATCAGACAATTTAAAATTATTTTTACTTTTAAGTCAGTTGTATTTATTGTGAAAAACTTTTTAGTATTCTAATAGGAGGATCATTGACTAAATTAATACATTTTGAACCATATTTGAATAAACAAACAACTTTATCGAAACTTCAAAATGATAGGAAATTGATAAACTCACTAAAATTTGTGAACTCCGTAAAACAGACATCCCAATAAGGTAAACGCAGTCAGACGCTTCAATAATAGATTAAGAACAGTTATGAAATAACAAGCCTATTTTACAAAAATGTTATATTGAAAATAGCCCTTGTCTGCCTGATGGTGAAAAATAATGTTTCAAAAATTGAGTTTTACACAAAATTTTAAATGTTAAATCAAAATTTCCTGAACAGGGAAAGTTTAAGGCAACTATCAATGATTTCAAGATTATTAAAATTTAAAAAAAATATATAATTTGACTCTTACATGATTTAATAAAATTATTTAGTTTAAAACGTGACAGTTTCAAAAATTTACATTTTTAACATATGACAATGTTGTTATGTCACAAAATATTTATTGTTTCAGAAAATATAAGTCATTTTTCTAGTGAAATCAGAATGCAAAAATTTATGACATACAAAAGACATAAATTTAAAGAAGATTCATTTTATTAGAGATTTAAAAGATAAATTTATTTTTAAATCAGAAAACTATATTAGAACAGAATTCAAATGATCTACTTCCGTTTATCTTTATTTAGTACAAAATATACATCTACTGCGTCGAAAATACTCATTTACATGTCTTCGACCAAACTAACAAAGAATCAGATAAAATCAAACGAGATAAATTTTTTTAAATGAACAAAAATTTCGTTATATATTTAACATGTTAATGATTTTGTGAGAGATGAAGTTAACAAAAAAATATTCACGATATGAAAGTGATAATATGCTAATGGTCTGAAAGGTTGCGTGGCATTTTTCTTGCCGGTGATTTCATGCCGATCAATTTTCGATTTTATTAAAAGTTTATATGAAGATGATAATCGAATACACCCAAAGTGGCATAATAACAAGGTGGAGGAATAATAAAAGATATTTCAGGTCTATTGAAATTAATAATTAAGATAGTTTCAATAATGTAGTAAATAAAAAAAATAGTCAGCAGAATATTTACGGGTGGAATAATTGTGAGCTAAATATGAAATTTCATTGCCTTAGATGGAGATTGCATTGCTACTCAGCAGAAATTTTTATAAAGAACAATCAAACACAGATCAAACTTTATCTATAGTTTAGAATCGTTTTCATTAGTCCATTGTTTCCAAACAGAAGTTTCACGTGAACATTTGTATTGTACTATTTGATTGGTTGTTTGAATATTTTATTAGTTATATTAATATGTAAAAAATAGTGAACTATTATTTACAGTATGCATATTGTTTCGTTTAAAAGCATTTTGTTGTTTAAAACAACAAAAAAGAAATTCCACTGTTTAAAATAAATTATTTGAATACATTTTTTAGTGTTCAAGTCTAGGAACCATTTGAAAAGAAGTAAGAAGAACACGGATGTGTTTTACTAATGTTCAGTTATGCAAAACCATAACTTGTTTTCTTGCTTAAGAAGGTGAAACAACTAAAAAAAATCATAAATTTCCATCATTTTTTCTTTACGCTTTCTCATTCCTACTAGATTATAAAATAAAATAAATTATTTACAGTAATATTTAAGAGCCTACTCCTCTTACCACAATTATATTTTCACTGTTTTCCCTCCCAAAACGTATTATAAAATATTTTTTTCCTTCTACTTGAAACAATATTACACCATGTTCCTATACATATATGAAGAACAAAAGGAAATATCAAAAAAAAATTTCGCCACGCAGTAGTTGCGTAAGTAGTTGCCGAATTTCTTCAATTTTCTGTATTACAAAATTTTGTATTTTACTAATACTATTTAAATTATTTTTTCGTTTCCTCGGATTGCATTGAAGAATAGACTTAGCCCCAGCAAAAGTAGGTTAAATATCAAATTTCATACCGACCTTACTAAAATTTTGACCGCTATGGCCACAATAAAAGTCTGATTGTATATATCTATTTCAACTAAGCTTCGGTGTAACAAGGAAAAGATGCATGATAAATATCATCAAAGTACAAAGCCAATAGCTTATTTTCCTGAAATAGACTGAATACACGGGATGCAAGGATATACAACAAAAATAAGATAATAATAATTGAGTTACAAAAAAATGTTTTTCTTTCCAAAGTAGGTAAAATGTAAATTTATTGGTTCAGTTCGTTTAATAAATAGGCTTTTATTTTTAAAGAAACATTTCATTTTTCGAAATTGTTCTTTCACACGTCATAGAGAATTTGATGGTTTATGTTTTCAAACAGGAAGAAAGTAGTACTATGATAACCTACATCAAATAACTAACTGGAATATAAAAATAAATGGGACTTGTAGTTTACAACTCATATTATATTTCTGTTGTTGTTAAGTCATTATTATTTATAAAATTATAAGAGTAACTCCGAAAATATTATTGAAAAAGCTGAAAAAGACTCAACACTAATAGACAGTGGATCGGTTGAATTTTTTGGACTTTTAAATAATTGACGGTTTGTGGCATCAAATCAGTAATGGACCCCAAAAGATACATAGACGACATTAATATAACATAAAATAAATAATTAAAAAAATCAAAAACTCGACTGAAAAATAGAAAATTTAAAAGAATTACACTAAAAAGACCGAAACAAGATTGAGAACAATATTAAAATAAACAATAAACAAAGCTGTATTTTGATTTAACAAACTATATTATGAGCTGAAAGCCAAAGTATACGCATTTAGTTTAGTTGCCAGTGACTTTTTGCTCAGAATATATTCTGTTAAACGGATTTATACTTTGTTTATAGCTTAAAATCGCTTATAACGATAAATTTTTCAACAAATGAACATTCATCCATAAGATATGCGTGAAAGACATAACTATTCCTTAGCAGTTTACAATTATAGATAAAATAATCCTACCACCATAACTAAGATTTGAATTTTCCCGATAAAATAACTCCCCTTATCTTACATACTTTCAATAATTTGAGACGATAGTGGTGTATCTGTACTATTTATACAGATACAATTTCTAATGCAGTAATTATCAAGCAGTTTATTCACTTGTAGAAAATATGTTATCAAAATCTGTTTTATAATTTAGATAAAAATTGCATCCGTGGGGACTCGAAACAAAATTCAAAAAATAAATGCAATCATTAATTAATGTGTTTTTTCTTAAAGTTTAAAGGCATTAATATTTTAGATTGGAAAGCAAAGAACTGTGTACAACTGTATCAATTTCATACAGAAATATTCTAGACAAATATAATAATAACCACATAATATCCTGTGGGATATCATACATATATTTATGTATACGTATACTAGAATTGTATAACGATACAGGAGGATACTCGTTTTTATCGACAAAGCTGAAAATTTCTTGAATGAAGCGACAAAAAAGTCGAAATTGTTTTTTACGGTTGAAATATTTTTTGTATGAATTTTTGACATGATTTTCGAAAAAACAATTTCTGTTTCTACTGAAAATTTTTCTGAAATCACTACAAGAAGTCTCTTGGGCGACTTATATGGATACAGAGAAATCAGGAAATTTTGTTTTGGTCATTCCTTCTGGAATAGAATGTTTTTCGGTGGGTTAACTCAGTATTTCATGTCCAGATCACGATCAGTCAATTGATCGGTTCCTGGGCATTTAAGATTTGTATATTCATTCCACTGACGGTTGTTTTTTCAATACTTCCTTCAAAATGCCCAGCACAATAAGATGAGAGTACTTTAAGGATTTATAGATTTAGATTCATAAATTTATTTCATACTATTAACGAGTTCATTTTATCCCAATGTGGCAAGCATTTTAAAATAATTCATCCTGTATACGATAAGTATAATACATTTATTCTCCTGGAATAAGAACATCACAAACATATGACGAATAAGAAGCAGCTTTAGAGCTAAAACTTAGTAGTATAGTTACATTAGATTTAGATATTAGAAAGATATGTATTATTCTAGATAATAATCAAATAGTGAGTATTTTCTTCGGTTACTTGATTATTACATTTTCTAACTGTGAAAATCATTATTATTATTATTGTTTTCCCGACTAATGTTATTAACATAGATATATATCTGACAAATATATTATGTTTGTTGTAATTTTTGTTGAAAATAGTAGACATGATGTTCAATTATTTTCTATTGAGTGCTCTTCAAATATAAATTAAACAATAGTTTTTCGTTGTAAAGTAGCTCTGCTAAAAGATTTATAATAGATTATTGTAGTAGATTAAGAGCTTGGAAGATTTAGGTAAGCTTCTTTCTATAAAGCTGTATTTTTTTTAAAAAGACAAATAACTTTTCTATGTAAAATTTTTTGATCTACAACTTTTTTTTCTTACTCTTAATTGAATTTTATTTATCTATGAAAATAAAAAGGAACGATAAATTATTTAAGTGTGCAGTTCCAATTGGAAATATATCGCCGATAAATAATTAAAAATTAGTAGAAATAATGCCATATGTTTCACTCAAAATACTAAATATTTATGTTCTAAATAAAATTTCTAATTTGAAATGAAAAAGGGCTTATAAACAAATATATTTCCACATATATAACATCAGTATTGTCACAATCTAAGCCATTAAATTAATAAACTAAATCTTCATATAACCTATTTTTAAATTCAGTCAAATAAAATCACTAAAATTATTACATACAGATTTTGAACCTTCGACAGAAAGTATTGAATGAATATACTCAATATATACAGAAATATGATGCTATTATTGAATTGTGAAAGGCAATTTTAGAATTTAAATAAATATGTACAAAGCATAATAATATGGTAGACATTTAAAATGACAAGCATATAGACAGACAGATAGACAAATTTATATACTATATATATATAAGAATACGTTATGTATATAGAAAAGATATCCACCATCTTCAAATAAATACATATACATGTATGTTATTTTCCCCAAGAGCTTACTCTTTTGAGAGAAAATTTTCAAACTTGTGGCGTCTTTTCAACTATTCACTCTTATTGTGAAGTTTAGTTAGTTGTTAAACATATATACTATACAACTTGTATATTTTTGGGGAAAGTTATCTAGGTAAGCTACTTGTGATAACTAACTTACTTGTTCATATATCCTGTGATCTCATGGAAAACGTAGACTCACTTAGAAGTTTTCATTGGAGATTGTGTTCGGCCATTCTATGTATAGGATGTTCCTTAGATAACAGTTGTTGAAGATGTGTGGTTGTTCGGTGATCTTATGAGAGACTTTCCAGTTTTGACATACATATAGAAGAAGTCGCTTCTAACAGGCTCTTGAGTTATTATGATCTTCATATAGGTCGTAGTTGAATAAATCCACCATTGCTTTTTCTTACAATATATTCATCAGTATCATCATTTTCTGAGATCTTCAAGTTCTTGTAACTGATTTACGCGATGATATGGATATTATTTATTATTATATTCTTCCTACAATGATGTCAATTACATCTTGCTGCTTTCAAGACCGTATATTTTGTCTCTAAAGTCACTGATGCTTTGAAAATAAATATTTATTCAATTTCTTCTATTATTCTTATAATTTTCAACCCAATAACTTTTTCACAAAAATTTTTATTTGACATTTGCTATTCAATTTACATGCAAACAATTGAACAAATAATTCTATTTTCCAGAATGTGAATGTTTTATTGCTAATTTTAGCTACTCGTGGTACATCAAACGATTATGAAGTCCCATCCACGTACTAATACACTCTTTAATAAAAGTTATAGTCAAATTTCCCAAATAACTAACCCATCTTGATAATCTTCCCATATACATATATGTATACTAAGTAGCTCCAGTTGTATACCAACTAGCAGTATACATGAAGCTGTGGAGCTAACAACTAATGGTATACAGTACTTTATTCCATTCCACATAGAGTGTATGGTATTTTATTGGCATGTAGTTTGTGCCAAATGTATGATATTATAAAATCGTTACTATTCATAACTAATACAACATATAATATATTTACGTAATCAACTCAAAAAGTTTTCATATGATTATGTATACAAAATCTTTTTTCAATATTTTATTAGACAAATATGTTGAAGTGTATGTAGGTTGGTTCGAGCAGTTATAAAACAAAGTTTTATAATGAAATAACACTATCGACAAAAAAATTGTCCTATCAAGATTTTTTTTTAAGTAAAACTATCTGCAAAAAGGTACTAATAACGCATGTTTACTGCAAAAAGAAGGACTGGATGAAAATTAGACAGAGAAATAAAATGTTTGATGTGTTTTCAACTTCCACACAATATTTGTATTCGTGGCAATTATTTAAAACCAAAATAGCAACCATTACAATTTAGGTCAAATCAGTCAATCAGGTACCATGGATCAATGACCTAAGTTTTAAATTATAAGAGATAAAAGAAAAGTTTCAACACCCTTCAATTTTTTTAAAGTTTAGGTTCATATCAATAACAAAACAAAACAAATAAAACTCATTTTATTAATAATGAATCGAAAGACACAAACAGTTAACTTGTTTTATATATTTTCTGTGAAATATTTGGAGAAGGGCGTCTTCTCTCTTTCTAAAACATTAAAGTTTTATTTTCATTTGGTTGTTATTGTTACAATATATTTGTTATATTGGAAAAATAATAAAACTCAAGTGCGTGTTTATTGTGTGTAACAACAGTTTAATTTTAATACACAGATGTCCATATAAAGAAAAATATGATAAGAAAATTAATAACATAACTTGTTCAATTTTTTTATTCAGCATTCAAGCTGGCAAAGTTTGCCAATTGAAGAATTATTTAGACCATAGATGTAAACTTTCAATAGATGACAATTCAAAATTCCAAAAGTAGATGTTTACACAGTTTAAACTATCATTTCGTTTCGATTGAGAAAGAAAATAATAATAATAATATCATTAAACTAATTCGAAGAATATAAAAAATTTCGTGAAATGATGAATAATACGAATTGAAATTATCATTAGAAATTGAAAATTTTTAAAATTGGTTTTAATGATTTAATGATATTAACCTCTCTTAGGTGAGTCGATTTCATTGGATTACATTCATAGGAAATAAGACTATTCGCTTATATTCCTAAACTATGTACTTATAGTAAGTCTAATATAACGATTTACATTAATGATATTAGCCTCTCTTAGGTGAGTCGATTTCATTGGATTATATTCATAGGAAATAAGACTTATTCGCTTATATTCCTTCAGTGGTAACGGTGTATAACGGAACGCATCGGAAATAAAATTGACAGAAATTTTGCAAAACGAATATATTTCAACAATTAATAAACTATTTTCCGTCTATTTCAATATTCTGAATAAGTATTACGTAACATATTTCTTCTGACACACTCAGTCACTAAATACTTTCATTTTGAATACAAATAAAAGTATAATTTTATGACATTGTTTATTGATGTTAAAATAAGTAGTTGATTGATTTTTCAATATTTTTTTTTTCGTTGTAAAATTACTTACATACATCATTTAAAATATCGAAACTACGAACTTTAAATGCATTATTAATAATAAAAACCGTTTACCATGAAAATTAACGTTCTTACAAACTTAAAAGTTATTCCTTTTTATTACATTTTTGTGTATATTTTCAATGAAACGTTTTTTTGGACTAAAAAGCCTCGAATTATTTCAACGCACTATTAATAGTACGCCTAGATTTAGGATATGGGCTTTAATGGACTTATAGTAATAATTGGAACCAAAAATATACAAAAATATAGAATAAGATAATATACTCCTTTTAATTTTCGAGCGCAACAAAAAAAAATAAATATCGAAAGGTAACAAAGTTTGGCAAGAATAATCTAAATTATTATCGAGGTCGCTATCTGTGATACAAATAATACTCTTGAAAAACTAAATTTGAAATTCATATTCATATTGTAATTATATTTCTGAAGATACGTAAACACAAAACTAAAAACTTTGTCAAATCTACATTTGAGGTTAAATATTTAACGTAAAGATTATGTATAGCAGAAAAATTGTTAATGTTTTGTATAAAGAGAAACGGCGTGTCATCGACGATTAGACACTAGCATGCATGGTGGCCAGAATTAGCAATAAATTTGGGATACATTGAATTGGTAATAGATGGTGTTTTTTTTCATTTGGTACATACAATTATATTCTATTTCACTTATTCAATTTATAAACATAAAAAAATTTTTTTATTTGAAATATTTAATTAAAAAATTATTTGTTTTTTAAAATAATTATATACAAATTGTATCATCCCCAATGAAAGGTCCGAGATTCAGAAGTTATGGTACCTACAAAAGCAGACAAACATTTTATAAAGAGCATATGAACTTAAAAAATGGTTTGTAGTCTATACGCAACTTCTCTACAGAGAATGAGAACTTACGTCGTTCCGATCTAAACATTCAATGTATTCGTAACAACAAACTGCAATAGAATGCAACTAAATAATCATCTTTTGAAGCAAAATCAAGTTATGGTTTGTTTGAGTCTCAGGAAGATAAACAATCAGACAGTTCGTCGTTGGATATTTGATGATTCATTCTACATCTACAGCTTTCCATAGTAACTAAAAGTTTTTTGATAAAATTTATTATCTAGGTAATAATAAAAGTGTAGAAAATTTATGTGATATAAATTCAATTAGAAACTTATTACATTCAAGATCCTAAGCTACACTCTACCATGTACTGTACCATTATATATATATACTATTGTATGTAGTATTTTCATTGTAAATTTACGTTTTTACCACACATAGAATAATATAACGAAGATAACAGTTAAAATGGATTTTACAATTCATATAAAAACTTAACGTTATAAATATGGCCATACTTGTATGATCGAATTTATTTGATAGAAATACCTGATTTTTCATGTATATGGAAGCAAAAGTATTGAATTTTAATATATAAAAAATGTATTAATTTATTAATACGTCATAAGTTTTGATAACTACTCAAAAAGGCTGCTCCTTGAAAAAAAATTTACAATTGAATGCGTAGTTTTTCAGATGTCACATGAAACCGAAGACAGAGGCTGAAATCTCGGATCCATTTCATTATTTCATAAAATAATCGATGAAACATTTCTTTTTTCACAGAAAGTAATATTAGTGGAAAATTACCTGGCTCTTACCCAAGTTTCTTAAATTTTCTGACTCCTATTCCATGATTTTTTTTAATTCTCCACAATCCAGGTGGAACGTTTTACAAGTTTTACCTGACCAGTAGCCACTATGTGAAACTTACAACTTTCTTTATTCTAACTTTGTCATGAATTACAATGTTTCAGAACGTTCGGGAAATAGTATGTAATAATATACTATTACACTCTTGGACATTTTCGTTCTATCGAAATAAATCTTATTTATATATCTTGTTAATGATATCAACAGCTATTATATAAGGTCATTATTGTTCAAAATCAAATTGTTCTTTCGAAATAGAAGCTGTAAGCAAATAGTAAAAGCAAATTTCTGGTATTTCTCAAATCCGCTCTTCTATATAAATGGCTGTCTTATTATCTTCTTTTTTTTAAATATAAAAGTCAACAAATTTTTTGTAGACAATTTATCCAAACAATGTAACATCGGTTACATCTTTTGCGCTAGGATTAAGCATAGCGTATCCGCAATTTTTCCTGATTATTATTACTTTTACAGTAATTTCTTAATAATTGCGTATTTTGTTTTAGCTGTTGTCCATTCACAAATATAAGCCCAAATAAATTATTGGAAAAAGATTCATTGGTGACAGCGTTCTTAAAATTATGCATAGCAAAAATTTATCAAAATAAATACATCATCACGTAAAATGAAATATCCAATGTATATAAAAGACTGCTTAAGATTAAGTCCTGGCTCTATCGTAAGTTAGATTCTATTTACTTGTTTGTTATAGAGAAATACACTTTAATTCTTTAATGTTTGTGAGTATTATATTCCAGTTTGGTTGTTGGTTACTCTCCTCTGGTCTGCCGTACGATCATTCTTACTATATGCCCTTGTGAGTACAAAGGCTAAAGTGTGTGTACCTACAACACATACACATATAGCCTACGTTCGTAGCATTCAACGGTTGCTGTGCATAAAGATTACTTCATATGTGTATGTATGTCTACGGTAACCAAAAACACATAAATATCCATTAATTATATAAAGTAAATTCACCTGTGGTAATCTCATACGGCTATACAGATCGACAAATAGATGGACTTGAGTGAGTAAAATTGACTACTGAATTCTGCCATTGAAGTTGTGTTAAAAATAGTTTTTTTTTTTAGTTTATCCAATTTTTTTAAGCCTCCTTCTCCTATATTAATGGTCTATAAGGACTCAAATGTTAAAAAGTGTTTTATATATGATGGATTTTATATATGATATAAAAATAAACAGTTTTGAACACCAAAAAAAGAAAATAAACAAATTAGCTGTTGAATCAATGAAAACCATATTAAATAATGGCGTATTTTGCCTTTTAATGAAGCAACATTTTAGTCAATTTAAAAAGTAAGCTAGGGTAGTCCCAAGAATTAGTCATGCTACATCCAGATTCATAATATTTCAGCTATTCTTAATAAAATTCTAATGACAGAATACGGTGCTCTATTTTTGCATATTCAAGTCCATCTAGGTGCTGGTCTTATAGACTCATAAAATACCAATTGGAAATTCAGGGATTATGCAATTTATTTTTTTAATACCAACATAGCAAATACATGCAAATATAAAATATTGTATTTTAGAAAAAACGTGAAGAAAATACTTGGATGTAAAATATACACATGACCTCTGTATACATGATAACGGTTTCGTTTTAATAATTTTTTTTTTTTAATTATTGTACCGAATTTAGGATAATTTATTGACGCCAATATTGAATATGAAAACGAATTTTGTTGCAATTGTCGCAAAACGTGTACAGGAATCGAAAACGAATATCTACGATTTATCCCAGGGTCTTAATCACTCCAGCAGCTTGTATATTGACTATTAATCTCTAATTAAGTTTGGAGGGTAGACCACGATCCTCTCATTTAGGAGGTATTATTGATTGTTTTGACTATACTTAGAAAAACTGAAATGTAGCGCTATAAATTTTTTTAATGATTTTTTAAGATTAGCTCCGGCGGATTATCAACAGCTGTTTTCTTTACATAAAGGAGTGTGCTTCTTAACAGTTGTTAATTTAAATATCATTTAATATACATTGATTTTTTTTTCAATTTCCCAGCACAAATAAGTCAAAAGATACTTATCCGAATATTACGAAATTTGGTATGCACAATATTGATTTGAATACCGAGTGCTTGTGGAAGAGTAGAACTAGAAGGCACTGAATTTTATTGGTAATAAAATTAAGTAGGCCTCATATTCATAATTTTCATTGGCAGAAACTTCAAAAATCTAAAGAAATTTTTACTTATTGATTATCATATATTTATTGAGCGTCCATGACAAAGGTTAAAACAATATCCATTTCGTGAAAATAGAATAGGTCCCATTAATAATCAAATATGAAATGAAAATTTTCTCGCAATAATTTGTTTTCATAGTTTAATACGAGCAAGGGAATCAAAGTGATGACGCCATTAAGATTAAAATAAAATAAGAGAAACAGTTCGAAAAACATTATATAGAATTTATATTATTTCTTATTTTCATAAAATATTTCGTGAAAGGTAGAAAATAGAAGAGAGATAAGAAATATAACATTTGTATGCTCAAAGATAGCGAGTGGCAAAGATGATGGGTGAATATACAATATGAGTGATATGTGAGGTATGGTGTTATATTAGTCCCATGATACATATAAAAAGTAGCCAAACTTCATAGTATCCATACAAAAAAAAATTATTTGAACTTGAAATGTACTCACTTGAAGGACATGTACATATTTTCTTGAAGATGATGTAACACTTTTTTTATTCAGGTTAGTAACAAATAAATATATTCTTAAGATATTCAACAATACACAAAAATTTATTTTTGAATAAAGTCATCTTTTTTTGAGTTAAACGTGTGTAAATGTGTAGAGGAGAAGCTGAAGGCTCTTCAGTTTTCCAAAACCGAAGATCTTAATGGAAGACACGTATACCAGAAGAATAGACAAATACTTGACGTCAAGATCAATTTTTCTTCCAGCGATCTTACGCTTTAAATGAACTATAAAATCAAAAAAAACTTTAAGATAACTTGAATATCAACATTTTAAAATTTTTGTGAAGACCAATGGCTGCTTTTCCGAGGATAGAAAGCTTCCTTAATTGTAATTATTAGTAATTTATAATAAAAATACCTTTTTTATGGTGATATTTAGTTACAATTTAATAAAATGTATTAAAATCAAATGTTTTATTAAGTAGCTGTATTTAAGAAGTTCTATTTTTTATGTACATGTTATAAACTGAAAACTAATGACTGATTGGTCACGTTTCTACTTTATTTTATGTGTACTTAACTTACAAACCACAAGTACATCAAACTTATGTCGATATGATTATTACATAAGTTCTGTAAACACGTATACCTTCTGTAGGTAATAGGGTAAACTGTCCAACAATGAACCTTAAGTAATTACCATTAAACTATCCATGGTATCAAAACATGTAAAACAGTCGAAGAGGATTTACCTTACTTATAAATTTACCACCAGGGGTAATTTGTACAAGCAACCCAATTGTATGTATTTCAAAACTTTTTTGAAATACAAATTTAAAAATAAAAAATTTTTTTTCAAAATTATTATTAAACATTTAACATAGTCATTTAACTCAATTAAATAAAAAACAGCTTCGATTTTTAACCATAAAATAATGATTGTCTCATGTCCAACATTGAACCATGGACAAGAAGTACACAGTGAATCCCAAGTTTATATACTATTGAAAGCATGGTAGCAATTCTCCAGCTTATTAAATTGTGGAGAAAATAAGATAAGCGGGAAAAAGATAGAGAATGCTTTTATCAATTAATACACTAACGTTTAATCTGATACAGAAATTTCCCAATTCGAAATAATTGCACACTTCTATTTTATGATTTAACATGAAGATAATGTAAAAAATTAGTTTTTGAAGCGGCGGCAATAATCAATTAAACAAAGATCTTTAACTTTTGAACTAGTGAACAATCACGTCTTCCTATTGACGTGTTTTCCGAAAATACTTTTTATAGGATAAAGTGGACAAATACCAACTTTTTTCAATGAACGCTATGAAGATACAATGTAAAATTCTTGATAAATGGACAGTTTTGTGAAAATTGTCACAGCAAAGCGTGAATGGGTTTGATAGTATTAAAAATATAGGTAAATCAATATTTAAGTAAAACATATTATATTAAAACAAAGTATATAACTAGAAAAATTTCTTAACTGTAGGAAATAAAAATTAAACGAAGAGATATTCAAGCAATTTTTACGATCACTAAATAAGAGAAAAAAATACACGAAGTAAAATCAATAAAAAATAATGTCTTAATACAAAAAAAAAAAATATATACATATATATATATATACTTATATCTATGTATACATATACTTAAGTTTGAAACATACAAACACACATATTGAACAAATTTATATTACGTGAAAATTAACTGCAAATTATCTGTTAGAAATAACGATTATGTTGTTAAAGAACTTTCTGGTACTATCTATATACATATAATAATAAAATCAAGATGGTTGTTTGTAACTGACTATTAAAACTATCAGAAATTGGAAATTTTTAAGAGAATATTACTAACTTACATAAATAAACAACAATCTCAATCCATAGAATTATTTATAATAGAGAAGTCATAAATAATCTATGAAAACAAAAATTATTTGCAAAATTTTTAACAATAATTATTTCCAAAGATGCATACGATTTCGTAGAGAACAGCCAAACTGAAAACAAATATTTAATTCTTTAGCAGAACAACTATATTTTTAACAAACCTTTCTTTTTTCATTCAATTACTCAAAATCAGATCTTAAATCATATTTCATTCAATCATTTAAAACATATAAGTTGAGATCAAGGGCATCGCCACTCCTTTAGTCAGAAGGTAGCAAAAGAAAAAACAAAAATTTCATATTTTTAAGGGCTTTTATTTGCTTAGGCAGGTTTAAGCATTGTATTGAATGCATACATTTAAAATTGAAAGTACAGACCATATACAGGACGCTCCAATAACTTAATTGTAACACTTAGTAACAACAGAAGGGAAAGCTATAATTTAAAAAATAGCCAAAACCCCCAAGTAGAGATAGCTGTCTGTTCCTATGACGACGACCTTAGTAGAGATATTCTATACCCAAAATATACAATAGAGACAACGCTGCTTTTATACCATCTTCTTAGTCCAATAATGAAAGGACAGTGGGGAGATTGGAGTTGGCAGTTTAAACAGACAAAGATGACTACAATTGAAATCAGTACTGTTCTTGTTGATTTTCTTCGTTCATATTCTTTAGATATCAATGATTCCACAAAAGAAAATAATGACAACTACGTGTCGTATAAACTGGTTACCTGATCTAAAAACCATTTTACTTCTATTTTAAAGCACAAATTATAAAATCAAATAGTTATTGGAAAATGTTATTAAAATAGTTTAAAACTATCGACAACATATAGCGTACTTAAATGTATAGTAGATTCGGAAAATATTACAGATTTAACCTCCATATTTATATGATTTATATGATTTCAAGATGATATAAGTTTAGAAGACTTGTAATTGAAATGTTATACGTTAGACTGAGATCAAGTGCGAGGATGGAGTAAAGGTCTTTCTGTACTGCTAAAAACCATTTTCAGAATCATATCCTGATGCTAAGTACAGGAACCAAATTCCAGTAGGAATTAGTCCTTCATGCCATCAACTTTTATATATTTTATAAAGTGTAAAAAAAGAGTTTCATAACGATTATTCACAAGGGAGTTTCAAATAAAATATAAATAAAATTTTCCATAAAAAGGGTTCTTTGCCTTTTTTTTTGCTTTTATCACTCCGCTATAATTATTTGTAGATAAAAAGTAGCCATAAATGATAGTATTTATTTTAATTTACACCTGTTTCTTTAACAAAAGAGCACAAATATTATTAAATGGCGAGACCACCTGAAAATACGTTTAACCGTTTTTAAAAATTGGCGCAAACATTCACACGTATTGACTACGGTTTTATTAATATAACTTAAATATATTTTAAAAATTGCTTTTTGAAAAATATAAAACCCAGGTTGATAATAAAATACAAATAACAGTGAATTTTAATTTTAATTCGAAAATTTCATCAATAATATATTTGTATACTCTCTTTGAAAGGCACATAAAACGTAACACTCAAATTTTGATATTTACATAGTCTAATTAAAAAATATATTAAAAAAACATAATGCAAAACGAGTAATTTGTATTCACCATTCATCAGCAGTTAGTTCAATGCGATGATGTAAAAAAAAAACTAATGGATTGCTTTTAAACAAATTTTTTTAAATAAATCTATGTAATGTTAGTTGGTTCCTAACCTATTTGTACGTATCTACTGTACATAAATGAATATAAAGCAAGGGTACATAATAAACAAATGCTGTGTCACATAATTAATAATTAATTATAAAATTCATTGAAAAAAATTGACTCAATTTAGAAAATATTTGATAATTTTAAGTGAAATATAGGGGATGTTTAGTAAAAGAGATTTTCATACTAGCACTGGTATTATTAGCCAAACTTGATATTATTCTAGGTAGCAAGTATTCAAAATTGAATTCAAAGTCACTAGGAGTGCCATGAATCACTCCTAGTAAAAAGTGTCAAGAGCAATGACATCTTCTAGTGTATAAGGCTTTGAAATGAGAAATTACCTCAAATATTTGCCCTCATCAATTATGTTCATACTAGTCTCTACTAAATCAAATCTCTGGTATATTTTACTATGCCCAGTTTTTATTAAATAATAACCAAAAACTTTTCACATAGATCAGGATTTTGCCTAAATGTTAAAATTTGTCTAAATGAAACATATTTTCCTAGTACAAGTAAATAGGTTAGTTGAGCTAATATTCTATTCTCGATATATTAATAATAAAGTTATTAAAAAATTCGTTCAGTTTGTGTCTAGTATTGACATAACAATAAACAAACAATAAACAAACATACATTCGTATTTATAACAATTGTATAGAATTTATTTTATTCAAGTCTCTGAACATTTATTGTGTAAGTATGCTTGTTTTCTATAAATATGAGAAAATAAACTAATTACAGACAAATATTTGCTAAAATATATCAAACTTTCTAATTGTAATAAATAAAAATGACAAAACGATACCAGCACGAAATAGCCCATAGAGTGCCGTCTCATAGAGAAAAGTGTTATATAATTATGAACATTTTCATGTACATTTATTTGCATATTTGACAAATGATTTATAACATAATTTTTCAATTTATTTGAAATTCAAACAAATAATAAAAATGTATGAAACACTCATACGACGTCTATATAACACATTATATAATTTTACACACTTATTGTAATACTTTCCTCTTGCGCGTTTGCTTGTCTGCTTGACTACCTAGTCGAGTTAAACTCGTAAACTGCTAAACGGATTTACACCAATAGATACAGATATTCACGAGGAAAAATTATACATATATAATTTGCCAAGTTTTTTTGTAAAATGGTTGAAATATAACGATAAAACAAAGCAAACACTTAGGTCGAGGTCAGGCCTTAGGCTTAAAAAAACACAAGTTTTGGCGAGATAACCTTGCGAGCAAGTAAAGTAAAGTAAGACCCTTGTTACTGTTGTTGCGAGCGTAGCGAACCCTTTGGTCGACACTTAGACACATTCTTTTCTGGAGCCGAAAGATTTCTTCTCCCCAATTTTTATTCTATGTAAGCGTTCAAAAAAAGCAACAAAAACCGATTAGAAACGGCGGGTATCACCAAGTCCTTACTGATTTAAATCATAATTCTACATCTTCTATGTTACAAGTCCAAGTGAATAAAATGTGAAATTAAATGAGCCAGCACTTGTATAGGCATATTTCTCAGTAATTTGCATTCCAAGAGGATCAGTTAACTTGGATACTTTTACAAAAAGATTTAGCTCTGGTTAATTAAACATCATTTTAGCTTTCATAGGTTTGATTCAAAATCTACCGATTTCCTAAAAGCTTTAAACAAAAATAATGAAAGCATCCTTTAAGATATAGAAAAAGATTCAGAATCAAACAGCTTTGGTTTGAAACCTTTTCTGACGCCAATGAAGGGTAGACAAACAAATTTTTAGAATATTTCGAATAATCGTAATAATTACTGATTATATAATACGAAGATATTTATTTAACTTTGCACAACGTATAAAAGAACTATGACTGAATTTCTTTGCCACTTTTGCATTATAATAATTTAACATGGACAATCACGCCGCATGCGACACTCTGGTGACTTTTATATGGTGAGAATAAATTTGTTTGTAAAAAAAAAATTTTGTTTTAAAGCAGCATCTACTTGAAAATTTTAATTGATACACTTTAAATATATTTTTAATGAATTTGAGTAGTACTGTACTGTTTGAATGCTGTGTATGCAGTTAGTTATACAATAGAATTATAGTTGTTTCATACATGTTAAATAGTAATTTATAATTGACTTTTCATTATTGCAAAACATGCAATTGAATTATATGAAGTTTGTTTTTTATATATATGTATACAAACACAAATAAAAAATTGTAAAAAATAAATTATTCAATACTATTTTTCACTTAAACGAGTATTTTAATTTTAGTCTAAAGTTTGTAAACTTAGAAAATATTGAAGCTACAAACCAAATTTTGGTATAGGACGTGGTTTAAAAAATCACCAAATTATTCCAATTTCGCATGTCAACCCGTCTTTCTGTTCGTCATTAAGATAACTCAAAACCGAAAAGGAATAGCTGAAATCTTGGTTGTGCATTTAAGACATA
Source organism: Chrysopa pallens (assembly GCA_020423425.1). Classification (NCBI taxonomy): domain Eukaryota; kingdom Metazoa; phylum Arthropoda; class Insecta; order Neuroptera; family Chrysopidae; genus Chrysopa; species Chrysopa pallens. The sequence goes on from CM035594.1 coordinate 61,921,385, forward strand.
AAGACTAAGTTTCAATACGTATTTTAGCTCAAATTTAGCTATGATGCATGCATATGTATAAATAATTGGATTTTGATAGTGTTGTAAAACTAATAAAATAAATAAATGATAAACAAAAGCCAAACATTCTTTTTTTCTCTATTCCTGTGCCTTAAGGATATAATTTTTATTGAATTTAAATGGAACAGCCCTTTTATTTAACAGATAAAGCCCCATCTATAAAATCCATCATGACTAAAACTACTAACCCGATTTTGATGAAATTTGCATTTTAGTTTCCTAAGTGGAATGATACCCAATTACAAAAAATAGTACCTGAAATTTTATATTACCATATTTGATTTCTAATTTCTGAGAAATATGTTGGCAAATATACCTAAGTACATACACACATACAAACATGTATACACAAGACGTTTAGCAAACCTGTTTTAAAGGCCGTTTAACTGAAATATATAAATATTGTGGAATTCCAATAATATTACATGCATCCAGGTCGAATGGATAAGCTTTTTTTTTTGAAATCGATTAATTTAAATTTTAGTACAAAAATTTGTGTTCATGTTAACAAATATTTGTAAGACAAAAACATCTAATTTTATTTTTATTTAAACAAATAACTAAAAAAATATATTTTTGTGTTAAATATTGTTTAAGTAATAATAGTGACCCAGATGTTTTATTAATTTTAAAATGTTTTATTTTTCTTACATTTATTCTTATTCTTTTGTTAACTAACATTTAAAAAAAAATGTCAATTATTTAAGATTACACATACAGACACACACAACAGAAATTTTAAGAGAATTCAGTAATAAATCTTAAGAAAATGAATTGTTTGTGACCAGTTTTAAATGGATCACATTCATTTTAACGAGTAGATTGTGTATATAGATGTTGTATGAGTGTATCTGTATTTATTTTTTGTATTTTTACATATAAATTTTTATTTTTATTTTTTTAATACATTTATAAAAATAATAATAAATACTAAATAAATATTTTCACATCATTTAATTAACAATAAAAATTTAACAACAAATTTAAAATGTATTAAATATCTAAACATCAATAAAATATTTGATTTATTCAATTTATAGGTATTGATATTAATTATACACATACAATTCATTTTTATATAAATGAAATAATAGATAATAGATACAATTTAAAATTGAAATTTGGTTGCATTGTACAATTAGTACAAGTTATAACGACTTTACACATCTTTAGCAATTTTTATATCTAAATCAGTCTTTTTAAGACTGACAAATATGTTTGGAGGACCACACTTGTCTTTAATTAAAAGTAAATCTACCTAATAAATAACAATTGATTAGATTCAAAATCTAACATTTTTTATTATTAAAATAGTTGTATAATATAATAGTTGTATATTGAATCAACTGAGAATTATTTTAATAATTAAAGCAGGTATTTGGAGAGCTTTTTTTTATCTACGAAAAAAGAGATAACACTGTGCTTTTTTCGTGTATATTTGTATTTTGAATATTTTTTTCAGTCAAAGGTTATCAAATATGTAAGTGAAACAATGTGTCAAAATATGGGGGGCTGGGCGAGATGAATTTTTAATTTAAAAAAATAATTATAAAACATGGTTTTGAAACAAGTAAGGATTTATGTTTTTGGATTATAATAGCAATCTTATGTGGCGCAATTGGTTAGTGTGTAGAGTTTTCAGTCGAAAAGTCGGTGGTTCGAATCTAGGGGGCGGTTTATAAATTTTTTATTCAGATTAATTGATTATTGATTTATATGTCACTATTCTCTTTGTATCATATAAAGAGACAATTTAGCGTTTTTGTTTAAGGGCGTGGGTTGTCAACCGATAGGACAGCGGTTCGGTTCCAATTCCGGGATGATAAATTTTTATAATTAGATTAATTGATTATATATGTATATGTCACTATTGTTTTGGAGTCATTGCAAAAAGCCTCTGTGGCGAAATTGGTTACAGTGTTGTGTTGACAACCAAAACGTCGTGGTAACGAGCCTCTTTGGCGGCGATAAATTTTTAAATTAATAGAGCAATTGATGATTATATAAATGTCACTACTAATTTGGATCAATGTAACAAGCCTTCGTGGCGCAATTCGTTAGGTCGTTGATCTATTAACCAAATAGTAGGTTGTTCGAGCCTATTAAGTGGCGTAAAATTTTTAGTTTTAAAGTTATTGTTTCATGATATTTCAGTCCTGTAAAGCACCCATCAGTAGCAACTTCCCCTTGAACTTAATCAGTTTCATAGTGACAGTTGAAGTGAACACATCAATAATTAAAAACAGTGTTAGAAATATTTGACATTGACATTGTGGGGTTAGTTTTAAAAGACGCGGCAATTCGGTAAGTCATATTAAAATATTGATTAATTTAAAAAAATTTGCTATTATAATTTTATTTCATTTTTTTCAGGTCCTATTTATAATTAAAAACAGTGTTAGAAATATTTGACAGTGATCATTGTGAGGTTAGTTTTAAAATACTCCGATTGTCAAATTCAAATATTTCATAATTTGCAGATTTGAACTTTATCAGTTTCATAGTGACAGTTAAAGTGAACACATCAATAATTAAAAACAGTGTTAGAAATATTTGATTGTGACATTGTGGGGTTAGTTTTAAAAGACGCGGCAATTCGGTAAGTCATATTAAAATATTGATTAATTTAAAAAAATTTGCTATTATAATTTTTATTTCATTTTTTTCAGGTCCTATTTATAATTAAAAACAGTGTTAGAAATATTTGACAGTGATCATTGTAAGGTTAGTTTTAAAAGACTCCGATTGTCAAATTCAAATATTTCATAATTTGCAGATTTGAACTTTATCAGTTTCATAGTGACAGTTAAAGTGAACACATCAATAATTAAAAACAGTGTTAGAAATATTTGATTGTGACATTGTGGGGTTAGTTTTAAAAGACGCGGCAATTCGGTAAGTCATATTAAAATATTGATTAATTTAAAAAAATTTGCTATTATAATTTTTATTTCATTTTTTTCAGGTCCTATTTATAATTAAAAACAGTGTTAGAAATATTTGACAGTGATCATTGTGAGGTTAGTTTTAAAAGACTCCGATTGTCAAATTCAAATATTTCATTATTTGCAAATTTGAACTTAATCAGTTTCATAGTGACAGTTGAAGTGAACACATCAATAATTAAAAACAGTGTTAGAAATATTTGACAGTGACATTGTGGGGTTAGTTTTAAAAGACGCGGCAATTCGGTAAGTCATATTAAAATATTGATTAATTTAAAAAAATTTGCTATTATAATTTTTATTTCATTTTTTTCAGGTCCTATTTATAATTAAAAACAGTGTTAGAAATATTTGACAGTGATCATTGTGAGGTTAGTTTTAAAAGACTCCGATTGTCAAATTCAAATATTTCATAATTTGCAGATTTGAACTTTATCAGTTTCATAGTGACAGTTGAAGTGAACACATCAATAATTAAAAACAGTGTTAGAAATATTTGACAGTGACATTGTGGGGTTAGTTTTAAAAGACGCGGCAATTCGGTAAGTCATATTAAAATATTGATTAATTTAAAAAAATTTGCTATTATAATTTTTATTTCATTTTTTTCAGGTCCTATTTATAATTAAAAACAGTGTTAGAAATATTTGACAGTGATCATTGTGAGGTTAGTTTTAAAAGACTCCGATTGTCAAATTCAAATATTTCATAATTTGCAGATTTGAACTTTATCAGTTTCATAGTGACAGTTGAAGTGAACACATCAATAATTAAAAACAGTGTTAGAAATATTTGACATTGACATTGTGGGGTTAGTTTTAAAAGACGCGGCAATTCGGTAAGTCATATTAAAATATTGATTAATTTAAAAAAATTTGCTATTATAATTTTTATTTCATTTTTTTCAGGTCCTATTTATAATTAAAAACAGTGTTAGAAATATTTGACAGTGATCATTGTGAGGTTAGTTTTAAAAGACTCCGATTGTCAAATTCAAATATTTCATAATTTGCAGATTTGAGCTTTATCAGTTTCATAGTGACAGTTGAAGTGAACACATCAATAATTAAAAACAGTGTTAGAAATATTTGACATTGACATTGTGGGGTTAGTTTTAAAAGACGCGGCAATTCGGTAAGTCATATTAAAATATTGATTAATTTAAAAAAATTTGCTATTATAATTTTTATTTCATTTTTTTCAGGTCCTATTTATAATTAAAAACAGTGTTAGAAATATTTGACAGTGATCATTGTGAGGTTAGTTTTAAAAGACTCCGATTGTCAAATTCAAATATTTCATAATTTGCAGATTTGAACTTTATCAGTTTCATAGTGACAGTTGAAGTGAACACATCAATAATTAAAAACAGTGTTAGAAATATTTGACAGTGCTCATTGTAAGGTTAGTTTTAAAAGACGCGGCAATTCGGTGAGTCATGTTAAAATATTGATTAATTTAAAAAAATTTGCTATTATTATTATAACTTCATTATTTTTCAGGTCCTCTAAATAATTAAATACAGTGTGACTAACTGTGACTAATGTTAGATTAGATTGACAAGACGCGGTAATTCGGTTAGACGGTTTGAATTAGATTTTATAATAATCATAAAAATCATTATTTCTCCGATGATTGTGTGTGTTACTAATGAAGTAGTTCTGCAAGGATGATCGTACCAAGTCATGATATTTGTAAGCCCGGACTGAAACTTCGGCAGTTATCTCTATGGCTTAGGTATATAAAAAACATACACATTCTTGTAGAGAAGTTTGGTTTTTATTTTTAAAAGAAAATCAATTCGACCTGTAAACTGAATGACCGACCATACTTGAATAGGTTTTTGTTTGAATTAGATTTTATACTAATCATAAAAATCATTATTTCTCCGATGATTGTGTGTGTTACTAATGAAGTAGTTCTGCATAGGATGATCGTACCAAGTCATGATATTTGTAAGCCCGGACTGAAACTTCGGCAGTTATCTCTATGGCTTAGGTATATAAAAAACATACACATTCTTGTAGAGAATGTTTGGTTTTTATTTTTAAATGAAAATCAATTCCAACTCTAACTTAAGTGACTGACCATACTTGAATAGGTTTTTGTTTGAATTAGATTTTATACTAATTATAAAAATCATTATTTCTCCGATGATTGTGTGTGTTACTAATGAAGTAGTTCTGCATAGGATGATCGTACCAAGTCATGATATTTGTAAGCCCGGACTGAAACTTCGGCAGTTATCTCTATGGCTTAGGTATATAAAAAACATACACATTCTTGTAGAGAATGTTTGGTTTTTATTTTTAAAAGAAAATCAATTTCAACTGTAACCTAAGTGACATAAAACTGGATAATGTTAGAGTTTGACTTAATATTTGTGTTTAATGGAGTGCCATGGAAGAACAATGGAAGGTTAGCTTCACAAGAGGCGGTAATTCGGTGAGTCATATTAAAATATTTATTAATTTGAAAAATTTTATAGTATCATTTTATTATTTTTCAGTTCCTGTAAAACATATTCAAGCAGCAACTTCTATTATTTAAAAGAGTAATAGAAATATATAACTGTGAACAGAGTAAGGTTAGTTTTACAAGACGCGATAATTCGGTGAGATATATTAAAATATTTATTAATTTAATTTGATTATTTAATTATATTGCAGGTCCCGTTTGTTTTTTAATTTTATTTTCTATTCATAATTAAATCAATTTTTCTCTAATATTGGTGTATTAATTTTGATAATAAAATTTGTATATATTTTTGTTTGTATAAGACTGTAAATTTTGTAAAATTTTGTAAAAAATAAAAAATTTAAAATTAAAGTGTTAGTCATTATTTCATTATATTTCACTACTGTTTTTGGATATGTACCTCCTGATATGTACTCCCCTGTTATTAAAAAACCAAAGGTATCTTAGGATCGTGATAATATGGGGTTGAATTTGGGATTAAATTAATTGGTATTACATTAATTTTAAACTAAAAACAATCATGTAAGGATTATTTTTATTTGAAACTATTTTGATGAGGAGATATTTTGTAATAATTTCGATATTTCACCGTTGAAATAATTGATCGTTTAATTGGGATATTTTAATGTTTTTATTATTGTCATGGAACATTTAATCATGTAGAGTAGACAAATGAAATGGCAGAAAATACACCAATATGGTAGGTAATTTTTAGGTATTAGGTAATATCTATTAATTATTGGTAGGTATAGTAGATACTGGAGGTACCACCAATTCATATGAAATAATATAAATATTTTGACCTGATTTGAATGTTCCGATGGAGTGAAATTCGATAAAATGGTTTTTAATAACGTTTTTTGATCTAAAACGAATATTTTGATCATAATTTGAGGGGTCACAAGTCATTTTACCTTAAATATTAATAGTCAAAAAATTCAATTTTTAGGTTTGTTATAGAAAGTTTTCCGACAAAGAAAATTTTATGAAAATGGTTTAAATCAACGCCCGTTCATGTTAATTGCATAATCCAATAATAATTCGCGGGGTCATAGGCCATTTAAGCCGAAAAAATTATTTTTAAAAAAAAGTTGTATTTGAGGGTTGGGTTATGGACAAATTTCCGATGGGGTGAAATTCGATAAAATGGTTTTTACTAGCGTTTTTTGATCTTAAACGAGTATTTTGATCATAATTTGAGGGGTCACAAGTCATTTTACCTTAAATATTAATAGTTAAAAAATTCAATTTTTAGGGTTGTTATAGAAAGTTTTCCGACAAAGAAAATTTTACGAAAATGGTTTGTATTAACGCCAGTTCATGTTAATTGCCTAATCCAATAGTAATTCGCGGGGTCATGTGCCATTTGACAAAAAAAAATAACTTCAAAAAATCTATACTACTTTTATGTGTTTTTCTTTGTTTCGAATATAAAACTGAAACACGTTTTTGAAGGGTAGGTGGTGGTAGGTTATATTATAATGAAGTCGGGTATAATTTAATTAATTTTTATTAACGTTTTTTTTGTTTTAAATGATATTTGAATATGTATTCTATTGAAAACAAGTAGCATTTTTATACGTAAATCCTTTACTAAAATGTTTTGCCTAAGTTTCTTCTATTTGACTAAATTTATAAGTGGCGTGCGCGCCATGGATCGCGCCAAACTTCTATTACATCGTATTTTGCCGTGATAAAATTTTCGTCAACTTATTGCTTTCACTTGCACGAATAATACAGGACTTGGATCCAACATAGCGTAGGTCCCATTTTAAAAATACAATTACGTAATACGCAACGTTTAACTTTTCGTAATCTAGAGAATCATTCAACTTTATCCTATGTAATCGTTTTTTTTGATTGAAAAGTAGGTACTTCGTTTATGAATAACTCAAAGATCATTTTATTAGATCTTCTTTGATTCAAGTCAATAACTTAACGAATTTACTAAAGATGCAATTCTAGTGAATGTTTTTGAACTTGAAGAACGAAGATTTATACATTAAATACTAGAAAAATGTATAGTACTTTTTTCTATTTATAAAATTGGTGAAAATTTGTATTTATAAATATAAAAACAAATAAAAAGACTAAATAATTTGAATAACAATTTCTCAGTGTAAAAATGATGTTACTTTTATACTGTACAACAATTATATTTTCTTAATAAAGGAACATTCATGTATATACGGGTTTTATTTTAATGTATTTTAGTAAAAACGACACAACCAACAACGTCAAGATAAAATTTTTATTAGCATGTAATTTTCATTCATATGAAAATTTAGGCCAATATAATACTTACGCATAAAGTAGTATGTATCACTTATATATAGTACGATTTCTTTGACTTTTCAAGTCTCCATTTAGTATACGAAATACACATTATATAAATGATATATCGGCCTTGGTAGATTGTAGTTGGGTATGTCGTTGACTTTTTACCGGCGGTTCAATTCCCGACGTCGCCACAATTATTATTAGTGAAGATGGCTTAGTGATGTGCAAGTATGCATGAAACAGGTGTATTTAGCCTGTCGAAATAAATGAGGAGCTGTAATATCCATCGGCTCTAGAAATCTCATTATCACTCAAGTTCTAATGTTTAGAGAAAAATACCATTAAAATAACGCGTAAAAAACGATGCAAAATAATAAGGTAATTTGAATTTAAATTATTTTCAAAATATTTTAGTGTCTACGATTCCGGAGTTGAACACTTAAAAGATTGAAAGATTGATAAAAGAACCGAAATTTTGATATGAGAATTAAGAAAGAATAATTAGCTCGTTCATGTCTTTCAGTCCGGCTGGTTTTCAAAGCGGCAATAAGAAAGATGTTAGAAAGATGTCCTATTTGATTATCATTCACTATTTCATAAGTAACAATGGAAAATATACGAAACCAATTTAGATAGCTTCTAAAATGGCAAATATAATTCCATCGTTAGTTATTTCATTACCATAAAAAATTATTTTTGAAATTTATCGCAAATTTTAATATTCAAATATTATAAAACCATATAAATATTATAACACCTGGAAAGGTACTTCGGAGAGATTTTGTTGTAATCAGAGTTATAATTCAAAAGTACCACCTACGTAATTAGGAATAATATTTTTAAATTTAGCCACTGAAGTATATATAAATTTAAAAATCAACTCTGTTTATACAAATAGTACTTATATGTAAATAGGTGATGAATAAAATGACTCACTAAATGTGTTTGTTTTTTGCTATGGTGGTTTTGGCAGAATGTTGTCTAGTACACCTTTAATAACATCAATTTCTTTGTATTTAAGAGTACGTTGAATATAATTGTAGGAATAAAATCAACATTTTTATTGTAAACCATGGAACAAATAGCAAAATTTTCATAAATTTTGAATCCAGGGTCCAATTTACATCAGAATTGAAAATTTTGTATTCATTTGTGTTTATGGGATATACTTATATTTAATAAGTTTAATGATAAAACTCTTGAAAGGCCATTCTGAACGTAATCTATCTGTATTAAACTGATTAATTTTTAAAAAGATACCTAAACTATTTTAAGAATTTATGTGCGGCATAATTGCTTTCTTTCACAAGGGGAAGGCACGAACTACAGATTTTTATTTTCGAATGCGTTTAATTATTGTACCCCTATAGAGTGTTCTCCCCTTTCAATAATATCATGCAACGCTTTCCGTTTCAGCTTTCTATACTTTATATACTAACATGGTATTTTATTATTAAGAGGGGAGATAGCCTATTTTGTAGAAGAACTTCGTTCGGAAAGGATGTTCGAAGTTCGATTCTCGATCACGGCTACTTTTTTTTATTTTTATAAAGTATATTTTTTAATAATAATGGATAAATATATACAATAAAAGAAAATACAAATATAAAAAAAATTGTGTCCAGGAACCTTAACGCCCATTTCGAACGCAGTTCCTCTATCTCATTTTCTCCGCAACGATTGAGCGTTAGATATTATTATGAAAGGGAAGAACACCCTATGGTTACAATAATTAAAAGTCCCAATGTTGTGCCTTCCTCTAGTGAGACTAATGTTAAAAGGATTTTATAATGATTGGCAGTTAATTTTTACTTTTGGAGTATTTATTTGGCGGTGTCCTAAATACCCACGTCTAAGTGGCCGAACAAAATCTGTGTATCAAAGTGGATATGAAAATTATTTATTTATATTTGAAAAATGCTTAAACCATTTTCTAAGAAATCCAAGTATATTTATTCATGAAACCTACAAAATTATTAATATTACTAGACTAAAATTACCTGTAGACATTATAATTTGATGTTAAGAATAATGGCTTTTATTCATAAAAAAACAGCTTAACTTGTCAAAATTATTTACAAACATAAGATTTTAATTTTAATGAAATTAATTCTATATATTTTTTTGAAAAAAACAAACAATTCTCAATTCTCAATTGAATGTTTTCGTTTAAAAAAGAGTATCCAATGTTCTCCATGAAACATTAATTTCGTTGCTGTATATTTAAAAGTCTTCCTAGAAAAAGGCCGAAATTTAATAAAATATTGTTCTCAAATTGTATGATATTGTTTTTATGAAGGAGCGAAAATTGTTTACCGTTTATAACAATTCTTGAGCTTATACAAGTTAACATTTATTCCTGCAACAAAATCGTGATAAATAATTCATACAAACGGTAGTGCAAATTAAAATGATTCTAGCAATAATTTTCTGAAATTCATTATCATAACAACTACCAAAATCCAGAGGAGACAAAATACAAACGAATATTTCAAACAGTATTTAAATGATGTTTAAAATGAAGTTATGTTGTACGTTGGAGTAAATATTAGTTAAATTTTAATTACGATAAGAACAACTACATATTATAAAATTTATAAAACAACTACAAATACAGAAGATGAACATTATTATTAGGTGTTGTTAGCACACAATATCCTGATGACATCACACCATATACCGACAACATCGAAGACATCGAAGATACTTACCATGAACAATAAATGTTATAAGAGGATTTCGCACAAGATGGAAGTATTAATTTTTGTATATTAAATAAACAAATAATTTTATAAACTAGAAATAAGCATAGATAATAAGATATTTCAAATATTTTCGAACACATTCTAGTCAATTTTATGCGTTCAAATATATTTTAGAGAACATTAAAAAAATTTTCAATAAACAAGAGCCTCGAACAAATTTATAAATATTTTACTTGCTGAAGAAGTCCCAATAAAAGAGACGAAACGTACAACAAATGATTTAAAATTATTTTTGTCACTCCGATTTTAAAGTAGAAAAGTTAAATACGTGATTTCTCCTTGATATCATAAATTCCGTGACACATACAAACAATAATGCATTTACATTCTGTGGAAGAAGAAGAACAAGAAGGGACGTTGAAGCTGAAGGTAATGGTGGTGCCGTGATGGTGTCGTACTGTCTTGCTGCTAACATGTTCTCTTGTGTAGTACCTACTTTTTAGTAGTTGTTAAGAACATAATTATCAAACTATGAATATGCAAAACATTAATGTAAACAATTTTTGTATTTAAATTTGTCTTCTTAACATCACTACTTTTACTACCAAGTGATGGTTCTTTTTGTTCTTTAATACACTGAGCACAGTTTTATTATTGCATATAAGAATGTTATCTTTTATATGATTTGTAGGTTTTTAGGTCAATCAGAAATCAAATATTATCTTATTAAATTTCTGATTAAATGTTATATAAGCTTTTTAACAATTTAAAAACCTTCTTCTTAAAGGCAGAGATGGGTTAAGTCGTGCAAAAAAAAAACACATTTTTGTGAATTTTTGACGACATAGTTAAATTCTACTTATTAGAACGAATGGTACATGAAAGTATAATATTCCAAGAATATTGTGTAATATTTGAATAAAGAAATATTAAAAAATAACGCCAATGGCAGCAACCCGGAAAAAAGAAGAATTTCGGTGCCCCTTATAAAATATGTGAAAAGTCTAAGTTCTTTCGTAAACGATTTCACGAAACTCACATTTAAGGTCTAGAATACGCCGCCCAAAATACTGTTAGCTTTTTCGACAGTTACCTTGACGACAGACAGACGAACATGAACAAATTACGTAATTCAATGAATACCTGAAAATTATGATAGTGTCTTGAAATTTTGATAGCGTTACAAACATTTTCGACTAAAATAAATATATTCTTATATATTCTCTATGTATCTTGAATATAAAAATTGAATATTTTGTAAAGTATGATAATGCAATGAATTGTATTGTAAGTATGAGTAAGCTAACCAACCAATCCTCCTTCTTTCCTATACGTATTTAAACTTAAAATGTATATAAATTTCGAGACGTTAACGAATATGAAATAACTTCAAACTTTTCATATATAATATAGTTTTTCATATATATATATATTTTCCAGGTTTGGTGCTTTTACCATCAGAATAATATAGAAAAACGTATATCTATATATAACACAACAACGTTTTCGTTTCGTTCTGTTCTGTCTATCTGTCTCAGAACACAATTTAAAATAGTTTTATATTTTATGGTTGTACATCTTATTATGAAAGAAAATTACATTTTAACTTTGTTTCCATAGTTCAAAATGAGCTTTTTGTTGCTATGCCATCTCCTCCTTATGCGGTGTGCTCTTCTACATGTTACAAAATATTATTATCATATACTAACAATGTATTTAAATGAAATTATTATTTCAAATTTGTATTAAAAACTTCGTATTTTTTGAGTTGTTTATATGAACATATTTTTTTTTTCTGTTTGACATTAAAATATTCTGTCGATTTGGTTCTAATTTAAATTTCAGATTTATATTTAAAACTTTATAAGCTATTTCGACACAATTTAGGATTACAAATATTGTACAGTTAAACTCGAAAAATAGTTAGTACATCCAGTTTTCATTTTCTTAATTTCCAAACAAATTCATAGTTAGTTTTATTATATTATTTTTATTAGTTACTTGATGACCAGCGCGATTTTAATCCTATTATAAGGTCCAAGAAAATACTCTTTATCAATCCTCATTAGTTAGTCGTTATTGTGTGAAGTAATTCTATATACCTAACATCGTTCTAAAATGGAACTAGTGATTAGCCAAGTAAAATAAATGCTACATGGAACCATAAAATAAATTTAAATATTCTAAATTTCAGTCATAAAAGCACTTGATTAATTTATTAACTTAAAGTTAAAATTCGATATTTTCATCCTTATATCACATGACCCTAAACACTAGACTGATACGATATGACGTCATTTCGGTAAATTATCTATATTACGTCACTACAATGGTAGATATCGATTTTAATTTTATAAACAAGGTTAAAATTTTAATGTAGTTATATGGCAAAGAATCTTATTTATTTTGTAACAATATTTATTTTGTTGTACTTTATTTCGAAGTACTTTATGTTAAGATTAACTAACTAAGTATTGCATTCTTTTAGCCCAATATCTTCAGCTTGCCCGACCATACCCTTTTGAAGCCATCATTTAAAAGTTATCTGACTTATGAACATAAAAATGAAATATGGAATAAAATATAAACTTGATTATATTAGTATAATTAAATTTTGAAACAAAAACAACTTTTTAGAAAATTATGTGTGGCGTGGGTTTGTAACGTACAGTAATACAGTTTTAGCAATAACAAATGATTAAGCACCCAACCCCGCTACCCTTTAATACCCTGCCAAACACCATTATCTTCACCTATACCACACAACATGTACAAATTGAATTCCTGTAGACATTGTCAAAATAATAAAATAAGTTTTATTTCTTGAGGGTATATTTAAATATATAAAAACAACATTAAACAAATAATAATTTTCATATTTGAACAATTTTATGGTATATTTTGAAATAAATTTATGTATACTTAGATATTTTAATTTACTTAAAATGTATCTAAGTATCTGATTGTATGCAATTTTTGAATATATGAAAAGCTTTTAACCACAATACGAACGATTTACTAAGTAACTTAAAAGTATACTTTTAATATGTTTTTACAAGGTTGACTTTCTGATACCAAGTTTCAAAATGAATTCAAGTAATTTTCTAACTCGCGTATAGTAGAAGTTTCTTAGAAGTTTTTTTATTTTAATATCTTGCTTTATATATGAAAATTTTATAGTTGAGAAACATTTTAGAATGAATAGTGATTGACACAAACATATGTGGAAAATCATTTTCCTTCAACTTGAAATAAAATAAACTTCAGTTTCAAAATGTATATTTTTTCTAGATATTTTAATATCGAATATAAAAAACAAATTTTAATAATAAGTATTTTTTTTTAAATATGAAAAAGATGAAATAATTTCTTTTAATTGTTATTTCAAATCTCTACGAAAATTATTATGTTTAATAATTTGAATTCACCAGATACAAAAATCTCATGAAAATTTACTTGTTAATATGTTAGAATTTATACATTAAAGTACTCATTTTCTACATGAAAAAAATGGCTTTGTGCTAATTAAAAATAATTAAATGGATATTACTGGTGTATTATTTTGTTCAATGTGGTGAGTAAAATTTTTATAGAAACAAAAATGCTGGCAGTTTATTCGGTATTCATAATCCTTTAAAAGTATGTTACTAAAAATTTATCTTATACAAATTAATTAAATTGCTATTTACATGTGCAGTATCAGAAAAAATTGCACAATTAACAGAAAAAAAAAAGAAAAAAATACAAACGAAACATAATCATTTCATTTCGAAATGAATTTCAATTCTCTTGTGAATTAACAAATAGCACATATATATGGAGTCCGTGGTATAACAACAGTGTATTCTCACTATCTTTTATTATGAATTCTATGTGTATATTTAGAATAAGATGGTCATATTATAAAAATACAATTTAATATTGTGCTCTTTGTTACTTTTTACGTGGTTTATTGACTACAGAATGTTTCTAATGACTGGGTGCCTTTAATGGCGATGATTTTGTACATCATGTTGAAGGGGCAGAATTGTGGGAGCAATTTGAACCATATTTGATATATTACACATAAAAAATTTTAAATAAAAAATGAACTAAAAAGTTAAAAAATAATTTATCTTATCCTTAGCTAAAAACTTGATTGGCTGGCGTCGACTGTGAACGGTATTTGGTCACAAATAAAAATTAATTTTTACTTTTTAGTTCATGGTCTTGAAGGTGGTTCTTTCATGTTTGAAAATTATTGAATACTTTGAGTGTAGAATTATAAATAATAGTGATTTTAAGATTATCCTTATAACACCAAAGTGCATCGTAAATGCATTCACTCACATCGACAGATATTCTCACATGTCTTATAAGAAAATCTTATGAGAAAAATTCTTATGTAGTGTCTTATTTAAAATAGAGGTTTGTTCGGAGTGATATCAGGTTTTCTGCCCACAAAATTAATTTGCTGACGTCTTTATATCGCTGTCTTGACTATCTTCATGCACTCATTGCCGTATATATATTGGTATTTGTGTTAAGTTTCCTGATACATTCTGTACAAATAATCTTTTCTTTGTATATATTCGTGTATTTATTTAAGTAGTCCCTGCAGTATATAGATACATATTTACTAGAATAACAATATATTGAATTGATAAAAACAAAGGAGTCCCAACAAGACTAGTTGTTGTGTCAGAAGTTGCCACTATACTCATATCATTGCAAAGAATACAAATGTTTATTTATATTGGTTGCAGTTTTTTAAAAAATTGATATCTAAAACAATATTAAATACTAATTACATTTTGTATACCTATATTCGTCATTATGTTTATGGTTTGTTAGTTTTTATTATATTATTACCATTTTGTTTAACATGCTGTTATTAAAATGGTAGATTGTGTATATTCATTCCATGTTTACGTTTCCGAATATGTTCATATGTACCATGAAAATATAATGGAAAATTTTAGGTGTCCTTCTAATATCTGTGACCGCCATCACGAGAATTTAGTTACTTATTTAAGATTGATTGAAAACGCTACTGCTTATGATCGATAGTAAGATTAAACTCCGTTTGTACTTCTTAAATGCCAAAACATCTGAACTCAGGAACACAAAAATTGTTTTCGTATTAAGTTGAAAAGTTAATATATATATATATCCGTAGATCTCCATTTTCAACGATCCAACACATCCCTGATATTTACCTTAACATCGCCTTCATATTATTTTTCGTTGCATATTAAAATATTCTCTTCGCAGAGAGACAAAAATGATAAATTAAATATTTAAAATTATTAAACATGAATATTATATCTTGTTAGTAAAAAAAAAAATGTAAAACCATTTTATAAATAAATTTACGATATTTAAATTTTAACAAGCAGATTTGAAGATTCTCTTACTAAATATCATATTTCAAACGTAAATAATATTTAAGGTAAATTATCTACGTGCGTTTACATTTTCCACTAAGTATAAAAAAACAAATTTGTCTTGAAAGCGCTGTGTAAACTAAGAAAATTCTTTGCTGGATGTAATTAAACAATTTACAATTAACTAATGACAAAGATTAAAAATAAAATGATAAAGTTACGGAAAACTTATATTATTAAGGGTACGTTGAATCGAAGGAATGGATATTCAGATAATAAACCGTAGTAAAATTTGTAGTTTAAAATTTTTATCAAAATTTTCTGAAACTTTTTTTTTAGTTTACTAATTCTTTTTTAGTTTACTGAGTTTTTTGATGATTTTATGACAAAGCCTATAAAAACCATCGATAAAATCATTTTTCTTTTTAAATTAACGCTGTTTTCAATTTTTTTGGTGCAATTTGATGCCATTTTTTATGATTAATTTGGTAAAGAAAAATTATATTATAAAAAGTGCCTTTGATAAAAAGAAATTTTAATTTTATTCATTTCTTATTTTATTTTATTTAAAAATTTTAACATTTGACATTTGAAAAAGTTTAATCTTAATTTCTGTCATAGGTTCGAGACCTTCAGCTCATTTTATTTAAAAATGAAAATTCGCTAAAAATATATTTTTCTAAAAGCATAAACTCTTATAGTAAGTAATTAAAAAACAAAATGGTTTTAAAAGAAATCTTACCTTTGTGGTGTTATATTACTTTTCACCACCTTGCTACACATACACACTTCTTCTAAACTTATACTTGTATTCAAGTAGGATATTCATTAAACAGTGTTGTTTTTCCTATTGAGTTTTTTTTTTTTTTCTACATAAATTATGTAAATATATACTTCGTGTAATTATAATTAACCATACGGAACTTTATTTAATTTGTACACTCGTATGAATTTTTAAAGTTGAGAAAAGTGTTTGGAATCTATAAGTAGAGTCTATAACATTGCATTTTAAAAACCTATATCATAGGTGCTTGTAAAAAAATTTATTTTAATTTTTGAAAATTTTTGATTTAAGACAAAGGAAACTTTTTGAATTTCAAATTATTCTCAAGATTAAAAAAAGAATTACCTAAAACTTAATAAAGCAACTCTATTAAGATAAAGAATCTCTATTAAGAAATGTCTTTTTATTTTTGCAAATATCTTAGAAACAATTCATTATAAAAAATATAAAGTTACATTTCAAAAAATTAAGTTAATCCCAATTTAATGTGGAAATTATCCTATAAATATACATGCAATTGAGACTAATCAGGTCTTTCAAATTATTAAACTTTTGTTTGAAATACTTTTCTGAATTCACCTTATTTTTTTTTATTTTTGCATATCGATCAAGTTAAAAAGAATAAAAGTGTATTTCAAAATAAAGAGATGTTATAAAGTTTTCAATATCACCCTTAAAAAAGAGTCAATTGACAAATAAATTGACTAAAATATAATTAATTTTTATATTTAAAAACATTGTAAATAAATGGTGGGAGCGCAATTAAAATAAGTGTTTAACATATTCGTATTATGTATAATATGTTTATCTGCACTTCCACCATATAAAATAAATGTTTTGATAAATTCAAGGTTGACCATTCTAATAATTATTAAATTTATAACAATGAATTGTATAGTAAATTACAGTCACATTAGTCTTAGATTTAATAAGGAAATTCGATTTTATAAAATGAAACGTATCCAAATTAAATATTCCAAAATTTCCCAAACCAAAAACTTTCAGCAAATTATATTTTTCTAAAATATATGAGGATATACTTTCCAATTATCTATTTATTAAAAATATTAAGTTAAATGTCCACCCCTTGCTCTATTCTATCTCATCCAATGTTTAACAGCTGAAATGAAACGTTAGAACAGGAATTATCAGGAATTAGAACAGGAGATATCTAACTTTGAGTGGAGAAAATCTCACAAAAATTTGAAAGTCAAGTTGAATTTCTACGCCTGGCTCTCCTCCATCTCATCCAATTTGAGTGTTTAATAGCTCAAATGAAAGGTCTTGAGTCACTGACCTCATAGACCAAAAGCCTTATATTCATTAGGACTGAATATATTTGGATATAAAACTATCACAAAACTTGGAGAAAGAAAGGCCCCACATTTTTTGTGTGATTTTAATGATTAATAGTATCAGGTCTGTTTGGAAAATGTCACAGATGTTTAGAATTTAAGAATCGAATTTAAAGTATTAAATTAATATCAACAATTAATGCTGCGGAACAGCAAACAGATCCACTAGTAAAATATTAAAAAATGATAATACTAATTGAATTTTTATGGTAAAATACTTTATGTATATAAAAAAAAAGTACATGTGATCATGGCGTACGAAAGTATTACGAAAGGAAGGTAAATACATATTCTCGTATCAAATAAAATCCACTGAGATATAATACAAATGAGTTTTATTGTTTTTCCACCTGAACTAACTGCAATATATTATTTAATTAAATAAATCAGAATTATATATTATTATATACGTTTACAAAAATATTTTGTTTAAATACTATTAAAATGAATATAAGCTCACAATTTTCCTCCTATTTTCATCTATTTTATTACCATGTTAGTATATATATATATATATATATATATATATATATTGCATTACGAATAATAAAAGTTTTCCATTATAAAGTTACATGAATACCTATTATAAGCACAAATATTATTTTCCCCCGGAAGCATTAATTATAAACTATATATGACGGTATCCAAAAACTGAGGTCAATTTTATCGTGTTCAAAGTGA
Organism: Chrysopa pallens; assembly: GCA_020423425.1. Classification (NCBI taxonomy): domain Eukaryota; kingdom Metazoa; phylum Arthropoda; class Insecta; order Neuroptera; family Chrysopidae; genus Chrysopa; species Chrysopa pallens. The sequence goes on from CM035594.1 coordinate 61,940,039, forward strand.
TTCCCTTATCCGATAAAATGCACGTATGCCAACGTTTTTAATTGATTCTTGAAACAACCAGAAAAATATTTTTCAGGGATAGCTTTATATTATTCATTTCTTGTTTGGTCTTTCCTTTTCTCAATCGTGTCCATGCGCGGTTTTGGAATAAACTTTTAGTTTAGAGAATATAAACTGAGAGTTTTTATCTTAATAGCTTTCTAATAACAATCCTCTAAAATATTTAGCGAGCTTTTCGAAATTCCAACAGTATCAGTAGTTGATAACTCTTCAAAAGACTGCTCACTAAAAACGCTTTCTCTACTTTCTGTAGTATCGTAAACATTTCTTCTTCAGAATATTCGTGTCAGAAATAAAATTTGATGGAAATTCTTTGCTCAGCAAACCGTTGTACACGTTACAGCAATAAAATATTTTGACTCGAAAACATACATATAAAGCACAATATTTGCGGAAAGCAAAAACTAGTATTATTTTTTAAATACCGGGTTTTACCTAAATATTTATATTTATACCTACTGTACGGGGTAAGATAGAAAAATAAAGAATATGTTTATTATTTGAACAAAAAAAAAAAAAAAAGAGAATATAATATTAAAAACTGGGAAAACCAATTTTCTATAAATGAAAAAAACCCCTTCTGTAATCGTCTTTGAAAAAAAACCGATTTATTTTTGTTTTCTATTTTTACATTGTCATGCTTTTTTCATTAATCATTAAAAAAATCAAATTTAGGATTTCGTAACGTAAAAATTGCTTCATAAAAATGTGAATATATGAATCATTGAATATAATGAAGTACATTATAATCAATTATAATAATTTGGGGACGAATACTCAAGCTAAAATGGATTATATATCAAATGATAAAGTTTGGCAAATAGTTGGAAATTTTAATATTATAAAAACTAAATTAATACAGTAGTACATGAAGGTATATTAAATTAAGTCTAAACTTTGTGCTTTCAAAACAATTCAAACTATTCCCGTATATTTAATATATGAATAATATAGAAATTTGCATTGTTTTGAAAGCGATCTCAGTTCTACGGAACATTCATTGTGCTGGATTAACTCGCACTTCATTAAAATTTTCCTAGAAAACATAAAATATTTTCTAAAATTATAACTCGATGTATATACAAAAATGCTTCTTTTTATTTATTAATTCACTTCTTGAAAAATAAGGAATGATTTTCTCGAAACGTTCTTTCATCAACAATAACGATAAAAATATTACCAATATAAATAACTTGATCATTAATTATGAAGTATCACTGTCATAAACCATTAGATTTAAGTGCTATCATTTAGAAGTAGTACACAGAAAGTCATTGACTATCGATAATAGCACCATATAAATTAATTTAAAAAAAATGTGTTTTTATATCCGAAATACAAGTAGTACATGAGGATAAATTAAGTCAAAACATTGTTAATCTGAAAAATGTATAGTGACAAATCACCAAATTTGTACACTCAATAACAAAATGATAAGAAAATAAACTTTTCTATTCCTAAAAGAGACTTATGGGTAAATTATTTTTTATTAAATAACCATAAAACAATTTGATAGAAAATCATTGTTACAAATTGAAAACATACAATTGAATTCCAAAGAGGTAAGGACTATATTTGGAAAATTAAAATGCATGATAATTTTATAAATTTCCACTTTTACGAATTTTCAAAGTAGTAGTACCAGATAACTTTGAATATTTTTAAAAAAACTTTCAATTTTTCCAAAATAAATTTTTATTTCATGAAACTCTAAAAAACTTATCTGTAAAGCAAACGAAATCTTAACCAGGGAGGGTAAGGTAATAGCTGATATAATATAGATTATTTTGAGTATATTATTTGAAATAGATATATTATTTCAATATAAAATAAATATATATATCTATATATATATTTATATATATATATATATATATATATATATATATATATATATATATATATATATATATATATATATATATATCTATATACATTTAAATTTATTTTTAGTCACTTTTCAATATAGTGACTATATTGGGGATATTCTTTACAACAACAGAAATATATAACAACAGTACATAGAAATTCTATGCGGTCACCCATCCAAGTACTAACTATGTATAATGTTGCTTAACATTATTGATAAAGAAAATTTAGTCGAATATCAAACCTCAAACCTAAGGTTTATTAATGATTTTTAAGAGTGTAACACGTTAATTTAAAGTTTGTTTTCGTGTATTATTTTCCAAAATATTTAAAACATAATTAACAGATATTTGTTGTTAAGCTTGCATTGTATTTAACATTTTAATTTCAAGGTCTAACAAAGGCCGTACAGAATAGTGAATGCTATAAGGGTACGCGAGAAACATATTGAGACTTGGATAAAATAATAATAAATGTAAAATAAAATAAACCACAAATAATGATCTTAACCAATGACAACAACATTACAAATATTAACAATGTTATAAAACAATTATAAATAGGATAATGACTTGTCAGAAGTAACAACCATCCATCTCTCTGTAATGATATAAAAATACCTAGGTATTTTAAATTACGCATACTACCAGAAAGAAGAAGAAAAGTAACCCCTTTCTGTAAAACTAATAAATTAACCAAACATAAAATTTAAATACACCGATATATATATACATAATTACATAGAAATTTCTATATAATTTTATATAACCTATAAATTTGATATAGAACATAAATTAAAAGTTTCTTAATACTTTTACAAAGCGTTTTCAACTTGTTTCGAATATATATACAGTGTATGCCGGTTTAAATTTAACCATCTCTCATATTTTGAAGTTTAAAAACCATATTTTTTTAAGATTTTATTTTATCTCTAACTACTGACTTGAAATAGTAAGTTCCTTCTTAAATATTAACCGTGGTATTTGAATGGATTAAATTTGTATATTTGTTATGTATTTATATTATACAAGACCAATAAAGCCTGAAACATATGGTGATTATAACTGAATTGCACTAGGATTAAACTGTTAGAGACAGTTATTTTTCTTAAAACTGTTTTTTTTGAATAGCTAATAAACTTTGCTTAGGATCAAAAAAATTTTCTGTATTTTTTAGTTTCTTTTAGGATGAGAAAAATATTTTGAGAATATCTCGGTTTTTTTAAAAATTGGGCACCATCATTTAAGAAAATTGCGAAATTCGCGGACAAATTTTTTCAGGGTATTCATTTTGTTAGGTCTTCAAAAATAGTATCTTATGAACGACAGGACGAATAATTTTTTAAGATGTCGTACATTCTGCATTCTCGTAAGATTTTATTTTATACATCAACCCAATTATTGACTTTTGGGTTAAAGACAACCACTATTCCCATTTATTTTTTAATATTGCGAAAATTTAAAGAAAGAAACTTGTATTATCTAAGTTACTAGTAAACAATTTTAGCGTCAATTTTCTATTCTACGTTTTACGTTCAAACCAAAATCAAAATTTATGAACTTAAATGTGATCATTTGATGAAACTCTATAGGATATTTGCGATTTTCTCAAAATAAATGAATACCTAATCGACTTTCTTAATTTATGTGATAAAAATTTAATGACTGCAAGTTATGAGATGGCAGATCAAATTTAAGTCTAACACCGCCCGATAGAAGTCTTCTATTAGTACATTTTTAGCATATCATTAATTGTCATAGCTATTTCGGCTCCAATATATAAGATGGTTGCACCTGAATTGAGACACGCTGTATATACAATTTAATATAACTACACGTAAATGAAGTACGTACAAATGAAGGAGTAAAGGGAGTATAAAACTAGATCGAGGTACGCAGCGTAAGGTAAGAAGAAGGGTATGTATTTGTATTTAGACAGTGTTAGTTATTATTATAACATGGTTGGGATATTAATGCAATTATTATTAATGTTTATAAGTTAATTTATGTTATTTTAATAACATGACGCTTTACATATTAAAATAATTATAGATATTCATATGCTGATCTATTTCAACTCAAAAAGGCAATACACTTAGCTTTGTTATTATTACTATGAATGCAACCGAAGTGTTTTCATGCTGTGTGTGATTCAGTCAGATACTGCAACTTCACTTATCACTTAATAACGTAAGTCCTGGAAGCACTGGCCTAGTTTTGTAAACTTATGTATAAGTTATCTAGCAGTATAATAAGAAATTTGATAATAAAATTTGTTCTTTTCCAGGCTAAAAAGTATGAACGCAACATGAATGCAAAACTTTCCAAAAAGTGTTTATACATATTTTTGTGTATACGTTTTACACTATGCATAACAATTTTTCCAAACCCAAATGATGAGACAATTCAAGAGAACAAAGATTCTCATCTTGCTTAGCGTTAACGCTTTCTAAATCAGATGAGATCAACTTGTAACAATAAAACCATATATATATTATTTTAAAGGGTACAAAAAGGACTTGATAGAAAATGGTGGAATGTGTGTATGAATGTAGTATACAACAACACAAGAAATAAACTGTATTTGGTTATATTAGACAGAATGTAGTAACAACATTGAGTTTTGTCTAGCATCATATTTTCTATAATATGTAAAAGGGTTAAAGAATTATGTGAAAAGTCAACTGACTATAGAATAATATTTTATGTGTATTACATATTTTATTATGAAATTTTAATAAGAAATTTCTTATCTATAAGCTTTTGAACAAGTCCAGTGATATAAATAAACATATATAAATATTTTAACGTAGGTAATACTAAAACATACAAAAATGTCAGTCAGTGTTGAATCAAACATATGAGAAACCTTTTCCATTCATATTTAATATTAATGAAAGTGGAAGTCAAACGCATAGTAAATTTGATTTAATATGATTTTAGGTTAGAAATTTCAAAAAGTTGAACATTCGAGGACATATAGAACGTTTAAATATTGCAACTTATAAAAACATAATTGACAAAATTTTTCTAAAAAAAATGTTTCTAATAGCATGTGTGAAGTAATTTTAATAAAATAAAGTATATGGGAAATAGGAGTAAAGGCGGACAGTTAATAATGGCGATCGACGTCAAAAACGACGAATTTGACGACCATTTAGTTTACCGACAAACGCTTGTTTAGTTGCTACAACACATTCGAGAGTGGTGCATCTTAATTGTTTTTTTTGCCGCTTTTGATGTAATGAAAAGAATTTACAACTTAAACGTTCATTTTAGATTTTATAATTTTTTTTTTAGCTTTACGCTATTCTTATACAATATTAGAACGTCAGAAAAACATCTACAAACAATATTAGTAAATTAGGCATTTTTTTTTTTATTACATTATTTTGTACACGTTGAAAAAATCGGCTAATGACGGTCCTCTGACTGCACTCAACTTTAGCTTTAAACTCAGTACATATTTTAATTTTTGATGTATTATTATTATAAAGATGACAAATATAAGACGTAGGTCGTCCGAAAAGGCAAAATGGAACACAGAAAGTTTTGAAAAAACTATAACTTATCGGTGAAGATGATTTTATGAGGACAGTAGCGAAACTAAGAGAAATATCATTTTCAACTCTTCAAACTACACTGTAGAAAAAAAATTTACTGATGCACTCTGTGTGTTTCTGGTGCAGTCCATACAGTTATAAACATATATTTGATAATAATATTACGTATTACAATTATATATGTGATTATTCGCTATATTTGATCTGAAAATGTAGCGAATCTTACACAATTGAATGAAAAAATGTCTGAAACAAAAATGATCTGTTTTGAAAAAATAAACTTTCTTTGGTTTTGGATCTTTCTTTAATGATTTAGAAGTTAGATCATGGATCGTCATGGATCCATTGTATCCAATGAACTTTTTTTGCTTATTCACGATTAGTATAAGTTTGATGAGAGTTCCATTTCAACAAAATGCTTACAGTATAAAAATGAAGGATTTCATTTAAAATAAAAAATGAAGGTTACCCTCATTTAACCTAAAACCCATTCTCAAATAAGTATGAAGTTTATTTTTAGTGTTTTTGCATATGGCAAGTTAAAAAAATACAGCCTGTATATCAATTACCATAAGCATTTCTGAGCTAGACAATACATTCTATATTTTAAATTCAAGCATTATATAACGGATATATAATGCAAGTTTATTATAGAAAATGAAAATAAAAATTATTAAAAAATTGTAGGCACATACACCACCGCGTATAGAATAATTATTTTGTATGTATAAAAAATAAAACGTATTATAATATAATACTACTTATTCTATTTCACTACAATATGGTGACCAAGGAACTGACTATGTCTACGGCATCGTCATGCATAGTCAATCTAGTCCCAAGTTTAATTAACCGAATGTCACGGAACTTGTCTACCACTTTTTTTTTTTTTAACTTTACATTATAAATTTTTTAGGATTCTATAACAAAATTAGCAATGTAGTAAAAGTAACATTATAATCCATAACCGTTTCAAACTGAAACATGACACTTAGGTACTTTAAGACGATGAAATTTAAAATTTCCTATTATTAAAGCCATTTTTGGTTTATCTGCACTATGGGACGTCATTGAAGTATACGGTATAATTAGATGTTTGTTCTGCTGTCATTTTCCCATGAATCACAATCTCCACGAACCCCCAAAATCCCACGAATACCACAAATGTTGTGAAATCAGTCTTAACAGAAAAACGGAGGTTAGGACAAAATGATTTGATGAAAGAAATATTTCTTTATTTATTTATTTAAAATGATTTTCCTTTGCATGTTTACGCCAAATTATTTTATTACGCCGTGTATGCCAAATTTCATTATATTTCGGTAGTTATTTGCTAAATTTACAAAGGCATTTCTGACTTAATTACGTAATACAATTATTGAAGTCTGTAGGATCCTAATATAGAATTAAAACTTACTATAAATAGAAAATGTTTAAAAAATAATAATAATTTTATTACTTTTTGACATGTATATTAAATCCAATGACCGCTATAAATTACATATGTGACTAGTCCTGTTAGATAATTTGAACAGCAGTCGCGTACCATTTACCATAGCTCGTTAATTTAATTTTCAATTTGAATTTCAAAATTTCAACGGAAATATCAAGTCTAGACGTTCAGACGTTCACAAATCTCAAAACCATTAAGTGTTGAAATATTGGTATGCACCATTTAGGACTGCACCAATCCCTTTGAGTTCAATCGAGTCATATACAAAATATAAATCATTATTTTTGCTACACTTTTTAAGGTTATCATTTTTATTGCATAAATTTGTAATATTATTTTACGTACAAGGATATATACATCTTAATCCAGAACCTGGATTAATTCACTGGGAATATTTATGTGGAAAACATTTTTTTCAGTAACGTCTAGTAATTATAACGTCAGTATATAATAAATAAATAGTACTCTAATCATATATGTAAAAGAAAATTTACTTTTTATGGTTATTTCATATAAATAACATTTTTGAATTAAATTATTAATAATTTTAAAACATCTTTATGAATCAAAAATATTGAGTAATGACATCTTTGAACACAATATAAAACTAACCTTAAACATAAAAATTAATTAAACTAAGCAGACTGTGACTAGTAAAACATACGACGTGTGACACGAGAAACTGTGTATCGGGCACTGTACCACGGGTTTGTCGCGTCTCGCAAGTCGCGCTGCGTAGCGTTGTCATCAATTTACGCTGACCCATTCATTTGTGTATGTTACAAAAGTCGCGTTGTGCCCACAATATGCGCTAGGCATGGCCTGATAGTTACCCACTTTTTAATTTATAAACATGAACCCTTTGAAATCCTTCTAATATGAATAACTCTTGACCACTTTTCTTTCATATTAAATACAAAAGAATAGAAATAAACTCTGTTATATAATAATTATAAAATAAATAAGAAAAGACTACAAAACATTACACACGAATACCCATGAGAGTATACAAAAAATAATTTAATGAGGAGTGTATTGATAAGAATACAAATGACCAACAAATACGAATGGTAAAGTTCATTGTTATTCAAATGATTTAATATTAAAACATATTCACAGAAAACAACTACCCCTCTGAATACCCCACTATAGTAGATAAAATACGCTCATGCTTTTATTTGTATCTACTACTTGTTCTCATAAATACATTAATCACAAGAAAGAAATTACTATTACACTTATTTTTCTTCTCTTTAACCTCTGCCCATACCAGCAAACGATTAAGGGAAGAGAAGGACATCGCAAAGTTATATAAAAATACAAAATATATATATACCTATATATTTGAAAGTGTAGAGAATCTTCCCTTACAGCATTGGGGGGTAAGGAGGTGTATGTATATACCTACATGTTATGAGAGTATACTCTCAGTATAACTGTTTTTTTAACCCCTTTTACTAAAGTACGATTCACACAACGCAAAAAATTATTTAAACTGAAATTTTATTTAAATATACATTAAAAATCGAATTTTTGAGTGTGTAATTTTTGTGTCGTATTTTTTATCTTTAAAATTAGTAACCCACTTACTAATTTTAGCCATTATTCAGTATGTCACAGTTGAATTGAACAACAAAATTAATAAATGTCTAATCTAATTACTTTGCTCTAATTGTATGTTAGTACTATCACAAGAAAATTTTGATTCAACAAAAAACAAAAAACGATAAAGCAGATACAGCTTTGCGATTTTCAGCAAATACCTAGAAAAATAAAAAAAATGGTTTATTGTTATTTTAAGATTTTCTAGGATAACTTCGGTCTAGAAAAACCAAAAATAACAAATTACGATTGGATACATATGTAGCTTTCGAGATATCATTTGAACATCGAATTAATTTCATGTCGAATTTCACAAATATCTCAAAAACTACTTATCTACAGATCAAACTATCCTTATAAACAAAGGCTGTAATCATTCTAAAGCATTATTATATGCAGACTGATACAGTCCCCGCATTGTTAATAGGATTTTTTTTGGACAGAATAGTTCAGACCAAAATGTCCAATAAATTAATATTACAATAACAGTAATAATATAAATTTATATACTAGACCAAATACTAATCAAATAGTATAAGAATCGCTTCCATTACCATTGTAATAGCGAGCTGAATGTGTACGTAATAAAATAGTTTTTCTGAATAAGTAACGACCTGGTTGCTACTCCATAAGGTTTCTTTAGCCAGTTAAAGGCAGCATCGATAAAATCGTATAAAACATGTGAGCAGAAAGAAATATGGTCAAACCACGATATACACATATAAAAACTTATTTCCCAGGATAAATAGAAGTATATGTAATCCATTTTGAATCATAAAATATAGCTTGTAAAGTTAGCGAGGTAATTTACAATGTTCTCAGCAATTAGAAATATTCACTAGTGATCAAGATGTATGTATTATATCTAATATGATTTTCATTAACCTGCAAAGTCAAAAGACTAGTTTCTATACAAATATTTTGTCAACTCCAAGAATTAATTCTTCAGCAACACATACATAAATATAATAACCCAGTCAATGGTAGAACTAAGGTTTTTGATAGTATAAGGAAGGCTTCCAACATAACTGTAATACTAGGCTAGATGAGTAGGTAGTAAAAGACATCGTCTGAATACGTAACGAGCTGGTTGACACTCCACAAGGCTTCTCTAGTATATATATATATATACGTACACTATCCTCTAGAGAAGGTTGACTACTAGTAACTTTGGTCGGTAGCGACGACTGACGACATATATATGTACCTAATAATACTACATGCCGAGGCCGATGGAGTATTAGTCATCATAGAATATACTACAACAAACATGAATCTATATATTCCTCATACCCCAATTTTCATTATCGTATATAAAAAAAGTATAGTTTTCTATTCCGTATAACATATTGCGTAAAATTGAACGGACATGGAACAAAAGGGCAAATTATAAAATCACAATAGAAACTTTATTATCAAGTTACAGTATAGAGATTTTTAATTACATCCATAGTTGTTGTTTTTTTTTTATCTTTATTAAAGATTAGAAATTACATTTACTCAGAAGTTTCGTTTCGTAATAAGAAACTGTCTATTTTACAGTTTTTTTAATAAATAAAGTTGCATAAATTATTAATAATTTATGTGTTGGAATATGCAAGTTTAGGTAACATAGATTTCGGTTATTAATTACCTATTTACCGACTACCCATTCAAATTATTTAGATAAATTTTCCTTCGTAAAACTTTTTTACTCTTTCAATATTTATCGAATCATTATATTTTTCAATTTTCCCTACCATGTTTCGAGATTTAACTCTCGTTTGGTCCGTGTACAACATAGCATTTCTTTTAATAGCAGGTTAATAATAATTGAGAAACGCGTTTGACAACAGCATTAAAATTTTGGTTCCTTGGAATATAATATTTAAGAAACGCCAGTATATTCGTTTTCACACAATATTGGACATCATAAGAGTATTATCGTACAGAAGTACTTACCTTACAATACACAAATGGTGCATGTCGATGTTTTTTGAAGTCTCTATAAAGTATTCTAACTTGCCTTTTAAACATCGGTTTTCCGTTTTTCATTGTAAATCCAATGAGTTAAATCAATCAGTGTTTTAATTTCTTATTTTGATAATATACTGTATGAAATAATAACACAAATTTTTAGCTAATTTCCACTTTTTTATTATTAAAATTTACAAAAAAAAAAAAAAAAAAAAATTATAACAATATATTGTTTCGGTTAATATAACCATTTTCAAACATTTTGTTATTATTTATTGATATCGCTTTCCACAAATTAACGGTAACTTCAATTAATACATGAATTAACTAGAAGAAAGTGGAAAAGCAATGTTCATATAATAAATTTAATCTTAATTGCACCTTAAAGAATTTTAGCGTGAATGTTAGTTAATATCTAACTGGTTAATTTTATGACAAACCTTACAAGTCATCACAAGCTTCTTTAAACATTTTCTGTTTTTTAGTATCCTAGTGAAATTTAAATAAAAAAAAGTTAAAAATACCACATTTTACGATTGGATTACATTCTCTGATTAAGATTTTAAGCAATATCTCAAACACTATAATAAATCAACCCAAAATTTTTAAAGTGCCTTTGAAAGAAAATTCTGTTTACTCCATTTCAATAACTTGAATAGAAAAATTTTAAATCAACAATAATTTTGGATGTGAAAAATGTTTTTTTTTTATTTGTAGAGGGTGTCACCCGGTAATTACGTAACGAACAATAAAAAGAAGGTAGAAAATTACCTTCTTTTGACAAAAAGATCCAACATTTATGACTATTTTCATTCAAATCGGAGATATGTCAGTGCCCAACATTTTATGATTTGGAATGGATGACCCTATAAAATTATAAATTTTCAAATATTGAATTATTATTGCAAAATTAAATTTAAAAGAATTTATTTTTTAAATGGATACTTATTACAAACATGATATCATCTAATTGATTTAACAGTTCGTATTATCATTATATAAATTTTCTAATTTACCGTTAAATAGGACAAAAGAGAACTAAATGCATAATATAATAAAACAAACAAACAAAAAATATTATGTATAGATGATACACTCAAATTGAATATTAGACTTGGCAATTTAGATCATTTTTACTCTGAATATCTCGATTTTAAAATATAGATGGTAGAGACCAGTGGTTTTTTGCATTATGCTCAGAAATGCACTAGAAAAAAGTCAACCCATTGTCATTCATTGCTTTTTTTGATTTTGCATTTAAAATGCAAAAAAAATATACACAAAGTGCAAAACTTAAACTGCATTTTTATTATGCATTTTCCCAAAATCTCTAATAATGAATAAAAATGTATGATAATGAGTTTCATGAGGGTTTTCAAAGTCATACTAAGTTTCATAAATTTTTATTCATTTTTAGAGATTTTAGAAAATTAATAAACTTTTTGCATGCATTTTATGTATTTTAATCAAAAAGAAAAATAACAAAAGTGGCAACGGGTAGAGTTTTTTTCTAATCCATTTCTGAACATAATGCAAAAAACCGCATGTCTCTACAGCCAGTATTTTAAAATCGAGATATTTTCTAAATAGCCTCGTCTATATACACATATTTGTTATTAGAGAAGAAATACATTTATACATATCATATATTACAGAAAAAAAAAGAAAAAAAAAACACAAAAAATAAATGACATCATTTATTTAAAACAATCATTTACAGTCTAGTAGGATCGAATATCTATGAATAAATTATTCAATATTACTTGATTGATAATTAATTGTTCAATAGTGCATCGGATCAATAATTTCAAATTGTTTTGTATTTTATTATTTGTTATTTTATATGTATATGTTTTATTATTTTTTGTATTAGCTAGAAATGTACGCATTTTGAACATGTAATTAATAAAAATATTACTCACCAGTGTATTTTAAAAATTTGTATCAATTACTTATATTAATATTTAATTAAATAATTACAAGGTTTAATTATGAAAATTAATCGAAATGAATAAGTGTTTATGTCATAAAGTCAATAGTTAACCACTTGACACTTTTCAATGAACAATTAATTAAAAATCACTCTCGTAATTAACCCGTACAACAATTACAATTTTGTTACCATGCAAATTTTTAAAATTTTGACAGATGTAGTAGCACATTTCTGACACTCGTATCAAACAACAGTACCAACAACATAACCATAAAAAAATAATAAATTTACTAGATTTTTATTTTAATATACTAAACAGCAATGGATGGCGTATGTGATTGAATTTTATGTATAACATGCATGATATTTAAAAGAAAATTTAAATATAAACTTTTAGTTCGAAATGGATATATTTCAAATTTAGTTTTATAAGCGGCATTCTACATACTGCTTTGAAGTACAGTTGAATCTACAATACCCTATTTTTTATTGTTTACATTTGTTGAACAATAAACATGATTTCGCTTGTAAATCAGCATCGAAATTTGGAAAACGTGACTATAAAATTGAAAACTTTTTACTAATCACAATTATCAACTAAAGGATCACTTACCTCAATAATGCATTTTTTCGATAAAACAATGTACCTTTGTTCCTATTCCTTCAAGGTATTGCTTATTGAAAGCTTTTATGATGTATTTTTTCCAAAGAATACATAATCACTGTGATTGAGCCTAAACATAATACTTTACCACAGTAGTTTGATGACAGACCAGCATAATTTTTATTTATTATAAAAAAATATTTTGTCCAAATTTATACTTTGAAATAATTGGAATAGTTTGTAATATAATAAACTCATTGATCGACATATTTGTTTATTATAATAACACTTTTAAAAGTCGCCAAAAAACCCAAAAGAATATTTACCGCAGTTCGTGTTTTCTAAACTAATACACTTAATGGAAACAGAACTTCCTCATGATGTATAAGTATGTTTAGGTAATAGCTTATATTTCCGAAATGTTTCACCGAATGAATTGTAACCTTCATTATGCAAAAGTTCATCAAAATCGGTTGAATGATTCACAATATACAGACATTTGAGTGAAAATAAAGCCACATCCCTTGATCGGCTTGACCGACTGGGTTCATTTGAATGTGATATAAATTTACTAAATTTTTTACATAGAAAATTCTCCGTGACAGTAAGCTAACTTTTTTCATGTTTTTTCGTTCCAACTTTTTATATTTCATAATAACAATTTTCTAGAACAATCGATTTTAACACAATTTATATGACTTATGTAAGTGTACACCACTCATGAACATATAAAATTTCATCGAAATAGACTGAATGCTGTACCAGATTTTGTCATTTATGTAAAAAATTGTTTCCATACGAAAGTGCTAATAAACTTTTACAAAAAACTATATGTTAATTTTTCGTAAACTTTATACTGGTTTTATTTTATTTTTTAATTAAATGAAAATAATACTAAATATATTTGAAATTTCTATCATTTATTAGAAAAAATGACTTAAAAACATACAATAAGCAGTAATTTTATATTTTACAATTGTATATTTACATGACGATATTTTTATGTAAAATAAAATTTTCAAAAATAATTACTCATTCAACATTCATTTCAAAAATCTTTCTTTTTTGTAAATTTTTTTATTTTGAAAAACAATATAATTGGATTTTTATTTTGAACTATACAAGTTTTATTTTTTCACACATCTAGTACTTAAAAAAATATCAATGACAATATTACATAAATGTTATAAATATTATTGTTTAATACATAATTTTATATTTACTGAGAAAATATTTCTTTTACTTTACAATAAATTCATTCAACAACATTCAAAAAACTATCACAAGTTCAGAATTAAGTCCTTTGAACTGAGAGTTGTTTTATTCTCATGGACTTTTTTAATGACTAAATTTTATTTTAAAATTATTAGGCTAGAAGAAATTTATTGGTATCGTTTTTAACATTTGACATTAATCTATTAAATGCAAATTTTCTATTAAAATAAAAATTATGACCTAATAATTTTAATAAAAATAATTCGTTTGAATCCTTATATCTTATTTCCGGTATTAATCACAATCTCTAGTTTCTTTTTAATAACTACATTTAACAAAAGCTTTCGTCATAAATATAGGCAGTATTTGATAAGAAATATTAATAATTATGCTAATTTATCTCATCTATCATCTTGAAAATATGATTTAAATCAAAAGCACTTCAATTAATTGTAGCTTAGGTTAAATATTACCATAGGCATACCCTGAGTGAATTTCAAGATATAAACAAGACTGAAAATTATATTTAATATTGATTGAAATCACTTTTTAAAAATGTTAAGAAGTTTGTTCTTAATTAGATAAAACTGTATCAACAAACAATTAAGATTGTCTAAAATAATATTGAAGAGAAAAATATGTACATTTAAAAAATGTCCTAGGTTTAACTGGACGTTTAGTAAAATTAATTTTTAAATTGTAGAAAATCGTAATATATGATAATAACGACGAAAGACTTTAGTTAAATAAATTGATAATTGCTTTACAGATGTATCTTCAGTGTATCCTTAATACGGTGGTGATTTTTGTGCAGGACCTACAAAAATATCAATGAATTCAGAACTTTGGTAATGTACATAAAATTTGTTTTTAATTTTGATTTTAGATTAGAGGGCATTCGATGTTTGGGATGCGTATGATATAATTCAATAAAAAATGGTGGGAGTAAAAAGGATTTATAAATAGTTGTCTTTTACGTACACTGAATTTTTGCCACGTATACAGTGTTTTTATATTTTAAAATATTAGTTCCCAAATATTTTTATTATTTTCATGCAAAATAGTTTTAGTCCATTAGTTAAACATAAATTATTGTCATCAAACTCGTAAATCTTAGAGTAAGGAAATAATATATTTTATATCTCGTTTGTTTATTTGTTCTCAATTATTATCTACCAATTTACCATTTATTTATAAAAACGGGCGATCTGAGTTCGGGAAGTAGGAAGGGGTGAGTTTATATGAAAAAAGTGTAAATACAAAAGCTAGATCTTTTTGTTATCGACAACTTTGCCTTTTCACTTTTTTCCATAGAACTTGTAGTTTTGCCGGAAATTCAGATAAACCGAATTTTACCCTTCAACACTACCCCCCCCCTCACACTTCCCAAACTCAGATCGCCCGTAATTTATTTTTTCTGTCATTTTTATCATATTATCTTCCGTTTCCAATTGGTTTCATTCTACTTTAGTTTTTTTGTTTTCAAAAATTATCTACCCTGGTATATATACAATTATGTTAAAAGATTAATTTTTGGGAAAAAAGAGCATAAATTTTCAATGAATTGTACTAAATTCAGAAAAAATACACATATCAGTAGCCCATAAGAAATGCGTTAGCAAAATTTATAATTGATATTTTTTTAATTCATTTATAATATTAATTTGGACACAATATAATAAAAGTCTACACAATTGATTACAATACTATTATAGTTTTCCAGAGACGTAACTAATAAAAGTACTTGAAAGTAATATATTCGTAAAAATATTGAATGCGATGAAAATTGTCATCACATGATGAAGTCGATAAATTCACACGACCTGAATAATTAAAATTTTTAAGAAATTTCTTTAGAGAAGTAGTATCTAGGGCTTAAATTTTTTCTTAAACACATACTGTTTGTTACACAACCAAATAATTATTATGAACAATAGTGTTTTAATTTTAGAATAATTTTCGAAAACCAATAATTTATTATACGAGTGCGTTAATAATGATAAATGATATTATTGCCAAATAAAGTTGTGAAGGATTGGATTAAAGAAAAAAAATAAAAACAGGAAGAATGTGCAAATAAAATTTATATAAAAAAGCACGTTCCCACAACACCAGCAAAAATACTTTTTCATCAACAACTGTACAGTATGTGCAAATATATACAAAAAATTCACTGTGCAGTTATTAATACTTTTTTTAAGAAACAGTTTTTAAAAATAATAAAAAAAGCAATGCCTTTATTTTTTGTTTTTATATAATGGGTATGCTTTATGAATTAAGTATATTGCTTTTTCTTAATGCCCTCCTACCTGTTTTTTTAATAAAATTGCATTCATAGAGAAAATTTGGAAATAACATAACATCTTTTTTTAATGCAGCACCTATAAATAAACAGTTTATTTGTTAATTTTGTTCATATTTTAATTTCATGAATAATAATCATAAGGCGCTGGTTATAATTAATCATTTTTTTTTTAACTTTTCATCTCAGTGAATAATATTACTATCACATTTCTCTCTTTCTTCTAATATTTATTGTGTTAAAATAATGATCAATGCCTGGGATTGTTTGAAATATCACTTGCAACAACTTACGTATGTTAATTATGTATTGAGCAGAAATATTAAAATTTTTAAGAGCTACAACTAAAAGGGTATCTCATCGAAAACTGATAGTGTTGAACGAAATAAACCTTTCGGATCTTCAGGCATCGATAATTTCAAGTTTTTGTATTATAATACAAAAATCAAAATTAATTTTATAAATTTGGAAATTTTATATATCGAATAATTAAACAAATATAATGCAATTTGAAATATACAATCTTTATGATTCCATAATTCTTCGATCTATTAAATTTATAAAGTTAATCTTAACTTATTTGTGTGCAAAAAATTTCCAGAAGATTTTTTATGATTGTATAGAATCATACAATTATTGACCAGAGCGAAACCTCCTTTGTTATCGACTACGTTTAAAGGCTCTGTCAATACAGCTTTGCTCTGAAAATACCATCTAATGAAAATTTTGTAAATGATGTGATTGAATGAATTATAAACAAATAAGAATACAATGATGAGCCATCGAACAACCAGATCATTTTTTTAAAATGTGTTATCAGATCCTATTTCTGAAAATTCAATCAGCCTATATTTAATGAGTATTGATCTATAAACGTCTCTATCTTAAAAAAAATTCCCTGGCTTTTCCAGGATTTCTAGACAATGATTTTAATTTTTTCATACCAATTTTAATGTGCTTTTATAATTCACATATATTAAATTAGTTTTTTTTTTTTAAAAAGCATGAGATGAATCGTCTCAATCCGATTTAGCGAATAATGTTAATGAAAAATAAGCCTGTAGTAACCATTATAATGACTACTAACAAATTTATACAGATGATGACTTTTCCAAAAAAATATTCTTATCTTATCTTTTGACGATGGGTCTATTTTTTCACACACCTATTTGAATTTTTGCACATAATTTTTTATATGGGGTATTATATTTCGTAGATATAAAAAAAGAAAATATATTTTATTAAATTTAAATTTTTAATATGTGACAAACGAGCAAACTGACTAAAGTGGAAGTAAAAATTTCATATAAAGAATAACAAAACAGTTATAATACCAATGTCACTGAATTAGTTGGGAAACTCACTTATCGACTTCTATAATTTTACAGATTTCATTTAAAATTATTACGTACTTTATCTGAGTATTAAGTGCATTCCACATCCTTAACCGAATCACTTCATCAGTGATATTCGGGAGGCATTTCGAATACCAGGATAGTTCCCAATAAGGTAATCATAGCTACATACCTTCCCTTTCTCTTCACATGTCCCATCCTAATTTTTTAACTTGTTCTGTACAATGTATGTATTGTTTAGAAAAGAATTAATAGAAGACTCAAATGACTATTACATGACTTCTAACACAAAATTAAAATTCCCTGACTTTTCATCTTTAACTTATAAGCAAATAAATTATGTTAACATTAAATAATAAATTTCCTCTGAAATATACTCACTGAATCGGAATAATTCTAAATAAGCACAAATATATTTAATACTAACCTGTATGCTGAGCTGTTTGTGATTGCATTTGAGACATGCTCGAAGTTGCACTTATCGTTAGATTCTGTGAACATTATAAAAACAAATAAAATTAAAATGTATTTAAAAATTTAAATCATTCTGGATATACCTGTGGATATTTTTGCGAGGTAGATATGGGCAGTATTGTTGTGGAATTGGTACTTCCAATATATGGATAAATGTCAATACTGAGAACACAATTTATTTAAATTAAGATTTTTTCTCTTATTTAAAAAAGCATGTCTTCACTCACAACCAAAAAACAATGTTTTAAGCAACAAACAAAAGGGTTCATAAACTCTTTGTGAGATTGTTTTTTTCAATTTGCCCGTTTCTATACCTTACAGGAACCTAATGAATTATTAAGCAATGAATCTTTGTGGTTTATGAATTCAAAGTTTAATAATTTCAAAATTTTAAGATTCAATACTGATGAAAACTGAGAAAAATTTATACTTACGAAATTTTGAATGAAGTTATGAATAATTACTGATGTGTTTGTTAATTGTGCAATAGTAAAGGTATGGTTATGTTATAAACTTAATATTTGGAATTTGTCTACATGCACAATTCACCCCTTGTTAGGTGAATCCAAATATATATGAATGAATTAAGATTTGATTCCTCGAATAATATTCTAACGATTTATTAGAAAATTTAAAGTAAAAACAGATGTGAAGGCGTTTAGGACAGAAATATAAGTGCAAATCGTCAGAAAATTATTTAAGCAATCATTTCTAAACATTATGGAAATAACGTATAAAATGAGGTTATGAGAGATAATAGAGAAAGTAACATCACGTCGAATAAAATAATTGAATAATCAAAAAAATTAAATTATTCTAAAAATGTAAAAGAACATGCATTAAATTATAATATAATTTTAAATTAATACACAAGCATTATCGTAATATAATTAATTACTTCATAAAAACGATAAATCTTTTTTAACATCCAGCTTTTCAACAACTATTTAATGAGAAATAAATTAACAAATAAAGGAATTTTGAAATATTTGATCTTTTGCGTCTTCTGTAAATGCTATGTGAGAGATATTCCAATTGTCAGAGGCTTTAAGATATTATGCTGTTGCAATCATGAAATAATTCATATAATGGGTTAGAATATCAGCCCAATGTATTTACAGATTGATTATAAAAAAAATGGTGCAGCGGTGAAAGGTGGAAATAATTACTGTGCAAAAACGGTTTATCCAAAAAGCCTATTGAGTTAAAAGAAATTAATAAAAATTGCTGCCGAAAAACTGGAATTAAATTTGATGTAATTGAGATATTTGCTTATTATGACATCAATTAAAGATTTTAAATCGATATAAAATAAAATCAAAATCAGAGGTTTTTGTATAAAAAACATTTGTACTAGACATTTTCACCATTTTAATTTTTTGGAAAGAATATGTACAAAATGCATGCCTCACCTATTTGAGTGTATTTTAATTTTTCCTTGTGATGTACTAAAATTATTACTCGCAGTGATATTACAGTCTATTGAATCTTGAAATAAATGTTTTTGAAAGACATCTTGAAATCCGAGATTGTCGCCACCACCAGATTTACATGTTGAACTTACTGAATTATTTTTAACAGCCGCAACTGCTGCAGCCGTCGCTGCAGATGGTGTTTGTCGATTATTTCCAGTTGAATTAACTGCAATCACAGATACGGGTGAATTATTTCTTAAAACATCATTACTATCTCTAGATTTTTCGGACGATCGGCCAGTCAGTTCGTGTAATTCTTGCAAATCCTTCATAACCTGCATTACATCGTTTAAATTCGATACTGGATCATTACTTGAGACACATTTACTATCTTCATGTGATTTTCGAGACACTGACACTGCTAATGAATCCGTTAATAATTTTGTTATTAAATCGGAACCTGCTGTTGAATTCGAAGATGATTTTGTTGATGCTAACGTTGAGGAATCTTTTATTTGTAAAGATTTTTCTTTCATTAATTGTGATATAATTTGGGCTTTTGTTTTATTAATGTTTTCAATTTTCGATTTTTTCTTTGCTTTATGTCGAATTTCCACATTTTCACTTTTTTTGTTATTTTTTGGTGCATTTAGATCTACATTTTTTTTCGTATTTTGGTTATTTGAATCATCGTCTTGAATTTCTATAATTTCTATATCACTATCAGACGATTCTTTTGATTGTTTCTTAGTAGAATTGTTATTATTCGTTGAATCAATATTTGGTACAAGTTCTGATAATTTCCGGACACTGATACCAACATCCGTTTTAGATTGACTGCTGCCTTTAGTATTTAAGTCTAATGGATTCGTGGGTGGTATGGGAGAGGCATTTCTAGAATTACTTTTTTTTGAATTTTCAACTGTAATGCCTTGTTGTTTTAATGCTGTTATTGAATCTAATGTTGCCGCTGACAGATTTGAATTATTTACAGTTAAATCAGTTGGCTTTGGACTGGCAGTTTTCCGTTTTTCAGTTACTTTATTAATAATTGGTTCAATCGTAATTCCACTATTCGTTGGCATATTTTTAATGCTGTTCTTCGCTGTATCATTTTGTGACACGGCTTTTATTGATAATGACGGTGGAGCAATAACAGGCAGTTTATTAGGAACGTTAGTAGATTCTGAATGAACTTTAGGTGGTACCTTTTGTGATTTGCTGTCTGTACTTTTAGAATTTAGAGCAGTATTTCCTGAATTTAACACTATTTTCATATCTTTGCTACAACTTTCTTTTTTATCCAATTTAGGACCCCGTTCCCTAGAAGATACAGAAATAATTGTAATTAACTTTTTTCTAGAAATTTAATTAAAATACAACTTCATTCCGCAAAAAAAACCTTATCACCGCAAAAGTAAATAAAAAGGTTAAAATAACAGAAAAATTAAAAACGATGTAAATAGTCAGTAGACACAACTAATGAGAAATGAATTACCGCAGAAGGCGTTAATGCGAACTGTCATTCTAATCATGATTACAATTAATAATTACTCTTTTGTGAAGAACTGGATGCTTTCTCGAATTAAATGTGCTGTACTCATCCAACCATCCGGCCAAAGTGGTACCATTTTATCTCGATAATAATTTTCTAAATATTGTTCAAATCTTTTTTTACGTGTTTTTTCAAAATTAAAACATTCCCTTTTTTTAGCAACAATTTCTCCAAGAATTTTTCTATAAATTAAAGATAACGAAATCAGCTTATTAAAGGCGAATTTAAAAAAAAAAATTTATTAATTTTACCGTGTTTGATCAGTCCATGAGAATTTTCTTTTTGGCAATCTTAATGTTTTAGGTTTATCTCCATTTGGTGAATCAGCTCTATCTTGCGATAATCTACAATATGTTTGTAAAGAATTGGTAAGGTTAATTTAGGTACATGGAATTATAAAAATAATAAAATTAAAAGAGAACACATGATGCTTACCGGAAGCATCTGTACATCTCAAGGTGGTAAAGCGTGCTATATAAACAAAACAAAATGTTTAAGTATCTCTTTAAGTATCATTATTATGATTTAATGAAGATGAATATATAGTTTTAATGGAGAATGAATTTCAAAAAAGTGATAAAATATAGACATTTCAGAAAAACAATAATTTAACATTTTACTTACTTCTTCTCATTTATTCTTTGACATTCTTTTGTGTAATTTTCTATAATTGTTGGCATAGTGCGATCGATACATTCTTTTAATCTAAAAAATTATAAATAATATTTAATTAGTAGAAATAACTGATCTAAATTTGTCATTACATAAGTTCTTCATATCACCATGTATTTATATAGAGAATTTTATTATTAATAAAATATTTCTACCAATATGCACAGTTATTGAAAAAATTTTAGATTTACCTGGCAAGAGAATCATCTACTGAAGTCTTTGCTTGTTCTAAAACTAATTTTTTAGTACGTCTAACTAAAGTGTCTTTTTTACATTTTACAAAAGCAGCTAAATGTGCATAAACTTGATTTCTCACAGTACTTTTTAATGAACCACATAACAGATGAAGTCTGTAAAATTTAGAAAATTATATAGATGCAATGGTGCTCAAATTAATGACTAATATGAGGAGTAATTTCAGAAAGCAGTTTGTTTAATTAAAGAAATGTACTAATTTTCAAATTATTACGCAATTGAGATAGAAACGTTTTTTCCGGAAGTTTTGGATATATCAACGTGCAAAATGGAATGCAAATGAAATTATCAACATTTAGAGATATAGAGATAAATAAAATTAGGGAATATTTCGAAAAATAATATCATTTTCATCTAAAATGATTATTCAAAAATGGAAAGAATTCGTTGAATATTAAATAAGAAAATAATTTCGTTCAAATTTCAAGAAAATTTTTAATTGTAGACATACTGGATTTTGAATATATTCTCCTCATTTTTTAAATACCTCAACAACATTTTATTTACAGATTCCGAAAAAAATTTAACTTTCCCTTCAGCATTTTGAGACGCCATTTTCATGTTATCGATTAATTTAAGAGTTTCTTCTGTAAGATTATCTGGTAACTTAATGATTTCTGTTACATTATTACTATTGGGTTGATTATCATTATGTTTAAATGTGACTTCATCATCACTCGAATCAGAGCATTCAGTTGCATCACTCGAATCACTTGAAGAGGATTCTGATGATGTACTATCTTTACTCGATTCATCATGATTTTGTATACTATTATTTTCGATTGTGGTTCGTACACCACCGCCTGCAGCTGCACTTATCACTGATTCGATTGCATCATTTATGGAAGTACTTTTTAAAACAGTCTTTTTATTTTCGGAATTTATATTTACAATTTCTTTTGGTAATTGTTTATTATCGCCACCATTAGAACTAATTACATCTAGGTCATCTCGTTTCTCTTTCAACAATTCTTTAACCGTTGTAGCTGTCGGTTTCTTTTTAATACCATTACTATCTGTTATTGATGAAGGTTTCTTTTTTATGGGTATTATATTCACATTATTAGTTTCTAATTTTTTAATCGTTGACTTTTCACCATCGGAATCTACACGTTGTCTCTTTTCGGATTTAACTGATTTTTCATTCTCATCATCTGAGTCTTCGGAGGTAATCAAACGCTTACGATTTTGTTTTTGAACAGTTGATCTCGATGAGCTGATATCTTCCATTTCTGATATTTCTTGTTGCTTATACTCTAAAGATCCAGAATTTATATAGAAACCACCATGTTCAGGAATAATATCTTCAGGTACTATCTCATCGTACTGCAATTAAAAATTTTAATATTTAATCACACCTTTTTTTAATATAAAATTCACGTAATTTTATATCAGTAATGATGGATGTAATCACCAAACAACAATATTTTTAGTTAAATAAAAAAAAAGTTACCAAAGGTGCTACTTACAGCGTCTGTGTTGTCAATGAATGAATCGGTTTCATCATATCCAGCACCCATATCCGCCCAATCACCTTTATATTTTTTCTTTTTCTTCCTTGAGGGTGTGGGACATCCCTACATCAAAGACAAATTTAGACTTTTCGTTAAAGATTACAATATTTATAGTACTTACATATTTAGCTTCAAATTGTCGGGCAATTCTAGCAACATCAGCCTCATCATTATCGTCTCCAAATGGATCCAATCCATTTGTAACAGGTTTTTTCTTTTCCTGTAATAAAAAATAACATTTAATAGAATTTTCTCAGAAAAAATTTTGATATTTGTCAGTTCCAATAAATTTATCACACAGCATACTTTGAAAGGAACAATTAAAATTTAACCAATATCTTTATCATCGATTCTTATATAATATAGTCAACATTCGAAAAAAAATGTTTAAAACAAGTTATTAATTATAAAAACCAAGAAGCTATGTAAAAAATGGATAGATTCTGCCAAAGGATTCAAGATTTTGCATTTTCCAAATAATGGACAAAAAAATAATAGATAAATTAAACCTTTTAGAGCCGTTAAAGATACAAGCAAAAATTCAATGCAACGAATAAATATATTGTTTAAAAATGTTCTTAAAAAAATGAGACAATTTTAATACATAAGTAAACAAGTGGTATTATTCTAAATAAGTCTTCTTCTCTTTCTAGAATATGTCAATTTCATTACGGTATTGCATAATCCAGTCCATTCTCTATGTCTACGATTATTTTATAAAGAAAATATCAAAGTAATAGACATATAAAATTCATACCCATTTCAGTGATATAAGATATATGGTCATTTTTACACCATAAGTGTGGGGAAAATTCAAATTTGGAAATTCATGAAAATGGTTTTTCTATTTTTGCTTTATTAAATTGATTGTCCGTTCAAATACCATACACCTACTTACTTAAAAACACACGTGATTATTTCAACCTTTTTGTCACATTAAATTATATCCCTAATTGTTTTTTAATAATAGGTCAACTATATACTACTTAGTCATCATTAAAATATTGCGTGAAATATGAAGACATTTTTTAAAAAATCATATTTAATTAATATATTATATTAAAGAGAAAATTTTTTTTTTTTTAGTATTTACAGATTTGAAACGCTTTATTGGTCACATGGGTGCCAGTGCACACAATTTTGGTGAACTTAACACAATCCAAAAGTTTTTTAATTCTTTTCAAATATATACAGTAATTTTTCATAATCACTTTCCATGAGACAAAAAGGAGAAGTCGATATTAAAATTCATTTATATAAAATATACATATATACACAAAACAACAAATGATATTATTTGCTTATTTTTAAAATATTCCAGAGAGGGGGATTTAGTGTACGTAACTAATAGTTCAGTCTATGCATGGAAAAAACGTCCTAAGCTTATATTTAAGATTTTTTCTCGAAAAGACATTTCAAAATGCAAAACCAAATTTAGATTTTTAACTTAGAAATTTTTATCGAGAAAAACTCTTCGGCAAGACCTACGTTTTCATGGCAATATTATGCTTACCAAATTTCATAACACTAGAAGAGTATTTTTTAGTACATATATAAGTGTGCTTCTAACAGCTGTGAATACTACCTCTTAATGAATAGCCAAGAAGAGGCACCTATTTTTTTTATGAATTATAAAATTTCAGACGTTAATAGCTTTCATAACTTTTTTGTATCCTACCCATCTATATTTTGAGCTTCCTTAGAGTTAGTTTACATTCAATTTTATAGTGTGACAAAAAATCATAAAACATCTATTCATGTAGATCACTCTGTATATCGTTTAACACAGATTTATAATTAGAAACCAAATAAAAATAAGCAAAATTAATTAATTCTAAATAATTCATGATAATTTTCGACAAATTACAAAATATTTCCGAAGTCAAATAATAACAAAAAGCTTTTGTTATTTATTTAATAATCGAACTAGTAAAAATTGTTGATAATAAATTTGTATTTAAATATTCTTATTAGTTTTAGACAAATAAAATCAAAGTTCAATTTTCACACCTTTCAAACATAAGAATTAAGATTAAAAATAATAAATTATCTAGCCGATTTTATAAATTATAATAACAATAAAATAAATAATGAAAAAAAAATAAAAGGATGATAAAAATTATAAATACAAATATTATAACGAATAAAAAAAAAGAAACACAATGAATAATAAGCGGCAAAAAAAATAACAATATTACATACATTCAATACACAAAAATAACGATGCGGAATGTATGATATATTACCCCACTACAAACACTTTACGGTACGCGTAACGACAGATACAGCCGGTAAACGTAATAGCATCAAAAATGCCGAGTTAAAATATATGTATATCAACATGAATTAGAACTCGCGGTATATGCACAACAATGTCTACTATTCATACTTGATTCTTGTCTAGATACCCCAGACAAATTTTATCGAAGCTCCAAGGTCATCAACCTACACACCTAAACAATAATATTTTGATTTGAAATTATAGCAACAAAAAACTGATTTTACCTAAAAACCTAAATGTCAGTGGCTATCTTGTAACAGTTGAATAATTAGCAAATTAATATTGAAGAAAACATGAAAAAATTGCATTCAATTGACCTAGATAAATGTTATTCCCCTGAATAAATAAATTATAGTTTCTTACAAATTTGTAACTTAAACTTCCTTTTCACTAATTTTTAAATAAAAAATGTCGATTTAAAAATAAAAAAATAACGATTGAATATCATCAATATTGATATCAATTAATATTAGTAATTAGTTAAAGGAAATAACAAGTTTTATAATAAACTCAATAGTAATTAAAAAAAAAATAAATATCTACTGTGTATTATATATGACTACACCTAAATTCAAAAAAAATTACTGTGATTTGTGTGCACGTCAACCGTTATGACGTTATAATAGCAACAAACAACACCTTAATGTAAAAGTACAAAGAGTATCAATATAAAAATAATTTTTTATTAAAATTACAAAATAAAACATTAAAAAAAGAACAGAATAATATTGGCAACGAAGCAATACATTGAAACTATAAACAAAATGTAAAATATACTGCATGTAACCCAATAATGCACCTTTGAATTGTAGAAAGTCTGACAACATTGCAATAGTCTTATTTATAATAATTAAATTATTTCAATATGGTTTATTAATAAATAGACACGTTTCAAATGTTTTCTTAATAATTCTACTTATAATACGAGCTGTCAACAAATATTTTATCAAACTGTAGTATCCTAAGATTATGGACTTGTTTATATTAGGAAAAGTCACCGCCCCAATATAATATGAAATAAATTTGATCGATTTCAATAAAAATGAGTTTTATTATGATAATTAACAAACAAATAATGAATTATCAATAAAATAAAGACTTGTCAACCGTCTCCAACCAAATATTCAATCATCGCTACTAATATGTCAAATTTGAATGTTATAAATAAAAAGTTCCTTATATCAAAAATTTTTATTATTTGTCGCAAATATGGCGACTGCCTTTCTCGAATCCTTTGGTATATAATTACATAAAATACTACAAGCATTGTCACAAATATAAAGATGAAAATTGATGCAAGTAAAAAAAATTTGTGGTGAACCTAACCCCCAACAAAATGTATATATAATACAAAAACTATCTAAGTAAAATACAATATCTTTTCAAATTTCAAAAGTAAAAACTTAAAATAATCAGATAAATTTGTGGAATCCTAGAATAGTAACCATTTTCTGTTATAACTTACAGCTGCTGATTCGAGTAGCTCTCTGTAGTTGAAGATAGGACATGACTTCTCATTTGATTCAGTTAGGGTTAAATTAAAACGAAAACTTCTGTTCACTGATTTCTTTTCATTTTTATTTTTATGCACATCAATTGAAGTTAAAGCTACACGTTTTGGTTCCGACATTATACACTTAGTATTTGACACAAAAAGGGCAGAAAATATTCTGACTTGGAGGCAACATGTTTAAACACACCACAGTAGCGTCGCCATGTCCACTGTTTTTAATGCGCGCTCAGCATGTGACTTTCAATTGGCGCTACTTTCCAATTTTACTTTGGGTTCTTCAATCATCTATGTATATTTCATTTTTTTCTTTTCGTTTGTAGATGTAGACACGTTTCAAAAAGATTAACAAATGGTAAACATCACAGATAATTCAGTAATTAGTTTTTTCAAGTAAAAATATACTATTGCACATTAATTACAAATACGATTACAGTTTCTTGATCCTATTAAAAAATATAAACTTTTTACTTCTACTAACTAATGCTCTCGAAAACTAAAACTGTGTTTGTAAATAAAAGTAGATAAAATTTCAACTTCGAAAACTATACTAGACTTATGAATGTTATGTTCTTTTTGTAAATTACCTTTACAATTTATTTTTACAACTCATTATCGAAATACATTGAATTCTCATAACGCAAACATTTAAATTTTTAAAACTTATTACACAAGTTGTTTCTATAGTAATTGTTTGTAAATACTTCCGATAATACAGATTTATGTAATTGTTTCAATAATTTCTACAATTCACTCATAGATGTCCATAGTATACTATCTTAATAATTTATCATAATTATTCGAAAACAATAATGTTAAATAATGTAAAGTTTTATTTATATTTTACGTATTCTTATAATACTTTTGTTTTAATTATTAACAAAACTATATTTGTATTGTTTGTATAAAGTTTATTGTTCCATGATTAATTAAGTTTGAATTAATCCAATTCTTAAATGAAAACTTAGATTTTAAAACTGTTAAAATTTTTTTTTTTAATTACTATTTGAAATAAAACTTTTGTTTAATATTTAATTATAAATGAAAGAAAATTTAGATACAAGTAATTATGGACTTTATATCAGTTCATAAATGGATGTTTTCAGCAACGGTAAAACATCATTGTCCAGCTAAATTGTTGAAGAAAATACCAAATAAAAAATGATGCATTGTTTAGGTATATCTAATGTAATTTTATTTGATTTAGAAATAGAGAAAACTATAGAAACTATTGCATTATGTTACAGTAAATAATTTAATAACTTACTTTTCTACCAAATCGAAGTGGTAAATTGACTCTCTAGTGATTTAATGTATTCAATCAAAGTTGGCTAAGCCAAAGTAAAACTTTCCATTCCCAACAGAGCATAATAGTACGAGATCCCGCTGCAGGATTGGTGTGCTCATCAACTTTTTGTTTAAAACCAAATTTTTATGTTTATTTATAGTTAAAAGAATATATATTTACTAGGGTGCCTATCAAAATTTGGCCGCCATTATTTTTAATTAAATTATTTTTAATTGATTTTTGGTAAAAAATTTCGTTTATTCATTTTTTAAATAAAATAACGTCTACATCACGGTAATTAATATGAAGATTCTAAAAAATCACGGTTGCCGTTGCACACCTGGCCGTACCTCTTTGCAGCCAGGTGTAAACAGGTATGATTTCGATAAATTTATACGTTTATAACCTATTTTTATTAATTATATGTCAAATTGAAGCTAATTTTTTTCTATTAATTATCATATAAAGTTGCTTAATTAAATCTGGCCGCAAATAAGGGTTGCTGGCTGTTAAAGATAATAAATATTTAAGGTAGAGTGAAAGAGAGTTAGCGCGTAACATCATTTGTCAGACGAGGACAGCGATTGTCGGCTGTGCGACGCTTTTAAGCCATTGCGCATGCGTCGAACGTTAGTGTTCTCAACCACCGGGGAGTAATAGAGACGACTTATAATAAATACTCAAAAAAATATGTAATTTTGTTCAAAATGACAAATTTAAAAATTGCAACAAAAAATTAATATTGATTTGATATATCGACGGTCTAGTTAGCAATTTGTCTAACTCCTTATTTTTTAGAGGGTGATTTTTTTAACATTTTGATGAAGCAATAATCCAATTACAAATTATTTGAATGATTCAAACTCAAATATTATATCTCTATTATATATAAATGATATTAAATAGTTTTTTAAAATGATAATAAATTTTGAAGTAATTGTTTTTTTCGTACAAATAAAAGATTCTCTAAAATGGAGTTAGATAATTTGCTAATTAGAACGTCGATATTTAATATTAATTTAAAAAATAAAAAAATAAAACCAAGGTGACTTAAGTAAAAGAAAATTTTATTGCGAAAGTATTATTTAAAAATTTTATTAGATTTTATTCAAGTATTTAATTGTCTGTTACATATTAATTAAAGATTTAAGCAAATTAAAAAATTAATAAATTTATTATAATTCTTATATTTTCGTAACTCTTATTTAAAAATCTGAATCATCGGAGCTTTCAGTTGTACTGTCATCAGAGCTATCACTTTCATCGCTGCAAATATCAGAATCGTCGTTATCGGAAGCTTTGTTCGTGGATTCACATAGCACACTATTAACTTGTCGCACAGCCGACAATCGCTGTCCTCGTCTGACAAATGATGTTACGCGCTAACTCTCTTTCACTCTACCTTAAATATTTATTATCTTTAACAGCCAGCAACCCTTATTTGCGGCCAGATTTAATTAAGCAACTTTATATGATAATTAATAGAAAAAAATTAGCTTCAATTTGACATATAATTAATAAAAATAGGTTATAAACGTATAAATTTATCGAAATCATACCTGTTTACACCTGGCTGCAAAGAGGTACGGCCAGGTGTGCAACGGCAACCGTGATTTTTTAGAATCTTCATATTAATTACCGTGATGTAGACGTTATTTTATTTAAAAAATGAATAAACGAAATTTTTTACCAAAAATCAATTAAAAATAATTTAATTAAAAATAATGGCGGCCAAATTTTGATAGGCACCCTAGTAAATATATATTCTTTTAACTATAAATAAACATAAAAATTTGGTTTTAAACAAAAAGTTGATGAGCACACCAATCCTGCAGCGGGATCTTAGACTATAACACTCGAACACATTTCTACTATTATATTTAACGTTTTGATATATCTATTAGGATGTTACGTTAATTGTTGAGCATACTGAATCTAGAAAGTGATGTTCTCTATCGAGTATATATGTATCGCTGTCAGGCTTATGTGAATATGCATCAAGAACTCCAAGTACTGTAAATAGGCCAATAAAAATAAAATTTAACCTCGCACTAAATTTCCGATTGAATTTTTTTTAAATAAATTTTAGGATCATTTACTTCGACAGTCACAAAATGCTGACAGATTGTGTTAGTGCTTTAAGCGGCATCTTGAAAATGGTCATTCATGAATATTTAAGGTTACATGAAGCGCACGGGGTGAATCAAAATTAGAAACTACAAAGAAAACTAAGCCGATGAACATAAATTAGGTTTCCAACGCTTGATCTTTTCGTCCCTTCTTTTGTGTAGAGACATAAAAGAAAAGATTACCCCTTTAGGTTGCCACGTCGAGTGTCGGCATTTCTGCATTCAATTACCTATAATTCAAAAAGTAAAGGGCATTAGAAAGAAGTTGAACAAACGTTGTAGAGAATAAATTTATCTTTGAAAATGATAAATAAATTAATTATATTGATTTTTTCAACCTCATTCTTTCAATTATATTGAGTTATCAATATAATTCACTTTCAAAATATGACAAATTTTTTTCTCTATTATAATGGTCTCAATAACTTTAGCCTTAAATTTTCCGAGATATCGGCCAAAAGCTTTTTTTCAAGATAACGCCTGAAGCTCCACCGGAATATGTCAGCATTTTGTAGTTTTATGCTCAGTAAGTCATCTTAAACCTTAACATTTCCTAGATTATTTTTACAATCCAACAGCTTCACTTCTTATGCATAGCCAACTTTAGCTTTGGCTTTAAATTTGCTGCCATTAAAATTTGCCACACTAGGTTCTTCTGAAGCTCTTAGCCTTCTGGTAAATCCACCATTGTGCCAGCATTTTAATTCTCCAGATAAAACTTTCGGTTCCTGTCATAAGAATATTTACATTATCCATGATTAAACTATACACCAATTCAATATGTTACCTCGATTAAAGGACGAAATCATGGTTATAAGAGCGGAGTGCTTCTCTTGTAATATTATTGAGGTTTTCTCTGAACAGTTTACCACTTTATGTATATATTTTCTTTTAATATATTTACCGGATATAGTTATTTAATACATTATTTACGTTTCTTATGAACACAAGATATTTTTAACAACTTTTGTTGTATTAACTAGTCATTTAATTATATAAAACTTAAAATACATGTAGTTGGTAGCACTTCCGACTAGAAATTGGAAGGTCACGGGTTCGATTACTGACAAATCTTCATTTCTTTTATAAATAAGATTGAAAATGTTGTAAATAGAAACGAAAATAAAGTAAATAATTCGTTGGTTGATAGCCGATAGTAGATATTTAGAGGTATAGTTGTTAGTTAAATAAATATAACTAAAAAATTGATATATGTGAAAAGAAATATAAAGTGATTTTAACAACAGGACAATGGTTTGATATCAACATTATTATGTGAACAAGTTTGTGAAAACTAAGTTAAATAGCTTGATATTTGTGTTTGTGTGTTAAGAAAGAGTAAATAAAATGTTAGATAGGTAAGTAAGTACATCACATTTATATCAAGAGACTTTTCTTCATATCCATCAACCGAGTGAAGAAAATAGTACCATATAGTTGAAAGTAGAGTTTGTTTATATGTATAGTGTAGTGAATGAAGGAGAAGGAGTTTCGCTTGCTTGCTATATTGCTGCTGCTGCTGCTTGTTGTTGATCAAAATGAAGAACCATAAAGACAACCAACTATAATGATAGACGGCATCTACACAGTATGAGTTGATTACAATGTAATTGTACAGCTACTACAAATTCAAATGATACCGGCCAAGAGAGAAAAAAGAAAATTATGAGTGCATTCCTATAGAACAAGTAAAGGCAACAATAAGTAACGGCAGAACAAGTTGAGGTCTCTGATTACGAATTCGAGGTAAAAATTAATATAAAATATCTAGATTATGATATAGAATACGCTTTATTATGGATAGTTTAGGGAATTTTTTGGTAAAAAGAAAATTCATTCACAGTTATTTACTGTACCTCAAAAAATAACTGAGTACTTTTTGGAATCTGGGCTAAATTTGAGAATCCGCTAATAAATGAGTGGATTATCATTTGGTCCAGTAAAATATCCCACTTAAAATCTGGTAAATGCATAACGCTATAAATAATCACGCTATAGAGTGCTAGCGTGACAGGTTGATAAATCAATATTTAAACGTTTAATGTATGTAGTCGACCCAAAAACCTCACATTTAAAATAATGTATTTATATTACATAAAGACATATTAAAAAAATTTCAAGGAAGGAACAAACATAGAGGTTAGGTTGCACTATTTGCACTAACTCGGAGCTATCGCTAGCCACACTGAAATGTTACCGTTTATGGATGTGTTTATAGAATTATGTATTTTGTACGATAATTATGTGACGAATGGTAACATTGAGCCACAGTTAGATAATTTAATTTTCAATTAATTAACTCTTAGTTAGCGGTAACTGCAGGTTACTGGAATGTCGTAACCCAGCCACAGTGTTTATATTATTGCATGAATAAGTAATTCTATGTAGAATAGCTTGAATAATTTCCTTTGTGGAGATTTTGATTTTAATATTCAAGAACAGAACTTACAGGAACATAAATCGCCAGCCAATTCAATAAGAATTCCACTAGATACTCTATATCTGACCCTAACTGTAGTAAAAACTAGAAAAGATATCTTTCCGTCTACTTTGTGAGTGATGTAAGAGTATGGTTTTCACATTACGTATATATATTCACTCTTGATAGTTCTTCTTCAGAGTATGTGAATGTCGGACGCAGATAATGGAATTCTAGAGATGTACTGTATATACACTTTCATTGCGGAAAACCTGAAAGAGGCTAGCTAGGTTTGCTACTAACATGTTGAACTCCCATGGGATGTGACCCATTGTGCATTCATCATCTATACACTGCTCCCCATACCCATTTGTTTAAAAAAAAAACATCTTTTTATCTTTTATCTCCTCCTTACTTGTCTATCTCCATATATTTTCTACTTCATCCTTGAAGGGTTTTATTTTTTTACCGAACCAGTAAGTAATTTATGATCTACTAACAATGTTTTGTTGTATCATTGTTATATGGTCAATAATATAATATTTATGGGTAATTAAATGATAATTATTTTTGATGACCAAATATAAGTTATTTATGATGTTTGGAATATTTTGAAATATTTTACTTTATTTATATAAAAACTGATTTTTGAATTTTTGTAATAAAAAAGTAATAAATACCTACACAGCCAGTAATAGACCTGAGACTTCCGTTATGTATGAATATGTCTTGCATACTCAATCATGATTTTGGTCTTGCTTAAATACTTCGAGTCAGGATCTTGAACTTGTTTTTGCTTATATAACCTTGGTCTTGCATCTGATACTTAGTTTTTTCTTCTGTATAACTTGAATGTGGTTATATAATATTTATATATATACAATACATAATAATGTATTTTAATATATCGCATATAAGGCATTACTTCGACGTGAAGCGTCTTTGCAGTATTAAAATATTAAAGCAAACTAAAAATATGAAATACAAAACACATTTTATTCCACCTAAAGAACATTTTGAAGTTGCCTCATAAATAATGGCTGAAACTATCGTTGAAACTAATAAATTATGGTTGAAATAATGCTCAGTTCCTTTTTGACCTCTGATTCGTAATCAGCAGCCCTAAAAATCTCGAAGAGACGATTTGTGAGGCAAAGTTTTGAGTTTAAACAAAAGTTTCTCACCCTTGTTACTTATAGGGGTATAACTATCTTAAGTTGTATCAGCGACCTTTATTTTTTATAACTGTTACTATTTAGGTTGGGAAAACTACCCAAATTTTCATAGAGACACAAAGTTAAGTGGTTTTGAATGATCCTGAATGTCTAAGGAACACGTATATACAAAAAAATTTTAATCAGAGATGTTCCACCAATTTTCTACATTCTCCGACTTATTTAGTTACCATAATCAATGTTGTTAGTATCATAAAAACTTAGCGAAGCATATAAATTTCCCATAGAAATTATTGTTTATATTAATTGTAGTTAAAAACTGTAATAAAATAAAAAACATACAATGAATTTTATTTCTAAAACAAAATACCTATTTTGGTATTTTATAGTTTATGCTTATAAGTAAAATACTCTCACTTTTATTTGTCCATTGAAACTTTTTTATTTCACAGAAAAATATAAATTTTCATTGCCATTCATGCAAAAGAATAAAAATTCGTAGAAAATTGATAAATATTTATATAATAAATATGCTGGACAAGTATACATTTAATCGTATATTTTATTTCAAGAATTCTCTGTTTTGTACAGGTTAATTTCTAAAGTTTGAATTTATTTATGTTATTTATCAATCATTATGATTCTTTAAATAAATCGTCAATTGTCATCCAAGATTTCAATTTTTCATGGTATTAAGGTCGAAAAATTCGTCAGGAATTTTATTCAGATGTACGCATTTATTTTTATTCGGAATTACATTGCAATGTCGAATAATTGTGAAATTTGTTCTGTATTGGTTTAAATGATAACAGAATTTGAGAAAGAAAAACTTCTAATCCTTATATTTCTAGTCAACGTGATTAAATATCTTTATTTACGTATATATGGATCTGATCTCATGATTTACTTTGCAAATACGCTATTAAACAGAATTCCATGAAACTAACTTTGTGTAAAATAAAACTATTAAAATACCGACAACTAACGATGGCTACAGTGTAATCCGAACAATATTATATATAACTTTTCTGTATTATAAAACATATTTATTATACAAAAAAGTGATTAAAGCGTTTGAGTATTTTGAACAATTAATATCTCGTGTGTTTGTACTTGCTTACAAGATAATAAATATTATTTGAAGTTATTCATACAAAATTATCGAATTACATTGATTAATTTGAAAATATTAATGAAAAATAGTTATTCAAATATATTTTCGATGCACGTGTTATGTGTAATAGTCAGCCATTTGAAGTTGATATTGAATCTTTGTAACGATTCCAAGATATAATATCACAGAATATATACCTAGATCAGAACGATCTCTTGTAGACAGTCTCTTTGATGTTTGAGTGACAGATTCAATAACCTTTACCATGTTGCTGGGATGTGAAGAAACAAAGACAGCAATGAATCTAAGACAGCATATAATATGAAACAAAGACAGCATATAACAATAAATAAATAATGAAGGTATCTAATTCTATTACATGTGAAGTTGGGTTTGATATACACATCTCTGCAACATGGCGTCCAACATTTTTTATATTGGGACCGGCCTAATTTAGGTATATATTGTGATAGTATACCAACTTAGGAGCATGAGAAAATCGGTAAATCGCAACAATTTCCTCACTATGCCATAATAATCGTATGTAAAATTCAACGTTGCCAAATATATAAAACTATTTTCTCACCCGTTTAACTTAATAAATAATGTATGGGGCAGAGAGGGAGAAAGTAAAAGGCGTGGCAAAGTTGCAATTTAACATTGCGGTTATTACCTCATCAACTGACCAACGATGTTCGGTTAAACGCGTTCGATCAGAAAGCTGTTTCGACCCAAAATAAATACTTAATAAAGGTTAAATAAAAAAACTCGATAGTCCCTTTTAAGTATGCATCCTATATATTTATTTTATTTTATAATATTATAAATATACATAAAGAAATTTTATATATTAAAATTCAATACATTATTATATAGAGCCTATTTCTTTTATTATAAGCCCATTTTTATAGCAATCGCATAAAACGTTTTGAGTGTACCAAACACATACACACACTATTAGTTTTTCAGATTCTCTCTCACTCACAGAGGTGCTTTTCTATTACACAAAATACTAATAATAATAATATAAATAAGAGACGGAAAGTTTTTTTTTGTAAAGAGATACACATATTCACTCTAAGGTATTATAAGAAAAGATTTAACCTCACATCTTATACATCCTATTTCGTTTTACATTTGATTCAATTTGACATTTTACCTGTGTGACCTATGAAGGTTTTATTTTTTATAGTTCAGTATTCTATTTGATCTATGTAAAAGTAAGTACCTACCTTTAATACTGATTACCTTTTATTTGTAACGTAACCCATTGTTTGTAAAGTCGTAATCGGCTTTTACCTCTGCCTGCACAGAATCATCAAGTAAACTGATTCCATTCGATAGTTTTCCAAAAATGGTGGCTGCCATGTCACCATGTCTAATTGCAAGTCTACACGATTTAACCTGAACTGCCTCTTGTCTTTTTTTGTTTACATAAATCAGCATTAACAAATTGTGTATCCTGATAAGTTTAAGGGGTGAGAAAATTTGACATTTTTGCAAACAATTTCCACTACTTAGTCACTTTCCGATCTTTTTTAATTCCAAACAGAGCACTCATAATAGTTTAGACTTATATTTTTGAGTATAACCAGAAAGGAAATTGAACATTAACGAGATGGCTGCTAAAATTTAACGTAACTTGTTTAATCGTTTCTTATTTACTTTACCAGTTCTAATGTATCTAGTCTTGTCGCGGAAATTATTGGGTAAAATCTATCAGGATTTTCTGGTTCAAAAATCATATTCACTATCTCAAACAAATCACAGAAGTTTAGCTAAGATGAGCCATGTCAGGATAAGCAAAGATTGTTCGTCTCTTTATATATGACAGTATATCGAATGACGAATCATATACGACATATACTTATTTTAGAAGACCCATTCCGAATATTTGAAACGAGCAAAAGTTAAACTCATTGAAGCTCAGAATGACAAATGTGATAACAACTTGAATCGAAAATGACCGATTTTTTTTTTGGGTGTTTCTACAGTGCGTTACTACAAGATTCCACAAGACTTTGAGAAAACATTATAATTTTGGACAAAACCCTGTATACAAAAAGTTTCATTAATATAATGTTTAGGAGATACAAGTGGCGGAAAAACTGTATGGAATGAACGTATTATTTTAATTGGAATAAGCGAGGAAACAAGACTTGTCAGAATTTACAATGTGATGGATAGAGACAAGTTTGTATTTTTTATTTATAAATATTTGTATATAGAGGCGATGTGGTGGTTTTATGTTAGATTTTTATTTTTTGTTAAACAATATGTTTTCAGATTATTTGTTTATTGAATTTTATTAAAATCTGTTTTACTCTTGATAAAAATTGAAAAGCTTTGATGTTTTTCATGAATAGCTCAACGAAGTATTTTGATTGATAGTTCTACTGACTTTATATAAATTGATATCATTGACATACATGTATAAACCTGTACATGCGAATAAGTGTATGTTCTCATGATCATGTAATCTTTTAATTAAATTTTTATTAAATTTTTGTTAGCTTAAATACGCATATAATAAATGTTTGAGCTAATTATATATTATTAAAATTATCATAGAAAATAATTTTAACACATTGAGTTGGAATTATGTTAAGTGTATACAATAACTGCAAAAAATACCAAAAATCATCTTGATTTTTTAAGAATATTTTGTGTTTCAACTGGATATATTTTTGTGTTTTGACGTTTGAGTTACAGCGTTAGCTCGGACAGGCAATAATCAGTTGTATGGATTTTACAAACGGGATACCTAATTCCAAATTCTAAACATAATAAATTCAGTCAATATTTATCGATTTGTACCTCTTCTAAACGATCTTATTTATTTTCGATTTACAAAAAATTTAAAATTTTATGAGTTTAAAAAAAATTTCATCAAGTTTTTTTGCTTTCAAATTTGCGTACTTATCTCTTAAAATTTTATTGAATTGTTTAAAAAATATATTTGCTGAAAGAAATTTTGTGTTTGATATCGAATTCATATTGTCACCATATTTTGTGATAACCGCAATACAAATTTTCGGTGAACATACAGTAGATATATTTTTGGGCCATTTATCTTGATTAAATGAGGCTCGCAGTTCAATCTCCAATGGGATATGTACTTGGTTATTGTTAGATTAATTGAATAAAAAACAGTCTTTATTAAGATGATGAAATTCAAACGAATAACATTTAATAATATTAATATAATACAAAGCCGATTAAAATAATTAACAGTGATAAAGGATAATTATATTTATAAATATTTATAAGTAAAATACGCGTAAACAAACTCAATTCACAAAACACAATACTTTTATATCAACCGATTTATTATATACAACAAAAGTACATAGTCTTAAAATTTAATTAATAACACAAATATTATTAAATATAAAATATATGAAATTGAGGTTATGTTTATATATACTAATAGTGGGATGAAATACCATATTTGATTATTATTGTCAGATTAGAAGAGAGCTTTATAACACAATATCTATTGTATGTAAATAGGCAGAAATGTTTAGCCCAGCAGCTCAATACCAGAGCTTATTTGTTATTTGTGAGCTTGTATACATTGAGTTAATCGTTACATGTGTTTTAGAATTGTTAGTGATGCCTATATCGTGGTTGTTTTAGTTATATTTCATTTTTATTGCTCTTTGAAATTTAATGCTCTTTTTATAGTCAACATATATACAAATGCTAGAGTATTTTAATCTAAAGATTGTTACACTTGAAAATATTGAAGGTATAGGTGTTATAGAATCATCTACTTAGTCCATTTTCGCATGTCCGCCCTTCTTTTCATCGGTCATCAAGATAACTCAAAAACTAGAAAAGAAAGCGAGTTGTAATTTTGGTAATGTATTATAAACATAAAAAGTGAGTTTGAGTTTGTGAATAATCAAAATTAGTTGTTTGGATCTAAACAATATATGATGTAACTTAAACCATAATAGATTGAGAAAAAATTTAAAGTTAAAAGATGTGTGATTTTTGAAAAGAAACAACTTTTATTTGAAACAGTTTTTCGTAAATCGTTTGAATTCGCTACAATTTCAGCTAAATTTAGCTAATTAACACATATACTTAGAAGTATTTTACGATATTATTGGGTTGTATTTATTAAAATTATGGTACTTGTAAACGATTGGCAGTGTACCTAAGAAAAGGGACTGCTTTCAGAAAAAGCAGAACATTGATAATGTTTTTTTTTATACGAAGGAAGTTTGTATGAATGCAATTTGAAGTTTTAATTGACATCCTCTAGGTAAATGAGAGTTCTATTCAAGTCTATCTCTACATCATAGAATGTAAGCGTACGCTATGTATTTAGTGATAACATATGTAATGTAATAACAATTATATACATCTGTTTGTACATAGAACTTGGATTGTATGTATTTTATTTGTATAGTAGTTATGACTATGAGTTATGTTTGACATAAGACAATAGTTTATAGGATCAGGTGTGATTCACTGCCAATCAAAATTAACGTTTATTATTTCAATTAAACAAACAATATGGATATGTCTATAAATTATTTTATTGTGTGAATATCATTTATATGTTTGTATTAATATTGTGGATGATTTGCAAAACAATACTTCAGTTTGTTGAATTAATGTTCTTGTTGAAGATCTTAAGTCTTAAGACATTATTGGATCATAGTTAAATTCAATCAATTCATTTAGATTTCATTTTTTGATTAGTTATTTATTATTATATTTTAATTTATTTGCAGACCCATAGCAAATTTTGTAAATTAACAGTTTCATAATAAAAATCATATTCAAGATATATTTTTTATAGCAACTTTGGAGTATTTGAAAATGATGTGTGTAAAATATTTTTTCTAAACTGCACCGTATATTTCAATTTTCAACCACCATTCTGCCTTCTGGCAATTGTTATCCAGATTTATTAAGCTATATATAATATGAAAACAAAATCGCCAGGACAGCACCTTTTCGATAAAATTTTTTTTAATGTAATTGGGTTCAGGCTGCGTTTTATAGTTGACCTAGACTTCTGGCAATAAAATGGCTGTTTAAATTTACGGGTTTGGCCGACCACCCATACTTTCAGTTCCGGGGGTAACTTCGAGCAGCAGAACTATGGCATTGCTATCTAATAAGAGGTTATTTTACACAAATATTTTCACTACACCTTATCATTTTCATTTTTGGTTATCTTTAAAAACTCATCCACTTTTATACAATCATGGACTACGTGGTTTTTGATTAATTACCAAGAGAAGTCTACAAAAGCTACAACTAAATAATATTAAAAATAATAATAGTAATAATAATAATAGTATTATCTTAAAATAAGATAACTAATAATTAAAAAAACAAAATAATTTTAAAACAACATTACTTACTTAATTTTCCAGATAACAGTTAAAATAATAAAACTGTATTATTTGCGCCTGCGAGACGAGAATTTATAGATCACAATATTTGGACATATTGATTTTGATACTTGTTAAAAGACATTTATTAATTCTTATTGAAATACAATTGTAATATAATTTTGTTGTTAATATCAAACTGAATTCTATTTGTTACAATCGCTGTAAAATGATAAACAAATATATTTTATTACTATTAACATATTATTTTAACAACATATATCTAATACCTTGGCTATTAAAAATAACATTTATTTAACTGTCAATTAATGCTTGACTTGTTGAACGAAAATAATAACAACCAACTAATGCACAAATAGAAAAGATTCCAGTTATGTTTTTACGGGAACATATGTTACTTATGATTATGTTAATTGATTCATGTTTTGCACTTGATTCACGTGATTCCAATATGTTGTATCGTTACAGATGTTCAGCAGTTTTAGTTCTAAATTTAAGAAGTCGCAATTATTACTTGTTTTTTTAGCCCACGCCATGAATAATCTATCCACCAGTGGCTCCAGAAATCAAAAGTATTACAATTACCGAAATACATTCAAGGTTAACAAGAAGTATACATTTTGATAACCTTTTGCTTTAACACTTTTTAGTATGTGTAAAATAATATTATATTGTCATCATGTATTAAATGATTATAAAAGTCATTTGTTGCTACACTATTACCATGATGACAAATAACTCTCCAGACTAATAGTTAGTATAATATAGTATATGTAAGTAAGTTGATGGTGGTGGTGACCTCTTTAGTGGTAGTGCATTAGTAGCGCCAACTTCATAAGATCATCATGAGCTTTATTCCATTTATAATGTTGTAAATGTATGTAAACGATGATCCAATTAGTGCTATTTAGATTTTAAATTCAATAAGCTTCGATATTAGTATGTATATTTTTAATTCATTTCAGTATGAAATATATTTCACAAGAGTATTGTAGATACTATACTAAAAATTAGCATTCGGGCTTCAATTGAAAATTGAAACATCTAATATTTCAATGATATATTTCCGGAATACTTGTACAAGACTTTTTCTTTTACACATTTGTCATTTTATTTCAAATTTTTCAAATAGAATCAATTAGAACTTCAAAAATTGATCTAAGAAGTACAAAAATATTTTAAATACTTCTATAAATATTTCCTTTTGGGCCAAGTAAATTTCGAACTCCTCGCCAACGAATCAATTATTAGCTATGAATATGCATCTACTTGAAGAGGTAATTTTAGAAAAGTTAAAATTAAATACAATTTTACTCTGTGCGATTAAAAATAAAATGCCCACTTAATTTGTCAAAACTACAAAATACCTTTTCGAAACAGCCTAAAATGCTTTCTATAAATATTCTTGTGACTATAAATCTTACATGTTCTTGTGCAATCAAGAATTGCCAAAACAAACCTGTGAAATAAATATATTTTAATAATATCTACAATAAAACCAACATTTTTAAGTTGAAACTTATCGAGCAATAATTGTATCACCTGTTACCTTTAATATATGCACTTTATATAATAGTTACTGATTATTATTATGGTTCAAGTGATAATTACTATGTTTTATATGAATATGTTATAAATTGTGTAAAGTTACAATTTATAGACTGCTTTGAAAAAGTTTTGAAACTTATTTTATTATTCATAATATGGATCAACTTGAACATAAAAAAAGTGTACTCCGTAATACGTATTACTATAAACAGTTTATTCAATTAATTGTCAATATTTTGACTCTTACCGTGTATCTCTATTATGGTCTAATCTGCGACATTTTTTGTGTATGAAAAATTTTGGGTTTTCTTTCAGGGAATCTTTTTTGTTTCAGACATTGAATAAATTAATTATTTTTTGCATCTCGCTTTTAAAAAGTATAAATTCAGATGTTCTGGTTAAAATATTGAATCTTTTAGCTTGTAATATGCGAAATCCTTAAAAAATGAAAAAATCTTAGATTAGGTATACAAAATTTTAAAATTATCTGAATTATAAACGAAAATTCATTGATGATTAACCAAAAAATAGATGTTTCAACCATGAGATAGTGATATTTATTTTCACTTGATTTTATTTAATACTTTTATTTTCCAAAGTTTTAATAAAGAACGCTCAAGAAACGCTCTGTATGTATATATATGTAGAATATGATAACTAACTTGTCAATATAGATTTATTTGTTCATAATTTGTAACTTGAAACTTTATACGATGTAGTTTGATTTATAATCGTACATAATTGGTCTTTAACAATTACGAAAATCAATATATGTTCATGTTGCAATTTTCTAATTGCTTACAAATATATGCATTGAGTGAATTCTACATAAAAAGTTATTCTTTAAATATAATGTT
This sequence comes from Chrysopa pallens, assembly GCA_020423425.1. Lineage (NCBI taxonomy): Eukaryota > Metazoa > Arthropoda > Insecta > Neuroptera > Chrysopidae > Chrysopa > Chrysopa pallens. The sequence continues at coordinate 61,983,534 of CM035594.1, forward strand.
AGATCGTGAAATTATAACAAAAGAAATATTTCAGAAAAAGAGCTTTCAAGAGAGCATCTTGAAAAGATTTTGGATTTGTGTTTGTTCTTCAGAGCTTTTTCCAATTTGAGTTTATGTTTGACAGAATATCCACGACTGATTTACATTACAAAGACACTTTTAAAACAGTGTCTAAATGTTATTATAGTTTCTAGAATTCCATTATTATCAATTGGTAATAAAGGTATGTTATTTGCGTTTTAAAATCAACTGAAAAGCTTGACATAAAAAATTATGCCATAAAAGTACCTTACTGTATCACAATGCAAAAAAAATGCGCACTCCTAATAGCCTGGAAATTCACAAATCAAAATTATTTAGCCCTTCAAATAGGGGAGAAAATTTATTATAATATTGTCAGCTGAAAGAATAAAAATGGCTAAAATATTATACATGAGAAAATATCGTATGACACAGACAAAAATCAATTGTACCCCATATGTAAGGAAGATTAAGAAAGTTTTGTTTATGGCCAAAAATTATCTATAAATATGGAACCCATATCATATTATGCCAAAAATTGTACCTAAATTGTGCACATGGCAGTCGTTAAAATCACAAATTTATCTTTGTGGATATAGAAGTTCTATTCTATTTAATGAGTATAAGTGATAAACTTTGCATTTTTGAATCTCGTAAAATAGGCTGTCTGGTTATTTAAATTACGGTCCATATGTTTTAAGGTCATCATAGTTTAGGAAATATTCCCGGCAAACTTTTGCAGATCTACGGAAACCTGATAAATGTGTAATTGTGGATTTTTTTTTACTCAATTTTCAAATTATTAACATGCTATTATAAAATGTTCGGATATGATTGATCAACAGGAACAAATTCATGAAGTGAAAAGGTCGATGGAAATATAATACCGAACATGAAATTTATTTAATATTATTCTCAGTCTGAATTGTATTTTCGTTATCCAATTAGGTAATTGTAATACATAATAGTGATATGAAGTTATAATAATACATTTATTAAATTGTCATGTCTTATGTAAACAGGAAAATGAAAAAAAAAGTATGTAAACATAAACGGAAGTCTGTATGATTCATATTTTTCTATTATTTTTATTATTAATGGTCGACGATTGGGAGTCAAATAACAGAACCCATCAGACAATAATAAACAATCATGAAAAATAATATAGTTTCTCGGCGCCATCTTCATATTTTGTGATATTTTTATTTCGAGAAAAATAGATTTTTCTATCGGATGATTCAAAATTATTTCCAGGCAATATTTTCTGATGACATCTGAATGATTGTTCATGATAAAGATAAGTCTGCTTTTGGAGGCATCACTGAGAAAGCTCTGATCGTTTTTCAAGACGAGAGCGTATTTTGCACACTCCATTTGCTGTTATAAATGTATAGAGTTTTTTCCTAACGTCATCCGTTAAAAAGATATTCAGTCTGGCTTGTTAAAAAGTCACCGTGTATACATTCGAAACCTAAATATAATTTATTATTTATTGGTAAATGTATAAAAAATTTTCACATAAAATAAGTTTCTCTGTAAAGATGTTTTTCGAAAATTGGCTAAAAATAATTATTACATATTATAACAACAATGAAAATAATCCTTGACAGAAAATATAAAAAATATATGTGAATAAATGCAAAAAAATAAAATGGAAAACATGGAAACCTTATATTGTTTATAATAATAAAAATAATAATATACAACAACACACAGAGAAAACATATTTATAAATTATATTCTCCGCCGTGGTGGTGGTGTTTTCCCTGTAGTTTCATTTCCCGGAAGTCTACTTTAAAATAATTGTTTGTGGCCGCAAGCGTCAACTTTTTTTTTTTTTATACTTTAAAGTGGTGGTATATGTGTGTACTATGTATAAATATGTTTGCATTCATACAATATATTTTATTAATTCAGAAAAAAAACCCAATGTTTTAAAAACGTTTAGGGAAAAAATATTTACGGTTTAATTTTAATAATATACAACAAAACAGACTAAACAAATATGTACTATGTAATCTAGAAAAAGTGCTATGATGTTAGTATTTGTTGTTTGTTTTCTACTGTAAGCAAATTTCTGCAACGATATAATAACTATTGTACTGACTATGAAATCAGTTCATCCTCAATATTTCCAATTTCCAATGACTAATTAAAGATGAGAAATCATTGTAATTTCAAGCTACGTTGGTGTAAGAAATCACATTAGACGGCCAAAATTAGAGTAATTAAAGTTTCTAAACAGGATTTTATATGAGGTAAACCATAAATAGTTATAATATTTTTAGTTATGGTTAATTTTATTTTAAATTATTTTATTATTCTAGAGCAACGATATTTTCTTTGACTGATGACAAAAATTGTTCTTTATATAAGTAAGCTTATCTTTACTAATAATAAAATTGTAGTGTCTGTTATTTCAAAATAATAGATTTTTACTTCAATTTTAAAAATATTTGTCTTCCATGCTGTGTGCCTACCTGAAAGAGAAATAAATATCAATCACTGTTAATCCTTCTGTTTGTTCCGACTAACTAGAAACGGTTGAACCTGTTCTAGTTAAACATCTTGACGGGTCTTTTATTGCCACACTAGCTTTTATCCGCTTTATTGTCGCAGGCCAATTTAAACTGTGTAAGGTGTGGGTGACCAGAAAATAAATATATAAGTAAAAGTACGAATAAAGAGTTCTGAGACATATCGCAGTGGATTTTCCAAAATATTTGTTGAAAATATAATTTTTAATGTAAATTTAGATTTCATCATATAAATTATCAACACATTTACCTATATAATATTTAGAATGATATAAGTGTTTATATGAGGAGTTTTTTTTTTTCAAAAAGAAAACGAGAATATTGTAAGGAAAAGTTTATTTAAAAAGTTCATATAGTGTGACATTTTCTCTCTAGAGCGTAATAGTAAGAAAATAAATGTGCCAATATTGTAATGTGGAGGTATGTATGGTGGTCTCATTCTAACATTTACTTATATAAATATGATGCCTTTGATATACAGGTGATTCTATAATGAATACTTAAATTTAAAACAAATTATGATTTTTAATAACATGTTTAGAATTTGTGAGGATTTCCAATATATTTTATGGAAAACTAGAAAGCTAATATATTCAAATTCAATTTTCTTTTTGAAATATGGTAAAGATTTTAAGGCAAATATTAATTGATTAGAATTTTTAAAAAACAAGGCAAAATTTCGTTAGTCGTTAACATTAGTTAATGTAAAACTAATACCAAGCAACTTTCATTTATTGTTAAATAAATTTTTTTCAACTATTAAAGTTATATAGTGACTACAGTGTGCATACCTGTTGTATATATTGTTATATTACAACAGTACACAGGAATCCTCGATGGTCATCCATCCATGATCTGACTGTGTCTGTTGTTCCTTAACTTTGGCGATCGGTTGAGATCGGTAATTATGTTACGTCAGTGGGGGTCAACAACATTTGTAATTTTATCTTCGTCAATTATTAATTATAGGCTTTTTAAAATTTTATCATCACCAAATCATTAATTTTATCTTATTTATAAAACATTTTGTACTTTGTTATAATATTTATAAAAAAAAAAAAAAAAAATAAATTGTTTTTAAGAACTGTATCAAGATTTGTATCACTTTGTAAATTAACAAAAATATTTTTTATAATTATATAAAAAAAATAGTATTTGAAATAAAATGCCAATATTAAATTAATTAAAATTTAATTATGTTAATTATGCTTGTGTTTCAAATAAATGGTATGTTTAATATGTATAAAAATGTTTTCTATTTCGATCAAAATTTTGTGTTTAAAATTACTAAAAATGGTATTCAAGGTAAAAATATATTTGACCCAATAAATTTCAATACCTTTAAAAATAAATTCATATATCCCATTTTTCCTATGGAAATGGCTAATTGTCACATGCGTGTATCAAACTTCGAGAAAACGCAAATTATCGTAAATAACCATGCGCAAACGAAAAAAAAAACAGCATTTAGATTATATTTTAAAAATATCGAAAAGTATCTAGCTCTTATGCGTATTGAATCAAAAGTACTTCAAAGTATCGAGTAAGTATTTTACAACTCCTCCAAAAAAATAATACTTTTTCTTATCATGAGTTTGATACCATGAGTAATCGGAAAAATATCGATTCCTTGAGGTAATTACTTTGAGGTATCAACAAGTATCAGAACGTTGATGTATAAAACATGGTTGAAATTTGAGTTCCTTGATTGATCTTGCGCGATGCGGATAGATAGCAACATGTAATTGTATATAATAAAAATTTTTAAAATTATTTAAAAACATTTAATTTTGTTACCCCATCCTGTAGATAAATAACAATATGTATTATCCTTTTATTCTTTCCTCGTTATTCATTCGAAAATTGTGTATATATTCAAATATACATGAACTCATTTTACATGTGTTTTATTTTTTTTGTTATGCAGTTTACGAATTTTCTATGTAATGGGTGCACTCTGTTATTTTATGTTAAATTTTGTTAAAAATCGTTGTTAATTTTAAAATTTTGTTCGAAGCCATTAAAATAATTCCTTTCCTATTTGGTAGAACGTTGTGTTCGATTTTGGAATTAATTATAAATCTTTTTAGTTAATTATAAATCTAAATTCTAAGAACTGCTCTCCCCCTTTTAATTCTAATCAACGTACGTTACAAATGAAATTTTCTGCATATAAATTTTATCGAGAAATATAACAGTGATCCTTTATTTATTGAAAGTTAGACAAAAAATTTCAAGGCAAACTTATTTAAGGAGTTTCCAGGGCTCCATGTAATGAAACTGAACTCATGCATGCTTGACGTGCTAATGTAATTAATCATCGAATAAGTGTTTCCTGAATTATGTTGAAACTCGGGGAATAATTAGCAAGACTTAGATAACGCAATTTTTCGGAATTAGTTTGTGGTTAATTAGCTATTTTTAAATCGTATATTTGAAAACTCTCTGATAAATTTCAGTCATATTTTTGACCATAGGCTTTAAATATTTTAAACTGGTTACAATTACTTATGATAGTCTTTTCAGCATACCTTAAAGTTCTTCTATATCGATTTCCAATCATTAGAAACTTTGAATTATAATTTTTCCACGAATTACATTGGTTTTTCTAATTCTGGGAAAGTCTGAAATACGAGTTTGTTAAAAGTGAACATAATTTTTTGATTTATGTGAAGGAACAATCAAGTTAATTAAACGAAAATGTTATTAAAAAATTCAACATAATATTTTAAACATATAAAATCAGTCAACGAAACAATTTACAATAAATTATAATCTTAGTTGCCATGGGCTCTAAAATGTGGAATAGCGTGATGTGCTACTGCAATGGAATCTGCATATTTTTGGGTAGAATGTCCTGCATTTACTACTGAAGCCGTTGTTTTCAAAGTGACTGGATGGGTAACATGTTCTTTACGTGCAAGCACTGCATTAAAACCATGTTGACTGTCAGCAGTGTATTGAGCAATACGTTTGGTTCCATCAGCTTCATTCAAAGAATAGAAACCTTTCGCTATGTCACCATTATGTTCTTCATGTTGATCTTTAACATCACCAGTATGAGCATCATTAACATTATATTGAAAAGCATATTTAGCTGGAGCATAATAAATTGGATGATGTAAAACTACAGGTACTGCGATTTCGTAGATTGGTGTAGAGTGAATTGCTTGTGATGTGTATAATATGGGAATTACCAAACTTCCATGAACAACAGCCAATGTCGCGATACAGCAAATGATCTAAAATAAAATAGACCAAAATTATTTTGAATTTTTCGTACGATGAACAAACTTACTCTGAGTGCCATTATTACTTGATACTGCAACTATTGAACATGTTCTGAAGAAATTCAATTATGAATTTGTATTTATACCAAAATTCTCTACTAAATAGTCACATTTCTTATATTTACATATTTCATAAACATTTATTCTGATATAATTTAGAATTTTTAATATTTTTGAAAGTGAATAAAATAAAATAGTAAAGATGTATGAGACTCATATAGATCACATCCATAACTTCCCAATAAAGAGAATAGAAAAATTTTATAATAATCATTGGCAATAAAATATAAAATAGGGCGTGATTTAACAATTGATTTTTCATATGTTCAGTTAAAAAAAATTCTATAATATTTTCTCGAAATTTGTATACAATTTGTTGTTTATTTATAAAAGCTGAACGCAATATATTTCAATATGCAAAGTTTCTCATTTATATTTATATATATATATATATATATATATATATATATATATATATATATATATATATATATATATATATATATATATATATATATATATGTCATTTTTTTTGTACCAATGACAATTTTCGTGGGAAAAATTATTATATAGAAACACACTCAGAATATCAATTTGGTAAATGTTTACCAACTAGTATTTTTTTCTGTATGTATATTTTTGATTTATATATAAAAAGAAGAAAAATTTTTCTTACCTTTTTTTCATACTTTTTTGATATTTATTGGTGAAAAGATGTGTGCAGCAAGTGTATAGTAACATCTATCTATAAAATAGATGGTCATGTAGGATCTGCGAACAATTAGTGAATTATCATGTAAGAGTAATTGAAAAAAAAAAATAATGTGGTGTGGACCGTTACATTTACAAACGTTTTTACAATTAGCAAACACTGATACCCGCAAATTTAAGACTGAAATAAACACTTAAGATCTTATAATCAATATTAAATAATTATTTATTTATATTCTATATTAACAATATTTTGACATAACAAGATTGTCTAGTTTCAAGCGATTTCACAAAAACAAAAACACAAGACATTTACTAATGTTTTTGTAGGTAATTTCAAGGCAAAAAAAACTTGTGTAAAGTCTGGACATTTTTCAGTATTTTTATAATATTTACAAAAAAAGTTATGATCAGATTTCTAAGGTTCAGTATTCTCTATGGTTCATTTTGGTGTTTTAGCCCTGTTTTAATGGTTTTTGTAACTTAGCAAACTTAAAGTACACTAAGTACGTACTTCTCCCCTTATGCTGTCTGATATTAAGATTGAATGTATCTTGAATCTAAGATATAATTAGAGGTTTCATAGTGACTATTGTCAAAAAAATTATCATATTGTTTTTTTGTGATTGTATAGAAGCATTAAAAAACCGCTGAAAAGATCAAAATTTTTTTTTCGCTGTTTATTGGTTTTCTAGGATAATTAAGATCTAAAAAAACCAAAAATAACATTTATTTTACGATCGGTCCACTAGTTTTTGAAATATTGCACGAAATACATCCAATAAATCGGCCTCGGAATCGAATTTTTGATGATATCTCAAAACCTGCTCACCCGATCGTTAAATAGATGTTATTTTTGAAATCTACGGGTCAAAATATACTTATAAACATGGTCTTTTTCGAAATAGGATTAAAAAATTTTTTTTCTAATTTTCGGCATTTTTTAAGGGGTACCCCTTTGAAAAAATCGAAAAAACTGAGAAAAATTTTTTGCCCTCGATTTGGATGAAATACATATTCTAGGATAATTTCAACCCGCAGATTTCAAAAATAATATCTATTTAACGATTGGACTAGTAGTTTCTGAGATATTGCTAAAAATCTGATCCAGAGGCCGATTTATCGGTTGTATTTCATGCAATATCTCAAAAATTAGCCGACCGATCGCAAAATAAATATTATTTTTGAAATTTTTAGACCTCAATTGTACAAGAAACCCCATAAACAGCGAACAAAAAATTTTGAACTTTTCGCCAGTTTCATTTATCATTAACATTTTATTTAAAATCGTTATTATTACAGCCTGTATATATATGGGTACGTATCTTACGGACAAATAGCTGAAATCTATTACATTCACATATTTAGTATAATTTAACAATATTTATAATTAAAAATATATTTAATTTGAAAATAATTAAAAATATATTGTTAAAAAAAAGTCGAATATTAAATATATATAAATCAGAATCGCAACTGATTTTTCTTAAACAGAAAAATCGCTAATATATGTAAGTGAGAGAGACGTAGAAAAAAAGTTGAGGATCAAAGTAGGGTATAATTGGAATGGGAATAAAATGGGATGGTTTATATAAGAATACAACGAGTGAACGTAGTTCGACTACGTGATAATGTGTGAAATATTAAATAAAATGACAAGATGTTTTTTAAGTATGAATATTGTTAAATGTCTTAAAATATTTTTACTATAATATGTTCCCGACGACCAAGCAGGCTACTACAGCAAGTGTATATGTATATAGAGAGGAGTTACGAAAATTACACGCGAAGATAAAGAATAATAATTCTTTATGTTATGCAAAAAAAGTATGAAAAACTTTTTCGGATAACTTTTTACGGTATAGAGAGTTTGTGCAATATTGAACCATAAACAGTATATGGTTTTGATTATTAAATATAAATTAAGCTTCTGGATGTTTCTGATCTCAAAACTCGAAAAGTAATCCAATTATACGAAAAAATGTATCATAAACTTGTTGTTTATATTAAAGAAATTAATTGTTTTTGCATTTGGGTAGAAATGCATCGTAAAAATTTCAACTCAATCAATCGAAGTTAATTTTTGTAATGGAAACAACGTTTGAATGAAACATTTTTTGGTATGATAATAGTTTGGATACAATAATTTGAGTCTATATAATACTCTAATCAACAATTACCACATATTTGTGGCCTCTCAGTATTTTTTCAGCATTTCAATCGACGAGTGTATAAACCTATAAATTTGCTCATCCATGACTTCGTGACTCGCCTTTAAAAAGTACAACATCGGTGGGAGATACAGAAATAGTAAACACAAAAAATGTTTATGTTTTTAATATTAGACTTTATTTTTATACAAATGTGGTATAAATTGGCACAACGACCACAGCTAAGGTTTAGGGATCTTCTACACCGATAAGCTGAAAGTCTTTCAAACCTCCCTTGAAAGAGAAGAAAGAGTTGAAGTAAAAGGCCATAGACCTAAAACAATATCAAAGGTCTGGAAGCGAGTAGAGGCCGCAGACCGAAGCCAGTTTGTTTTTAGTTGTCTGGTTATTTTTTGTAGGTTTTTATGAAACATACATCATTTGTCTGTGAACTTTCTTTCTATTTCTTATAATTTAAAATTTTGATATTATATTTACGGGTCCTACTTGTCCAATTTTGTCCATTAGATAACTTAAATAACCTTTTTAGGTGTAGACTACGCCATCAAAATTTTAATTCACTATCGATTTATCTTTGTCAGTTATAGCTATGATGTACTGACAGAAAGGCAAATATGGGCCAATTAACTAATATTAGTTAGTGTCTTCAATAATTTAAAGCGATATTTACCTTAGGCTTAATATATGTTTGATGTACAAAACAATTGTTTGAATTGAAATTTGTCTTGAGAACAAAGCTTCCTTCTGTCCAATTTAATAACGCTATTGATTATATAATGCAACATGGTAAAAGAAATAATTGACATTAAAAATCTCCTTGACAAAAACGACGTTTATTAACTTTAACGTTTATTTTCATTGTCCGTGCTTGCGTAATATTTTTTTCTAAAATACTTTTCTTGGGATACATATATTGGGATTTTGAAGAAATCCCAAAAGTAAAAGATGATAGTGATACTTAGTCTGTAATAGTTAACAGCGGATTCATTCGTTGTTTAGTGATTGTCAAGTTTCAAACAATTTGCACAATTTTTGGAAAAAACAAAATGGTAATAGCAAGTAAACTTACTTTGATAATATCTGAAGAATGTTAGACTGGAATATTTGTTCAGCTTTCAAATTGGCAATTTGTTATGCTTTCTACATTTTATAAATTCTCTGTACCATGTGTCCGTATTAAATATCTTACATCGTTAATTGCACATATAATTGGGGTACATAAATCATACACACACGGTATATAGTTTTATTTTTATTATATATGTATATTTAACTAAAAACTTTTCCGTTATATACGAAAATTTATATAAATCTTCTTATAAGAAGAAAATAAAGTTATTTTATAAAATTATACTGTGTTTTTTTTTTGCTCTACTCTCTGGCTCTCTCCTATACTCTAACAGTTTTGTTTGTATATTTTAATTAAGGGAAAATTTGAATATGAAATGTAATTTTAAATTATTTCCACTTTTATGGAATTAACATAATTTGTTTTTTAATAATTTATATATTTGAAAAAAAGATGAAAATATGTTTTGTGCGCATTAACTCTTACAATTTTAATTTTATTTTCATTTTTTAAATAAATACTAAATAAATCTGTTTATATTATCAATTAGAGAATCGGTTTAGCTATAGAAATGATTTGACACTCCACAACTTCATCAACCAAGAATAATTTAGTTATTGGTTATAAATGTGAATTATTGTAAATTATGTTAAAAAGTAAAAAAACTACAATGTGCCATATCTTCAAAGAGACGAAAATTGAAACATAAAGAGTTACAGTCTAATGTTTAATTTGAAGTGAGAACAGTGCCACTAAAATTTGTCATATCGCACTGATTTGCTTCTAGAAATTTACTTAAATGTTTTTTTTTCCATTGAGAAAGGATTGAATAAAAGTCTTGTTACAGAGAAGTGTTAAATCTTTGAATAATGTAGTGTTAAATTTATTTCTAAGATCAATTGTAATTTATTCGAAGTGTTAAAAGCAGCTCATATAAAAAGGAAATTTGACATTTCATTTAATACATATAACACCTAGATATATTTAGTTAGAAATTTCGAGTTTAATAACAAAGATGAAATATAATGTTTCAATTTCAAAATGATATACGAATATAATGTTTGTGAGAAATTGGTGTTGGTAGCCGGAAGCAGTGATGTGACAAACCGCTGTCTAAGCATTGGATTAATAGTAGTAGTTGTAGAAACACTGCTGGTCCTACTACTAGCCAGCACATTTATTTATACATATATATGTGGAGAAAGATATATCTTAAATAGTTAATGTTTGACCACCATAACACTGTAACATTCCCTCTATACCTTTAAGCGTTTCAAGCGTTTGCAATAAACAATATTAAAAAGAGAACCAAATAAAAACTCTATTAAGTATTATAATATAATAGTTAACCATAATAGGAATGTATTTAGCTTTTGAAAAGTTTAAAAGATAATAATAAAAAATAAATCCAATTTCTATGACAATACAATGAGCTAGGAATTCCGATTTTTTGAGATTTCAGTACTAAGCATAATTTATCATTTTTACATAAATATGCCAATTTTTATATTACTTAGTTATGATTAGTGTAATAACTTTTCTTCTACGGCTGTAGTTTTTATCGGAGCCCATTATTTTTTCGATGTCCCTCACAAGCTTAAAACCGACGGACATATATCTTGTTTGTTTTGTTTTTGTTACGGAAGATCATATAACAAGAAATGAAAAATCCGTTATTTCCAACATGTATGTAACAAAACGGAATAAATTTTGTATGACATCACCAAAATTGCTATTTTTCGCAATTTCCAGGTTGTCGGACAACGAGTATTTGGTTTTTTCACACGGCGGATAAAATTATTTTTATATTTGTTATTGAATGATCGATCTTCTTTTGCCGTTTGGCTATTTTTTCGTGAAACATAGACACAGTTATAATTGAATATATTTGAAACATACATCCAGCTTTATTCTTAAAGATATTATTTGTTTTTAACATTGATAATTGTTTGGTACACATCATAGAAGGCAATGAAACAAAATTTATAACGAAGTACAATTTCATTCATCCTAAATAACAAAAACTACATTATTAAATTGTTATTATGATGCAATTTAGATATCGGAATCTTTAACTTTCCTTGTATATTTTTGATATATGTCGTCAGGATTGTACTAAGAATCAATTTAATAAAATCAATTATCAGAATCAATTGATTAATGTATCGTTGTTGACTAATATATACAAAGAATACTGTGACTACTATTCAATTCCTTGACCATAAATATAAAAAATAAACGACGATAAATTTTAATGCAAAACAAATTTTGAAATAAACAGTTTAATGTTTCTCATAATTTATAGTTTAGTTAATTTGTAAACATCTACCAAAACTAGCAGTATATTCGTTACCAATTTTCTGCTTGACAAAATACAACAGTTAAAAATTTCGTTAAGGTGGCATAACATTTTTAATCCCATGAAGATTTAATTCTTTATCAGTTTGCGTTTTCAAAATAAGGATGTAATATTTATGATAATACAAATTAGGCAATGAAGTCGCATCTTTTTTGAATCGGAAAGATATCAAAACTCGATAAACGCTGAAAATGTTAGCCTAAATGATTTCAATTGAGTATTAAAATGTGCTGGACTAAACAATATATTTTGAACTAAACATTTTTAAAATAATAAAAAATCTTTATCGAAATAAATGAAAATAAAAAAATGTTGTATCCATTATGATATTTTCAACGTTTGTAGAGATAGAAACATACTCATTTCTTCAAATAATAGTATCTAATGTTATAGAAAATAAAATTTAATTTTCGAATATCATGAACAAAATCAAATCAAATCATAAAAAAATTGTATCAGTCATCAAAAATACAATTTTTATATATTTCATTTGTAGAAATGTATATACATATATATGAACGATGACAATAAATGAAAAATGGTACATTAAATGGGCCTTAATAATATTTGGTACCAAATTTATTATCTAATACAATATAGACAAATATTCCAATTTAATAAAAATATATAGTAAATGTTTAAATGTTTGTAAAGTTTTTGCTAGCTGTACATAAAAAATCATCAGCTTGAAGAAATAATTTTATATTTTTTGAATCTAGGGAAAATAATTTAAATGGGGATTTCTTTTACACCTAAAAAAAAAAAGATTAACAAAGATATGTAGATTAAAAATTAAAAAATATGTAAAAAGATTTTTCACTTATATTTTCTATAAAAAAGTTTTACCGTTAAGTCGTTATAAGAACAATTATATGTATAGTTATTTTTTTTTATGATTGCTGATTACAGAATTAAAGGTTGCGAACAATATTTATAGTTAATTCTGTATCAATATTTGACAGCAATTTTGTAACATTTTGAAGTTGTTATCTTAATTGACAAAATTGTTATATTATTATATTTTATTATTAAATTTTAATTTTTTTGATATATTATAACATATTTGTAGTAACTATTTAAAAATTTAAGGCCAGGAAAAAATTTTAAATATAATTTTACGTAGTACTTTCTAATCAGACAACGAAAAAATTAAAGAAAAAACTTTTTTTTGGTACATTGTCGACTAATTTGCACCTATTTAAAAAATAATGAAAAATTACAATTTTTAAACTTTGCCAACGGGAATATTTTCTAAAGCCTTCAAAGATTTCGATTTTCGAAAAAAAGTTTGTAAACAATCTTATCTCATTTTTGTAATTTCGTGTTTTTTTTTTCGATTATTCTTTGTAATCTCTGAGTTATTCACGAAAAACATCCACATTACACACCATTATACATCCCTCATTACACAGCAATCCTAGATGTTCACCCATTCAGACTGTGTCTGTTGTTGTTTAACTTTGGTGATCGGTTGAAATGGGTAATTACGTTACGTCAGTTTATTTTTAGGTTTAGTTTATTACAAGAATAAAGAAGTTTTTGAACAGTACACTAACAAAAATAATACATATTTTTTCTAGGCTCCTAGATATTACTTAAAGCTGTCCCTAATATTGGCCCCCGTATTGAATTTGATATCAAAATCGGCAAAAAACATTTACGTTGTACCACTCTTGAATGTGCAGCAGCAACTACACAGGCTTTTGCCAGCAATCTAAATGGTGTAATACGAAAAGGTCTGTTACTTATCTTAGCACTACTAACTTTACGTTTTGGAGTAATGATGCTGACCGCCATTGTACACTGTCCCCTATTATTCATAAGAAATTGTAAATATTTTTATCATTCAAAAATGTATTAATCTTCCTAGTGTGTGTCCCTTGTTTGATAAGGGTCAATATATGGATTTCTCAGTGATTGAAACGATCTAATACATACAAAAAACAGTATCGATTACTCGGTTAATAGACCAAATAATTTTTACGATATCTACGTGTGGTTTTCTATACACTAACATACATCTATCGCGTTAATAGCATAATTTTAAATGCTCTCCTGTGTGTTCGTTCCTATTATTTGAAGTTAAAAAAAAAACGAAAAGTATAAATAAATATAACAACAATAGAAAAAGAATCAAATGCAGCATGTGATACGAATAATAACAATAAGTCAATGGGGCCGATTACACATATACTTATCCTAAACAAAACAAAACAAAACTACCACCATGGCAAGCGTAGACAGAGAGAGTGAGAGAGTTATTTCACTAAACAAGATATTTTTGCTGAGGTTTATTTCGTATAAAAGCTATGTCGTTTATTTATACAATGTATTATTGTAGTTTTACGCCATTTTATTAAAGGTATACATACATACACCTTTAACATATCTATTACTTCAACAATAATAACATAGATTGAACGAGAAGAATTCGTTCGTTTCTTTCGATTCACACTTTACAAATAATAAAAATAATACTATTTTTATATACATTTGTTCAACTTATACTGTTGATATTAAATATATTGGCTTTTTAATAATAACCTGAACAAAACTATTATAATATGCCTATTCTAGCATATCTGATTGTTTTAATAAATTTACGTATTTTGGAATTTTTATCTTTTATGGTTCAACTGTAAGGTCATTGATCCATCGTACCCCATGGATCAATTTTGTTCACTCCCGAACTTATTCTTAATTTTCAGATCTAGAATACAACACCGAAATTTCAGCTCGCTATCTTTTTTCGTTTTTCAGTTATCTCGATGACAGACGGACGGTGAATAAGTGGAAAAGACTACAATTCATTTTTATTATGAAAATATAATAATTAATATAATATATTTTTAGTCTTATTTATTACTTTTCTTGAAAATTGCTATAGTAAGGGAAAAAGCAAGATTAAACTTAATTATAAATAAAATTAAATAAAACTATTGATAGATGAGCAGTTAGTATGTCGTTTCAATAGTAAAACAAATAAACTATAAACTTATGAAAGGTGCTGACTAGAGATTTGGTCCATCTTACAAAAAAAGGTGTAGAAAAAATTAATTGTTTATTCCTCCTCACTGTTAAATTTACAAAATTTATAGCTGAAAAAGTTATATTTTCGAAATGGCTACTTGAAAATGATTGAAAATTCCAGAAAGTAGAGAAAACTTAAAGAAATTGTTAACGCAACAAGAATAGAATAGCAGAAAACTGATCTAGTTTTTTCCAAAAATTAAAGGGACATGCATAGCTGGTAATTTGATTTGTCGCTTTTTAATGAGACGACCCTATTTGACATTCACAAACTTTCTTAATGCAACAAAATGTCCGAAATCGACGAAACATCATAAAAAAATGTGATAATAATCGAATGTACCTCTGGAATGTTCCTTTTTGAACACGGTTGAATCCATAAAATTGGTCAAAACATAAATTAGTAGTTCTAATTCAAAAACCGTATGCTAATTTTAAAGTTTGTGTGGTGAAAAATTGTTTATCCAATATATTCTATGAAAACAATAAACGAGAAAGAAAATGGTTATCTCAGTATGAAATAAAATAATAGATGGCTACTTCAAATTGTTAAGATCTATTGCACATATTACTATTATGATTATGATTATTATTATTATTACATAGCCAGAAAGAATATATTGAAAGAAAGAATAATTTTGAGTCAGCAAAACTGTAGTGTATTACTCATATATATATACATATATATATATATATATATATATATATATATATATATATATATATATATATATATATATATATATATATATATATATATATATATATATATATATAGATGGTTGTAGCAAAATTGTAAGAATATATTTTGTACAGAAAAATAATATTTTTGTTTTTAAAGTTTTCATATAAATTATAACACCATTTTTCTTTCTGTTCATTGAAACATTGGGAATTCTTGAAAATGAAAAATGTTTGTTTTTGTAAAAAATGATTACAATAAAATAGATGTTTATAAAAAGTTTAAAATGCAGTTTTTGATATAAATGCATAATTGAAAAGTTATTATTTATCGGTTTAAAGTTATTAACTTTAAACCAATTTTTGGGTATTTAACTTTGTATTAAATCCTATAGCCGTTGATATAATCCTTTACAATATAATATATACACCAGTAATTGTGCACAACGATGATTAAATGATATTCATAGATTTTGGATAATATTTTAATGATAATCATAGATACGCCTATTATTTATTTTCAGATCAGATCCTGAGGTCTTTATTTTAAACTTTTTTGCTTAGTGGTTTGGACAGTACATTCATCGAAATATCAAACCTTGAACCCATCCCTAACCCTTTTTATGTACCCACTTACATCATATGAGGCACTCCCAAGCAAAATTTCAAGCTTCTAGACCAAGTGGTTTCGGCTCTTTAAGGAGAATGGCTAATACAAGAATGTCAATTTGTTCATAATAAGATATGAATACTGACAGGAAAGATGAATCATTATGAAAATAATCTTTATATAAAAAATATAAGAAATTTATTTATTTATTTTTTTTTTTTCTGGCTTCAGCTATTTTCAGCTATATAGCCATTACCCAAAGTGGATTATTATTATTATTAAACAACAACAGTACACAGTAATGCTAGGTGGTCTCCCATCCAAATACAGATTGTGACTGCTGTTGCTTAACTTTTACTAGTTGGTCTAAGCATGTCATTACGTTACGTCAGTCCGGGGTCAAAATTTTTAGTTGCACTAGAAAATCATAAACCGTACCTTTACAAAATTATCACCTGCCAGACGCAGGATGGATTGGAAAGCTGATTATTTTTATCGTAATCCTAGATAACAATACTAAAAAAAATTAATATATTCTATAAAACATCCAAAAAAATAATGAAATTTATTTCCTTTTGTATTAGATTGCCAATTTTTTTACTTCAATTGATTACGAAAAAGAATTTATTATGCTTAACCTTAATGAAAAATCTTATTGGTTATGTTTTTTATTTTCTAGAACACAACCAGAAACAAAAAGGGAGTATTTATTACCGACAAATATTGAAACGTAAAATATTTATATTGACGACGATATAGAGGATATACTTCGTAGTTTGTAGCAGGTAAAATAGTAAAAGTTTTATTATACGCAAGCCACGTAATCTAAGCAAATTTCACATTGCTGTCAGATTCCATACTCAGATATATAATATTCACTAAGAGCAAAGACAAAATGAAATTTTATTCTAATCTAAAAACAATATTTATTTGTTACTAAAGTTCAATCGTTTTCGTTAATCCACTGCTATTGTCCACTGAATAATTATTTATAATGAATATAATATGCTTCAAACAGCCAATCAAATTGTATAATACAAATGTTCACGTGAAACTTTTGTTATAAATATTGGACTAACGGTGGTAATTTAAAGCAATGTTTACCAAATTCCATCATCGCTGTATAATGCATAGCTCATTTTCTTTCAAGTAGAAATTCGCTTAAAATAAATAAATATAAAGGCATATTACACAACATTCACTAATAGCACATAAATACTTGTACACAAGAATAAGACATTTTTATATATCTCTTTTTTCCTGTGTTCAAAAATTTCCGCTTGCTTGGTTTCATTTACTGGAAACCACAACTACACACACACACAGCCGTATGGTATGTCGTTACTGTATATTACCTTGAATTGTACTATATATGTTCAAAATGTATAGGTAACTGTGTGGGATCGTCAATTTATTTCCGGTTGTGTACGCTATCTAGAGCTAGATACCTTCTTCACCTTATATTTATATTTACAAAACATCTTATTTTTTTATCGACATGTGGCGATGAATTTGCCACCTTATTTCGATGTTGATCATTGCCGACTATAATGCCGGGGAAAAAATACCACATATTATATTTTAAGTGCTTCGAATTGGATGATCTGTGGATGTTATTTTTATACTCGATATCAATAATATGCCCGGGTATATTAATTTTAGGTTAAATTTTGTAATGCGAGAAAAGATTTGCTGAAGGTGTTAGCCAAATTGCTTAGCCCCGTCCGTCCGACCGTTATCAAGAAAACTCATTTATGAAAAGAGATGAGCAAAATCATTCCATTGAATCCAATGAATCCATGATCCTATTTTTGCACCATTAAATTTAGAAGAAAAGTTCAAAGACAGAAAATGATTGATTTTTTTGAAAATTTTTTGTTTGAAATATTTTTAGCATATTCGTATATTTTCGAATCTAAACAGTTTCGAACTTTTCGCCACAAGTTCAGCTCATATTTAGCAAATGAGTACAAATATATTTGCAATACATATTATTATTATTATACATGTGTTTATAACGGTATATACTGCGTATTTAGGGTATTTTGAGAATGATTATCATTTAAAATAGTTCAAATATTGATACTCTATGTCGAATATATAAATAATTAACTCCGTTAGTTATGATCTTCAATTGTTTTATTCTGATATTGGCAGCAAAAAACAAATATGTACTGAAGACTAGACACAAAATTATTATAAATCGTTGTAGAACATAAATTTCCAAATGAAACATAATAAGAGATAGATTTATACAGGTGTAAATAAGTATTAAGGGTTTGTAGTTTAGATACTCTGAATATGTTAATGTACTGTTATATACCTATGAGTAAATGAGCCGAAATTTTTAGCGAATCTATTTTCAACTATTATTAATTTGTTACCTTATTTATATCACTGTGTACAAATAGACTACAGGAATTCATTCTCCTTCGAATAACCAATCTTGTATATTTTTTTTATACCTTCTTCAATTCTTTTTGCTCACCTCAACCTCTCGCATACAACATTTTTACGTAAATGTTATTGGGAAAACCACTTGATATTGTAAATGATTCCATTTTATATATGTGTGCATCGTCGTATATGTATTTAGACTTCCTCCTTTTTTTTTCGTCTTACCATCTGTCTCCGCTATATTTGGAAACGGTAGTTTGAGGTAGGTGTTAACCGTATTACAAGTACGATACCACATTTATTTTGATTCAAATGTTTTCCGTTTTCCGAGAGTTTATTGATGATGATCACACATCGAATGAAAATAATAACTCTTTTCACAGTTATTATTTTTAATGGTTTTTGCAAAACTTATTTGTATCGGATATATAGAATTTAATCAATGAACCGTACATTTTTAGTGTGGATTAACGATTTTATTTTATAACAATACAGGATTATAAGGGATTTTAGAAACGAAACAATATTATCATAATAAAAAAAAAACAATATCTTAAAGGAATTTACTGTAAAATGTGTATTTGAATTCATAATTGTTTTATTTAAGTTTTATTTATACATTGAATTTCTTGGAAAATTTAAAACTTTAGTCATTTAAAAATACTATTGCCATAATCTCGCCTAATTTATAAAAATACAATATTTTCGAAAATATGAAAAGGAAGTTTGATATTCTCAAGATACACCTCTAAAAGCTAATAAAGGTATTTTCACAAAATCAGATAATATTCTTAATATTTTGTGAAAAATATCCCCCTGCCGTATCTCTCAAGAAAGTTGAAAATCGAAAAATTGTAAAAACTCAGGTCTGACTAATTTTTATGAAGGTTATTAGTTTAAATTTGAAGACCCAATGATATGTATATCTCGAGACATTGATGGAAAATATATTATGTGATAAACGTTCCCGCCCGGCGCATAATAATGGAAAATCGAAAAAATTGAGAAATATGGGCCCCATTTATTTTTATGAAGGCTGTGTAGATCTTGAGATATTTTGATGGGAAATCAGATATTGAGAGTAAAACGTTCCTCTTCCGTGCTGCTGAAGAAAATGGAAGATCGTAAAATTAATAATATTAGTCTTCATTTTAAAGAATAATATATTGTGTAATTTCGAAAGTTAAGTATATCTCAAGATATGGAGCAGTACAGGAAAAACTATTACCATTACTCCTCCAGCACTTGCTCAAGAAAATTTTCAAAAATCCTGTTTTACCGCTCCATCAAGTTTTGAAAAGAACATGTAAGCGAAATTTCATGCCACTTTTATAAGTTACTTCCGCCCAGTGTTGATTTTGCAAAAAAAAGTTACCACTTTATAATAATTATAAAAAGTCCATTGTATTAGATTATAGACTTGATTATTAATAAATAAATATACCTACAATTCACTTTAGAAAAATAATAAAATAATATTATTCTTTATCACTATGTTCAAATAACATAATTTAACCAATGGGTAAAGTCTGATTCACATGAAATAATTTTAAAAGATGAATTGTTAAACGAGGTAGTTTGAAAATTTGTAATAAGTCTTAGCTTTTGAAAACAGAATATTTATAACATTAGTAACAAGGATTCTTGCAGATCAGAGTCTTGCCGGGTATAATGCAGATTTTTAAATTTATAGCATAAGAAACGGATAATGAAGTTTTAATTAAAATATGAAATATGCTTAGAAATAAAAAGATATTAAGGTGCGAGTTAAGTGAAACAATATTTCATATTTTAATAAGAAATAACAATAGTTTTTCTAAACATAGTATCGGGTATGCAAAAAATTTCCGAGCCATCATTTCCTTTCTGAGGTGTTTAGAGAAATCATATTTGCACTGTTTTGCATTAATTCTTAGTATTACCAAATTTTGAATTAAATGAAACTAAATAACTTAATTCAAATCCGTACATTCAATTCCGAAATGATTTTACAAACCAAGAAATAATAAAAATGTTCCCCTTGTAAACAATTTCATTTTGTTGTGGTCTCATTTCAAAATTTAAACTTCGTAGAATAAAGATACGAAAGATTTTTTTAACTAAAATAAGATTATATTGTTCTCTATTTTGAATATTCTCCTAAGAATTGACAAGCGAAAACTTAATAATTAATTTTAAAATAATTTTTAACTTTCATTCAAATGCACTAATTTGAAGAAAATAAACATTTTATGCAATCAAATCTATCAAAGCTTATCGTGGTGGGTTTGATTTTATTTAAAATTTATTTAAAATTTTATTCTTTTATAATTTCTTCATAAAACCTTAATAAAAAAATGCTCATTTACTAAAATTTAAAGGTAAAGCATTATCATGCTCAGAGTGAAACGACTATAAACTTCCGAAACTCAGTTTTTGTAGTAATTATTGCCTACATAAATATCTAAAAATATATCTAAAAAACAATTTTAGTCAATTTATCAGAAGCTTTTAATCAATATAACATAGAATTGTTTTAAAAAAGTCAGTTATGTTAACTCCGCTGATATCAACACTCGTTGATAGACTTGTTAGTGTCGAATACATATAATGTCGATTAAATGAGATGAGTAAATATAATACAAAGAAAATACTAGGAATATTTTATTAGTCCAATCAGTTGGATTTAAATATTATATAATTTTTTTTTCCTTTTTTTTTATAAAAAATATTTTCTCTTCTTATTCAAGAGTGGAAGACAATTACTTTTGAAAAATGTATAGGGTGATATATTACAGTCAGAAAATTCATTTCCACAGCAATATTTTCTTAAGTCTCTTGAGAAACTGAAAAGCGTATATCATCCAAATCGAACAAATAATACAAAATGTCAATCAAATCAGTGAATTTAGTTTTTAATTTGGTTTTGTTAAACCAAAAATAGTGAATATAGTAACATGATTTTCCTATACATTATATTTTAATCTGTATTCGAAGGCCAGACTACAAATGGTTATAAAATGTTAAGGAAGCACAAGTGGGAATTAAGGATTTACTCGTACTTTTACCAAATTTTAGTTCTCTATATGATTGAGTGGGTCAGATTAATATTTCGAGTGTTACGCAAGTGACGTGTCTTTTTCGCAAGTGTGTGCCTCTACTTTACTCTTGTGTCACGCTCAAATCCTCAGATTAGTAAAATGTACACTGTACAATACGTAGTTAGTCTACCATATCTAAATTTAGACTAATCAGCTACCCTATACGTACGATTTGGTGGAGGTACTCAACAAGGGGTAAGGTATCTCTCGCTCTAGTAAATTCAAAAAACTCACCTACTGAAAAAGTCAAGAATTTATTTTTTAGAAAGTTTGGTCTGATATAATAATTTACATTGTTTATTAAATATATAAGTTTTTATTACTTAAAAAAAATTTAAGAACTATAAATAATTCAAGCTTCACTAAATGCAGATAGATTGAGTTATTTTTTACAATCAGTACAATTAATTCTTAATAATACCTGCTTCTAATATGAATCGACAAAGAAAAGCTTAAAACAGATATGTTTCAAGAAACTTCAATAACTCAGAATAGTAAATTAAATATGCTGTTCTTTTTAATTTTTGATTAAATCTGTGGCCAAAACGATTCTAATCTAAGGAGCAATAATATTATTTGAGGATAAGAATATTTTTTGATTTGCTTCATTACCCATTGTCAGAAAACTTGATTTTCGTAAATCAAACTGTACAATAAAGTCGTGTTATTATTATTTTAAATATAAAAATCTAATAATTGTTATTGCGTTTAATATAATTACACTTAAATGGATACCAAAAGAATATCATGAGTACGTACATATTTAACAAGATAAAAATAATTTTAAGGATGAGATATACTCACTGTAAAAATAGAGTTTATCCAGAATTTCCCATTAAAATAAATTAGCTGTTGGTTTTGTATTCGATTATTACATTTTTCAAACGTAAATCGATCATGTCTATGGCCTGAAATGAGCTAACCTTCGAGCCACAAATGACTTGAAATAAAATACTGTTAAATTTGTTCGACAAATTATCGCAGTTTTTATCTGAAAATATTCAATCGTGCTTTTATCCGTTTAACTTCATGTGATGTATCTTTTAACACACAGTCGGCCGACTCTAGCCTGGAAGTTTCAAATTTTATGCCTGCAAATGAGTCTGAACTGCTTTGTCAATCCACTCCTAAGTGAAATTCCAGCTTTGGAAGTCGATTTAATCTCTGTACGATTCCACTCTCAAAAAGAACTCTGGACATTGCATACAGAAGGCAAGGATATTTAATATATAATAAAGTGATTAGTTTTTATCTCGCATGCAGACATACTTGGTACTACTTCTTAAAGAAAAAAAGCTTTCTCTCAATTAAAAGTTCATCAATTTCAATTTTTAGAATTTCCCAACAAACTAAAATTTTATTTTTATCGGCTAAAAAAGCTATGATTAAGTAGTAATATTCTTAAAAAGCTATTATAGTAGTTTATGCAGATCCTACGGCGTGTATTTTTTTGACGATGTAGATAATGTGATGGTGATTATCAAAGTCTTTAATATAATTTACTCATTTTAAAAGTAATTTTTCTTGTTTCAATTGAATTATCACATTTTTTGTTAAAAAAAAAGTGATTATAAATTTTAATGCAATGATAATTGATACTTATTATTAAAAACCAGCAAATGATTTCACAATGGTCTAAAATTGAATTCTATTTGTTTCGAAACAAAAAAAACTAAATGCATCTATCTAGTTTCTCAAAAATTCATTGAAAACTAAAAATGTTTATTCATTGGAAAAAACGAAAAAACATTTTTTATATTTATTTTATTCAGAAATTTGGACTTTTTATTTGGCCCTATAATTATTATAAATTAGGATCATTAAATCTTTAACTTTTGAAAGAAGTTTACTTCACTTCTATACTAAATATTTGTCAATAAATATCAAGCAAGTTAGCGGTAAAAATTTTATTGAGGTTCAAATATATAAAGGTTTAATTTTCATTTAAAATCTCCAAAATTTAGTTTTTAGAAAAATAATCGAGATATCTTCAATGAATAGTTCCCTGTTGACCAAAAGAATCGTCTGACTATTTGCTTCAATATCGTTATTAAAATTTATCAAAATTTTTGAAAAATTATCAGAAAACTAAATTTTTTTTGGATACGTGTACTAACTTAACCTTCTCGTACTAATTTTTCACCAAGTTCTTGAAATGATTGGCTTTTAAAGACAATAAGTAACGTTATTTGTCAAATTTTATGTGGATCTTGGTATGGAGTGATACTAGTGATAATGTGGAGTCAGTAGCCTTTCTAAGTCTTTGTGCAGACGATGATTTAATTTTGATAATTACGATTTCACATTTATTTCGAAAGGAGTTCACTTATGTTAGTACACGTCGTTTTTATTAGTTTATTAAGACTATACCAGCTGATTTCAATTGGCTATCTGTTCGAATTTGTTGTACACAATTTAATTTACATAGAGAAAATATATGCTAAATAATTGTTTAAAATTATAATTATTGGCTATAAGTAATGTACTTCTACACATACTAAATCATTTGCTTTCCTCTTATAATTCATGTTTCTGGGCACATTTTATCGACCTTACCCGAAATAATATATGCTATGGGATTTACAAATGGTACCAATATTAATAATAACTATACATTGCTCATAAATCAAAATTACACAATATTATTATTATTATTATTATATACTCTAGGCATATAACATATTAAACCGTATTGGAAACTAAAGAGAATTATCTTAAATAAATAAGTAAATCTGTTAAATTGTTTTTTTTTTTTAGTACCTACTTTTGGTGATGTGGAGGATTACCTAATACCCACCGAAACTGTTATTCACCAAACTCTAATATCTAGTTAGTTTCAATGAAGCTGTTTCGTGAGGCAAAATCGGTCAATTGAATTCAATGATTTTTCTTTTAAACCATAACAGATCGAAGAAAAATTCACATACAATGTTTCATCAGATAAATTGTTTCATCGAAACAAACAACTTATGTTTGATACATTTTTTCCTGAACTACTTAGGTTTGCCACAATTGTAGATAAAATACAGCAAGCAAACACATCTATAATTATTAAACTAACATTATTATATAACATTTTATTATTGTTATTCTATTATTAAACTAATTACTATAGCTATATTCGATGCATATTTAGTGTATTTTATGAATACTAATGATTGAAAATAGTTAAAACATTGAAACTCAACCATAAAGCCGGATATCTTAAAAATTAGAAAGATTTCATTTATTAAATAAATATATTTAAAAAGAATTAATACAAAATTTTAGAACAGTTTTAAAAAAATAAGGAATTTTTATTGGGTGAATATAATCTTCTACTTTAAAGATCGTTTTAAAAAAACGTACAAGATCGATAACTATGGTCTTGTAATAATGTTGGTGAGAAAAATAATCGCTTAAAATGGAGTGTAGGCTAATTAATTAGAGGAAAACTGAAAATGGTTATTTTCTTTAAATATTGAAAAAGTTCCAAAATTATTTTGTTTGTATTTATGTGTTTCTATAAGAGGTATCGAAGAGGTCTTTGTTTTTATTTTGAGTTTTTCAATATAATTAAACCATTAAATTTTGTATTCGATGAACAATTCTATTTTGTATATTTATAAAAGACGATTGAAAAATGCGCAAACATTAAAAATTTCCAATACTATACTAATCCTTAATATCAATCTATATTCTAGGTATTGATTCGAATTGCATATAATTAAGCGTAGCAATATGTATCTAAGGAAAGGTCTACAAAGGTCTACGTGCCGGCTATCTGCCCTCCGTTCTGCCATTTCTACTACAACATATATTCAAAAATTAATCACAAATGTAAGTTTTTCAATTAATAGTAGTTGGTTCTTGAATTCTGGGACACATTTATAATAAAATTAAAATAAAAAAATGTGTACAAATTGAAGAATGATAAAATAAAATAATATTTTTTGCTTAATAAGAAAAATTATTACTTTCCATTTTTCCAATATTTCATTTTCTTTTTACTTAAATCATATTTGTTGATATGTAAGTGTAGTCTCGTAACTAAATATATATATATATATATATATATATATATATATATATATATATATATATATATATATATATATATATATATATATATATATATATATATATATATATATATATATATATATAATATTGGTTCAGTTGTTATATGGTTATATGGTTTCATATATAAACGAACGAAGAATATCTCTCTCGATTTAATATGTAGTGCTGACCAAGACCTTTTCGGTATCGTTTTATTACGTTTCTCTCATATACAGAAATTCAGGGAAGAGTGGTTGGGATTATTCTTGATATAATTCTATCTCGTTCTCCTCCTCATATATAGTTGATTTACTGAATAATTTATTAGGTTTTATTACCAATAGATTCTATATATATCAATATTCCCGAGTCTATGCCATACATACCACCCCCCAGTATGGTTTAGATCATTGTTTTTATTCTTTTAGTTTGTTTTATTTTTGCAATGTTTTCATTTCGATGAACGATTGTTCATACGTTCCTGATCGTTATGCATATTAATTAATTTTTAATATTTTCTCATTTAAATGCGAACAATTAATTAAATGTCATCAATATAAAAATCGATAAAAAACTTTCATATTTATGTGGAATTTAGCTTTTTTGTGATAAA
This sequence comes from Chrysopa pallens, assembly GCA_020423425.1. NCBI lineage: Eukaryota > Metazoa > Arthropoda > Insecta > Neuroptera > Chrysopidae > Chrysopa > Chrysopa pallens. Next base: position 62,010,144 of record CM035594.1, read on the forward strand.
GATATGTTTACATACAAAATTGTCTCGAAATAATATAAGTTTTCTGCATCTCGAGAACTTCATTGCACAGGGAGTTTATCAAAGAAAAAAATCAGTGTATGCAGTTGGTAATCTGTTTTGGAAGGACTACTGATAATTATTATAAAATATAAGAATCACATTGTGGAATAAAAAAATCGGAGGACTATCCCATTTTATACTTTTCCGACATAACTTTATCTTTAGATAATTTTGATATGAAAAAATATCTATTATACAGATCAATTAACACAAGAGTAATCGCTTAAGAAAATGCTAATTTTTGGTTGAGTAACTTAATAAAATTTCATTCAGATTTTTAATTTTGCAGAAATGTGTGTGTGTGTGTGTAAATTAGGAGTTAATTTTCATAGTTTTATAATGTTTTTAGGAAATCATATTTTGTAAAAATACCACCGTTAATTTTTAATAAAAAATCCCCCAACAGTACTCTCTTTAAATTGATTCAATGTTCACTCTAATACCCATTTTAATCATACCATAAATAAAATACCATTTTTTAACGTTAATTAAAATAAATGAAATATGATAATGTTATGACAGTTGATGACGAATAGAGAAGGAAGGTACTCTGTAGAGAAAAAAATTTAATGTTTTATTATTTTTAACTTCCTGAATAGAAATTAGATATTGTTGTCATCTCGAAATGAAAATTGTATAAATTTCTAGGAACCGTTAAAACATTCTTATAGTTAAAATTATTTTTAGGCAGACCTTCACGTACCATAAATAATTTTTGGTCCCAACAATAAATGAAACTTTTTGTATTTCAAAATATTTTGTAAATTCAAAATTAATTTCATTAAAATGGAAAACTTTATTTGTTAAAATGGTGAAGTCTTATTTAAACCTTAATCCTTTTTTAGAGTTTTTTTTCCAAATTTTGAACCACAAACTATTGCTTTGCCCTGAATTTTTCAAAATTCTACACCCAACAGGGTGGAAAAGGGGGGCAAAGTTTGCATGGTATAACGAGATTTCGCAATTTCATCTTATATAACTAATTAACACAATATAATTATAATCTTTATAATTATATAACAAACTCTTCATAACTGCAGTATTAATTAGTGTTGTTTATAAATGCTAATATTTTTAAATAGTTGAAGCTTAAACAATTAATTTCAGATTTAAATCCGTGCTAAGAATACAAGTCAATTAAAACGAATTAATTGGAAATCAAAGTTCAATTAAGGAACTTTCTTTTAATTTTGGATATAAATTTAAAAATCATGATTAATAATAATATTTTAATTATACAGAGTTAATTTAAACTAAAACAAATTAAATTTATCAGGTTGTTATAAGTTTGACATCCAAAGGCAATATTCACCATGGATTGTGTACATTTTTACCCCAGTTACAATTAGATAGAAGTCACGTTGGTATGTACTGTCGTTAAGGACTAAATGAATACTTTATTGAGTTGAAAACAGTATACGACGGATAATGTTTCATTTGCTCCTGTAAAAATTCTTAAAATAAAATTTTTTGTCTATTATTTTGTACATGGTGTAGGCATTTTCTTTAATAGCTTCGGTTTTTTTTGGGTGTTTTTATGTAGCGTACTGTTTTTATGGTAATAATCACTACATGGCAAATATTTATATTTTTAATTTCTAGCAAATTATATTACATTTTTAAGGTTAACATGCAAAGTAGTAACCTGAAAAGAATACCCCACTTTTGTTTTCTATTCTATCATTTTTCAATTAGATGATCCATACAATTAAAAACGTGGTTAATGTCTTCATCAATTCCGGTAAGCTTATGAAAAACATTATAAAATACATTTGAGCAGATTGTGAGATATTCTGTGAATACTGTCATAACAAGATATTCAGCACATTATTAATACGTTCCACATGTTCAACAAATTGGATTGGATTTTTATGGAATGGATATATATTTCGCAAATACAGTGGAAATAAGTTATCCAATTTATATGCATTCAAAAAAAGGAAGCCGTTACGGACTGACTGATCATTCAACGCATAGGTTAAACCGCTTGATGGGGATATTATTTGGCACACAGATAATATTTATGACGTAGGAAAGAAAGAAAATCAAAGCTCCAAAAAAGTGAAACGGGAGTTCAAATTTGGTATAGAAAAATTGTAACCAGAGATGTTTCAATATTACTGTCGACAAATAAAGAAGGACATGTTTGTGTTATTTTAAAAACAGCCACTTTAAGGTGGAAAAAGAGATAAAAAATGTATAACAATTGTAGAATCTATATGGCTATAACTAACGATGGCGTAAGCGTGATCGAAATTTGGAAATTTATTTGATTTGAACAACAGAAAAGTCTTAATTTGAATTGATCTAAATAAAAAGTTCCAATTTTGAGTATATTGAATCCAATTAAATTTGTACAGTTAGAAACATTAGTTATAACTTATATTTTCCGCCATATTTTTTAAGTTTAACTATATGTTGTTTTCAACTCGGTGGTAAGAAGGGTAAGGACTAACGAAAAAGGTTGGGAATACATTGCTTACTTATCGATGATCTCCTCGTTAAGTCTTACGTATCTTATTGAAACTCGTGCATATTTGAATTCTTTGTTGTCAAAACTGAAGTTATATTTGTTGGTTTTGACAGCTTTTGACAACTTTAAGAAGCATAAAGCGGATAATATATAAAGAAACACTCCATTGACAGGAGATTAAAACTTATCCTAGCAACATAGTAAGGGTAGGGTTTTACGCGTAGAATATGTGTGTATCATTCAGGGAAAACTTAATTAATTTTTTTTCTCAAATTTAATTTATATAATCCTATTTATAATTAGCTTTTAATTTCCTTTAGTTCAATTGCAAATATAAAATAAAAAACTGAATAGGGATATTCACAAGATGAATTATACCTCATAAACTTTTTCACCATCAATATATTAATGAATATTGTTTTACCTCAAACCGTTTACACAAAATAATAAATGTGGAATTTGTACTGGAATGTTAGAATGGAATTTTTTGTTAATTTATTATCTCGAAAATCAGGACAAAATAGTATTAACTTTGTTATTTTTTTTATTATTTGCTTTTTGTTGTTATTTATTTTTTCGTTTTCATTTTGTACATATAATTTAGTTTATTTGTTGTTTAACTCTATACATGATAATAATAATAATATGTAATATATATATATATATATATATATATATATATATATATTTTAAATAATGTAAAAAATGTAATTTTAATGTATTCTGTTGTATGTATTTTATTTATATAATATTAATTAAAATTAAATATTTTTGAAATGAAACAATTTTAATTAACATTTCAAATTTGATGATTGAAAATAAAATATTTTATTTTTGTGATAGATTGGTGCGTGTTTGAATTTGGTTTATAATATAATATATTATATGTGTTGTTAATTGAATATTCATTATAAAATAATTAAAAATTTTTATATCAAAAAACAAAATCAAAATTACGAATAAATATGGATATAATTGATTTACAGAAGCTTCTTATAATTACTAGAGAGGACACGTATGAATAAATGTTATTAATAACTAAATATCCTTCTAGTATAATTTGTATTACGAGGAAAATAGATGATAATTCATTGATTCGAGTTTAGTTGTGATGAATCGAAAAATAATCATTTAATTAATTAATAATAATAATAAAATACACATAAAAAAAAGGCTCACCCCATCTACTAGTTTGGTAGTGGCGAAAAGTTCAAAATTTTTTGTTCGCTGTTTATGGGGTTTCTTGTACAATTGAGGTTTAAAAATTTCAAAAATAATATTTATTTTAAGATCGGTCGACTAATTTTTGAGATATTGCATGAAATACAACCGATAAATCGGCCTCTGGATCGGATTTTTAGCAATATCTCAGAAACTATTGGTCCAATCGTTAAATAGATATTATTTTTGAAATATGCGGGTTGAAATTACCCTAGAATATGTATTTCATCCAAATCGAGGGCAAAAAATTTGTTCCAATTTTTTCGATTTTTTCAAAGGGGTATGCAATATCCCTTAAAAAAATGGCGAAAATTAGAAAACATTTTTTAAATCCAATTTCGAGAAAAACCATGTTTATAAGTATATTTTAACCCGTAGATTTCAAAAATAACATCTATTTAACGATCGGATGCAATATCCCTTAAAAAAATGGCGAAAATTAGAAAACATTTTTTAAATCCAATTTCGAGAAAAACCATGTTTATAAGTATATTTTAACCCGTAGATTTCAAAAATAACATCTATTTAACGATCGGATGCAATATCCCTTAAAAAAATGGCGAAAATTAGAAAACATTTTTTAAATCCAATTTCGAGAAAAACCATGTTTATAAGTATATTTTAACCCGTAGATTTCAAAAATAACATCTATTTAACGATCGGATGCTTAGTTCTTGAGATATCTGCATAAATCCGATCTAGATGCCGATTTAGCGTATGTATTTCATATAATATCTCAAAAACTAGTCGACCGATCGCAAAATAAATGCTATTTTTGAATTTTGCAGATCGAAATTCCATAATTAGCGAAAAAAAAAAATTTGGAACTTTTCGACGCTTTTTATACAATTATACAAATTATACAATCACAAAAAACAAAAACCCCAAGCTAAAACAATCATTTAAAAAAAAATTTACGACAAAAGTAATAAATATTAATAAAATATAAATTCTTTGTTTTTAAATAAATTTTAATTTAATTTTCAAGTTTTGCTATCTATATTCATAAGTCGAATTTGAAAATTAGAATCACTTCTGTATCCAATTTTCTCTGAATTTATTCTTGCAGAAAATATTGTACTGACTATTTCTATCGAAAATTGACTAATATTCTAGGCTTTGGTATACAGAATTTATGTAAATATTTGTAAAGCATTTAAAACAACTTCATAAGTTAATAAATTCTTAAGTCAAATAAATGAAATTAATTTATAAAGTTATATTAAATTAAGAATTTGCAATTTTGTAGTTTTACGTGAGCTTTGATCTTAGTTAATTTTAATAAGGTTAATTTTTCCAATTATCATTCTAGGTTCTTACATAATGCGTACAAATGATTGCTGAAAAGACATTGATTATTATTATGAATGAATACTATATATATATTTTTTTAAATAGTCATACATTATTAAGTCTAGTGCACTCACTATTTCATACCGTTTATTATTACGCAGGATATGTTTTTCTTTTCCCGCAAGTTATTTACTTATTATGATTATAAATGGCCAACAAACAGCATTAAAGGTGAGAATGTCAACTTGAATACTACCGTAATGTATGTAGAGAAAATGATTAAATTAATTGTTGAAATTAAATAAAACGATTCTAACGTCACAAACACGCATCGATATTTTAGACTGAAGTGTATTCCCAAAAGATTCGCAATTTTCAGAGAAATAATAAAATCAAATAAACTCTGTGTTTATTTTTTGTTTTTTTCAGATTATACTTAAAGAATATTTTGAAGAGCATCGAATTCCAAAATGTTGGTAAATATAGTAAAGTCACCATTTGCCGGGTATCTATCAAAGAATCGCTGAAAATTAAAATTAAATAATTGGAAGGAGTTCATGTACTTCATTAAATGTTCGAGAACTGTTTCTTAGAAGATCGGAAAACACAATTTAATGAATGTAAAATAAAAGGCTAGGCGATTCACGTGTTAAATCATTCTTGGGCAAACGGAAAACACATACGGTAAATATATACACATGTTTGAAAACAATCCATTTTTATGAAATGGTTTATTACAATGTTGTATATGCGTAGCATTGTAGTTCCTACACTAACTATTTAAAAAATTTTAATTTCATCCTATATTAATTACGCGAAAAAAAAACGAAACAGAGCCTCAATCGATTAATCCTTGAGTTAAATATGTCATTCGATAAATTATTTATGTTTACTTTTCTTTGCAAAGCGGAGTAGAATAGTATGGCATGCTGTCGGGTTTGAATTTCTGGGATTAAAATTCTTACAAATATTGGATATGCGTTCTCTGATTCATTTGGACCAAAAACCTCGACTTTCGTATAAATTTAACTTAATTAATCAAATCTGAACTAAATTTACCTTCTTATTTTTTTATTAAAAATTGTGTATTTTTACTGTCTAGATTAAAAATATATTTGTTTTTCTATACTGAAGGAAATTATGATTTTCTTCTATATTCGGTCTAATTATTTCAATGGAAGTAATTTCATTTCTTTTGCAATTCAACTTATACCATTTAAAATATATTATAAGTTGTTGGCATTTTAATGGAAAGAATTATCGGAAAGCGGAGTTGCATACAGGCGGTTTTAAGAACATGTTGTGCATACAATATTTAAATGGATGCTGTAAACATAATTGTAAAAAAAGCTATATTAAAAACATATAATAAGAAATACGTAAATTACAAAACAACAAAAATTAAATAATAAAAATATTTTATTTATTTTACCTCAATAATGGTAATGGGGAAATTATTCTCGCATCGCCTAAGCACAAAATGAGCAAAAAGAAAACCAACCACCACCAGTACTGGAAAAAATTTTTTTTTTCATACACACGTATACAAATTCTCACCGGTTTACGCTATTGCGAGTACTCTATCGCACCAAACCTTCCAACCAAAAAAAAAATCACCCACATACAAACCACCACCCTCTTCTCTAGCATATTATCCGTCGTGTTGTACAACGAAACACCAACAACTACCACATAGAATATACATCCGCTTTTCTAAGGCATTAGTGTGTCCGTCTGTCTATCGACATTAGCACACAACACAGTTGGACTTACCAACTAACGGACATTACATATACAACAACTATAAACACACGTCATACGAAATGAATAATTATTTTTTAACGAGCCTGATGGTCGTCGTCGGCTTGTGTGTAATAGGTATAACACTATACTATACATAAATACACAATAACAATATCATATATTTTACTGCATTAGATTATTACATTTGGAAGTGTAACAAAACTGGAAGCAGGCGATACGAAGGTGAGACTACCCCGAGCTTAATCTTATTACGACAGAAATACTTCTTATAATTTACGACATTAATGGAAAATTTTGTGAAACCAGAATAAATATGTATACAAAAAAATGAAATTAATAATGATAATCATACAATTCTGACGAAGATAAAAGAAATGAAATTTTTTTTAATGTATAAAGTTATTTCATACTGTCTTGATTAGCAATTGCCAAAGCCAGTGCAGATAGAAATATAAAATAATATATAATTGGGTATTTTATATATTTTTTTAAATTTCTTCAATTGAGCCGTCCCTACTTCACGAAACCCAAATAAGCTCTAATATCCTTATAAATTAGTGATACTTTGTAAAATATGTAGAAAATTAGAAAAATTTACTATTGACAAAAACATGTTTAATGAAAAATGTGATTTCGCCCATGTTTGCCTAACCCCTAAACAACAAAATTATTCGAAACCTGTCAAAAAATGTAATGGTATTTATGAGCTTATAAATTCGTCTATTTTTGTGCTCCTAGCGTTAAGAAGAAAACAACGATTTTAAATAGGAGGGAGGTAGAGGTTAACATTGTTTTAGGTACCCAATACTACAATGATATAAATTTATTAGAAAATTTAGTGCTACTTATGTGCTAATTAGCAATTCAGATTTTTTTGCTTCATCCGCTTAGGAAAGCGCCAATTTAAAAGAGGGGTGGCAGGTAAACATTGATTCGCAGAGTATTTTAAAGGAATGTAAGTATGTACATGTAAGGTCAACATGTTTTTTTTATTATTACTTTGAGGTTGGTTAAAGTATCTCAAAATTGTTTAACTTTTAATAGATTAAATAATTCTTGTTACACTAAAACGTGTTTAATTATTCCTCGCGAGCAGACTTAAATAATTTAACTGTGCATTTAAAAATATATATAAAAAAATAATTCGTTAAGTATAAACAAAGTTGAGGCCGTTGGAGGTAAGTATTTATTTTATGAAAATTTTTAATAATAATAACTTATTTTATTTTAAAGTGATTTTCGTAAATATTTAAAAATCAAATAGTCATTGTGGGTGCATTTTTTGTCTTTATTTCAATTTAGTACAAATTGTTCGTTCGTATTAGTTAAAAATATGATAGTTTGATGTCTATCTAATACAAATACTCCTCTTGTCAGATTTCCTCCTCTTGTCAGAATAAATGAATTATCAGCATATTTGAATCAAACAAAGTTTAATATTAATAATTACCCAGAAACTTGGATGATTCATTTCAAAGAAAATCTTCATGGTGTTTTTGTAAAGATATCAACAAGGAACATGTTTTAATCAATTTGATACTTCAGCAATGCAAAATTTGTGGTATCTAATTCTTTCACCATCGAATTGGTAAAGTAGATTTCCACAAAACTTCGCAGTATTGAAATCAGTTTGTAAATAATAATTTTTGCAATTACGTCTACAACTCCACTCGCAAAAGCGGTTCAAAGAGAGCGGATCAAATTGTAGGTGAAATATGCAAATGATTTCTGGTGTTTAAAGCACAACGGTATATAATTGTTTTGGTACGGTAGTCTTGAATTACATATATTTCATTTATACAAGAGAAATATTTACAATGTGCAAATGAATTTCAAAAAGAAACATGAACAAGAAATAGAAATAAAAAATATATAGAAAAAAACTTAACACCTCTCTTATATGTTTTAAATATTCATCACACACCATTTAAGTTTGAAATCATAGTTTTTAACTCAAAATATATTATATGCATATTTAAATATTATGACAATGGAATTTACATATCCTCATACTTTATTTGTCAATTGAATACGAATGAATTGTTTCTATATTTCATGACACTAATCAGACAGGTAATATAATGCCAGTTAATAAATTTTAATACCATCGTGAAATTTTATTATTTGACTAATTTAAATATAAAAAAATCGATTTATTGTGAAATATCAAGAAATTGGTAAGTTTGAAAGAAGATTTGAAATTAGGTTGGGTGATTGTTTGTACATGCATTCTAAGGAACAAAGTGGATGTTGAACTATATGTGAAACTGATTATTTGGATTAACGTAATACGATTTGGAAATTATTGTTTATTAAGAATAAAATACGTGTTTCATAATTCCGTACAATGGCAACAGAAAAACTAAATTTTTAAATGATATTTTATAAAGAAAACGCTGAATTTTGACATAAATAAAAATAATATACTGATGGCGAAATGTATATGATGTACGTGGAAATGATATTATATGTGCTGTTGTTGTCTAGTATACACTGTAGTCACTGATGACTTTAAAAAAATAATAATATCTAAAATTTTTTTCTAAAACATACATATTTCGTATAACTTTTGAGTTGTAACGACATACCAAATTTAAATTATCAAATTAATATATCAATCGTATTTACAATTGAAAGGTATTTTTAACATTTGTTTTATATAACTATGAAATAATAATAATATTTTTGGTTTTTTGTTTTTTTGTTTTTTTGTTTTTTTTTTTTTTTTGTTTTTTTGTTTTTTTTGTTTGTTTTGTTTTTGTTTTTTTGTTTTTTAAATTTATTTATTTATAATTTATCATCTCATCGTCATTCTGACGAACCCTTACAAGTCGTTCCCGTTACATTTTTGGTTAACTTCTTTCAAAGAAAATAAAGTATAAAATGGTTAAACCAGAAATTATAGGTCATCTGTTACTCACTCATAAATTTTAATCATGAATTTGAATTTAACTACGTAATTGTAGATATTTCATCAGGTAACGATAGTATAGTTTTTCTCTTATTTTTGTTCTCTTTAGCAAAGTAATATTGTGTTATTAATATTTTTCATATTAAAAATATAGCTGTCTATAACAAATAGGAAAATGAATATTTCTTGGAAAAGCATTTATTTTTGGATTAAATATTATGTTGTTTCATTGTATTTTTTTTTTTCAAAGTATAAAAATACAAATTGAACGCAAAATGAATATTTACTAGAATTACAAAAAGTATCTTTCATCTATTATATTTATAAGCTTAACCCGCAACTTCGTTCGTGCAGGACTTCAATTTAATTTGGAGTATTTCACATAAAACGAACTGAGAGGACTGGAAATGGGATTGAGAAAAACGTATTCCAGAGAATCATAACAACTAGCTAATACTGATGATGACTACTTTGTAATCGAAATCAGTATTTATAAAAATATAAAATAATTTGATTTAGGAAATTAGGGCGAAAAATCGAAATTTATTCAAAGTTATCTCAAACACAAATAAAAAATAATTATATAGTAAATATTGTATATGGATATGTATGTAAATCTTCATATTATTTATTCAATGTTAATAATTATAAACATCTCAAATTTAAAATACTCAAACAACTAACTCTGTTAGTTGTTATCTTCATATTATACATTTTTTCCACATTTATTTATTTTTATATTCAGTTAGAAAATGATGATTAATAATCAAACCAACCAACCACTTATAAAAATTAGTAATTTAATTTAAAAAAAAAGCAAATAAAATAAAAATTAAATATAAATGATAATATTTTTGATTGAATGATTCTGCCGTGCTTGATTGTTACCAACGATATTTTCTATACCTTCACACATAGGTGTGGTTATCAGACTGCATGTTGTTCGGGAAGTGCTCAATCAATTTCAATCAAAATATAATTTCTGTTAAACTGGCTTTTACCATCGTGTATATAAAAATACACTTACGGAAAAATAATAGATCTACCATGTTAAAAAAAAATATAGAATATTTTATACAGAATCGGATTAAAATTGTTTTTCATACATTTTATATTTATGCTTCGAAAAAATAATAAATTGAATTATTTTATTTTTTAAATATCAGATTCGATAACGAAAATTATGAAAATATTGATTAGGTCTTACTGACTGAAATATTGTTTAGTATTGATAATGAAATTACACAAAAATTTCATAAAAAACGTCAATTAATTTTATTTAGAAAATGTCGAAAGTGAGTGACCCTTTTAATTTATATAAATTTATTTTTTACGATTGCACACAATTCAAAATATAATTTTTGACTTATTTTTATTATACAACTCGTTCTAAACTGAACATACGCTGGAAAAAGAGACATTAGTAGCAGTAAAAGGCGGTACGTAGTAATATGCTGAAACCAGATACATCCTTGCCTGAATTTGAACACGTGCAATTGAGAACCTGATAAAAACAAGAAGGTTACTTTGATGTGAACAACGGAGCACTGGGTGGTCAAAGCAAGAAACCGTTCGCTGCCGTGCTTACAACTTATCTAAGTATAACGAAAATATAAATCACCTACACATTTAATCGTAGGATGAAGGAGTTCATAAACAGTAAATAGAGAAATACGATATTTGGGTATAGTAATGGCGCAAGGCCAATCTGACAACAATCGTAAAAATTTCCACCTTCTATTTGTTTTTTTTGGTCACCGTGGCCTTAAAAGGTATTTGGTCTTGATGAGGCTAGCTGATATACTTGTTTACTAGGACTATGATGTGCTGAAGACGTGAAATGCCTTTTCAAATAAAATGCCGAATATCTATCCACCGCAATGGGAAATTAGAGTCTGAGCCATTAAAATAAATTTCTGTCCTTCATTTCGAAACAAATATGTGTAACTTGTTATTAACAAAAAATTTAGACAAACTGATGAGAGCCTGTACTTACTCCCTACCCTACATATAGTACTTACATATAAATACAAAACCATTTAGTAGTTTATGAATAATTTATAAAATAATTATTAGAAAAAAGGAGGAATCAAAAAAATCGATCTAAAGTAAGCCAAATGATTAAACCAATTCTTCAAAATAATATTTCAGTTTATTTTGAGTACATGCCTGTACTAAATAACACTATGTATATATGTAACGCGTTTGAAAATTGATTTTAGGTGCGGTTTAATGTCATATTAAATGTTTTGTCACAATCGATGTGATACTTTTATACAGTTTATACAACACATTCTTAACACCTTTTGCAAAGTGGTTTACTAGCTAATAGCTATTTGATAAGCGTTTTATCTTCTATGTTATTTTTATCCGACAATACGGCAAAGCCAAATGGATGGGTTATGATTTTAGCAATCTATGTATGTAAGTATGTGGGTATAAGTTCCACCATAGCAGCTAACTATCTGAACCGATTTTGAGCCTATAGTTTTTACACGTGAACTCTGTTTCGAGTTATAATATATAACTTTAATCATAATAAATTAAAAAAATTTTCACGACAGTGTAAAATGTAGCCACCAACCTCCGAACATCACCTTATCTAATTTCGGATAAGAATCATTCGTTGTTTCGTATTTTTATGTGCACATTACCAAAGGAGAGAATCAAAAGGCCTTATGGAGAAACATGAATATTTGTTTGTAAATCATTCAATTGGTACCAGATGTGGCTAAAATATATAGACATAAATTATAGAATTATCTTTTAGTTTTCGAGTTTCCTTGATGGCGAACGTAAGGTTATGCAAAACGTAAGGTCAAGCATTAAAAACTTTAGACTAAAATTAATATACCTTCTCTGACATATTATATGTGTGTTTAGTACAGGAATGTTGTAGTAATGTTTATACGAAATTAAAAATACTTCTGTTTAAATGATTTTATTATTCGTATAAAAATAATTTTTCCATTAAAATAATTATGAAATAATTTACTATTTAAAATTACAAAGTGCATCTCTTTACTACTTAACCGTTCAGAGAATTTTATAATTTTATGAAAAACATACTTTACTATGTATAAATTGAAAATTTTGATTAAAAACATTTATATAAGCTTAGATGATGAAATACTTTTTAATGGACGGCTTACCGATTAACAAGTATATACATTGCGAGGCACACATAAAACATAATACAACTTTATTCGTACCATGCAAAGTACATGGGATGATGGATTATTTAATCGATCAAAGCGCCAGGAGCAGATTAAATTTGGAAATAAACATTATTTGTTCATTAGGAATGGTAGCTAAATTTTTATTACATCAATTTAAGCGTCCCAAGCATCGATCTGAAGGTCTGAAGACAACCAAAATATGGCCATTCAAAATTCCTAATTGATCAAACAAGGAAATATAAACATTTGACGTCAATTGATATTGGAAAGATATTACACATGAGCATACGATTGCTGACAGTATAAATTATTAATTTTTAAGATTGGTGCAATACAAGTATTTTAGATCTCTTCCAATTTGTTTCAGATACAATTTCTCAATTAATCGAAATCAATTATGAAGAAACTTGAGAATAATTTCGTTTCTGCTAGTCTGCTATCAAACGAATTGAAGGGCCAAAGATATGTTTATACAGTTTGACGAAGTGATACCTATTGAATCGGAATCAATCGAAAATGAATACGATTAAGTCTAAGAATAAATTTTCGATGCATTTTGATTAATACTTCAATCAAAATGAAATAAATTGAACTGGAAATTATAAACACTTCATTCTAATTAATAGATATATATATAGAAATATTGAACTTGAATGATGAGAATTGAAAATATAATCAAATTTTCCAGTATAATCTTTTCAATGCTAATGCATTTCACGCTATTTTTGTTAAATTTTTATTAATTTTTTCAAGAATAACTCTTCGACAAATACTCCGTTTTCATGTTTAGATTGTGTCTTCGAATTTTAATTACATTTTGGCAGTCATATTTTGAATTGATACTCCGCGAAAATACCGTGTTCATTATACAATTTTTGATCTATATTTATTTTATATATATTTTGTATTTGTAGTTAATAGCTTTCATATTTAATATAAGATGTCTCTATTATCAGAGTTTTAGCATTGATTTAACTAAATATACAAAAAAAGGAATTTATGAATTTATAAGGAATTCGTTTGATTTTAAACTATATTTTAAATAATGGGGAGTTTCACATGGCGAAATTAAATTTTATTATATAATTTTAAATGAATCATTCTGTATGCAGAGGTATTAGTATTTGTTACAACAAATGATTATAGAATTTTTTAAATTGGTTTTCATTGACTATCAGGGTGTAAAATCTGTAGTAATATTTTCATAACTCTCATATCGTTGCAATATGCAATATATTTATTTTAAAAAAAATATATATTTATATCTACATTTTTATAAAAATAATGTGAAAACATGATCTATGTGGAAAAAAAAATACATAATTTTAATTAAAAACATTTGTTAATTTATTTTTACTGAATATTTTTAAAAATCTACACATCCTAAAGTTTTTAATTTCAAAACAAACAAGTGAATGTTACAATTCACTGTTGTATTAATAGTTCTGATACTCGACCTAAGGTGGAGTATGCATATTTGAACTATTTTTACTCATTAGCATTCATAAAGTAGTCAAAATATGCATTCCATACGGTTAGAAATACGTGTATAATAATATGTATTATAATTACATATGTGTTTATAATTTAAAATATTATTTTCCGAAAATTTCTTTCAACCGAAGGTTTCAAAGTGACGTTGATTAAATTTGAACATATATTTCATAATGTATTTGCATTTTCCCTATTTTGAAAAATATAATATGAAATTTACTTGAACTAATATCAATAAAATACAATCAGTAAATATAAAATATTAATCAACTTTACAATCATTTCCAATCAGTATTTATACAAAATATTTCCAGCATAATATAAAATAATTTATTACATGATTTTAACAGTTATTTTAGTGTTATTTCATTAATGACCATTATCGACTAAAGAAAACTAAATAAAGCAATATATTATATACTTACGCGACAAAAAAACGTTCATTTACATACATATGTAGTGGTATATTTATAATATATACCACTACATATTTTACATTTTCCGGATCCGGTATAGATATCGTTCGTTTGTTATAGTCGAGGACAATTTTCTCCTACATACAACAATCTTTATTTACCACCATGCTTTATATTTCGTATTAAAGAGTGATTTTAAAAGATTGATGGTTTTAAAATACGAATGAAAACGAGATAAAATTCATTGATTTTCATTCGGGTATTTAGTTGTTTTTTTAGAATATCGAATGGCAATCAATTTGTCGAGAAATAAATTACAAAGTAGATAAAAATTGTAAATTATAGCCAAGAAAATTGAAATAAATTTCTTTGTTTAAAAAAAATGGTGGTTATTGAATTCATTGATTGTATTTTATCAAAGACTGGAATCTTTGCTTTTTTCTCAAACTGCAAAATCTTTGGTTATGATAAAGTTTAATTTTGTTTGTTTGTACAAACTAATAATGTAAAAGAGAGTCTTCGAAGAATATATAAACTGAAATAATTAGTCTTAATATTGTACGAAAGTATTATCATTAACACCCATAGGTACAAAGATTGCCCGCCTGAACAGAAAAAGCATTTATTTGGTACATGACTAAAAATTGTAAAAAGTCTATAACCAGTCCTCAATTTCGTTTCTGGTCAAGAAAATGCTATAAAAATTCCAGGACGAAATCATTTTATTTTTGATTTTTCAATATGACGGGCTGAATATCAGGTGGATGATCGGATCAACTAACAAAGATAAAAACTAAAATTAAACTCATTCGATGATTTTAAGACTATTTAGATTATTTAAGCTAGAAACCTAAGATCATGACCTAAAAACAAATCTTGCTACTTATAGATGATCTTCCACATATCTGCTGCATGATTTGGTACAAAAATCGGAGGTTGTTATTTTAGAAAAAGAGATGCTGCAGCAGCAGATGCTATGGCTAGGATTCAATAATCACACAATTCCTTGGTATATTTACTACGTTTTTCTCTGTTAAGATTATATTTGTATATATTCAATCCGATGTATAATCTTTTCTTTTCTACGGTCGCTTGGAAAGGTACGGATCAACTTATAATTTAGCAATACGTATTTTTAAACCAGTAAACGAACTAAAACTGTTTGTAAATTATTGTAATTTAACTTTTATCCTTTTGAAATTCATTGGAAAACTAAACGGAACCAGAAAAATTATGCAAGAACTACTATTAATTTTGATCAAATGCTGAATGATCGGGAATGCACATTAATAACATTGTGCTTAAATACAAAGCATAATATAAAGAAGGAATTACTAGAAAAGTGCAACATAGGCTTATATATAAAATTTTTAGCATGATCTTACATATAAAATAAAGCTCGTTTAAGGAATTTATAGGAGCCTATGCTCTGATTTAAGATAAAGCAAATTTTTGTGCATATTTTAATAACAATATCAAAATCTGCCGGTAGTTTGTGGTAAATATTACCTTAACACACACGACTATTGTCGTTTACTTCTGTTTGCTGCATAAGCCCATTATTTTGTATAGTTATCATGCTAGTAGCAACATAAAGGTGTATAATTGTGTATATATATACAGGTATATAGCTATCATGTATGGAGTAGGTGGTTTGTGTTTTCATTATTAGTAAGTAATTTATGTTTTTTAACATCCTTTTCTAGAAATGTAATTATCATAACCGAATATTAATCACGAGAACTTTAACGATAAATAATTCATAGACGGTAATGTCTTAGTATCGACTGGTGGCTAGAATTTGTGGTCTTAAACGTAGCATAAATTTATTGTTTACAACAGTTTGAAAAATGAGAATTGTAGGACAAAAAAAAGTTCAAAAAATTGATTTAAGACTAGATAAGTGTATCTTAGAGTAAAGAACTTGAAGATAATCTAAACTTGCATTATTATAAATACTTCATTAATTATCGATAAATTCAGTGATTATTTAAACGTGAATAAAATTTATTTGAGCAGGCGAGTGAAGAATGGGGTTTCGAACAGAATAATATCGATCATGTAAAATACTTATTAATTATTTGATAATAAATTGAATGCAATCAAAGCAATCCATCTCATTTATAAATGTGGGTCAATTTATTGTCGTTACAATCTTATAACAAACTAATTTGACACAATAATAATTATAATTCAAATTGTTCTCTAGTATTGTTACATCACGGTCTACACAAAGGCCACTTCAAAATTATATAATAATAATTGTAGTACCTACTTTAAGTGTAGGTATATAGTCAAGTACTTAACAGCAATTCATTATAAACAACATGGTCAGACAGATAGACACAGATACGAGGAATATATACTTTTTATATGAACATTAATACGAAGCATATATGATGCAACAGGGATTTTGACTATTTCTTTAATTAAAACGGATTTACTTCCCACACATGGATCTAATATTTTTCAGGTAAGATCCGGACATTTGAAAATAATAATTAAACAAAGAGGCGAATATGTGCTTATGGTGTCAACTGTAACTGCATATAATTAATTGAAGAAAGCTTTACTTTGTGGAACTCCATATTAAAGATTTTGAAAAAATAAACATTCAGATTTGTTTTTTGTGAAGTCCAATTAAACTATCTTTGGCATGTTTCGCCTCATAAAGACATTTTCAAAAACTGTGAAGAATTATAAAATTTTTGGCGTATACGCATAAATTATTTACAGTTTTCCTACAGTTTTTTTTTAAATTTCTATATGAGGCGAAACATGCAACATAAAAATACAGCGGACATAAAAAATTTAAATAAAGAAAAAATTTGAAAATGAAATTGATTCAAAGTATTTTAATAATTAACTATGTTAATTATTCACACTTTATAGTTATTAATTTTTAACGAGATAATCTTTTCATTTTCAGATGCCTACAATAGTATTTCAAAATCGATGTAGTCGCCATATGAACGTGCATATAACGTGAATGTGTCTTTCTATGTTAACGTACAATTAACACGCTTCATTTCCGCTATATTTTAGCATAAATCATAGAAAAAATTTCATTACTCAGAAAAATTGAAGTTTATGTAAATAAAAAAAATTACAAAAATAAAGAACCATTTTATTGAATGTTGGTTAATAATTGTAATATGATAATCTTTAGTTTCAATTTTAATTTATGAACTGAAATTTACGGAATATAAAAAATAAATTAGATTGTAGTATAAATACAAATAAATTAATGACTGTCATTTTATAGGTGTTACAATCTAGTTAAAAAGTTTATTAAGTGCATGCCACTTCACTGAATTGAAGAGAGCCGCGTTACAGTCGTATACATATTATTGTTTATAGTACTCTCTTGCTTCCACTTCATATATATATTAATTATTAATAATAATTGGTGTACATCCACATACGTACATTATTGCATTATTTTAATATAGATTTATGGGACGAATCAGTGTGGTCCATTTTGTTATTTGTTGGCTGCTAGTTAAGTGGACTGTAGAGGATTCATTAATTGCTGTTCTAATTATATTTTAAGCATAAATTTTATCACTGTTTTTATTTAAACGATTTAAATTGTGTTTTAGCACAAAAAGAGTTCAAAATATTAATATTAATTTTAAATTATTTTGATTATAATCGTATTAAAATTGATGTATTTTCAAATCGATTATGATAATATCAGATTTTGCTTATTCACGAACTAAAACTCAATTTTTAGACACAGAATACACCAGTTTTTACTTTGTACTTCTATTGATTGCTGATTAATCTAATGATGAATAAGCTGACATAAAGATTGAAGGTCGACGAAAATGGACTAATAAAGTGATTCCGTAAATAGCATTACCATTAATTCAATATTTCCGAATATTTAATATTTTTTAGTGTCACAATTTTCGAATTTAATTTACTACCCACGTATGCATATTTACATTAATTTTAGGGTGTTGAAATTTACTTATTTGATATATTTTAAAATGGAAACTAATGTAAACTCTACCAAAATTACCAAACATTGAACCAATTATTATTTGGAAAAAATTTGCACTAAAGAGAATTTTTTAAATTCATTGAAAACAAATTTTTCTCAAGGTTTTCATACACACGTCATGTATCAACTAATCGAAATCTGATGACTTTTACCATCAAATCATCTAAAGATTAAAAAATAATTGATAGATACAGTTTATTTAAAAAAATGAATCTATAATACAAAAAGAAATAATAATTTTGTCATTATTTTAAATTATACAAAAATAATATGAAAATTTACATGACTATTCAACAACTTTTGATAAAATAACCCCTTCAGTTCTGAAAACTGAACCCAAGGGACCATTACTCATATTTTATGAGGCGTCAAACGGTCCCATAATACTGCCGTCAACACACTGTATGTTGGTTGTAACGATACTTATATTTTAGTCTCTCGTTCTCATTCTATTATTACATATTGTCATAATGTGCCATTTCCTTTCAACACAAAAAGCATATGTTACAGCTATTCATATGAATGAAAAGCATATCAAGAACATTTATACATTTTCAGCAAATATTGAGAACAATGAAAATTTAAATTTGCACATAATATGTCACACAAATTAATAATGTATTATCATTTCATGATTTTGTGGTCTTTTACATTTTTATTCTTTATTTTTGAATATTATTTTCCATATTTACTAAGCTTATGCACAAATTTTAGTTGAGTGGGCTGTGATTAAACTTAAAAAAAATGGGATAGAAAAACTCCTTCTTAAGAAATAAAAAGGATGTCGGTCAATTTTGGAGTTCGGAAACTGAGATTATGGTTCTTTATACCTAAAAGCAGACGATTGTTTCTTATTTGTTTCCCTCAAAATTATTGCTCAAATTCAGTATTATTACATTTTTTATAATTTGTGACAAAATATTTAGCAAAAACTTTTATTTTTTATTCATGAACAAAATTTTATAATATTTTAAAACAAGAATAAGTTTTTTTAGTAAAATAAAGTCTTTTATAATTTAATTCCATTACCTTAACATAAGAATTTTTGCTATCCAACATTTGAGTACCAATCGATGTTCCGGTCTTAATGACGAAATCGATTGTTTTCAGCCGCCCTTTTTTTCATATAATATAATCTTTTCTCAGCCCTTGCAATATTTATTGCAGGACCAGTATTTCGAAACTGTGATTTATATGACGGCTGATTTGCTGGTTGATGTTGTGATTTTGATGGCTTATCATAATTTTGTTTAACTGTAGTAGTTTTTAAGGGTAATCGTTCTCTTCCTCTTCCACTGGAAGATTCTGGTTTAATTTTTCCGCTAACTAATTTGTTTGTACTTTTTGAAACAGCTTTTTTAACTATTTTTACGCCAGCTTTCTTTACGTTATTGAATGAAGAATCAGATTTGACTCTTTCGAGATAATTTTTTATGTTACAAATATCATTGTTTTCACTACCATACGACAGTTGGCTTTTATTCTTCACATCTGTTATGTCGAAATTGGTTAAATTTAAGCATTTTTGACATATCCAAACTTCATTTATGTCTCTATCAATAATTGGTGGATTATGACAATTTTGATGATAAATTGAGTGACATTTATCACATTCCATTAATAGATTACGATAACTGACTGTAATATCACTACAAATTATACATTTTAATACACCCTCGAAAAGATTTATTAAATATTCTGTTTTTTTATCAGGAGATGTAGATTCATTACCTTGAATTGGTTTTGGTTTTTCTATTAATTTATTCAGTCCATTTGCATGGCCATATTTTTTCATTGTTAAAGTTTCTAATAATGCGTACATATTGTGACTACTATTTGGATCATTTGACCACATCAATTCAATTATATTATAGAATTGATCTTGAAATACCTTTATAGAATTGTCTGACATTTATGATCCGTTGCTGATTTTTGAGAATGTATCTAAAGCCTCGTTTTTGATTAGTTTGTTGTAGGCATTGTTATGGTAATGCCAATGATAAATAAGTGAAGATAACAACTAACAGAGCTAACTGTTTAGATAGTGTCATTGAAGTAATCCAGTCTATACAGTTATAAATACATGTATAATAATAATATGTATTGTTAATAATAACATTGTGTCAAATCTGAACATTTTACAAAAAAAAAAAATGTTTCAAACAAAATATTTTATTTTTAGAAAACAAACACATATTTTCTTTAGTCTCTCATGGTTAAAAAGTTGAGTTGGATCCAATAGACCGATATTAATATTCACGATCTTGATGTTACTGTATAGGTCTAGAATACACTACCAAAATTTCAGATCGTTATCCTTTTTTTGTTCTTGTATTATCTTGATGGCAAACGGGCGGTTAAAATGTTTCCTTGGATTATTATCAGTAATTAAGTCATGCTGGATGGGTTTTATTTTAAATCAATAGGTGCTTTTATACTCTCGCGACGAAGAAATACCTCATTTTGGGAGATATAGTACTCGATGCATCCGAATCGGTTCCAGCATTTAGAATTATGGTGAAATAAGGAAATTTACAAAGGTACATACTTGAACCCCGAAAATTACACTGCTTTTTAAAGGGTCACGTAGCGTCGTTTCAAAATTCATTCAAAGTTGTACATGCATTGTAGACTTGTTATGTAGTACAGGCAGCAGTAATCGATATTCATTTAAATTAAAAATTAAATTTAAAATATGATAACTTCTCCTTTGCACCTATTGATATACAAATTATTGAACTACTCAATATTTGAAAAATGTCTATTATATTTGTTTAAAACAAAATATATTCTCCTTCAGTTAAGAATATAAAACGACATAAAAAAAGACCCTTATGACCTTTGTGTCCTTTCAACATTGATGTCGTCATTATGGAGATAAATTGTTGTTAATCAATTCACCATCACTTTTCTGTTTGAACTGATTGAATTTTTATTTCTATTGATAGACTTTTGTCTGAAAGTACAAACAAAAAATAACAATTTTTCCCCCAATAAAAAATACGAATATACTCTAGTTTCTCGGATTTGGTTTGGTAGGTATATATATTGCTACGTAGAATATGAACCAGATATATATAGGGTACGCTTTTTTATTCCATTTAATTGATTACATCAAATTTACTTAATATACATTTTCACAATTTCCTTGTGTTTTTACCGAAACTGATTTGTAATTTTACGTAAATTGATTGATTTTGTTTTAATAAATTATAGCAATTTGAAATTTTATTACAAGCAGTTAATATCCGAAAAAAAAATGAATACCTTTTATTTTTTCTCAGTTGTCAATAAACAAGTTTCTTAGTTTCTTAGTTTGAGCTCCAGTTGAATTCTCTTTGATAAAAATAAAAGAAAAAATTAACAGACCAACCGAATCCCAACTATAAATTATTTATCTTGGATTCAAAGATTTTTTTAAATAGTTCCAAAAATAATAATCGTTCGTAGAGGGTAGAGTCATCAATCTTTTTTTTTTTTTTTTTGTATAAAATAATGGCCAAAAAATGACTTCATACCTATCTTGAAGTACTTGGAATATTTTATTAATGTCCATAATTTTAAACTATTTAAATATTGAAACTCAACCACTGCAAGATATTGAAGCGATTTATTATATTTTTTGTTATCTTCACCTCTTCAATTTTGTTTACAGTAAAACTTACCCGCCATTAAACATGAATCATTTATAGAAACTTATTATTTAAAAACTGAAAATGACTACTACTATGAATGTATAAAATCTTTTATTTTTATGTGAAAAGAAAACCCTTATCTGATTTTTAGTTAAGGTAATTACATTATTATCTTACGCAGTCCATTAATTATGGAATCATGACTTTATGTCCTGGTTTAAGTAAATGAAACAATAGCATGGTAGCTGTACTAACAACTGTAATAATGAAAGCAAACAATACTCATTTTCTGATTTTCTTTAATGATAACATTGAAAAAAATTAAAGTTTACGAGATGGAAATAATAACTTACCCTAAAGTGCAAAGATAAAAGAATTCTCTGATCATTGAATAAAATAATATAATATAGTCTAGTTCGCTGGTTTCAAAACTGTTAATTCAAATATCAGAAATGTAAAATATATACGAGAGAAGAATCCTTAGATAAAAATATTATTAAATTTACTAAAAGTGTAAAGTTAATGTTACTAAATAAAAAATAAATTCTTCGGAGTTTTATTTTAAAATTAATGCAGTTAAGAGTCACTAATAAGTGTACTACGCATTTTAATTAGCAATATCACTATTTAACATGGTTTGGACGCTGAAACTAAACTACAAAAGGACATATTTGTCATTGTATAGTTTCTAAATAAAATACCATGGATTTATTCAATGGTTTTTAGTCATTGTATAATTAATTATTTACAATAAGGACGATCATTGGATTAGTTTAAAATGCATTTCTATCGCTAGTCTGTAGCTACGTAATTTTTTTCCTGGTAATTATTATTAAACTTGATCTGAAAACATAGAATTTAATTATGAGGAATGTTTGGAATTACGTATATTGGTGTCTGGCTTATTTTGCAAAAGGAAATATTGGTGTTTGATCACACTTTATTTAAGACCTATACATATAATGAATACATTTTTAAAAGTACTAAGAAAACGAGTTTTCTTAGGGCCTTACATTAAGTACATACTTTGTTTAGATTTTTGTTCAAAATAGAAAAATTAGTTTGAATGTACATAAAATGTGTAAAACAAAACCAATTCAATACACATTACATTAAAGATTTGGCGTTTAATAATGTCAAACTTGTATATGGAATACATCAATGCCATAAGAAAACATAGGTGTCAAATAATAATAATATTATTATTATTATTATTCACCACCATACGCCATTCTCTGCGATTCATTTCTTACAAATGCATACAACCAAAATTAATGTTGATAATCATAATGATAATAATATTGTGTGTGGTTTTACAGACACACACTAGGACACATATGTTTCACATAAAGTGAAAATCTAAATGCTATACGAATGTGCTGTTAGTAATGGGAGCTACTACACTTGTCTTTACTTGGTACTTTCATCATTGAAGTAACTCATAGAACCATATGAGCAAACAATGCCATTTTCTTCACTCCTCTTACAAATGTTAATAATCGTAATAGATACAATGTGTGTAAGAGTACAAAATCTTTAATTAAAATCATTGCATGTTGAGTGTTTATAGTTTAAGCAAATTTTCTGGTATGGATTTTGAAATTTGTTCCATTATCTATATATGTGCTTGTTTTAATCAGCTGCAATTAGAATTAAATTGTGACAAACCTGTGAAAAATGTTTAAAAAATGACATATCTAAAGATGCAAACATTTCCGTCTCTTAGGGATTATAAGATTGAATGAACAATATGAATTTGAAATAAGATAAAATTGTAGTTTATCAATTTATTTCCAAAAGTTTCCTTTCTTGAATACATATCTTGTTTTTGTCTTAAAACGACTGAAGACGCAAGGCAGGATGTATTCAACTAATCATTATTTTATGCCAACCGTATGAAAGGACTATGGATAAGATACGTTAAATATTTTTGAAATTTTACCAGGAAACATGTAATTTCCGGTTGTATCTTTCGAGAGCCATATTATTTTATAAGATACGTAAACCTAATTTATATCTAAAGAAACACTAAAACCAGCAGAATAAAAGTGTCTATCGTTAAAAATGTATTTTTTGTTGATATAGATGCACACATGTTAGCAGGAAATCGAGGTGGGTCCATGGTAGACACTTTTATTCTACTCATCGAAACCCATCATTTTTTCATCTAAATAAATTTGGTTAGATCTTAAAATGAAGGATGGCGCTCGAAAATGTCAATCGGAAGTAACAAGCATGTGGGCCAAAATTGATAATTTCAAACGAGTCCAAGTTTATGTCCATAGTTACGCACCAAAAATTGTTGAATTGATCCAAACGACTTACATACGGCCGTACTAATAAATACTTCACGTAATAATGATTTATTGAACACCTTATAGATAATAATTTACGAGAGATGTAACTCCTTGATGTCATTCACAAAAGTAGTCAAGCAATAATATACTATGATACATGAGTAAGTATAGTGTAAAGGTTACCAACCTTGGATACAGCCAGCGTATGTTCTAGAAATGTGAAGAGATACAAACTACTAGGTACCCCCCGATCATTTATATTATCCAAAAATAAATTACTAAAAGCGCATTATCAACATACACTCACAGAGACATTTGTGTGAATTTACACAAAGATATTTTTGTGAATGAATTTTATGAATAGAAAGTGACTTTTTATATTATGTCACATTCAATAATCCTTTTTCTTATATAGATTATAAAAAGTTCTTGAAAATTTACAGATTTCTTCACTATAATGTTTTACTGTTTCACAAATATGTTTGTCTTGAAAGAGATTGATTAATGCTTTTGAACTAAGATAAAATCGAAGTAGTATTAATTAAAAATGAATCCAAATATGAAGTAATATTATACATATTTATGATAATATATTTACTCAACACGGCGATTTAATCTATACTAATATTATAAAGAGGGAATATTTTTACGTATTTTTGAATGTAACGAATAAAATTAAAAACTACTGGACCGATTGGAAGAACTCTTTCACCGTTGGGAAGTTACACTCTCTTCGAGTGATATAGGGTACTTTTTGTCTTTGTATTCCCATGGGAACGGGAACTACGAGACTGAAACCGCGTATCGTTCGCTGGTTTTTTATATCAAAAATGTCCGCTAGTTTATATATTTTAAAATTATTATTAGTTTTTCATCATTTCAATTTGATTAAAAAGTAATGAATCCTTAATTGTTAGTGGGTCACCTTCCGAAATTGCCTACGAAAATTTAAGCTGAGAGATGGTGTCAAATTTAAATTACTTAAGTTTTAAATTTAAAGTAATTTTTAGTAAATTTTCTGAATTCGGTTGTATTTTTCGTAAAAAAATTTTTATTAAAATTATATTCTCTGCAAATGTGGTATTAAAAGGGATCAGGACAATTTATAGGAACTTGTTCAATGCCACTTTGTACATTGATTTTCAATACAAAAATGAAGATCATTAAATAAGATCTCTTACAATTTGTATTTAGACACATTATATTGACTTTCAAAACCGAAATTTAAATGATGGAGGGTACGTGACATTATATGTTATTATGAGCGAAGGATTTTAAATATCTAAATTATTGTTTATTGTTAAAAAATTTGAGGGTCTTACGAACTATCCCAGAATTTTAACATTGAGTTTTACATTACACTTAATCTATACTTACTACATTTAAAAAAAATCAAATAATGATTCGATTTGTTACATAGCTTCAATTTGTTACACGAGTTCTTATAATACTGAAACTATTATTTATAAAACTCTTAACATATTTCATTTTCTAAAGTCAGTGAAAAGTTGATTTCTTGAATTGTTTAATTGTATGGTTAGTTTACTTCAGTTTTTGTTTTTCTTTTTTGAATCGTAGAAAGTGAAAATTATTTAAAATTTGAATGGGAGTTTCAGGTTCCATTTTCGAAATGATTTTATTTATAAGCACTTAAAACAATAATGAACAAACAATAAATTATATAAAATTATGTTTATAGGGTCTTAGATTGAAGCATGCCAAATCTTCTTTCGAAATATGTTTCCAACCATTTTGAAATAATCCTCCTAAGCCATGATAAAAATTTCACAATATTTTTGTTATCACGATATGTTCCTCATCATAAAGTGATAGCTTGTGGCTATTATTTAATTTTTGATGTATAATAAAGTCCATGTAAAATATTAAATATATACATTAAAAGTATTACTTGAATGATATTTTTGAAAAATATTTCACTAACAGTCATAATTAAAATGCTACAAACCATTTCATAGTGAAAAGTTTTAATATGTATGACATTTCATAGAAATTTATATTAAATTATTTCATGAAAACAATATAACGGTCAGTCAAATATTGTGCTTTGATCCCGATATTATAATGTTGGATAAATCTTCATCAAAATTACATAAAGTATTTCAATTTATAACAATATTATAAGAAAATGCACGTTGAAATAATAATGCCTCATTTTCATTTTTCCTGCATACTTAATGCAAAAAAGTGAATACTTAAAATAATATTTTGTACCTAAAAATCTTTTAATGTAATTAATCAAATGAAATTAAAAAAAAAGAAATCAATTAATTAAAAAATAGTAATTATTACTTTAAAAAAAAATTCAACAAAATATAGTTAGATAACGTATTATAAAAATTTACCGCAATCGAAAAAATTAATTTTACAAATCGTGTTCCAAATAGTGCCGGCTGACGTTTTATTTCAATACAATTTGCACTTACACCTCACAAAAAAGCTCTTGTAATGAAGATGGGTAACACATTTTAACAACAAATTGTGCGTTTGACCGGGATTTAAATAGAAATTAGAAATTTTCACAGAATTACCATTTAACGATACTTTTAAATTTTCGAATAGGTTAATAATATGCTAGCTTTATGTAACATTATCACAATTGAGTGAAACAGGACTGCAAAATAAAACATTTAAAAAGAAAAGAAAGATATTATTGCTGGATCATAGATCGATGAACGAAATAGGTAATCGATGGTGGATTAAACAAATCCAAGGATACGTCTACTAAGCTACAAATATCAACAAAAAACACCACCACAAAATAACTGTATTCAATGAATGTGTATAATGAACTTTAGTCAATTAATGTGAACTCTCTTCAATGAATGTGAACTTTTGTTGTCATCTTTCTAAACTACATATTATCATTTTGTCAGCTGATCTAGCTTAAGGAAACATGCAATAACAGAAAGAGATATAAAACTATAAAATTTGTGAAATCATAATTTTAATACCTTATTTAATTATTCATTTAATACAAATTCTTTTCATTAAATAAAAAATATCAAAATTGAAAAATATTAAACGGTATTTAATGAGCTCCCTTAATTTGAAATAGTTATTAGAAATGAAACATGAAGCACTCAAAATATTAATTAGCAATTACAATTTAATATTTAAACTAAACAATTATTACAATCTTTTAATTTTAACAAGTAACAAGGACACTTATGTTTATATCTGATTTAGTTTAGGATTTAGGATCATGATTGTTGAACGTACTTCAGTCGTTAACCTACCTACATGGTTGATATATATATATATATATATATATATATATATATATATATATATATATATATATATATATATATATATATATATATATATATATATATATATATATATATATATATATATATATATATATATATATATATATGTATAAAGAGAAATGAAATTAATAAGAACGAATGGACATGGAGCACAATGTCTGATAATACTTGGTAGATATGTTATGTATGTTTAGTTAAAGTAGTAACTGTATCTTCTCCCATACAACAGTTGAGAATTCTGTAGAGAAACAATTGTTAACTAAAATCGTATATTGTTTGAAATAAATTGTGTACCAATTAAAAATTATCCTTTACATATTATCTTTGAATAGTTTTTTTTTTAATTTATAGTGATTTTAGAATTGAATGTTTATTTTACGATTGGATGGTCAGGTTTCGAGATACGACTTAAAAATTTCTCAGATACGGTTTGAAGTATTCACCTGCGAATCAGATTTCTGGTGATATCTCAAAAACTATGCATCCAATTTATAAATAGATGTTTTTTGAACAGTATTTTAATAAATAAAATCTTCTTGAAATCGGAGACAAATAAGCTTAGCATTATTCAAAACTGTCAATGTTTCAATGACACTTTTTTCTTAGAATTCGTTCTATTATCGAATTCTGTGGGTATTAACAGCATAAAATATCATTTGATTAATCGGAAAATCATATTGCTATTAAGAAATTCTCAAAATTAAGAATTTTTATTATCAAATTCCTATGTGTTCAAAAAACACTAAGCAAAATTCTTTCTAGCAAAGAAAACGAACTACATCTCTAAAGAGATATTTATATAATGTATCATGTTTATGTATTATGAGAGTTAATATTGAAATACTTAATTGGTTCACATTAAACATTCAGACGTATACATATCTAACACCGGTACGTCTGTTAGAGTTATATAAGCACAGAAGCGTTCTAAATAGAATACATAGAATGGGTTATATCTTTACATCTTTGTGTTAAGAGTTTAACAGTGAACCGTTGTTCTATTCGTATATACAATGTGCCTCGAAAAATATGAAAACGATCGAATTACTATTAGAGAACAATACAGATTCAAATAACTTTGAATTATTTACATATACCTACTTAATTTTTTATGAAAGGTGATTTGCAAATCGAATTGGTTAGATTTATCTATGAATTGGGAGCAAGGATTTCGGGAAATAATAAATTGGTTTATTCGAAACCATATTTTTGGAAAATAATAAACGATAGTTTTCATTGAATAATTTGTATGGATAACATTTTTTCGATTTTTCGATTTAGTATCTTCAATAATTACTAACTTATTTATAATAAAAGGCTAAAACAATCTATAGAACTAAGATAACTGAAATTGTTATATCAAGTGAGTTTAATTTTGTATGTTTAATCAGAAACTTTAAAATTTTTTTCAAAATGATTTCCGAGCATTTCTCCTATTTTATGCTCGAGTTGGAAAGTGCAAAGCTGATATTTATATCAGTAACTAGTACATTTTCTTTTTTCGTAAATCAAAACTTACAATTTTTCTCGCGTAATTCGATTGTTTATAGACACTCAGTATATGTAGGGGGGTAGATTTTAGTGTATCTAAAACAGTAAAGACCATCAACATGGAAGTAGTAGTGAAACTTAATCCCACAATTCGTAACTGTGGTTTTAACCGCTAATTGGTTTCCGGGATTCCGGTTACTCACATATCTGTATATTTTATACATTTAAACATAAAATACATATACATAAGCTGCCATATAGACCAATCAACCTACACACGGACTCAATATTTCAGGCAGTTTAACTATCGTATTGTCGGTTCTTATTGTATACTATTTTATTAATCAGTGACGGTGAGTATTGATACTTATACATATTAATATATTTAATATTCAACAAAATTTATTAATAAGAATTAGTCTTTGTTTTTAGTTATTTGTCCATAGGCACTAAGTCTTATCTGCTTTGATTGGAGAGTTTTTGAAAGTTACTGTAGGGTTTTTAGTGTGAAAGAGCTACAATGAGTTTATCGAAGTAGTCAAATCATTTAAATATAAGAACGAATAATTTAAAATATTTCAATATTTTAAAAATTGAAGGGTGATAAATGAAAAGGTGATGATATAGTCTTCAATCAATACACGATTCCTCTTCCAGTTAAACTTTATAGACAATATATTGAAAACTACTTCTCCAATTGTTTACATTATTTTTGAATTTTACGAGGAATCTGTAGTATGTTTATAAGACTTAAAAAACATTATTTTGTAAGAAAACTTTTTGTAAAATATCAAGCTTTAGACTTTGGTTTTCAAATTAATTTTTTCTTGATTTAGTATTCATTTTGGTTTAGTATTCCCGTAACGAAACTTCTACAGGCCACTTAACCGCTTATGCTGAAATTGAGCATACAAACGTAGATCACGTGATAATGTCAAATTATGGCATAATATAAAAAGAAAATATTTCTTTTAGTATCCCAATTTATTTTTAATATAAAAATTCAAGAAAAAATCGCTAAAGTATACACAGATCATCCTGTATATTGAATATAACAATTTACAAACAACTAATGATAAAACTACGCTACTGCACTGAAAAATAATTGCAACAAAATCTACTATTCATAATACAAAAACCATATATAATTTTATAAATCCTTATAAAATGTAATCAATTTTCGGAATATATATATCTAATTCAAATACTCTATAATATATGTACAGATATGATAAATATAGAAATTATTATCCTCGTATATTATAATAAATATATGTATATTTCCGGTATAGATAGATAATCCTTTAAATATTAAGTTTCAATTACAAAAATTTACATTTAGCTTTTCCTGGAATTTTAACAAATTATTATCTTATAGACCACCGATGATAATTGATGATCATACAGTGCATACGGCTTGTATTTGTCAAAGAAGAGTATTACTTATGAGTACTGTGGTCTATATATTTTATTTCTATATAGTTTTGTAATCTGTGTTTTCAATTTTAATATTATCCTTTTCGATGATGATATATTTATTGAAAAATAATGTCAATAAAAGGATAAAAAAGAAGGTTGTATTTTTCATATAAAAAAAGTATTTATAAAAATCTATAAAGGACTTGTATATAGTTTTAAAAAAACAATATTGTAAATATTATTAAGAAAGAGTAGTTTACCATTCTTTGTACGAAAATAGCTTAAATATACAAATACATTTCTAAAAATATTAAAGATTAGAAGAAATGGTAAATATATTGGAACATGACAAGGATATTTACCTTATTGTCTGATACTATTTTTAGAGTTTATATTTATTTTATACATTCGAAAAAGATAGAAAAGGACCAGTTTTCTTACGTTTCAAGATTCTCTAAAACTGTGACGCTATGTAACTACGTGAATTAGTATAGATTGGACATTTAGAGTATTTGATGAATGCTAATGATTAGAAATAGTTCAAACTTTCATACTCAACCGTATGTTGAGAATCTAAATAATTAACTCTGTTGGATGTTTCCTTTACTGATTAAAAATACCCAATTATAAATCTAAATTATATGAAATTATATGTACAATTTTTTGTTTGTTATTAACTTATATGGAAGAAATTCTGATATCTAATAAAATAATATTGAATATTTAATTACTTGTGTTTAATGAGAAGGTGTTTAGTGAATTAAGAAGACGTTGTAGGTCTAAACATAAATAACATCTAGGTACATAGTTACATGTATACTAAGATACATACCATATTCATATGTCGCAGGAGTAAAGTAATTGGTACAATTTATATCTTACAAGTCAATTGTTTAAATGTCAAAATAACATTATATATATATATATATATATATATATATATATATATATATATATATATATATATATATATATATATATATATATATATATATCATTTTAGTGACCAAAAGAAGATTTTAAAATAACTTTCAGCGCAGCGCATTCAGAAGTAAACTTCTATCAATAAATGTCTATCGACCAAGGTCTGGTCCAGTTAGTTTTTTATATCATTAACTATAAAATCTGTATATGATAATTTATTTTAAAAAATATACCCGAGTTCTATTTTAATTGTCTCTTCAGATGTTTTATGAACAGCATTGTATATAAAAAACATTGATATGAATAAATACTGAATTTCAGTGAGAAAAAACTGTAGACAAATTATGATTAATCCCTTTCCCTGGAAGAGAAAATAAATACGTGATTTTTAAATATAAACAGAATAATAGATTAACTACCGTATAATTGTTGTGACAAAGAGTTAAAAAAAGACAACCATATAACCCATAGAAGAATAAAAAACCGCTTGATATCAAAATATGTCGATCTTAGAGTGATAATGGAACTGGGATGATTCTTTCAAATGAATCGATTACATTTGTAATATAGAAAATTCCTAATGAGATAAAAGCAATTGAGTGTCTCATTTACTATTGGAACGTTTAGCAAAATATTTTTGATTCATAAATATTTTTTTTATTCAATTGGTTTCCAAACTATTATTATATTAAAAAGTTTTAACGGTAACACAAGTAAAAAGCTAAATGACTGGACATTAGGTTTCAGAACGAATTATTTTTCTCAACGCTTTCAACATATTATATTAACTTGGTGTTGTTAAATGCAGACTTATAATCTGTATAAAATCTTGCTTCATATATTAAATAGTACTGTTTATTATTATTATTATTATTATTCCTATCAACTAATATACTCAAAGCATAAAATAGGTAAGTATGTGTCTATTATATACAGGGAGTCAATTAAAAATTTTTGATTCTAATTTTGTTTTCAAGTCTATACGGGTGACTAAGTTGGCTAAGGATGAGCGACTTATAGCAGTATGTATATGGTCAATCCTTCAAAGAAAATGAATGTAAAGTGAACCCCCGGTAATCCGATAAATGTTTTAAAGAGCAGTATCGAACTATCGGATTTTTCGGATTACAGATTACTGACTAAGAACCCCTCTAGTCCGGAATTTTAAACTAAAGACTACCTTGTAATCCGACTAATTACAAATTAAGATATTTGATAAAAATATCTGCAGCGACTGGTCGTATGAGTAAGGGAAACTAAAATTTCTGCAAAGCACTTTTTGTGATTCAAGGAACTTCAGAACATGCATATCAGGTGAAAACTCCGGGATAACTATACTCCCTTTTACTAGTAGTAAAAAACAGTAAAATTGGAAATTATATATTATGGTCAAATGAGTTTCCTTTCACAAAAAGCTTTCGTTATATACTTCAGTTAAAAGGAAACAAATTTTAATTCACTTTTTAGTTCGTATTCTATACGAATCTCAACCAGGTAATTTTCTTATTGTATAATATTTATAGCACACTATTTTAAAGTAATGAAGTTTATTAGTGCATATAATAATTATTATATTGACTCTATCTATATATTTTAAACAACATTTTCTCTCAGAAAATTTCGTTTCTAGTAAATTAAACATTTAATAATATACAATTTTAGTCGTTAAGTAATCTCTAACAGTTATTAGTCTCCGTTCTAAATAAAGCTACTACACGTAGTTACGAAATATTCAATGTATGTGCTCATGTACTCTGATTTGTTTACAATGTGCACGCACCAAGTTTTAGTCCATCACAAAGAACATCTCACGTAAAATAATTAACTTGTTCTAATCTTAACTTACAAACAACAGTAAACATTGACATGATTAAAGAGAAATCATTTTAAATATAAGCACCAATTTTTAATATGTTATGGAAAATCAGAACAGAAACCAATTTACAAATATAAAATTACAGTAAATTTTGTTTTGCTCACTTTGAGAAAACTTTTAAATAAACTTTCATAAATTTTTGTCACTTTCACATATTTGTATTTATTTGTAACTCATTCATGAACTCAAAGTTACATTCTAGAAAAAGAATACACCACTAAAATTTCGATACCTTTTTTCGAATTGATTAATCATTATGACGATCTGAATGACAATCATATAACAGAAAATGGCAACTTAATTGATTTAATAAAACCCGTACAAAATTTTAGAAGTGTATTTAGGTCGGATAAAAAAATCTTTCAACGAATAAACATAGAACATTTGTATTCTTGAATTTGATATGACGGATTGTTCTCCTACTATGAAAATCGTTTTGCAAAACTTTTTAAATAATTATTTTCTATAAAATGGTGTATTTAAATTAGATTTATAAGAAAATATATACTAGTATTTCTCATAAATAATATAAAGTGAAAAAATACTATTGTCGGGTTATATTCTTTCAGCTCTATAAGGCCTAATATTTGTCATTGTTTGGCGAACAAAGTATCTAATCTTACTATATTTAGGTTGTAGTTTTCAAATTTTTAGGTAAATAAAACATAACTATAATATATTACCAGAAACTTAGACCCTGGTCATGATATTTCATATAAAGGTTGTAATTAGCGAATTTATAATATTAAAATTAAAAAGTACGACCTAAAATTAGTTGGTTTAAGAAAAAAGTTCACTCAAATAGTTCAATATTTGGCGAAGATATGGGTAAAATTAATTTTTTGATTCTTATGACGTCACAAGAACCAAAAAAAATTAGTTTTGCTCTATAAGGCTTAATATTTATCCAATTTTAGCGAACAAAGCATCTAATCTTATGAAATTTGGGTCGTAGTTTTCAAATTTTGGGTTAAATAAAACATAACTATAATATGTTACCAGAAATTTAGACCCTGGTCATGATATTTCATATAAAGGTTGAAATTAGCGAATTTATAATAATAAAATTAAAAAGAACGACCTAAAATTAGTTGGTTTTAAAAAAAAGTTCACTCAAATAGTTCAATATTTGGCCAAGATATGAGTAAAATTAATTTTTTGATTCTTATGACGTCACAAGAACCAAAAAAAATTAGTTTTGCTCTATTAGGCTTAATATTCATCCAATTTTGCCGAACAAAGTATGTAATCTTATTAAATTTGGGTCGTAGTTTTCAAATTTTGGGTTAAATAAAACATAACTATAATATGTTACCAGAAATTTAGACACTGGTCATGATATTTCATATAAAGGTTGAAATTAGCGAATTTATAATATTAAAATTAAAAAGAACGACCTAAAATTAGTTGGTTTAAAAAAAAAAATTCACTCAAATAGTTCAATATTAGGCCAAGATATGGGTAAAATTAATTTTTTGATTCTTATGACGTCACAAGAACCAAAAAAAATTAGTTTTGCTCTATAAGGCTTAA
This sequence comes from Chrysopa pallens, assembly GCA_020423425.1. Classification (NCBI taxonomy): domain Eukaryota; kingdom Metazoa; phylum Arthropoda; class Insecta; order Neuroptera; family Chrysopidae; genus Chrysopa; species Chrysopa pallens. The sequence goes on from CM035594.1 coordinate 62,045,432, forward strand.
TATTCATCCAATTTTGCCGAACAAAGTATGTAATCTTATTAAATTTGGGTCGTAGTTTTCAAATTTTGGGTTAAATAAAACATAACTATAATATGTTACCAGAAATTTAGACCCTGGTCATGATATTTCATATAAAGGTTGAAATTAGCGAATTTATAATATTAAAATTAAAAAGAACAACCTAAAATTAGTTGGTTTAAAAAAAAAGTTCACTCAAATAGTTCAATATTTGGCCAAGATATGGGTAAAATTAATTTTTTGATTCTTATGACGTCACAAGAACCAAAAAAAATTAGTTTTGCTCTATTAGGCTTAATATTTATCCAATTTTGGCGAACAAAGTATCTAATCTTAGTAAATTTGGGTCGTAGTTTTCAAATTTTGGGTTAAATAAAACATAACTATAATATGTTACCAGAAACTTAGACCCTGGTCATGATATTTCATATAAAGGTTAAAATTAGCGAATTTATAATAATAAAATTAAAAAGAACGACCTAAAATTAGTTGGTTTCAAAAAAAAGTTCACTAAAATAGTTCAATATTTGGCCAAGATATGGGTAAAATTAATTTTTTGATTCTTATGACGTCACAAGAACCAAAAAAAATTAGTTTTGCTCTATTAGGCTTAATATTCATCCAATTTTGGCGAACAATGTATCTAATCTTACTAAATTTTAGTCGTAGTTTTCAAATTTTGGGTTAAATAAAACATAACTATAATATGTTACCAGAAACTTAGACCCTGGTCATGATATTTTATATAAAGGTTGAAATTAACGAATTCATAATATTAAAATTTAAAAGTACGACCTAAAATTAGTTGGTTTGAAAAAAAAATTCACTCAAATCGTTCAAAATTTGGCCAAGATATGAGTAAAATTAATTTTTTGATTCTTATGACGTCACAAAAACCTAAAAAAATTAGTTTTGCTCTATAAGGCTTAATATTTATCCAATTTTGGCGAACAAAGTATCTAATCTTATTAAATTTGGGTCGTAATTTTCAAATTTTGGGTTAAATAAAACATAAGTATAATATGTTACCAGAAACTTAGACCCTGGGCATGATATTTCATATAAAGGTTAAAATTAGCGAATTTATAATAATTAAACTAAAATGTACGACCTAAAATTAGTTGGTTTAAAAAAAAAGTTCACTCAAATCGTTCAAAATTTGGCCAAGATATGGGTAAAATTAATTTTTTTATTCTTATGACGTCACAAGAACCAAAAAAAATTAGTTTTGCTCTATTACGCTTAATATTTATCCAATTTTGGCGAACAAAATATCTAATCTTACTAAATTTGGGTCGTAGTTTTCAAATTTTGGGTAAAATAAAACATAAGTATAATATGTTACCAGAAACTTAGACCCTGGTCAAAATATTTCATATAAAGGTTGAAATTAGCGAATTTATAATATTAAAATTAAAAAGTACGACCTAAAATTAGTTGGTTTAAAAAAAAAGTTCACTCAAATCGTTCAATATTTGGCCAAGATATGGGTAAAATTAATTTTTTGATTCTTATGACGTCACAAGAACCAAAAAAAATTAGTTTTGCTCTATTAGGCTTAATATTTATCCAATTTTGGCGAACAAAGTATCTAATCTTACTAAATTTGGGTCGTAGTTTTCAAATTTTGGGTTAAATAAAACATAACTATAATATGTTACCAGAAACTTAGACCCTGGTCATGATATTTCATATAAAGGTTGAAATTAGCGAATTTATAATATTAAAATTAAAAAGTACGACCTAAAATTAGTTGGTTTAAAAAAAAAGTTCACTCAAATCGTTCAATATTTGGCCAAGATATGGGTAAAATTAATTTTTTGATTCTTATGACGTCACAAGAACCAAAAAAAATTAGTTTTGCTCTATAAGGCTTAATATTTATCTACTTTTGGCGAACAAAGTATCTAATCTTATTAAATTTGGGTCGTAGTTTTCAAATTTTGGGTTAAATAATACATAAGTATAATATGTTACCAGAAACTTAGACCCTGGTCATGATATTTCATATAAAGGTTGAAATTAGCGAATTTATAATATTAAAATTAAAAAGAACAACCTAAAATTAGTTGGTTTAAAAAAAAAGTTCACTCAAATAGTTCAATATTTGGCCAAGATATGGGTAAAATTAATTTTTTGATTCTTATGACGTCACAAGAACCAAAAAAAATTAGTTTTGCTCTATTAGGCTTAATATTTATCCAATTTTGGCGAACAAAGTATCTAATCTTACTAAATTTGGGTCGTAGTTTTCAAATTTTGGGTTAAATAAAACAAAACTATAATATGTTACCAGAATTTTAGATCCTGGTCATGATATTTCATATAAAGGTTAAAATTAGCGAATTTATAATATTAAAATTAAAAAGTACTACCTAAAATTAGTTGGTTTAAAAAAAAAGTTCACTCAAAACGTTCAATATTTGGCCAAGATATGGGTAAAATTAATTTTTTGATTCTTATGACGTCACAAGAACCAAAAAAAATTAGTTTTGCTCTATAAGGCTCAATATTTATCCAAATTTGGCGAACAAAGTATCGTATCTGACTAAATTTGGGTCTTTGTTTTCAAATTTTGGATTAAAAAAAACATAACTATAATATGTTACCAGAAACTTAGACCCTGGTCATGATATTTCATATAAAGGTTGAAATTAGTGAATTTATAATATTAAAATTAAAAAGTACGACCTTGAATTAGTTGGTTTAAAAAAAAAGTTCACTCAAATCGTTCAATATTTGGCCAAGATATGGGTAAAATTAATTTTTTGATTCTTATGACGTCACAAGAACCAAAAAAAATTAGTTTTGCTTAATAAGGTTTAATATTTATCTAATTTTGGCGAACAAAGTATCTAATCTTACTAAATTTGGGTCGTAGTTTTCAAATTTGGGGTTAAATAAAACATAACTATAATATGTTACCAGAATTTTAGATCCTGGTCGTGATATTTCATATAAAGGTTGAAATTAGCGAATTTGTAATATTAAAATTAAAAAGTACGACCTAAAATTAGTTGGTTTCAAAAAAAAGTTCACTAAAATAGTTCAATATTTGGCCAAGATATGGGTAAAATTAATTTTTTTATTCTTATGACAAAAACCAAAAAAAATTAGTTTTGCTTAATAAGGTTTAATATTTATCAAATATTGGCGTACAAAGTATCTAATCTTATTAAATTTGAGTAGTAGTTTTCAAACTTATGGTTAAACAAAACATAATTTTAATATGTTACCTTATTTCGATATATGAAATGATGCATCAACAAATGTTTTTCTTATTTATGTATATTATCGATTTATAAAATAAATATATGAGTCCATGTAGGTGCACTTTCAGTATAACGAGCTCCAAGCTTATGATTTCCGCGATTCATCTTATCTGATATAATCTAGTGACTAGCATAGAATTTAAATTTAAAAAAAGTAATTTTTCATAAGAAAATTGGAGGAGTTTAGGACTAATATTTTAATTATTAAGTGTAATTTGGGTATGCAGTTCCAGGACATAATTAAGTGTTTGGCTCTTTATTATAATGATTTTCGAAAATCTTTGTTCCAAAGCGTAATGAACATTTGCCTCCATAAATAAATATTCGACTGCATACTCCAAAATAAGACATAAAATTCACTTCAATTAACTTCAATAAATTTGATTTTTTAGTGTAATCAATAAAGAATTGTTTAGTCAAGTTAATCAACACCGTATTTACTTTTAATTAATTAAATTACAAATCAAAGAGCTAATTTCTGAGAAAATATACTTATTTAATTAATACCTATTTTCCCGAATTTTTCCTAAAAATCAAAAGACATCTTTTACCAATCATTCTCAAACAATATAAATACCAAGTAATAAACTAAATTTTCTGGAAAAAAAAAATTTACCACACAGAATAACAAAGCAATAATGGTATTTTATCCAATTAGTTTTTAACACTTTTCCAAATGTTACAAATAAACTAGTAGTAGTACCAGTGTTGTGATTTTGTGTATGGAATGGGAGTGTATGTGACTGTGTCGATTACTAACACTGATTGTAAAACACTATAGAATAGTGTTGGATTGAGCATTTTTAATAAAATAATTGATTCAGCTTATTATACTCTTCAATTGATTCACTTTTTTGATTCTTTTAGTACCTATCTATGGAACAAACACACTTTTTGTTTTATATAATACCTACCCAATCGTACTTTATTAATTTAAAGGTATATATTTATTAGGTTTTTGATTATAGTATTAAATGCTGCAGTGAGTAATGGTTGAAGCGTCGTATTCTCAAACAATAGATTTATTTTGTAAAGATTGTAGTAACTTAGAGTTTTCAATAAACATTTTCTTTAACCGTTTAGCCATGGCGTTCGAAATGATTCAACTGTTGAATTTATAAATATAAAAGTTTAAAATTTGTTATCATATACAAGCGTTTATATGGATTGAAAATTTAGAGTATTTTATGAATGCTTATCATTAAAAATAGTTCATAGAACTATGTGTCGAGTATCTGAACAAATAATAGTTTTTATCTTCACTTCTTTTAAAAATGTAATTTTACATGTAATCTCTATGGACATTCTGATTAGGTGAAGTTACGTCTAAGCCACTAACTTTAATCAGGATTTTTGAACTTCCATATTTTGTTTATTTTTAAGGTTTAAAGAAATAAAATTAAACAAACTTAGCCACCATGCTTATTTATTTATAAATCCCCAAAATATCTTCTAAAAGTGTAAGATTATAACAGATAGTTCGAATATTTAAATAATAAACACTTTTAATTGTTATGTTCATTTGGTTTTGTTTATTATCTCATAATCAGAATTGTATCAGAATCATTCACTTAAACACTGTTCAGTATTGTAGATCTATATCAACCAATCTCGCTTTAATACACAAAATGTAATAAAAGACACACAAAAAATACTGTTACATTCAGCAATTTTCCTGTTTTGTCGACAATTTCTTTAATTAGAACTGTTACGTTACATAACAATTTTATTATCTAATAATATATTATTTATGAAAACGATAGGAAATATTTTTTTTTTTGGAAACACGTCGTAAATGAAACAAAAAAATAATATTATTAAATATTTATCAACTAAATTTTTTTGTTTTATTTTCAATGAAAGTTTTTCATCTAAATAAATAAGATTTTGCCGTCCGTTTTATTTTATTTTAATTTTTAAATTTGTTAAAAGAAAAGAAACTCTTATGTTGCTCAGAGTGTTTGACGTCTTTGACGTATGTAAAGTTAGCAGACTCCAGTTGGAATTTAGTGCTGCCAATATATCGTGGAAATTATGCTCAAAAACATCTTTTTAAGAGAAAACATAGGAAATTTGCCAGATTTGAATTTAGGTAGTCGTTTGCTACGGACATAATCACTCATACGTAGATCATTAATTCAGCTGATTTAATGCCAAAAAATAAAATTTGATTCTTAGTGGAAGAAAACTGCCGGCTTTTAATTAAGGTTGCAGTTAACTTTCCCAAATTAAGGTTTTGGGACGGTTCACCACGAAGCACGGGAATTAACCTTAAACTATTTGAATGAATAGCTAGCAGTTATTCTCACTTTTTGGATTTTTACTTGAGCACACAATTCTATTTTTTTGGCACTAAATTAGCACGAATCAATGAGGTATGCTATGATTGGCTCTGTGGGATTGGGTGATTTAATTTGAAATGGAATCAAGAATTTATTAAAAATTAGCTACTAAAGGAAAATCAAATATTTTAATTTCAATTTTCGTCCTGTAATGAGTGACTTATATACAAAAATCGATTAAATTCTCTTATACATCTTAAACATCGTTCATAATAATATATACACCACATTTTGACAAGTCAGTTTCGGCATCTCTCATGGATATTCTGCCCTTACAAAATTAGAAATACAAAACCTATAGCTCATTTTTCTTTGGGATGAGATTCGATTAGAATGTCTTAAGTTTTTTTTTTTTTTTTTTACAAAAAAAGGTCTTTTTAGAATATAAGTTTAAAAAAATGGTTTTCAATAAAAAACGAATATGATTTTTTTTATACTAAAACGTGATACAAGAAACTTCCAATAAGTTACCAAATTAGAATTAAACAAATGGACAGTACGCATCGATGTTTATTTAGATAGTAAATTGGTATAATGGATAAAAAAGAAATAACCAAATAAATAATAAACGAAATTCTTGGCTGTCATCACACCATTAGTATTGAGATAAATATCAAATATTTATTATATAACCTTTTTTTTTTTTTTTTATATTTAGTTCGTACTTACAACTCTATATTATTGGCATGTTATTACATTTTTTTTTATATTATAGTTAGTGAAGGTATATACTAGACTGGTTGGTGTTTGTGAAGATATTTGTAGACTAATATTTGTACCAGCATCATATAATGTATATACAAAACCCCAAAATGACTAAAATCTGGTAATCTATGCCTCTTATACACCATACATATAGATAATACTTTTTCTAAGCCCTACAAAATGTTTTAGGAGTAGCAAAAATAACTTCATGTATCTTCTCTATAGATAAAATAAAAAATTCTCACTTGCTCACTCAAAAATCACTGTTACTTGAAAACGTTATCACATAGATAACTCAAATTTAGTATGGATGTGTCTATTGTAATGTCGATGACCACTTATTCGAAATTATAAACCTCAGAGTTTAAAATAAGGGTTAAAAATATATACGAATTGAATTTCTTTCGTATAGAAAATTAATTATAATGAAATTAGTTGTTAATATGGATGTTTTTTAAAAATAAATTTTTTTTTATTTTCTAAAATAGTATGTATCTCAAATAATATCGGTTCCAATATTGTAGCAAAAATCAAAATAAACAAAAAAAAGAAAGAAATTTTCAGAAGTTTTTATTTCAAGCGAAAAAAAATTATAAAAATTGTTATTTATTGTTGACTTCCCGTAAAATAAATTTACGAACTTGATAGGAACTTGTGTACTAGAAAGCGTTTAGCGCTGAAATAGAACTTAATCAAAATAATTCCAGCCTTTTTTCTGACCACTCAGCCTAAATTCGTCGACATGCTATAATGACAGATAGAAGAAAAAATAAAGAAAGAAGATTAAGATTTTTGTAATATATTTCTAAACCTTTATACTTCTTACGAGTCGTTAGTTCTATGTCAACGTATCTTTTATGAGAAAAGCTATTGTTAAATATAATATTTAAATATAAACATGTTTTTAACCAATTTTATCAAATGAGTATCTGATTACATAAATAGAAATTGAAGAAGATTGAATTATTTATAATTTCTAGAATTTGTTAATTAAAACAAAATAATTCAAAATTAGACCTTTTAAAATGAAAATATTTTTTAATTTTAACATCTCGAATAGACGAGAGCTCGACGATTATTTCATTTTGTAGCTATCGGAGCAAATTATCGGATGACCGCTAAGTTTTTCACATTTATTAAATGCATATATGTTTAATATGTAATATAGGCTCACATATATTGTAAAAAATAATTTCCTAAATTTAATATCTGGGTATGCTTTATAGTATATGATTATCAATCATGATACATCTTGTACTGCTAGATATCATTGAAGTATTGTTTATATTGAAGCTTTTACTTGAATAGAGAAATCTGCTCAATATTAGGTATTTTTATAGAACTTCACCAGACATCTATATAATTGAATATCTATTTAAACTAAGTCTTAAGTGTATTCAAAATATCAATTTGATTCCTTTCTTATGAAAAATTTATTGAAATAAATTCATGTCTTTTTACTTGTTTACATTTTTTATGTTACACGTTGATATAAATTATTTTTAAGTACTATGAACCAAATGTCTATTAAAAATATATTAAAATTGCTCCAGCTATTTAATTGTTTACATTAAGTGTGCTTGTGAAACACCTTTGTTCATATTTATATAATAAATTTGCCCTTAAAAATTGCCTAACTCTGTATTTCATATGAATGTATATAAATGACAATTTGGGCTTCTTCTTCAATATTGTCTGGGGTAAATTAAATCAATATTGTTATTGATTTGATTTATATAGTTATGTGAGTTTATAATATATATAAATGACAACACGGTAATTAATATTTTAACCAAATTCTATGCAGTGAAGTTGTTTTCAAAATTAAAATTAAAAATTCCAATATAAAGAAATTTACAGCTTAAGTTCTGATAGGTTATTATATCATATTTACCACATTAATCCTTAAGCATTGTTAACATTGATCAAGTAATTCAGTGTATATATTATATGATAGAGACTGCAAATAACAATTAACTTGCATTACTTGCACACACACAAAATAGAATCATAATAAACTACTTGACTAAACAACTTTATTAATTACTTGACTAAAATGTTGCTGTTCACACACGTCAAGTAACTAAACTACTTGACTAAATTACTTGGGTATTTTTTTTACGAATGAAATGAAAAAAATAAAATTTTTATGTTGTTCATGTCAATTTGTAATCGAATATTTTGAAACCACCAATGTAATACATAAATAGTAAGCTTTTTTAGTAGATCTCACCACGTTCTCTCTTATAACTCTTGAATGAGTTTCTTGATACCAACATGTTCCTTGCAGTTACTTAAAAGGTGATGGTATACATTGAATGAAGAACATATAGTGGTGATACGTAATGTTTATATGTGAAAATGTGTTTGAAAATATATGGACAAACCAATAAATACACAAGTAGAAAATTGAAATTGCCAAACATTTACACCCACCAGTAATCTAGCTCTTGTACAATTTTTTTATTTATTTTATTGTTCTTGTTCAACTTGATGTATTTGTAAAATATAGTTTTGGATTGTTTTCTCTTTACCAAAACATTTATCTGCTAGCCTTTTCTATGTGATCATTTTAAATAAAAAATCTGCAATTAAGAGTTATTATTATTCAAAAATCGTTAAATGGGATTCAAAGCGATCACTAACTTTGTTATATCACTCCAGAATATAATTTTTTAGCGATTTTTGATGATCTTTTATAGTGAATATGATTGAAGAAGAAACTTTTCATTTCATCAACTTTGGTACCAAATGTATTAAAATTAGCGTAATGATACCAACAGACTAATATAAACTACGAATTGCTGGTAACTGATGAAAATACTGGCAATATTACTTCAAAATATTACATACCTGTGGTGGTGAAGGAGACACTTTCATTAACTATAACACCCACTATATTCATAGACAACTTTTCAATTAATTTTCGATAATAATCATCAAACAATGAATAGATGACAATAATATTGTATGATGCTTAATATTAAACATTTCATGTGATATGTAAACAGAAAATCGAAATATTAATTATTCTCATTTTCCGGGGTTATTGAAATACACATCATAATTGCGTAACATCAAATCCTCTAACATCACTCAATATCTTTCAGATTCAACAAACGGTACAATTTTACAATCTGTATTTTAAAAGGTGAATTAAAAGCATTTAATAGAATCAATCATACAAATGAAAACAAAATGTTTCTAAGCAATAATGTATATTTTTAAAATGCCGTTACAAAAACCATAAAAAAATATTAATTTTGGTTTATTATCCTCTGTTATATATAAATCAAGAACAGTTAATGACTAACTGGTGTCAAAAATACAAAACCAGGCGTGGTGGTTTACGATTCATTTTCTATGAAATTAGAAGTACACGATACAAATTTTTTCTTACTCACTGATTTGTTTTTTTTTTTAAACCTGATATTTTCCGTTAATAGGAGCAAGTTTATGTCTCAAAATTCAGGTGACAACAAATTGAGTCATTTTTTTGTAGCCATAGTGTCCACAGTTCGTCACAGCAAACAAACAATGGTGCATAGAGAGAATCAATCTATCGTGTATAATATTTTAGATATATTCACAATAATAAATAGGTAAATGAATGATTTGTCCTCATTTCAATAAATTTATAAAGTAGTTATACGTATAATAATATGTGTTTGGGATTGGAAAGGATTTTCGGGATTATAGTTAAGTTATATAATGAATAATATAATAAACATATAGTCTAGATAAAAATTGAAATATCTGCGAAAAACAGAAAAATCAGAAAATTAGAGATAGATCGTTTGACGCGAAATAATAATAATAATAATTTATCCCTCATTGAATGGTCTGCAAAATTTTCCAAAATTTAATTTAATTTTTTAAAGGTGACACACATGAAATTTTCGTTTAAATTATTGTATATCTTTCGATTTAATTATTTTCCCTTAAAATATGGTACAAATAATTTATTTCCTAATCGTTATAATTTACAGTTTTTTTAATCAGAGGCATGGGAAATTATTTGTAACGAAAAAAGAAAAATTGAAGCGGCTATTATGAACTTTATATGAATACTGTTTTTTTTATTCCAAGCAGGTGCAAATAAAAGATTTAAAAGGGAATATCCGTTAGAAATAATAAAAATTTATTTTAATAATCAACAAATTATAACTTTCATGTATCATTATATGATATTTAAGTACTTGAAATATTTATTATTATTATACTGCATCCTCACATAGCCCTAATATTCATATACATGTCCCGAAAAAACAACATCATCACATAATAAACTATTAAATCTTTTCTACTATTACTTTCGGTACCTCGAATACAATATGTGGATCAGACTAAACTATCCGCACAACATTTTGTTTATATAATATTGTAATATATTTCTACTATGGTATAGTAAACAAATATTTAATTGATGTTTACTGTCGTATAAATTTTACTTACGGACAGAATTGAAATTTATACAGCATATCATTCACTTCAGATCGGATGACTTTTGTTCTCAAATACCATGCACTTTACGAATTTAGCTTTTATGATTGTGAATGGTCCCTATCAAATATTCATATCCCATGCTACATTTAATATTTTTAAGCCGAATTCAGATTTCATTTCCATTTTTAACTTGAGTTCTTGTTTGGTACTACTAACTTTCAGCATGCATTTATAGGTATTCAAAATGCCTCAGCCTTTAAAAGTTTATTATTTTTTATTAATGTTTATTTTGTAAAGTATTATTTAATTGGTAAAACTCGCTATGTAGGGTAATTTTATCCAAAAAAAAAATAGAAATCATTTTTCCATCGTCACCCAATATTCAAAATTCATTTGACGATTGGATGAATAGTGTTTTAGATTTTACGCAAAGCTCATTATTACGGAGATCGACTTCAGATACGTTATAAATTATTTGTTTGATGATCCAATAAAACCAATATATATAATATCTATTTCTATCTGAAATACAGAAAAAATTGGCTACCATAAAATGAGTAGGTACTCTTTTTATATGATTAACTTTGCGATAATGTATTACTACATGTTTCCGATCATAAGTTATAGAAACAAGAATGTATAATATCGATAATATAGGAGAGTGTAATTTATACTAATAAATACCATAGTGTAATGCATCAGAATACAATGTATAATAATACGGTATGTTTCGTTCTGGATTGCTTATAGCTAATTAATTTCATCTAATAGTCAAGTTTCAAACTCAATCAATCATATTCACAAGGAAGTTCTTTGTTCATTATTTACGAAGAATTTTCTCGTTAAGTGAGTCAAAATTAAAGCGTTTTTTCGAAAAAAACATATCTATAATCCGTTCCTAATTATCATGTTCATATTATGCATACCAAGTTGCATTGCATTTGATTAATTATTTTTAAACTATTTTGTAAAAATTTCGATTATTATATTTTAAACTTCCCAAAGGAAAGCGCGAGTAGTGGCATTGATTTTGTGTATCTCTAATTTTACATATCCTTACGATTTAAGGCCACTAGAACCCACATACTACTACAAGGTTACCAGAGAGGTGGTTCTGTGTGTGGGTATGTGGGTGAATATGTATGTATGTACCGTTTACTCGAGAAAATAGATATCGACCTTTTTTAAAGTTTAATTCAATTTCAAATTAATTTAAATGCAATACATATTTTATTGAAATCAATTATTCAAATACAGATGATTAATCCTGTGTTTCATCGAATCTTAAATATACCCGTAATTTATTTGAACTTTTTTAATGGTAAAATATTTTCGTGTAAGTTTGACAATACAGGAATTACAAAATAAAAATTTATAAAAGGGACGTTTATTGGATAAATGCATGTCTGTATATACGCGTGAGAATGAAAATTATATGATATTTTTTAAATTCGCAGAAATATATAAAAACTTTAAAAAATAACAATAGTATATCTATATTTATCTTATTCATGTAGCAAAATATACTAAATTGTTTTCTGTCGACTATATGTTGCTGCAAAATTGACGTATTTTATACTATAACGACCAATACAAAAATAACACAGTGTTTAGTATACATATGTTCCATCTTTGAACTATTGAAATGTATGCCGTTAGGTAAGTAAACGTACTAAACATAATAATATGAACAGAAACTTTGTAATAGATATTTGTAGATAGTCTGTCTGTCCGTCTGTCTATTCAATCTGTCTTGTCACACTTAACATATTGTTAAATAATATATACAACACAACAATATATATAAACATATATATAACAATTCAATGTTATTTATACCATAAATATATGCACAGTCATAAATAAATAATGTCAAAATATCCATTTCTATGAATTGGTTGAGTATACGAAATACGGATATGCTGTAGTAAAGATGATATTTAGTGGGCAGGCTAATCAATCACTGAATAAATGAATTATTGTATTATAATGAATAGTAAAAAATCAATTTTAAAAGGTAATTTCGGTAATTCTTAATAATTTAATCAAATTTTTAATGACATTAAAATGTTAAAAAATTTTGTGAATATTTGGTGAGCAGAAAACATGATATAATGATTTTTGTAACATCTGGCCGTTAATCTCCTGATTTATGAGTATTTTATTGATTTAACGTTATATTTAATCCAAATAGGTAACAGTAAGATGAATTTAAATTGAATCTGCTGTTATAAAATAGTGAAGGACAACATCACATGAAATTATTTCGAAACGAATTTAATGAAATTACAAAAAAGTTCATACGGAAAACCATTTTTCCGTGGAAAATCTATTCACAACACATCGAGAAATTTACATATTAGGAATAATTTGGGACTTTTTTCTTAAGTGGACTAGCAATAGTTTTTAAAAAATTTTCGAGTGTAGCGGTAAAATTAACTCATATCAAGTTTTTCATTATTTTTGTAGAAGAACACGGTATGGGATAGAATGGATTTGCGATAGTTAATAAATAATCTTTCATCTGGATTAACGCATAAAAGCGAGTCTGTTAACATTAAGCCCGTTTATATTCTTGAAATTTTATCAAGCTCCATGAAAGAGAGTGTCAAGTACTTAATGCTCATTAGATTCAAGAAGGAACATCTGTATGCACATATTAAAGTCTCCGTGGATAAAAAAAGGTACAGCTTCGATGATCATTCCTATAAAATATGTAGGTGAAAGTGAAATAGATTCGCACATGGGGCACAAAAAAAGCTGAATCTTGGCTATTCTACTCAATAATTAATGAATTTTAAGTTAATGAATTAATTATCAAGCTGTACAATAAGATTTTTGACAGAAGAATTAGTTCAAATTTAATAGACTTAAAAGTAAATACTGTATGAACACATCCGACTTCCCTCTATAAATGTTTCTTATCTTGGTATTCCTTATAAATAACTTTTAATTTTTATTTTCGAGAACGGTACATTTTCTTGCAATTAGAATTTGAGTTGAATTTACTATTGCAATTTGAAGATGTACTATGCATGATGAATCCTAGAAAATAGAAATACTAAATAATAATTGCATTATTATGTATTACTATTTGTATATAAAATTGTCATGTTTTACATGGCACGACAGTTACGTAAAATAAATAAGTATTATATGGTTGAATACTTGAATTTTTTTTATATGGAACCAATAATATACATTGAAAATGAATTTAATGATCTGATTGTAAATTATTTGTGCTACACTATCATGTCGGTAGCATATCTTTCTAATTGCTTTCAAAAATTTTGGTTTCCGAGGAATATTGTTTTCTTGAATATTATATAACGATAATATACAAGAATATTCGAACATTTTGAATTATTTTAAAACGACTTTAAAATTTTAAAACGACCATAAATATTTTGTCAAAATTTTTTCTATTACTTTTATGTGACGTTCTAGAACTGAAGTTGTTTTTAAAAAAACCTTTAGCAAATTGGACGTGGAAAATTTTTAGTTTAACTAAGTGCGAGATACGAATAAATGACGTCATTCACGTATACCTCCATATTTATTACTTGTTTTGCAAGAAAGAAATGGAAAATAATCTTCCTAAATATTACGTTCGTTTTGGTAATTGTTCAATTGTCGTGTTTTGTTATGTTATTGACAGTCAACAACTATTATTGAAAATTTGAAAATAATTTAACATATTATGTTAATATCTTCATTTTTCTCGAATATGGGTTGAAGATGATTTAGACAGAGACAAGAAAAACGAGTAAAACAGAAAAAAAAGAAGAGATATTATTGTGATTATAATTAACATAAAAATAATAATAATATATTTATGAATATTTAAATGTTAGATATTAATTTTTGAAAGTAATGTACCGACTTGGTTTCTGGAGATTAATTATTGATGATTAACTGAAAAAGCAAATATCATACAACTTTCTCTGAATATGTTTATTGATTACATAAGATATCCATGTAAAATTTGAAAATTTCTTTATATTGTAAAACTAAAAATATTTGACAAAAAACAATTAATAACAATTTTATTTACAATTACTAATTTCGTTGTAATAATAATAATAGTAAATTCCTCAAATGAAAATATAAAAAAATAAAATGAGAAATATAAAAGAAGAAAACTACACAAACAAAGAACTAAATCTTGGTTTATGCACACAGTAAATAAAAAATAAAATTTTACTGTACTGTCAAAGTTAAATTTTGGGTCATATATTTTAAGATACAATTAGTAGAGTATACCCTGCTTAACTAAACTTTCGTGCTTGGATGAACGCAAGTTACAAAAAACTTCTTTTAAGATAGGAGTTTGGCTTTTAGAAACCAATTGTGGAAAAATATATTTTTTGATTTGACACAAAACTTGATTGTCTTCAAAAGTAACGTCAAGATTCTAGAATTGTACAAAATTCATATGAAAGTTTCATAAGTAAATGCCATTGAGTGTAGAAATGTGAAAGTTAAATGACCACATTGCATAATCGTAGACATATCTGATTTACACTCTTTTCCTCTTTCAAACATTCTTCAAGTATTACTTATTTTTTTAATTCCATACCCTCTCCTCCTTATTGGAAAGACTTTTTTTCTATGAAAGCTAAGAAGATGCGGTTTTGTGTAATCGATTTGATGATGGAGTTTTATTGCAATCCATGTATTTTGAACAAAAAGTAAGATTTATTTCGTAATGAAGCTTACAGTCGAACAGATGCCCAAATCTCACAGGTTTATTAGAGTATTCCATTTAAAGTGACATTCCTTCCATCACAATCATCTGAAGTTGATCTAATGATTTTTCTACAGTTCCAAATGCGGACTTTGTTTATTTGATTTCATAATAACATTTTATATACTCAAAAGAAGTGTACAGCATTCATTGTATTAAATAAAGTATCGTCGTATACAGTTAAGCGGTTACAGTTTACGTTCTTGATAATTTAGTACACTGGATAAACTTAACTTATTGTCCTTACTACTGTAAAGCTAAAGTACTATATCTTACACTGTTTGCATTCATAGATGGGGAGAGGATAGACAACACACTACTAAAAAGGATATACATATATACATTTGATTGTATATATAGTATCTATACAACGACTCAGGATTTAAATTATTGTAACCAAAGTGGTAGCCCAATTCGGTAAAAACAATAAACAAAATGAGACAACGACATACAACTAGATTATGTCTCTATCTCTTTCATACCCAATTACATTTTATGCAATTTCGTTAATGGCTGACGTTTTTTTTTCTCTTTGCGTTAACTTAAACAAATAAAATGAAAGTAGTATAGTAGGTATAAAATTTTTCTCCCTCAATTCTCTTATATTCTTCTCGTGCTTTTTTTGTCCTGTTCTTATTATAAGATAAGAGATTTTGCTGCAGACAATAACAGTTCATTGAAATAATTAAATTTTAAACTTTTATATGGTTTATGAAAAAATTATATATCGATTTTATTTGACTGTATGATTATTTTATATGTAGACGAGGTCTTTATACTACAATTTTTTTTTTTAATCAAAAATGTTTTTCATTTTCTTCACGCTTTTTATTATATAATTTTAATTTTGATTAATTAACTTATTATGTCAAGATATATTACAAAATAAAATTTACCAAAGCTTTTAATTTAATAATCTAATTATATTAGATCTACTGTTGTTGCCAGTACCCAGGGAACACCCAAGGAACTCCCATCAGATAGAAAGTTGGATATCTTCTGTGAACACATAATCGAAAATTGTGTATATATTTTCTAGCATTACAACAAACTTTAGACTTATATTAATAATATATTTTATATATGTCGATTATAAAAATGTAAATACTGTAAGCAAGAATTTGAAACGATGTGGTCGTTTATGGTTTTTTTTTTTTTCCCTTTAATTTTGAACATTTTTTATAAACTAATAACATGATCCGCCTTATATTTTCTTAATGATGATAAAAAACTTTTTCGATTTGTAAGTCTAATCAAAGTTTAGTACGGTGGTATGGTGTATTTTAAGCCAATTTAATCACTGTAGGTATTAATATCACTTTAAATGTAAAAAAAAAAATAATTTTTATTACCTGATGAGCATTTTCAATTTAAGTCGCCCTAAATTTTAATTTAAGTCACCCAACATTTCTTTCATTTCAGGAAGTTTTCGTCATAGAATGTTCTCTCTAAACAAAATCAAAATTAATTAACCAACGTTTAATAAATTAATAAATGAATAGCTAATAAACTAATGACATCGTTTTTTATCCTAGCTGAAAAATGAAAATGCAAAAAAATCATCTTGCTTGGCAGTCAAGTACCATTTCAAATAAAATTGAGTCAAATTTAAATAAATTAATAAAATCGAAAACCTTTGATCGAAAAAAAATTAATAGACATTTATTAATAAATAAAAATTTAGCTTTACAAATGCCAAGCTTACTTAAAAAAAAAGCACAGCCTTCAAATGTCTTAAATGTTTCCTTACCACAAATCTTTCTCAGTCATTTTTTTTTTGCTATGAATAAGATGGGACATGACTTCGAAAGGTCAAAATTTAAAATTATTTTTTACTTTTTAGTTCATTTTTTAATATTGAGTTCTTTGTTATTAATTTTTAGTTTTTACTTTTGACTGTTGTATACAACTAAGGAAAATTTTTCATTTGGATGAAATTTAATCACTAAAAATTGTTGTTACCTCTCCGTTCATATTGAAATGAGACAACATGGGAAGCACCAACTTTCAAATAAAAAAAACTATCATCAAAATCGATTCATCCAGTAGAGGTAAGTTCTGAGGTTCCAAAGTTCCTTCTCCTTTCTGAATTCGGTTAAAATAATCTATATTGACTGTAAAGTGAATCTACAGATAAAAGCTTGTATGTAATAAAAGTAATCATTCATTTATGTTTAAATGAAATTGCCCTCTTTTGTTTCTTTTATTTGTGTGTTTTTTTTTTCACAAAAATTATTGTTATATGAAAAAGTGTAAATTGTTTTGTTTACAGGCGTTGGTTGCGTTCTCTCTAGTATTTGTTAGCCGTATCTCGACATAATCGTATCACATACACAAAACCTATAAACGATAGCTTGTTTACACTTTATATGTATTTTTCCCATTTTATTTTTGACGTGTGAGTATGAAGAGTTTATTTTATTTTTTTGTATTTTTTATGGCGATCATCTCTCACACGCTTTTCAATGTTATTTTATAATCCACTGTTGTTTTTTTGGCGTCTCATCTCATACAGACACATAGAAAATCATTTCACAATCGTAAACATTTTTACTATGATCTGCTGTACCTATGTGTTTTGATGCTTCGTGCCATGATATTGAACACACACACAAAATATATTACTTGGTGTGAAATGTACATGTTACCTCTATACGCTAGAAATTCGATATGTTATTTCTTAAAATTCGATTAAACAGAGAATGAGTAATCTGTTTATACATAAGTCTGAATAAAAATTGGATTCAAATAATAAATCCTTAATTTTTTCAAATAATTTTAGGAATTAATTCTGCCTTAAATGTAATATAAAATGGATTTCTAAATTAATAAAGAAAATGAGAAAAATTTCAAATTCCCAACAAATTTTCTAGATTTTTTTTATAGTCATTTTTTCAACTATTAAAGTTATATAGTGACTACAATGAGTACATATCCAATAAGTACACAGCAATCCTAGATGTTCACCCATCCATGTTCTGACTGTGTATGTTTTTGCTTAACTTTGGTGATCATTTGAGCCTTTTGTTGAACATTTTCTTTAACCAAATTGTTTTAAAGAGCAGATATAAAGCCCATAACTTTTCTAATATAAAAATATTATTTTTTGTTGTTGTTTGATGTGTTACTGGGGTTGTATATCGAGGTAAAAATGACATTAAATTTCTCTTTCACAGTGAGAAAATTTTTCGAGAATAAAAAAAAAAATTATTACCAATTTTATATTCGGAAACAGAGGTTCATCTCTTTTCAAGTAGCAAAAATTATTTGACAATAGAATTGCTTTTTATAGATATTTTAATGTCTATATTTTTTTTACTGTCTTCAAATTGAATATATCTCTGTTTTTTGTCTTTTATATCTTTTATCTTTTTTTTTTTTCTGTATATTTTTTTTAATTGTCAAATAAAAATTAGTTTTTTATCTTTGATATTTTCATTTCAGTGAAATAAATTTTATTTCCTTTTTTAATCTAAAAAAAAAAAAATGGATTTAAATAATGAAATATCTTCCACGAATTTTTCCTACAAAGTTTTTTAAAGTATACTGCTGATTAAAAACGACAGTTGAAAGTAATGAATTTTGAAAGAAATATTTTCAGCAATAAACTAATTAATACGTAAATTTTCAGATTCAATAAAAAATGAACGACATTCAAGTGATTGCATTTTCGTGTTCGTTTTATGTACTTTTGAATTATTGGTTGAAAAACTTCTAGTCCCAAATCGGTGATGTTGGTTTTAAATATTTGCAAAGCTTTTTTGCAAAGCGTTTGTAATGGTAGTCAAAGGAAGTTGCTGAAAAAAACTATTTAGCAAAAAAATCCAACAAATTCGGTAGTACAATACCGCCAGGCAAAACATTTGTTAGACGGCAGATCAATCATAGTTGCTCTTTATAATAAAATAGGCAATTTATTATGAAAAGAATTTTTTTATCATAAGATGAACTATAAAAATCAATATAAGTCATTAAATACTTGCAAAAATGAAACTTTAGAAAATACAATGAGCACATTAAAAATATTTATACATAGTTTTTCTCATTCATGTTGGTTGATTATAATGTTCAATATAAATGCATTGAATTACATAGCAATGTTAGTTCATGGCTATGTAGAAGATTAACTGGAAAATTTATCTACTAGCGTGAGAAAAATCTTCAACTTTTTACTGCTGTTTAATTTATGATTTTTATAATAATTCTTTGCATTTTTTAGTTTATTGGAATAGGTAAATTAGTGAATAATCACTTTGGACACATATGTCGTCATTTATTCAAATCTTCTTCTTTGTTTAATTAAGAATTTTGAGTATCCATTTAAAAATAAAAAAAGCTTATAATTCATGTTCGAGAAGTAAAGACACTTCAACTGAAGTGATAAAAATTTTTTTTTGCATCTTTCCTATTCTGGGAAATCAAACAATATAATAAATGTTATATAAAAACAAACATTTCGGATTTACTAATTTATGGTCTGTTTACATAATAATCGTTCAATGTATCATTTGAATCCAATGAACAGATTTTGCTCATTCACAAACTTAAATTCACCTTTAAGAAATATCTATTCTAAAAATTGGAATGTACTTGGCATTAAAATTGTTTTTGAGATGGATCGCACATCTTTATAACAATTTCTGATCTTGAAATCTTATATTATATATCTAACCTAACAGCTAGATAATATTGAACCATTGTCTAACACAGTTTTTATAATGAATACTCCTATCCTTATTTTTCCGATTTCTATCTGTCTTTATCATTTATAATTTATTTATTCTTGTTTCATCTACTATATATAATAATAATAATAATAATAATACTTTGGTTATTTATTTTACTTGGTTATAGTTGTTTTCGACGAAACTTAAATAACGAATATAATCATAATAATAATAGTATCTTCATTAAAGTGTACCACAGTATATTCGTTCATAAATTGTTTGGTGTACGCGTCAAGTATCTTTTGCATATATTGACTGCTACCGTTAAGACTTACCATAAATAGCATGATAATTTTTACCATGCAAGATAACGTAAGCAATAGCGATTTTTTGCCCCAATTCTTATAAATATGTATTTCGACTATAAAGAAGTAATAAATAGTATGAATTAGCCAGTGGTAACATTTGCACCGCGTACAAACCGTTGCACAAATAAGCAACGAGTAACATCTCCTAGGAGAATCATTACTACTAGCTGTTTCATACTGACGATGACTACTTTGTAGTCGTGTTTTTTGGACGAATGATCAGACAAACAAGTAGCCATACAAAAATGGATTAATTTAGCGATTCTTCAAACATCCATATAAAAAACGAAAATTTTGTTAGTGGTTTCAATATTTTCTAGCGTTACAAACCTTGAACTCAATTTAATATATAATCATATGTTTCGAGTATAAAAGATATTTTGGCCTTTCAAAGGCAATGATGGAATTGTGGTATACAGAACAAAATTGAGATTAAATTAAATAAACGGCTAGACTTGATAGTAACAAGGTATGAGAGAATTACCTTTATGTAGTTGATGCAATTTTCTTTGAAATTCAGTACCGTTCACCTTTCTATGAATTAGTTAATTTATTCATGCAACATGAATCTCATTTTATAAAAATTTTCTCGAATCCTATTTTGTAATGAAATTTTGATAATCTAAATTTAATTTTTAAATCTAAATTAGAAATTTTTGGCTTACAAAAACCTATAAATGGACCTTATGTATGTAATTCTAAAGAAGTTTATGACTCGAGTTAAAAAAATTGATCCTAAAATTATAGATAATTGAGAAATCAAGATATTAGGCTCGGCAGTGTTCTAATTTTGAAATTACAGACTGTGATATTGACATAGTCATCCATAAAGTATTAACTAATTACTAATTTCGGTTCTTATTTCATTGATCATCAGATTTTCGATCTGATTATATCAAATAATGCTCCTGGCGTACTTTTCATTATCAAATCAAAAATATATAAAGCTCGAAATCTCGATCCCCAAGTTTGTTGATAATTTTCTATCATAAGAAAAAATATTTTTAAAATAATATTTCATAATAGATAAAAAAAAAATTTAAGTTTATTATAGCGAACAAACGTTGAGAAATGAATTATGTAGATAATAAAAATCCGCCTCTAAATACCTTCATTGACTAAGTGAATTCTAGTTTAAAAAATTAAAAATACACCACTAATAATGGACAGTAAATTTCTTCGTGAGCACTAAGTTAGGAAGCCTATTTTTATTTTTTCGTTATTTTCTATGACCATTATTTTAACTCAATATAATCGATTTATACTAAGTCAAAATTACTGATAACTTTTATCATACGTTTACATACGAAATTTATAAAAATCGGAAGAATGATTAACGATATATTGGAATTTAAAAATATCGATTATCTAATATATTTACTAAAATATCGTCCGAGATCAAGCCATTTGATTGAGTTGAAATTTAGACACTGGATGCAACAAAATCATGTGTCCAGTCCTATATGATAAAACAGAATTAGTAAAGTTTTTTCTTCACTTTTAAACTGTATTTCTCGTCCTTCCAGGCTACCCGATACTTTTAAACTATGGACACTATCTAACCACACATTAAATCCCACATGTATAAACACGATCACTAATACGTATCTATGTACGAAATTTGTGAGATTTCGAAAATTGAAGGATCGTTACAAAACATATAGGATTATTTTCTTTAAGAGAAAATTCGTTGAAAACAAAAAAGAAAAATTTTTTTTACTATAAAATAATGACTATGTTTGTTCATGTTATTTTATCTTCATTATTATTTTTGATGTAGACATTTTTTGTCAATGTTCTTCTAAAAAATAAAAACAAAACATAACTGAACCTGGATTAATTTTTTATCAGGGTATAATTTTATATTCTTAGAATTTCAATATACACGTCACAATACTGTCCTTGAGACCTTGGTATATTAAATAACATGGGTAATAAAAGGATCAGAAAAGCGTTATAATTAGTTGCTATGTCAATATATATAAAGACATTTTAAAATTTGGCCATGTTAATTTTTAGATTTTATTCTTTGAAGCACATTACTAGAATCACTGCTACTTAGAATTATTAATAGTACCAATAATTAGTGGAGTAAAACCGATTCAAATACGGATTATTGAAAATAAATTTAGTTATCTTAGTGAAATTCTGTGTAAATTTGGGCAAAATTTTCCAAAGTTTTGAACAAAAATAACATATTTGTAATGAAATTGCATAAAATATGTTTTTTAATGTTAAAATTTACTAAATTTAGAAAAAAATACTTTTCAAATAAAGTTACGAAAATAATGATTTTTTTGAAATTATTTTAAAGTCAAAATATTAGATTTTGTGCGACAATCATTAAATTTTATTCAGTTTCAAAAATCGAAGTAAAAATCGTTATAAATTTCACAAATGCATCAACTGTATTCCAACATTTGCAATAATAGCTAATATTAGTTAATGAAAAAAGTAGAATAATAAAAAATTATGTTCCGTACAAAATCGGGCCAATTGTTTTTTTTCGAATGTTTCGAAAAAAAAGTATTATGCTGGATATTATGAAAATATTAAATCAGTTGTAATCAAACAAGTATGAAATCATAATAAGTTTGGACATTTGTACAATTAATTTAGGAATCTTCAACAAACTTCTTGATGCAAATAATTTTGTGCAAAATAAATAATTAAGTAAGCTCTTGTTAAAAAACTAACTTCTTAATTTTTTTTGAATCCAAAAACTATAATAAGTTTAATGACGAGAAAATAAAATTATTCTAATTTTCAAACAATTACCAAGTAATTTAAATATCTTCTTGTAATGTAATTCTAATTACCCAACACCACAAGTATGTAGCAAATGTACGTATATAATAGCATCATAGAACAAGAAGAGAGCGTGCAGCGCAGCGCGCACACGTTTACTACACCGCTATTAATTAAAAAGTGTGAAAACAGTGCTAAATAATTTGTTTTACAAATACAACTAACATCTTTAAGGCTCATTTTCTATGTTAAAATTGTATATGAAACATATTTAACACTGTTATTTCTATATAATATTTGTATCCTTGTTTAATATTTATATTAATCATATATATTTATCTTTTTTCAATTCATGTTTGTGTTTATATTTGTTTTAAAATATTTAAAGAATTACTTGAATAGTTGTATGTTCTTATGTTTTATACCATAATTGTGTTCTTTAGTGTGTCTGGAAGGGTGGCATGAATATGCGGCAGGAGAAATTGTTATATTAAAGGACGGTATAAGTAATAGTTAAAATAAAGTGCAAGATGTGTACATTAGGACTTTAATAATATGAGAATGTGTATACAAACATTAAAACAAAATATTTACTTTTATTTTCCAAGAATACTTAATTGCATTCAAGCTCTACTTGGATGTTATTGTTGCATAAAATCACATACCTACACATTACAAGGTTCATCAGTTTAATATTCATGAAGGTTGATTAATGGTGAGATGAAAGTCAAAATCACAAAATCATGACATTGGGCCTCTGTTTGTGTATTTTTTATTCGATTTCAAACACACACATGTTTATAATGTATATAATGTTGTGGAAGATGCCTATCACGTTTTCTATCGAAAAGTGGAGTCTGCTACTAATTCAAAAGTAGCAAATTCAAAAGCAGGCATAGCATTCGTCCTCGACAACTGCGTAGATTTAATGCACGGAAGTGGTCGATAATTATATCATTGAAGCGAAATATTGTACAAGAGAGAGAAAAGGATATTGCAGTACTTGAAAGAGTCAAAATGCAATCTACTCCAGAAGTAATAATGACGCGGTTCCAAGAGTTGGAGAAGTTTTAGTCAGTGAGAGTCCGACACTCAGTGTGTAATGCATTTCCCCCTCTTGAACCTCTTTTCATACTATCTTTCTTAATCGCTCAAACGGTATTACATCCAAAAAAACTAAACGAATACTTATAAATTTTTTTATAAATATTACCTATATGAAATGGTTCTATTTATAAACATCTCACACAATCATCGGAGAACAAGACTACTATTTTTTCTCTTAAATATCGACATCTTGTTGAGGCTTTTGTCGAATCATTTACCCAGTTTTAATATGTACATTCAAAACAATAAAAACAATATACAGATGTAGATAGTAACTATTATTTGGTTGAGTAAGATATTTAAAAACACTAATTATTTACTTGATACAAATATAATTTAAAGTGTGGTTACTAAAGCACATAGCTAAATTAACGACGTTGTGTTTTATAATCTTCATAACATTCAAATGCGGTTACCTAAATTTAGCTGTAGTAGTTTAATTGCCCTAATACTTAAAATACATCCACCAAATATATAATAAAATTAGAAGTGAGTTGATATGAAATTGTAACAAAAAATTGAAATAATTACAATACTTAATCCACTGGTTGGGCAGAGGCCTCTTCTTAAGCCTTTTTACATATTCCCAATTTCTTGCCTAGCGCCTCTAACTTGCACTTACCTTGCTGCACAATTATCAATTTCTCCTAACCAACGCCTCGCTTGGCGCCTCAGTCTTGTGTGTACCTTCAAACCCCAACACATGCCCAGCATTGCCATTTTTGTCCTTTAAGGCACACGACTAAATTTTAACACCAATACACAATTAAAACGATATAAAATCTTGTCATCAGATTTGCTTGTGTAGATAAACAAGTACATTAAACAGCTTGATGTGATTCCAAAACAAACACAAAATAGATTTTGTGTATATTTTTTGGTGTCTTGAATTTATAGTGAATCCTCGATTACAATACTTTCTTTTTTTTTTGTACAAGGCATAGAAAAGTTTGCAGTTCTATTTGTTATATACTGTTATCTACTGTTTGGTATAATTTATAATGTAAACTTGTATATTTAAAGATGTTATTATTTCTATCTAGTGTAACTAGTGCTTGTTTAACGCCTTATTGAATTCCTTATTTGCAATAAAGATTATTTTACACATATAAATAAGGATTTATTCACTAATTACATTATGTTTTAAGTGCATAGACCAATCTTTTATTATTTTACTTTACTTAGTTCAATATTTGTCACAGTTAAATATACCACAATAGTTATAATAAGTTAGATATCCATACGAAAAAACAAATATGCGGCGACGCGCCTCATAACAAACTTTCCCTAGTTAAGGCCAAGTTTCTGTGGTTATGATATGTATGACGTCATTAGCTGTACATGTCTAAATCTGTGCCTTGAATCTACCATGAAACGTGTCTACTTAAAAAGACGAGAATCTGTGACAGGCGTTAACACTATGTATCAAATGGATGTATTGTAAAATATTATTTTCATAACACATTCGTTTATATCAAATACAATGAATGATATTTTAGTTAATATTTAAAATTAAAATGATAATAATAATAATAACAAAGTTTTAATTATTTCAATTGTAACAATCAAACATATTATTTTCACAAACACATATTAAATGTATTAATAGAAAAACGTTGGAGCTGCGTAAGTTTCGAAAATTATCTAAGTCATAGCTTTTGCAAAAGCTCTCTAAGTAGCCCTCTATTTTCATGTCAGGACAATATTATTATCTATATGTTTTAAAATGCAATTAATATGCAAATTATTTAATCATATTTGGTTAGTTATTTTTGGTGTATTTGTGAAATAGAAAGAAACAAATTTATACCTCATTTCAGATGGCCATTGATTGTAAAATTAGTACATTTTTTATACAAATAATTTTTTTCGTTTCGAGTTATTAAAATAAATTTTATTTTACTATTTAACTAATAACCATTTTTTGTTAAAACTTAACGGGTGAAAAGACAAATAATAATTTAATGTACAATTTATTTCCTTTGAATATGTTACTAATAAACATGTCAATAGCAAAAGCTGTTTTACAATAGTGTTTGAAAGAATAAACTTTTAAGGACATGTTTATGAATTTCATCATCGATAAAGCTACAATAGCTACATTCTGTATGAAAAAATTCACTAAAAAATCTTTAAGCCAAAATTATTATTAAATTCTAGATGAAATTTAATTATTTCACAAAATGAAATATGATTATAAATAAATATATTCATACAGGATGATTTATAAGATCTTAGATAATCGACAAAATAAAGGATTGTATATGGTAATATTGTAATATGTGTGTTGATTCGGACATTATCATGCTCAATTGGAAGCGTTTGAGGACAGAAAGAAATGCTGTAAATGATTATACATTTTACTTATTTGAACAATATAGATTTACTTTATAATTTACGCCTTTCCGTAGAGTTTTTATCACACACCTTGTGTAATTTGAAGGTATTCAAATATGTACCAAGAAATTGCTTTCCTGGACATCTATTAATTATATGTAGATTAGGTCTTCTATACTTTCTTTGTTAATTTGAAATGAGAAATTATTGAAGTTGATACTTCCGGGTGCTATTTTACATCAACCAAATGTATGTGAACAGCCAGGTCTCTATTTAATAAAAAAAAATTTCCTTACATAATCGGAGCACAAAAATCAAATGATAAAATTATAATCGTCGTGCTTTAACCAAAATCAGGAAATTTTAATTCAATTCTAACTATATAAATAGGAAAAGTTGAGGTTATTTTTTTAGTTGAAACTAAATATATTCGACAAAAATTACTGTCAGAATTATGGTGGAAATTTTAATGAATAATTTTAACGTATTTTTATTATGATCTGTAGTTCACATCGTTATGAACTATGAGAGCTAAAAATTCAAATACTTCAATAAATAATGGACTCAGAATTATGCCAATATATAAAAAAAAGTCATATTAAAACGGAATGAGATCAAGAAAGTAGTACTTTACATAAGACGCGTCTATAAATTTAGAACTATAATATTCATAATATATATATATATATATATATATATATATATATATATATATATATATATATATATATATATATATATATATATATATATATATATATATATATATATATATATTATAATAAAATGTATGAAAATATAGATAATAATTTAAGTTTTCAAATAGACTTTAATAAATGAATTGTCCAAAAACTTAACTCCTAAAAACTTTTGTAATAATCATGAATTGTTATCCTGCTTCTTATTCTTACTTATTATATCGAACCAAAAACCTCCATGCTAACACAGAAGAAGAATCTACATTTATATGTTATGAATTAATATATATATCAAACTAGTTGTTTCTCTTACTATCTTATATAATTATATATGCAATTCGATAAAGAGTGACATATACTTTTGTAAAGTATGTTTCTTCTAACTAAAATGGAAAAAGTAAAAATAATCCACTTCGCTATATCTTTTGCATATTGTTATAACGTATTTTCCGTTACCGCTTCTATACCGGTTTTAAACTTTAAAGAAGGTATATAACATAAGATGTTTTATTATAATTGTATTTCTTCATTTTCAACACCACACTGTCTTCGTCTATGTTGAAATAATTAATACACTGTGGCCATTAAAAATGATATATTAAAAATTTCTGATGAAAAGATAACGGATTATTTAATAGATTTATTTAACTTTTTTAATTTAAGTAGAAGAATAATTTAATTATCTTTGATAATGTTTGAAGTATATATTATGCAGGTATATTTTAAGAAAACCAAATTATTTTTACAAAAGTACTATTACTAAAATGTAATATAAATAAATATGACATTGAACAGATTTGATTACATGGAGTTTTAGTCATTATAATAATCTCGAATAAAGCCTGTTTCTTAAATAGTGATGCATATTGTTGCTACTTTAAGCCTCAAATAATTTAAGTTCTCTATTCATCATAGCTTCTTATTTCTCCACAACTTTTATAAGCTGGAAAGCTATTGCCATGCTCTCAGAAGTATGTTAACTAGTTGTTCACGGTGTACTTCTTGCCTATAGTTCACCTGAAGCATTAATTATTTTACTGATAAAAATCGAAGCTGTTTTTTATTGAACTTTGATAAATTCCAATATTAAATGTTTGGAATAAAAATTTTCAGACACATTTTTCTTGTAAAACCAAATAATTGTTTTTTTGAAATACACTTTATTTTGTTGCCCGTGCGAATAATTGGAATATATATATGCGTGCATCATGGGACGTGGATCACTCTTGGACACTTTACCCTATATTAAAATCAGTAAACTCTGACATACAGTGTGTCGAGTATAAAATTTCTAAGCAGAATGGGTATAATTTGTTAGCCAGCTTGTTAAAGTTTGTTTTAATATATATCCGTTTTAGTGTGTAGATGCGCTTTTCGTTAAGTGCTACGTTGTGTGGATATCAGGATACTTACTTTTTTTTTGTACAGTTCCTGTTAATAATTTCATTTATACTTAAGAAATATTTCTTCTTTCGACTTTTCACGTTTTTTTTTTTGTTTGTATTTTGTTTTTTTTTTTTTTTTTAGTGCATGTGAAAGTTTCTTTGGTTCTGTTTGGTTAGTTGGTTGATTATACTGCTCCTTTAGCTACGTTTTCTTCTTTTCTTTATTTTTTAAAGTCTGTTTTTTAAACATGTTGTAGGAAATTAGTTTTGCTTTTACTGTTACTTTTGTTTCATAACGTTGTAAGTGTTTTGTTAAAAATCTATGAGTATTTTTCATTTATTCCATGTCATAATTGAAACATTAAACTGAATAATATAATCTAAGGATCTTCACTTTTTGACCACGTAGCCTTAATAACGACAAGCGGAAGGCAAGAACAATTTCTAATACACCATAAAAAATATTACTATTATTTATTTTGTAAGTTATATTTAGAAAACTTTCAAGATATTAAAAAGAATTCACATTTAAACAAGCTACATGCATATTCAAAATTGTTTTAAAAAGTATTTTGCCATACGAATTGTAACAAATTGAAGGTGCATATTTTATTTTGAATCAATTGGAATATAAACTATGTATATGTTAATAATACCTGTCTAATGTTTACAATGTGATTTTATATTTTATGGTTTTATAAATATTAATAATAATTCATATGTAATACAAGAACAAATGTTTGCATTCTTCGCTCATTTAAAAAGGTCATAGTTTTGCGGAATGTTTATAATTATAAAAATTTTATATAACGAAGTGTATTTCCTAAAAATTACTCAATTCTAAGATGTACTAAAATAATATATATATTCATTTTATACGTATTAATTTTTATTTGTAATTTGAAATCAACGACCTTAAAAAATTCAGGAAACAAATTTTACATCATTTGTTTGGTAAAATGTAAAATGCATCCCAAAAGATTCTACTTAATTTGCGACAAAGAAACCGATATACAAAAATTTCTTATCTATTTCTATAATTAAAACATATCGGACTGCTGCACAACACTATCCGCTTGTAGAGCTTGTGACTCAGATCTGGAAATTTCATTTTTATTTTAAGTCTCTCTTCAACAACTTAAGTCATAAAGTGACTACATTGGGGATATTCTATACACAGCAGTTTGTTGATCGGTTGAGATCAGTAATTACGTTACGTCAGTGGAGGGTCGAAATTATTGGTTAAAAAATGCCATACTCTTTACATAACCACAAACAAATTAAAACATCACAGTAGGTGGATGGATAGCAGACGTATATAAATGTTATGTTCTCGTATTATGTTCATAACTTCATTTGTATTCAATTCACAATTTCTATAGTTTGTGAATTGGGACAATTTTGCATAGATGTAGTTATGTTTAACATGTAAAGAGTATTTGGAAATTTCATTTGTGTCGGAGAAATGCATATAGATCTATTTTACCTTTTATGTGTTGGTGTGTATGCAGGGATGTGTATACATAAATTCATATATTATAACTAAACTATATATATATACACGTAATATCTCACCTGAATACAAGGGCGTTACATACAAATTTATTGCATTTATATTTATATCAATAAAAAAGTTGTTTTGTTTTTTTTTTTTTTGATCATAAACAAAATATCTATGTGAATTCTTCTTTAACTCATCAAATACGAGACATCGCGTAGCGGCATTCATAAACATAATTGAAACGTATAGTGTGCTAAAACTACTAGACAAATTACAAATGGTCTTTTAAATAAGAAATTTTTACAAAACATTATTACTAATCGGTACCATATATAATGAATTGCGAAAGTTATGTTAGTTCCGTCTTATGCAAAATTATGTTAATTCATTTTAATGACAAACTTTTTAAGAAAAACCAGTAAAGGTACAGAAAAAATTATGCGAGAAAGAATCACTATAATTGTCATAGAATCTAAAAAAAAATATGAAAATTTTCAATTTATCAGAAAATTGCATCACCAAATCTTCTGATGGCTCTAACATCAAAAGAAAAATCATCAATTTGGAGCCAAATGTAATTTTGAGACCAACCATTCAAAACTGTAATTCATACCTTATTTCATATTTTTGAATATTTTGGAATTGGAATGCAAATATTTTTTGTAATCTTTATTTTTAATAAAGGCCATTTATTAAAAATAAATATAATTTATAAAAAATAAGCACAACAATACTTCAGTTTCTTAGGTCCTTTTCTACCAATTCATATATTGTACTAATACTGGCTAATTTAGTTAGGTTTTCATGTTTTAACTTCCTGATTAAGGAAGTTTTTCATTTAAGAAAGATACTTAATTTAAAAATCCTAATTTATGGGTCAGTTTTATGTTTTTCTTAACTAGAAAGTTGTATGAACTGAGAGTACAACCCAATTGCAAATAGTCGCTACATTTTAGAGACATATCCACAGTGGCTGGATACTATTTCCTCAAAAAGATCATAAACGTTTTGTGAAAATCAAGAAAAGTTCATAGCAAGAGTTTAAATCATTAGTATACGCTTATTGTATTTGAAATAATATGAGATGCACCTATGATCTACCCCAAGAATATAACATTATATTCTCATTTTACTATATAGTCCAATAAATAGGGGGTTTTACCTTACAAACAATCCGGTAGTTCAAAATTTTTCATAAATTGATACGAATGGTTAGTAATTGTTTAAAATGAAATATGCCCAATTTTCTTCTTATATTTGTTTTTCTTAAATAGGCCGTAACTGAAATACAGCGATCTTGTGTTAGTTTTTTGCTTTTCTTGCATATCCCTGTAGCTCTCAATCCTGGAAACAAAGTTTAAAATACAAATTATGAGAAATTTAATTTTCTATAACTTTGAGACGAGATAAAATGAACCGAAATGAAGATATAAGCGAAAATCTAATGAAACTACCGATTTTTGTTGGTTATTTTCTTCAATATGGCAACGGACCGGGAGTGGGGTAAATTGTGCATTTTTTATTTAAAAACGCCTACTAATCCTAGGCAACATATAAAAAATTTTGAACTGGATTATTTGCATGGTATAAATAATTTTTTTATCCCTATTCATTGGACTAATATGCAGTTGAATCCGATGTATGTTACATATGCACATTAGATATACAACAACGGGGGTGATGATCATCACCGTATGCATATTGTTGGAATAACTTGTGTTATTGTTGTTGTGTTCATAAACTAAGAGGTACGAATTGTTATGGTGGTAACTATCATATAATATAGTGATACCTAAGTAAAAATGTATATCTTCGAGGTAGAAAATTATATTGTTGAATTTGACATTAGAAATAATACCTACCATTCTATCGTAAATGCACCCGTGACTTTTTTTTGATCCCTAACCGACTTCAAAGCAAGGACTATGTTTATCCATGGTTGTTTCCCATTATCTTTGTAGCTTTAACAACTATTGGTTTAAGCAGATAAAGAGTATTTTCTACAAGATATCCATAGATCATTAACTGAGAAGTATTTAAATGGTTTAAAAAGCTTGCTTGAAAATCCATAATGATCAATGTTTTAACTGATTGTAATTATTATCATTATTAAATTTTGTTAAATACTTTCACAAGAAGTAGTTTAAGTGATATAAGTTTTCTTTTGTTACAAAAATTTGCCTGGTCTGACACAAGGTAAAAAAATTTCTAATCATAATTTTATCTCTGTTGCGAATTTGAATTTGGATCTAAAATATGGACTGTAAGATGTACAGGCCATAAAAAATTTAACAGTGTTAAATTATTCTATAAAATATATACCACTAAATTAACAAATCCTCACTTTTCTTGAAATTAAAAAAAAAAAATTATTATAAAATATTACTTCGGTTCATATAACCAATTTTCAAACAATCTGATTGGAAATTATATCAGAAATTCATAAATATTTTTTAAAAAGTAACAGTTAGCTAAAAATTTTTTTTTTCATAATTTATTGAAATGGCTTTTCACAAATTAACGCTCTATTCAATTAATATGTTATCCAAATGAAATTATTCAGACCTAATTATAATTATACTAATTATGAAAGTGTAGCTAAATTTGGTTTTACACAATAAAATTATTTTATTTTTTGAAATTGGTTGAATTTTTTTTTCAAATTTTTCATTATTTTATATAGTGCAATGTTTATATATATCACACAAATATAACAATGTTTTTCAAGCTTTTCTTGGTAAACATGCATGCTTGTAGTCTCACACGAATAAACTACAATTTATCAAAATAGAAAAGAAAAAAGCATGATATATTTTTTCAGGATTTAACAGAATGTAAAGGGGATATTTGCACATCGGAAGGTGTTTGCTCCTCATCCAATTATTTTTGCCGTATAGTGTGCTTTATTTTCTAAATGAAGCCATCATGTGAAGCAGATTTTCTTAATGATTTTAAAATGATATGTCGAGTAGCGTAACAATTAACTCTATTAGTTGTTATCTAGGATATATACAAATATAATTATTGTTTAAGTAGTATAATCAGATTGGGATTTCAATGATCATGATCGTAAATCATATTTGATGTTAATAGTAATTTTAAGTTTATTTTTAAATTTGATGTATGATATATAAACTTTTATAATATAATTTCTTTATATCTTTGTTTATTTAATCATTCGATTCCATGGTAAATAATTTTGCAACATCGTATACATTAATACCTTTATTTATTACAAGATTGGTAAATAAGTTAATTTTTAATTAAGTCTTTATATTAAACGAACATAAAACTTTTACTGTTTGTTGTATGTGGTTATAAGTGACGTTTTATTATTGTTAACTTTATCAATTTAAAAAGAGAAATATATAGCTTTTAATATGAAATTAATAATGTGTATTCATTTAATGATTTTACAATAAAATGTGTGTACATTTAAGGCTTTATTAAAATTTTCAATAAACATTGAGTTATGCGTTGCTCACTCCAAAAATTACACCAGAAGCAGATTCCTATCTTTTTTTTTTTTTAAAAACTTTTATATGGAAACAAATCTTAGGCTGACTTATACAAAAATTAAAGTCTATAATACAACCAATCAAATATATTTGTGAAATCTCATAGTCAATATATAAAAAAAAATAATTACAATAAAAAGTGGTCTAGATGTGACCTGCAAGGTCCACACGATGCAATTCCAAAGGAGAATAAAAGCCATAAATTGTTTCTTGTAACAAGTTTGGATATTTTTTTATCTGTTTTAAGTTTTGTTTCTCAACAAAGAAAAAAACGACTGGAAGTAGTTCCACGTAGATATCATTATTTGTTATCGATAAAAGCAGACAACAAAAAAATGAGCGTACACATACACGCACAGGTGTCGCTTTAGAAACGTTAGATTTGGATTCTAGTGAACGTAAAAAGTAAAGATATTTCAAAACTCGAAATTCACAAATTCGACCCGGTTTCAAGAAATTCCCTTTGAGAATTCACTTCAATTAAAACCATGCATCCGTATT
This sequence comes from Chrysopa pallens, assembly GCA_020423425.1. Classification (NCBI taxonomy): domain Eukaryota; kingdom Metazoa; phylum Arthropoda; class Insecta; order Neuroptera; family Chrysopidae; genus Chrysopa; species Chrysopa pallens. The sequence goes on from CM035594.1 coordinate 62,079,792, forward strand.
CGGTCTAATAATGAAATCCTTAAAACGATCCCCATCAGGACACATTTCATCCCGCCCCCTTATCTCGACAATCAACATATGAAAAAGCAGTTCATATGATAATATATATATTCTCCAACACCAACACCCATTTTAAACGCTTGTATAAACATTTAAATTCGACTCAACTTAAGTACAGTGCAGTAGTAATCGATATCAATCTTGTATAACTGTCATCCAATTAGCAGTGAGTATTATAAGTTTCTCAATTAAAAAAAAAAAAATCAAACAATTTTTACATTTGACTCTCTGATCATATTGTAAATTTTTATTCTTCTTTATCTTTACAATCAATACATGATACGTATATAAAATAAATTTTTTATATGATATAATCATTAAAATAAACAATTCAAAGACGCAATGTTCATTACAAATTTAATGATATTATAAACCTTTACTGGAACATGATGGTATACTTTTTATGTTAGTAATATTCCAACGATATAGAATAACTAGTGATAGAAACATATATTCGAAATCCTTCTCAATCTTGTTTAATTTTTAAACAATTTTTTTGTAGAATCATAAATACGATTTAGGTTACTTTCTTTTACGAAAAATGACCTTACTTAACAAAGTCATGGAATCCACCCGGATGTTCATCTGTCGATGAATGGGAGTTCATAAAAAACATGCTTACGGTAAAATTTACGGTAGTCAAAAAATAATATAGGATAAATTAATTATCATTTTCAAAGAGAGCAAACAGAAATGGATTACTGTATAGTCTTATATTTCGTATATATATATTTGGAAGTAGTGATAGATAGCAATAAAACTAGAAAGTAGAAATTACAGAATTTTAAAGATGTAGAAAGACAGAAGGAAGTAAATGGATCTTCTTACAATTTTAGTCTATGAATATAAAAAATAAATATTTCGAGCACACTTATTTCAATATCTCAGAGCAATGTGTATGGTTAATGAATTTATTTTTGTTTTATTTTATTACATTGTAAATATTTTTTATACTCGCACTTAACAAAACTTTGTAATGTAAATATTTAATTAATGTTTTATTTATTTATTTATTTTTTAAAATTTTTTTTTAAAATATAGATTAAGTATTTATAATTCTGTTATGGTAACTGAAGAAATAAATCTTATTTAGTACAATTCCATTTTTAATTCCAACTTTTTGAAAAAAGCGAAATAAATAAAAACACAGCATGGTCGTCTTATTTACTAAAACATGTCGAAATATTGCGTATCTTTCATTCATTATAACAAAAAAATTTAAGTTTCAATTCTTTATTTATTAATTCAAAAAATTTTTCGGACATATCATTAATACCAAAATAATGACAGCAGTTAAATTTTCTAAGATGAAACATGAAATTAAAGTTTTATAATTATTAATGAGAACTTTAGGATTTTTCGAATAAATTTCGATTATTTGCCCCAAGTTCCTAGATCAAATTATTTTGAATTTTTATAAATACGTATTTCGACTACAAAGTAGTCATCATCAGTATGGATTAGCTAGTTGTAATGATTCTCTGAGGAAATGTTACTCGTTGCTAATTTGGTAACGGTTTGCACGTTCAATATCAATGGTTTCGAAACCTTACTTCTCGATAGCTTTGATGTTTTTTGATAAAACAAGAATAATTTAGTTACTCCAAATAATTAAGTTAGGAATTTCATTCAGCCTCAAATATACACCTTGTGAATGTAAGTTTATTCAACCTTTAGAGACCGACGAAAAGTTCAAAATTTTTTGTTCGCTGTTTATGGGGTTTCTTGTACAATTAAGGTCTAAAAATTTCAAAAATAATATTTATTTTATGATCGGTCGACTAATTTTTGAGATATTGCATGAAATACAACCGATAAATCGGCCTCTGGATCGGATTTTAAGCAATACCTCAGAAACTACTAGTCCAATCATTAAATAGATATTATTTTTGAAATCTGCTGGTTGAAATTACCCTAGAATATGTATTTCATCCAAATCGAGGGCAAAAAATTTTTCCAAATTTTTTCGATTTTTTCAAAGGGGTACCCCTTAAAAAAATGGCGAAAATTTGAAAAAAAAATTTTAATCCAATTTCGAGCAAAACCATGTTATTTACTGTATTTTGACCCGTAGATTTCAAAAATAACATCTATTTAACGATCGGATGCTTAATTCGATCTAAAGGTCGATTTAGCGGATGTATTTAATATAATATCTCAAAAACTAGTCGACCGATCGTAAAATAAATGCTATTTTTGAATTTTTCAGATCGAAATTAGCCTAGAAATTCTATAATTAGCGAAAAAAAAATTTGGAACTTTTCGACGCTTTTTGAGGTTTCTTATACAATCACCAAAAACAAAAGCCCCAAGCTAAAACAATCATTTAAAAAAATTTACGAAAAAAGTCACTATTCAAGGTCTAAATAAGATTAGATATACTAAATATCAAATAAAGAATCTCATTTTTCAAATTGCATTTCGTATAAAAAATCAAAATATTGTATTAAAACTTAAAAATTCTGTAAGACTGTCATCAAATTAGAAACGATTTACATCAAGAGACAATTCTAAAAGAAAATTAGAGAAAAAAATAGCTGATAAATTTGATTCAAAATAATGGTTTTAAAATAATATGCACATAAAATCCAGAAAAATTATTTTTAAACAAAATTTGTTGTTAATATCAAATTTTTCAAATAGATTGGAATTTATATGGAAAAATCTTAACGTTATTTTTTTGGAGTTTGAAAAATAATTATAATATCATTTTAAATCCATCATTTGCAAATTTATATATTTTTTTTTTTTTGTAGAAAGTTTGAAATCAAATAAATTTAACTTCAATTTTTCATTTTGAAAGTTTTAAATATACTGTTATTTAAAACCAAAATCAAAGGAAACTAAAAAATACTTATCTGTGTGCATATGAAAATGATATATATATATATTGAATTGAATATTCGTTTCGTTATATTTAAAATACTTTTCACTTACCATATATTCAATGGGCTCGGAAAAATTTTTTTATTTAGATGCTTTCATAATATATACCGAGAGAAAGATGGCGCTCGAAAAAACCAACCGGAAGATACTTTAATTTTGGCAAAATTAGAAGTGTTGACCTTTATATCTATATTAATAGAACGCCCAGACCTTTTTCGCTGTATGAGTTATAGCTTCAAAGTTATTGTGAAAGAAAACGAGAAAATTGTGCATTAACTGACCCTGAATTTGTTATATTGCACAACAAGTAGTAAAATTATACTCAATAATATAGCAAAACATGATAATTAAACAAGAATAAAATAAAAAACAAAGATAATAAATAAGGTACCAACAGTTATATGACAATCTCATTCTTGAAAACAATTTATAACATGTGATTTATATAGAGCTAGTAAAAGTGGACATCATAAGCTCATATTTCCTCCATTGTTTAATTAGAAAATTTAAATTTTTTGTTTACTTTTAATGATTTAAAAAAATAAATCCTGATTTATGTTCGAATAAAATTATTATTTAAGTAAAATCGCTTCAATTGAAGTAGTAAAAATATTTAGTCAACAACCCTATTATCAGAGTAAAGATTTGATTTGTACTGTCATAATTTTAAATAGTCCGAAAGAAGAACTAATACTGCGTTTAGAAGCAATGCATTCCAATCATAAATTTACGTACAATTGTTCATCACTCCCTAAGGTATGAATTAATTATTCTGTGGCATTCTATATACGTGTAAGTATAACGTATACATACTAAATGCTATTACTGTTAATATACGACTTTTATAGTATGTGCATGGTATGCCATTTAAACAGCCATACATTTTAATCTGAAATATGTACCAAATAAATATTACCAAATGTTCTCATTATGGAGCTAAAACATATGTGGTCAACCAAATTTTTTCAAAATCATTCAAATTTATAATATTTCAGATGGCAATTATTTAAAATTTTCTTAAATACCACTTTGATAATCATAATTGAAGGAGCGCATAGGTAAATAAATACGATAAATGTGAGATCTACTATATCGACAATTTTGCTAGTGCCATCTGTTGATGCATATGAGAACGAAATTGTTAACTATAAGATATACTGTATCAAAAATCTAAGAATGGTTTTATAATTTTATTGTATTTATTTAGTTCCAAATTGTAGTGGCTATGATACAAAAATAATCTTATAAAAATATTCTTAATTATATTATTACATCAAAAAAGTTGATTGACAAATATAATCGAAAAATTCAATAAACATTTATTTGTTTTTATCTATTAACAATTAGGTTTAAAGATCGTTTACCATTTAATGGTACGTGTAAATTAAATTAAAATCATTTTTTTTATGGTAAGCCTCAAATGTTAATTGGAATACATTGTAGTACAGCATGCTATATATATATTCGAAGCTCATATATATATTTGTATAGCTCAACTACATATGTACAAATATTCTATGAGTATATCGTAATAGAAAAGATAGCTCACACAAAATACATACAAACTGCCAGTTATAAATATTCTTGTAAACGGATGTTCCGACGTTTAGAACAATTCTACTGCAGTTTACGTAAATTTTATTATTATACACAGTGTCCACATATTTAGTTTTTTTTTTTTTTTATATTGTTTTGAGTTTGAATCTGTGTAAATTTTTTTGTTATCCTTAAATGCATTATTAGCATAATGTTAACAACAATTGTTTGTTTGTTAATTTAAGTTTTACAGGAGTTTGAATGCATTTTACTACAGTTAAACACGTTTCATATTTTTTCTCTCAAAGAAACACATTAAGTGAAGAAAAAAAATAATATAACTAAATAATACGGTGATTAATTTTATTAAACCTTGATTCATTTAAAATATTCGTTAAATAGACTAAGGAGTATAATACAGTGGACACAACGAGATAAATATAAAAATGAAAATTAAAATCCTAATTGAAAAAACCAAGTTCCATTAGAAATATTTAAAACTAAATAGTTTAAAGTTGTTCTTATTTTATCATATATTCATATATTGGTAAGAATTTAAAATTTAAAATATCATAAATAAAAATTGAAACGTATGTACGGGTCGCAAACTATCATAAAATATTTAATCATTAATTTTCCATGACTGACCTTTCTCAGTTGATTAGGAAGATTATTTACTTTTATTTACTTTTTCTAGATTTCCGATTTGATTCTCGCTGCCAAAATAAAAACTAATTTATACAATCATTAATTGTTATAATAGTTTTAATACACATTTTTAAATAAGAAACAATTCATTGCAGTTTCGACCACATATTTAACGTTTTCGGTAACGTTAATAATTAAATAAAGTTCCAACATTGATACTGGCTATTTAAACAATTAGTTCTGTTAGTTGTAATCTTCATTTGGTTATGTTTCTTTTAACTTGCGCAAAAAAACTTTAAATCGATTTTAATATCGAATGAAATCGGTTCCAATACGATATAATTTTTTATTAATCGATCCAAAAACTACTCATGGACGTGTGCATACTAGAAACTGTTCTAATTAGAAATTAAATTCACAAAATCAACCTAATTCACAATTAAACGTCAATTGCAGGTGGACTAATGAAATGTGAATCGGGAGAAATGTACTTAATATTTAGTTGAATAATACCGATGAATAAATATAATGAATATAAATTGTTCTCAGGGTATAGAAATTTTCTTATATATAAAATACATATATAGGATATATTTTTTATAACATATAAATAACGGCCTTTGTATCTAATGAGTAATGACAATATAAATACAAAAGTATTTTAAATATTTTGTACTATTCGTTTGTATATTTTTAATTTAAAATAAATCATTCTTTTGTATGTAGTTTTTGATGTTTGTGTTTAAAGTAGAAATGATTGTGATTGTACAAAAGAATGAATCGCGAATAAAGATTGGTGAATAGTGGTAGAATATTTTAGTTACGTAGAAGATATATTAGTCTAGATGCCCGCCCGTCTGTCAACGTAATATTGTTCTTGTATCCAATATATATGGAATATATAAAGAATATTAAATTTAGTCTGAAGTGTATAACGCTAAATACAATTTTTTTTTTTTCAAATATAAAAAGTAACTTTTATTTAAAAGCTTCTATAATTATTTTCCACATGACCCATTATCTTTTTCAGTCAGCACCAACGAATCAAGGTCTTAGAGATATGATTGGTGCCGACTTCAAAAGCTTAGTGGTCACAAAGAAATTATTTATTAATTTTTTTAATAAAAAATTTCTAAAGTGAATGTCTGCTTTTTTAATTTGTTTTTACATTGATCGTAAGAGAACAATATTTGAATACCATTTTTTCTTTACTTTCGTGGAGAAAAAGGACTCAAGCCATAAATTACCGTCCATACAAATGTCTCTAACAATAAAGGTATTTGTAACCAACTGATGCCTTTGTTGGCTGGCACTTGGTATATTATTTAATGTATGCATTACAAATAGATACTCGTTTGTCGGCAGAATAATTATTAATATAAAATTGTTGTACATTCAAATGATTAGTATCATTGTGTGCACAGAGCTTAGTTGAGAATGGGCTTGAACTTGAAAGTAATGGTTCAGAATACGATGTACGTTTTTGATTAAAAAAAATTATGGAAATTTGTCAACTTTTATTAACTATTTTAAATGAATAGTTATTTATATTTGTTATATAAAATATAATTAGTAATGCAATTTTTTCGATTATTCTTACAAATTTCAACCAAATAACTACAAAGAAATGTCTTTTTTGTAATTTTCAATACTTTTTTTTTACATATACAATTATACAATGTATAAGCAAACAATTGAAGTTATGATTATATTTTCTAGAATGCGAATTACAAATTGTCGCCATTCGTGTGACATTAATCGATTAGGAAGTCCCTTTCACGTACTATGTACGTTGTGAATAATAATATATTATTAAATTTTAAAGAGAAATAAAATTATTTTTTTTATATTTAATTGAATAGTTTTATTTAATTTTTAATAGTTAGCTTTTGTGATTAAAATTCAAAAATGTTTTTTCTGATATAATTTTAGTTCATTATGTTTTTTAAAATGATTAATTTCAGACAAAAAAGAAATAGAAATAATATAAATAAATAACAATGAAAATAAAATAAAACAATAGAATTATTTACATCTACTTGAATCTGTTGCCGATATTATAAAGAATATTGTAATTATTGTTTATATAAAGAAGGAAATATGTCTAGAAAATAATGACAATAATTGCTGATACCACTGATCTATATAAAGTTGGATAGCTTATACTTATAATCAGCTCCTCTAAATAATAATGAGTTACGAACTAAAAATCATTGTTTTTAAATTTGTCGCCCGTTGGAAATATGAAAGCCTGTCTAACGTGAAACATAAAAGTTGAAGGTAGAATTTATAGTAAATGAACAAAAAAGTAATTTATCTTTTTTTGTATATTACGTTCATTATTTGAGTATTATTGGTTCAATCTGCTTACGTAGCTGAGTTTTTTGTTTTTCAATATATTAATCTTTTATCTTGTAATGTGTGGTGGTTTGAGTTTTTGACAGAATAAAAATTTTTAGTGATTAAATGTCAGACCATTTTGTTTCTATTTTACTACCTTCTCAATGATCAGAAAGTTTTGATATCAGTGTCGGAGAGCAAGAACCTCTACTAATACATAAATTTTAACTTAATACATAATTTTGACAATTAAAAATAATACACACTAATAAATTATTAAAATTTAGAAAAAAATGTAGACAATAGTAATTAACAAGGACATATTTTATACAAAGTGTGTAAACAGATTATACACGAGAACAAAAAAAATATACTATTACTTAAATGAAAAATTATGATAGTATTTGGAAAAAAAAAAAGATGAAAATATAGTAAAAGCAATAAAAAAAGTACATTAATGTATAATTTTTCAAAACGGTTTTGATTTTAGTCTAGTAAACAAAATTTGTAATAAAGATTGCACCCAGCAGAGTAGAAAATTTCATATTAAATGATTTCAACCGTGATGAAGACGAAAAAAATTGAAAAATACGTTTGTTACTGGAGTCTTACAAAAAAACAGGCTCTATGTAAGAGTTAAATAAAATAATTTTAAAGAAAAATTGTATAACATAAAATTCTACATAAAAAAAATATTATCCTTTTTTAGTTCTTACCAAAGATAATGGAGCTACAACGCCTAGAAGTTGTGAGTTGAGCACTCACGCATTCACATATATACAATAGCATACATATAAACAATCTAGGCGCTTAATCTACGCTTTTTTTAATGGTAGCTACAGAAGTCAACCAGATTTGAAGCTATACATGTGATTCATATGTTCTAGACAATAATGATCCAAACTGCGAAATCAGATGTCATTTAATCAAGAAAGTTTTGATAATGTAATATGACCATGGATATAACAGATATGGATTAGTAATCATAGTTGTTTTTCCTTCACTCACATAATAGTATGCATGTCCACAACATCTATGCTAACATAGCTATGCTATTTTTACCATTTTTACACCTATACTTTAGACACAAACCTGATTAGAAAATACCGTTTAACATAAATAATCGATGATTTTATTTATTTTTTATTAAAAAAATTATTTTTTCTATCTTGTTAAGAATTAAGAATCTTGCGTTTTGAAAGATAAAAATTTTAAATTATCTCTGTTTTACCGGCAATATTTGCATATACTACTTAGTTCTCAAAAAATATTTTCCCCTTTTAAGGACACTACATCCTGTCTTAAAGTTATTATATTTTCACTGAACTAACTGTCCAAATATTCTATGTCTGTGAAAATGACTATATCACTGATTGCCACGCCATACTGTTACCAAGTTGTCTCAAAACTATATTGTACATATCAACATATGGAGGCAAAATTATATAATTTGAAATATTATTACTTGCCACATTGTATAAAAACAAGAGAGATTTGTTCTCTTGTTAAGATAAAAATGATGGGAAAAAATATGGGTAAAATTGACTAAATAACTCGTAGTTGATGAGGATTTATTCATAAATTTAAGTTTTATAATTGAATAGTAGAGAAAATTTAATGTCAATCTATTTTTAAATGTTCATAATAATAGATAATAATTTATTTTTGAGTGGAGTAAGAATTTTAGGTTACCATAAGCAAAATTTAAAGTCGTATTTAAATTCAAGCCAATATAAAATACTTGCTAAAAATTTTAAGGTCTGTCAAAACACATCAAAGAGACCAGTCATATTCGACACTTTTTAAAAGAATATGCCAGTGTATATTTTTGGTAATTTCCAGTCATTTTTAATTGATACAACTTTCAGGATGAAAAAAACGTCCAAAATCCTATCATTTTGTACATAACCCAGTTTCCTCTACTTAAAAAATTTGCACATTCACATATAATTCAAACATCATAATACGTAGAGCAGGCAGGCAGGCAGTTGGCTGAGTTTTATTTTACTTTTTTCATAAAAAAAACTTTTTTTAGAATAAAATATGTTCTCTGTTAATTAAGTTGATAAAATCCACTGTTGTTGATGATGAGAGAGAGTTGTTAGCAACAACGAATGAACGAGTCGAGTTGTGTGTATGCATATGTATATATATGTTAACTCCATATTTTTTTTGTATGCGATGCTTTTTAAAAACAACAATGGATAAAGAAAATTACATATGACAAATAATTTTTAAAAGTAAAACATATTATGTTAAATAATTACACTGCACTCACAACGAATGTTTAATTAAGAGCTTCAACAACATGTACCTAATATATAAATTCTGATTCAATTGCATTTACCGAAATCATTTTTAGTGAACATTATTTATAATTACTTTTAATAGTTTATCATGTTACACAGTGGGTACTATCTTAATACTGACACTTTGAATTTAGTAGTATAGATTTAAAATAACGAGAAACATAGATTCAAACGTGGTTCATCTTAAGAACACCATGAACCATCAAGGCTGCTTAGGGTTTAACTTTTTACTCTGACTTTAAAAAAGGAATAATGTTCTATGTTCGTTTGTATGACTTTTATTTTATGTCTGTTCATAGATATTTTCATAAATTAAAAGAAAATAACATTTTCTCTGAAAACACACATTTTTTTGATAGAAATTCCTGCAGTAAAAGGAACGGGGTAAAAAGCATGTACTAAGATTAAATATTACCTGTCCAAATAACAAATGTTTCGTGGTATGTATAATAAGTTTACACTTCTATATGAAATTAAATTTTCCAATTTCTATCAATCAATCAGCGACTTGCTCCCCTGGATGTTTCGAAAAAAGCCTTAAAATTAATTGCAAAAAAAACACAATTTTGTTTATGTTCTTACGAGTGTTACATATTTGATACTTTTATTAATATTACAATTTTTTATTTAATTTATAATATTAGTATAAATATTTTACAAGATATTCTGTGTGCTCGATGTTGAATATTCATTAGTTTTCGTATTTTGTAAACCAGTGATGTGTGTTTTTTCTTTGTTTTCGATGAAGGATTTGTCACCAATTGAGTATTTTTCTTCAACTTCTATTAAATAATATGAATTAAAAATAGTTTTATTAAAAATAATATATAAATTTAAAAAAATAAAATTACAAAAAAATTTTCTATTTTGATTGAGCTTGGTTCTCAAAATTAATCCAAAGGTCATTATAAGGCCAAATTACGATTCAAATCTCTTATATTTTTAAAATCATTATTTTGATTTTCAAAAATTAAATTTAACCTTCAAATGACTCTTAACAAAGCAAGAAAATATATATTTTTATGCAGTCAACAGCTAAAATTTTTTTAAATATATTTTTTATTTATGATTCATTTACGTACCACTACCATTTTCTATAGATGGTTTCATCTTATTATTCGTGCTTGAAAATTCTGAAGAAAATAAGAAAACAATCATTTGATTTAATTCTGTTACACTTCCTCCTTGAATTTTAATTTGAACACAAAATAGTGATCTAAAGATAAAAAAGATAATTTTCAAAAAAGTCAAAAAAGTAGTTTTGACAACAATATCTTAGATTACCAGGAAGATCTAAGATAATTTTTTGTTGGAACAAAATTTTTGAAAACTTTCTTAAATTTATTTCAAGCAATTAACCAATATGCAGGATACAATGTATATCGATTTGACAGCATCGAAAGTGATTAATATTACCTGTAAGACTCCGGATTAATATTTGAAATTTTTGAAATTAAGGAGAAAATTAAAGTAAGAAACTGGAATTTACCTTCTGATTGATGGCTACGTTCATTTTCATATTTTGATTTATAGGATGGTACATATTTCAATATTTCTCGCCATTCAGTAAAATAAATTGTTAATAAACTTGACGCCAAAACAAAGTTGACAATTGACGGTGTCCATGTTTTGTATAATTCAAAACGTTTACTTTTTGTTAAATTATTAAATATTGATATGATATCCTTCAATGTCATATTCTGAATAATTGTTCCTGGAAAATATTTTCGTTAGAAATTTAGCAGTAATAAAAATTAATTATTTTAAACTATAGCAACCACATTTTATTTATGAAATTTCGAAGATCTCACTGAAATATATCAAAAAGCCAGTTTGCATATTGATCGCAGTTCATAATTCTAATCAGCTCCATTGATCGTCGTTAGTGTGTTTCAAATTTGAATGCTAGGTGATTTATGAGACGTGGTACTTGAGAACGTAACAACAAATTGAATATTTAACTTGTATCTATGTTGGCTTTTAATTCCAGATAAAAATTACTCGCCAAATGTTTTGAATTTACATGACAATAAATTTAGTAAATTAAAGTAATAAAAAGCAGTTTTTTTTTTTAATTCAACAAATGTTGTTTTTACGTTTTGTTTTTAAAATTTTATTTGTGTTAAATTGAATTCAATAGGTAGTAGTATTACAATTATAATAATAATAATAATAATAATAATAATAATAATGTATATTCAGGTATTATTAGTTTTGAAAACGGAATGTAATAACTACAGAATGGAACTATACTTGATTATTTTACTCTTCATGTATACGATATTATGTAACATTAAGTCTCAAGATTTAAATTCATCTAAATTAATTCTATTTTAGCTTTCCTACCCACTTGTTTTTATCTGTCGGTAATTTCAAAAATACAGAAATAGAAATAGTTTGTAAAGTGAAAATTGTTGAAATACTAAGACTAAAATTTGTGTGTGCTTTGAGTTTGCTTGTGTATCATGTATGAAATCGAATAGTATGTGATTTTAACTATAAGAGAAAAAAGAAAATTTTAAATGAAAAACAACCCTTTTTCAGCTAAAAATCTTTTAAAAAGCTTTCTGAAAAAAAGCTTTTTAAAGAATAACAAGAAAGCGAATGCTATTTTATTTTTTGGATGAAAAACCTAGCATTTGTACATGTTTTCATCAAAACTGGAATTGGTATGAAATGATCCAATTAGATTAATGCATTATCATGTACACGATAACAAATACTTCGGAGAAACGTTCCAATCTGTAGATGAAACATATCGAATTGGTTATACTTTTATAGTTGTATCCATAGCCAATTAAAAAATATCATAAATTCTAATATAATTGTGTATAAAAAACGCATTTTAACGAACTGCCTCAACATAAAAATAAGCTATTGATTTCGTACCGAAATTTTCTTTTGGAAAACTATAAAATTTTCATTCATTATTCCCAGCTACTTTACAATTAACAACACAACAACAACTATTAAAAATTACTGTTAATTAATTAAACACTTTTGACTACCTGCGTTTCGTCAATTGATTGAATTTCCCATTTCATATATTGTACACTGACTATATAAATAAATTTTATTTTTGATAAAATTGCTGCCAAAAAGAATTCGCTTTATTTATGCAGCTACTACAAGATAAATTTTATTTAATTTATAATTTTTACTATTTGTTTAAAAAAACCAACAGTTAACTCGTCGATTATAATTAAACCATTGGAATGTGATAAATAAAGAACAATAATTATTGAATAAATTAAAGAATTCATTTAATTTATATTAATAAATTAATTAAAAAAATAGAAATGTATAATAGTAAATGTTTTAGTCAAATATATGTATTTGAACTAAAGGATACTGCAGTTATAATAATGAGTAAATAATTACAATAATTCTTCTTGGAGCCGTGGATTGTTTAAGATAATCCGGAAATTAAATAAGGACAGATGTGAGGGATAAGAAAGATAGATATATAGATGCACCTACACTTTCGTATCTTATTATTTTCTATAATTTATTTATTTTATTTCAGACTACTTTGAATTCTCCGTTCCAAGTCTTTTATTTTCTATTAATTTTGTAATTTATTTATACAGATAATAAGATGCTGGATATGAAATTAAAAATACAATTTTTTATTGCATGAATTAACCCGATTTGAATTGTAATTGCTGTCTTTATGTGCATATGATGACATTGGCCAGAATAAACAATCAGTTTATATTATGTGATTTATGTATATCAATAAATTGTATATTTAAAAAAAAAAAAGAAAATAAATAAATAAATCGTATCAATAACAATTGAATAAAAATATACTTGAAAGAATATAAAATGATTGTGTCTTCACTGATACTTAAGATACTTAGCAAGTATACAAAGATTTTTATAGCACACAATTCTTTGAAACTATAAAAATATCTCGTTTAGAATATTTTACTTTATATTATTATATAAAAATGTTTCAAAGATCGTTGTGACATTCACAACGTTCATAGTATATATATCTATGTTATGGGAAATGTGATTAATAACGCGCATTTCGAATTCATAGAATTACCAGGCTCTGCTAGATAATTTCCAAAAGCTAAACAAATAATTTAAAATAACATTTATCTTTTTATACTAGAGTTTTGAAAAAAGTACTTCTCTCCATCAAATGCTGTAAAAAATACAATTCTGAAATAAATAATTTTGACAAAAGACAGAAATTTTAAGAAGGAGTTAGGTTAGGAGAAAGATATTCAAGAATACTTTAAGAAAGAATGCTTCAACGATATTCAAGAAAGATCACCATTTTCCACTCAAACGGAGACACGCTTTTCAAAAGACCAATCTTCAAATTCATAAACTTCAAGATTCAAAGCACTTTCAAATGCTTGACACTCAATAAGTCTTGAAGGTTATCGCTAAGATCAAAATAAATATCACCATTGAACTCTCCGGTAATTCACCTATTGCTTTAGCTAATTTTTTTTTACCGATTTGGCTCATTTTTTTCTTTCAATGTTTCATAATAGCGATCATAACATTTATATAGGCGGAAAAAATGGAAAAATTGCCATAGAATATTTAAAAGAGATTTTTTTGTGATGTTTGGTCCTATAAATATAGAGAAATTTTTATAGATAAAAGAAATAGTTAATTTTTCTAATATGTGAAAATGAAATATAAAGGCGAAAATAAATTATTGAATCAATTAAAGACTAATATTTCACATAGTGGTTCAAGGATTTATATCTGTTATAATATGAACTTGTTGATTGTCCTTTTCTATTCTATTTGTCAATATTTATACTTGCAAAATATTTTACAAAATGTTCGAATTACTCACTTTATCAATAACATGTACAAAGATATATCTATCTTCTAAAATAACTTGTCTCACAGTAGAAAGATAATAAAATGATGTAGTACTGTGTTTAATAAAATCACATCACATGATTTCTAATAACAATAAGAAATAAAGAATGAAAATGATTCAACAAAAGTTTATTATAGCATTCAACTAAATAACCACTTGCTATAAATGGATTTTTGTACTAACAGTTTTTTGGAATTTCCTAAGAAAGGTTTAGTTTGGTAAGAGCTGTCTTAACTAAATTAGTAGTATTTAAAATTGTGGAAGAAGTATCGAGAAATAGTTAACTATTCTTAATGGTAAATGAAATTTGATTTTTATTTCTCTATGATAATCTAGTTTCATTACAATAGTTTACTTATAATAATTCATTTGCAAAAAAAGTAATAATAAACTTTAAACGAATCAAATCGTTTAGATTTTATACAGCTTATTTTGATTTTCGAGTACATATATCATATACACTTACAATTGAAATTGTACTATTTTGTATTCGGTGTAGTTTTTATTATCACCTGCAGTTTTATTATTTCAATTGTTTTATCCACTCAGAACATATAAATTTTATTTGAGGCATGTAGATCTGCCACAGTATCATTTAAAAATCCGTTTCCGTTGAGTTCATGAACTCCACTAAGGTATAATTTTAAAATCCGGTAATCAGAAACACTGAATGGGGCAAACGCGTCATTGAATAAGTAGTTTGCATGCGAATGATCAGTATCCTATTCAATAATTTTATTTATGTTCTGCGAGAGAATCTGGCGGGTCCACTTGTCTCAAGGGAAAATGTAATATTCTTGTAGAGCTCCCATGCAAATGAATTCAGACAATGATATGATTTACGCTGAAACAAAAGGAAACACGAGGCAAATATCAAACTAATAATTGTGATTTTATAATTATTAATGAGAACTCTAGGATTTTTCGAATAAATTTCGATTTTTGTTCCAATTTCCTAGATAAAATTATTCTGTATTTTTAAAAATACGTATTTCGACTACAAAGTAGTCATCATCAGTAGTATTATTACAACTAGCTATTCATACTGATGATGACTACTTTGTAGTCGAAATATGTATTTATAAAAACACACAATAATTTGATTTAGGAAATTGGGGCAAAAAATCGAAATTTATTAATAATAATGATTATTTCTTTTAAAAAAATATGTACTAAAACAATCCAACATCGATAATTATTTCTTTATTAAGACTATACGTTTCTTACAAACTCATCATATGCATTCGTGCTTCGAGCAATATCGAGCCCTCGTAGTAAGTTGAATTTTTTAAATATGTAATGTATTAAAAAAATTTCTTTGAAAAAATACTTCGATATGGACATTAAAATTAAAAATATTGTTAGCTCAGTCAGATTATCTAGAAAAATTGGTCCAATTGAATATTTTTTCGTTGGACAGTTATAATGATTTAGAATATGTATGCTTTCTAAAAATTTGATGAATTTTAAATTGTTCTTCACCTGAATTAAAAACAATTTCAAATAGATAAATATTTTTGAATTCTTTAGAGATTACATGGCTAAAAGGAAAACATGATAAATGTGAAATGACCCCATGAGAAAACATACCGGAAAAACTAAACAAAACATTACAAAACATAATTCTTTACCAACAGTTCAAATGGTCTTTTTGAAAAGATGTAAGTATGCAGTGGTGTATCACTAATACACAATGATAATATTCTCAGGTTGGATTTCATGATATTTCTGCAAATATCTTTAAAATTCATATAAAACTTACGGCTAGTTATTTTTATTTTATTTACTATTGAGTTCTATTCAAATATTTGATTTTACTAAACTTGTTTATTCAAAAGCATGATGCTTTAAATTCAGCGGTTTAACTTAAGGTTTAAGAAGACGTTTAATTAATAGAAATAAGTAGATTTTCACTTTTCAATAATCGACTTACTTTATATTTGTAGTTCTCATAAATATGTATCCACGTTGTTCAGTCAAAATTAATTATTTTTGTGGAAATACGGAATGTGTTTCACAATTTCATCCATACTGATTTGGATATGATTTCTAAAACTTGAAATATTGGGTGTGTTTAACAGAAAAAACCGTTAGATAGAGCTGAGAAACCTATATAGCTGAGAAGCTATACAGTTGTCGGCAAAGACATGTTTTGATTACAATTACATATTTTGCTTAAAATCGTATCGCAGCGCTTTTTTCAGTTTAACACACTCAAAGTAGTAACATCTCCTCGGTTTTCTATTTTGTATGTCCGTGATTCCGATACCTTAAAACGAAACAAACATTTTTATAACATGTTCTAGACTTAAAAATATCTTCAAAATCGATCATTTACATAATTGTTCCACTGGAACTCATGGATAACTCATTCGGCAACTTTTTTTCATATTTATGATTTGAATCGTAATACCAATAGTGTTTTCAGCATTTTACGTATGCCATTTTGAATATTGTATAAACAGGATATTAAGAAAAGTAAATATCTCAGTGGTTATCCTCAAAAAAATGCTTTTAAATTTTGAGTCTTTCCGTATGCTTGAATAATCAATTGCTACCAACACATTAAACTAAGATAGATAGCTATAAACACATAAAATTGGAACTCTATTACTTATAAAACAATTGATCATGAATGCACAGTCACGTATTTTAACTCGAAAGATTGACCAACGAATGAATAGAATTACAAAATAGGAAAACAAAATATCTAAAGTCTATGGTGAGTTGTAAAGAGTTTACCGTCGTACATACATACTATCACCTATGTACAATATATGTATGGAAGAGTAGCAAGCACATAGCGCGATGAAAGATATGCTTTCAGTGCACTCAAAAATATACATATATTCAATTCCAGAAATTTTATTTTGATATTTATGTACAAACTAGTCTTTATTTTAAATTCTTCGAGGGTATTTTATTATGATAATGCTTTCGAAAAACAGTATCCGTCTAGAAACCTAGCTTGTACAAAATTTTTTAAAAAGATAATCATGTGTAAAATATTTATTAAATTTAAAACTAATTGAAATCTTAATAAATACATGCATACTTTCAATAGTCTAATAGATGCAATTGATGCATTAATTTTTGAAAAAATTTAGGGCGTTTAAAGACATTAGAATTCATGCTAATCACTATTTTATCCACCCTTATTGATTTTAAATACGTTTTTATAGTATACGGTGATCATTAAACTAAAACTGTAACTAAAGTTCATTGTCAGCAACAGGAACATTACATACAATCTAATGGTCGAGTCCCTGCTTTTGGTTAAAGCATTTATGCACTAGTTTTGGCCGTCAAAAACTTAAAAATGGTGAAATGTTAACGCAGTAATAATTAACAATGCTTGAAAGTGTGAATGAAATAAAAGAACACCCGGGATAAGTATATCATTTTTTACACAATGATTCTTAAGAAACATTTAATAAAGTTGTAGCAGATACACGCAATGAAAGTTCATTAAGCATTTTTGTTAATAATTTTTATTCCTCATTTAAAGCGTTTTAATATTCATAACAATTGAAAAAACCATTACCATATTACAAGCTTAAAATCGTAACTACATCAATATATCATGACTTGACTAAACATAATCTATAGTAAATAAGAATTTCGTTCCTTATTTTGTTAATATTTTTCTTTACCCACATTAAACAGTATAAACAGCAAAGAAAGTAGTCAGTAGTGTCATATAAACGAACATATATGCGCTGTTACAGTCCTGGTGCTCGTAAGCAAACGATGTTATTTTTAATAAATAACAAAAAAGTATTTGATTTAACGTAGTTATTAATTTGGTTCCAAGTGAAATTTTTAAGTTTCCGTTAATGTCTAGAAAAAATTGTCACTAGATTAAAATTGACAAATATAGTATCCCGATTGCTTTTTGTTATACTAATCGGAATATACAAAAATTAAAAACTGTGTTTTTTGCTAAGTTGGTCAATTTGTCAGCTTAATAATTATGATTCATTTATTTGTTTTTGTCACTATTCTTACACGAAAATAATTGTATAACAAAAGACAAATTGACCGACTTAGCTAAAAACACAGTTTTTAATTTTTGCATATTCACCAATTCCCAATTTTTGCATATACATCATTGAAACTAGTGTAACACTCACCTAAAGAGAAAAAGTTAAAAAACATGGCAAATAAAAAAATTAGCGAGAGATGCGACATCCTGGAAATATAGTTTCTACCAGTTTCTATGTTGAAATCGCAGACCAGGCTGGTATAGTAAAATCATGGAAATTATTGTTGCCAGATTTTTGGAGAGACGACCAACAATTTTCAGCATTTCTCATTCAAAGTAAGATTTAAATATATAAGTTGTTCATATTTTGGTTTTCACGTTTTTAAAACCCTTCAGTTTGATACTTCACTCGATAAACTTTAAAGAAACAAATTTTTTAAAAACATACATTTTGGGGCCAAAAATTAATTAGCAATAACCGATAAATCCCTTAAAATCGGTTCAGACATGTAGGAGTAACAAAAGATGGACATATTTTCATACATCCTTAAGTCAAACGCATCGTGAGATCATCACGAGAGTGATTATAATAACTACTATTTATATCATTCAAGTATGATTGTGGAAATGTATAAATAAATTATGATATTATGGCACTTGAGGAAAAGTATCTGACTGACAAGCACCTGGTCTATAACGTACCATTGGAAAGACTGTCCTTTCAGAGCTTTGGCTGGTTAGTGTGTTATGTCCATTAAGATGGATATGTTTTGTACTCAGTTTTTTTTCTCAATATTCTGTTCATCTTATCTATTAATAATTTTATAGAGAGACTTCTATAATATAGAATGTATCATTCATACTTCGTATACAGTAGTTCTATTGAAACACCTACACGTATCGAATATTTTCTATAAAAGGTGTAATGCTAAATCATGTGCACTTTACCAATGTAAATAAATAAGTAGATCATTTTAGTTTTTCATAGAAAAAATTGAAAGAAAAAATAAAACATTGGTTAAGTGTGAGTAAGTTTGTTATGATGATGACCCTGCCATTAATCATATTAATTTTAATATTTTTATAAAAAAGCTTAGTCCTCGCAATAGAAGGCATTAAAAATAAAACTTTTATATGCGATATTTCTAGTATTTTTTACATTCGAATGCTAAATTTTGTATGCAATATTTCTAGTATTTTTTACATGCGAATGCTAAATTTTATGTGCGATATTTCTAGTATTTTTCCTTTTTTCAGGAAACTTCCTTTTTTAATATTTTCTAATTTTCATGTTTAAAAAGTCACAAGTTTTTGTAAACGATTTTATATACTATTACGGTGTTAAAGCTCGGTAGTCAGGATGAAAATGATATTCTATTTTTCCAAATTTTTATGAAAAATTTCATATTTTGCGACAGTTCACAAAACTATGGGTGTGTAAATTTGAAAAAATCGGTCCATTGGTTTTTTCAAGTATTAAGGTCTATAAGTTTTGTGTTTACCTCCTTCTTAAAAGGTTCTTTTCCAGAATATTTCTGATTAATAAATTTTATTTTAAATTTTTTAGAAAATCATCATTTACGAAGAGTCTTTAAGATT
The DNA here is from genome assembly GCA_020423425.1 of Chrysopa pallens. Taxonomy (NCBI): domain Eukaryota; kingdom Metazoa; phylum Arthropoda; class Insecta; order Neuroptera; family Chrysopidae; genus Chrysopa; species Chrysopa pallens. The sequence goes on from CM035594.1 coordinate 62,100,013, forward strand.
TTGAATTCATGGAAGCATGAGATATCATAAAATTTGAATGTCAGGAGTTAGATCGAAAACAGAAATTATATTTAACATTATACCTTATAACTACCAATTAACCTGTAATACCTAATCACTATCAAATAAGACTATACATGTTTGAGAGCTTTTAAATACAGTTAGTATTAAACAAAAAAACCATAAAATAATTTAAATTTTATGTGAAACTGTCACCAAAACCAATTAAATAAAACTTATGAATAAATTTAAATTAATTTATATTTAAATCAAAATTATTAAATTACAGTTGAGAAAAAATACTTTTAAATATAACAGATTGAATAAATATAAATATTTATTAAAACACAATGAACAATTCTTAGAAAAATATGATGTGAATTAATTCATGAAAAATTTTGTTTGCAAAATAAAAATACTTTATTTGCATGATTATTAAAAAAGTTTAGTATTGAATAATGGCTGATACATAATTCGTTAAGTTAATTAAAAACATTATGTTACAGTTATTATTTAACTACTATTAAAATATTTTAGGATGTTGAATGGGAATGGGCAACATTATTTTATTATATTCTATTATTAGTGTAGACAATTTTAATAACATCCGCATAAAATAAAATAAATATTACATTGTATTATATTATGACAACTGATACAAAATAAATTGGCGTAAACACACGATGATTGTAGCTATCATTGCTTTATCAAAATTTTGAAGAATGAAATATGTTGAGGATCTAACTCGAAATTGTCTTCATTTTGTTTGCATTTGTCATTATCTTCTTTCTTCTTTGAAATTTTGTAAAAGATATAGATAATATGGTATATATAACTTATATGAAATGTATAATAATTTTCGTACTTTATCGTAACTTCCAAGCATTTGCGGTATTGATTCGACAAGCAATTAAATGGTCCCATGTTCGATCACTGGAAGTTTTGCTATGTTTTCAATTTATACTATATTTCTACTTCTATAAAACAGATATGACGTGTTAATACAAACACAAAATGAAAACAATTCGCGTGCATTCATAGTTATAAAAAGCAGTATCTATTATGGATCAGGCACAAAAATGCAAAAAAAAAAATGTCTGGATAATATTATTTGTTCAAAAAATAATAAAAATATAACAAAACATAATAAATATTAAATAATAAGGTTTTATCTAAAACGTATATCATCGCTTTTTATTTTGTATATTCATTTAACAAACAGTATACCTATATATGGTGACTTAGGAACAAAAATTTTTATGTAAATTTTTCATATTTAATTGAAATATTTTCCATATATTTAAATATACAATTAGATTCAAATATATTCATTAATGCATTTAACTTAAAGATTTGTGCTTGCTTGTTGTGGTTGAGTTGTACGATATAGTGTTTGTATATGTTTTTGTGATTGTAATTTAATCCATATATTTGATTTTTACCTCTATATACACGATAGATATATAATTCACAATAAAAGTAAACGAAAAATATTCTTAGCTAGCAAAGATAAAAACATTATTTTTAGATAAAAAGTGTATTCTTGGAACATTTACCGAAAAGGGGAACAATAAAAAACTATATTTTGTAATGTCACCTACCCTTAGAATTCTATGTTATACTGATATCAAAATACCGTTCATTTCTCGAAAAAAATGCAATAAAAAGATTAAATTTGTCCTAACTGTATAATTTTATTTTATATCTACTGTAAATGATCACATCCTCGTAGCTTGCATAGAAAAATGTAGATAATTTATTACTATGCGGTGAATTTGATGAATTTCATAAACCTTTTTATTAAATTGTATCAAAATCAGAAAATGCATAAGAGTTTTAGAGGTGGAAAATTTCATTTCTCTATTGGCTTATCTGTTCGAATACGCATAAAATTTCAATGTCATAAAATAATTTAAAAATACAAATTTTATAGAAAAATTATTTTTTGTTATAGAAAATCATTTCAAATAATTCCTGATTAATTATAATTTCTTTCTTCAATCTTTACTGCAGTTTGGTTTTTTTGAAATTTTTTTACTTCTTTGACGCCAAAGAAGTATAACTTTTAACGCGGGTACACACACAATTTTTTTTTATTGCGTCTTCAGTTCATTTATTTTACATAACATGTGTATACAGTGGTTTATGGAGTATACAGTTTATTTATTTCTTTTTATACTCACTTCTTCATCGACAACGAACGACAAACAATTTATATTATCCTAAGTGTGTTTGATGTCAAACAACTTTAATAAATTTTTTATTATCTTTTCATAAACATTGGTTTTCTTTTTAAACCGTTCCAAAAAGGAAACCCATGAATAAATATGTTAGTAAATATTCAAAGATTTGAATACACAAAATAGTAAATGCCTTATCTTTTTACTTTTGTCCATAAGTTTTAGTTATCAATCAATTTTAGAAATTTCTGTGTACCTTTGAAAAGGGCATGCAACAAAATGAATTTTGCTTAGTCGTTAATAGATAGGTCAAAGTTAATTTATTAGAAAATTAAATGAAAACCTTCTGTCCTCAGTCAAGAGAATGTAACACGACAAGCACAGAATATGAATTTATAAAAATAAAAACATATTATTCCTAATATTGGACGAATAATTTTATTAAGGTTTATAAATTATATTTCTATCGACATGACAATTAAAAACGGTATTCAATCAATTAATTTAATTTAACAACTTGATTCATTTTCTTTACAAATTTTCAATTAATTAATTGATTGATGATTTGTGAATGAAAATTTATTATTATTGTTTTTATAAGTTAAATCTTATACAGAATGATCTTAAAATGTCTCTTATATAATTCTAATTTTTTAGCTGTATAGTCTTGGATATAGATTCACTCTTCATTTCAGTCTTTAACTTATAATTGTTAGTTAAATGAGCAGGTAGCCATGAAGTAAATGATTTTGTAGAAATTACTACCGTTGAATAAAATTATAAATTTTAAGAAACACGTTCGAGTAATAACTATGAATTTAATTATTAATTTTTGTTTCTTCATAAACCTTTTGGCGATGATTTGACGTTGAATGTTTTAATTATAGATTTTTTGGTAGAGACAGGGTCAACATAACAAATTTTTCAAAATTGAAAATTAGGACTGTGCATTCATGATTAAACATTATTTTTCGCTTAGTAGGACTTTTTGTACCTGATGGAACGCTGTAAATGTTACCATGTACATGCGTAAATCTTACATGAATATTATGCCAGAAACGTAGATAGGTTTATATTAATATACAATTTCAATTCGAAATATATTTCAATTAAAGTTTCTGAATATTTTTTTTAAATAAATTTTTATTCATTTATTTATTTTTTTATGATATATTTTATGTTATAAAATATTGTGGTCGTGGATAGGGTTTTAATATAAAGTAATTATTCAAAGGAGCTTTTATATCAGGCATCACTTAAATAAATATGTACATTACTTCTTTATATAAATAGAAAATGAACTTTGAAAATAATATTACGTCATAAGCGTATACATCACCAGTAGTAAGCAATAATATATACGAGAATACAGAATGATTAAAATAGTTTTTCCTAGAATTTGTTTTCTAATCAAATCGTTTTAATAATAAGGGAGTCTGAATAAACTTCCGATGTGAAAAAACAAGCCTTCAACAGCGTTTTATTTTTTCAGGTTTATTTTAAGAAAAAGCTAACCATTAAAGGGATATCTCAATTATTCCCATCACTTCTAGTAAATTGGTGATATGTTGGAGTTTGAACACAGTCGATGAAGTAGATGTTCCTATAAAGGTTGGTGCGACCATTTTAACTTATTTTGCAGTCATTTCCTCTGTTCTTAATTATTTGTTTGAGAGGAAAATTTTTAAGTGACGTGATGTGCCTAACAATTTCAATAGGTTGGGACATTACAAAGTAGTATAAAAAACAAATGTATTGTGCTAAAACACTTTCCTACCTGAGATAATCACATCAGAATATGAAAAAAATTGTATTAATTCCTGATATGACTCCTGAGTTTTTTATATTTATATCTAAGATGCACTTCATATGAACAAATTTTAAAGTACTTTATATGAGTATTTTAAGAGCGGAAACCTAATCGCTTCTCTTGTGCCTAATTATTTCGGCCCTCCGTACAAGCTTTTTAGAATGCTTCATCACCTGAAGGCAAAGATGAAGACAATTGAAGCTAAAACATTGTGATCAAGCAACCGCACTTTTTTATTATAATTGATAAACACACTACCGCTACCTGGATTAGAACAATCAACCTCCAGCTTAAGTAGTCAAATGGGTATAGTATGTCTTTACTCACTTGGCCATTGAGCCGGGTTAAATAAAATATGAAGTATATCCCATGGATTTATAGGTACTTGTATGTACCCATCAATCGATAACACTAATTTAGAACATAGACAACATATACTTTTTGGACATATTGTATATGCAATAATATACAGTACTAAATATATATTGTTGTGTATAATATGTACTTTTCAAATGTCACAAAGTAAAAACATTTCTATGTAATTACATTTTAGTTTATTATAACGAAAAGTTTATTATATTATAATTGTTTACTTATGATTTATTTATATTTAGAAATTCTATGAATATGAATGAATATGTATGTATAGGTGTACTTACTTTATACTTATTTTATACTTAAAATTATATTTTATTAATATTTGTTTAGTTTTAATATCTGATGGTTGTTTGTGCACACCATGATAATTTATGAAAGTATTATGGAGATAATATTACCCACTAAACATCTATTTATTATTATTATATCTTTATTATTACTAATATATTTTTTAATTTATGAATCTTTTCAAACAAAAAAAAAAAACAAAAAATCAAGTTCAAATAAAAATGATAATAGAATGATTACGTGGAATTATTTGCAGGCTTTTGTAAGAGTGTTATAATTTTTGTTATATTTCACATATAAGTTGTTCATAAACTTAGAGGCCAAATTGAAGCAGGTATTTTTACATTTTTAATACAACATCCAAATATCGTGTAGACATTTTTTCTAAATTCGACCTTCGAAGAGAAAATTCAAATTTTTGGTTGTTCTCGTGTTCATACTGATTGAGAATAATCAACTTAGCGAAATATCAATTTTCTCCAGTACGGTTACAGCGATTGATTTTTTTTTCACAAATAATTGACGATTGATTAACGGCTAATTATGAGCCTATTGCGAATTCAATTGGGAAAAGTTTTTTCGCTAAGTTGACATACATCTTCGTAATTATGATACGTATCATATACGATAAAAATATGAAATATATTCTAAAGACGAGAAAATTTAACTGTCCCATTTTATTATAACACCGCCAGCTTAAAAGAGTTAATATAATTAATTAATTTCCTTTTCAATTATTTATAAAGAATAACAGAGATATTTATTGTTTCACTTAATATTTTTATTTCTTTATATATATAATAAACACAGTAACACAGTGAATTTTTGTTTGTGTTTGGTAATATATTTCATAATTAAAATGCAATATCATCTAACATAAGCTTTGTATCAGAACCGTATTAATGAAAATTTGTTACATTACTCAATATTTTAGCGCTAAATTTTAATTAAATTAATGTTAGAAATTTTAAAACATATTGAAATCATTGTTCGTACATATACGACAAGACGAATTATTCTATTTAACGTGCCTTTAACCACGCCTTTTTTTATAACACGTTTCAAGCTCATTAAAGCACCCGCCTTCGACACTCGACTTCATGAATATCTTCCACTTGAATTGTAAATTCCTCTCAAAAATGTCACTACATGAATGAAAAGAATCAGAGGAAAATTCCAAATCGTTAGAGGATATTTTGATTTATATGGCATTTCGATCATTCTACTTGTATTATATCTTGTTTGTAAGAATTTTTAATTATCGTAAGAAGTACGGAAATAGATTTCTTTTGAGCTCATCTTACAAAACTCAGAATAGAGATTTCATCCAGGGCTTATAACTCTAAATTTATACAAAAAACTGTAAAATGACTTCTAAAACAGCTAATTAGAGAGCACAAATACTCTTCAGGTCTCATATTTCAGATCTATTACACAGTTCTGATCGAATTATTCAGAATTCTTATTTCTAAAGTCAAGTCTTATTTCTAAGTTCTTAAATAAAGGTCTTTATGAAATTACAATGAGATATCTGAAAGAAATAGTAATTAAGATATTGCGAGGCATATGCCTTTCGTCCCACATCCAGCAATTGAAATGAATAATTTTTCATTCTTTAAATTAAATTAAGAAATAGTTAAAATAATACTTTAACTTGTATTTGTTATCACTACTTACATGAATCATAGTCTTTATTTATGAAACACTTGGAACTCTCATCCAACTGGTTACCATCACTTTAGACTGCCATTCAAAATATTACAACCAACCTATTAATGGTGAGGAAATGTTATTATTTTCAAATATATTAAATGTGGTTATAATAATAATCAGTAATAACAATAACAATTATTATTATTATTATTATTATTTTGAAATTATAACAGGGAAATATGTTTTCATTATGAGTTATTATTATATTATTATAATAGAAGAACATTGCCACATTGCTGAAAGGTGTGTTTAGAGAAACTTTTGTGGGGTATGTTTAAATTTTTTAGTACAGGTTACTACAGGAATTCAATAAAGAGTATTTAATGACTTTAGTGAAGTGAAATAAGTATTTTGACTGATACTTAGTTTGGGATCTATGGTATAAAGGGATTTGGATTTTCGTTTAATTGTATCTACCTATCTGTCTATATTTGTTCTGCCGTAACTTTCGAACGTATTGTCCGATTTTTAGTAAGCATGTCAATTACATTGAAGAAATTTATTGTATAGTTTTTGGAAAAATTGTATCTACTCCTCTGGAGAAAATTCCCAAAAATTCCGACTCTTTTTCACTACAACGATGTAGAATGTTTTACAGCCCATGAGAAATAAAACTTTAATTTGTCTATTGCATCCTCCTTTTCTTTGCAAGCTAGGAACAAGCGGTTTTTTGTATGTAATCAGAAATAATCAAGAAGAAATATGAAGGCAAATTTTATTACATTATCGTCCCTTTTTGTATTCGATGACAAATGATGAGATATCTGATATTTCAATTTTCCTTCTTTGACTATTGTTAAGAAGAAAATAACTTATTTAAATTCAAAAAAACTTTGGATCCAAAAAAAAAATTTACATAATTTTAAAATGATAAGTATTGTTTCAAAAATTTAATATTTAAAACGAATTTGTATAATGAAAAGTTCAAAATGCAATTCATCATTGATATATCGTTGGCAGCTAGCGTCCTGGAAGCATCCATGCACCGGCATGTCAGCAGCATAGAATGAATCATAAATTTTTCTAAATAAGCATTAGTTAGAAATTATATTTAAAGTTTTCTAGAATCATTTACCGGGTTTTGAATCTACATTTTGATGATAGTTTCTGCAGTGTTATTGGAGACCAATATCTGGAACATTGTGTAAATTTGTGGTGTATTTCATTATTATTAAATTGTTTTCTTTAGTTTTGTAAGTACCTATTGTGATTATAAAGTATATATAAAATTCTATTTCTATGTTTATATAGAAAATGGAAATACCATGTTTATACAGTTTGGTGTTTTTAACAATAAATTAAAGGATTATTTGGGGAAGATACTTTTTTTTTTTGATACATATTTTTATAATCATACCTACGGCTTTAATGAAATGTTTTTAAGTCAATGGAAATAACATTGAAGTAAATTTTAAGTTTCTTAGAAAAATAAAGTTCAAGTTATAATAATAAAGCATTTTCGCCTACATTCAAATATCAAAACAAAAAACACACTTTTTAAAAAAATAACACTTTCGATCAGGAGTGTTAATATTGTAACGTTTTATTCTTTTAAGAAAAGTTTGAGGAAATCGTGAACTCCGGCTTTTCACAGCTGCAATTTTGATGCCCATGAGGTGGAATTTGATTTTATTATTCAAGGAGAAATTGATCATATATACAGCCTAGTAGTTACTCATATGTCTTGCTGATTAATTGCAAGTTTTATGACATGTGAGTTGCGTATGTGTAATATGAGAGCCGTTCCATGAAAACCATTTTGAATGTAAAATTTTTGATTGTTGATGGAATAATGTAATTTAGAGCGAGGTTTCGTTTAAACTTTAATCTTATCTCAGGACATCAATAATTAATTCGGATATGCATTTTGTTTACAAAAGGTTTAAAATTTCCATAATTGCTAATACATTGTAATAAAATTTTGCATGTACAATTTATATTCAAAAATATAATCTCTTATCTTTGTATCTTTTTAATTTAAGAGAAATATCTAATGTTAATATTACTGGTTAAAAACCATATAATAAATTCTTGTATTATATTGTTGCTCTGTCAATGAGTTTTTGGCAATTCTACCATTTATATCGAGTGTTTTAGCTACAAAAAAAAATAATAATAGCTTTTATAAAAACATTTAAGTGATAAATTCTAAGATGGAAAGCAAGAAAAACTTGTACATTGGGAATGTGCAATTTTGGAAAAGTTCGGGAACCTCGTTTATAAAATTTCTAAGCTCAAAATGTTCCATATAATTAAAAGTATATTTCACACAAGATGACCAAAGATCTCATAGATATATATTGAAAACGTAAAAAAAAAATAATTTAAATAGATAAATAAATAAATAATCGCACAAATGACTTTTGTGAGTTGTGAACGATTGATGAAAACACATCGAGAAGTAAAAATCAAGAACAACTTGTATGTTCCATAGATTTCGAATACAGTACCACAAAAGAAAAATTTTCGAACTAGATTTAGCAACATCCGGTAACGACATTCGTTATTCTTGTTCATCTAACAAATTTAAAAATAAAAGACATCAACATTATTCTTGTTTATAAATTTTTGAAATAAATAATAATAATAATCACATTGCGAGTAAAGTTTGCAATTAAGGAAAGGAAAGTAGATAATATGAATTAATGAAACGTAAATTATTATAAATTATTAGAGTCTTATAAGAGAATTATATTTCTTCTCGAACATTCTCTGTATTTATTAGTTTTTTTTTTAACATCATCAACTAACAACTTTTTCCTACTGAACTTGTTATATGCTGTCGACAGAAATTTTATCATAATAATTCCTGCTCATTAAACATAATAATCACTTGAATTTTAAACAACACTGATAAAATAATTAAACAAGAAACATTACAAACACAATTTTACTTTTAAAGAAGTCATTATTTATTATGTTAAAAAATCAGAAATAAATTTTTATTGATATTGTAAGTATTCATTTATGATCATATAAAATTTCTAATTGAAACACAATTTATTTACCGGTTGCAAGGACGGTATGAAATAAATAAGGATTTCTCGATGTATTTCTACAGTTAAGGTATCGATATATTCGTCTTAACAAATCCTGTGTATTTAACTTAATGCTTAAAATTTTCATTTAAATTTAATCAATCTTTTTTCAGTCGTTTTATTGCATTAATGAAAAAAAAATTTTTAGCAGTAGGTTTTTGATCTAAATTATTTATTTTATTCACCTCAAAACTGATATAAAGTATTTTCCATGTGAACGATTCAAAATAATTATATCTGACGTCATATCTAATTAAATGATAAATATATAGCAAGTATTTTCTTGTATATGATGGAATCTAATTACTATATCATTTAATGATTAATACAAAATTTAAAATAATTTTCCAGAATTCTACATAATTTAAAATTTGTTTCTAATTCAATGACGCTTTTAATAATAAATGATCGTTTAAAACTATATTTTTTTACTAGATTATAAAAAAGCCTGCCAGATGTAAAAAATCGATAGGTGTAAATTATTAACCATATATTAACTGTAGAACTATGTCTATATATAATATTTCGAAGCATACAGAATGTTAATCTGTAATCTTATTATTTTTTATCAAAATTAAGCGGTAATAATTGAAATCGAACAATGATTTGCTTACGAAAAAAATGATAATCATACGGTATTGATATCCTGAAACAAACATATCTTTTTTCTATCACAGTGCTTTTCAATCTGTAATTTTGATTGCAAATTGTAGACGGAAAATGATTTTTGAATATTTTTATAATTTGAATTTCCCTCAAAAGGAAAACAAACAAACACACACACACACAAATTTAATCAAAACTTTATAATTTTTTTTTCCAAATAACAAATGTCACATATAAAAAAAAAAGATTTTTTTCCATTCCCGATTCTTAAATATAAATATCTCTTTCTCTAACTTTGAATTACAAATGAAAATAAATATACAATTTTTTTTTTTTCATCTTCAAAGTTATTAAAAAATCACAAGCTGATTACTGAACAGAAAAGAAAATATGTATAAAAAAAAGAAGTTAATAAAAAGAAAATTCATCTGTATGTATTTATAATCATATTATTATTGCTATATTGAAAGAAAATTGTATTTATAGAGTGGCTTATTGAATTGTATGTGGCTCAAAGGGAAAATCAATTTTATGTTGTTCTATAAGTAGGTTATTTTGTCACTATATGTTAGATGGACAAATATATATAATTAATTATATATAATATTCAATAAAATGAAATGTGTATTATACAAAAAGTTTATGATGCATACTGGTAACAAAAATTAAGATATTTAAATGGAGATAATAACTAACATTGAACATTTTTTTAAATCCTCCGCATTTGAAAATAATAAGTTGTTTAAAATATATTTATTCAAAGTTTTAAAAATTATTTCTGATTCTTAAAAGAACTCAGCCATTTGCTGCAGTCCATACAATAATATATAATGTTTCTATGAATACGACACCATTTTGATCATGTGTAAATTTAGGTACGTAGTTTATCAAGGCCTGTGAGTTCGATTTTGAACGAAAGGTTTATTGTGTTTCAGCTAATGGCTACCTTGCAAAGCATTTACATCGCCTTCTAACAAACACCCCTACTTGTGTACGTACTTGTGTTACATCAAACGTTATTTTGTTACACAATAAAGAGTGAAATTAGTACAAACTGTACGTATGTACAATGTATGTACATTTAAAATGGTAAACAGTTATTTTAAAATATTCAAAAGGTAAAAATTGAAAGACGATGATCACGCTATAAAAAGAAGAAAAAATTATCTTAATTTAGATGTATTTCTTTTTTCTTAAGTGATGAAGTATGTACCTATAAAACTCTAAAGAGTCGACTCTCAGCATACAGTCAGTCAGCTACAAACTATGCTATGTCATTGAATGTGTTTGTATATTACTTCATGTATATAACATCGAAATCGACATCGACATCGAAATATTGAAGTAGTCAATTAAAAAAAAAAAATATATGTACTACCTTTGATCATTAGGAACTTAAGTATCTTTTTTTCATTTTCTTGTTGTACGAGTGAATTTTTTTTCCTCTATATACAGAAAAATATAGATATGTTTTCCACCTGAAAATTAGAAAATGAGTTTTAAAAGTTTTCAAGCTTTCCTAATATGTGATTTTTCCCAGGGATCTGTGTAGATTGGTGTTGGCAAATAAATAAAATGGTCAAAATCTAACCAGAAAATTATCTTAATCCGCAAATTTTAAATTTTAATGAAAAACTTCGAAGTTTTAACTAGATCCCAATTTTGTTTATACCCATGAACGCATTTGACCTTCTAAAATCCTAGACAATCGCAAATAATTGTTTTTAAAATTAATTATGGAGAATTTTTGCAAATAAATTTGATGAAAATTATCGAATTAATATTTTAAATTAGCCAACAACATGTTTAAAAATTTTAAATATCCAATCAATTCTCTTCAAAATTCTTGCACAAAAATACTCTTTCTCTATTAAAACAATAGTTTAACGTTTTTGACGAGGAAATTCGCTAACAAAGCATGAATAATGCAAGGGAAAAAGAAAATTAAAAAAAAAAATTTAAATAAAAGTCATCATTTTAATGAAGATATTTGATTTTTCTTTAGTTTTTTTTCCCATGTTTTTTTTTACTCTATTTCGATTTTAAATGTATTCGTTTGTTTAAATTTAATATTATTAAAAGACATGGAAATTATTCATTGTTTATTCAATTATTAAAGTCTTTTCAATTCGTTTTTCTCATGTTTTTTTTTTTTTGTATTTCAGTTTCTCTTTCTTGTTTAACTATGTCAGTAATATAAAAATGCTTTGTATATTTGATCTCTTATAGAAATTATTTTAAATGAATATAGACGAGGTATAAATGTAGAACACTATTTTAATGAGCTTCTAATATATTTACCTGTTTTAAATTTTTCATTGGACATCCTTAATTTGGTAATTATCAAAATACCAAACAAGGAAAGGTATATTAAATTTAGTTTGTTACTATTTTCAATTATTGAATGAAATGTAATTAGAACATATTTTAATAACAAGTATATTAACTTTATTTTAAGTTATAACTGAATATATATTAAATGAGTACTCTTAGGGCGTATTATTGCATAGGTTTAATTATTAATAATATTGAAAATCATACAGTGGTTTCATTAAATACAATCATAATATAACTGCTAATATTGGAAAATGAAAATTAAGGTTATGTTTGTAGAATATTTGTTACATAATACTATTCATGATACTTGTTACTACTTCATGTATTGTAGTTTTATACATTTTATGAGCTTCCCCGTATTTCATAGTTCCTCGAACTATATTCTTATTTGTAACAAGTTTGGCTCGTAAACCTGCGGTCTAACATGGTTTCTAATTTATATATTTTATAAATTAATGAAGTGAAAATTGTAACGAACAGAATTAATTATTTCAGTACCCAGCATATATTTGAGTTTAAATTTTTATCATTAAATTTAATAGACCAGTTGCAAATGGTTAGTTGAAAGACAAATCCATTTGAAAGGAACAATTCAACTTTGATAAAAATAAGTTTTCACATTAATAAGTATTTATTTTTGCCTATGGTCTTTATTTACTTTTGTCATAGTTGTTATACAATAAAATATTTTTGATATAAAGTGAAATCACAAAAAATTGTTTCATTGAAAATTTTACTTAATTAAATTAAATTTTCCATACAATATTATTAATAGTGTATGTTTTATCCTCTACTCGTGTAATTTAATTATATATATATATACACACGAAGATAATACTTACAATTTTTTGTGTTTATTTGAAGCGTATATTTTCCAAATGGTCTCATTTTTTTCGGTAGTTTATTTTAAAACAAGTATTTGACAGTATATTTATTGTTCACTTTACTTAAATGAAATTGAAAATTTCTACAGGATTTTTTTTTTTTTTGTGAATGAAAACATTGTTTAAGTGACATTGTTATATCTTTATAATACATAAAAAGAATACCAAACAAATAATTCACTACATTTAAAATACATAAATATACGTATAAATAAACAATAATGGAATTTTGCCTACGTATCTCAGACATAATTGTCTATAACATAGGCCATCCACATCATTGTTTTTATGTTTATTTTTTAATTTATGATGGAAACTAGCATTATTATTGGGTGCAACTCTCTAAAGTCTATCAAGTAGGTATACTCTTTTAATAATATTCATTCCGTTTTATGAAAATAGAATTTTCACATATTCGACTTAACAAATGTTTGTTTTTATTTTTATTTTTATTTTTTTTTTAATATTCGTGATTTGTTTTTTTTTTTTGTCACATAATTCTTTTAAATTGATATTCGGGAATTTCGCTATTAAGAAATTTGGTTCGAATAATAAAATGCAAAGTATTTTTATAGAACAACTATTATTTTCGACTTACTTATGACATGAATGATGTACAATTTGTAGTATTTCATAAAGTTTATTCATGCATTTTTCTTTGAATTCAATTAATTCCTTTCAAGCTCGCTTTAATTTAATTAGTTTCTTGAAATCAATTTTCTCTTTTAAAAATGTAGATTCCTCATGTATTCAAATTTCTTTTATATATTATAAAGTGGTAATATGATATTTTAATGTAATAAGATTTTTGCAAAAAATAAAAAAATGCATTGATACTAATTTATTATAAAGTAACGGATAATATCGAATATGGAATGAGCTGTAGAACAATTGAAATTTATTTACTATGAAATTTATTAAAAATATTTTTTTTCATTTAATGATGCCAAAGAAGTATAACTACTGACGAGCTTACGTTAGTCCACGCACCCATTTTGTTTTTAAATCATCAAAACCATATTTCCAAACTTGAGAGTAATATACAAGCTTTCTTAATGAATTATTTAAATTTGATTGGTACATATTGTAGTTAAATAGATGATAAAAGATGTAGTTAAAAAATGTTAAGTACTAACAAGACGTTGTTTGAACCAACTTAAATTAAATGAATAAATATTTTCTCGTTTAAATGCTAGGCATGGAAAAATTCTATATTCACGAAAAAACCAAAAGAAAAACAGTAAAACACGCATACTTAACATACGCAAAAAATAATAATATAATAATGTAATAAAATAAATCAACTTCAATTTTTTTTTTTTTTTGTTAATAATTTTATTAGAATTTCAAAATAAATTATTGCACATCGAAATTGTAAAATAGCTGAAAGTATAATAAATATAGGATAAAATAAATATACAAGACGACGACATTTTACTTTGTGCCGTTTTATAAATTGAAAAATAAATCTTTGATCCTTCTTGTCTAGTGTATACCATTGACAAGGTATTTTAAAACAATATCTTCACCACGTAACCTTTTGATAAAATGTTGTTTACATGGTAATTGTTACCCGAAAATATAAAAAATCTATTTAGAAAATTAGATACGTAGTTTATGAGATATTGTTTAAAATCTCATTCTGAGATTGATAACTTTAATCAATTTCAAGCAATATCTCGTAAATCAGATATTTACAAACATTTAATACTCTACACTTTAAGTCTATAATAAATTAGCAGCAGATTTTTCTATGGTTAATTCCAACCGCTTATAGCGTATAAAAATCACATTATATGAACAAGTAAACTTAATATTGTCGTAGTAACAAATGATAACTTATATGTTGTTGAGTATCAGTTAAAGTTTGAATTATTTTTAATTTACAATAATGAAATACAATAAATGAAAATCACTCAACTTGATGTAAAGCTGGAACGGATATCAATTCGTACGTGCGTTTCTGAGTTGGAAAACACTCTAGAGCCATCGAAACTATGACACTCTGATTTTGAAACACTTAGTTTATATACTTATTGTAGTATTTTTTTTTCCTGAATTCTATTTTTCTAACAATTTTACACTTCACTGATTTTTAATAAAATTTTCTATGTAGTTAGATGGTCAATTGTCTTGTGACTGATGAAAATTGTACTATGATTATGATTATTATTATTATTTTATAACCCAAATGGAAGTGTTTTTCAATTTTCCAATGTATTTTAGGTGAGTGTTTAAAAGAAAAGCTATTTATTGTACATGAAGTGTCACAAACGTAATTGAAATAACGACCCTTTTTATTGTTTTTTGTTTGTGCCCTATATTTATACAATGATTTGTGTTTCTAGTTTATCGTTTTTGTATCCGGGAAAATAAGCAATATTTATTTATTTAAGTAGTTTTTTGTTTTTTTTTTAAATTACCAAATTATGTCTTTAAAATACATATTCTATGATCTTAACATAGCAATATATTGTGGGACAAGACCTTAATTTGATGTGCGTTAAGATCATTTCACGTTGTCTTTCATCGTCAGAATATGGATTTTGTAAATACAAAAAAACTTCAAACTATCAAATTTTATTCATAAAAAACCAATCTTTTCTACACTGTAAACTTAAAAAAAATAAACAAAATCAAATGATTTAAATCAATACAAGTTCCCGGCTTTTAGGCTCATTGAACTCCTTAAATAATAGTAAAGTTAACACAGATTTGATGTTAATCCTTAAATATAAATAATTATCTTAGCAGAAAGGAAATAGGTTATTCTTGACCCATTGTACTATAAAGTTAAGTTTTTCTTATTCTTAGTCACATTTTAACGAAGCAAGAATAAGATGGATCCTTAGATAAGTTTTCATACTATTGCCACGCTAAACAGAAATATGAAAAAACTAAACAAGAAATCGTCTTCTCTCACTGGCAGGGAATTACTGTGCCCATTATTATACTTGAAAAACATATCAGAGTATAAATTTCGATTTTATCCCCTATTTTCAATATTAAAATTATTTTTTATTTTATAAATACTAATTTCGACTACAAAGTAGTCATCATCAGTACGAATTAGATAGTTGTGATGATTCTCTAACGAGATGTAACTCGTTGCTAATTTGGTAACGGTTTGCACGTTCAATATCAATGGTTAAGAAACCATATTTCTCGATAGTTTTGTGGTTTCTTGATAAAACAAGAGTAATTAACTTACTCCAAATAATTAAGTAAGCGATTTCATTTAGCCTCAAATATACACTCTGTGGTCTTTATTCAACATTAAAAAACCGACGAAAAGTTCAAATTTTTTTGTTCGCTGTTTATGGGGTTCCTTGTATAATTGAGGTTTAAAAAATTCAAAAATAATATTTATTTTACGATCGGTCGACTAATTTTTGAGATATTGTATGAAATATAACCGATAAATCGGCGTCTGGATCGGACTTTTAGTAATACCTCAGAAACTACTAGTCCAATCGTTAAATAAATATTTTTTTGAAATCTACGGGTCAAAATACACTTACAAACATGATTTTTCTCGAAATTGGAATAAAAATTTTTTTTTCAAATTTTCGCCATTTTTTTAAGGGGTACCCCTTTGGAAAAATCGAAAAAATTGGAAAAAGTTTTTTGACCCTGATTTGGATAAAATACATATTCTAGGATAATTTTAACCCACAGATTTCAAAAATAATATCTATTTAACGATTGGACTAGTAGTTTCTCCGATATTGCAAAAAATCCGATCCAGAGGCCGATTTATCAGTTGTATTTCATGCAATATCTCAAAAATTAGTCGACAGATCGTAAAATAAATATTATTTTTGAATTTTGTAGACCTCAATTATTCAAGGAAGTCAATAAACAGCGAACAAAAAAATTTTGAACTTTTCGCAGGTATTTTAACAAGGTGTATATTTGAAGCTGATGAAATGAGCTTAATTACTCTTGTTTTATCAAAAAACATCAAAACTATCGAGAAATAAGGTTTCGAAACCATTGATATTGAACGTGCAAGCCATCACCAAATTAGCAACGAGTAACATTTCCTCAGAGAATCATTACAACTAACTTATCCATACTGATGATGGCTACTTTGTAGTCGAAATGCGTATTTATAAAATACAAAATAATTTGACCTAGGAAATTGGGGAAAAAATTATGTTCTGACCGCACAAACAATAGTTTGGTATCTCGATGTTCATAGAAAGACATAATAAGCCTCTTTCCGACTGTCCATCCATCCATCATCACGATAACTCAAAAACAAAAAGAGATATCTGAAATTTTGGTGACATCTACTAAACATAAAAGTGACAGTTTTATTAAATTACTGAATGAAGTTTTTTTTGTTTTTTTTTTTTTTGAAATTAGTTCAATTGTTTATGTAATGAATCGTTTTATAAATTTCTTCTTGATTTCATTTTGATATTATTTTCAAATTCTTATATGTTATTTAATACACTTTTATTTTCGAATTTCAATTTCAAAATTGTATATTTTTAAACAAAAATTTAATCATTAAAAAGGAAAATTTAATTCATAAAGTAGAAAAAATTCAATTTATATGTTTAAATAGATCATTGAGAAATATAAAAGTAAATACGAAAAAAAAAAATAATAATAAAAATAATAATGGCCTTTAGGTGTTTATGTTGATACATTTTCATTTACCTACACAACATCCAGTTGATGATAAATATAGAATGTTTATTATACCTATATATAATTTTTGTTGTTTTTGAAATCAAGTATTAAAACAATAGTTGATTTCATTGTAGGTAACTTCTAATAAGATTGCCTTTATATTGCTTAAAGTCTTTCCCGATTTTGCTTAAAATCTCTTGAACCTACCAAACAATAGGGAATATTTTATATGACTTACATTGAAGCATCTTTACTTCACAAATATAAATTTGAAGCTTTATTTAATCATAAAAAAAGCTTTATTAAATGTGAAAAAATAGCAAAAATATGGATGTCCAAAATTCAAGATGATTTGCATGCATAATCACGCCCGTAATCATATCAAGTCATTGATAAATACACATCTAAAAATGGCTTAGTTAAGATGAGTGTTGGTACTATTTCCTCTATAAAAATTCTTGGGCTGTTTTCTTTCTCGGAGCTCGAAATATTGTCGATTGCCTCCTCAGACCTGAATTTGATTGACATCTATTTTTCTGGATGATTTGCATGCATAATCCTGCTTGATAGGCTATGGGCCCGTTATCATATCAAGTCATTGATAAATACAAATCTAAAAATGTCTTATTTATGATTAATGTTGGAACTATTTCACTCGCTAAGAAGTTTACATAATGTTCATGTTATTAATCTTATAAATTGTCACGCTGTACATAATAATTCTACATAAACGACATTTTATTATTTTGGAAAAAGACTTGTCAATTCTTAAATAATGTAAAAATATTATGAACAATGATATCTTTTTTTTCGGTCTATTTGTAACAGAAAACAGAAAAAAACATTATGGCTTAAGGGTATTTTTTTTTACGTATTGTAACATTTTTATTTCATTTAACATAATATTAATTTGAAATGAGGAAAGAAACCAGTTTGTATGTGTGTGTGTGTGTGTGTGTGTATATGTGGGACGGAAAATAATTGGCTTGGATGTTATGTTAGAAAAATAAAATCGGTTAAGAATCAACCAACGTCATCATTTCTGTAAAACAATGAGTTCATGTCATATATAAACTCACCATGGCTTCAGATTTGTTTTCCGACATTTTCCACGTCAATTCTAAAAATAACGTAAAAAATTTTTTTTTCTCAATTTATTTTTGGAAAACGATTAAGAAAGAAATTACTTAAACTTATGTGTTCCATTATATTCACGATCAAATTCAAATTTTTATTTCTTGAATAACAATTGAGTTTTTTCAAAATGAATAAATTTTATTGACGTCTTATAAGTGTTTGGTTTTCTATTACTTTTAGAGTTTCTAACATAATACTTTACCATTGCATATATAATAAACGTTTATTGACAAATTGGAATATATATGGAGAAATTCGTTGTAAATCAGTCAACGTTTCCCTCAACTTGCAGTAGACTGTACACGTCTAAGCGACCGTTTCAACAAGTTCCACAATTCTATATTAGAAACCACCATTTAAATCTCATTTTACACTTTACCAGTTATCAATCCGTCATATTGTATCAAATCGTAAAATACTATTAAGATAACCTTTTATATAAGTATATTACCAAAAAAAACAAATTATTGTAAAATTTTTTTTTTAAGTAAAAAAAAAATTTCAACTATTCAAATTATTTCCAATTATCTGTAAAACAAACACGTTTTATACCTATATAAAATATTTTTTTCTTTTTTTTTTTGTGAAATACTTTATTATTATTCATAGAAATACAAATTTTATTTAAAATAAATTTAGCCAATTAGTGTGTACGTTCGAACATCTACCTTCTCAAAATACCGTATTGAATAAAATATTAAAATGATATAGCGTTGTTTGAAAATATTGATATTATATAAGAAATTTAATAAAGTCTTAATTCCGCGAACTTAATGAGAATAAATAACTAAAAATTTTGAATCAAAACATTATGAATTGATCAAAACCTTATGAATTGATCAAAATTCATTTTGTTACAGTTTTCGAATTACACCTTTTTGCTTCGTGCTTAGCAGAAAAAGTGTGGATAGCTATGAATAGGTACAGGAAGTTATTAAATAAAATATTACCAAATCATTAATTTCATTAAAACTCCCAAACAGTAGTCAAACCCTTAGACAACTAAATTTCCTCGCCTATACAGAGACTTTTGCATTAACAACCAATCACTTTGTAATTATGTAAATTATAAAATTGTAAATAACATTGTACATCAGTATATATAATAGCTACCAACAACGTTTACTTCAGTTATAACTATTTCAATTTATAATGATATATAGTAAAAATTTACATTATTAAAATTATATATATATATATATATATATATATATATATATATATATATATATATATATATATATATATATATATATATATATATATATATATATATATATATATATATATATATATTTTCCAATTTTTCAAAATATCCTTCAGCAATTTTCATATGATTGTTACAATAGTAGAAAAATATATTAATATCATATAAAGTAAGTTTACTTCTATCCATAGACGAATAAGCGAGTAAAACAGCATTTACAAAATATTCTTTTAAATTAATACACTTATATATAATTTTCTTTTTGATAGAATAAAAGTTTTAGCGCTGAAAATTGTAGTGATAGGATTGGCAATGAATTTCCTTTTTTTATCTGCCCGCCTGTTTGTTAATTAAGGAAGGTAAAGAGCTAAAAATTTAAATGCAGGATTATAGCCAATGACAGTACAATAGGGGAGAGTCGGGTATGTTCGTTAGCTTACGAGAAAATTCATTTCGTGTCTTCCATTTGATCTTAATCCCATTTATAATATTCGTAAACATCAACAATTTATATATCTAACTTAATTCACATTCAAATTCAAATTTTTAATCAATAAAAACATTGGAAATTGTAGAAAATACTTTTTAGAAGAGGGTTATTCCACCAGAAACCATCCACTAAACCAACGAACTAATTGGCTAACAAATTACAGGCTATAATCAAAAAAATAAATCAAGTAAAATTCAATTGATTAAAATAAACGACACATAAATCAATTTTATGGACGAAGATAGAAGTTAATTGGTGAAAGAGTATTTAGGAAGCAGAATAATATTCTATATCTCCTTAAAAAATAAACATAAATTAAAATTCTTTTTTGGTGTTTACTCAATATATATTATTTTCATTAAAAAAAAAAAAAAAATGAAAATTTAATTATAATTTTTCTTTCCCATTTGATATGATTCATCAGAATATTTTCATTTTCTTATTAATTAACTTTTTGTTAATTAACTTTGTATAGATAAAAACAGAGTTGTAATACACAGAAAACAGCATGAAGATTTAATAAACATGTGTTTACTACATAACAACATACTTTCATAACATTTTCTATACATTTATATTGAAATTCAAAACTGTACAGCCCTTATTATTTTTAACTTTTAGTTTTTTAAATTCTTTAATATACTTGTCGCATACGTATATATGATATATAATTTATTAAGTGTCACGAAACTAAAGAATAAAAGGTTCAATATAATTTTTTTAAAGAAGAATTAATTATATTTTTATTCAATAACATATATGATTCGATAATAAATTGACTTTTGAATGAGTTAAAAATTGATCGTTTTTTTTTATAACGCTTTCCGATCTGCGGTATATTCGACCTCTATCAACCTAACAAAGCAATGTTTAGGTTCCTTAATGATACTTAAATTAAAAAATTTTCTTGTAAAGATGATATATTGCCAAAATATCTAGACAGCAGAGTTGTGTGAAAAATTTTATTTACTGTATTCATACCATAAGAGCATTGAATTTAAGTAATAGCATATTACAATTACAAGTATTTCTTAGATCACGCTACCAGCTTGATATTTACATAGCAGTTCATGTTTATAACAGAGCACCTAAAATAGCAGCAACTAAAAGCACCTCATTTTGAATATATTTTAATTCAATTTTGAAATACTTTAATTATACAACTTGGAATCTATCAAAGTTGTATTTTTCATTTATCTTGGTCAATGTTCCATTTATCTCGAACATAGAACCTCTTTTCGAGTTCTTGAAATATTCCAAACTCAGTGAAAGCCTTATGTCGTTTTGTCTATTTCATTCGCCCTCTGAATCATTAGAGACGAATATTGACCTATGCAATTATCCATTTCAAACAACCATGTGAAGAATACTTCACTTTTGTTTTATATGTGGCAATTAATTACTTGGTCTATCTAAGTTTCACTTGTTTAAAAATCAATAAAAGCCAAATTTGTTGGAGAATATACTTTATAATGTACTTTATATCGTCTTGTAGTTCGATAAAAAAACTAGTCATGACAAAAGATGTATAATTTTTCTCTACATACCTTAAAAAATAAATATACCTTTTGTAAGTACATAGTTGTATATAGTTGTTCACTTGTTATCCTAAACCTCCATACCAATATATCCTAAGGGATAATATAATAAGTGCTTCTGTTTGCCAGAGCCAAACGAGACCTCTGTTATATTGTAACTCTACCTTTGGGGTTGGTTATGTGTTCCACACAGACGTATGATATGTACGTAGAACTACATACTCTACGTAAATATAGACTTCACAAATACAAAAAATAGAAAAAAATCCACGTATGTATGTTTGAGCTTCGCTTACAAGAAAAAGTCTGTGTAAAACTAAAAAATATTCTAATAACATATATATAAAGTATATATGTGTATGGTATTGTAATATGTACTTACAATATTTTCAATTGAACAAATATCGAATTGAACTTTTCAAATGAAGAAGCTTTTTTCTGTTTGTTTCCTTTTTTTTTAAATTATAAATCATGCATTTCCAATAGGATCCCTGCAAATTTTTTGAACATTTCAACGGTATATTTTATAATATCGTGACCTGAGCGCTTTCCATTTATTAGTACGTAAATGAGAGGTGCCTCGATATCGTTTTACGTTATGGTAATCAAAACAAGTTATTGATGCTGCAGATGTTAATATAATTAACATCTGAATAAAATTTAGATATCCTAGATATTGTGTGACATTCTTCCGATATATCGGCCTCTGGGTTGGATTTCTAGTGATATCTCAAAAACTACATATCCAATCGTTAAATTGATGTTATTTTTGAAATCTGCGGATCAAAATTACCCTACAATATACATTTCTTCCAAATTGGGAGTAAAAAAATGTTTTCGATTTTCTCGATTTTTCAAAGGGGTATATTTTCCGGTTGATAAGCGAAAAAAATTTGCAATAAAAAGCAATCATATTATTTAAATCAAAAAGGTTTATTAATTCAAATCATAAGACTTACAAACTCGATACCTCTGAATCCACAAATCAGGCAATTTTTCATATTGTATTTTTGTTAAAATTGTATATACATTGAAATATTACGAAATTTTATTTACAAAATATGAAAATATTTGGTACAAAATACAATCTTTTATTAATTGACAGTTAATTTTGAGATTTTAACTATTTGAAAATCAAGCTTTGTATAGTCAGGAAAAATGTATGTACAGAAAAATTGATGTAACTTTGTGTAGGCGACACGTTATTCTGCAATTCCAATAGTAGTAAGATAAGAGTTTCAGATACCCTCTGCTATATATATATAGAAATAAATACAAATATATAGTGAACCCCTAAGGTACTGTATTGGATAATTCAAAGTCTGTAAAACAATTTATATTTATCTTGACATACCAATAACGAATAAAGCAAGAGCTGGCTGTAAAAAAATGCGACGATCAAGTAACAAAAGCATATGTGCTTCAAATTGTAGGTACTCATATAATTAAAAATGTATATTCTGTAGAGGCCAGACCTACCAAATAGCGTTTAGAATACTTATTTTACTGCAAATTACAATTGAAACAGTTTACAATCATAATATAAAATATTGGTTAAAATATTTAAAAAAACTATATTCGTATTTAAATGTGCCTTACTTAATAATCTTGTGCAAAAGTTCTGGCAAGGCTTTGTCAGAAACTCAGGTAACTTTTACTCATTTTGTATAGATCAATAATTATTTTATTGGAGTTAAGTCTTTGTATCGCCTCTTTGTGTTCATAAAAGATATCTTTATTCTTTTAAATTCTTATATAAAAAATTCCTTAATAATCCAATTGAATAATCTTTGAATAAAAATATCTAGAAATAAGTTACTTTATCTTTATTTTATTTACTTCGAAATATTTGAAAATGATTGGTCATCCTCAGGGAAAATTATGAAAAACATGGTGGGCTAAAAAAGACCGTGTTTGGCTATCAGTTTGTTACTTAAAAGTCGCATTTTTTATGGCGGGTAATACTAATGCTCTTGGATTAGAAATGGAGAGAGAACAAACAAACACAGTATTATTTTGATTCGCAGTATAGCAACTAACTATAGGTACATAACAAACCTGTTTGTCTATTTATTATTTTTTTTTTTTTTATAGAAAGCGACATTGCAATTTACCGGGTGATAACGAATTTGATCACTTTGTGTAAATATTGTGAGGTATTTAACTTAGCCCTATCCTAATTTTTCTTGTCGAAGTCTAACAGCGAAATTCGAGATTTTGCAAAAAAATAATGGGTGAAAGAGTAAATTTAAAAAGGAGCATAATGCATAAGAAATCTTCGAACCAGACATTATGCTTAAATTATATTCCCAAATGATTTGTATTGACATCGGGGACAAAATTTGTTTTGGTTTTGTCGGAATTTTCTCAAAATAACAGAGAAAATCACCAAAAATTTCAGAATATGATAGAAATGCACTTGGTCAAAAAAATTTCAAATAATTTCCAATTTTATTTGTACAACTTCAGTACCATATGGAACAATAAAATATTTTGAAAAATAACCTATAAACGGCGATGTTTTATTTTATAAGTTATCAATATTTTTGTATTGGAAGAAAATAAATCAGACTCTTTGCTGATTTTCATATGGTATGTATACTTTTTGAACATTTAAATCACTTTTTCTATAAAACACTGATATAAGGATGCTAAGATAAAATATTTTCAAAGAATTTAATTTTTTATGAAGATATTCATATATGAAATTGATATGTATTTTCAAAAAACTTCTTTATAGTGATATTATCCGACTTAACAAATACTTGGAATGTATTAATATATCATAGAAGTTACCATCGTGATTTTTAAATTAGCAAACAAGAAACCAATAATAAAAGATGTGGTATTATGTGGTATTATGTGGTAAACATACGGAAAAATAGAAAAGTTACAGAAGAATCTAAATATACCGACTATTGAAAAGTTGTAATTTCTTTTACTTATAATATTTAAATTCAGCAGTCTAACTGAAAGAACATTAGTGACAGTTGAGTAATTGAAAAAATTTGAACCAACTAAAAAATTAAATGTTTTAACAAAAATAAGTCGAAAGCGGCTGAATTTCGTAATAACAGGAACAAAAAGTGTTAAAATACTTTCTTCTCCAACAAAGCTATTTATAGATGCTTCGCCAATAAGAAACGTTGATAAAGGATATCACCATTAATATTTGAATGACAATATAACAATAGTTTTACCTTCTATTCATAATCAAATTATTAAATAATATATTTTACGGGATAAAGTGTAGCATATAAAAAGGGTATATAGTTTCATTTTCCAACTCTTCAATACAATAAAATATACATAAATTTGAATAATAATTTAGTTTGACATATTGACAATTTTTCAATAAAATAATAGTTTTTACAATATTTCAATGTCATTTTCAATATATAATTATATATATATTTTTATAGTGGGTAAATGCTACACGTCTACATGTCTATGTAGACAATTTTCACTTACATTTTCAAAATATAGAATTTATTGTTTACATTTTTATTTCGTATGATTTATGGATTGTCTGTATTCATTGAAAATAGTTCGAAATAAAATTTAATATTCTTGTAAGACGTGTGTAATATGTAAAATATGGGGGTACTTCTGTTTTAGGTGTATATAGTGTTATTTTTCTGCAAATAACAAAATGACATATGGATGGTATTTTAAAATTATGTACCTTTGTTTAAACACTGAATCTTAATACAATCTGGTAGAATTATGTTTAAGCTAGTTAAGACAACAACTACAGTACATTAAGAGGGGAATCGCAACCGCGTTCATTATAAAAAGACCTTTTGCATCTCTGTAATCTCTAATTTGAATTAAATTTGAGGTGAATCTAATAAGTTTTTACTATCGGTATAAATATTTGATCATATAGTCACTATTTAGGTCCAGAATACACCATGACCATTTCAATTAGCTTTCTGTTTTCGTTTTTTTCGTGATTCAGTGAACACCGTCTTAGACTTAACTTAATATACTCTATCATATTCTATACTATGCCGTTTGCACCTGTAGAGGCGAACAGTGTAGTACAAACAACTCTTTTGGCAAGGTGGTATGCGTAAGCGCTTTTCCTCATAAAATCGCTTGATCATATTTTGGACAACATATTCTTGCTTTGTAATTTTTAGAACACACTGCTGTATGAATGTGTTAGTATCTTAAAGATACTTTTTTTTATTTAAAGTAGTTATGGGTTGAGTGGATAATATTGTTATTTAGAAATATAATAATTGAACCCTTGGATTTGATATCCAATGCGACACCTTTCAATAAGAATAACTTGAAACTCCCACTTTTTTTTAGTTTTCATCATATTGCATTTATTCACAATATAATAAAATTATAAACAATATATCACCCAACCCCCTCATCGGTAACTACAATAACGAATTGATTGACATTACATTTACCGCATTCGTTTCAGTAGTTTAACCGATACAGTGGAATATGCTTTATAGGAAACGTTCATAGACTGTATACATATTTCTACACACGGAGATTGTTAAAATAAGAACCCATCCTTTTACCTTTACCGTGGTCAGGTAAAAACGAATTCACGCAAACAAATGAATCACATTAGGATGACATTCTTAAAGAGTACTTTAAAAGTGTTTATTTCCATAACTGTTACTTAAACGTAAAGGTTCTATATTTATGCAAACAGTTTTCTACAGTTGAAAATATTTATTTTCTTGTTGTTGTTACATCTTGTACAATAATTGTATCTTAATATTCTTAATGAGTATATAAAGAATTTTCTGACACGAAATAAAACAAATATTATTTTTTACCAACTTCATAGTCTCATCCATTACGTTATGCAGTCTTTTTCTCTAGTCACATTAGTCGTAACTATTCTGTGATTTCTTAGACTATCTATGAATTAATGCCTTACTTCAACGTTAATCGATTTATTTTGTCACATTCGTTATGTATCATTCTACTGGACATAATTTATGAGGGCACAGTATATTTTCTTCTTGTTGTTACATCTTGTATAGCAAACATTTCGTTCGGTTTATATATACATAAAATCGTTTCTGTGTGTATACATATTGGTTAATTAAGTTGAGGACAAATTTGCATCTTATTAAATCTGATCAAAGTAATTTACACAAACATTCGTTTGAAAATATTTTCTACAAAAAGTTTACACCAAACAACTACTTATATAAATATGGTATACCATCAAGTATTAAATAAAATATTAAATTAATATTTTATTTGAACTGTTGGAAAATTTTATTTTAATAACCATTTTAATGAAGAAAATTTTGTAATATTTGTTTCTATTTATTAAATCTAATTTATTCTACGGGTATTAATTAATTTTGGAATAAAATTTGGAATGGGGATAAGAAATATGTGTGAGATTAAAATAAGGTTCAAATATGTTTTTTTTCTTTTCATAAACTTTATTGCTTCAAAATCACATCTATGTTACCATTTTTTAAAATATTTACTTTTTAATAAAGAAAATAATTTTTTATTAAGAAAAGTGCAAAAATTAGTGAATTAATATTGTCCAAATATTTCAACTCATTCAAATTGATTTCTGAAAAACTTTAAAAATTACCAACTTAAACTTAAATTGAAAAAATTGAAAACTATAAAGAAAATGAATCTTAGACGGGGGATAAGCAGGTGGTGATACTTGCTAACAGAACACATCACTATGTTGAAGTTGTTGAAAATACGATGTTAGTCGGTGGTGTGACTAACTAAATACATGACAAGCTTGGTAGATATGGCTATTAACGACCACATCAATCAATTGCTGATTAATGTAATAAGTTATATGGATTTTAAAACGATTCTCATAACTTCAATGGTGTTTAAGTAATTATATAAAATCACCATTAATCAAAAAGTTGTAAATATGTGGAAAAGTATATAGAAAGGATGGTTTAAGAGTCATATGTCCTAAAATTCAATTATTGAGGTAAAGAATGCTTTCAAAAATATACTCTTGGTGATGAATTGTAGAAAAAATAAAATACTTTCTCCAGCATAAACGCTGTATAAAAACAAAAGTATGAAGCTTACGCTTTGAAAGCCTTCTGATTTGTATAGAATATCTTTTTTAAGTTTCTAGAAATTATTTTTAATAATAATGCATTGAAGAATATTACATGTTTTTATGGCCGTAAAAGCATCAATCAATAGTTTACCCATTTCAAGTACACGAAGTATTGATATGAAAGACACTCTTGTCTACTTATGTGTCAATTTCAGCTTTTTGGCGAGAAGTGATATATCTTCTATTCATTGAACAATAAAGCCATGCCATTAGAAAAACTTAGCAAACCAAACTAGTTCGGTTTTTACAAATTTGTTTGAAGAAATCGATTGCCACAAATTTTATGAAATTACTATAGCTTATAGTTCTTAAATATCGCATTTAAAATTAAATGAGCATTTCTGTGGGTTTTACAATTACTTTTTTGAAATATTTATCATTTTATGGGAAATGAGACATATGTAATAAAGAAACTGTTTTCCTTCTAAATGGACTGGAATTTTGCAGGCACAAGTGAAAAGAAAATAATTTACAATATTGTACACAATACTTCAGAGAAATAACGGAAAAATTTCGATGAAATTTTCGAGGAGAAGCAATCTTTTTTTAACTAAGAATGGCCGAAGTGTGATATTTGAATAGCGACATAGCGATATAAAGAAGGACTTTTTCTTCTTCATAGTAATAAATTATAATTTGGCGAGAGATAATTACGAGATGGCACATCTTGAACTTTATTTTATTTTATTTTTTCATTTCATTTTTACAAATATTTATACATGTAACGATGACTCAACTGCGAACACTTCAGTTTTACTTGGTGAAGTTAGAACACAAACGGTCGTTTTCTATAGCAGTTATAGTCATAATAGTCAACGTTCGTATATAAACTAACCCAGAAATGAAATAAATTTACTTTGGACGTTACTTATAAAAGAATGGAAATGTTTCTATTTTTAAATTAAACGATTTTTTTTTTCTTGTGAAATAAAGGTCAGAATCGTACTGAACTTAATTTAGAATAAATGGCCTAATTATTAGAGACCATTCAGAAATTGCGTAAGACATTATTTTTTAGAATTGAATGCTGTGTTTTTGAGTTAATCAAACAACGTATTATTTTCTCATAATCACGAAGATTATCAGAATGCGAGCAGATAGAAGACATTTGATTATCTGATTAATCCTAACGATTTTAGTTGCTAAATAAATTTTTATTTGACCAGATTACTTGATTAATGTGAACGCTGTAGACCTTACACCTGTCTCTCTTAGGAGTAATTAAAATTTATGATATAATTTCGTTGAAAAGTAGTTCGTTGAAGGTAATACAGTGCCTATTTTAGTTACATACAGC
This sequence comes from Chrysopa pallens, assembly GCA_020423425.1. Classification (NCBI taxonomy): domain Eukaryota; kingdom Metazoa; phylum Arthropoda; class Insecta; order Neuroptera; family Chrysopidae; genus Chrysopa; species Chrysopa pallens. Next base: position 62,129,657 of record CM035594.1, read on the forward strand.
ATTCCCAGGTACTGACTAAGACTAACATTGCTTAATTTTGGATATTGTTTGAAAACGGTATTTACATTACGTTATTTAATCACAAAAACGTATTAGAAATTTTATTTTATGGTCAGACTTATTGTGAAACTAGTAACATCAAACCGCACAGAATTAGATTAACTAAAATAATAATTTTTAGTCCTATAAATAAAAGTGCAAGGAAATCATGGTTGGAAATTTAAATTACAACTAAATCGAATATAATATCACACTTTTCCTCAGTTGTTTCCTATCAACTTTCCATACTATTTAACTAAATGTTGTTCGACCACGTGACGTTTGAAAAGAAACGAGATTAAAATAGAGAAAAAGAAAATTGTAATCAAAATAACTTTTGCATTTAATATGATATGAAAAAGTTTTTCTTACCAATTTTCTAGTTTATTTCAGAATATGAATATTTTTTTAAATAATTTTCTTTAACAATCTAGTAGTATACCTACAGGCAAAAAAATGTACGAATTAACTGTTCTTGTTATCTAACAAAAAGTATTACTATGTAACTGATTTTGATTATGTTATTATTTTCAGGTATTTACACAGTTATATAAATGATTTGGATTTAAAATTTAGACTGCCAGATCTACAGAATTGTATCCTTAATAAAACTCTTGATTTAATAATTGATTTACTTAATGGAAAATGAATTCATAAGATTGTAAAGATAATACGTCATTAGCTCGATAAAAGTTTCAGGAGAAAATTTTTATTATATGAAATACAAAATATTTGCCCTTAATTAAACACACACCAAAAAATCACATCTTTTTCTGAAACCGACTGGAATACAAACTCATAATTTCAATCTGAAGTTAGAAGTAAAGATGACTATAGAAGAGAATGTTTGTACGGCGGCATTATGATGTGGCGGGCGATAGCGTGTTTCATTGATTGGAATAAAAGTGTGAAGAAAATAAATGTTTTGATAAGATTGGAATGAGTTCGAGGTAGTGGAATGAACATTGAAAGAAGTATTTGAAATTGTAACGAAAAATAAATTTTTGATTTTCTGATAGGAAGTAATCGTTTTCTTATAAAACAGTGAATACAGATGATTTATTAGATTTTTAATTATTAATTTGGTCTTTACGATTTGATAATTGAAGACGTGAGGGTCCTTTAGATATAGGCAAGTATTCTTTTTTAGAAGTTTTTCGAAATGATAAAATTTTTTTTATGTCTAGCAATTAGCGACTTAGCTTTAATTAGATGCAAGCAGATTATGATTATTTTCGAAAGGAAATTTTTAGATGAAAAACTTTTAGCTAAATTAAGCTTAATGATAAATGTATAATTACAAATTATGGAAATCATTCGTAACCAAATCAAAAAGTGGATTTCTTTGATAATAATTGACGGTTGAATACAAAACGCTGAAGTGAATATTATGGGTCGGATCTTCAAAGGCTGTCTTTACCATTGCTTGTTACAACATGACTACAACACACTGTGTTGACAGACAAAAAAAAACAAAATGGTGGGTGAGTGCAATGGGTGGGTGTGATGTTGTATGAAATGATGTAAATGCCGATAGACAGACTGGCTAAATGATATTCTTCAACTGATAATCATACATCAAAGAGTTGTTTGGTGGAAGTTGTCGTAGTCGAGTCAGAACATCATCATCTTTATGTAACGTGACGACGAGCGCGTTATTACAAATCAAATCACTGTTTTTTTTTTCTTCACACTCTTATGCTATGAATGTTTTTTTTTTTACACTTATTCGTTTTTTTTTTGTGTGTCGTGTCGTTTTCGATGTCATTCTAGTTTTTCTTTTGAACAATTGTCAATGTCTTCACGTTTTAATGAATATCTATGTTATTTTTAAGAGTATTATAGGAGGGACAATGATTTTTTTAATAACATTTTTATTCTTTTTTTTTTTTTATAATTTTCTTAGAAATAATAATGAACGTGATATACAATGTTGTTTATAAGATATGATTCTTAATAATGTAAGGCGTATGATTAAATATTTGAAAATTGTATATGGAGTACTTTCAAGATATTTTTTTCAATAGCTTTATCTTTGATTTTATTCAATCCATAACATCATACCACTACATTAGGATTCAGAACTTATGCATAATGAAATTGCGATGTGTTTTTGCTCAATGAAAAGTTAACTTGCAAGTCCTCATTTGTTGAATTATATGACGTCTAGCATAAGAAAAGGCAAATCTAACAAATTACTAAAAGTTTTCGCAGTTGAAACACCATATTTATGAAATACTGACATCAAAAGCCAGTTTGTGCTTCGAAAAACATTTAATTTGAGTCTAATCAGTATTTTCATTCAACTCCATCCCTTTACTTAACTGAAAGATAGAAGTATTCGAACTTCGTCGAGTCTACCGCTGTTTTCATCATCATCTGCAGAATAAATGAAAATGATAATAATATACTCTATTTGAATTTCCACAAAACCATTCTATTTGATTTCACTGATTCACAATAATCTTAGTTTTTATTTTTTTATGTCATATTAAATGTTTTTAACAGTTCCATATTCTGTCATAATGTCAATTTTAAATCGTAGTTTGATTTTATAATCATGTTTCTATAACTAGAATGCTAAATATAACTAGAATAGGAATAAAATTTCGATTTTTTGCCCCAATTTCTTAGATTAAATTATTTTGTATTTTATAATTACGTATTTCGACTACAAAGTAGTCATCATCAGTATGAATTAGCTAGTTGCAATGACTCTCTGAGGAGACGTTACTCATTGCTATTTTGGTGACGGTTTGCACGTTCAATATCAATGGTTTCGAAACCTTACTTCTCGATTGTTTTGATATTTTTTGATAAAACAAGAGTAATAAAGTCACTCAAAATAATTAAGTTAGCGATTTCATTCAGCCTCAAATATACACCTTGTGGACTTATTAAGTTTATTCAATCTTAAGAAACCGGCGAAAAGTTCAAAATTTTTTGTTCGCTGTTTATGGGGTTTCTTGTATTATTGAGGTCTAAAAAATTCAAAAATAACATTTATTTTACGATCTGTCGACTAATTTTTGAGATATTCCATGAATTACAACCGACAAATCGGCCTCCTGATCGGATTTTTAGCAATATCTCAGAAAATACTTGTGCAATCGTTAAATGGATATTATTTTTGAATTCTGCGGGTTGAAATTACCCTAGAATATGTATTTCATCCAAATCGGCGGCAAAAAATTTGTCCCAATTTTTTCGATTTTTCAAAGGGGTACCCCTTATAAAAATGGCGAAAATTAGAAAAAAATTTTTTTAATCCAATTTCGAGACAAACCATATTTAAAAGTATATTTTGACTCGTAGATTTCAAAAATAACATCTATTTAACGATCCGATGCTTAGTTTATGAGATATCTGCATGAATCCCATCTAAATGTCGATTTAGTGGATGTATTTAATATAATATTTCAAAAACTAGTCGACCGATCGTAAAATAAATGTTATTTTTGAATTAAGCACATCGTAATTATCCTAGAAAATCCATAAATAGCGAAAAAAAAATTTGGAACTTTTCAACGCTTTTTTGAGGTTTCTTATACACTTGTTTGTTGGTGTTTATAGCATGGGATGTCAAAATTGCTCGATGAAATATATAGAAAAAAGTAGAAGACAAATTGTTACTAGATTCAAAGAATCATGTGTAGCTGCTCATGCCGTTGATAATAATCATAAAATCGACAAATCAAATTAAAAACTATTAAAATCGGTATCCAATCCAACCGAACTAGATGCATATGAAAGCATCTACCTTCAAAAATAAGACAAGATGAAGTTAGATAAAGGATCTATTCCAAATCCAGAATTAATAATAATTTCAAAATTGAATTTGATCTGTTAGAATTAAAACAGAATTTGAAATTAAAATTATTTTATTTCATAATTCATTTTTAGTTTTGAACGTTCAGCTTTTAGTTTGAGATTTTTTAATTGACAAAGCCACGTGGTCCAATACTTCAATATCATTGGCCGAACACTAAACACGTGATCGATGCTGATTGGTTGACGTACAATTTGATAGATGCTTGAAAAGTATAAATTGCGCATACACCAACAAACAAGTGTAACTAGTAACGATGTAACTAGTATATAAGATGATGTATTATAGATAAAGCTTATGCTTGGTGCTATAGATATAAGCCGACTTGTATTTTATATTTTTGATGCAAATAAAGAATGATTAAACTAAAACTAAACTAAAAACAAATGTGCAAACCGTCATTAAATTGGCAACGAGTAATATCTCCTCAGAGAATCATTTCAACTAGCTAATTCATACTGATGATGACTACTTTGTAGTCGAAATAGGTATTTATAAAATACAAAATAATTTGATCTAGGAAATTGAGACAAAAATCGAAATTTTATTCGTCTTTCTTATGAAAAAGTTAATTTTCAATAGGGGATAATTTCGATAGGCTCTACAAAACGCACTTCACAAAAGTTGCGACTTTGTATTTTTGCATATTTTCTAGCCAAACATATTTATGTGTAAGAAAAATTGATCGTAATTGATTCTTACTTCAAATATTTATAAATAATATAAATATTGTAAGACATTATAGAGGTGAAAACTATAACAGATTGTAATAATTGTCTGTATATAACTAATCAATTTCTTCCCGTTATATATATTATATATATAGAGGTAATAACGTTAGCATTGTACTTACAATTAACAAGTTTTCACAAATGAATTGTGTTAACGGAGTAATTTTTCTATTATTTCAATAAATACATAATTATTTTACTTATTATTTATTTGTATGTTTTTATTACTAATATAAAAATATTTTATAAAACGATATTAAATTTTGCGTCGCATGAAAAATCAAACATTTTATTTTGAAGATATCTTGTATCTTTGGATGAATATCTTGTCTTATTTTATATAACAACATAAAAAGTTAAACTATTATTATCTTACTCGACATAATAAATTTTGCCACGCTGTACATATAATATTCAATTTTTTTAAATACAAAAACAACTTATATCTAAGCAAAGCTACCTCGTATCTCGTATCTAATATACAAATGACAACAAAGTTATGGCGTAGAGATAGTACGTCTCCGTACACAAATAATGACAATAATATCTACTCACATAAAATATATAGTAAAGTAATCTATCTTTGTACAACAATTTAAAGGGTGTCCCGTGATTCGATGAGTATCTTAAAAGTGTATTTTTTGCCCTATTTTATTTGCATATGGTTTGGAATCAATAAATGAATTATTTATTATTATTAAGATTGATAAATTACTCTAAATACATCCCCACAATTGATTGATTGATTAACTTGTTCTGAATTTTTCTCTGCCACATAGTTTTAACCCACATTTGTCAAAAATTATATTGGCTCTACTAGTTGATTGATCATTCAAAATAAGAAATAATAAAATAATTTATACTTATTATTTTTTCGAAATCCGTTCTTTATGACCGTCTACATCGCCAGATCAGTAATTATTTTAAATTTGAAGTCAATCGGCTATATAGCTTTAGAAATCTCGTGAGGACATCCTGTGTGGTGGTACATTCATATATGTTACTTACAATTCATATTAGAATCTATCTCGACTACATTTATGTAAAGGTATCCATCCACTAGACAGACATGTGCTCATCAATATTCCTAAAACGAATTGCCTTTAGGTGACGGTTAATGGAATGTGCATTGCCTAGTAATATATTATATATGTGTGTATGTAAAATGTGCATTCATCCAACAGTCAGTTATCCAACATAACAACGTATGTTGTCGACCAAAATGAATATTTTCTCTATATTGTGTCATCCAATTTGTGTACCATGAGAGTTTAGTAATAAAATCTCATTACTACGATGTTACTGTATATGATTCGATTTTACCAAAAATTCTATTAATATTTCTAAATATTTAATTATAGTATTCAATTACAGGATACCAATTTGATTGACACTTTGAAATAAAACATCAATCCATTTTACCGCTATGTGTCGTTAAATGGTCTAGTTGAAAATGATCTGAACTTCTGATATATTTCTTTTAAGTTGTGATCCTGGTATAAGCCAACTACTTACTTGTTCGAACATAAATAATTTCATAAATAAGAAATGAAACTTTAGCAAGCGATTTACTTGAATATGATCAGGCAAAAATTGGGTGATATAATACCTAGTCTCAAAGTTGGAATCCAATGAATTATGTATGTTCTCTAGGTGAAAATATATATTTTGAGGTCTGTTATTAAATTCAAAAAAAGACTTTTTTGTAGTTGGCTTGCTTGTCAATAGTATGGCTTGCTATAGTTACGATATAACTGATAGAGCTATAATCACCAAAGTTTATATTTAAGGATTGTATAATCCAACGACCCCAAAATTTATTAGACCCCAGTTATTTTCAGTTCTTGACGCTTTTCTCGAAAATGGCACATGTTATTTTTTCTAACGAAATGCACAAAACATTATATGACTAGGTTGTATTGCGGTGGGCTATTGGAATCCACTGCGCCGAAAATATAAGGAAATTTTTTATATTATCCATAGTACAAGAACGTTAAAACTCTCTTCAACAATAAACATTACACAAACTACAAATAATGGATTTAAAATCTTCTTTCTTCTTTGACGACTTAAACATGGGTCATAGATTAGGAGGCCTCAATTGACCGATTTTGCTCATTCACGAACTGACGTGCTTAGTCCAGAATACGGCGTCAAAATTGATTGCTTATCATTTTTATTATGATAAATGATCAGGTGGCCAGAAAGTAACGTGAATGAAATATATTGTTCAAATGTTTCTACAAATTACAAAGTTGTTGTATTTAGTTTAAGCAACTATATTCACGTTTACATAAAAATGACAAATTTTGAAGAAAGTTTATTTTTCCATATTATTTATCTAACTGTTATACAGTTTTTGTCAGTTAAATGATATTTTAAAGATATCTTCAACATTCATATCTGTAAAGTAATTGAGATTCAAGCTAAACCATCCAATAAACGGATTTGAACTCTCTTTTTTTACGAGCATTTTTTATATTATTTCTTCTGTATTCCATCATTGAAGTTAAACACAGTTATAGTTAGAGAGTTAGTTTGAAGTAAATATTCTTTATTTTTCTTTTATTTATTTTTTTTAAATCACAAGAAAACATACCAGTTAAACTTCTTTCTGATATTTGTTTTATATACTTGATACACAAACTAAGTACAATTAGAAAAGAATTGAACGATCTACTAAAATCTCGAAGGTTGCTAATAACGAGCAACATAAGTTTTTCAAAAAATGTTCATCAAATTAACATAATATAGACACATTATAAATATTAAGTAGTAGCTCTTTGAGCTATAGACATCAATCGAAATTAACCAAAAACCGCATCTTTCTTGACCGAACAAAAGGTAAAAAAGACATTATAAATTTTTACTGTTTTTCGTAGTGTATTTGTTTATTTCATATGAAACTTACCTTTTCAGATTGATGGCATAGAAAAAAAGTTGTAGCATAGATTTTTATTTTAAGAGAAATATAAACAAACTTTACAAATTTCATCAAAATTGGACAATGCGTTCGAAAGTTCAGGGGAATAAATGTAGGTAGATTATTATTTATTATAGATTTTAATTTTACAATTAACTGCTACTTGTTACATTTATTTATTTGAGAGTACACTTTCACTGCCATTGTACGTAAGTAATATCCAAAATTTTTTGACGTAATAAAATACTGTATACGATTTCATCGTACATTCTTTGAACTATCAGTATAAGTAACTCTTGACTAAAGTTAATACGATTCAGTTTTGACGTTAATCGATTGAAAATCAAAATTTAAATATGATATTATCTAAATAATGTTGATACACTGAGGATGAGGTGATAAAGTTATAACAATGTTTTGATAAAACATATCAGATAAGTTTTCTAATAGGAGAAACTGTATTTGATCAAATTTCTAAGGTACAAAGTTTATGAACTCTGTAATACTACAATGATGTATTCAACATTTTATTATTAAGAAGATAGATCATATTTTCTTTATCGTTAATGTTCAAAAGTCAATATTGATTGTATTTTATTTTATTAGACGATGGCCTAAAACCAGTTGCGCAAGAGGCTTGCTATATCGTAACTATAGCAAGCCATACTATAAGAAAAACAAAATCGGCAGTCCTCTGCACTTCTTGTCAATATTAAGCAGGAAGAAAACGGCTACTTACTACGCCACCTCATTATCACTGCTCATTGGCAATTTACTCATTTTTTATATTAAACTTCATCTATAACGTATTTTTATTTAAAATTAAAAATAATAGTCGGAACAGGACTGATAACAGTAGTGATGTTTGCGAGCAAAATGAGGTTTTTTAAAAATAATTATACCGAAAAAAAAACATAATAGAACATGGCATAGAAATTTTTTTTTTAAATTATATATCTTAACTAAAATAAATTGAACATTCATTACGTAAATGACATAACAAGTTTTACAATGATAGAAAATGATAGAAAATAACAAGAAAATTGTATCACATAATGAGATAGTTATTCTCATGACAAGAGAGTAATATCTTGTAGTAACTGCCAGTTTTAGTAGCTACTGGCTGAGAACTACTAAGTATAACAAAAGTAACTACGTATTTTCATTAGCAAATATGTATTTGCAAAATGCTTTTGATAGATGCAGCTTTAAATCAATAATATGTTTAATATTACGAACATTGATATTTTTTGTCTTTATTTTAGTGTTTTTATTCTAAAAAAGTGGTTCCACGTCGATGTCATTGTTTGTTCACGAGATAATCGAAACAAAACATTCCAAATCCATAACAAACACAAACACAGGTATCTCTCTGAAAATGTTGGATTTGATTTCTAATGTCCTTGAACGTAGATATGCCAAAAGTTTGGATTCATAAAATCGGTCCCCTTACAAGTAGGTACTTTCCACTGGAAAATGAACAAACTTTAAATTAAATCAAAATTTAGCGTTAATCAAATATTTTCCAAGCATCATCTTGGTGCATTTCATAAATCTTGCTGTTTTAAAACGTCTGATAATGACCGCTTTTTTTAGTGGTTTTGTAACTATTAAAAAATTTGTTTTTCGAATCTTGTAATCCAAAATCAATCGAATACAGGGTAGCCTGATGTAATTCTCTTTCTTTGTTTATCTAAGAATTTTTAATGTCCATATTTTGGCTATTTAAAAAAGAAAAATAACTTCGTGAATGTTCGTGAATCAAGAAGCTTCAATTGAAGCGTTCAAAAAATTATTGCATCCGTTTTTATTATAGTTACAAAATATCATAAAAAACAAAAATAACTTATGTTTTATGTTTCACTAATTTTTTTTTGTTTCATTTCAAAAAACGCTAAGTAGTTTTTATTTTTTATAAATAATGTTTCACAAATTCAATCTTCAAACGATACAAATGATAAAATATCATATAAATGCACTCCTATGTAACTGTAAACGAGGTTTATGACGACTCGAAATAAGTATACGCGAATAAGTACGTATGTTTGCAAAATTAAGTTTTCAGTTCAATAAATATATTTTGATAAATATTTTTTAGTATATTTCAACTATTCAGTAGGGATTGAGTCAGTTCTCGCCTGAAAACAACACACACACATTCCGGATATGTAATCAACCTATATGCAACATAATATTATTAAAATATTATGATGATAATAATAACAACAATACTTTGATCAAAAGAAGTAATAATAGTTTATGTTATTATCATTAGAATATTGTATCAAGCAAGCAAGCTAGTTGTTGTATTATCATCAGAATGAATAAGTTTATTTTACATATTAAGTTTACATAGATTACATAGACACAGAATATATTGTATATGCTAGTTCATATACTTACATTATTATTAACTTATATTTATAACTTTGGTTCTATAGTAGGTATATACACACACAGAGTTATGATGATGAGTTTGTGTTAAAGGATAACAAATAAACTCTTCAATGTTATATAAAATATGTTTAACAACTTTCTATTTTCATTGTTTAAAATAAGTAGATAAAATATCATCATATGTTTATATTATCTGATATATAAACATTATTGAGTCACTACCATGTTTGCCATCAAACTCCTCCGAAACGGCTTGGCCGATGTTTATCCCACCCCGAAATTTTTTTATTGTGATTAGCGTTGTTGATTGTCAAATCAACAATTGATCATTGTTAATAATCAAATAATTTAATATTTATTTATAAACCTAATAAAACAAAGTACAATTGTTCTTCTCATCTGGTAAACGAAGCGAGCTTTTTGGGCTTAAAGTTGTCATTAATTAACTTGCAAGCGAAACAAGCAATGAGTTCGGAGGCAAAATTAAGGCTGTGGATCTGAAAAAACAATACAAAGAGTGGGCACACTTTAAATAAAGGCTCGAAATAATTACAAAAATATATACTAAGGTATATTTACATTATCTTGGAACTTTGTTATTTAGGTTAAATAAAAAATAAAAAATAAGTGGTTAAGCAAAATTTATAGTATATTTATCTATTCATATGACATAATTAATACTATGGAATAGAAATTATAGCTCTCTACCAAAAGCCTCTCAATTTACGGCGGTTTAATTTTTGTTTAAAAGTTTTTACTATATATATCTACTATAATTTTTTTTTTGGTTATAATCTACTAATGAACATGCTTAATTTTTATTAACATAACTTATTGAAATATCATTCCTATTTTTCCACCTTTTGGGTAGGATTTTTTGTCCAAATTTAATTCGACTTCGGCGTATAACCTTTCCCATGAAAATAAAGAATTATCAAAATAGGACTACTCTGTAAAAATTTATGCTTGATCATCCTTTTTTAAAAAAGTATACGCGAGTCGAGAACTCTTTATTTGTTCGTTTGATAAAATGGATTACATAAGTGATTCTATAAATACCCATACTACAGTTTTAGTGTTTTCATTATTTTCTAGCATTACAATGACTAAATTGATTATACTACGCATATATTTAATATATCCGCATATATGTAATTTCTCTTTCAATAAATATTGGTTTCATAATAGACACTTATGTTTACTGTTAGCTCACTTATATTTAATTTTGTAATACTCTTAATTACGTTTAATACAAGTATCCAAATTTGGTAAGTAGTTTAAGATGCTTACTTATGTCAAGTAAAATACAATATATTTCGGTTATTGGGAAGATTTTGGCATTAATATTCCTCTGCACCAAATAAAATAGTTTTTAATTCCTTGTATAATTTATAGGAAATGGTGTGAAAAAATATTGGTGCAGAATGAATTATCAATTTTTATATGTTTTGTGTTCCATGTATGAAGTGATTTACAATATAAATTGTTATTATTGTTGTTTTACAGTTTTTTCAACAGAAAATGTCATTTACACAGTTCTACAGGGGTTGAGTTTGATTAAATTTAATTTATTTTTTACCTTATAACTACGAAATAAATCGATAAAAAATTGAGAATTATTCGAAGGTTAACAAGTATTTTTGTTTGAAAATTATAAGAACACATACAAGATCAAATAGTTAACAAGACATTGTTTTAAATTATCGTTTGATGAGTTTGTTTAAAGTTAATTTAACTATATTTCAACATTGAAGAAAGATTTATTTATCAAGATAGTTAAAGAAGTATTAACCTACCTATAAGTCTCAACCTTATTAAAATAGAGTGTTTCTAAAGTATTCATATAATATAGACAATATATTTATACAAAATAGAGGAAATTGTGACATTGAGAAGGTAAATTGAGTTTAGGTTTTGTAAAATATATATCTTATAGTCGACATTTCTAATTTACTAACGGCATTCTTTTTACAAAATTTCTTTCTGCGTTTTTAAAATTATATTAATTTATCGTTTGTTTATTTTTTTGAAATAAGCCTATTGCAAAGAGAAGCTTTTATTTTCTTATGATATTCTCGATTTTTGAGGTCTTTATCACTACAGTTGTAGAACACTTTGTAATGATCAAACACGTTTACCATATCAATTTCTAACCAAGAAAATATTTTCTGAGAAGTTTTTAAGACCTGTCACAAAAACCTGATCTTTTCGAAATGATTTTCATTACAAACTTCAACCTATGTACTCGCGCAAATTTAGCTATTTTTATATTAGTATAATTCGAACGTAGTACTTATAACTTCAAATCCCGATATTCTCCTAATAAAGGAAACATGGTTATAAAATTCGTTAAAGGAATTAACATTAGATTACAATAAGATTAAAGGTATATTACTTATTAGCCCGACCATGTAAAGGTAATAAGTAGAAGGTGGCGATGTTATTCTAAAGATTGAATGCGTGAGTTAAGGAGTTTGAAAATAGTTATATACACACTTAATGTAATAGGGTAACACGGAATAAGGGTGTCTTCTTTCTTGTTAGTTTTTTGATGGATTTTCTTTTCAACCCGAAATCTATATTTAAACTGTAATTATATTTTATCATTATGCATGTAAATAATGTTAAAACGATGGTGGCAAGTTTTGTTTTGTTAATGTAAATGTATCAGTAATAAAGTTTTTAAAGATACTTTTTCTTAAATTGGGTAAGTTGTGGATTAAAATTTTGAAAAGGACTCATCAGTTGTTTATTAATTATGTTGCGACATTGTATGGATATATAATGAGTAGAAGTTAGCTATGAAATGTGTGGTGGTATCATATGACTATGTACTGAGTTGAAGTGAAGAGACAATGATGAAATGCATTTATGTTCGAGTATGTGACGAAATGGAGAGATAGTTTTTTGGTTAGTTTTTATATATGACGTTTGAAGAATTAATTGGATTTAATTTTTGTATGTTTAGTTTTTTATTTGTGACGTTTGATTAATAAAAATGATTTTATTTATTTTTGTGTAATTTACGTTCATTAAATCACAAATTGTTGTGATTAATTTATTTCAAGTGGTATCATTTGTTGTTTGTTTTCGATGGGTTGAAAAAGTAGTGTTACTAATAATAGCATTAAATTCAAGAAATTTATTTCATGACACAATTTGTATTGTTTTCATTTTTCAGGGATCAACTTAGGATTCGGAAAACAATTATGATATGAAACTGAAATAAAAGTATTCGTGGTGTAATCTATAAAGCCCTTATCCACCGCTTGTTTTTATTGTAGGATTATATTGTGTATACACATATGAAAACCTTATATTTCACTATCATGCAATTATTCACTAGATCATCATTTTCCATACTACATTTTTCAATTGTGGAAAATCATCATGGTTATAATATTACCTACTGTGAAAAATTAATCTAAAAGCAGTTAAACTTTTCTAAAACCGGATATTATTAAAAATAATTACATCATATTTTCCTTATTTTTTTATAGGTTATGTAATGTTTTATTTTGCAAAAAATACAACAACAACAAAATTGTTATTCATGGATGTGGAGCAAAGGGTATTGATCTACCTACATATTTACCTACATATTATAAATTTAAGTTCTTTTATATTTATTATATGAATTCTTCAGAATTTTAATAGTAAATAATATTTAATAGAACGATAATAGGAACGTTTCTCGTAAATAAATCTGTATAGTGCAATAATTTAATAAGTTGAAAAGTGTCTAATAACGTTGGTATTTTCTCGATCTCAATAAATACATTTAACCACTTATATACGCGTCTTATTGATTTGAAATTATGCATAAGTAATAAGAACCGATGGTATTGCAACACTAAATTCTACTATTTTAAATAGAAATGTGAATGGGGACAACATAGTTACATGATTTATGGCATTATTTTTGGTTTTATATTGAATTGAATATACATTCAAGGCTAAACTAAAAAAGAAATTTAATTGTTTTTTAGATCAATTAGAAATTTGTCTAGACAAATTAACTTAGTTACGACAGGAAATTTATTGCTACTCACATATTTGATACTTAATTCAATGAGTTACGAATATAAATAATCATTAAACTAATAAAAATAAAAACAAATAAGCTAGCTACTTCAAAGCAGAATAGAGCTTTAACTGAAATTATATTAAATATATATTATTTTTTATTTCATACAGGTTAAAACCTGATTAAATAATGTTTAAAGACATATTCATATATATTTTATACAAGTATAAAGACAATAATTAATGTTTAAAGACATATTCATATATATTTTATTCAAGTATAGGTATAAAATAAAATTGTAAACTTTTTGATTGAGTATTGCGAAACTAAACTGTAAGTAAATAGACACATTAAATTGATTGTTTAAAAATATCATAAATTGGATTTAAATGAATATTTATTAAACATAATTTACGTTTATAAAATTGGGTAATAATTAATAAATAAAATATAAATAAATACAAATATTTATTATGGAAAATTATTAATAATATACATAAGAGACATTCCACAACAAGAACAATTTTTTTCATTTAAGCGATTCAATTCTGATATTCTTTTCAGTGCTGGGAATCAATTTAAATAAATTAAAACCTATTTTATTACTTTAAGCAACGTTTCAAATAATCTTTTCTAATTCTTATAAAAAGTTTACGTCATAACATTTGTTGATTAAATCTATTTAAAATATTCTTAATTAAAATAGATTTAATCAACCTACTATGTATAAGTATTAAAAAATTTTTAAGTTATGATTCTCCAAAATTTTGTATTTCATAAATTATTAAACAAAATACTAAGGCTATGATAATGCTGACTTGTATTTTGCTTTTACTTATTTTTTAATTCTATCTAGAAATAGTGCAATTGACATTTTTATTTCGAATTGGAATTTTCAGACAATCAATCAGCATTTTGATGAACTTGGCTATGTTTATATCTTATTATTTATCACTCTTTATAAACTGGGCTTTATTTCTTTTTTACTTCTGTGATTTTTTGATTCGATGAAAATAGATTTAAAAATTTACTTGTGAAATGTTAATATTTAAAAAAAAATAAATAAATAAATAGGAAAATGTTACAATCTTTGTCTCTACGATTTTCGTAGAACGACTCATACATTATTAAACTTTAACATTAAAATGTGTTTAGTTTAGATGTATTTATATGAGTAGAAGGTGTTATTTGGTATTTGGTAGATATGAAAAATACGTGGTGTATTTGATTATAGAGTGTGAATTTGTATTTAGATTTTTAATATCGCAATAATTATTAATACAAAATTATCAGTCGACATTTCGTTTTGCAAAAGTCATTCAAGAACCATGGTCCGAATAATTGGAAAGTCGACCATCAGATATATTGGCAATTTCTGATGCGCGTGTGTAATATTACCATAGACCTAAAAGCCAACACATCTAAAAATGTTCTATTTTACCCGTATACATGTTACTTTGTCGCTACAAGATTACCAAAATTTTTTTCAAAGAGAGGTTTCAACAGATGAAATAAAAGGCCTAGCGTCGACTAGCCTCAGTTGGAAATTATCATGGCGCGAACTCTCCTTGAAACCATTCTTTTGATATAAATTTGGCTCATGAATATTATAAAAAGTTAAGATGATCGGCTCGAAAGCAACAGCTATTAGATAATAAGTAATACTACGCACTTACCAAAAACTATTCATATATTTGGGACATAGGACCATAATATGGCCGTCTCTCGGTATAATAATGATCACTTTTGCAAATCTTGGAGAATCTAAATCTTAATAATAATATGAAATAATAAATGAATATTTTCCAACATAACATACTTATAAACAAGTGAATAGGACTTATATACATTCTTAAAATATTTATTCGCACACTCGGTATTCGATTTGGTAGGCAGGTAATATTATATAAAACAACCTAATAAATATTTACACATAATAATTATGTTTTCAGAGATTGTAAAATTTTGTGAATATTATTTGTGTATTTTATATTATTCATAAAATGAATATTGTATTCGATATTAATTTGGCACGTTTTATATTAAATATTGCTTGTAAATAATTTTTATATTTTGGAAAAATTAATTTGCTAATGGGTATTTAAAAAGCAAGTATTTACAAAAATACTACGTTACTTAACTGTTTTCAAATCCGTTATTGATTTAAGATGAGATACTTCCAATAATTACTTTGAACGTATTTACGAATTTATTTAATATTTGTCTCGAATTTGTATAATATAAATGTGAAAATTTGGTGATTTTTTTCAAATCTAAATTTTTAGAAAATGGACTGAATTGAATGATAAAAAGGTATAAACTTTAACAATTTTTCTTTTTCGTATTTTTCGATAATAGGTCTCATATAATTGAGTGCCTGTATAAGAAAGACGGGCATAAGAGTTTATGATATCAGTTTTTTGTATATCCTTAGTGTGTGTGCGTGCGTGTGTGTTGTGTGTGTGACACCGATATGATATCAAACGATAAACTCAAAAAGTCACCATAGCTGGTATTCTGTCTTCATATAACCACTAAATATGCCGCGAAGGTTTTGGTTAAAATCGGACTACCGTATGTCACACTTTATTAATTTTAAAGTTTTTCCTAATAAATAACTCGAACTATACAATCTTCGAAAAATTTTGTAAACATTCGAATAAGGAAGAAAACTTCAACTGAGGTATATAATTATGTATATATTTTTGGTTGTCTTTTATTGTCCCCTAACAAAATGTCCCTAAAAGTATATAATAGTAGTAGTCTTGAGACGCCTCGCACCTGATATTTTATATTAATTAATGTTGTTTCTTTTAATGGACAAACTAGCCTTGATTATTCTAAATTTATAAATTTAAGGATAATTTAAAATTTTA
Organism: Chrysopa pallens; assembly: GCA_020423425.1. NCBI lineage: Eukaryota > Metazoa > Arthropoda > Insecta > Neuroptera > Chrysopidae > Chrysopa > Chrysopa pallens. The sequence continues at coordinate 62,146,479 of CM035594.1, forward strand.
TAACCCACGGTAAAAATTATAAACCAACAAATTTCGGTGAAATAAATTCTATGAAACATGGTTCTTTATTATTAAATAATGTATATATGATTGTTGATTAAAATTTAATCAAAAACACAAATATCATTCAAATGTTTAATATTCTTGACCGATAATCGTATTTTATCGATCATAAAACAGTTATTATATTGAATAAATATGAAAATGTATGTATATTTATCTATTTTATCTATTTTGTTTTCATAAAATTTTTTTTTACAAAATACCTATTTTGTGTAATTCTATGTAACAATATTCGGGGAAAATTCATTATTTTCGGGATGATATTGTTTTAACTTTTATTTTTATTTATCACGAAGAACTCACGGAGTGTAATTTAAAATAGATGGAAATGTCAGAAATAGATAAAAACGCTTCTAGCTGTCAGTTCTTTCAGTATACCTGGGAAACGAAAAAATTTCGACAGTTTTCACATACTTACCTTATGTGTAGATAATTGAAACTTTTTTCCGTAAATTCTAAACCAATTTGTTGACTGATTAATTTAAATAAATTTTTTTCATATGTTTCCTGTGTAATAATCTCTATACCTATCTCTTATTCAAGCCAAGTTATAGGCAGAGATGCCAAAAAACAAATAAATTTTCAATTTTGGCTTGTATTTTTGTTTCAACATTTTTTGGAATTAAAACAAATCTTTTTAATCATTTTGAATAATCCAAATACCTAATTAATTTGCTTCGTTTACAGGATATATTAAAAAAACTGAAGAGGGTGAGTCTTCTTGCACACAATAAAATAGCTATTGATAGGACCTCATTATTTTTTTCTTGCGAAAAAACCCATTGATCAATTTCTATAATATAGACAAACCCGTGAATGCTTTTCTTCCTGATAGCTCAGTATTTTAGGACATAATAACATCATAAATATGATAATAAAATAAAAGAAACTGGATGCAGGAATGATTTTTGTTATTGATCAATCAAGAATGAATCACAAAATTGATCCATATAAAAATACATTTTGCATAGAAAACCGCATATATATAATTTAAAAAATCTTTTTAAAACAGACTGTCGAAATTGTTTTTGTCGCTTAGTTGGCATAGCTGCCCTGTAACTCATTGTATTTTGAGCATCAGTTTTAAAGTTCGTCTCAAATTTATTTTTCGACTATAAAAAGTGTAAAAATAATATAAAGTGTTTCATTGACCAAGTCTCGTACTTGAATACTAATATAAAAGAACTTGTTTCATGTAAAAATTATAATATTTAAAAATTTGCGGCCTTGTTGTATGAGTTTGAGCATTAAACTTGAATAGCAATATAATGATTATAATCACACCAGAGACGAAGTTAATACTTTATTATGATGTACGGTGGACGGATGAAAATGGCTGTAGTTGGTATTATATTTAAACACCAAAGAAAATAGTTAGCAAGACTAGTTAGTACACAGCTCAACCATTCAATGTTGTACATTGTAAGTAAAGTTTTCTCTTTCCTAAAACACAACACGGTATACTACTATGTGTATGATGTGTTACCAAATACGCTCGCTCTACTCCGTTTGAATAAGATTAATTTGTATTCATTGTGCAATTTCTTCTGGTAGAAAGAAGATATGGTGAAAAGCTCTTTATTTACGCGAGTTATCCTCATCGATGTATTTGTGTCTGTAAGTGAGGTTGTGTGGAAGTCTTCTTCTTGCTCATCTTTAATAATAATGTTTTCCGTTTTATTTAGAGGTTGAGATGCTTACATCATATATAGTGTAGGTACGTATATGAATAAAGTCAGTTAATAAGAAAGTTAAATTGTTACTTTTAAATTATTCAACTCCTACAGGCTACATGTTGGTAGGTGAATTTTCCGTGATAAAATACTAAACTATTGCAATATCTAACAGTAGTAGACTGTAATATACCTTATATTTTCGAAATGATAGACCTTATGTTGTTTTTAAACCGAGTTTAAGAAAGGAAGAGGTTATCAATTCGTCTCTTTATATCTTCGTGCATAACAATTTGATTATGAATCGATTTTTAATATTCTTTTTGAGTCGAACACCCTCAAATTGATCCCCTAGAAGAGAGAGGAGACAAAAACAAATTTAGGTGATTAAATTTCATCCAAATTAAAATTGTAACGAGGCTTATAAGCGTTCTTTAAAAAACATAACTAAGGTAATTAATAATATATATATTTATAGCTTCAGAGCTGGATATTATGATTATTTAATGAATGCTAATGATTCAAACATTAATACTAAATCATTAGTCAAGTATCTAAACAATTAACTATATTAGTTGTTATATTCATTTGGCGCATCACACGTTTACTGAACTTCGGGATTAAGTCCAATAAAGAGACTTGTTAGAAGGCAAAAACGTCACATGTATAATTAAAACTTTTTCAATGTTTTTAAAGTCTATATACATGTCTTAAACTCAATTAAATAGTGTTCAATTGAATTGAACACTATTTTATACACGAATAAACATTTTCAATAACATTGTATACAGCAAATATAATATAATATATATTTATGAATCAATGTACTCAGGTTTAATATATAAATATATTGAATTTATATAAATACAGATTATGTATACAACAAGAATATGCATTAGTGGTGATATTATTAGGAACTTATTATGTATATAGAAATAAAACCGGAAAATTAAATGAATTTAATCCTTGAAAACTTTTCATTGGAATTTATACAAATAAATAATATCTAAATATGAAGGTATTCAGTTATATTTCTGTATCATATGTTTAAAAATATTCATCGGACATCCTCTGGTTTCATCTTATAACTAAAAAACATATTTCATATAACTTATAAAAAAATGTTCGTAATTAATTCATGCTATATCTGACTAAGCCACTTTTTATGAAATTTATAAGGCATTGTAAGGCTTTTCAATATATAAAATGTATTTAATAGGCGAAGAGTCCATCGTTATAAAAGGAATCATATCGGTTAATTCCTTTGTAAGAAAAGTATATATGTTTATTTATGTTAAGTTAATAAATTACTTGTTGAAGCATTAGCATGTCAGTCCCTGTCATTAAATTCGGTTCCTGGATTTTGTTACAAGCATATCAGTCATATCAATCTACAATATAAATAACATCTTTCCCAGTAAAATTTTTCCTTTCACTTATCAAGTGCAATTTTGTATATTTATAAGTTCGTATTTCAACTACAAAGTGATCTAGTGCCTTTTATTAAGGTGGCCTACTATAACATACCAATACGTGAGAATAAAAAGAGGTTCTTCAAAAAAAGTTTTTGAGGCAACTACGTCTGTATATTCCACTCTAATAAAGTTAAGATTCCTTTAAAATGTTATTTGAGAATAATTTAACATAGTAGAAAATTGTTATGTGTGTAGATTTAAATAATTTTCTAACTATTATAATTTTGGTTTTCATTTATGTATTATATATATATATATATATATATATATATATATATATATATATATATATATATATATATATATATATATATATATATATATATATATATATATATATATATATATATATATTATGTATGATGAATAGATATTATATAACTATAAATATATATATATTATATAGCGAATATTTAGAAAATTGATCATTAGTTTTATATTTAGTTAATACAGATGTTCAGAGAAATTGGTATAGAACACAGTACGTACGCATTACTATATTCTGGGTATTATATTAGCCTGAGCTTAAGATAAAGGATAGACTCAAAACACCCAAATAAAAATCGTAATACTACACCTACTGCTGTATTTCGTTGTAAACACTATTTTTTTATTTTTTCTTTGGGAGATAGAATCATCAGGCGGTGCGCTTAAACAAGGTCATTTCGCATACAACTAGTCGTGGAAGAAGCAGTCTTAATTCAAGTCAACTGAAGCTACCTTCAGAGTTTCCCCTTGAGCTTTGATTCTGGTGAAATGGAAATATCAGTTTTTTTCATGGAGTCGACGGATTTATATTGTTATTTGACCCCTTCGAATGATCTCAAAAGTAAGTAAGTAATTTTAAACAGAGGCTTGATAAATATCAATAAGATAATTTATGTGAGTTCAACCATTTTTTGAATAAAATCGGATTGGGCTTTCAAACTTCGAAGGAAATCACCCTCAAAGTAACTTTCTACTCGTTTTTAAACCCGTTAGAAGACGAGCTTCAGTAAAATATAAAACATGTCTTCCATGATGAAACTTCCATTTTCATGATGAAACACAATTGGCCACTGACCTTCTCCTGAATGACAAATAGTATTCTTTAGCTCGACAAATAACAAAATTTAAGAAATTATTTTTCGATTTTTCGGACATACTTTTGAAATTCCTTAATCGTGTCACATATTCGTACTGTGGATTACTTTATTCTTATAGTATAAAGTTTCTATATAAAATATAAATAACTATCTTTACAATTTTGTATCAATTCAATACCTATAATTTAACAACTAGTTATAATAATTCATTATAATGATACATTCATATAAATACCAAATATAAATTATTTTGTAGTTTTCGTTTACTGATTATTCAGAATTATCTCCAATATATACCTAGTGTTTATAAAGTTGACGATATTTGGCGCATATTATCATTTGGTGCAACGTAGTTTAGATTTTATTATGATGAGCAAAATTAAATCCAATAGAAGAGCAAAAATTTCTGATAAGTAATATTTTACACCAATAACTAGCTTTTCTCACACGCTTCGCAGAGTAGTTTATGTTTTTCTTGGAAAAAAACTATTTTTCCAAAAGTTAAAAACATGGTTGTATAAAATTGTGCATTTTATAAACTTGTCACCTGCCTTTTATTTGGGAAACTGGTTTCCAGCGCGTTGCTGCCATTAAAGGACCATATACAATAACGATGGTCTCCAGCCATTTGGCATTTTGGCCTGGATCCATTTATCACCGTTTAGAAATGGTATTTTAAACTGCAAGTTTTGTAAACTAACGGAGTTATATTCAAATATCGTAAGTTTTTTATGCGTTCATCGCCTCGCTACCAACAGACTAAGATCTCAATTGACATTTACCTATCTAGCTATTATTTTCTGTTCTTGAAGAAAGATGTAAATTTATAATTTTGACATCAATGCTGAAAATGAAGAAGCCTCGCAAGGATAAAACTCGCAATTTTATCGGACGAAGAACGATCATACAGGGTTCTCCAGTTTTTTCTACTTAATTTCGAACAAACATAGAGTTGCTGATTGTCTATTTAAACTCAGATATAAAAATATATAATAAGAATTTATAATTAAAAATACCATGAAAATTGAACAAAAATCCCGTCTGTGTTATACTTGGAATATAATTGACGTACAAAAACTCGTCATAACCTGTTTTTAGTTAATAAAAAATTATAAAAAGAAAAAATTTCAATTCAAAAAAACAAATTCATAACAGGTCACGTAAATATGAAAAAAAAATGTTAGCTTTTAACAGAAAAAAAAAATTACCCTAATAAATTATTTCATGTTAAACATTAACAAGTTGTTAACATTGCAGAGCAAAAAGAAGAAACGGCATGAGAACGACACAAAAAAATTATTATATTTACAATTTAAATAAGCGCCAAAGAAAAGTATAACAAAAAAATAACAGAGAATATTGTAGTAACAAGGAGTACGCTTTCAGAATTTTTCGTTTGTTGAATAGATATATAACACATTTTTTGATGATTGGATGATGTCAAACCTTGTCGTTCGCCCGATTCTCAACATAAATAACTGTTTATTTGTGCGGAGTATGAGAAAGTGTTAACAAACACACACAGACATACAGCATAGCATGGTGGTTATGGCTTCTAGAAGTCCGACCAAAACCTTTCGTTGAGATGATTCCTTTTGAAATTTTTTATTGATACAATCATATAATATTCTATTAAAAAATTTTGAGTACACATACTTTAAATTATATTTTCTACGAAAATACAGACTTCCCAGCGAAGGTAAGACACTGCCTTTCTGTATTAAATTTACGTTTTTCGGCAACAAAATAGTTATCAACATAATTAATTATATGATAGTAATTTTCTCTTTGATTATTGAAATCGAAGTTAAAAATAAAAAACTAAACAAAAGTAAATTTAAATAAATATTTTTAAAATTACTCTTTTTTTTTTTTTTAATTATTAATGCGAGCTCTAGGATTTTTCGAATAAATTTCAATTTTTTACCCCAGTTTCCTAGATCAAAATATTTTGTATTTTTATACAATACGTATTTCGACTACAAAGTAGTCATCATCAGTATGAATTAGCAAGTTGTAATAATGATCTCTGAGGAGATGTTAATCGTTGCTAATTTGGTGACTGCACCAAATTTAAAATTTCTCTTGTTTTAATTAATCTCGACAAATTTATTTCTGTTTAAATTAATCTATTAAAATAACTCTTATTTTGTCTCGAGATAAGTTACTTGGCGCTGTATGAGGTACTATATTCAATAACTAATAGTATTTTGGCAGCTAGGAAAGGATTGCGATTATTTTTCCTTTTTTTAGTGTCATTAAGTATGAGTTTTTTTTCTATTAAAGTTTCGTTCCTATAACTCAATTTATCTGCATTAGTATTTTCTTGAAGTAACTAAGACTTTTGAACTCTATAAGAGAATACAATTTTCAATTTGATGTAATTGTTATTATGATTAATTTGAAAATACAAATTTTTTATTTTTGTGTTGAAAACATTACCTATCTATCAAAATGTTAAAAAAGGGAGACTCTTTAAAAAATGTGCTTGTAATAATAATAACATATTCAACTCCATAACCACTTCACAAGCAAGCAATAACAACTGAGCCTTATGCCCGCCAACACCACAAAAATTGTACGACATTTGTCGCGTTACTCATTTACACAAAGAGGCGTTGTTGTATGTGTGCTGACTCCCTCACTGACGAACTCATTTTGTTAAAAAAAGAAAATATGTATGACAGGAAAAGAAAAATTTTCAAGAAAAACTAACATTTCGTCTTTCGTAAACACAGTTCACTTCTTATATTCACGTAATGTGTTTTGAATTTTGAATTGCTACAAAGAGATTTGTAAAATTGTTTATAAAGTTAAATCTTCAGAAGATTAAATCAATCTCATAGACGCTAGAAGACACATTATTTAGAAATGAAAAATAATAATTTTCCAAAAGGCAATCTTCACCTAAAACACTCTAAAGTTTTCCATATTTTAGCAAAAATTATTAAGAAACATGTTTTGAAGTTTGTGGTCAACTCGTACCGACTAAGTGCTTTTGATTCTACAAATAATCTTAAAATAAATTAAGGCTTCCTAATAAAAGAAACATGTTACGATTTTTTTAATTCAAATGGAATTTTTTCATTATTTTATTTATTTTTAAACTTCGTATTTATAATTTCTATTGTGGTTATTAATTTCTTCTTTTATTGTCTTGTTATTAATTACTCTTGTTTTTCTTAGTAATTAAGTGTTCTGTTTATATTACTCAATTTAAATTTTATTAAACATATTGAATTAATTTTAATTTGTACACAATTTTTTTATGCAATCATAATAAATTTCGAATCTATTTCTAATAATTCAAAAATACTCAAATTGACTACACAAATATGAATGTGCTTTATATCCATTTGAGTATGGTGGCGCCTAGTTTTGGGGTACCAAAACATACGATGATGGTTGATAGGTATTCAAACAATTTCTTCATGTACATTTTCGTTATTCATAGCACACAAACCATATGTGTTTGTGTACCTTATTGCTTCACTAATACACCTATATATCTATCTATATGTGACTTTAGAGTGAAAAACCAAAGGACAACAAACTTTACTGGCAACCTATAAACCTGTGCTTCTTCTTTCTATATCTTTCTATAAATAACTTCTTCCAAAACTATTCATATAACACATATTATTTTTGTTACTATTCTATATAGTCAAAGTATATACATGCACACATAAAGAAGAAACTAAAAAGTCAGTTGTCATCAACATTCAATATATTGTCGTCACAGTTAGTCAAAAAGAAGTTCGGAATGTTGTGAATGAAAAATAATATGTAATGTCTAATGCACATAGTTTAAATATTCTTAGTTTTTTATATTTTAACTAGTTCAAACTTATGTTAGAACTTTATATAATTATATTTCTTGTTTCGTTTGATTCATATTATATAAATTCAGTTATAAAAATGTTTCTTTTTGTAAGAAAATTGATTAAACAGTATCTCTTAGAAGATTTTATTTAGTTCCATTTGTTCTTATGATCTGCTTATTCTGTAATCAAATTTTTCAAGTTTGTTCTGATCCATTTCTCGACGTACACAATACTATAATAATAAAATAGCCACGGTAAAAATATCGTGGTTCATAAAAAAGATTTAATTTATATACAGTAATGCAGATACTTAGAATTTTCGATGTCATAGAGGGATTAATGTATAGTTTAGCTTTGCTGGAAAATTATTTAGTTACACTGGTGGTTTCTTAGTCTAAGGTACACTAACCTAAGAGGTAAATTTTGATCGTATTGTAAATTTGATCGAGTGTTAAAACGTATGTGTTTTTATTAATAATAATAAAAATAAAAATCAAGTTTTTGGAAAGAAATAAAATAACATAACATGCATTTATGCACTTTGTAAGTTTAAGAATATAACAGAGATTTTTATTATAAATCTTTATTACTCTGTACGCTTAGGCAATATGTTAAACTATGGAATGAATAACATCTGCAAATCTTTTACATTTACATTAGGTATTGAGGTTCGATGAGTTTTAATAAAAAAAAGAAAATAAATCGATAAAAAATTGATAAAAACCAAGTGTTTGAAACTCCCGTCCTTTAAATAATAAACTGAGTTTTCCATAATGTAATTAAAAATTTCAAAAATCCAAAATTAAAATATAGTTAATTTTTGTCAACGAAAATTTGTTATATGATTTACTAAGAAAAAGGATTTTCGATATTATGTTTTTTCGACATGCAAATAGACACCCAGACACTACGAGTTAAAAGGAAGGAATTAATAAAGAGACTTGATTATTTTGTTTTTGTTTAATTATAATAGAATTGCTATTATAATTAAGCATTTTTCTTGTTATTCTTTGAATTAATAAGTTGCTGATTTATGTTTACCCAATGGTAAAATTATTATAGTTAATTATTATAGATTATTAATCGAAAATCCTACAGTAAGTTTTCAATATGTGTGTACTTTATTAATTTTTTAAAATAAATAAGTGCTTTCCAAATTAGTGAAATACTAAAAGGTTTCCTATGATCATCTAACTCCTGTTTTGAATAATCTTTTATTATTTTACCAATTGGGAAAGTACTTATTTATTTTAAAAATTTATTAAGTACAAACACTACAAACTTAACTGATTGAACAGTCTATTTATATCTCCTCAATTCAAAAAATAAATGGCTATTATACAAGTATTAATTTCTGAGAAATACGTTAAAATTGAAAATGAGAATGTAGAAGTTTTGAAATCTTCTTAGAAAAATTACAATTTTTATTAATTTTTTTAAATTTAAAGTTCTAATTATTTTTTTTTTTTTAAATAATTTAATAACCGATTGAAATGTTTACTAGTACCTTCTGATAAACAATTCGTAATGATTTTATTACTGAACTAAACAACAATACGTAGTAAGTTTACAGTTAGTAAACTGTATACATTGTATATATGTAAACCAAGCACAACAAAGTTTGTAATATATTTTTTTATTGTTATTTCTAAATACATTTACAGTTTACTTATATGTAAAACTGGAATGCAATAATGGAAAAACTTTAAAAATAATGAGTACCTAATAACAATTTTTTGCTATTAGGTTATACTACAAAATATGTATACTCACAAAAACAAAAAATACAACATTTGAATTTTTATATTTATTTTTAAAAATATTTATTTATTTAATTGTGCTGTTTATGGGAATTAATTGTGTTTGCCTATCGAAAACATTCAGTTTTGAAAAATTAAATAAAATTATAAAGTAGACTATTAAATGGGTGTATTTTATAATATAAAGTAAACATGAAAGATTTAAATCGTCGCGTTTTTCATTTCTTTGAGTATACAACATAATCGAAAATCAAAAAAAAATTCTGAAAATAGAATAATGTGAGTGCCATATTCATGAGTTGCAATACTATATATGATAATATATTATCCATATATTTGTATAGTAACGCTAAAAAAGGCCTCGTTTATTCATTTTAATTATTTCTCATTTAAACCAACATTTCTAACTAACTTGGGCCACAGGAATAAGCATTGGTGCGCAATTAATTGAGCCTTGTACCGAAGTCGTGAATTTTTAAATATACTAGAAAAGTTTTTGCCATTCACGAATTTGCGCAAAATATTTCAATTAAAGTCTATTAGAGGTCTTTGATTTAGCTGTATGAATTTGCGTTTCATTAATCTATCTTCACTTTCCACTGTCACTTTCGACTACGTTGCCCAAATCGGATGAAATTTAGTAGATTCGTTTTCCACATTGTGGAAACTTACAACTTCATTCGACACCGGATGTTCTGTAGTTCTAAACTTCCAAAATTATTTATACTCTCACTGACGCTATATTGAAAATACACGTATCATAAAACAAGAACTAATTATCAAAAAAGTATTATTTACAATATGATAATGTTGCATTAAATTGAAGCAAAAGTGTAATCACACAGTACATATAAACGAACGGTTTGTTGAATACTTAATAAATTATAATATCAACTAAACTGGCTAAAGAAAGTCATGACTTTAATATACTGAACAATAATACTATTTTGATATATAAATGGTATTCTAATAGATCAAGAAAACCTATTTTCTAATCGTAGTCAAGCCAGTAAGTAAACGTTTCTTGTAGTAAAGTATTTATGTTTTATCCATCCATATACAATACAATTATAAACAGAAAATAATTCTCTTTACCACAACATACAACTCATCCGGTATCATATCTCTTAGTCTGTTTAGCATTGTTTCCGGTTAGTTGTTCACAAGACAACATTTATATTGTACAGTGTGGTGCACTTTGAACACAGAGCTTTACAAACACTTACTTTTCAAATGTTTAATTTGTTTTAATTTTAGTCCAATAAGGTGATTCCTGCAAATAAGTATTTAAAATTGAAGAATTTAGATAATATTTTATAACCTTCTTATATTTGATTATGTAATTAACGCTTCGGAGATTTGGGCTGTGACCATGCAGGAGAAACTGATGTACGCGGCTTTTATTTGCAAGGTCTTCTGAAGATGAAGACGTTGTTTATTTAAAAATCAGCCACCTTAGGAAATTCTTTAAAAAATTTTAAATAATATTATTTGGCTGAATGATTCTTACATAGGATAGTTTGATGGGTTAAAATACCAATTTTCTAACATTTGGAGTCAAAAGATGACACAACAAACCACATACGCTTAGTTTTTACTCTAATCAGATCCTTTTTGGTTTGATCAACCTTAATTCGAAGATTGTTTAATTCAAGCATCGATGGTATTGAATCTGCAAGGAACTACTTTTAATACAATTATTATATATTGTCCAGCTACCTCAAATATTTGAATATTATTAAAAATAATGCTTTCTCCTATTATAATTGTCGTGTAAATATAAGTTTTAAATATCTTGAAAAAGGTTCAGGAAATGAATATACGATTCCCAAGAAGTCACTTACGTAAGACCAAAATGAATAAACTTTTTAGCATTACACATTAAGAAACGTAATAATTTTGACGATATTTGAATGTAGTCCACTTTGTATGCATTTATATAGAATAACAGAAAGCTTTAGGAAAGGCATAAGTTTCCTCCTACAACATTTTATCTTGTAATTATATCGTCTTCACATATATATTCTATTAATAGGCCTTATTTTACATATCAATGTTTTAAAGTTACATGGAATCCCTTTATAAATAAACAGTTCACGATAATCTAAGATTGTTGATTTTACGGTTCAGTTTGTTATGCAAAATCTTATTGTAGTTCAAAAACCAATTGTACTTAGGGACGTCTTCATTCTTCGCTAAATAACTTATTCGTTTTCAAGAAACTATTAGCATTATTCATTTTTTATTTCGCTTTTACAAAACATTATAATACAGATCGAAGTATTGAAATATAATCAGAGTTGATTAATATTTATTTGAAAGAGAGTAGAAATTGCACGTGTCGAAATGGATAAAATAACTAAGTCTTTCAAGAAAAGTTTTTCAGGGGGTAAGAAAAGCATTTCATTCTCCCGGAAGAAATACCGAATTGAATGTATTCCTAATTATAATTCATAATATGACTGCAACCAAAAAGAAAATTTCATCAATATTTAGTATAAAATTGTCACTACATAGGGCATACATACGATTATTTAACAGTCATTTGACATAGTTCTAAAGCAGATCTAACAATAGCTTCAACACATACTTTCTGTAAAACATAAATTTATTATGAAATAAAAGCTTAGTACAAAAATAATGTGTTTTAAATAAATTTATCTTTCAATAAGGTCACAGACAGGTTAGATTATCTTTTACATTTAAAGTTATCACCACATTGTATTGATTATTAGATTAACCACACAAACAATAAAAAATGGATTAAATATTATAAAAAATAATTAAATTTAATTAATAATAATGTTTTTATGTAAAAATAAAATACATAACAGTACACAATTTTTCACAACTTATATAGGACACACTTATACAAGTACATGTTTTCAGAGGGTGTTTCACACAAATATGTGTTTAAGGACGTTGCTCAAATAATTAATTTTAAGTACAAAATTGTATTCTGCTTGCAACGTTGATAGTATAAAGCAGGATTCAACTGGTAATTTTTCTCTTATAATATTAAACTACTTTTTCCAACTATTTTTAATCAACTTTTCTTATTTCTGCACCTTCATAAAATCAGGTATTTTAATTCAAAAAATAAAATATCTGAAAATAATATAGCTTAGGGTACAAACCGTCGAAAAATGTTTTTTTCGGTTACCAATGATAAAATAAATTCATTTCAAAGCTTTCACCCGATGTTTTACTCCACGAAATCGTATCCGTCATATTAACAATTGTGATCTATGTTATTGATCTAAAAGCGTTACCCTGCCAGTAAGTTTGTGGTTAAGCATAGATCTTTCCATACTTATCTTGAAAAGGCCAGAGCAGATGTTTGATTGATTTGATGCTATAAGATTAGAGATCTTCTTTTAAAGAATTAATTATTATTTTAATAATTATTAATTTTGAATTTCAATGCTGTTCTGGCCCTATTTTCCGCGGTATCTAAAACTATTTACTCGTTTTATTGTCTCAAGGTCTACAATAAGTCTAAGGTTGAAACTATCTTGAGTTTCATTCGACATCTATTTGGTTTTCTGAACATTCAGCATTATTTTTAGATCATGAATATTATCAGAAAAAAATACAATATCGTATGCAAATCTCAACCGCTCAACTTTTATACTTGACGCCAATAGAGTTAAATAAAGACATAGATTAGAATAACATTGAATCATTTTGGTGGTAATGGGTCACCTTGGCGTACTGCGCGCTGTAGACTAAACTTTTCTCCTAATCTTTTGGTTTTTATTTGTGGGTGCATCATTCAACCAAATTTTTTATTATTCTTTTAAATTTATTTGGGTTACCTACACTCTTTACAGCCTTCCCCCCATAATAAAACTATTTATTAATATTCAATAAAAATAAATTTATGTTATTTATCAATAAATACATTCAATTTTTGATGTTATAAATTTTGGGAACGTTCATTAGAGGGAGTTTATAAATCGAGAATAAGGTGTTGTGCAATGTATACATGTATACATATTTATATATGTTGCGGTTAAAAAGGCATTCTTCATTTTAGACTGCTCTAAGTGAGTTAAAGTTATACACATTAATTTTATAGCTTATATGATGAGTTTTGTAATACTATTTCTCATATTAATTTTATAATGGTATGGTAATAAAAATGGATAATGGCTATACTTAACGAGATTATACCCGTTATACGTAGACTCTGTATATATGTAATGTAGTTCAACCTCTTCTTTACAGACTCCATTCCTCCTTTCCATTTTACGATTTTTCTCCACCTTCAATTTTATTAGTTTAAAAAAAAAATAAAGTTACATCTTTTATTTTATTTGTTTTTTGTTGCAATTATACTATAATCTAAAATTAGTGTCTTTTACGTCACGGAAATGAGTAAACGTCTAATTTTGGTATTTAGATTTTATTATAAATGACATTTTTCATATTGCTCGGCCAGCGTCATTTCAAGGTAGCAATGCATCATAATGACTAAATTTTCTTTATTAAAAATTTGAGCAAATAATTCAATTTTACTGTACCTAAAAAGTTCTTAAATCGCACCTAATTTTGAGCATATTTAAATTCAATTTTTCTCATCCCGCTTATATTCAAATTGTCAACTCATGTGGTGAAGACGTTGCGAATATTAAGCTTTTGAAGTAAACATCTCAGTATATATTATTCAGTATATTAATTTTAATTTTGTTTCTCACATAATAGAAAAGTCATATTCTTGGATAATTTAGACTCAATTATTAAGAATCCTATTTAAATATATATATATATTTTACTCGCAACAAGAATTCATGCAATACTCGAAAAATATGAGCACTCCTTCGCCAGCTGGGGCAAACCGAAATATTGAAAAATAATTTTTTTGTGATTTTTTAAATATGATGGTTGATCCTTATCGAAATTTTTTTTAAATTTTGGGTAAAGAGCATAAAATAATAAAATACACATATTTTTCATTTTCTAGAACGCAAAAAAAAAAAAATTTTTTTAACATAATCTAAATTAGTTTTTTGAAAAATTTATAATATATTATGCGAATAATGCAATAATTATTCATTTGTCTGTATAATTACTGGACTAACGAGTTACATAATGAATTTTATTTTTTTTATATTATAATTTTATTATTACATTTCATTAAAAATACTTATATTGAAATCCATCTTTCTGTAATTATTACCATCAACCATAATTAATGTTATTATAAAAAAATTTTTTTTTTTTACCCTCATTAATATTATTTTAATAAACTATACATACCATTGGACCTTTTTAAGCATTTTTTTATTATTATTAATAATGTATATTACATTTTTTTCTCTTGTCAATTTTCCATACGATTATAATTAGTTATAATTTGGTGGACGTAAAAATAATATTTGATTACTTTCATACAATTAATTTTAAAATTAAATAATATGCGCTCATAAATTTTTTTAAATAATGATTATTGTTTCAATTATTCTATAAATATAATTATATATTTAATTTAATATATTTGACATAAAATTTGAGTCTACACATTTTTTTTAAATAAAATAAACTGCATAATATTATATAATGTGTATACTATATCTATTTAGTATATTATTATAACATGGGACAATATTATAATAATTAATACGCACTTATTTGCCAATTTTGTGCATAATATAAAATGTTGTTGTATACTTTGAGTAAAATGAAATATTTTGAATTTATTATGTTTTTATCTAAAGTGTTTAAGACAAAATTTTAATTTTTATCTAAAGTGTTTAAGAGAATATTAAGTATTTGTCGAAGTAACTTTTCAATTCTTCCAAATATAAATGCATAGTTGAAGAACTTTTTCAGAATATTCACATTTCCAACTGGTAATAATTGAAAATTCGACTGTTAAAATAACACTACATTGCAAAAAAAATGTTCATTTCGGTATAGAAATTGTTGTTATTGTTATTATACCGATAGGAAATCAAACTATGTCTGATAGGATTTCAAAATAAGTCTGTTTCTCTGTAAAATTTTGCTTACAGTATCAAATAAATATACTGTATACTGTTGGTATTCGTAGCATATATCAAATTGTTTTCAGCGTTTCTGAAATATATGTTTATAAAATTAAACCTCATCAATCAAATATTTATAATATAAATTTCAGGATAGTATGTTACTTTACAGGAAAAATACCTTGTTAAAATTACAATTTAAATATGGTTATCATTACTAATTTCATCATTCTAATAAAAAAAATCTAAATTGATAAAGTCCGATTAATATTGAACGGAAAATTAAAAATATATTTTAACAAAATAATCGGACGTAGCGCCGTTATCTCATTTTTAAAAACTACAATCATTTTTTAAATTTTTTAAGTTTTATTAAAATTTTTGTATAAAGTTTTACTTTATAAAGTTTTATGCAAACACAGTATAAATATTTACCAATATAAAACAACACCATATTACATGGCCAGATTTATTTGTAGATGTTTTCTATTTGATATATTTATTAAAATTGAAAAATTTATTTATTTAAAATACAAAATTTAAAGATAGAATTGTAATTGAATTTTATAACGACTCTGGTGGTGGTGTATGTGGTTAGTAGTTATTATAATAATGAGTTTATATAAAGTGTTAAAATGAGGCCGATTATATTCACTAAATTGAAGAATAGAAAAAGAAAGCAATAAGAAAGTTGTGTGTTTTAATTTCCTAATCGTTATAAATACATGACTTAAAGAGTATTCATTATTATTATATGTTATATTTATCAAGAATTTTAAATTTAAATGAAACTAAACCAGTGCCAAAGTTTGTATAAAAGTTTGCTGGAATATATAATAAGTTACATGTTACCTAACTTATATTTTGTCAATCAATTTTATTGAGACACAATATCCGTCAATTTGTCAATGTAACTTATTCGTAGTTTTTGGATTTTACAGTAATTTTACGAATGGGTTTCTTACAAAAATTATTTTCCTACTTTTCCAATTTTACTTACAATAAAATTGAAAATAATACAACAAAGTTTATAAGGTAATTATCATTCAAAAGGAAAATAGGTTTTACTTGACGACAGAATGTGTAGATTTGAATGTATCCTCAAAAATAGTACTCAGGGATCTCGTAAAATTTTTCAAAACAGAACATCTAGAAGAAATGCATACACCACCAGTCTCAAATAAAGTCTTAAAAACTATGCTTTAGTCCACATGGCAAATGTAAAACTTTTTTAGATCCAAGTATATATATATATATATATATATATATATATATATATATATATATATATATATATATATATATATATATATATATATATATATATATATATATATATATATATATATATATATATATATATATATATATTTATTATACTTTCTCGTTTTCTATCTTCACGCACTTATATCTCCCAATAAAATTCTTCCTCGTATATATAGTAAAAAAACTCATCATTGCGCTACTGTAGTTTTTTTTTCATTATCTTGTATGTCTGATTTAATAAAATGAATTCGTATATATTTTAAAAATAACAAGGCTATTTAATTTGGTTTTTTCTTTCCCATTTCACCAGTTAGTTGTGCTAGTTATAATTCTTAATATACCGTAATAATAGTTTTAGTGTTGTTATTATTGGGTACGAGCATTATCTTCATTCCAATACTCACTCCCATATACATAAAGACCTAATATATACATACTTATATATATACATACACATACATACACAAACACATTACACGGTACAGACGAAAAATACGGAAATGAAGAAAAATAGAACATTATTTTAAAATTTAAATAATAATAATGATAATGATAACAATAATCATAATCATAATAATACCAGTCCAACCACCTTTCAACCTAACCTAGATATACATTCTATTTAGAATAATATTATTACTCTGTAGAAGATACAGAAATACTTGTAGTTTAGTTCTTGAAAGTTAATGATTTCTACTCGAAAGATGAAATATAAAATTTCATGGTATCTAAGAGATGTTCCTAACGTAAATTACTCTTGGAAAAAAATTTATTAATGCACGTGTATTGTTTGTAGCAATATAGTATCGATTTGCGATCAGTCATGAGTTGGCACTTATATTGGATTCTAGTTAACACTTAACACTTGATAATCGTTCATTCATATAATTTGATAATTAAGTCAATTGACAAATAATTTATTAAGAGCTTTTTCGAATATTTATTGTTAAAAAGCAGTATATATCGGAACAACAGTTAAATGTCAGATTTGAGATTTATGACATTGTTTATTTTGAAATATTTGTAATTGAAGAAAGTAGAGTGGAGAACTAGTTGTCCAAATAACAATATAATTTTACTAAACTAATTGACAAAACAATTTTACTAAGGTACTGACCTACTTCTACCTGACTAAGCTTGATCAATAGACAAGGGCTTAAGAATGGAAAGGATAAACTAACATCATACGCTTATAATGGCTACTCGTTTATTTCTTACATAATAAACACTAATTAGTTTTATCAGGAAGCTATTGATTTTAGTTATATAGTTCATACACACCATCGTTTGTTAATGTATTGTTTTACTTCTTCGAATAAGATATGTGTTTTTCTTATAGTTTAGAAATTTTCCTATAAGTACAAAGCGTACGTACTTATAGGCAACAGTGAGTAGGCGATTTAATACCAATATATTATTACCGTTTTTATTTCAAGAAGTATGGAATCTATTTATTTATCTTGGGTCAAGTTCCATTTGAAAAATAAACATTTTTGAATTAATAATAAATTGAAAACTGTTATTATTATGGTAGAAGAGCAAATGAATTCGTATTTTATTACAAGAATTGATCCAACATATAAACTGCGCTTTCACCACCATTTATTTACTATAAAACATCTAATATAACAAAAAGCAAAAAGGATTGATCTCGTTTCGATTTCAAAGCGAGCATTGAAGGCAAAGCATTATAAAAATAAAACCAAGAGACAAATAAAAGAGTAAAAAACTTTGTGAAAAATTAAGGAAATTTAATTGTTAAAAAAAATTTACACAAAATAAATGTTTACTCAGTCTTTATTTGAGTTTCAATATAAAAGTTATTTATATACTTAAAATAAATAATTAATTCTTTAGGAAAATTACATTAAATCATTTATTTAAATTTCAACCAAGTACCCACAGTCTAAGACTTGAATAAAATCAGATATTTTTAATATCGCAAATTTATTTTATGAAAAATTGATGTTAGTTAATTAACCATTTTATATAATAATAACTCTGTTAGTAGGATAAAAATCAAGTAACAAAAGAAAAACGATAAAATGACACAAAAATCACACTCAAATATTTAAAACAGGTACCGTAGTATAATGTTTTTTGAGTACCTTACATATTACCCACGAATCAGATGGGTAATAGCTAGTTTTTTGAAATTAAAGTAGCAAAGATCCAATCTGTCTTTATACCAAAACGCATCAAAATTGGTTCAGTGCATTAATGAGTTCTGTTCGAGAAAAATCGGCAAAGCAATGACAGATGGGAAATTGATTTTTATAAGGCTTCTGTTTGTAATCGAATGATGTAACTTCAAAAAATCATCAAGTTTGTCTTACATCTTATACTAAACACATTGTAAACACTACACAAGTTGATAAAGAGAGATAGAATATATAAATATATATATGGCTTTATTTTCTTCTCCGCTGGTTAAATACACCACTAATTTTTCGAACAAACCATACATTTATATAGTCTATACGTAACATATTCTCGTTAAAAAGAAAGAAAATATTCTAACTGATATAGAATCAGATAATTATCATTTTTATTATATAATCAGACGTAGTTTAATGTTTTGAACATAAAGTTTTACATGTTCAACAACATTTAATGTTGAATTGTTTAATGGGTAGAGAAATCAATAATTTTAACTATAGTGTTTTGTTCGAAGCATTAAACTTTATATAGCTTTGATAAAATTTTTACTTCATGGCAAAAAAATTTCTTTCATTGTTAGTGTCGATTCTACATTGTAGAAGTGAAGATAAATTAATTTGATCACGAGCAAAATCAAAAGACGGGAATAGAAAACTAATTTTTTGATCAATTTTAGTCCAATTAAAATTCTTATAATAGGTCATTATGGATTGTTAATTTCATTACAATTCATTTATTTATTTATTTATTTTTTTTTTTTTGATTAAATAATTATGATTTTTTAGTAAACGAAAAGGCGAAATCGCTTATTTTACAGAGAGTTACACGGGAATGTTTAATAAATTTTAAAATAAATAATAAATTTTATTATAACGCATTACTATTTCACCGAAACAAATGAATTCATATTTCAACACTTTCTTGACTCAAATGATCATCTGATTTCAATTCGTTTTTGATTTAAAAAATCAGTTGATTACCTAATTTAGACTCACTACGATATTCTACCTGCATTTATATAAAAACTGATATGATAGAGAACTGATCCATTGTAGCAGTATAAATAAATTTCGGATACAATAAAATATATTGTTTGGAGTGGCAAATGGAAATACGTGTATTCTTATTTTGCATGTGCAGTAATATTATAAATGAAATCTTGTGAGACATTATTATTTTAATTTATCATTCAATTTAATATAATACCTACCATTTTTACGACCATTAAATTGAATATCTTATTTTGCTGGTATTTTGGGATACAAATATGAAGAAAAAAAAAACATTTCCTTACGATTTTTTGTTGGCTTTGCTAAATTTAAATTTAACTGGCATTTATCTTTTGAAAGAAGAAAAATATTTATAATTACGATCTTACTTGCATATTTGGCTAATCCCGACAAGACTTATTAAAAAAGTTACTAAATTCATATGGCTTTTACACTCACAGGCAAACACGCAAATAAAAATGAATGAGTTATAATTTTATTTCATCAATAATATTGCAATATTGATATATTTTGTATATTGAGGAAAAAAAAACAGTATTCATTACTCAATAAAAAACTCACATTATAATCAAAGTTTACAAATAATAAACTCATTATAAAATAATTTTGTGCAAGTAAATTTTGTAAAAGTCCATTTTACTTGTTTTTCTATTTATTTTTTTTACTGATTTTCTTCAATATAATGTTTTTACAACGAGCTTTTAATTCCGAGTTAGAAAGTTATTGATTTCACCTCGATTAGTGGCATTTATATTAAGAAGTACGTCATAGCATAGTTTTAAGTTTTTAGTACATCAAAGCTACAAATATTTGTTTACGTTGGTTTAAAAATTTTAGTGAAATTTTGTGATTCAGAAAATCGACCGTTAAACCGAAATTGATAATTACTTTAATTTATCACTGGGAACTTAATCACTGTCTTTTTAATAATCAACGAATCTCAAATTAAAAAAAAATTTTTTTTATAATTTCGAAGATATTGATTGCAATGTAATTTTGTGCAATGAATTTAAATTGCATTATAAGCATAATTTAAGTTTTAACTACAAAAGAAAATTACAATTTCGGATTTTATATTCCAAAAACCACCGATGAAATGCGGCAATAGTATAAGAATACAAGTGAAAAGGATACATCCCAATTTAACTCAATGGCTTTGGATTTATTATAAAAATAATATTTACAGGAAGTCATTGGCCTGACGCATGAATGTCATATTCGAATATGTTATTAGTTGTATAGGCATGTTGTGTAAAAAGTTTTGAAGAATGTATTTTTACCATGAAAAAACATAAAAATAAAAAACAGCACGTATTTTATAAAGTTTTTTTTTACTATGCTAATGTCTATACCGAAGATAGTTGGAGAGCCGATTAGAAAATGCTATGTGAAAATAAAAAAATTTGACAATTTTGAATATAGGTGATTACGAAATATGTTTAAAAAAATACCATTAGATGATAAATGTCTCTCTTAATGTAAATGTTGAGCTGGACTTAAGAGGGCGGAACATTTTGATTTATGTGGTTTTACCCAGAATACGCATCTATCCTTAAACAATCTATTTCACCAAAAAAAGCATGTTGGGAAAAATGTTAAGAGGTTTTTGAAATGACCGATTCAATTACGCTACTCCATACTCGATAAATATTTGTAGATTCTGTGCTTCTAAAAGAAAATTAGGTAAAATAATTATATTTGTAACTAATCTGTATTCAAGAAGGTAAGTAAAAGCCTCCAAGTATATGTTAAATATCTTAAAGATCTTAAGGTTGGTTGGCTTTACCTCCATGCGAAAACTTATTCGGCAGCATTTCTAAATTATTTCTAGCTGTAAAATTTTAGAAATAAAATTTGGATGATGCCAGAAATTTATAAAAAATAATTATTGATGAAACGAAACAAAATAGAAGATCGAGTCTATATAGAATTCATTAGGATAACATGTGAAATAATATTTAAAATACTAATTAGAACTTATTAATTTAATATAATTTATTAGAATCGTAAAGAATAATTGAATGTAAAACTCGAATTTTAAATCCAAATAAATATTTATTTTTAAATAAAGGCTATAATTATATATAACTTATATGACTTTCCATTTCAACATCGTTTTATTTAATTATTTTTTTTATAGAACAGCCTGTAGATGAATATGTACAGCTATTATTGTGTGTAAAAAAATGTTCATTATGTAGGTGGTGGTGTAAGTATATTAATATCAAATAACATGTTAAAAACTTTCTACTAATATTTAAATGTATTTTCTTTTAAGAAAAAGTATAAATAAACTTCAAGTAAAAAAATAAGAAAAAACAAACAAACTTTTCTTGAGTTTAAACAACTTCATCATCGTCGTCATCATCAACAACATCTTTATTATCAACGATAGTAAAGAATGAGTAAAATCAAAAACCTTTGTGTAGGAAACCGATAAGAAGTTGTTCCACCTACACTTTATTTAGTGCAGCAAATCTACATAAAACAATACTTAGAAAGTGTAATTATTTACAATGGAAATACATTTTAGGGCAAAGTGTCTGAATTTTTTCGGAAAATAAAACTTTTAAGTTCTTACGAATTAATTTCGAGTCGATCTTGGAATATCATAGTGATTTTAAAACATAAAAATCTCTCAAACTATTTTATAAACGATTGTTTTGAATGTCGTCTTCTGAAACCTGGCTAAAAAGTATTGGATCAAATTTCGTTTTGACAAGCAACATTATATGTGTAAACCTTAAATAACCAATGTAAAAAACATTATGCTGCGATGTAAATTATTAACAGTGGCTTGGCATGACAGCAAGATGTTAAAATTTTTCCGAATTTGAAACAGTTATGGAGAAACGTTGGAACTTTTCAAACGTTTCGTACTTTACAATAGAAATTCCAAAACCTGAACTCTGATCGAAATTAAGACTTGCAATTTCTTGCATTGGTTCGATTAGAAAAGCTGTGAGTTACCTACTAATGGTTAAAGCTTTCAATACCATGTGCTTTTTTACTGCACTATTTTATATATAGTTCATCGTTTATCCATTCTATCCAACTAATATTGTTATCAAGTTTTTTTTTTCATGAAAACAAGTGTTAAATTTCATTGTCTCTCATATTTAAAACTGTTGAAAAATAATTCTACAGTTTTTATAAGAATATAATAACAAGTGTAAAATTTGTATTCAAATTGGATGTCGTCATAATTTAAAAACTAAGTTTACAGTTTAATTTTAAATTTCGCTTTAATCATTTTTCTATTCTTGAAGAATCTCTCTTTTCTGGTAATGCAAAAGGTGGGAAAAAGAAATTTGATGATAACTTTGCCTGTCACAACATGTAACACAGAATTTGTAAACATTTGAAATTGTTATTCTAGATTCATCAGATGATTAAATTATGCCAGTAAAATGTAAAATAAGAAACAAATTTCGATTGTTTAGACACATTTTGAGGGTTTACTGGTGAAATTTTGAAATTTTGAAATAAAAACATTTGGTCAAGTACACCTTTAAATCGTTCAATCTGAGGTGAGTTGGTCTTATACTACATTTCCAAAAACCTTTCATAAATCTTATGAACTACCAAAAGCCAGTTTTGTGTTACCTCTGCAACTAGTATTATTAAGATTTTGAATAAAATACGAGACTCAGTGATTTAGAAATAAACTAACAACTACAACTTGTTCACCAAGTTTATAGGCATGCAGAATTGTTTGTATGTATTATTTCTGTACTTTATTTGGAAAAATACTAAAAAAAGAATTGGACTTTAGTTTTTTGAAATGAAGAGATTTTCTAAAAATAAGATTAAATAAATAAAAAGATTATTATTTTTAAAAACTAATAATATAATTTTATTAAACATGGCGTCGTCGCTGTTCTTTATGTGCATAATAAAAATATATATAGATATATTTTTTCAACACTATTCTCTGATTCTTCCATTTACTATTCCCTACAACTTTTTAAATATATAAAAAGGAAAAAAAAACAGAAAAATTTAACTGAGTATAATGTTCTCATCATATGTTTACTTACTATAAACGTCAAATGCACTCTTGTGTCACACAAGTAATCCATTGTAGCACGAACAGCCATAAAAACCAAACTGGCACCTTTATAACTAAATACATATTCTCATAATACACAACTCTCGTTTGTTAATAAAATAAAAATCTGTCGTCATTTGTCTTTGTTTCCATGGTAACCGGTCGAATTACATCATTTTCATTTAGTAGAGTAAAATACTATAAACGTAAGGCATGGCTGGAATCATGTTAAATAGCTTATTCGTTAGAAAATTTTATTATAAATTTAAATATAAACGGTGATTTGTGGACATTCTCTATGAAATACCAAGTGCTCCTTAAGAATAATAATACTTGAAAGAATTTGGGACATTTTTTTTTTATTATTGGCTAATTATAAAAGATTATAAAAGTTAGTTTTTTTTAAATATAAAAAAATTTAATTGAAGATTGAGTCTCATGAAGTTATTGAGAAAACTGTATCCAAAAATAGTGAATAATGCTCAAAGAAACTAAAAATGTATAGTGTGGAACTCAAAAGCCTAAAATAGGAAGTTTATTTTGCCAAAAACATTCCACACTTGATAACAGTGTATAACATAAAAATTAATGTATTCAAATCATTGGGAAAAATGAACAAAATCTCGACAAGTATATGGTAATGCTTGAACTAAGTTTTTTATAAAAATGTGTCTCTTGCCTTATAGTGATTGTCATTTGTTTTTATAGTTTAATAAAAAAATTGACGTTTTCAAGTAAATAGTTACACAATATTATTAGTAAATATTCAATAAAAATGTATACAGCACAGACCACAAACTTTAGCTGCCGTAACTTTTTACTTATTTTACGAAATAAAGTATTATAACGACGGACCGACAAAGGGGATTTTGTGGCGTCAATATTTTTAAGTGTTAAGAACTGTGACCTAAAATTAACATACTTTGACATATTATATGTATATCAAGTATAAAAAGGGAATCCACTTATTTTATGTTGGTGAGCACAATTTTCCTAGCTTTGTGATAGAGACTACTTCATAAGAATTTTCTTAGAAAAAAAAGATATTAGGCTAAGCGAAATTAAGTAACGTATTGGTTTGTAAGGGTATAGTAATTATCTTATATACCCGCGGGACTAAGAAATTTTTTCTGATAATATTAACTTATACCCATGCTGTACCTTCTAAGTTTATAGCATTTCTAAAGCATCATTTTTAAACATTTCACATTTCATAAAAGTCGCAATATGTTTTTTTCTGAATCCGATCAATATTATTACCTAAATTTTTATAGCCTGAATTTGGATGCAATATGATTGCTCTATAAAAACTTATAATAAAGAAATCATTCCTACAGCGTGTATTTCGACAACAAATGTTTGGAAAAACAATAATTTCGTTTTATTGAATTTTTCTGTCTAAAAATTGCGTAATAATATGAGAAAAATGACCCAACAAGAAATTAAACGTATTTGATTCCAGAAAAAAACTGTAACTTAATTTAAAACTAACTTATTTTGGTTTTATTTTACTAAATTCTCTTAAAAATAATTTCCTAAATGTGTTATTAGTTGATTTAATTTCACCATTAAATATTAACTATCAGTCTTCTTTTTTGTATTCTCATCTCATTTTTATTAAATTCAATACATTTTTCATCCCTATCACACTCATTATCGATACGTAGGAACCGTTTAAATAAATTTTCTAAACATTGTAAAAACATCGCAATAAGAATTTGTCTTTGCGGTTTATAACTTTATAACAAGTCGTTATGTTTTATATTAATGGATGGAAATCATTTTTGACTATCTCATTCCTCTTTAAATATTATTTAAAGTCTCAAATATTACCTCATCACATACATATATAGGTTGAGTATGAAGTCCATAATTTTGAATACATTCTTTGATATACCTTCTAAACTTTGTTTATCAATCACAACTTAAAAAACGATTCAAATGGTAAGGGTGTAAATATAATCAGTTATCTCTTGATGCCTATGCCAATAATATTCTTAGCTAAAGTTGATTTCAACGGGAATTTACTTGTAATTTTTAAATACATGTTTTTTATTCAGTCCTATTTTTTTTTTTTTTTTTTTTTAAATTTTTATTTCTATATTAAAAACCGTAGAATAGAAACATACGGTGATATACCTATCAATCGTGTGTATGATTGATAGACACTTTTTTTTATTATAATAATTTTCAAATATCACCTTTGGTTGGAATCTTTAGGGTTGTATAAATAAATCTCTTATATTAAAATTGTAAAATGTAAAGTGATTTCCCGACATTGTGTCCATCCCATATAACTTTACGTTTTCTACATAAAATATATTAGAGGTATTTCCTCTTAACTGTGTGTAGAGCTGTCATTTTTAAGGGTTTGTTTTGTCTCATTCCATCAGAGAAATATTATGTTTATATGAAGGTATTCTTACGTTAAATGTTACGTAAATGCGTTAAATTTATAGAGGTTGAGGAGAATGAAGGTAAAATGTTATATATAAATAGGTCGTCGTATTTTAACCGCACATTTGAAATAAAATGAAATCAACATGGTAAAATATTTAAAGTGTAATTATTTAATTTGAAATAGTCTATGAGTATATTTAAACGGTTTCAATTTAAAAAAAAAATAATAATTTTATTATTTAACAAGTTATTCAAATAATTTTGCTCAAATGAGTTCTTATCTTTATACAAAGCATATATAAACTCACGAACCATCACCGATCGAAACCTAAAACACTTTTCATGGTTATTTAAAATTCCAGAATGTCTTAAAATTTTTAAGACATTCCTTAAAAAGTAAGAGAATGTTTATGAAGTCAAATCTTAGACGTAAGTATCATAAGTTTCTCTGTAGGATGTCATTTGACATGGCTCTTTGACTTTATATTTTGAGAATATAAATTATTTAAATCGTTCTTTGAATAGCAAGTTACTTTGATTGCTCTGGCTCTCATTTAATTAGAATGAAAATTTAATTTTTATTACATTTTAAAACATTAATATGCAATAGCTCTTTTTCCAATTTATCCAGAATTCATTATTCTTTCTAAATACATACCATTCGCATTTTGATAAGTGTAATAATTTTGAATATGTATATTTTAATTTTAAATTTGCCATTTATCATCGTTTACATTATTTTAAAGGTAAAATAATGAATTTTTGTTATATAAGAGTCAATGGTTTGAATGTTTTTTTTTTATTCGTACGGTGGTGGTTTTTGGTATGTGATGTGGTTTTTATTTAGGTATTTTTATACTCGAATAAATAACTCAACATGTAAATGTTTTTATCCAGTGTGTGTGAAAGTGTTCATTTCACGAATGAATCACAAAATGAAAATCTTTAGTAATGAACTTGGCCACATGAATTTATTTTTTTTATATATATATATGTTTATGTAATAAACAAATTGTGATGATGTTATTTAATAAAAAATCAAAATCAGTTATTTTTAATATAAAAAAATTTTTAATTCAATAAAGTATATCTAATACGTAATGGCGTAGTAAATAATTGCAGTTCCTTTCTTTAAAAATTTTTTACGCTTTTGTCTTCCTATTATCATTTTAAACCATTTTAAATTACAAACTTGTAAATACATGAATACTCGAGTTAAACATGAGTGATAACTCGTTCGATTTGGAACGTCTAAAAAGGAAACTATTTGTTACGAGCGAATAAAGGTTCGAAAAATCTGAGTGTCTGGGTTTTCGCAAATATCTCCTTTAATATAAATATTTAAAAGATTTGAATAAAGGGAGAAATTTATTACAAAATCTTTTTTTTTCCACAGTTGTATCTTCAATATTTACAAGTTTAATAAAATTAAATTTTTACGATCAACCAGTACAAATATGATTTTTTCTGCGGTTATAACTTTTTTTTATTAAAACTTTTAATAATTATGGTATTATCAAGAACAATAGACTAAAATAGATTTATTTTGCTTTACGTAAAAAAAAAAACAGATGAATAGCAATGATTCAAGATTCGGCACTTTCTTACTTCATAGCCCACAATTTGGGATACTGTTTATTTTAATCTGTACTAATTTTACACTTCGTTTTTCATTGATAAACTTTTGTTCTAGTATTCAAGTTCAGTGCTAATGTAATTTTAAATGTTATTACAATGTATTTGTCCTTCACATGAATGAAAAGTAAAAGTAATGCTTAAAACAACTTCATAAATATGTTCTCATTTTCATTTTATTATTTTTTTATTATTTAAATTCAATTTGACTTTCAGATATTTCACAACATATATTTAGTGTTTGGCATCATAGTTATCAACAAATCATCTCATCTTCTTGCTTAAAGTACATCACAATTTTATCATCATTTGCTTCATTTTTAATATGGTTTAGTTGTGAAAAGAAGGATCATCATCAAGGCAATCTTCTTAAAATGCTTTCATTACGATGTGTTTTATGCATATTATTATCTCTTTTATCCTGTCTTCATTCAAGTAAAGAAAAACACTTTACAAGTATTATAATTTACCGCATGTCAATCATCATCTGAGAAAAATTGATTAATGATTTTATCTTGCAAAATCTCACGAGCAGCCCAAGACTGCAACACCATGTATTTTTCCGAAAAAATTTGCTTTGTATTCGCAGCTCCTGTATTGCATACTTTTTTTAAAACTTATACGTTATTTAATAGTCTCTCTGTTGACTTGAAGAATTTTTTAACCTTAAACAGTCATAGTTATTCAAATTATGATTATTTTGAAGTTTATGTTATTCAGATAATGGTAAAGTTATACTAAAAGCCGTCTTTTTATATTTGGTATATATCCTAAGGATTTATAATAGAAGTTACTAATTTTAATCTTGAAAATGTGAAAGTATTGAGTATTGAAAATGTGTTGTTGGTATTGTAATCTTTGTCTTCATTCTGCTCTTGTTGATGTGGTTTTGGTCTTGTTTTTTGCTTTGAATTAAAAAAAACCATAAAATTAATCTTAATGTTTTTTGTATATTTTTATACCCGACGATTAATTTTAGTCTAAGGTGTATTGAAACACAATTAAATATTGACCGCACAAACAAATTTTTGTTGTAGGTGTTCATAGAAACACCTAAATAGTCCGTCCATCCATCCCATTATCCGTCCATCCGTCCGTTCGTCATCACGATAACTAAAAAACAACAAAAGATAGCGAGCTGAAATTTCGGTGACCTGAAATAGTCCAATCAATGATATTCAAATATATTTCGAGTAACAAAACAATGAACTTGGTTAGTTTTTATCTTCACTTCTTACTAAATAATTTTATGTTTGTAAAAAACATGGAAGAATAAGAATAGAAGATCTTAGGTTAAATTTAAATACAAAATCATTCTCGATAAAAAACTTTAGAAAACTATCGGTATCAAGTTACAAATTTACATGCTGTATTTTTATAATCTTTAAACTTTTCACCACCACAATTTTCCGTTTTGTGGCGGTATTTCCTTTTCTTAAATATGTATAATAATAACATTTTAAAATGATTCTGTATAATAAAGTAAACTTTCAATATTTAAAATATATTTTGTTATTCTGTGTATGACAAAAAAACATAGAAATTTGAATAACAAGACTGAAATTCAATTGATTCAGTTGATATTAAATATTTTTAACTGTATAGTTTAAAATATACTCGAGGTATTTGATAAGGATTATGGTTTTTTATCTTTTTCCATACATTAATTTTGTACTGTAAAGGAAGCAAGTATACTATTTGAATGTTGAAGAAAACTGAAAAGCTTAAATTAAATACTCGTTTTAATTAAATGTTGAATAATAAATTCACATTACGATTAAGAATTGAACTACTCCCTCAATAAGTCTGTCTCTTCCGTCATTATTACATGAGCACAGAAATTTCTACCTCTTAAATTTACGTAAAAATTCAATAATTGTAAAGTAATAATTGTAAAAATCTACATAGTATCAGAACTCGTTTTCTATTTTAAAAATATTTCATTATTTTATTTCAGTTCGAGTACGTTAAGCATTAAAAAAGTAAAAAAATTGAACAAAATTCGCCCATAAAATATTGTAAAATAAAATAACTAAATCATTTATTTCTGAATTGAACAGATAGGCAAACAAAATAACTGACAAAATAAATGAATAATTTTGAAGTATTATAAATCCATAAATAATAATGTTCCATAATTGCTGTTGTTCAAATTCATAAATATGTAATTAAATATTATATTAATTAATTACTATTAGTATTTTATATATTCATATAGAAATTAATTGCATATTGTATAAACAATGATTAAAACAATAGTTTATATATGTTTATATGTAAAAAAATATACCTTGTGCATAACTTGTTTTTAATGCTGTGGTGTATTCAAAATTGATTGAAAATGTTCAAAAATTTTTACCGGGTACATGGAATAGGAAATAAAATAATAATTCCACCAGAAACTGTAATCAAATATCTGGATTTTCCTTATGACTGTTGGTGTTGAAATTCACAAGTACCTCGTATAAATAAATCTAGCCTTTATTAAGATGATAAACACATAACAAATATTATAAAAAAATAAAAAATACGAAACTAGTATTACTTCATACCAGAAATTTGAGAACAAGTTAGTTTTGTTTGAGTTTTTGTGTTTGACAATATATGTAAGAATATTATAAAAAGTCGTAGAAAGTAATATACTATGATAGTTTAAACATTTAAAGGTTGAAATCCTTGAACATTGAATGGTTGAAATGTTCCTTAACAAATTATTTTCGACGACGAAAATTTGTAATAGATTCAAAGAATAATTCAAATGTGTGTATATAATTCTCACATGAAAATGGTAGGCATATAAAACACTGCTTAAGAATAAAAAATCGAATATGTTTTAATAACCATTAACATAATCACTCTTTATTCATGTATATAATAAATTATTTAATAATAACCGTTTTCCACTTTTTTATTTTATATATTATATAATTTGTGAAAAAAAGCATTTAATTATTTGTGTGATTATTACAACCACAATTAGAAACTTTCGTTTACAACTAAATTTCAGCAATATTTTTTTAATAACTTTAAATATATTTTTTATTTGATTCAATATATATTAAATAATGGAAGGTAATATTTATTTAAATTAATTCATAATTTTTAAATATAAATTCATTATAATAAAACTCATATACTGATGTGCACTTTTTTAAATGAATCACACGTCAGTTTGTTGCTCGGGACTGCTTAAATGGAGTTTCATTTTTCGCTTATCGAGTTGAAATATTCATAAGATAATGAGGAAGAAAATACTGTTGAGTTCACACAAAAATTTATGTTTATATATTCGCCTTCTTCTCTCCTTTGTCGTAAAAATTCCTTCATTAAAAATTTGTTTAGCAATTGGACAAACTAAGTAATATATCTAAGAATATGGAATTTTATTCACGAATTTCAAATTTGATTAGTCACTTGTCAAAGTTAAAATACTCTATAACAAAATTGAATAAATATAATCTTACTTATCGACAAAATTTCGAATTTTAATTAAAACTTTTTTAACATTTTTGTAACGATCGATATATTCAGAATGCCCATATTAGCTACTCAAAATGTTTGTGTCATAAAATTATTTTTCTACAATTTATAGACGAACCCTTTCACGCTTTATTTGAACGTTTAGCATCTATAACATACACAGATTTCATGCATAATAAAATAAAAAATACATTCATATAAAATACATTTATAGCACCCAAAAGCTATAAATACTAATTAATTAATTAATATCATCATTATTAAAAAAAAAAAAATATCTTTAATTTAGACCCCCATGAAACATCAACGACATTAATTAAACATTTATAATTTGTGTAAAATTTGTGCGAGAGCCCATATCGCCCTCATTGTGGGATTTTATTAATTATCCTCAGCTGTATTAACTAACCTACTATAACATATCTATGTATTAGCATCATGTTATTAATGTGAAACACCAGTGATATTTTATTCTGTAGTCAAGAATGGATTTGGATTCTTTTGAAAATTATAATATTATTATTAACACTTTAAAAAATTTTGAAGTAATAATATGTTCTTCTGTATAAGTATTTCAAAAGGTTTGATCCAATTTAAAAAAATCGTCTTTTGTTTGAACGATTATATACTAATAAAATTAATTTAAAAAATACTAAGCCCATTGTAAAAAAGAAAACTGAAACGTGATTCACGTAAACGACCGAAACAAAATTGGTTAGATTTAATTGAAAATAGTTAATTTTTTTTTATTAACATGTTACTATTTTTCTCCAACATATTCTTTGGCAGTCGATAAAAAAATATGGTGGATAAATTAAAATTTTATGAAATCATCCGCTCCACGAGCAGTCTTTTCTGGAGGACCGAAGCGAATTTTCACTGATTCAATAACAACCTTTAGTCACAAAATAAAAGTAAATATATAAACAAAAATTTTTGAAAAATTAGCACCAATCCCAGCATAGACGTGCGAAAAACCAAGTAATGCACGCATAATTTCATTATTTATAAACATATGTTGATTAAATAATCACTCTGGCTGTCCGTCATCAACATAACTTAAAAACGAAAAAAGATAATAAGCTCAATTTTGGGACATATTCAACAACTCAGTAGTTCATGAATGAGTAAAATCGGTCAATGGGGGGTACTGGATTCATGACCCCAAGTTTTAAACCATAAGAAAAAAGAAGTTCCAATACAAAATATTCCACATCTTAAAACAGTGTGTCATCTCAAATTAATTTAATAAAAAGATATATAATTTTAATGTTGTATAAAAACTATAAAAATTACTGCATGTACATACCGCATATTTTATCAATACAATTAAAAATAGTTCAAATATCAATTTCTACCATATGACCCCGGGTATTTAAACAAATAACACTGGTATAAGCGAGAAACACGTGAAGAGAAATCACGTAAATCTAGTTTAAACACCAATAACTTTACTCTTGAGTAGTGTATATAGAACAATGTCCACTGAATCCAATCTCTAGTAATTCATTCATATACAGAAGAAAATGAGTACATTGAAGTAAACAATACATAATAAATACATCGAAATTCTCATATACAACCACCGTTGTATAAACACTATAAGCGTTATACATATATGTATGTGTGTATGCTTATGTTGGTATGGGCATTAAACAGTAAAATCAAAACCGATCCGTTAATAAACGTTGACGTATCAATGGGTGATTTATCATTTACGTCTAATTGACTCGACCAATAGTTTGAAAACTTTATTATTCTGTAACTATATATAACATTTTCACATAGACAAATACTTGAAAGTGTATACAGTTGGAGAAAGTTATCTAGGTAAGTTCGTTGTCTGGGCCGGTTCAGAACTTAATGGTGGAAAATTAAGAAAAAAATGTACGCATTTATAATGATTTTAATTTTAGAAGAGAGTGCGTGGGTTTAGAAGAGCCTATAATCAAAATAATTTTAATTGAATAAATGTTTTTGAATAAATCGAACGACAGTGTCTAGTCAACGACGTTACATAGTTGCTCTCTAACTGAACCAGAAACAGAGAATCGTCGTGATAAGTAGTGTAGATGAGCAGTATTGCTCATTATTCAAATATACGGAGCGTACTTTATGCGGAGCGTACACCATTTTCAATCCTTCTATAAATTTCTGGTGATATTTCGCTAAGGTTAATTTTTCTTATTTTCTCAATGTCAAGTGCATTTTCATATATCTATTATAACAAAGCTTAGAAATAAATCTCAGATCTATGCTACAATGTTTACTTCAGACAAAGTGTTTTCTTAAATGGAGTTCCGAACAAAAGTAAACATATGGCTGAGCATAATGACTCTCCCATTTGCACATTGTAGTCTTATATAATATAGTGATAATTTTCACAATATGGTCCTGAAAAAATCATCTTATTTCATTTAAATAGTACCTTGGTGACGACTGAATGGTCTATTTCGCAGGAAATAATTTAAAATAAGTTTAACATAGTTTTTAAGCGAAAATAATTTTTAAATGAGAAAAATAATTTGTAATCATGTAAGATTGAAATGAGAAGAAATTTTCATTTTATAAATACCAAACAAATTTTTTCTTTGCATTTGGCTGTCATATCGTTTTCAGATATAAAAGTGATAGATTTGATTGATACGCTGAATTAAAAAAATTTCCGAAATAACAATTTACAATTACCAACAATTATTAGAGAAAAACAAACGATCATTTATTACCCGACTATAACGAAAAACGGAGCAGTTGAAGTAGGGAACTGTAGCGGTTAAAGTACCAAACCGATTGTGATTATGGAGTTGTCAAACAATTCGTTTTTATGTTCCGGATGACATTGGCTAAAAAATGGATACTTCCTTTTTTCTCTATATTTAGGGATATTATTTCCATAAAATTGAATACTGATTCTATGAAAATAGAGTGGAACATTTTTTAAAATGTTTATTACATTCCCATACAGAGTATACCATCTATACATTGTTAAAATACTGACAACTCACAAACTTCGTTGCCCACCCCTCTCCATGTCAAATTAGTCTTCTCTCAAGTATAGGTATTATATAGCATAAGCTTGCCTTAAAGTTCATTTAGCAGTATGTATCTTTGTACCTTTAACAGTAACACTGTCTTTATTTCACACATTCAATGGGGGAGGATAAAGCACATGGGATGGCTACAATGACTCGACAGATAAACGACTGAAATTATACTCAGTGGTGTCATATGTTTTAGTAAGAGACCTCACTTGTTAATTGTTTTTCCAAAAGTGTATTTTTATTTTATCTGTTTTTTTTTCTGAAGTCATATAAAAATCTGGTTATCTTAATATAATTGTTCACAACAGTAACTCTTATGACAAATAAAAAATCGTTGGCAAAAAGTTATGCAGCAAATTGAAATATAATTGATTGTGCCTTTTTTCTATTTTAAAGTATCTAATTACGAGGTAATCTTTTATAACATCAAAATTTTCAGCTTGTAAGTGTTCTTGCCCTTTGATTATATTCTTGAAAATGAATACAATGTCCGTAAACAAATTATGTTTCTTATAAACACGAATTCACAACGTTGAATTTCGCAGTAATTTTGTTTATTATTTCTTTTTTTGCTGTTTACATAGAATATAAATTCAAAAACATTCATTTTGAGATTGTTGGTCAAATATGATTTGTGCCCAGTTTTCGTATTTATGAAAAAACATTCCTTGTTGTGCAGATGTTGCTTAGCTAATGTGTAGAATGTCTAGATAATGTAAATAAAAAAAATTATTAAATATTTTTGTTGTTGTTGAATTTCATAAATAATGGATAAATATGAATTAATTAATTAATTAAAACCTAACAAAATTAATATACCATTAAAAAGCAGAACAAAACGTGATTTATTACGAGTTATATTTAATGTATTATTAATGTGTAAACTGGCAAGTAAACGCATTTAAACGCGTTCAATTAAGCATTCATGACTACTTTAATTAAGCAGTCACTAAATCAACGTGTTTCTAAACCCAATATGAATGCACTCATTTATCAACATTCTTCGTTAAGTGAATGCATTTTGGTAAGTTCTACTTTATCGGTAAATATTGAAAAACGAAAAATTTGTCAAATTTTATTTTCATGTGAATTGAAACCCTAAACAATATACTGTAAGAAATTCGGATTTCTGTTTTGTTTTTTATATTTATTAACAATTTATTTTTTATGTAATTGGTCCGATGTAGAGAACTTTGAACAGTAATACGTCCATTCCTTCATGTTTCTTTCAGAAATAATAATTGTTGAACGTACATGGATGGTGATGCTTGATTTCAATAATTGTAAGAATATTAAAATGTAAAAATAGAATACCAGCTTGCCATTATACATTATCTACTTAAAGAACTCGTAAAACGATGGAATATCTTATTGGAACTGATATATGAATGTTCTTTTTTTGTCCTTATTCCATCAGTTCGAGTTACGACTGATTACATTTTATATTACATTAATAAGACAATGAAAGATGTTGCATTATTGTATCTACGTGTACATGTAATGTAAATGGAGATGCCGGCCACCAATAACAACTACACTAGACCAAATAATAATATTAGTTGATTAAAACCAAAGAGAAATAACAAAAATCTGGATGAACAGCAGTTGTTTGTTTATTTTCTAGACTACTATATATCCATTTGTCCAACTAGATAATTAAATACACAATATACTAGACAAATAAATGGGTTTATTTCATAGATATATTTATTGCATATGCTAGAGCTTAAATTACAGCAAGTATCATATCAACTCAAAAGAGTCCGTTCGGATTCACATTGAGTCAGGCGTGCCGAGACATATTGAAGAAAAAAATATCGAAATAGTTTGTCTAGGGTACTTAAAGAGAATTGACAAAAATCGAACTGGTCATCTCTATCGTGCAGCCATCTCCTCCAGACTTACCCTATGCAATAAAATAAATTTAGAAGGCATAATTTTTACCCCATTTTGTTATGTTTTCTGAATAAGATTTTCTTGAAACGAAGCGTGAGAAAATTTTATTTCTTTCCAAATGTTCCCCTGTGTCACAAGCGTCACAAAAATTGCCTTTACCACTCAATGGTAAATCATTACCCTAACAGAAATAAAGTTTTAAATAAAATAAACTGCATCTATATTAAAATATTTTAGAAAAAAATGGGCAAACTAAAAATTATGTGCCTTAAAGCCGTATAAGGAAGTAATTTCGAAGTATCATGTTCTTAGTTTGGATAGTTAATCATATTTAATGCTAAAATATCTAGTATATGATAATTTTTACTAAATAAATCTATGGATGAGTATTTTTATCGGTAGAAAAAAAAAGAAGTTACTTAGAGATTGTTACTTACTCAACTACTTAGTTAAATAGATGGACATAGATTGTGTAAGGTAGAGTTGGCATGAATGACAAGAGCGTGACATTGCACAGAGAATACGTGTACTTGTATATAAACAGTCACATATATTCAATAATATAGCCCCATATTCACCATATCCGACTCAAGAGTAGGTACATCATATAAATTCCCATGAGTAGAAGAGTCCCACACACACACACATACAAACACAATCATATAAGTAAGCATGGATTACAGACGACAGGATAGAAAAATAAAAACACTCTTCGTCTTCATTATCCTTTAATAATATACGTTTTTTTTTCTGTCTGATTTTCCTTGTTATCTACTTAAATTTATTCTCTTGATGTACAAGCATGTGACCATTGTTTGATATGATTATAATTTTTATTTAATTTAATTGTTTTTGATACTTTGTTCAAATCAAAAAATATACTGCTAATAAAGGAAACAAAACTTACTTGTAATGTACGAATATGCCTATTAATGTCTTAAAAGAATGTGATACAATTTTGATATGGGATGAAAAATAACATTTTCCACTACCTAGCTAGATAAACTTCGTACTTTAGTTATTGACGTTTTCAACTGTGTTGTTAAAGTCAGTTTCTTGTATTTGCTTGTATCCTAACTTAAATCAATCAAAAGTGAATTATATTGTTAAAATAGGCTGAATTGTAAATTATTATTGTAAAAATACTAAACCACTTTTTCGAGAAGCTGTGGATAATTACCGGAACAATATGAAAAAACAAAAAAGGGGTGATTTGGCTTCCAAAAAATCCAGCATATATAGCCTGTAATTCATAGGTAAGAAAAATTAAGGCTCGTTTCTGTATAGAACCAAAACAGATTTTCCTAATTTAGGACCGTTCTCAGTGATTATGTGTTAAAGCTGTAATTATGAAACTACCATTAAAAATCGCCTATCATCTGCGCAATTACCACTATGACAAACAAACTATAAGTGAACGATTTAAGGAAAATATTTGGCATCAAAATCCTAATATATTTTTTAACTAAATACTGGGCTATAAAATTTCTATATGTATTATAAAAAAAAAAAAAAAATTAAAAATATTTTTACTTATAAGAAAACAAAATATACCAACGTTCATATATGTTTGTTTTTTAATAAAAGATGTTACTAACGAATATTGACACACAATTTTTAGTAAACGTTAAAGTATTTCAATCATCAATTTAAAAAAAATAAATAAAAATAAAGCTTGCTCTGGCTACGTAGAATACGAACAGCGAACTACCGATGATGATGTTGATGTGATTTTGTTGACATTGTTAAAGAGATTGTTTGTGAAAATGTTTACAACAACTATGTGCCAATGAGATGTCAACATTATGTAACAAACGAAACACATAACGATGAAGACATACCAACGATGAACACACTGCTGAATGATGGTAAACAACAATTTGATGTAGTTACCTATATTATCAGGTGTCGTTTGTCTACATTGAGTGGCATTTAGGTAGATAGATTGATATACTGCGAAATGATGTTTTTTTTTATTGAATATAAAAATATATAAGTGTAAAATGGAAAATATATGTGACAATATAAAAAACTTACCCAATAATTATACAGCTTTACTACAGATTCAACCTCAATATGTTTTATTAGGATAATGTTATTTTGTTCAATACAATCATTTCTTTTTTTTCGCATAGTTGATAGTTTTGGATTGCAAATTCATTAATTTGTGCCTGTACATTCTAACCAATATATTTTGAATTTAATTTGATTTTTAAACAAATTTGGTGTCAATCGATAAGAATTGTAATACCTCTTTTGTAATAGTTCATTCCAGCAGCAGACTAGGCTGTCCGCACTTCTCAAATCAGGCCAGAGATTTTTCTTACCTTACCAACGAAGTGCGTAAGGCTTTTAGACTTTTAATGAATAATAAAGGGCAATGTTTTTTGTATTTTTTTTTAATATTACCTAAAAAAACAATAAATACTATTGTAGGAGAAAATGAATTCAATTAGTTCTAAAAATAAATATATACTTTTCATTTCTTGTTTTAATTAGTGCGTTGCTTAGTTACTTCTATATGTATATCAAAGACCGTAAACATTCATAGAGCATTCTAAATGTTTTTGTTTTGTTCTTGATTTTTGTTAATTATTTTTATTTAATTTTTGTTTGATTGTTTTGTGTATTGTTTTTTTCTTTTTTAATTATTAAATATTTTTATAGCATAAGTATATTGGAGTTTTACCGCCATGAGAAAACGTACCAATTCTAACTTATCGTATGATAATTCAACCGAGTTTTCGCATATTTTAGATGTAGTTCTTTTAATCACAATCAACCTTTTAAAACAAGTAACTTCGATATTTGATTATATAAAAATTGACTTAAGTTCATAAAAAAGATTGCCTTATTCATAACTTTAGGTTAATTAAAAAGATTTATCAGGAATTTTCACACAACAAAATAGAACCGACTTCGATATCGAACGTATAAAATAATTCGTATTTAAAAATTTCTGATAACTGTATTCTGAAACTGTATTTATTTCTGAAATTTTCAATTAAATGTGTATAAACTTTTTTGAAAGATGATAACTAACATAATCTACTAAAGCACAAGTTAACATAACAACTAACAGAGTTGATTGTTTAGATACTCGGCACAGGATTGAATATGATTGTTTGGACATTTTTTAATTGGCATTTATAAAAGACAATAATCATCCAGGCTATACAATTATATATGTATAATAATATGTCCTGTTATTACCTGTATGTGTTAATGTGCTAAATTTTTAGCTTAAACAGTAGCAAATTCTAATATTTTAATAAAAAATCATTTTTGAAACATTATGTATGTCCAGTATAAAAAAAAACTTGGCAGCTCAACTGAAATAGAATAATAGGGAATTACGGTTCTCAGTTTATTTCTATATTTTACCTAAATTGGAAATGGTATTGTTTCAGAAAAGAATGAAAACAGTTTATCGTTTTGATAAAAACTTGATGTGTAATTTTTAAAATTATACAGCCTTTGTTTGAAGATCTCTTGCGTTTGGATTAATACATATATAAATATAACTGTACATATCATACTACAAATATAACATGCTATTTAAAGTACCTAAGGCGACACACATACATACATTCTAAATAAAATGAAAAGAACTCCACTAACCAGGTAACAGTTCAGTAGAACAGTAACAACAGGTAAGAAGAATTTGTTAGATAAAGTTAAGTAAAACTCCTCTTCATGTATTAAAATATAGGGAGAAATTCGAAATTTTGTAAAACTTTCTGATAGTTAACTAATTTAATTCATCCAGAAAGTTAAAATATACATGTTGTATTCTATCCTTAAAAAATTGATGAAAGGGTATTTGAGTTTGCTTTTCGAGATGGCAGAAGTCAAAGTTTTCAAGAAATTTTGTATATTTGAAGCTTTAATCGGCTAATGGGTATGTGTCTCTTTGTATTATCCTTCCTTCGATGTATTTATTTTTGTGTGGTAATTTTTGGGATACATTTTGGAAAAACATTTGAAAAGTGGTCAAGTGCGTCCAGCAATGAAAACATAAGTTCGTTAACGTTAAATAAGTTATTTTGTTAACATAAGTTGAGGTTTTCCGAATGGTCTCATTTTGCAAACGTATTACCTTACAATCAATTTTCCGTAGAGTGCAGTGCTTGCACTCGACCGTTAATTTTCCAGTTAAATTCAGGTATCTGTTAAACCATTGACAGTTTTCTTAAGATTATATCTTTTATGGTATTAAATTAATTAAGTGTTACTAAAGCTTAGCTTAAATTGATCTAGTAATTTAGTGAAGTAGCAATTGTGCGTGAACATTTTAGTCAAGTATTTAGTAAAGTTGTTTAGTCAAGTAGTTTGATTAAATTTTATTTATTGTGTGAATACATATAATAATAAAGAAATGAATCTGCTTGATATTTGATTATTGTTCCAGTCAGCGTCATATATTATGTTATATGAAAGCAAATGGTATGATTGCGACTGTTAATATAGTTTTAATAAATTACTTGTCAATTGAATAAATTATCAAATTATATGTGTGCACATTTATTTTAATCAACTGTTCAGACTTTAGTACTAATCTACTTGATCAATGTGAACAAAGCTTAACAATAAAACTTACTCTGATTTAATAATCAGGCAAATGTAACATTGGTCTTCTAGAAGTCGTATCCACAGCTCTGAATTTGTATGCATGATGTTGATAATATGTGAGTATGTATGTACCATGTACTTTTGTATATTTCATTCGATGAAGAAGTTACTTGCTTGATGTTTCTGTACATTTCTGTTAAGCTTGTTTTGGTTTTAACAAGACGATAGAGGATAATATTCCCAAAGGGGCTTCAGTACTTCATATATATATACATATATACTTTTTCTGGAAGAGGTACAATTCAATGTTCTGGTATTGGTTGAAGGTGGGAGATTGTCGTAGTACTCGTTACCTTTATATCTTTTAACAACAACAACTACATCAAGACTAGAGAAAACTTTGTTTATTTTTATTTTTTCAACTGATAAATGTATTATTTTGTTGTACTCTATGTTGACTTCAACAAATATATGTATATATATATATATATATATATATATACATATATATATATATATATATATATATATATATATATATATATATATATATATATATATATATATATATATATATATATATATATATATATATATATATATATATATATATATATATATATATATATATATATATATATATATATATATATATATATATATATATATATATTATATTTACCGGATGTGTAAATCTGAAGTCAATTCACACAACTTGGAGTATTATGACATCACGTGACAGTACAATAAATCGAGAATTGAAATTGCAATTGCCTGTCTTAAATTATAAGTGAAAACCTTTTTTAAACAAGTTTTTATTTAAATGCCTTAAATAGAAAAAAACTAGACCATTTAAAAGAAGCTTGTTTTAAAACCATTTTACACTGTTAATTTATTCTTTGCTGTTGAGTTATCGGTGAAATTAAAAACCACAAATATATATTATGTAGCGTTTCATTAAATTTAGTGATAATTGAAGATATCTTAGACTTAATTGTTTATTCAACCTTAAAAAACCGACGAAAAGTTCAAAATTTTTTGTTCGCTGTTTATGGGGTTACTTGTATAATTGAAGTCTAAAAAATTCAAAATTAATATTTATTTTACGATCGGTCAACTAGTTTTCCAGATATTGCATGAAACACAACCGATAAAACGGGATCTGGATGGGATTTTTAGCAATATCTTAAAAACTACTAGTCCAATCGTTAAATGAATATTATTTTTGAGATCTGCAGGTTAAAATTACCCTAGAATATGTATTTCATCAAAATCGAGGGCAAATTTTTTTTCCAATTTTTTCGATTTTTTCAAAGGGGTACCCCTTAAAAAATTGCGAAAATTTGAAAAATATTTTTTTTAACCAATTTTGAGAAAAACCATGTTTGTAAGTTAATTTTGACCCGTAGATTTCAAAAATAACATCTATTTAACGATTGGACTATTAGGTTCTGAGATATTGCTAAAAATCCGATCCAGAGGCCGATTTATCGGTTATATTTCATGCAATATCTCAAAAATTAGTCGACCGATCATTAAATAAATAATATTTTTGAATTTTTTAGACCTCAATTATACAAGAAACCACATAAACAGCGAACAAAAAATTTTGAACTTTTCGTCGGTATTTTAGGGTTGAATAAACTTTGAGGCTGAATGAAATCGCTAACTTAATTATTTGGAGTAACTTAATTATTCTTGTTTTATCAAAAAACATCAAAACTAACGAGAAATAAGGTTTCGAAACCATTGATATTGAACGTGCAAACCGTGACCAAATTAGCAACGAGTGTCATCTCCTCAGAGAATCATTACAACTAGCTAATTCATGATGATGAAGACTACTTTGTAGTCGAAATACGTATTTATAAAATTACAATATAATTTGATAAATTGGGGCAAAAATATTGAAATTTATTGAACCTCAAGTTGCATTAATCAATTTTACAAGTTAATAGACAAATGTAATGAAAGTATAATATTAAAGTGATCTAGCGTTAGTATATTTGTTAAATAAATAAATATACCTGTTTTACTTTGAACAGCCAATAGTGAAATATAATCACTGTTTGTCATAATGGTCGAACTTGATAATTTTGATACTATAGTTTCCTATTAGGCATCTACATTTGGTTTATAGAATTTACAATTATTGTTTAAACAAACATTTACAAAGTTTGTTTTTTTTTTTTATATGAAAAATAAATTTGTAACTTTGTTTACTTATTTCGATTAAAAACATTGTTTAAACATTAATTATCAGGTACAAATTTTCTTGTAATTTTTTTTGATTTTAAGTCACTTTTTCAACTTTTAACTTAGTAAAGTCATATAGTGACTACAGTGGGTATTCAACAACAGTACACAGCTATCCTAGACGATCACCCATCCATGTTCTGACTGTGCCTGTTGTTGTTTAACTTTGGTGATCGGTTGCAATCGGTTAAACAAATTTTCTTATTCGACTTTTTTCAATATTTATAAGTTCAATCACTTTCTTATGTAAATGTTTAAACTTGTAACTGTTTTTCCATAGGACTTGTAGTTTTACCGGAAATCGAGATAAACTGTGTTTTATCCTTAAAAACTCACCATCTTCCGATCACCGACCTTAAATCGAGAGTAAATTAGTTTTTCTTTCATTTTTGTTATATTTTCTTTCGTTTCCGGTGGGTTTCATTCTACTATACTTTTTTTTCAATGACTGTTTACAGCATACAAAAACGGTTTACAGTATAAAATCAGAGTATATCGGAACATGCACTTAATATATTATACTTCATTAAGCTAAATTTTTACATATTAATGTGTGCGATTTTTGAAGAGGTTAGTGAATTTATACTTACTAAACTATTTTCTACTTGATTCATTTACATTATCAACGTCAACAAGGCCGTATATACGTGTACATCCAGGGCAACAAAATCATATCGAAATTAAAAAAATCATTAAGTGAGCATTGAAAACATTTTCTGAAGTAATCGATCACTATTTGATGACGTATGTGTTGTATGGAATATGATTATTTATTTTTAAGATAAACAAAAAATAAACATAAAATATATAAATAAACATACCGAAAATTCTCATTTAAATTTTTTTTCCTATATTAAAATTAAACAGATTAAAAATTTAATTAAAAAAATGATAAAATATAATTCGTATATATATATATGTGTGTATGTATTTTGTTTATGTTCTGTTATTCTATATA
The DNA here is from genome assembly GCA_020423425.1 of Chrysopa pallens. NCBI lineage: Eukaryota > Metazoa > Arthropoda > Insecta > Neuroptera > Chrysopidae > Chrysopa > Chrysopa pallens. The sequence goes on from CM035594.1 coordinate 62,191,074, forward strand.
TGGATGGGAAAACAAAATGTTGACACAGTTACAAATAATTAATAGTGATGTTTGCTTGTTTGTTACCTCCAGTCAATGTGTACGAATAAAATGTACATTTTTAATCATTTTTAATATTAAATCAAATATGGAGTTGAACCCTTATTTGTACTATTATTATTGATATTAGGGCTAACAATAATATCCGTTGAAAAATTCACGGTATTACCATCATTATGATAAAATATGAATTTAGTATCTAGGTATTACATATCCCGGTTTAAAAATAGGATATTCAACGTGGAGTAGATTCCAGTTTGTCCAGCCTGTGCGTACGTACGCAAACACACTTTATATATATTTAATAAACAATTTATTTTTTTAAACAATTCGAACAACGATATTTTGGCTTTCAAAAGAAATAGTTACCTTTAAAGGAGTTAAAATTAACGGTTATATCACTTTGTCTCTTCTAGAATTCTCTAGAACGATTTTATATTCAAAATGATTTTAAAATGATCTGTGGTGATCTATCATCATTGAGATCATTGTTCTCGAATATTCCAGAATGATATATAATAATCAAATTTAATTCAAAGACCTTAATATGATTTAGAAAAAGTTGCTTATCGTCCAAATTGGTCCTCTAATGATGTAGAATTTTCTTTAAAATTATTGAATAATCTAGTAACGCCGAGTTGAGATGCTAGTAATAATAATAGATAGCGATTAAAATTAGATTCAAACAAAAAAAAAGTAATATTGCCATAAAAGCTAAGAATTTCATTGTAATAAGAAGAGGTTTTTTTTTAAAGAATTTAACTATGACTCGATATAATCATAGCAAGTAAAGTAAATTAAGAAAATTTTAAATTTTATAATATTCTATATATAAAAAGGAGTATATAACGTAGACCACAATCATTGCGTATGGCAACTGTAAAGTCCAATAAAAAACGCAGCAACCTGAATCTTTCTTCATATACCAAAAAAATCGTGTATTTTTGCATTCTCATTTTATGTAACTCAATATAAAAATGAAAGAGAATTTATGCTTATCAATTTAATCAATAAATAAAGCAGTTTATGGATATTAAAATATAAATATAAATTACAAATAATTCGTTTTTAGATACCTATTAATGCTTCAACCAAATATCAAATAAGATAATCTCCCGTTAAGGTAAAACGTAACAATAACATAACAATCCCTGATTTTTACCAATCTATATTCGTCGAATTTTACTTTTAGGTGTACTAAATGTAATTTTTAAAATCTTCTGACACACAATATTGCATAGTTTTGTTTATTTTACTTTTCGGTGGAATAAGCGTCTATATCACCCAAGTGACATGTTTTTGATTTATTTATTTATTAATTTTTCAATTAATAGTCCTAGTCATTTGATATAAAGATCGATTGAAAATTCATAGCAGTATTTTTAGCAAGAAAATTACAAATTTTCTTTTTAATTACATTAACTTGTACAGTACACGTTTCAAGTAGAACTCTCCTTCAGAAATCGGTTCTTGAATACAAAAATTATATGTACATTGTTGTTTATAGAAAATGTATGATTTTAATTTAATTATATTTTGTATGTAGTCTTAAGGCCTTGTAACTACTATTATACAATTAATATGATTATTTTAATAATAATATTAACAGTGTCTATTCATAGATATGTACGTGTATGTGGCTCTAGTAGGGCATTACTTTATTATAAAATAAATAGATGTTATATTCTGTATTATTATTAATTTGTTTATATACAGAAAGGCATCGAATGATAGACACTACAAACTACCATTATTTAAAATACGACCACTCACAAGATACAAGAATTAAAATTTGAATAATATTTACTAGCATAATATTTACTTTCAATAAGACTTTACATTCTATCGGATACATGCTCTTTTATCCGATACAACGTAAAGTCTTATTTAATGATTTTTGTATTTTAGGCTTTACTGATTATAAGAACACAGGGTATGCGTAATAATGAGAGTAAACAATTTCAGTCTATTAAAATCTTTCGAATGAACGAAACCGATCGCTGTAATTGACCTGTGTATATTTCAGCTTCTCATTTATTTTGAAAGTCTAATTTTGGAAATATTCAAATTTTAAAAACATCGATATTTAAGAATGATCGATGATTCGATACATTGTTCTAAATCTATAACTTTTTTAGAAAAATAATCCTGACTGGCGAACAACAAGAAAAACTTTTTCTTCTTCTTATATACCAAAAAAAATTAAAATGTGATAAACGATGTTATAAAGTCAAACTTAACTTTAAAACCGAAATAAATCGATGAATTTTTAAAATATTAAAATTTATTTTCGTTCGTTGATTCCAAAATTTTTAGGACTATAAGTAAACACTTAACTTATTATTTATTGATCACTAATTAGACTAGGAATCAAAAGGTATAGTCTCATAACCAGAAAGTTATATAGTTTGGCCACATGCCAAGTGGAGTTTTTTGGATATACTCGCGTGCTTCAGACTAGAAGATATGAGCGATACCTTATTCATGTTGAGGTTCTTCAACAAATTTTAGCCCACATATCGTGCCGTGCATAGGATAGCCGATTAGAATAATAAACAATCGATAGTTGAATTTAATTTTACCTCAACAAGGATTACGGTATCTCCCATATCTTAATCCGACGCGAGGCTTCTGCTACAATAGTTTCAACTTTATTTTGAACCATACTGCGGATAAAATTTATAAGTATCTATATACATGCTTTATAAAACTGATAACCCTTATATAGGAGTAAGTATATTTAAATATCATTTTGTATATTACAACATATCTATATAGAATAATATACAAAATTTTGAAAATGCTTATATCAGCATTATTGTAATAACATACAAGAGTCTCAACTCAACCTTATTATATCATACTCCTATCCATCCATGGTACAAAACGAGACAGAGCTAATAGTACTACTTACACTTGTAAATAGGGTATAGGTAGCTTGTAGCTTGCTGGATTCTATATGTATATATTTAAATGAAAACTAATGTAAATATACTTGACCAATAACTACAGTAAAGCGTATATAAAGTTGAAAGTGCTTTACTAATATATTATAAATCTTATGTTTTACAAAGCTTTCAAAAAGTTATAAATCGCTTTTTCTCTTTGAATTGTAACTATAACCTTCACCACTTATTTATAACCTGCTGGTTCTTACATAGGCAACCAATATTTTTAAAGTGGAAAGAAACAATCATGAATATGTGTGTATATTAATTATCATGGATAATGGAGCTAATATATTTTCTAGTTTAAAGATATTTTTAGATTTAGATTTAATTTATTATGCAGATAATTTTCCATATTGGGTTTACTCAACAACTTGAAAAATTTCCTTTGTTTTTATACTCGACATATCCATAATATGTTAGAGTATATTAATTTGAGTGTATAGTTTGCAACGGTAGGAAATATTGACGGCACAAACAAAATGCTGGTGAAGGTACATTTCACGATAACTCAAAAACCAAAGAGACAGCTGACTGGTGGCATATAAAATATGGTGGCATATTCTTAACATAAAAAGTGTAGACTTACAATATAGTTCAACTGATGAGTATAGTTGACAAGCCGAAGATTTAATCGTAATTATTCTTAATGAATGAACTAAGAACTTAATAATATTAGTTTTATATTTGTAGACTAAGTTTGGATAAAAGAAATTGGTAGCACGCGATGGTGACGAAAGATATTGAGAGTAGTATCATTCAAGCTTACCATGCCACATTCTTCTCCACTGAAGTGCTCGTGTGAGGTCGTCTAACGACTCAATTGGTCTGCAAAACGCTTATAATACAATAATTGATTGTTCCATAATAAAATAATATTTATATAATATTTATCTGCTTATATTGAACTGTAATTTTTACATTTCAAAGGTATTATTTTTTATGTGTTGTAATTCTATTTTATAATAATATTTTCTAGAACTAGAGAGATTCCTTTTTTTTTTTATTCTTTGACGCTCATAAATCATTTCACATTTCTATCTTCTGTGTACGATTTTATTGAAAAACGCAATTGATACTGTACAAATTGGTTCAAACAAAGTTTGTATAACGAACTTATGATCTACTGGAATCAATTTTTTGTATTAAGTAGTACCAAACGAAGATTTTGCCCGCAAAAAGAGATCAAAACACAACAAGCCTGCAATATGAACATGTGTGATCATCAAAAGAATATTTACGGCTAGTTAAATTTTTATACAATCAATCATATTTGCTTATCTAAATCACATACTCAGCGTGCTTTACCACTCTCATATTTTGATATATATCAGATTTGATTTTAAAAATTACTATAAAAATCAGGAAAATATCGCGTACCTTATATCCTTTTATTCGTTCCTTGATTTCTTTTCCTTTACAAAATAAATATTTTTTAGTAGTTCAGTTATCGAAGCCTCCGTCATAGGCATATCAATAAAATTAAATATAAAGGTGGTTGTCTACACTCGTTTAATAAATACTACATTTATATAATTTGAATATGTCTAGAGAAATCTATAAACTCCACTAGTCCTAGTAAGACAGTGATGTCCGTCTAAGCAATTCTATACCTTGATTTAGGCTACGAAATAATATTCATGTACTTTGTTGATAAATAATATAATATGGCATACGAATATTTGTAATACATCATTTTAAACGCTGAAGATTTTTTAGGATTATTGAACGCCTTAGGTTGCTTAAATATCTTTACTAAAATATACAAACTCTAATTTTAACTCATTAGGCTCTGTGATAATTTCATGTTCGTCTTTGTATTTTTTAACATTTATTAGGCATTTCTATATCTAAAAATACATTTTTTCATTAGCAAATCGTTTAACAGCAATCCCAAGAAAATAAATTTTCTTAAAATTTCTTAGAAAATTTAAAAACATATATTTAGAAGTGTCATTTCAGCGAAGCAAATTTTTTTTTTCATACCTTGCTCCGCTAATTTTAATAATGGTTTTTATTCTGGTTGATTTTGAAGCGAACGTTCTATTAATAAAAAAATCAATTTTCGTAAGATTGTCTTAAAAAACTAGAAGTAATGAATGAAGGTTGACCATTCTGCATCATAAATGTTCTAAACAAAATCTATTTTTAACAGCAACTTTGGAAACAGAACGATAACAAAAACGTATACTGCAGAAGAGAATATTTGAAAATTTTTTAAAAAATATTTTAATAGTAACAAATAGCCAATGAAATTTAACGAATTTTAACGAAAAATCGAAAATATTTCTTTATAAAGAACCACATGGTATAAATAATGTATGTGTATTAAAGTTTGAATAAATTTATTGTATATAATGTAAAAGATATATATTATTCAAAAACACTTATCGCAATCAATGTGAATATATGTATATCTAATGTACTGATAGTACCTATTACCAACGGTGTTATGTAATATAATATCAAATTTTATAGCACAAAAATAGTTTCTTACAGTGATTGCATGATAACGACTCAAATATTATAAACGACGAAACGTCAAAAACACCATTATTTTGTGGACGTGATGACAATTTCACCAGCATTAATTTAAATAACCAAATGTGTGTATTCACACTTACTATATTAATTATATAGAAAGACCGTATTCAAATACAGTCTGCCATAGTCTCCATAGTGTAGCCTATTTGTTACATAATACAATTACACCTGATGCACTCAATATAATGCAATAAAGTATATCTATCTAACGCGGTATATAAAAACTAATAAAAAAAGAATTTGTTGAATGTTTTAAAACCGAACGAATTTCATTTTTTCCCGTTTTTTTTTTTTTGCTATAATATATTGAATTTTTTCTGTAGTTTATTTCTGTTTCAGATAGATTTATAATTTTGTTTTTTAGTTTATTTTATACATCATGCCATTTTTGATAAATCTTATAAATCTTTAGTTCCTGTTTATAAAATAAAACGTTGGTGGTTGTAGTTTATTTATTACCATGATGACGAAACGAAATAAAAATAATGGTTTAAAATAGGTACTTTCTACTTAAAATCATCATTTATTATTTCCATCTAATGTGTCAATAATTTTTAACTGAAATAAGATACGTTTTGTGTAGTAGATTTTTTCCAACGAACTTTTAAAATGCTCTTTCACAGCATTTCAAGAGTAATTTTTTCTTTTTTTTAGCGATTAAATTATTTATATGCCAGTGGAAGAAATCGATAATAAAGATATTTAAATTATGTATATTTAATTATGTAATAATAATTTAAGTAGAGCAAATATATTTTCTTAAGTCTTGACTGCATTATTTTTACTCTAAATTTAACATTGAAATTAGACTTATTTTTTAATTCCTAGACCTTCTATTGCTAAAACGAAATTTTTTAACATTTAAAACTCATTTTTCGATAAAAGTTGAAGCCATATAACGCTTATTCAACATGTTTGTAATAAACCTGAAGGCAGGCTTTAAAGGTTTTTAATTTAGGTCTATAAAATAATTATATATTTTGCCATTTTATATATTTCTGAACAGTTTTCATATTTATAAGCCGCTGTCAAAGTAATTTTACTTTACCCTTTGAATTACCTAAAATATTTGATCAAAAAAAAATTGCAAGTTAGAATTCAACTATGAGAATATACCCAACTACGAATAGTTTGTATTTGAAATAGCTCACAATCGCCAATTTGTGGATGAAATAGGAACAGTTCCTTAAATCTGTGAAAAACAATATCGATTTATGGTAAACGTATCCCGGTGATATCTTTTTCTATAGAATTTGTATTAATTTAATTAAAAGAACAGTTTTATATTTTTTCTTTATCCATACTTGAAAATTTGAAACAATATAAGAATAATAACATTTTTCCGCATATTTTCTCATTTTAGTAAAAGTAAAACATTAAATAATAGTACGTTTATGTTATAAATAAAAATCTGGAGTGGTTTACACTACCTCTATATAAAGATATAATCTCAATATCAAATACCTACACACTGATTCAATGCAATAGAAATAACTGACTCTAGTTGCATCAGTCTGACCCATAAGCATTTCCTAGAAGCTTACAGAATAGTCCAATCCAACATATGAAACCATGCAAATGGTTGTATGGGACTGGACATGTAGGTCGCAAACTAAGTAGCATTAGTTTTGTATGCATCGATATGCCATTATTTTTATAAAAATGCTCATTAAGGCATTCGGCAACTAATCGCATTGATTGTATCACAATGTCAAAACATTGATCTCGTGCAACTAAGCCGCTGTTTTTATGAGTATTCCTACTTACCACTGACAGTTGTTAAAGAGGAATAACAATGGCGGATTCATAATAAAATTATAGGTACTTACTATGAAAAGTGAAAATTAATTAGTTTTTTTTAGTTTAAAAAAAGAAAAATTGTAAAAACAAATAGATACACATGTTTTACATATAATTTGTAATTATTACATTGTTTAAAATATTTAAAATTTTTTGTGATAGCATAAATGTCAATTTGACAGTTATTAAAGAGGGGTTATAATTGTCGAAATGTAGGAATACCTATGCATATAGTACTGTAGAGCAACTAGTTGCTTGAGTTGGTGATACAGGTTGCGTTACATTAATGTGTTAGCTGCCTAAGTTTCATGAGAAAAGAAAATAAATATGAAAGCATAAACAAAACTCTAAATAGATTAATTGAAAAAATACAATCTGGTAAAAAATCTCCCAAATCAGGTAATCAAGAAAGATTTAACCACGATTTCCAAGAGTAGTTAGTAATTCATTTTGTAATAATCCGATTCAAAAGAATATTCGGACAAAATCTCACTCTGATTAACATTTAAGTTAGAAAAACTAGAATTGTCCTAGTTTATTTCATTTCAAAATACAGTTATCAAATTAAAAGTGTGAATCAAACAAACAAATTTTAACAGTGCGGTTTTGAGGTGCAGTTGTAAAAACTGGAAAATTTGCAGTTAAACTTTATTTTATACTTTTTAACTTCGAAAATAAAACCTCTACGTTATTATATAGAGGTAAAAAGGGGAAATTTGTGTCTCCTGTTTCTTTAAATAAATTGTTCTTGTGTGTATTTATATATTATTTTAAATATTATAACACTTCAGGATATTGTCTTTGTGAAGAATATATTCTAAGTGAATAGTAAGCGTTATATCTATATATACATCTACTACTGGTTTACGTATCGAATATACTTATTTAGTTATGCTATGACTTAAGTTATACGAATGTAGGTACTTTCAAAGAATATAAAACATTTTTTTTTTATTAAAAAAAAAAAGAAAATACAGAATATACTTGCATTTGTTGTTGTTATAGGTTCCATTTAATGCTTACAATTCTAGTTTTTAGCAAAATTTATTTTATATGCTTTAGGTAACTTGACAAATATTGCCTTTGCTAAGTGATAATTTTAATGAAGTTCATAATAAGAGAAGTCCTTACTACTAAATGCTAGCGGTTTAAGTACAGAAAAGCATAAAGCCAGGAGGGTGAGAGAACTTGATTGATAAGTTAAACTGCAAGTGATAAAGATTAATAAATCTAATTAGATTCCCAATTTACAAAGAAGTAAACGGTAATCATTAAAGACGGTTAATTGATTAAAGGCAAGAAATTGATTAAGTTAGTCGTTGTTGGGATATGAACGTTTATACCGGCTCCAACAAACATTATGAAATTAAAGTTATAAGTGGGTGAAGTTGAAAATAGCGATGTGTGAACAGAAATACAGATAAAGCTACAAAAGATGAAAGGTTCACTTTTGGGAATTGGACGACCTACATCCAATTATATATAACAAGAATAAAATCGATTCAAGAACAATAGAAATCAAAGTTTTCCAATATTCTAAAGACTTCAGTGATTTTGAAAAAAAATATATGAACTTAATTATACTGAAAATTGAACTTAAAAGCAGTACAAGTTTCATAAAGACCATTCAAGTTATTCAGTCAATATGTCAAAAGTGGTTAGAATAACGATGATGTCAAAATAATAAGTAGGTCAACAAACTACCAATGGACCCTGCAACAGAGACCTACGAGGGAGGAATCAACTTTTGAAGTATAAAGGCAAAGCTTTTGATAATTTTTATGAGGTAATATGAAGAAACGAAGATTATGGGGAATTCCACAGGATGCTGGAGTCCAGTAGTTTTTACGATGCTTAACATATTGTAGGTTGTAAATAGACTATTTTTTCTAAAATTTAATGAAAATCAAAGGTGTTTAATTAATTTTACTAAAATATAAAAGGGAAATGGATGCATAGAAAAAAGCATACCGCTTAGAAATTCAAGTCTTATAAATGAAGTTTGAAGGACAAACAATTTTTTCGTAAAACCACAGTTTGAATTGGTGGTTTACATAGGATTTTATAAAGTACACTTTTAAACATACAAAGAGAATATTGAAATGTAACAGTAACATTTCATAATAATCTCAATTCGAATGTATTCTCGAATTTGCTTTTCTTGAAGAATGCGAGAAAGAATACAACAAGCTTATACATTATAGATATATTCTTAAAGCTTGATTACACGATGTTGTGTGTTTTGAGAAATCTAAATTTTAGACAGGCAAAATGTTTATTTATGGGAGTCTTGAATAAAGTAGACTAGAATGGTGTAATTTTGAAGAAAAAAAAAGGAATAGTCAAAGGATGAATTTTGGATGATTTTTTTTGTTACAATGAAAAATACTACACCTCGAAAAAGTTTAAATTTATAGAAGTAGCTGCTTTTAAGCAACCATATACATATAATAATAGAAATATATTTTAGTTAAGATATTTCGAAGCAAATTAACCCGTTGCGGTATATGAATAGGAATAAAAAAATTTTAAAAGATTTTTAAGTTATCCTTTCATTTTGTTTTAATAAAAACAAAACATAAAGGGACTCTCATTTGTAGAAAGTAGTAAAATTTTAATTTGATTTATCAATTGAAAATTAACTTCCTAACACTTATAATGTTTCTTATAAAATTTTAATAATTCGTCAACAAAACATACCACTTGATTCAATTATTCCTCGGAAAACTGCTATAGTATTTTAAGGTTTACTTGTAGATGAGCCTTTATATATACCACTTAACAATCACTATCAGTCTGATACATATAGATATCGGTGTAATGTCCTTGGCGAGTTATTGTGGAGACAAAGTAAGGGTATGTGCAGACTTAAGGGCACCGTCGTATTACTTTATATATTACCATTGGTATAAATGTATCCATCATATAAAAAGAGTTGCTACAGTAAATTGTCTTGTGAGTGTGGTTCATTTCCAAAGAAACATTTTTAGTATTTCGTTTGTAAAAAGGATATGTAAAGTATATTTTATTATGGATATCGTTTTATTCAAATAGAGCAAATTTAATTTACAATGAAAATATATGTGTTTATACATATCTACTTTACTGTACTGCTTGTTGTATGTGTTTTTATCTTCTAGTATCTCTAAAAAATAATCACCACGTTGCGAAAGCAAAACAAATTTTTTCTTAATAATATTTATGAAAATTGTATTTTTTTTTTTTTTTTAATTATTGATTTGGCTCCGGAACCCTGTATGCCATTCATTTGAGTTACATTTGCAGTAATATGAATAATATATAAAAATTGTTATAAAAATTTTACACAAAGCTGAATTATACATTTTTTGTTGATTTAAGATTTTTATTGTTCATATTTTCCCCGAAAACATAGACTTATGGATTATATAAACTTATAGATTGAGTAAGTGTGAAAAAGGTGTCGTTTGGGTTTGTCCACAACATTCCAGCTCCATTATTCTTTTTTACGATTGAAGTATCATTTAGAGTCTGGCACATCAGTGCAGACCCAAAAAGTGTGCACTTTCACAGCACCTTCAAATTAGGTTAAAGATTTCAAATTATTATTTAATTTCAGTTTCTTGGACTGCTTTGAGTGATTGATGAATAAAAATTTCTATTCTTCCCTTTTTCCCTAATAACTTAAGAAGACAAAATGAGTTTATTCTTGTAAATTTTGATGTAGTACTTTGGTAAATTTAAAGTATATAATAACAATAATAATGTCTTTACAAAGTACCTACCTATTTTTAAGACGACTAGTGTTTAAGATTGTAGTATATGACAATACTATAATATTTTACAATCCAATGCCTCAAATTTAAAGCAATGAAATACTATCTGCACATTTTACTTCTCATCAATCATCAAAATTTTCATAAATATCTACGACCATTTTTTTTATTTTTTTTAAACCTCCTGCATGCAGTATTTTATGGGTTCAATTCTCTTTGAATAACTTTGATACTTTTATTTTGTTTGAAGGCCATTCTATGTCCATGTTCTTGGATCAATGTTTTGATCAAATAATTTGTCACTTATTATAACCTGTCTACTGCTTCGTTTCCATGAGTTCTGTGTCAAGTTTAGGATAAACAAAAAAAACCAGGACACCAAAATGACAGATGCATATTCATTTTAGAAAAAAATTTACTTCAAAACTTAAGAAGAATCCAAAAATGTTCAGATGTCAAATTTATGGTTTACACGAAATTCTTACTTTGAAAGTGCTTGGTGTCAAAATTTTATTGTTGATACAAAACCTATAGCATCATTTTTCAAAACTTCTGACAAGAAGTTTTTTTATTTGATGTTATTTTATATATTAATTTTTTTTTTTTAAATAAGTAAAGAACGCTTTTACGACTTTACTTTGATGATTTCAAAAATATATTTCTTAAGTAACTAACGAATTTTATACAATAAAAATAGTTATTGGTTTTGAGATGGTTTATTGGTTTAAATGGTAAAGCACATAACTCGATGGTATAAAATTAAAAATTTTGCTTCGTTAAACCAAATTATTTTGCATTATTATGTGTTTAACTTTGGTATTTTATTTTTAATCCCACTTGTAATTTGTTGACATACATCGATGTCAGAAATTTTTTTAGCAAATTTAAGGTAAGTCTTTTTTAAATCAGTATACCCACAGCTATTTCTTGGCAATTGAAAATTTAAACTGGAAACTTGTCCAACGGATGATAAATTGGACTAATCGGACAACGGATCGGGGAGATTACGATTACTATTAAGATTACTATTTTTCAAGTTATCGACACTTCTTTTTAGAAGTTAGCGTGTTTATATCACATAAATAGCACAATGTAAAGCATTTTACAAGATTTAATTATTATTTTTTGTTAAATGACCATAATTTAAGCACAATTCAAGCATAAATAATCGAAATTTAATTCGTTTTAAAAATTCAGGTACGCCTTTTTCGAATTTTATTAACCCATATGGGATTTGGCCCTTATGCTCAACCTGTGATTAAACTACCCATGGATAACTCGAAACATAGGCAAAAACTGGAAAACTGGCTTATTTTACCAAATATAATGGCTTGTTTTACCAAAATCCATCAGGCGTCACGGATATCATAATCTAGTCCAATAAGCTAACAGATCAATTTCGATGATAATCATTTTATTGGCAAGACCGTACCTTTAGAACATGCATGCAAAACTGCCATAGTAAAAGAAATGGAAAGACAACGACATACTACACATGTACATAAGCAATTTCATTAAAATCGGATAAACGACTCACGACATATCAGTATTTAGATAGTAGTATTGGTCAAGCAGTTTTCGTGTTATACGTGTTTGTTAATGAGTAAACAGATCGACTGACCAACGGACACGAAACGAAAAATGCTAAGAAAATTCCAAAATGACGGTATAAAATTAATTTTGTAAATCGAATCACAAAAATTTATATTGTTTTAACCCTCTAGCATGTAAGACCGCCCTCGGGCGGTCATCACTAAAACTTAAATACTAGCCAAACTATCAAATTTTTATATAAAAAATATTCTCTGTTGCATCGGGCAAGTCTCCTCGCACATGTCGAGCTATCTTTGAGGTCTGTATGAAATATTATTTGGCTTGTACAGTCATTTGACTGCGAACATCCGACAAAACAACACATAAAATATTTTTCCCGGAAATATTTTTTTTAAAGTGTGATAACTTTTTTATTTGTGATTCGATTTTTGTGATATAATTTTTTTTGAGTAAGTTGAACCTTTAAGATTAAAATAAATCATAAGTTAATGTATATATATATATTTTGTTGTTGAGAAATTTGAGAAGAAGTGATGCCCGCCTTGGGGCGGACATGCACGTTTGAGTGTTATTAAATTTGAAATTTTATCTTATTTATTTTTTCTGTGTTTCACTGTATTGGACTGATTTTCATTGAATTCCTTGCAATTTTTGATTGTGTTTTATTTTCAATGTGTTATTCCTCTTTAGAAATTTTAGAAATGTCTCGAAGTAGGGATAAATTTTTTTTGAGCGATATGTCAGCCGAAGAAATTGATGAACTTATGGAAGCGGTCGAATCCGATACTTATACCGATAATGACAGTGATGATTCTATTGACGATCCAAATTATATACCAGATGAAATTGAAGCAGAGATGAACGAAGGAGTCAATGCTTCAATAAACGAAATGAATGCTGGAGAAACTAGTGATTCGTTTCTTCCATCGACATTCAATTTCACACTCAACGAAACTGCACCGACAGCATCATCAACTTTGAATGATTTACCTATTCTCATTGAAAACGATGATGTTGAAGTTTGCACACAAAGCAAAGAACCCACAACAATGACAGCAGCAGAAGCTACAACATCAACAGCAGTAGCAGCTACAACATCAACAGCAGTAGCAGCTACAACATGTGAGGTGAAAGTGAGGTGAAGAATAAGCCAAGAGGATATTCTATCGAATATATGGCGAATGTAAAAGGTATTGATGTCAATGCGGTCTTATGGAAAGACAACAAGTGTGTGCGCTTGCTCTCAACTTATGTTGGCATTGAGCCGTTCGCACGAACATTCAGTGCTGACCAGCAACGTGCCAAAGCTTCACGTTACGATAGATCAAACAAATCTTTCATTGATATCGATTGCCCACAGGAAAGCTAACAAATTCATCACATTTATTTTCATGTAAATGAAAAGCATGGAGAATTGTTTTCATAGTCAATGAAAGCAACTGATCACAAGCACTTTTATTTTCATAAAAATAATGGTCAATTTCATTCATCGCTTCAGATAATAAGAGAGTACAACGCTCACATGGGCAGTGTTGATTTAATGGATGGCCTCATGGGCCGATACCATATACGCGCTAAAACCAAAAATGTGATGACACGTTTTTTCTATCACCTGATTGATATGGCGGTCAAAAATGCATATATATTATACCACCGAATTGTTGCTGAGCGCAAATGTGAAGTGAGTGGCTATACTAAGAAGGCTGAAGAAGAAAAACCCATTGAGCTGCCAATTTTCCGATTGCAAATAGCAGAAGTGTTGACGGAGAATCGGCGTAATAGTGGAAGACCAATAAGTCTACCATCAAGTCGACTTTCATGTCATTCTGAATCACCCGCACCACAATCGCCTTCATCTGCTCCAACATCACTTTTTTTACTTAGTGGCCAAAAAGCACGCCATCCAGTCGAAGATATTCATTTCGATGGCTACGGGCATATGTCTGCCTGGATGCCGAAAATTGGAGGAAAAAAGCAGTGCAAACACTGCAAAAAATCCGAAACTCAGCACATTTGCACGAAATTCAACTTGCATTTATGTAATTGGGTAGCCAAAAATTGTTTCGCGGACTACCATGAACGCAAATAATGTATTTCATTAATTTATTTTCATGCATTTTCTCAATAAAAACACAATAAAGAAATATTAATTTTGCATTTTTTATGCTTTAACATAAATGTCCGCCCCAGGGCGGCCTTTCGAAATTCTCACATAGCGGTCGACAGGTAAATTTTTTTGGAATTTCATGGGCAAATTTGGATTCCTCGTACCAAAATTAGTCTAGAAAAAATTCAGCGTCAAAAAATATTCAGCGGTTAAATTTTGCATGATAGAGGGTTAATCAAATAATACTTGTCAATATAATTCGAAACAAAATATTAACTTACAATCGTATAATATTTAGCCAATATCCCCTATATGTCTATTTACAAGCATTTAAGCAATTTGTGTGAAATAACAAAATAAAATTCAAAATTAAATTATTCTCAAATTGTTATTATTGTACAAAAACAATTGAAATAAAAAGTAAAAATTTTTCATTTTTTAAAATAGTATGTAAATAAAATAATAATAAACTGCGCAAATACATCTACAATGAACAAAAATCATACACACTTAAATTCTATTGGATATATCAATTTATTTTAGCCAATGATTAGAATTCTTAGAATCGCGCAAGTCGACTGCAATAAATATAACATTTTAACAATATAATAATGTAAAGCGCGAAGAATGTGTACATACTCGAATATATATATATATATATATATATATATATATATATATATACATATATATATACATATATAGAAAATCTATAAGTGTTTTAATGTAAAACTTCGAAAATGTACTGATTCTCACAAGCTCAGATATACTACCATACAGTAGTAAAAAACTTAAGCACTGAATATAGGACCATATAGTGCGACACTATACAAGAGAATTCACTATCTAGATTTGATTCTATACTTGTCAAGTGCGAAATACTAACACTATAATCGTATGTATACGAATGCATGAGCTTTTTCAAACATCGTATATATTCGGTTATATTCGTCTGGTGTATGTACAGTTCGTACGTTCGCAACAATTGAAGTAAAATCCTATTATTTGTAATGAAAATACACTCTAGAAATGAAAACTCTCAGTTAGTTGAGCGTTAGTGATCATCGTGTTCACAATAATCGTACGAACCAATATTCGTTAGATTCAAGAATGTTTATTACGTAAAAATGTTTGGTTACAATTTTTTGTATTGAAAAATGATGGCACATATAAAATTTTATTCAATATTTTTTACATTTATAAGATTAGATCAAAAATAAACATTGATATTATTTTTGTCCAACTTTATTTTTAACAATGCGATAAACTTTTGAACTTTGGTAATTTTTTTTAATAAGAATCAAAAACTATTTTGAAATGAAACAGTTGTTCAAGTGTTGATGTTATGTTTTTTGATAGTGTGTTTGTTGGTTGTTGATAGTTTGTTTTAGTAAATTCTTGTTTGTCTTTAATTTTGATTTCGCAATCTATTTGAAAAATACCTAAGAAGAAATGAAGCCCATATGTACATTTGTTTTATTTCTCACCACTATATTTATTTACGGTAAGTGTTTTTTGACCTATTGTAAAAAGTGTGCATTTCGTTGAAAACAATTAATGATTCGTTAATTTATTAAAAACAATTATTCTCATAAAATATCAGCAAGTATCCTGATTATTTTTAATGAATACTAAAAATTCTACAAATTCATGCATAGTTTTTTAATGTTACAATTAGTTATTGGACAAATTAATAAAATTGCTTATTTTTAAGAATAGAAAATCTGTCAAAAATAAGTCCATTAGGTATGAGGATATGATAAAAACACACTGAATAAAAAAATACTTTCTACAAAATATTCAATAATATTTATATACTTTTTATTTACTTCTGGCTCTGGTATAGAGTTCAGAACTACAAGCATCTGTAATATTTAAAACTGTTTAAATTTATTTGCATCTATTTTTGTATTTGATGCAGCGACGCAATAAAAATTATATTACACGAATACTATCCTTTCAATTTCACAAGCTAAATAATTTTTCATTACACCTGCTTTCTAAGTGATTCGTGCGGTCAAAGTATATCAAATATTTTCAAATGTTACACATTAAATATCTTTGTAATTTAATAGAGAAAACACAAATTTCAAAATAAACGGTCCATTAATTTACAATTAATTTAAATTAGTTTTAAATAAATTTCAAACAATCTTACTCATTAATTATTCAGAGTTACATTCAGTCTTGTACTATGTAATCTAATCACACATTTATGTAATGATAATCATATATTGCTTACGTCGTAAAAACCTTTTACGTACATTAAGTAGTGTTTGTGATTTGTATTATAAATTACACGTAAATTTATACCTAAACATATCTATCACTCTAATCATGTTTTGGGATCAAATCCTTTACCTTTACCCATCACCACATCATAAATATATGTGTTTTTGATAAATTTATTAATTTGATTTGTCTAATTTAATTTTAAGTTGTGTGTTTAAATTGTATAATTATTTTATAACGACTTGGTATAAATGATCATGTTCAGATTATAGAGTGTTTAGAAATTATCAAGACAAAAATTTAGGGGATGCTACAGAATTTTATAATTTAAACATGATTTTCTTGTCATTTTGTATTTTTGACTTGTAGGCTTGAATGCTGTAAAGATTGTTAAACGACCTATATTGGTTTTCAGGCTTCCAAACTAATTCTTACACACCCACTACCCACTCATTTTTCCTACAGAACCCGACAAATGTTTAATTGTTCCATGGACTTAAAAAATAGCCAGGATAAAAGAGTATAACTCAAAAATACACTATTTTTATAGCATGAATAATGGGGTCCCTTTATTTTATTTAGTATAAATTTTTTAGTAATTGATAAATATGCATTTAACTTCATCTGAATATCTCAGTTGTTTATTACACCCACTGCTGTACATGAGATATATATCAGATTGCAGATTAGGGGAGGGATACTTTTAGTTGCTTTAACGGATTTTAAAGATGTACCAACCAACTTAACTTTCTGATGGAGATGTAAATCGAGAAAAACTAGTTAGTCTACCAAAATAACAATATAATTTATCTAAAGAAATTAAGTTATTTAAGAATTTGGTATGAAGGAGCGTAAATACACTAACATTTTATGTTGATTATTTTTTTATTTCTACAGATTTTGAAATCCACCTGTATATTATTCAATTAAAAATTATATTTATATAATTTTGTTAGATGAATCTCTGATTCATTATTATTTTAATTATTTGAAAATGTGTGTATTAATTTTATTACTCATTACATTTGAACGATAATTTAATTGAATGGAAAACGGTATTTAGCATGCCAATTTACTGGATGGGGTTTATAACTTGGGAACTAGATTACTTTTTCATATTAATCGATATGTAAAGGTTAATTTATAATATTTGTGATTCATAATATTAATGTATAAATATTTTTAGTTTTTTTGTACAGGAATTAAACTTTTTTTTAAACTGGATAAGAAAGAGTATTTTCAGTAAAAATTAAACTTTTGTTATCATTCCTTAATTGTTAAATCTCTTTGACTCACTTTAAATTTTTTTAAAATTTTTGTAAAATAAGATCATACAGAATATAAGAGTATAAAAATCCTATAATTATAGTAATGAGTCAGAAAGTTTTATTAATGACCGGTGGCATGAAGTCAACCAAAATTAAAAACTTTATCATAATCATTTAAATAAATTTAATCTGTAAATTATATTTATAATATGTCTAAACCTTCAGTATGATTTAATTGAATTGAAACAAAATACACGATATCAAGATTGATTTTTGTACCCAATATTTTCTTGATTTTGAAAGAGTGCGTTTTTTACAAAATGATAAGAATTGTTTCATTTCTGTTAATTCATTTGTGTGATTAACTATCACAGGAAAACTTATGATAAGATTACTTTTGTTTTTCCCAATTTCCCACAAATATTTATATGAAACGATAAGCAGCAATTTTTATTTGTTGAATAAGATAGCAATAATAAAATTTTTTTTGGAAATATTTTCCTTACCAAATTTACATGGACCTTGAACATTTTGCATGTGGTAGCCTCTTGTTTGTTTGCAAATTTTAACAGAATCGAAATTCACGTGGTCTTTATTTTGCATACACTCCCATGATATGGATATCAAATGAACATTTGTTTTTAATGAATATTTCAATATTTATATTCATGCTTAGACCATTGAATAAAACTTTTTTTTACTAATTATTTAATAAATTGTTTTGATTTAATGCAAAGTTTATTTTTTTAGTTTTAGAGCATTTTAATAAAAGTTGTTTTATTAATTATTAATTTTTTCAAATATTTATTAAAAACACAATATTAATATTTCCCCGTTATATTTACTTATTTACTTCATGACACGATCAACCACTTGGTAAAAATAATAATGTTGTTGAAAATAATTTTATACACAAAATAAGACGTTAATTATGTTATAAACGATTAAATAATTCACATAGAATTAAAGTCAGTTTACATTTCTCATAAAAACATTGTTTATACTTTATTAAAGAAAAGAAAGCTAGAAAGAAAATATATATACTTTTCACGAGTATTAGTGTATATATTTTATGTATAAAGGAATGTATACGCAATAGTTAAGGAGCCTTAAAAACTATAACGAAAAATTCAGTCAAAATTCAGAAAAAGATTTCTCCGAATACTAAATAGGTTTCATTTAGAAATCTGCTACGGGATGTCAGAAATCTTTTTTTTTTAACTTCTATATGGTTTAACTAACTTCTGCCTTCTGCCTCTGTAAACAAACAAGCGATATGCAAAACTAAGTTTATAGACAATCCACGTAGACATTAACGAGGCAAGGAAAAAACATCTCAATAAAGTAGGATACTATAAAGAATCTAACCAGTGTTCATTTCTAAAAACGTTTGTTTCTGGATTCAAGAACCTCAAAATGTGATTTTTCAGTAAAATATCCACATCGAAAATTGGTCCCGAAATAATTACTTTCCAAAGCGTTTCAGAAAGTAAAGGAAAGTAAATTCTTTTTTACACCAGTTTATATTGGTGATATAA
The DNA here is from genome assembly GCA_020423425.1 of Chrysopa pallens. Taxonomy (NCBI): domain Eukaryota; kingdom Metazoa; phylum Arthropoda; class Insecta; order Neuroptera; family Chrysopidae; genus Chrysopa; species Chrysopa pallens. The sequence goes on from CM035594.1 coordinate 62,210,859, forward strand.
ATCTTTCGTTTTTTATCTAAACACATTTGGCGAGCACTAAATTTGTTTTTAACCCCTGGCGCAAAATCGGTGGGGTATTTGGCATGTCGCTGTATGTTTAAAAGGTGAATTTGTTGGGAGAGTTCTAAGCTATGATTGATGAAAATCTGTCCAAGGTGGCCACCGCCACAAAATGTCGGATTATATATTTTCCACAAGCCCGTCAAATGAAATGGTTTGACTAGTAGAATACTGTACTATATGACAAATTTCAATTCCAAAGTGTGTTGGGGGTTTCTTAAATTTTTACTTTATACTTATCTTGATAACCTCACCAGGTCATTTAGGAATGTAATAGTGACATAAATACTTAAATCAGTTTCCACCTGAACTCTAGAATCCTTTTGAAGTTTCTAATCTTAATAAATCGAGTCTTAATTTCAATTTCGCTTGACAAAAATTTGTTAAGGAAAATTTCAAATGAATTTTGTGATTTTTCAATAAAATCATAGCTCCCCTGACTAAATATATACATATAAAATTATACAAAATGTTTGTAGACGAGAAGCTTTAAGTTGTATAAAACACACCTATATTTCTTACCTTCACTTTATACACAAGTATTGGAGTTTTAACTAACGATATTCTTTTACAACTTGTATATACACACGACAAATTGTATACGTATACATGTGAGAACGTCTTGTTTACATTATAAACAGCTAAATGTTTACATTTCCACGTAAACATCAAAGTGTAAAATTATTATCTTATATATTTGTAATCTGTGATGTAATTTATACCTACAGATTTACATTTTAAGAGTTCATAAGAATACACACCTCTATATAAAAATTCTCTATAAGAAATATTTATAAATCATTTTCTATCAAAGAAAGTGAAAAAATAAAGTATGTTTCCTATTAAGGCAACAGAAAGCTATAATTAGATTGCAACTTATGGAGGCATTCCTACTATCTGTCTTGAAGATTCCACTTTAAGAAGAACAAGAACCTAAATCAAAAAATTATTCGCAAAGGAAATTTCTAAATTTAAAATGCAATTTTTTATTTTTTGGGAAAATCTTTTCAACAAGTTTTTATTTGAAGTTTGTGCGTGCAATTTCACTACATGTGATCGAAAATATATTAATTTTTAATCCAGTTTTATAATGAAAATTTTTAATATTAATCCTATTATTATTATAAATGCGAACGTTTGTGAGTATGCATGGATGTTTGTTACTTTTTCCTTTTTTCTGTTTTTATGTTTTTCTATTCCTTAAGTATTGATTTTTCTTAATAATCGATTTCAAAATTGTAATAGATATATGATAATAAATAATAATATAGACATAATCACGCATATACAAAAAAAAGTTCAAAATCGGATGAACCGTTCGTGATTCATCGACATTTTAGTAAAAATACCGAATCCCTGGTATTCCGTTCGACGGGATATCGGTATTGAAGTCAAAAAATAGTGTTTGAGCGTGGGCACTCTGAAACGATTAAAATGTAAGATATTTTTAAATTTTGGCAGACTGATAGATTTGCTAGTCAACAAGCAGACTGAAATGTAATGAAAATTCCCTTTGGCGATACCAAAACGTTGATATTTATACAAAAATTATTTGAAAGCCAAGAAACAATTTATTTTACAAAAAGAAAGACTTTGAATAGAGAGAGAGAATACTCAGAAATAATGCAATTACAGAATTGTGGATTACCTTGTTTTATTTTAATTCATCATATTTTATGGTAAACGAAAACAAATGAAATAAATTTAATTTGATATATTAAAAAATTTATATATATATATATATATATGAAAAATAAAATAAAAATTAAATTTTTCGCAATGTTAAAATGATAAATTTTTGAAAACTTAGAAGTGCATAAAATACATAAATTATTATCATCAAAAAAGGAAAATATACATTTATTTTATCAAAAAGTTTTTGATATGAAACGAAATGGTTTATATGCAATGCACTCTGACTGTGTACGTATAGTACAACATACTATACCCCCGTCGTCTGAATATACAGATAAAATATTATGTATGTGCTCTAAAAGTTCAGATGAAAAACTGACAGTTTAGTGTATATATATATATGTTGGTTGTTAGATGAGATTTTCTGTATTCTAGATAAAATCGTATCCTAATATATGTAGGTATATATGAATATCATCATCGTTATGATTTACAGAGAGATTATAAAATACTTTATCTTTGCCACTAGCATAAGAAAACACTTATTAATAAATTAATTCTTCATATCAAATATTTTAAATTAAATGTCAACAATTTCTAAAGAAAATATGATGATTGGTCATAGTAAAATGTTGTTTTTAGAAACTAAAAAAATCACGTTTTATTCATACGGGCAAATTTATAATACATGTAATAAGAATGCTATTCAGGTTGTTTCATTATTTCATCGGTGTAGAATTGGGTGTTGTAGAAAAAACTTATTGTTTTTTTTCCATCAATGAAATTTTGCGACGAATCGATACATAGTGAATGAATTTCCTATTCAAGTTCACAGAACTTTTTCATTAATGGAGATGGAGCACAATGGTCTTTTGACCGGTTCTGGACACTTTATTAACTCCAGTAATTTGCTCCACTTTTTGACCGAAATTTAGGTCTCTTTGGTGACAAGCTTTGAGTTTTTTTGTTATATTCTGCTTTTGTCAAATGTTTCATACAATTTTATGGTTAATATTCTGTGCACCAGCGACGTCTTGACAGCTTGCATGCTAATATATATCGATCAGTGCCATATATTATCATCGACTTTTTCAGTGAGTGTCCAACTTGATCGAGGCATGAGATTGAATTTCTCCAAAATAATTTACGGTTAATTTAAAGGAATCTAAAAAAAAAAAAAGAAGTTAAAATGTTTCAATAAATATCAATTTGTAATATAATAAATCCTAGTCAAATTTAAATGGTTGATTTTGTAATATATATTAGAAAAATCTATAAATATATTTCATAATAATTTTAAATATAGAATGATGAATGTAATTTTCATATGTTTATAAGTACGAATAAATGAGTGGTTTAATTTTCGAAAAGAAATTATTTGATAAAAGAGTGTAAATAGAATGTATGTAATCATATCAATCGTGTAAAATCACTCGTTACTTTCAGTTTATGCACTTATAAGAACTAATACTATTTTATGTAGTTCCAGTTGATGATGGTGCAGCTCTTAAAACAAAACTATAAACTATGTATGATACTTATACTTACTACATCGAAAGAAGCCAAACAGTATTAGTAGAATACTGCACTAAATCACCGTTGTGTAAGTTCTTGCACAAGCTAGCCGTCGTCGTGATGCTTTAGTTGTAACAGTAAAGTCTATCTCTAGCTTCATTTGACATAATGTTATAAAAAATTTATGTAGAAGCTACAAGATGTACAACATGTTTCAAGAAAATATAGTTAAGAAATGCGGTATTTACTTTAATAGTAATTTAGTAAAAAAAAAATTTTGAATAATATTTATGATAATTTATATCATAAAGCAGTAGTGATACTAAGGATTAAAAAGCTTTTTCTGCCATGGATATTTTTGTAAAATAAAACCAATTATAAATCCATTTATTGAAAGTATTTTCGATGCTATTTTAACATAAGGAGATATCCATGTGTAGTGTGAAAACAAAAATAGAGCAATTTTCTTTAAAATTTCATAACACGTTTGAAAGCCTACACAATAATTCTACTACTATAGTTAAACTCGTCTTGAATATATTGATAATCAGATTGTACTTAACTAGATCTTATCTATGTTGAAAAGAACTTTATTTTTTGTATAAAAAGTTCAAAATAAAGAGCGAAATGTTTGTATATCTGCATTACTGACATATTTAAACAGAACAAAATTCGCAAGATTTTTAAATCTTCGTAAGACTTTCTTTAGAATCAAGAAATGAACGAACAAACACTAGTTCGAATTGAAATCCTTTCTCAATGCATAAGCCTCAAGTTGGACATGATCATAAAAGTATTTTTTGTTTAGTCGGATAGTTTTGGTAAATGATAAAACGAATACATAGAGGTAGGTTTGGTGGTGTTTACATGAGATTTTGTGTTTATGTGACCGGTCAATGATAAGAACAAAAGTGTTTATTAACTAAAATAAAATGAATGGAATGAATGAATGTGAACTGTGTGTATTCATAAAATGTAATAGTTTGTAACAGATTTTTTCTATTGTTCCAAGAAAAAAAAAATTATTATTATGTACTTTATCCATTTTATTTCATGTATATGTCGTTCACAATGTTAAAAAAGGATATTATTAAGTTCAGTTGTATAACGAATAGAAATATAATAAGTAAAGGAAAAAAGAAAAAATATTCGCATTAATTTATACAGGGTCACATATAATAAAAGCCAGGGCGAATATTGTATGCCATTAAAAAAAAAATTTCAGTATTAAAAATAACTGATTGTCAGGTTTTTTATTATATATTTTTCATATTTATGACGGACTGTATAACATCATGACAAATAGGAAATACAATTTGCTTGAATGAATGCTGCGAATGCGGCCAGTTATAAGAATGTTGGTGACATGAGCCCAAAAGATTTTCGCTTACCAAAAACTGCCCACCGCATCTTAAAAAGTTTTCAATTCAAATAAAAAACTTAACTCTAAAAACTATAAAAACCAAACCAGAATTTACAATGTTTTGTAAAACTTAAAAAGTAATTCGTTGTTAACATTCATGCATAGGCAATTTTTAACAAATCTAATACAAAATGATTATATTGGTGTTATCAGAGATTAACAAAGTTTTATTAATTTGAAACTGATTTTATTAATTAATTAAAATTTTCGTTCTTCAAAATGATTTTGCATAAAAAAAAAGAGTACTCGAAGCTCAAATAATTCAGAAATAATCTTTTAAACAAAAACTTCTACTTCTTAGAAGAGGGGAAAGAACATGTCAAAGCTATTCCCCTTATCCTAAGAAAAAATTGTTTTCTAAAGAATTTTGTATCACAAGGAAAATATATTCGTGTTAAAATGAATTGCTTCCAAGAACATTAGAAAAACTAAGAAATAATTTTAAATTATCTCATTTAATATTGTAACATGACTCTTCATCTGAATAATTTATGAACACGACGCTATGAATTTGATTTCTACATAAGTCTATATTTGTTTTGAGAAAATCGTCTACGATTTAAGTTTACAATTTCAATTTAAACGAATAAATTCAGATAAAAATACGCAAACAATCCTGTATTTAGTATGGGTATAATAAATTTCAACTCTTGCTGATTTTTTTTTGACACGGTCGATAAAATTCACAAATTTATAACACGCTTAAAGTTGTTGAAAACTATATTAAAATACATTTTCCAATCTATAAAATGAAAATTGATTTTTATTTTTAATTTTGTTTTTTTCTAATTTAATAACAAAAACAAACACAATTCAACATTTTTACTTTGCTTGATATAAAGCTATTGTTTTAACCTCGCAAAGTTGTAATTTTAGATTGATAAAATTTATGTATTTTGTCATTGAATTTTCAAGCTATTCAAATATTTATTGGTCGTGAATTTTATTTTAAGAATAATGTATAACGATTGAAAGCTCATTCTCAGAATAAAATTTATTTCGAAAAATTCAAAAATTCTTATTTGTTATCTTGGATAGTTTTATATTCAACATAATTGTTTCCATGACATCCTTATTTATTATTAGAATGCGATATATTGGTGAATAGCTTACTACAAGTTATTTTTAAAATAGTTGTTATTCATAATTCTTAAATTTGAATTAAGAAATAAATATAATATTTAGCATGCTGAATGTTTCATAACAGTTCACAAATCATTAAAATGTTCTTTAAAACATAGAAACTTCTTTATCACTTATTAGCGTTATTTTCAAAACAGTACTGTTAGAGGAATTCAAATATAATCGCTGTTTAAATATAATAATTTTAATGAAATAATTAAATTAGACAAAGTAGACAATGGCAATAAATTTTAATAAAATCCCGAAAAGCTAATAACTAATTTCTTGTTTACAAATTTGAGTAATAAGAACTTTGTACCGTTGTATCACAAAATAATAAACCAACAAATGCACAAATAGAAAACATTCTAATAATGTGTTACTGGGGCTGCATTTATACAAACGAGTATTTTTTATGTTAATTAATTTGTAAATCATTTCGTGTGCACAACAGTAAGTTGTATGCCTAAGGATGTGCTGCTTCTACAGTGTTAAAACTAGCAATTATAACAGATTTTTTGGGAACACAAAATTGAATATTTAGTTTTTATTGTGATTAGATATTTCTTATATATCGCCCATTATTAAAATATTATATATCTTAACAGATAAAATAATAAAAGATTTGTAATTGAAGTAATAAACTAGAAATCAATTATTCAAAAACTAGTTACCTTATTAAAAATTTATTGATCGGGCCTCTTAAAATCACACTCATTACATTGCTTATATATTAAAACGATTGTGTGAGTGTATATTTGATTAGAGAAATTCATGTATATTTATATTATTTTCAATTGAAATGAAATAATCTTCAATATTTAGTTCATTGAACAAAACGCTATATTGCTTGCTATATACAAATATATTATACTTCAAAAATTATCAAAGCTTCATATAATATACACATATATACAGAGGAAGCTTTTTAAATATTCATATATGTATCAATCCATATTTATTCAATAAATACCTATTTACAGAATTATATTTATTGTACATTTAAATGATGGTATTGTGTCAATTAAATTTAACTTTTTTCAGAAATTTATTGCGTATAAATTTTTAGTTATTGTTTAAATATCTATTTATTATTTATTAAGTGAAAATTCAGAAAAGGTGAAAAAATCTTTCTTAAAATTAATTCGTAAAAGTCCTAAATCGTTAATTTGTGGTTTATAGTCTGCTCCAAGTTATGAGTAAAATAAAACCAAGTTCAAGACTTTGGCTTAGACCATAAAAGTTTAACCTAATCTTGTTTCTCACAATCAAATGTTCATAATGGACGTAAAGAATCATCTTTAGAAAGTTACTGAAGCATTATATGAAACAATGATGCTTCAGTAATGTGGAAAAGGTTATTTGTAAATATTTTTTTAAACTATAAATACTAAGATAAAAAATCTGCTATATTACCAACATATATCTTGAATGAATTTATTTTTCTCCAATGGTTTTTAATGTTTTTTATTTTTTATTTTATAATCAGAAGTTCTGATAATTCAAGATAAATCAAAACTTTCAACTTTCACAATAAGTTTAAAGCTAAATTTTTTGAAATAATATGTCCCAGAAATATTTTTATATCATTTTTCAAAAATGAATAATAATTATTAAATATAATTTATTTATTTAATTCATGTGATTAAATCAAAAGTTACACCTTGAAGTTTATTGGACTGATTATTTAAAAAATGATATCTTTCAAGAAATTTCGTTCAGGAAATTTGTTGAATAATGTTTCCTTAAACAACCACAAAAACTTCATACCATTTATGTGATTGATTACAATTGTATGTCAACAACAAACAAATAACACTATAAATTTCATAAAATACCAACTCATCAGTAACAATTACAAAGTGAATAGGTGTACACGTACAGAGGCGTGCATAAGTAACTATAGTCCCAGTTTAATAAAAACCCATGTTCTTGAACATTTCATTTATTTTTTTTTAATTGTAGAATATACTATTTTTACGGTTTAATTTATAATTGATTCAGTTTCAAATAAAAGTTATACTTAGATCAATAAAATTAGAACTGTTAAAGACCTTAAACGACCATCAGAAATGTGCATTTTTAAATTTTAATAAACATGATATACAGTTTGAAAGATATTCTGTTTTCTTAACAATTTCCTTTCATATTGCTCTCCTTCAAGAAGGCACTTTAAAAGCCTAAATTCTTTTATATCAAAAGGATCAGATTGATGTATTGCAATTTCATAGTTGCATCCAATCTAATGAGTGAATTTCATGTATAAGTGTACAAGTCCAATTAAAAAAGGCATTTCAGAAGCCTAAATTCTTTAATTTTTATAAGATCAGTTTCTAATATATTGCAATTTCTAGATACAACAAATTTGATGAGTAAATTTCACATCAGTGTGTGAGTGCAACTATTTATATCTTGAAAACTACAGAAGAAAATGTGGCTTCTTATTTGTTGAAATCAGGCAAAAGTGTAATTATGTATTTTAATGTAAATATTAAAAATTAAACATTAATAGACATTATTTTTACAAACAAAAAACATTAAAAGAATTTTAAAAAAAGTTGAGCTAAGAGCCAGATGACCAAATGAATCAAATCGACAATCCGATCACTTTTCAATTTTCTGAACTAAGAAATGTTACATATGCCAAGTACTTTTACCGTTACCAATTAATGTAAAAGCTAATGCACCCCTCTGTATATATAGGGGTAGTTATTGTAGAGTATTTGAAAATAGTTTCTATATGCTTCACTAGACATTTTCATTTGTAGTACTATGAATATTTGTCGAGGTTTAACACACAATACATATGTATGTATACCTACATGATATTTTAAATACTATGTATACAGATCATGTTATGGAACAAAAAAAAACGTCACGTAGGACCATCGTTATCTAAAAGAATTTTTACTTCAGAATAATTGAACTCAAAATTGAGTTATTTACACAGAAGGGATTCACACACGGAAGGGTTGGATTGCAGTCTAAAATTCAACTTATTGTGAAATTATAAATAACGTTAGAGTTTTTTCATAAATGAAACTGGTAATGCCAATATAAGTTTGTTTATAGGTAGGTTTGATTGCTTGTTGTTTCATATAGGTTTTTTAATAAAAAAGCTACACTAGCAACGAGAAACATAAGCAATAGAAATTAGTCATTTACGCAACCACAATGTGTAGCTTATAATTTAGAAGTCAAAATTTGAAACGACAGTGGTACCAAAAATGATATTTTTTTATATGAACAACTTTTGTTTGAAATATTTGTTTGGTAACTACTAGCTAGGTGTACATTCCATTCATTATATTTTGTTACATTTGAATATACGTTAGTTACCATCGCGAGCCGCAGGTAAAAAGTAGCATTTTTTAATTAAATTTGGAAATAGTTTATATCTTAGGTACGAAACCAATATTCTATTTTCCTAGTAGAAACAATTATCTAACGTTTCAAACAACTACTAAAATTTGATCAAATTTTAGATTTATGTGGTTGCATAAGCAGATTTATCTGTTTTATATATTTATCTGTTTTCAGAATTATTTGCCAATTTTCCAGCTTTTTAAATTTTATTAGATATATTTTTTCTTGCTTCACTCAATAAAATAGAATCATTCTTTTATTCTTTAAGAGATCGAACAATAAATGTTTGATGTGATTTTTTTCCTTTTAATAAATGTAAATTCTCGTTAATTTCTTTGTCAGTTTTTCGTTTATCTACTAGAAATATATTAAAAAACACGAAATCGAAGTGAATTTATTAATTTTGATGTAAAAATTACAAGCCAAGCACATTCTGTACAATAAACACGTTCATACATTTTAATCCCTCATGCCTACGATAAAATGTGAATATCATTTTAAATGCCTACTATATGGGGAAGATGTTAAGGTCGACAGTCTATTTTACTATTAACCGTAATTTTTGTTTGAAGTAAAGTTCAAAAGTTCTTAATAAATTTAGAGTCAAGAAATAAAATTAGTAAGTTTATCAGAAACAAATTCGTTTAAAATTTATAAAATGTCAGCGACATTTATGCAGATGCGGAAGTTAATAATTTTGCCTAAGCTAGTCTCAGTTATATATATTATTTTCCTAAATGTCAACAAAATCGCAAATTTAAATTTTTTGAAAAAAACCTCCACAGTATGTTTAAAATCGTAATCCATATTCGATTGTAATTTTGACTTTCTAAAGTGTAAATCATTAAAAATAAAACTCAAAAATTAAACTAAGCTACCTTAACAACTTTCCCCAAAGAATATAACGTATAATTTATTCTCCATATTTTTCCCCTAACTCTATAAAATCATACAACCAACGCCTATTAGAATAAAAGCTTTCCCTAAATATATTATGCTATATATGATATTTAGAGTCGATAAATTAATAATACTTTTGCCAAAAATTTAATGATATTATCAGAAATATTAATTAAATATTTTATCAAATTAACAGATTATTTTATATAATTAATATAATCAATTTTATAAAATCTAATTTTAATTATATTATTTTTGAGGGAATATATCAGAAATAAAGAGGGTGTAAATTAAATTTTTCATAAATCTTTAAAAATATTAATTAGGATGAATTTTAATCGATATCTTAAATATAATTTTCCAATATATTCCGTCGCATTACTATCTCAAAAATGCATTTAGTTGCACAGTTGTTTAATTTTTGAAATGCTTTTTAAAATAAAGTGTTTACCAAAATAACAGCGTTTTATATCGGCATCTACGTAAGAGTAGTTTTATTTTCTCCCCAAGGGAGAATCAACATTTTTGGTATGACGATAAAAAAACTATGTACATAATTGAAATTGTAAACATTGGCTTTCTACTGTTATTTACGCTGTAGTCGTAGCCTCGTTACCTCGTCATTCTCGGAAATTTCCATAACATGAACCGGAACCTGGAGTGAGGGCCTATTTCTAACATATGTGGCCTTCGGATCAATTTGTAGTTCTATTCTTGGAAAGAATTATAACAGTTCTGTAGAATATTTTCTTAACAAATGCTCAAACTTTCATAATACGACGCCGCACGTGCAAGGGCACGGGCAACATCTAGTTTTGAATAATATAATTGATCAAAATTAAAACAAAGTGCTTCAAGTCTGATAAGAGTATCGTTAAATATCTCATTGAAATATATAATCGATATAAAAATGTTACTTGGCACATTGGAAAGCTGTTATATATGAACGCGAATAAAGAAAGAATTTATATACATATTAAATTCACTTCAATGAAAATATACGGAAAAAACATCAAAAACAAAAATAAATTTATACAAACGGAAAAAGGAAATTGATCGTCACTTTTCTTTCGTCTGTTAAATAATAATAAACATATATTTATGTGTGTATAAGAACCAAATAACTTGGAATAATTTTACAAACATTATATTCACAATTAAATTGTCTCTGACAAAAACGTACACAAAAGTCAATTTTCTTTATTTTATTATTCAACATTTTTATTGTATACATCGTGATCGATTGAAATTTAGACACATTATTTTTAAAAACATTTCATACTATCGTAGGTTCTACGCATAAGTATTTTTTTTTTTGTGATTAACCAGAAAGTCTTACAGTAATTTTCTTGTCAATTCCTTCAAAGCACTGTTTAAATAATTTGCTTTGAAAAAATTGTGATTATATCAGGAAAGAAATCTATTGTTAATTATTACTCAACTTTTTTAGGCGGATAAACCTTAAAATTTTATATAAGTATTTTTGTTCGATTCAACCGCTGAGTTTATCAAGGTGGGAAGAATAATTTCTTAACTTTTTAATTTGATTGTATGTGCTCTCATACAAGATCAACTCGAATAGTTGGTGCATATAAGTTTTTTATCTTACTCGCGATAGAAGAATAAAGTTTACATTTTCGTTATAAGATACATTTTCGTTATAATGCAGGAAATTGATGTTTCTCTTGGTTTATAAAAGTATCATTTATTGGTAATGTTTATATCAACATGTACAAAATAAAATTCAGTTTCTTATATGATAAAATTGATAAAATTTTAAAGCATTATTTTCATTATAAATGTCGATATTTTCAATCATCTACAAATAATTCGATTAACCAAATTATGTTTTATTTATCTTTCTATTCGTTAAAATTTTTTATTGATGGTAAAATACCAACAATTTTATTTATACGTAGAGCATAGTAGTTATATATTTTATATTTCTTCTGAAAACCCAATCTTTTTTCAGAATTAATTACCGTCTTTATTAACAATATTTGAGGTATTATTAATAGATTTATTTATTTTTTTCTACCTAATTGAATTTATAATTCAATTTGTTTAATGAATAAAATAAGCATATCTTAATCATTTTTGAACTAGATATATCTAAATTTTCACCCAATTCTTTTTATAAAAAACTTTTCTATTGAGTTGATGATTTGAAACTTAAAAAAATTATTAGTTAAATAGTAATTACAACGGCTTAAATAAATCATTAATTTGTTGGTTTTGTTCGTTTTATAAAAAGTAAAAACGCTTAAGACATTCTCCAGTTTCAATAATAAAGAAATTTTCCATTTCATAAAAAATAATTGCTGAAGAAAATTGATTTAAATATCGTAGTACTTTAAGGGAACAATAATATTTTTGGTTCGTTGCATTATTTATTTAGGATATAAAGAAAATAAAAGAATATTATTTCAGATAACTCATAAAAACAATAATATATGATCATTTTCCCATCACAAATTAAAAAATATTTAGTATGATCTTTCATACTCTACCCTATATACATCATAACGTCAAATTGGTTTCAGCAAAAAAAAAAAAAACTTTTCCGTTAAAAAAAATCTATATAATTTTTATTTTATAAAAATTATAAATTGTTAAATTATATGAAAACCACATCATATAAAAAACCCACAAATTTTAATTATAAAATGTAATAATATCTCCACCTTTACCTAACGATCGTAGTCCGTCGATGTTTTGATATTCCATATTAAAAGAGATATACAGAAAAATACTTTTTGGTAAAAGCAATAACCGCAATTAAAAACAATAAAAGTCTTTTTTATATATTTCTATATAGTAATAATCTACTTGATATGAAAGAAATTCTTCCCTGAGAATAAAAATACATTTAACCCTGACTAGATGTAAATACCGTTCTTAATCGATTCCCGAAGTTTAATTAAGTTGTTCGTAGTGAAATACTCAAACCACCACAAAGCAATGAATTATTGAAAAAAATTACGATGACTATATTTAGTCTACAAAAAGGTTTTTAGATGCAAGTTGTAGAAATGCAGTCTATTTTTATAGAAATAATTGAAATAATCATTTAAATTCAGAACTGAAAGGATGACTGGTTATCATCTTTCTAGATTTTGTATACTCTTCAACCACTGTTTTTCTTAGGTGGTTCATTTTATCCATCTCTTTAAAGGAACATTACCTTCTATTAAGACTCGACATACATAATATATCAGACTATATTAATTTTAGTCTAAACTCTAATATTCACTGATCATGCAAACTTATTGTATAGGTGTTCATAGAAACATCTGATTAGTCCATTTCCGGTTGTCCGTCATCAGGATAACTCAAAATCAAAAACATACAGTGAGCTGAAATTTTGGTTACGTATTCTAAACATAAAAGTTCTTGAATGAGCAAAATCGGACCATTGAAAAATTCAAATTTTTTCGTAATATAATAGCAGTCGCCGCAATTTAAAATCAAATTAAGCTAATTATCACATAATGGTATTTACAATACATATTATTATACAAGTACGTATAACTGCATATACTGGATACTTATATATAATGAATAATAATTAAAAATAATCCAAATAATGATATTCAATCAGATGTCAAGTATCTTAACAATCAACTCTGTTATTTGTTATCTTCACTTGTAATTGTAAAATACTGGGAACATTTCTCACTTTAATTTTCTAGTCTCAAATACTCCCATTTTAGTCAAGTTGATGTCACTTGGGAAGATCCACAATCTAGTACTATGAGGATTCAATACTTTTTTAAGCCTTTCGGTACTTCCGATCTATGGGGATGGCCTATAACAAAAAAATGAAACTCTGGAATAAAATCATCAAAAACTTAGGAAAGACATACAATTTCATACTTTTTTTTAGAATTTAAAGACCTGCAGCGTTACTGAAAATGATACAACCTTGTCAAACTTCATTTGATACGACAAGCTGACTGTACATATTGATGATAATCGTGTACCAATTTTTGAATTCGGTTAAAAAAAAATCACTAGTTACAAACTATACGAACGAGTAAAAGATATGAATATACACGAATGAAAATTGTGATTGTGAGTGGAACGAGTTGATGAGTGGGTAGAATAGCAGGAAGAAAATTATATTTCCGACCGAGTTGTTGGAGCATTGGAGACTATTACTTATATATTACATATATATATATAGGTGGTATATGGGAATGAAACTATGAATGTATAAGTGTTGGAATAGAGCTGACCAAACTAATAACATTCAATTTTATACATTGAACGAATGAAACAATCTGACATTTTATCACACTGCTGCATTATTTCTTTAAACGCTTTCTTCTCACGTGCTATTTATGTGGTACGTAAGAAGAATATTCTAGAAATTGAAATTGTCAAGTAATTCGTGGAAGAATCTAATAAGATGATTTACAAGATGAGCACGTTAGTATGGCGTCTTATTAGACAGTCCAGGATTATACAGAAAAACAATAATCTGATGCTAAAACTAATAGTTTAATATTATTAAAATATTTTTAAAACAAAAATTTTTTTTATTCTAAATTATTATTTATATACACCTATGACAATGGCCTTTTTAGACCAGCGATTCTGATCTAACACAGACAAAAATGTACAATTTATTGTTTGAATAACGCAAACCTGTTGACTATTACCAGAGTTCTATTACAGCGGTTGAAATTCGACCATAATCACACAAAAGTGAATGTCTTTTAACAAAATAGTATATAGTATATATGCGTGTTTCTAGTAGTGTGTGTAATATAAGCCACATCTCCTATATATGTGTGTGTCATAGTGTGTGTAATGTTTTTATCGGTTTAATATATTTTTAATGCATAATTAAAAAAAAAAAATATTAGCTGTTTCCAGTCATTTTCCTCAGAAACTGCAAGTGTACCAAATCTCATACTCCTCCGTCCACCTAATTTTTGTTAAAAGAGGTACAAAGTTTTTGCTTCACAATCGTACCACATTAGAAACCAGGATTTTTATCGAGTAACCTGAGCTATAAAAATTTTGTATTTCCGCATTCATTTACACTTGGTCCGTATTTTAAGAATAAAAAGTTTATTTATTTAATACAAACAACTTTTGATTAAAAATTTTTTGGTATAACTAATAGTTTTCGAACAAGTTGAATCTGTAAGTTCTCTTGAATTATTCTTGAATTTGACTTTACTTTTATATTAGTTTGGTATAATTATTTTACTTACGAACAACTGGAGCTTTTAGATCACAAGCATTCTACAAAGCAGAAGATTGAGGCAAATTGCATACCAAAGCGATCTTTTATACCGAAGGCCTTTTTAAATTTCAATCGAGTGAAGAAAGTGAAAGCCGAATGCTGACACAAGGTTGGAGACCTTTTTAATCGTACATATTTTTTCTGCTCCGAAAATGCGTCGGATAATAATAAATAATGATATTATCAAGGAGTAACTATTTTCAGACATCAGATTAACAGCTGGTAGATAACATAGCTTATAATACCGCATCGTATATTATTGAGCTCCAGAAAATCATCAACGTTTATCTGTATATTGCACACTTTTCACCAAATATTTAAAGGTATTTAAATAGAAAAACCAATTACCTACACTCTACCAGATCACCAAACATACACCAAATGACAATGTCCCATCGTTTATTTGTTATGTACATAAATACATACATACATAAATGTATGTATGTAAAATATATACCAAACTATATGGTTCTTCTGGCAGAGAGCTACAGACTCTATGCACATATACCATAATTCTCCGTGTTGTTAATCACATATTATGTTAGTACTAACATAGAACTAGTACACCAAAACCAACCAACAAGCTTTATTTTACCTATCTACCAGCTTTATTTTACTTAATGCCTTGCTATATATACGTATATACGAATTTATATATACATATGGATTTGTAAAACCAACGCAATTAAAAAGATCAGCACTTTTGATAAATTTTAAGGATTATATATATAGCTGTTATATATTTGTTGTATGTATAATATGAACGTGTATGTATAATATTATAAAATTTATAAAACATACAAATTTTTTTATGTCGTTTTTTACTTTGTTATATTTTGTAAAGGTTGTATATTGTTTCGTGAAAATACTAAAATAAATGTAATGTTTGCTTTATGTAAGACAAAATAGGGATATATAATTTTCTTTTGAAAATTATTTATTCTAGTTGTAGTGTGTATGTTGAAAAATGGTTGAAATTTTTAATACTTTTTTATAAAAATTTATCTTTCTAATAAAGTTCCGTATAATTCAGTATGTGTTTTAGTTATAAAGCTTTACAATTATTGAGTAAATAATCACTACATTATTACAAAAGTTTATTATATTCATTCGACGAATAATTGTTAATATTTCTAATATATAGAAAAAGGAGAAAGAATGTTTTGGTCGTTCAACAAAAAAAAAACGAAGAAGCATTGTTCAAAAGTTACAATAAATAAAATTTTTAAAAGCTTGTCATTAAACAGGAGTGAATTTTCGAACTTGTATTGAAACTAAGGTGTGTTTTCATCCGATTCTGAATTATATTGTTCTTAATATGAATATCCACATATCCACATATTGGTTATAAAATTTTTTATAAAATTTGAACGAGGTAGTGGATTGCTAGCAAATTCTTGGAGAAAACGTAGAAGACTTTATATAATATTGTGTAATAATTTGACTAAAAACTTAAAAACCATCATCCTTTAATAAAACTGTTTTGGGACAAAGTTCTTTTAAACATAATATTACACTAAAATAATTTATTTGCATTGTATAAAAGAGTGAATTAATTTTTTACATCAAATTCTCTCTTGTTCTTTTACTGATTGAAAATCGATTACAAAAAAATTATTAAATAAATATTTAAATTAAATTATTCAAGTAGTTATTTTCATTTTGTTATGTCATAGTAATTATGTATTAATCCGCGCATATCCATGTGATTCTTACTTCCCCAGTAAGCTATCAAAAATTTATTCAACAAATTGTGACATTTACATTAATATTTGTTTTAATCAATTAAAAACGAAATGTATTTTCAAGTAGCCGTCATAAATTGAAACCTATTTTATACGTGGGATACTTGAGGTTATTTGTATTATTGTTTTCCATTTTTTTCCTATTTGTCATTTTTTAAGCTTCATTGTATTAATTAATTTGCTTTATTTCAAATTATTATTTTTAAAGAATTTTGATTCCAGTGCTAGATCCGAAACTTTTCGTTATTATAATTGTTACAAACTTGAAAATGATACTTTTAAATACGCAGGATTAACTAAAGCTACGGATTTAATGTTGAAGAAAATATTCAATGGATTATTAATTGTTTATTTATTTATGTAACCGACCTGTGAAAAATTCACAATAAAAGGTCATGCGATTCTCACTGTCAAATGAGATGTCAATTGAAGATATCAAAAAATTTGTAACTTTGTCATGGATCTGTAGACCTTAAATTAAAAATTTCTGTTTATTTGGCTTTGATATATTTTTCCGTTATACGGAGAAATAAACGAGATTCTTTTTTTTTCTGTAAAATCTTAATAATATAATCGTAATCATTCTTTACAAAATAAATTTATATTCGATCATCTTCAAAATTATTCTTTCATCCATTATTCTTGGAAAAGAAAACGGTTCAATACATCATGATTCGAAACTGGCTTGAATTTTTTCATGTTACATGATTTTAAACCATATAGTTTTGCATTGAAATTTTTTGGATATTTATATAATCAGTTGCATATCATTTTAGAGCGTTTTCACCGTAATAAACACAATTATTTATCAGTTTTAAAAAAATTTTATACGAGATTCAAAAATAATAAATATAGGCAATCGAAAAATATTTTTTTTTCTATGAAGAAAATTATATATTATATATTCCAACTACTTATTTCCTAAAATAAACATTCTGGATAAAAAATTGTTAATTTATAAAAGATTATCCATAGTGTTTTCAACAGTTTCAAAACAATAAACCAATGTAGAGTAAACCCAAATCCTCAAATTTTAATTAAAATTGGGGGATTTATAAATATAATAATAATATATATTATTTTTTCCACAATGTTGATTAACATACATACAAACATATACCTATAAATGTATATGTTACATATAAAGTTAAAGTTTCAGTTAATGAATACCTACATTTACTGGCTTCTACGTTGATTCTTAGATAAACCTTATATGTGATTTTTTCTTTTGACTGTTAGATATAGATTACAGGATTAATGAATAAGAATTTAAGAGTGTGCAAATTTGTTTATCATTTCAATTAAACAAACTCTTTTTTTTTTAACTCTTACGCTTTAGACCGGATTCAACTCTCACACCATTCAAAAGAACAAAAGATGAAGACGTGCAGGGTTGATTCCTGCTAGAAAGTAATTTAAAATTACCCACGAGCTCTCGAGTCTATTATGATGCAAAATGTTGCACAAAATTTTTTATCTCATAATAACACTGAAACACTTATATAAGAAATCTTTTGGCTGAAATTAATTTATATACAATGGATATTTGTAAACATTTGTATAATTATAGTTCTTTGATCAAGAACCAACAAATCTGCAGAGTCGTGATAGATCCGCCTCAAATATGCATATCCGTTCTTCTCGATACATAGGATTCTGATTTTCAAACTTTAATCGGGTTGTCAAAATTGATATAATCTGTATAAATAAGGATTTTTGAGTACACGAGTAAAAAGTTTTGGGTGGCTGTGATATTGGGGAATGAAATAGCATGAATTTTGTGATTCTAATAAACAGGCGATATATATCGAGAAATATCAATGAATTTCATTCAAAATAAAATTTGTATCATCGCTGAATGTGATGGTGAATGTGTATATTATAACTTATATAACCATTTAAGTATTATTTATGTATACTTTGCCTGAATAATTTAGCTAATACATACAATCAGTAATTATATACTTTGTCTAAATTATTACTTTAACTGTAACATATATACGTGAACAGTGTAGACTGGCATAGGTAAAGAGCCTTATTTGTAACAAATTTAACTTTAAAACAAACGAAGATAAATAATATACATTTATTTTTCAAAAACCCACAAAACCTTACCACCAATCTGGATATAATAATTAGTACATATCCTGTATGTATGTATACTAATGTATGTAATACAATCATATACGAATTTATTTACCTTTTTAAGTCCAATCTTTCTGTCTACATAACACAATACAAGTACTCTCCACTTACCTATTAAATCTACAAAATATTAAATACGCACTATATTAGGGTATTCAAATCTATAGCGTGTTAATTGTGACGATGAATAAAACTGATATGGTGTCGTGGGACACCAGGTAGGAACGAAGTTCCTTCGGCTAATGTAGAATCGACACAAATTGCAAAAAAAATCGTGCTCAATTTTATGTAGGTTTTCTTGATTTTTCTCTTAAATTTTGCTAATTAATTTTTATTTAAGTACAAGAAAGTATTTAGAGGAAAGATAACCTAGAAAACCTTACTTAACCAATGTAAAATATTTTATATTTATAAATATATATTTATTAATATATTTATTAATAAAGAATAAACTAATACTTACGTATTTAATTCTTTTGCACTGAATAATTTCCCACTATTATCACTGTCAATTGCATTCAAGTCACTTGTTGGTTCACTTGACATTGTTACTATAGTTACGTCTCATTTAACGGTTTTATTCCACGCATTTTTTCTTACGGTTTTACTATCACATTTTTTTCAGTTCGGTCGCGCAGCAAAATCACTATCCCCTCCAAGCCTGCCGTAAGGAACTTCGTGCCAAAAAATTTTGCCAAATTTTTGTTATTACTTCTTATCTGCATGAATATAAATACTATAAAATAGTATTTAATGTAATTTTTATCGAGGTATTTTTTATTCCTTTTTTTTTGTTTTGAGAATGTAATGGTGTTCAAAAAGTCATCAAATAGTATGAATTTCTATGTATCTTCTTTTTCTGGATCTTGAAACTATGATCCACGAAACTATCATAATCTTCTAATTTGTTTCAAAACTGACGGAAGAAAGTAAGCTTTTATTGTAAAATTTTGAACAATCTTATAAAAAGTTTCTTACTATCGTCAAAATATTAAATTTAAGAAGTACTCATATATTCCTTATGTATATAACTAAGGGTATATAAGCGAGGCAAAGACTCCTCTAATCAAATTCTTAATATTTTTAAATAAATAGTTGGCAGTAAATTTATAAACACAATAGATCGTGCCCGTGACTTAGTCGGCGTGAGATTAATACACGAAGTATATTAGAAGCTTATTTTCTTCATCCGCTCATCTTCATACCAAAATTTATGTTGATAAACAACGTATTTGAATTATTATTTTTAGGTAGAATAGATCGTGGATGTTGATAGTTGTTAAAAAACCATTGGAATTAGAATTTTTTGAGGTAAAGCGGATTATAATAAGTTGAACGTGTGTATGTGAGCATGTAATTGTCAGTCGTTTTATCGGAACTTTGAAACGGATGATTACCTACTAAAGAATGTTCTAAGCTACATAACATTTTTCACTTAAGCATAGAGTTTAAAATCACAATGATGCTAATGAAGTTTCACTAGCATAAGAACCATAAGATAAATGAAGGTTTTCTGGTCTGTCACACTTGTGCCTTTTCAAATATCAAGAGAATACAGTTTTCACTCTGTATTTTATTTTATATATTATTATGTTTATTTGTTTGAATGTATAGTAACTTATAAATAAAACAAAATATCAACACAACACTAACAAGCCAGTGTGTAATAGGCCTTACATATATATATATATATATATATATATATATATATATATATATATATATATATATATATATATATATATATATATATATATATATATATATATATATATATATATATATATATATATATATATATATATATATATATATATATATATATAATTCTCAGTACAATGGTTGATGATATGTTTTCATAACAACTAAATCCCAACGTGATGCTTCATCAGTATATTGTTGTGTAGAACAAACGTATGCGAAAATTATATAGTTACAATATGTTTATACTTATTGTACAGTGTGTTAATAATTAAATTAAACAACAATTCGATTATGTTTTATTCATGAAACGCTGTCAGGTCTGGAATATTTCCTGTGATAAACAGTTTTATTGTATTCGCATGGTGAGTTCTTGTATACAAGTTTATTGATTCAGGCGCCATGAGTGGCTAGTAGTTATTAGGGAAAAATTTGGTTTCCAATAAATATCATTGTTTGCATGTAAATTGTATAGCATCATTCAAATGAATATTATTGTATAATTTAAAAAATGAAAATTGTTGAAAGTTATTACATTCAAAATTGAAATAATCAGAGATGGCTAACAATTACGAAAAATTTGGTTTCCATTAAATATCATTGTTTGTTCAATTGTTTGCATGTAAATTGTATAGCATCATTCAAATGAATATTATTGTATAATTTAAAAAATGAAAATTGTTGAAAGTTATTACATTCAAAATTGAAATAATCAGAGATGGCTAACAATTACGAAGTAATATTTTTTCAAATAAAATGTTAACAGTCATTCATTTAAATTTGTTAATAATGTTGCACAACTTTCATGAAAAATTATGATTCAAATACTTATATAACTATTCAGTAGAATATTTCGTGATCATAGCAATGCCGGAAGACAATTTGATGCCCGCTGTGGATATCTTTTTCTGCCCCGATTATGTTCGTATATGGATTCGTATCTTTTTTTTCAACTAGCTTTTTAGGGCTACTCTTTTACGGAACTATTCTACTGAATATTGAGATCGTTTCATCAGTTATGTACTGTGCCTTCGCATTTTTATTGGCTAATGCTGTAAACGAGAATTATATATGCTTTACATTCTGTACATGAAGCGTAATATACAACAAAACCTAATCAATAATAATTATTACCAGTAGCTATCAACCATATTGTTGATGTTGTTAGTATTGTAGCAATAAACAGTAAACACTAGGTATGTGCAGGATATGATTAAGGAAGGGATTTGTTTTGATTATATTTTGATTACATAGATAATAAAGTTATTATGTAGATATATATGGGATATGCATAAAATACATATATAGATATTAACTACATTTATTTATAAATGTATTTACGTTACATGCACACGTTTTGGTGAAATGATGGATTTTTAATAATTATTTTTATTTTTATTTTTTTAATATTTGTTTTTGATAAAATTAATCTGAATATAATTTTTTATTTGACCTGAAGAAATATTATCGAAAACATTATATCAAATCAGATTATAAACAAATGAATTATTCAAAATATTAAAAATAAATAATACTCGTTAAATAATATATTGATGGTCTGTTCAAAGAATCCACTCAATTGTTTGTTCAAACTGACATAAAACTGAATGCTGCTACATCAACTTGCTATAAATAGCTTTCAACAATTTTCTACAATTTCTGCAAATATGAATAATTCAGTTTTTTCTGCTTAAGTTTTTTTAAAGACTCACTTATTTTAAACTTCTGAATTCCATTGTTTTGACAAGGAATTCTTTTATTTCAAAAGTTAGCTGGACTTAAGCTGTATTTTGGAGAAATTTAACACTTTATTTCACTGGTATATAAAGCTTTCCCAAGCTTTTTTCGTTTTTGAACTATCATGATCTCGGAAAGGTTGTCCAAAAATAAATAAAAAGTCGAGTTTTATTATTTTTAGATTCATATTCAATCAAGATTTAAAAGAAATTACACTTCAATATGATGTATAAATGAAAATTAATAGACATGACATAAAACAATTGATTTGACAAGCCTTTCAAAATAATTTATAGGTGTAAAATCAAAATGCCAATATTTCAGTCCATCAACACAATAAATATCATTTGTTTTATCGTAATATAACTTACAAAATGTCTAACACAAATCAATAAGAGTATATTATCATGAAATAATATATTGATTGAAATGGTTTTGTTTCAATTGAAACCAAGTTGTATTTATAAAACCAAGTATCTACCCTTTCGATAGAGATCAAAATCTTGAATAGACACATATACCACATACCAAAAACCGTATAATAGACTGGATATAGGTATAAATATAATATATTGAAATGTATTTGGTATAATTTCATTATTAACATTCATAAACATTCATCGAAGCATAAAATGAATTCCAGAAATTTGAAATGATAATTTGTAGTGTAGGATAGTACTACAAATTACTTTCAACTGATATCATTCACAAGTATATTAAAGGACGAATATAAATCAGATCCATTATTTTTCCACCTCAAAATATATGATAACAAGACATAAAACGTATACAGTGGAACTTGAGCTCCAGAAATTTTGAATTTTTAGTGCTTTTCCTAAAAGTACCATTTCGAAAACAATAAAAACCAAATAAAAAAATTTTGCAAGATTTAAATATTGTGCATTTTTTTGACTGACTTATTATGGATGTTTTTTATCATAATCCTCGTTGATTTGATTTTTAATGATTTGAAAACGGTTTTCAATCTCATTCTGTGAGTGTCAGGCATAGGAAAAAATACTTCAAAATTGTACCTCACGAAACTTATTAGTATTCTTGATATATCAGTCTGAAAATATTAACATAATTTAAAACAGATGCAGTTTTATACTTACTTCTACAGCAAAATCTGGGTTTGGGGTTAAGATTTTCATATTTTGGTACAAAATTTAAAACAAATAAACGAAAGTTTTATCTTTAAATTCAATTAAAAAACTAAATTTCCAAAACTGTCATTTGAAAAATTTCCAATTAAAATTGAAAAATCATTTTCACAAAACGGTAAAACTGTGAATAAATTAAGTAAAACCTTAAAATAATTAACAAAAGACTACCAACAATATGTATTTTGTTTTACCACATTTAATAAAAAATTTAATAAAATTTGTTGCATGTTTCAAATTTGGCTAGATTTGTAAAACTGTGAAGATTTTCTACAATAATCTATATTAATGCCCAATTTCTAGATAATTTGTTACAACTTTTAATCTGTTAAAACAATAAATGTATACAAGTAAGTTGTATAAACTGGCGTAGATAACTTTTATATATGTATTAACTATTTCAATTGAATAATAATTATATAAAATAACTTCGATATTAGGAATTTTTGAAGTAAATTAAAAGTGCTACCGTTAAATATAATACTGAAAATTTTATTTTATTTCATAAATTGTTTAATATTAAAATAGAATACAAAAAACTAAAGCTATCAACAGTAAATAATTGTCATCCAGATTTCTTAATAATTTTGACAATATAATGGAAATACTCTTTTTCCGATTGGAAAGTATTTTAATGTAAATAACTTATAGACAAGCTTACCTACCTCTATAAGCATTTGAGTGGTAGTTATAAAATACCATTGCATATAGAAATCTGTGAAACATACTTGGCCAATCATAATAGCTCTCTCTAGCATGTTCTCTTTCTACATCAAAATGTTCAAAATATATTAAGTACCCTAAGTACTGTATGCTACATAATGAAATTTGTCACATTTCATGAGTATTAGTTTTATGGAAATGTTTTTAAAGATATGGAAAATGTGTAGAGTATTAAGAATTATGCTCCTTTTAGCATAGACTTAAGTATATATAGTATGACTGATCATATAAAATATAAAGTACCCAAGGTTGCTTCTTATAAAAAGTTTATTTAAATAAAATTAATGGAAAAATAAACAAAATCCCGTTAGTAACGAATTTAGCCTAAGAACTAATTAACTGCGTTATACAAAGAATGAAATCTCATCTCATAATCGCTGGTAATCTACTTGAAAAAAGACATTTGAGACAGTTTTTAAGAAACATCTTCATATTTACTGAAACACTTTGTATAAACATTATACGGACATTAGACATCAACTAATGCATAATACTTGAAAAACGTTAATTCTATAGCCCACAAGAATTCAAATAACGTGATCGTATTTCTCTAAATACAGTTTATAAATCATACAAAGTGGCTCTGGGCGGGACACTGTAATCAGTCTGACTTTTTGCGAATGTAAGCGAGTTCTATTGTTAGGCCCAATCGAGTTTTTTCTTATATATTTGTGTATAATCTGAGAGCGATCGTCGTCTTATATCAATAGTCTTGGAATTTGACAGGTTTTTTGTAACAAATTCGGGATATGGTGATTAGAGTTTCAAATTTTGAAGACTGAAACACAGAGTGAAATACGTAAGGTAAAAAATTCTCAAACTTTTCAATTTTGGAAACATTAAAGCATCAAGAAGCATAAAAAGGAGTGAGGCCGATCAACTGTGTTTCGAGCCTTGTGAAATTATAATGCCCTACATAAAAAAACATTCATAATAAATCAATTTACAAATGTGACTTTTTATACAATTATTTACTAGATACGTTATTATTTGCTGAAAGATTTGCATTTGCAAGGAAAACAAATTTATAATGAACATTAAGAATAAACAAATAAAAATATTTAAAAATCAGAACCGACTTCAAAAAAATGCAATAAAAAGCAAAAACTAATTTTAAATTAAATAAACGTATCTATTCAAAGAATGGTAATTGGTCACAACAAAATTGTTTGCTGTAGAATTTATTGAATTTCGAAACAAATTTTTATTTTTTAGTCCATTTTTTCTTTTGTAGATTTTTTTCTAGTAAATTGCGACTAAAAACATTTGAATTAGCCACACTGTTATAGCTCCTAAGTTGTGTCTACAGAACAACTATATTATAAATGAATGAATATATGCATCATGGTTTTCTTTACTGGACAACCTAACCTCATTTCATCCATCCATTGATCCTTGCCCAAGTCTATTTTAGTATTATACGGTTTATAAATACAGTCAAGATGAATGAATGTAAAGTTTATATTTCAATCCAAGAATATTATTACAGAAATATGTTGTATTCAAGCTACATGATAAACCGAGAGAAGTATGCGGCATTCTTGTGAAATCTATAATTGAGTTGTTGTTAGCTAGTAAAATTCCTATTTATTATTATTGAATAATTGTGATGAATAACTCTCGAACTTTGAAAATTACATTGATTTGAATATAAATGGATATATACATTTTATTAACGAGTATATAAAATGAAAACATTTCAGTATTCTAATAGTGGCTTACCTACTTAAATTAGCACAAGTTGCTCTATTTATGAAGTAGACCTCATTCAGGGTGGCAACCCAATCTAATATAGAACTAAATAAAGTCACACCTTTTTCTCGAATTTGGCTTATGTGTTTTTGCAAGTGAGAGAGAACAGCAATAATGTTTGAAAACTTTATGACAAAATCTCTGATAACATAATCGGTTTCAAAAATTAGTACGTTTTTTGATTTGAGATCTTTAGTATTTACCTACTCGTACTATTTTGAGATTAATTCAGAATTTATTCAGATCGTGCTCGACAACATTTTATAGGAAATTTCAACATCCTTTTTGACAGGCTTTAAAAACGGAAATGGTAATAAATTCTTCTGTTTCTATTTGTTCGTACATAAGTACAATTTTTGTGTCTTCTATAAATTCAAATATTGTTTTTTAACAAATACTGTGTATTTTTTATAAACAATAACTTTTGTACACAAAATAAATTTATTTTTGACTTGATTCACTTAACATCAATAAATTTCTATGTGAATCAGAGATTATATAATTGTTTCAAACAAACACACATACTATTTTCAAAAGAATTGATAATAATATTATTTTTGTTGTTTTTATCATTCGATTCGGATAAATTGAGTAGAACGAAGATTGAACAAACACCCTTGTTAACAATGTTTGTATAATCGATTATTATATAAAATTCTTCTTAAAGTTTATTCAAATGTTAATAATGTCTTCACCCATTTCGTTTATATACACACGCACATGAAGTTTATTTGTACGAAACCAGATAGACATGTCGCGTATATTGGTATAGATGGACTTTGATTTAAATCTTTTATTCATATAGACCGATATCTAGACCCATTTGACTTATATAGATTTTTACATCAGTTTAAAAGTTTCATGATCATTCAATTCAATTTCAAACGAACTTAAATTATGCTTGCTTTGAAAATGAAATCCGTTTTTGCCGAAAATACACTGGATACAATAAAAAAAAAAAAATAGTTGGATTTCGCGGGTTATATTGGAAAAAAGACACTATGAGCATCTCAAGACAGATTTCATTTTATCCAAGCAAACCTTAACAACATTTAAAAAAATACTAAAATTTTGTGTTCAGTGAGGACTATTATACAAACACATCGAAACGTCTTCTTATAATACAATCTACAAAGAAATTATAATAACTTGTAGTATAGAGGACTATTTTATTGCTGACCCTCGAGCACTGAGAATGATTTGCCGACTTAGGTAAGCGAATCCTAATTATTGTAGACTACATAACGGCCATAAGACCCTAATAATTAACAAAAAGATGATAGTTGATACACGACTCATTTTTCGATAGCTATGTGTGTGGCGATATACTTAACTTGCTAACCGTTGACTCTGTAGATTAACTAGAATGGGTGTATACGTTTATTCAGGGTTTATAGACCTGTCAAACTTAATTTTATTTTATAACTATTTTCATTAAATGTTTATTTTGCTGTAGTTTAATACCTGTATTTTTAAAACAATTAAATATAATTATATGAAAACTAAATTTGGAAATACAATTCAAAAAGAAAATTTGAATGCTGGAGATTCAATTTGTTTTATGTCACCTAATTAAAGATAAATTTTTTAATATTGAAATTAAAGTAAGAGAAAACCAAATACAAAAAACATGAAGTACAAGCTTTTAATATGATGGAAATAGAACGATTAATTTTTTGGATAGATACTGGACTAAACAAACAATAATTTACGAAAAATATTATTGAATGCACACACAATTGCTTGTATAAATATATTAATGTCATCAAAAATAATTTGATAAAGACCGAAAAAAGAAAATAAGAGAATAAAAGGGAATATGAATTATTCAATTCGGTTTTTCGTTTTGTCTTTTCTAATAATCTTTATTTAAGATTTATTTAATGTTTGCGGTAGATTTATTTTGTTTGATAAAATATGACTTGTAAATTTCAAATAGCCAATAAAAATTTGTCCGAAAAATTTTTTCCCAAAAATAATTTTTGACTTAATATAAAACTGTGGAAGAAAGCAAGCTATGTGGTCAAAGGATGTGTTTTTATCGTAATAATTATTTGACAGGTTCAATAAATGGAATATTTTTTCTCAATAACCAAGAAGGTTCAGAATAAAAGCTTTAATAAAATTAAGTAACGACACAAGTTTCTTGTAATAAAACCTAGTGTTAGATAAATTTTGATTTTTTTCGCCAATTTCCTAGAAATTACTTTGTATTTTTATAAATACGTATTTCGACTACAAAGTAGTCATCTTCTGTGTGAATTTGCTAGTTTTAATGATTCTCAGAGGAGAATTTACTCGTTGCTTACTTTTTTGGTGACGGTTGGCTTGGAGTTTTTGTTTTTGGTGATTGTACAAGATACCTCAAAAAAGCGTCGAAAAGTTCAAATTTTTTTTTTTCGCTATTTATACATTTTCTAGGATAATTACGATCTAAAAAATTCAAAAATAGCATTTATTTTACGATCGGTCGACTAGTTTTTGAGATATTATATTAAATACATCCGCTAAATCGACCATTAGATCGGATTTATGCAGATATCTCAAAAACTATGCATCCGATCGTTTAATAAATGTTATTTTTGAAATCTTCAGGTCAAAATACACTTACAAACATACTTTTTCTTAAAATTGGATTAAAAAATTTTTTTTTAATTTTCGCAATTTTTTTAAGATTTGAATTAAACTACATATTCTGGGGTTATTTTAACCCGCAGATTTCAA
Organism: Chrysopa pallens; assembly: GCA_020423425.1. Lineage (NCBI taxonomy): Eukaryota > Metazoa > Arthropoda > Insecta > Neuroptera > Chrysopidae > Chrysopa > Chrysopa pallens. The sequence continues at coordinate 62,239,827 of CM035594.1, forward strand.
AAATAATATTTATTTAACGATTGGACTAGTAGTTTCTGAGATATTGCTAAAAATCCGATCCAGAGGCCGATTTATCGGTTGTATTTCATGCAATATCTCAAAAATTTGTCGACCGATTTTAAAATAAATATTGTTTTTGAATTTTTCAGACTTCAATTATACAAGAAACCTCATAAACAGCGAACAAAAAATTTTGAACTTTTCGGCGGTTTTTTAAGGTTGAATAAACTAAGGTCCACAACGTGTATATTTGAGGCTGAATGAAATAACTTGAGGCGAAATGAAATAACTTAATTATTAGTAACTGAATTGCTCCTGTTTTATCAAAAAAACATCAAAACTATCGAGAATTAAGGTTTCGAAACCTTTGATATTGAACATGCAAACCGTCACCAAATAACATCTACTCACAGAATCGTTACAACTAGCTAATTCACACTAATGATGACTACTTTGTAGTCGAAATATATATTTATCAAAATACAAAATAATTTGATCTAGGAAATTGAGGCAAAAAAATAGAAATTTATTCGAAAAATCCTAGAGATCTCATGAATAATTATAAAACTAAATGTTTATAAATGTGTTAGATATTTACGTATTTTATTAAAAAAATATTTAAACCTGCATAACAATAAAATAATATTGATCACAGAAAGCATCAAAATACTTTATAAACAATAAAATTTCCCTTGTTAAGTCTTACTCAATTTTTACCATAAAAAAAAAAAAACTTACAAGTAAATTTTTTTCACATAAAATATTACCTATACTGTTGGTATACATAGTAAGTTGTAAAGTATATTATTTGGAAACTATGACATTTTCTATAACATTACCGTTTTCTCTTTGTTATAATACAAGTACGTACATAATAAACATCCTTTTCCCCACAGAAAAATACATCCTTTTCTTCTATTGTATGTAGACGAAATGGTTTTGTAAAGAGAGTAAATATACCTAGTAACGAAAATAAAATGGAACAGATGGGAAAAAAATCTGCAAATAAAGTTATGTTTCTCATATATATGTATATACAAGTGTGAAACAACTTCATTTTCTAAGTTGAGTATATCAAAAGTGTGAAAACCTTTAAATAATTTTTGTTGAAATAAAAATAGCATAAAATTTATTTTGAATATTTCTGCTATGTATTACCACAATATACTTCATGTGTCCGCAGAGAAAATCAGGACACTAGTATGTCGAAAAGAAAATTTTTCAAACATTATTATATTCTCATTTTCTATTGTTTGCTTATTATAAATATGCCATACAAAAAATGGTCTGTAGAAATTGAAATAACTCGTTATTATATTTTTAAATTTTTCAATATTTTCTTAAAATAAAGGTAAAAAATTGTTAAATTGGTTTTATTTATTATCTAATCTCAATATTCAATCCCTCGGTTTTTAGAGATATGACCTGGGAAATAGTAATTTTGTATTATTTAGGCGTTAATTTTCCCAGAAAACGTTAATTAAAGTTAATTTTTATTGTAATCTACTTATAAATGAATAAAAATATATAAATAAAATTTTTAATAAATTAGTATTTTATTTGAATATAAGTTTATTATGAAAGCTTATTAAGAACTTTATCTGAAAAAATCATATCATATGTATAAAACATGGAAAATTCAGGTATTTTCATTTAAAATGTCTTTATGTAACGAAAATTCTTAGCTGCGCTGACAGTTCATTAAAAACGTGGACTTTTCTAACTAGGTGAATGAACTTTAAACAAACACAATAATGGTAGGGCTCGAAGTCAACTTTAAATTTTAGGAATATGTTACGATCCAAATTCATATCATATGATAGAAAAGGGTACCGGTTTATTGAAAAATTATTTATAGGTTTTCACATTTTTGATAAACCCTGTATATTGCATGTGTGAAATATATGGTTGTAAGATTTTGTCACGTGCTCGTGTGCTCCTTCCATGTCATTAACTTTTTGAATAATAGTTATCCTTGTTAACACACTATTTTATTGGTTCATATATTTAATAATATATTTTTCGAAACAAATTATTAAATTATTTTACAAATTGTTTAATACTTTCATGAAGTACTTAAAGATATTAAATACATATAGTATGTAAAAATACTTTAACTGGAAAAAATGACAAAAACAATATTTGTTTGATTATTTGATAAAACTCAGTTTATATTTTAATTTCGATCTTAAAATTAAATAAAAATGGATATGCTTATCGATTGGATTAACAAGTTTTAAGATTTCGCTTAAAAACGTCTTCAAGAATGAGATCTTAAGTAAAGGTTTGTATTTATTGGTGGTATGCTAGCTTTTCGATAATTATTCTCTCTAAATCTGAAACAACGCAAATCACTGAAAAATAGTGTACCTATATACTACTATACTGCAGATGTAAGTATATCGCTTTATATACTTATAGCTGTGAAACAGTAGTCACTATTTCTTACTTATAGAGTTCCGTTTAAATTTAAGCGATTTAAATTAAATTATTCAATAAATAATTATAAATAAATAATTAAATTTAAGCGTTTGTTAATATTGGAAGGTTCACGATTTGTCTATCATACGATAAATGGTTAAAGAAACTTATTTATCCTTTTATCAGAACTATGAATATTTCAAAACGATATATTCAGAAGATTCTACATTTTAACCAATATTCAGAAGTTTTTATTTTATGTACTCTAAGATGATAAATTGTTGATTACATTTAAAAAAATTTTAGTCATTTTTTTCACAAACATATATAATTACATAATTACAAATAAATTTTAGTAAATTTCAAACATAATTACATTTCTCATAATAATAAGATATTAAACAATTCGTTTGTAAACATTATAATAATATGTTTAATAACGGCAGTGTTCTGAAATAGACTGTATGACTGAAACAGTACTCGTAGCAGTGAATAGGATACATATAGACTTTATACATGCGAGGCAAGGATGCTGCGATAACCGTGTCAGTAAAAACAGTAATAACAGAACACAGGCAACATTTTAACATGTACTTAACGTAACTTTAAGAGCATTAATTTATGATGATTATTATAATATGCGTACGTACAAACTATTATACGCTTATAATATATACGTTTGTAATAATATCATAAAGAGTATGTAATGTTGTTTTTAGTATGGGTATTAATTTATAAATATTTTATTATATTATTTAAATTATTATTATTTTAAACATTTGCATTTAAAACATGGAATTTACAGATTAAAATTAGAAATTATTTAATAATAACTAATGAACTTTAACAAATGATACTACTGAAATAGTAATAATGAAATAATACCTTAGTACTGAATGTATCATTATTTTTAAATAACTATTGAAAACACGATTTAAATATACAATGTTTTCAAAAACCATCAACTTTTACTGTCAATTAACTCATTTAATTATGAACACTAGGCCGATAACTTTTTCATCCAAAAGCAAACATAAACTTGTTCTGAACCAATAATACTTATATTGATCTTGCAATAAGCTAGATGATTTTTAAGATAATTAAGATGATTTTTAAGATAACAAGTGAATGTACTAACTATGGTAATGTGCAACTTAAATGTCCATGATCTACGTATGACCCACAAGGTCCATATGATAAAGTTACCAATTTAGAGCCTATAGAAATAATATGAATCTAAATGAAAACAAATCGTAAATTTTCGTTTGGCTTTTTGAAAATCAAAACCATTAGTATACAGAAAACATATTTAACTTGATTATTTTTGTAAAATCTATTATCACTTGCGATACAGTCGTGTACTCCTATTATTTTCTTTACACTACTTCTGACTCCTTTCATCAAGAAACTATAATGGCTTAGAATAATATTTTTATAAAACTATTGTATAAGTTTGTACAATTACACTAAATTTTCCAAATTTGTGTTTATCTGGTAAACCTAACAATATTATTGTAACCTGTTACATATTGTACAAAATCCAATATTATTGTACGTAGGTATATATAGCTTGCAAGGGTATTATTTAATTTAACAATATATCAAATGAGTTAAATGAAAATTATCCACCCTAAATTATAGTGTTTGTGTATAGTTATTATGTAATGTTATTAGTTAGATTTTACATACCTCAACACATTATATAATACTTTTACTACAATCATCATGGTTTTTCATTCTCCAAAATATGCAAATATGTTATAAAAGTTGTAGAAAAATATTTCTAAAGCTATTTTATTGAAATAACTTTATGATTTGTTTGAAAATTATTTCTTATAGTTTTCATTATTTTTTATTATATTTTTTTTATTGCTCCAAATGAGTACAGGTATTTTCTAAACCAGAAAATAGGTACTTTCTAACCCAGATCTTTATTTTGGCATATTTTTAAGCAAGACAAAGCATATAGACGCTCGACGAAGCTCATAAGTTCAACTTTAGTGTACTGAAAAAAACATCCGTATCTACTGTGATCAATAGTAGTTAAATGCCGATATTTTATTACAAGCTGAAGTCAGTCAAAGAATACCGTATTTTTCGAGTAAATGCTTTGACCGTAAGGATAAGTATTTCAGTTCCCAGAGTATACTTAAATTGAACTTATGACGTTCTATAAACTTCTGTGTTCATTGGCTAAATTTTATCTGCAGACAATAGCAAAGAATGTATACTCTGATTTTCGATACTCAGACCACAATTACTATTTGGATTCAATTCAACAAATGCTATTTCGCAAAAGAAAGATTTCTTGCAATATTTGAGAAATTAAACACCTTAATGATTGTAGTAATAATGAAATTCAGAAGTTTAACAAAGAGCATTGGTACGAAGTACTGAAGTAATATCTACTATATGGTGTTGTGGTCGTACATAGGTTGCCGGTCTTTGTTAGTATCTAACTATTTTAGATTATTTTACTACCACTTTTTATCTTTAACAAAAAATCTTTCACAGTATTTAATTTATAAGTTGTAGAAATTTTCATATTACATGCGATATTATATTTGATAAACGTATTGCGTGTTACCTATGCATATTGGTATTTATAGTTTTTTTTTTTTTTCTTGATGAAGGGGTTTATTGTTTTCTCATAGTAAATCGAAATCAAAAGTTGTATATTAGTTCAGATTATATTTTAACAATTAACTAATGATTAATTCATGTAATAATAATGGAGCTTAATCTTCGTTCCTCAGACACATACGTCTGTAACTGCGGGAAACACACCCATCATTATTTTTAATTCTTAATTATTTAACTTTATTCATACAATTAAATTCATGATGAAGTAGGAAGTGCGATTTTTTGAAACGAAATATACTGATATATGCTAGGTTAAGCCTAATCAATCAACCGCCTTGCTTATTGTAATTGACAAAGTACCTGTACCGAGATTCGACTCCTTGAACTCCTAGTCAGGTGTATTACACGCCTTTAGCAAGACCATCTGCAATTGTAAATAATTTTTGGATAAACATAAAATAAAATTTAAATGAATTCATTAGGATTCGAACCGACGTCCGTTAAATTCAAATGCAACTGTGCTGCTCATACGGTTAATGTTTCAATAGATATGCCATGTATATTCCCGTAAATGCAATGATTTTTTCCTTGTATTTCCGTCGTAAATGCAATGATTTTTTCCTATTTCACAAAACGCACAACCTACCTCAAAAAGTTTTCAATAAATATAACTAGTATTTGAACCCTATGGTCATAATCTATTTAGATTAGCAACTATTTCAGGTAAAGTTTGTAAATTATAATCACATGAATAATTTTCAGTTTAAGCCTTGATAATCAAAGCTTTGCAGGATATTAAAAAAATTAATAGAATTAGTTCCGTTACATGTATTATTTAATATGGAAAACTGTGAAAAATAAAATCAATGATTAACAATGAATAAGACTTATTCGAGACGAGTCTTATTTAAAATTTGACTGAAGATGCGAATATTCAGAAAAACGTAAGGGTGATCTCAAAATGTTATATTCACCACAGTTTGTTATTCATCGTTTCTTTGTGGATAACAAGAATTATTATTTTCTGTACAGGATTTGTATGGTTATATCAGGGGTTGTTTAATGATTATCACTGATATTTGTTTTAATGAATTAAAAAATATGTATTACCTTGGTTTACATTCATTCGTATTGATTTTTACATACAAATATTCTTGTTTGTTAATTTGTTAGAATTTAAAATATTCTCTCCAATATAAATTGAATACATCAATATTATTTAAAAACAGTATCGAAAGCATATATGTGAAACTTGCGCATTAGATACAATTATCGAGTGTATTAATAATTCTAAAGAGAAAACTTGAATCGTAACTTTCTTTCTATTCTTAACAGTCGAGCATTCTGACCTAAAAACTATGTACTAAAATACTCTTCAAAAAGATATTGCTTTATGTTTTTCGATAATCCTTTACAGAAAATATAACAAAATTATATTATATTGCTACAGAATGAAAGCGACACTTCAAATGGGACAGAGAGTTTGACAGAGAAACTCATAATTAATTTATACATATTGAAAAATCATATTCTCCTGATACAAATAGTTATTATTTTTTACTCTCACAGGCATGATGAGAAAAATACTTTTTTTGCTCTTGCTTCTGCTATATTTATGGATATTTTTGAAGTTATAATACATACATACTTCTTTAGACGCATTTTAAAAAATGATGAGAGTGAAATTTTAAGATGCACGTGCATCACCGTCAGATAAAATTCACAATAGAAGCTATTATTTTTAAGCTACTTATGATAAATTGATCCGAGTTCCGATTCAATCATTATCGGAAAATGGTATGGCAGTAAACATAATTTAAAAAAAAAATAACTTTCGTATAACGAGAGAATTTATGTTACACTTAAAGTAAGAAAATATATATTTATTTATTTAATTGTTCATATTAAAACTGAGCTTTATTGACTGTGTTGATTATTCTTATCCATTTCTTTTATTATTTCATTGTAATTAATTATTTGTATGCAAATAAAAATTGTTTTATAATGATGCCAAAGAAGTATAACTTCTGACACGCGTACATGCATACGCACCCATTTTTTTATTTCATAACTTGTTAATAAATCTTTTTATTTCTTTCAGGTAAGCAAGCATTCGATATTTAATTCAATATGTTAAATGAAAATTGTGGTAAGTGATATTTTCAGATGAAAATCTGTTCACAAACAAATTAAAGTCTCTTAAAATTGGCATGTTCTTTAAGTGATTTTTATACAAATTCTTATTAAGATTTCAGTGCCATTTAATTATTGATTACTGATTTCTAGGTATTTAAAAAACTTTCAATTTTATGTACGATTCTTTCATAAATAATTATAATTTTCCAAAAACCTTCCCGCAATTACTTTGAGGAGGAATTTAATAAAGAAATTTCTTGAAATTTAATCAATTTGATGCACATCAGTTAATTCACTGGATATTTTAGAAACAAGTAATATACATACTATTTAGAAAATAGGAAAGGAAAAAATTGTAATACAGTGATTTCATTTAAAGTAAGAAATCTTTGGCAATATTTTATTAATCCATGCACTTAGCTAATACACAAATGTGTGTTTTGTTGAACCCAAAACTATTAAACTTGAATACACCCATATAAAGATGTTTGTAACCTTATCAGTTAGAGTAGCTCTTTATAACTGCTATATATCCCAACAATTACATTGAATAGATAGGATATATACAATTTGGTTGTAGTATTAAATGGAACTGATCTTAATTAAAACATTTGTTGTTTATTAGTAACAAACATTGGCTAAAGTTAACGTTGCCTGCTCTCGTTCAATAGCATTAGGTACCTAGTGAACGTCGACACGATGGACGAGCAAGCTTACTGGCACATCTTCATCATTATAAAGGAGAATCGGTAAAGCTTGGCTACAGTTTTCTGTGTATATCTATCTATGTTTATATGTTGCACTTTGATTAAATGGTTAGTTACATTTACAAACAAACCTCATAATGTCCGTCTTATTCCCACATTAACCGATACCTCTTTTTGAGGTTTACTATTACCAATTATATAATATAAGAGTGTTTACAATGTGCTTCAAAAAGGTCATAATTTTTTAGATCATGATAAAAAAGCGTTGAATTTTTAATTTTTAATTTGTATACTCTATATATTTATTGTATATTTTTGGTAGTTCTTGATTATGATTAGGAACATTATAACGCTTTACAACAACCAATTTATTAATCATCAGTGGGTTTTTCGCTAAATTATTTAACAAATCATAAACATGGATGTATCATTTGACATTTTTGCAGGTGTAAAGTACTAGAGTTTCTAGGATACCATCAAACAAATTTGTCTTCGTTTACATTGATTCTGTGTTGATTTATGTTGAAACGACTTTTGGTAAAATTTAATTGGTCACGTAAACCAATAACTATAAATAATAAATTAGAAAATATATTGGATACTCCTGTTAATAAATCTGTTTGATATTCTTTTCGAAACAAAAGCGATTCAAAATTTAAAATAAAAAGATCCGAAAAAAATATAATAATTGTTAAAGAAATACAATTCAAAGCTCAAATATTTATATCTTCATATCGATGCGGTTTTGAATAATGTCTTTGTAATTTTTAAGCTCATTGTACATAGTTGTAAATAGTTACAAATGTATGTAAGCTTTTGAATCTACCCTTATTATCTATGGTATTTATAAAGGTGGAAATGAAGAAACAGCTATTAAATTCTGTAAAACTGTAAATAATATTTTTAGTCGTGCTTAATGCAAAAGTTTATATCATTATGGATATATTTGTGAAAAGAAAAATTGTATAATTTGATTTTACTTAATGAAAGACATAGTATAGAATCCATTTTAATATATATTTTTACACTTCAAGTTGTATAACTTAACTTAAATTTTATTTATAATTATAAATTTAGAGACTAAATATGAATTTAATATCTCAGGGGATAAAATTGAAATACTCTATTTAATTTCAGGCTTACAAGTTTCCTCTTTCAAAAAAGCTGCTGCTTTTTAAAATTTCAGTTATATTTATTGAACTGAATTTTCTTAAATTCAACAATTCGTTATTTTTAAAGCATAAAATATTGAGAGCACTTAACGAAAGAAACTAAGTTGTAGAAAATCTGAAAGCGAGCTGGTATTATAACAAGAAGTTCTTTCTAGGCTTATAGAATAAGTTTTTTATAAAACATCAATCCGTTTTCTATACCGAAATAGATTTTTAACAAGAACTACAATTTTTTATAATCTACAATTTTTATTTGAAACTTTTTTGATGTCTCTTATCTTCTTAAAATTATTTCAAATTTATTATTTTAACTTGTACTACACTTACAAGTTTTTCTTGTAAACGTTGCTTACTCTTAGACAATGATTCTCAATTTAAAATAGATACTCAGTGATTATATAACTATGTTATTGAAATAAGGCTGTCGAAGTGTAAGAGATATACAAATTCATAGATAAAAGCACAGTATAAAATAAGATATTTATAAATAAAACCGCTATAATTCAAATATTTTACCTTTTACCCCTATAAATTTTATTCATTATATATTTCCTGAATTCCCTTGAATATTTGAAATAGGCTGAAAAACTACTATTTGACCTAGTAAAATAGGAAGGTGATATACATGAAAACATAGTATTCCTTTGATGATAAAAAATAAAATAATATTTACGTGCAGATTCTACTTTGACAAAGTTGGCAGTAAAAATTTGATTTTTTATTTCAAGCTTTTCGCAAAATAAAGTTATCGATATTAATATAATATATATTAATATAATATCAATATATTATTAATTGTATATGTAACAAAATTAAAAGCTTATTAGTAAAATAATATTGGTACAATAATAGATCCATAGTAGTGAAGCTTGAAACGGCTCGAAGATCTCCTTCAATAAATAATATTTAAAACGATATCTCAAAACTACACGTTTAATAGCAAATAAATCCAATTTTGTTTTTAATTATTTATTGTCTCCATTTCATTGAAAATTCCAAAAAAAAAAAAAAAAACATTAAATAATTTTTTCATCCATTTCGATATAATTACGCTCATAAGCTCATTTCCAAAAAAAATCTGAAAATCTGAAAACAATTAGATACATTTTTGTAAATTCAGGCTTCATGAATGTAAACAATTATAAAATTTTCTTAAATTTTACTATAGTCATATATTTTCTACAAACGAAAATTGAAAATTCTAAAGAATGGAAGATGAAGAAATCTGAAAATCTTAATTTTAATATAGGATAATAAATAATACTAGTCAAGTTAGCAGAGCAAAGTATTAGAAATTGAATTTAAATATAACTTCTCAAAATAATGTTCTTTTTAGGTACTACTTAGGTGCTTAAATATTGAATTAGGTGATAAAAATTTTTTAATTAAGAAAATTGGAGTCGTTAGAATGCACTACTGCCGTGAAATCACGCTGGCAGAGTTATGTGAAAAAATTACTTTAATATTATAATGAATGAAACGAACCAGAATAAGGTGCTGTTTAGGTGCTTTTATAGAATTCAATAAGCTCTCAGTCGAACATTCTTGGATTTCTTCTATTCATACAAATTTGAACACATAATTAATGATTAATCTTTTGTTTGATTTTTTGTGCTATCACCCAAGTAGAAATGCTTTAAGAATTGTAGATTACTATATGATTTTTTTCTAAACATGTGATTATACAATTGAAGGTAATGTAAACTAATTTATTATATTTAGAAACACGCTGGCTATATTAATATCTAAAAACAAAATTTATATTCAAACTCAACAACTAGCATGCTTTACAGACAATATAATATACACCAACGCACACGGACATACTGACAGGCGTGGAAATGAAAATATCCCTAGATATAATAATAATTAACTACAAACCTATAAAACCATTCCATCATATAATATATCACGATAAGTTTGTATAGGGTGAGTCACAATAAACAAATCAACAGTGTACCAATCATTTTTTATATTATTGTTTATATACAGCAAACGGTATTCTGTTAAAATTATAATTTATAATGAAATAGTTGGCCACATTGAATCAAAGAGGAGAATCAACATTTATGTCCAATAAATCATAAATAACAAGTGAAAGTAGTAACTTAAAGAGTTAAGTAATTATAATTATATACTCGACACATGGTTAAGTATCAATATTTGAAGTATTATTAATCATAAGAATTCATAATATACGCATAATATCATACTATCCACTCTATACAGTAAGAAATACATATATAATAATAATAGTAATAACAACACGTATTGTAATTATAAGCGTTACTTAGCTAAATTTGAGCTTAAATTGTGGCGAATCAAAATATTTTGTGAAAAAATGTTTCAAACAAAAGTTGTTTCTTTTCAGAAACAAAAATTTCTCTTTAAATTATTATTCTATTTTTTATGGTTTAAAAGTTGGGTCATAGATACATTGGACACTATGTATCAATTTTACTCATTAACATATTTAAACTCTCTTTTATTGTCTACCAGAAAAATTAAAGTATACAATTAAAAGTAAGTTCGTCTGAAAGTGCTTGACTATCTTATATAGAAACAGACACTTCAAAATGGAGAGTTCTTTATCAAAAAAATCGAATTTCTTGGAAACCACTGAAATTTTCGATCTAAAAATATATCTTACTATGAGTATAAAACGTCAAATTTTAGCTATTACATTCGTTGTTTAAATGTTAACAAAAAAACCAAAATGATACTTTTTTGCAGTATTTTGAGATTGAGTGTAAAAAAAGTAATAAGTAAATAATTTTAAAACTAATAATACTTCCTTTCGCTATTTTAATTTGAACGTTTCAGTAATTTCTCTTCTTTTATGTTCTTCCGATTTCTTTATTTTTCTTTTGCCATCCGATTACCTCGAATTTTACCTATATTTCAGTTTGTAATACTGGTCTATCAGTTTTCATAAAATACCTTCGTAGATAAACTTTAACGGTTTGTGTTTTTTTATGAGGCATCCAGTATAAGTATGTGTTTGTTTCAAATCTTATAATTTAGATTTAAGGTTTTAGATAACATTTAAAAATGGTGGTACCACATGTAGTTACAAACAAGATTGTTGTAATAACAACAGCTATGTATTTAGTATTTCTAACATTCAATATATATATATATATATATATATATATATATATATATATATATATATATATATATATATATATATATATATATATATATATATATATATATATATATATATATATATGTATACATTTTAGTTAGTTTTCATGAGTACATACATATATTTGTTGTGAAAATAATGTACTTAATTTTATAATAAATCAAATATTCTACTAGAACAAAACGATAATGATCAGTTTTGTTGGTACAAGATACGTAAATTATTTCTATTATATGAGGGCGAATATTGTAGTTTACTATATATTTATTATTAAGTTGTTGATAGATAAAAAGAGTAAATTAAGTTGAATATAGTTTCGTTATAATCTCTGCCCTGTCTACCAACCAAAATATTGAGAGCCTACAATTGACGTACAGTAATATGTTTTGGCTGGTTGGTAATGTAAATTGGCAAGCTAGATGTATACACATCATTAGTCACTACCGTAAATATATGTTAAATAACGCTCTGGTTAAGGTAAGTTTTATTAGTTCGCAAATGCCAAAAGATTTGCATCATTCTTGTCAAATATCTTATCTTAATATCCTTGAAAAATTGTTCTACCACGCAGAATAAAAGCTTCACAAAGCGTCAGCATATTTCAAATTGCTTACCATTATATAATAAAGTATGATATCAGACATGACCATCAAACGACTGTAGAAGAATACCTTGATAAGACTCTATCGATGCAATTAAATTGATGCAATCTAAGTAACCATTATGAGTATTCATTTCAACAATTAGCTGAGTCACAGTAGTTCTTCAGTAGGCTTGACAAGCCGAAATGTTTACCCATTAACAAGCACTAATGTTTAAAATCTACGCAAATTACCATACTTCATACTTCGTTAGAATTTTGTATTTGAAACATCATTAAGTATTAAAAGTATTAAAGATAATTTTTTTAATTTATTTGAAACTATAAAATAATTTAATTTGAAATTGTTAACCCCTTTTATATACAACGCATAAAGATTAATTATTTTAGAAATAATTAAGTAATTAAATATATAAATACATTAATATAATTAAATTTATACAGCATGTTTTTGTACTTCATCCATTATTTACAGTAAAAATAGTTTTTAAATTAAATTAAAACTATATTGTAGGAATTTACACTTACAATACCATACTAAATGGATTTGAAATTTTATTCAATTAAGCGGCAATCATTACTTACATTCAGTAAAGTTACGCCGATCAAGAGATAAAGGATAGATAAATATGTACTCATATTATCCCTTTCGCTTTAACAGTCCCATTTTGATTTAAATTTGTAGTTTTACACTTTGAATGTATAATTAACGTAATAATTTCAATGTTCAACTCATTCCTTTAATAATAAAGATAAAATATAGATTTTCGTATTTAATTAGTAATATTTGCTATAACATACATAAAATTTGTACACCTGCTTTGAAAACAAATGTATTATTTTCACACATTCGTATTCATGACAATTATCTAATCATTGTTTCCAATAATTTAACAAAATGAATAAAAATCTACTTCCGCATAGAAATTTTAATATAATTCACCAGTCGACCAATTATTTTTTATTGTATGCAATATTTAGAATAGCCTTATTTAAACAAAAATCATAAAACAAGAAAACGATAAGTTTTTAATTAATATTCAAATAGAAATTAAAATTTCTGGTCATGTTGTATTAAGAATAAATTTGTGAATAAATTCTTCCGAAATAACATACAAGCACAGAGAGAGAGCTATTTCCAATATACGTGATTTTATTTTAATAAATATTAGAATAAATGAATTTATTTCTGTATGGAATAAATTAAATCAGGTATAGATAATATCATTGATTATAGGGTACTATAAACATACAAAATATATTATATTATCAGAAATAATTCAATTGGCTAACCTTAATATAATTTGAATTAAATTTATAAAGCTTATTCGATTAATTAACTGATTACATTATAGGATATTTTTTTACTATGAAAGATGTTTTTTCATTTCTATTAATTCCTATCGTCGGATATGAACTGGAGTGTCTGAATCCTTTAGAACGTATAATTTCACGCTGGAAACCTACGCTGGGTGTCCTGTTATCAATTGCAGGTGTGGCAGGAATACTCTTCATTTCTTAAACGTGTTTACAATCTGATGTAATGCTATGGTATCTCTGGTCATAGGGCGACCAAGAATTAAAATGTAATAGTCAGCTAACTTTGAGTTGAAATTGCAAATGTAAAAAGCTTATGATGTTTGAAATGTTTCAAATTAGCGTTGTTGGCTTTGAATTTTGAAATCTATTCAATCCCATTAAGTTGGAAAACCGGTGATACAAGCTTGAAAAAATTAGAGGCCTTTCTTTTACTGCTAACGGATGCAATCTGCATTGAAAAATTCGTTTCTTTTATTAATTTATAAGTCTATAAACTGCCATATGTTATTGATTACCTTTTCACAATAAAAAAGGAATAGAAAAAAAACCGTAGTTCTATTATCCTTTTATATTAGACTAATAATATAAGGAGCTTATATTTTAGAAACATATCACGTATACATTAATGTTCCGTTATAAGTGTAAATAACACATCTGTACATACATACCCAAAAAAATTTGTGAGATTAAGATATACCTCACACAACTTCCATATTCGAGTAAACTGTAGCCTTTCACTTATTCACGAAAATTAAATGGTTATTGAAATTTTTAAGGGGTCGATACAAGTGAAATTCGTAATTGTAACTACTGAAGAGTTGGTTTTAATAAAGTACAAACTTGACGAATGGTTAGAGGATTAGAATGGCGCTTGGGAAATTTTGTTTCCAAATATTCGGTATTATTTTGGGGATTTCTTACATAGAATAAAAATTCGGAAAAACTAAAAATATTTTTCTTATGCAAATTTTTTTAACGAACTTAAGATCAAAGTTCGAAGTGAATCGATATCCTTGATCACCTTTAGGTCTTCTTGAAAATGATAAATTTATCCAATGGACCAAATCTATTTTTTGTATTCATTGCCAAGCACTTTTCATAAACATTTCACTTGATAGATTGGAGAAAAAGTTTTGTCTATCTGATCACTACACAGATTAATCAAACTACAGTGTTCTGGAAATAATAAATAATTCGCCATAAATCATTCGAAAAAATAACCATAAACTCGTTGATTATACTAATTTTCAACCCGAAAACTTTCCATACATTTTTATTTTTATAAAAACTTGATATAAATATGTTTATGCTTAGTAATATTTTTGGATTTATTAAGGGCATTTGTTTATTTGATCAACAAATAATAATATAAGAGTATATGTCTTTGAAAGATCATTTTCCGACTTTCAACACGAATTTTGTGGTGGCAACAGTATCTCTCTATAACTATACATTGAGGTAAAAAAGGAAAAAACTAAATTACCTACCTGAATATGGCGTTGGACTTGGTTGTATATAGCGTTGATATCAATAAATAAATATATATAGTATTGGTAAAGGTGCCTTTGTATTATATTCAATGTATTATACTGATGTAATACCTATCCATACACCTTGCTGTAACACAGATGTTTATTCTTTTATCGTTTAAAAAAATTGAATACAAAAAAAGTTTTGTTATAATACATTATCTTTATATTCTAACGGTCATTTAAATTGGATATTTCGTAAACGATATTAGAACATATGTAAACTTTATCGGTTGTAGACATGCATGAAAAACGCAAAATTAGTAATGATATCTGATTGGGGACATTTTAGCCACGTTTATTTACCTTATAATAAATAAACATGGCTAACAGGGTTATATTTCTCTTCGGATAATAGTAATCAAGTTAAAAAGGTAACCCAAAGTTGGACCTCCTTGTTTATGAAATTTATATAAAGAAAAATTGACAAAATTGTATCTATTAAAAACAATATTAAAAATTTCTTTCAATTTTAACATTATTTTCATTCTTTTTTAAAATAAACCTACAAATTTTCTTGCTATATCTGCAAACTACACGGAAAACTATAGAAAACCTTTAAGTATAGCCAGCACCTGCAACTAATGTTCAATTCCCTACCGAATATCACTGATAAAGTCATTTGGTTAAGGATTTCGATACAGAAAAAAGTTAAACCCGTACGTTTGATTTTTTTATTATCGATACATTTACCTGAATTATCCAGAAAAAAAATTTGGTCAATTTTATGAAAAAACTTTATTTCTGTTTCAACAAACGAAAATGATATATAAATTTCAAAATCATATCTATAACTTTGGTTTTCTGAAAATTGAGTAATACGAATATAAAGAGATCTCTTCAAACTGGAATGCATGCTTCATGCAAGCGTTATTTTGAATCCAAATGAAGTGAACAGATAGGTAAACAATATTTTAATGATTTGAATTGAAAATATCGTAAGCTTTGTTTGCCTTCTGATATATGTGAAATTCATTCACCATTCAATAGATTTATGTTTAATTACTTCTCGGTATATCTATCAATCAATGAGCACAATAAATAAATATAATATTATACATTTTAGATAGTAAAGTTCTATAAATAATTCCAATTCAAGTACTTATGACCATATGCTTTTGATTCTAGAAAATCACACAATATTTGAAAAAAGATAAGTGGTAGAGGAAGTATGTTCAAGCAAACCATTTTTTTTTTAAATTACTCCAATGATCGATTCTACCAATATAGTCACTTCAGATTGATTGCATTCGCTACTGATAGTGTCCGAACTATAAGCCAATTAACACACACTAAGGGACTTGTGTACAATAATGACAGTCACACTATCATACACACACACATATATTTATATAAAAATATATAAATTTTTGATATCGGACACGAAAAAGATTTATTCTCAAATATAAAAATATGATTTCATATCGAGTTTTAATTTTCTAGGCGATTTCAATAACTTCCCTTATGGAAATTGAATAGTGAAATACCTTGGGAATCAATATTTAACCGGTTGATATAATTATTAAGATTACAAAAATACATAAAATATAAGTCATACAGAATTAATTTTATGTTCACTATATGTTATTATTATGTAAGATGATTTTGAGCTACCTGGCGAATCAAACAGTTTATTAAAAAAATACAAAAAATCGGTTAAATATTGTAACATTTCTAATACAGATTGATGTGTATCAATTACTTAAATTCAACTGACTTATACTACATGATATTTTAGATGTTATATACCTGACAATGGTTAAAAATTTATAAATATTTTCGAAAAATTCTCAAGCAAAAAAATATTACAACCAGAACAAGCGATTTCATTTAAAGACAATCATTGTAAACTTTTACTAAAGCGTTCCGTGATCTATATTGAACAGATTTATTTTCATGTTGCAAACATTTTGTGGATTATGATCGTACATATTATATATATGTTGTATCTCTATATATAAAATAATATTCATGTATATTCAAAACAGTATTGTAAATAATTCACTGCTATTCGCGTAGTAATAAATTTTCAAGTATTACAACTCTGATTGAAAATGTATTATAAACAAAATAAACTTGATTCAAAACTACTTTAGTCGTACATGAAACATTATATAAGCATATAGTTAATATTATACATTAAATAATCATTCTAGTTTGGTCGGCCATTGATCATTTTACAAGTATTATATTGTATTTCAATGATACATATTAATATTGTAAAATTCAGTTTTATTTGAATAGTTATCAGTTTTTTTTTATATTGTTAACACGGTTATCAGCAATGAAAAAGCAATTAAACTATCATTAAAAAAATATATGTATCATAAATGTGTAATATTTGATCCGTTCTTATAAATAAAGATGAGCTATGACCTGTTTCTATATGGTATTGAGTCTAGTTTCACATTATTATGTGTAATAGAGCATATTCAGAATTATTCAACTGCTCAATTGTGTAATAACATGAATTTGAATATGAAACTGAATAAAAATTCAATATTTAAATATTTGATGTGATGTTGACTCTGTATGATTTATAAAATACTTGAAAAATATTCATAATGTGTTAAGATTTTGAAAAAATTGTTATTTTCATTATTTTCGATTCAAATATGCACGATTCTTATTAAAACATAGCACATAGTTTTTTTTTTATAATGCTATGAATTTATGTCAATCATACGAAACAGCACTTCCTCCACTGACGTAACGGAATTACCGATCTCAACCGATCAAAAAGGTTAAACAACAACAGATCCAATTAGAAAATGAATGGGTGACTGTCTAGGATTGCTGTGTTGTATAGAATGAATATATACCCACTGTAGTCAGTATATGACTTTAGTAATTGAAAAATTTGAAAAGTGACTTAAAATAAAAAAAATGTGAAACATATATGTTCCAAATTATTGTTGACAATTACAGTACTATGATACATGCACTATCATTGGAAAAAATTTCGACAATTTCACTCATTTTAATTTTGGTTTCTTCGAACATAACTGTTTTCCTTAAACCTTTTTGATTAGTTTAATAACTATACAGTTACGAAATTATTTTGGAATTTGTAAATACAACCCTCAAAAATATATTAAAGCTACTAATTAAACGTTAAAATTTTAGTTTTAAATATGAATAAAAAACAACAGATTATTTTCTCCATATCCATGAATGCAGATTTAAAATCTATTCACGTCAAAACTACGCGTACTCTCAGTGTTGGACGAAACAAAATTCTATAAATACATTTTGCATGAATAGACAGACATACAATGACTATTCGCACACAATAGATAATAATTAAAATAAACCAAAATTGTAAATATATGGAAATAAAATCAATAATAACCTAATATCTATTACGGTTTGCTTCAATCTACCTGATTATGTTATTTCATCAAGCAATCAGGTACCACAATCCACATTTACTGTTATACGAGTTGCTTATTTTAGATATGAATAGTAGATACACTGTAAATGTTTCACTCTTGTTTAGGATGTGAAAAATTTTAGTAATATGAGGTGTCATTTGTGTCAATATTAAAATCAGTTATCAGTTATCAGTTTCTCGTTCATCTTGCCATTATCATTAGAAAACGAACAAATAGTTTAAGTGCGACTCGCATTATCCGATCTTCCCAAAGAAGTACCACGTCGTTCGCATTGTTTTTTCTCGAATTAATACAGCCCAAAAAACAAAAAACAAAAAATATTGAATTTGAATTTGAATTCTAATGAAACATAAATATTTGTCTAAATTTTAATCTACTTTTTCAATTAACGACCTTTCATTTCCAAAATTACTATATCATTATATTTTTGTTTCGAAATATTTTGACGAAAATAATATTATAATATTAAGTAATTTTCAATAAAGGTATATTTTTTTCAGCGAGCATATTGAGCACATTTGAGCTATTTTTCACGAGCCTTTCTAGCGTTGTATACTTTATAATAAATAATTTTCTTTTAATTCTTAGCATATTTAATATACAGAAATTTTTCGCTGTTTTAAAACTAAGGTTGCATTTATGTTGCGCAATAATATGAAATATGTTGCTAGTGGAACTTTATCTTGGAACCGAACAGACCGTTGTGGTTTTGACTATTAAATTCAGTACTATTACTATCAAATGTTTATAAGTGCAAAGAGTTAGTATTTAGTAGTCTTACTACTGCTTGCTTATTGTTGCTCTTGCTATTACCATTCTTCGTTGTTGTGTAGACAAAGTTTAATGTGGTATAATAATTTACGAATATTACAGATAGGTAGAAATGGATGTTAAAGTATGAAAACCTTGTGTAGTTTAATAACAATAATAATCATATTGTGTTATTTTATGGTTAAGTTTTCAACCTAAATGGAAAACTTTCAGGTACAGTAACTTTCAGATTAATTCCAACATTGACATAGATTAAGTCATTTATTTAGAGTTTTTGAAATTTAAATTTCATCGTTATTTACAACTAGCAGCAAAGTTTTTTTATATATTCGAAAAATAATTCTTTTCCTAAAAAAACACAAAAAAAAATCGCAAGAAATACTAAAAAATTTCCAATTTAAATGAAAATCATTTTCTTGTAAGATAAAATTCTTATACTTGTCGACTCACACTACAGACTAGTTTCATGTGATCGTTGTCTTCATATTGTGGTAGAATCGATGGGACTATAATCTAGTAGCTGACTGTTTCATCGTTCATTTTGATAAAAACAAAGAAAATAATGGTATATGCAAACATACAAAACCAATGAAAACGATGGTGGTGCGACCAACATGTCCAGTCGCTTAAAATCAGTCGTGTTATTTGCATCCAAATGTGCCACTGTGAATGCTTGTATGAAATCCTGATGCGCTAGACTTGGTGTTAACTGCCTTAAAGTATATGTTAAATTACTAGCTCAACCTTTGTCTAAGAACTGGTAAAATAAATGCTCATTTTAAAACTAGAAAATTTGGTCTGTTTAATCTGCCTCTCAGTGTTTTGATGTCTAAAACTATAAATAAGATAGTATTTTTAGTGTCAGCATCACGCATTCTGGACTTCAGGACCAAAATTTATACAAGAGTACAAAGAGTATAAGATTTTTTACTTAAATTTTAATTTTTTTTAAGGTAATTTTGATAGATGTAAATGGATATTTAACAGGATATTCGTCGTTTTGATTTTGAGTTATACATTTTAATTTTGATTTAATTTTTCTTATAAATAAGTTTATCAAGCTCCAAATGATGTTTTTATGATTATTGCAAAGAAAAAATGATTTTATAAATTATGGGATGTCGAAGTACTTAGGTTCACACACATGCATGATAGTTTAATTACTCGAAAATACAGGTATAGATTGTTAACAAAGAACACATTAAGTTTCTACGACAATAAACGATTTATTAGAAATAATAATAACAACCTAAAGTTATTGATTCGAAGCTCAGTACACAAAAAATATATGCACACATTTCCGATTCACCTTGTAATATGATCACTGCATATATGTCTGCTCTGTAAATATCTATTAGAAACGATTCAATATCGTAATTAATGAAGGAACATTCTTTATTTATGAATGACTATCTCGTAAATAGTTTCCTTTAAGGAAAACGTTAGTTTATATCTTCTTTGTTTTCACAAGGCTAGATAATGTATAGTTTAGAACCCAGATCAATCATTTCTGCAAGAATCAAATTTCTTTTTTCCGAAATATTATAACTGTTATCAAAGTTTTAAGCTTATATATAAAATTTAATATTTGACTTACATAAAAGGTGGCAATATAATTTAAACAAATTGACATTCTAAGATGGTAGAAAACAAAAAATGCACATACTCATTTGCATTCATGCATTCGTGTATGAACATTTTATTGCAACGAAAAAAATATGCATTTAAGTGTTAAAGTTCAAATATCGCGGAAAATTTCTACGACAATAAAATTTATTTGAAATTCATAGATCATCCAATTAATTGAAGATAGGTCAGATAATTATATCGAATTGTGGACAAGTTTAATAAACACAAAATTTTCGATTTCATTTTCTGGTTGAAAACTACAATTTGCGATTAAGACATTTAAAAGTCTCTGTCATATAAAAAATTATTGCATGATTAAGAAAGCTGATTCGTTTGAACAAAAATAATATAAGGTGTAATTAAATTAAAATAAGTTTAGAAAATGTCATTTCAAAGGAAATTTCTTGATTATATGAAATTTTGATGTATATACCGAACAATAATTAATATTTTCCGTCTGCATTTACATAAAAATTTGAAGAATTCAACATTGTTCCGATATTCGGAACATACTTAATCGATCAAAGATTGTACAAATACAATATTTATTCCGAGCAAGAAAACGTTGTTAAAATAAATTTAAGAAGGATTTTTTTACTTGCGACTGCGCAAAGTAATTATGTTTTTGATGATTAAATACTTAATATATAAACACAAACAATAAAAACCAATAATAATTGTATAAAAACATAAAAGAACAACACAAAAACAATTTTGAATGTTTTTAGTAGAGATGACGAGATGAGATGAGAGAGTTTGTTAATTTTTTTTTGTTTTTATAAGCATAACAAAAACACACAGAACCGATTTTTTATAGCACATTGTATAAAATATTTATATGAAAAACTTTTTGTTTGTTTGTTATATAATACATCTGATGTATCTTGAAAGCATTCTATCTATAATATGTACATTTTATATCTTGTCTTTATTTAACATATAAAATATAAAGATCATATGATCTTTGTCTTATTGTTAGTAATTTATCTTCATTAGTGTATCTTTTGTGAACAATTTAAGTTAAGTCTCTCTCTTATAACAAGTAATTTTGTGTGTTGGTTTTGTGTGTAGTGACTATTATGAGATTGTAAAGGTAGTTACTGTTGTTAAATGTTTTACTTTTTCAGAAAAATTTTTCAATGCACATAAAAATTTCCTATTATTTAATAATACAAAACTCAACAATCAATGGATTACTAATGAACTTTTATATACAACGGTCATAAACAAAACGGTGTTCCTTAGACCAACCAACGGTTTCTATTTGAATTAGAGGCGAACTATGGATGAAATTAAAAGATAATGTTACAGTAAAAATAAAATTAAAAATAACTTTAAACATTTAATTTTTGAACTATGTATGAAACAAATGATTGAAATATTCTTCAATTATGGGTATTGATTTGTATATTAATGTTATTATTGCTTATTCAGAATTCTCGAAAAAAAAATCCTGATCATGATCTTTCCAATGGTCACAAAAAAATTATTTATTCAAAAATCTAATTGTATGGAAGCCGTTAAATTTTAGAGGTTTTTTTTTTTTTTGTAAATATACGATTTTGATGGACTTATAAGAATGGATTATGAGGCACTAAAACAAATAAACGCAGTATTCAAACAATAATTGAATTGAATTGTATCGACGCTATGCCACAATGAAGTAGTTCGGAAAAAGTTTAAATGCAAGCTATGGCTCGATGATTAGGTAATTATTAATGTAATTGTACAATAAATTTTTTATTGTAAAACAAACACTTGAAATAAAATTCATAATACGAGTAATTGACATGTGAACAAGCCATTAGATATAAAGTTCATGTGGCTGGATTAGTTATGTATTTCACTTATGCTCCTTCTTTGTGTTAAGTGAAAATGAAGAACACGTGGTATGAAGGTGGTTGTATGATTATTATTAGCAGTATTTAATAGATATTTATTATTGATGATGATAAATAGTAAGGACCCTTTTTTATTACATACACACTTTTTTATTTAATCTTTTTTTATTGATTTTAATACATTTATTATCATGTAGCATAAGATAATGGTTTATTTTATTGATTAATATCAGTCGTCTCTTTTTAGTCATGTGTTTTTAAAGATGACTTCTACAGCTGATAAATGGAATGGTTTTCAATTATTTTAAGTTATATACTTTTTTGTACGTGCTCTTTTAATTCAAAGTTATACATACAATATAATATATTTTCAACTTTTTACTGGTATTATGCAAAAATAATGATTCTGGAAGTAATCGAGGTTACTCAAAATAGTATTTATGGGAGGTACTGCCAAAAGTTGAAACATGTAGAGTGTTATAACAGATCTTTTATTAGATACGAACTACATGTACTTTAAATTTGAGAAGTATGATACGTAAAAATATTCGGATAATTTATCACGTGATGCATAGGCCGAATGCTTTACAAATTTTCATGAAAAATTTATATCGAATGGTTCTGAATGTTATTTTAAAGTTATGTTAATGTTATCCATCTCAGCCACATATGCAGCATGTACATTTGAACACTGTAGATGTCACGAGTCTTGGCTAGGAAGCTGAATATAGGTAACAAATTTGTTTTAAGCTAAAAACAAGTAATAAGTAAGATCCTTGACGAATTACATGTTAAATTATGAAAAGTCTTTATAAAATTATAAAGCTGATATACAAAAAAAAAATTGGTGGAAGCGCAATTTATACATTTGGTATATCAACTTTAACGTGAATCACATATTTATTTGCGCTCCCACCATATTTATACAAATTACTTATTTCATTAAATAGGTTCCATGAGTATCCATAAAAATCGGAACACAAGTCTACCTCAAAGACTAATTCAAGCATACTCATTTTCTATACATGTTTACTTGGAAATATAATTTGTTTAATGGACCAATTTATAAGATAATCTAAAATTTATAATCAGTATGATTTGCAAATCATAAATTGAATCGTTATTTTTGAAGTAAGAATTATTGTTGCTTATTTTGAACCAAAACTACCCTTAATGGTTTGATTTTCTTATCAGAAAGTTTGTAGAGTTTACTGCACTGTGACTTTTCATGATGAACACTCAATATCTGGAATTGAACTGCAAATTCAATGAATTAGCGACTAGAAACATAAACGACCGTTTTCTTCTTTTATTTATAAATGCAACTTTTCAATTCCTCTTACTTCCTCTAATGGAAAACATTTTCAACCATTCATTTTAAGACTCGTCAATTTCATGAATGTACATCTAATTACTTCATTGCGTTCTACAGACAATTTCATTTATTTTGATTGTACCAAAAAAAAAAAAAAAATTAAATTAATTCAAAATGGATTTGAAGAGCAAATTACATTTGTAATGATTTCTTTATTTTTAAAACAAAAACAAAACAAAAACTATTTGTTTTGTAGAGGAAAAAAAACACAGTAGATACATATAATAGAACGGAGACTGAATTAGAAAAGCCCGCTAGCAAGCAGCCTCGATTTATACTATACAATGTTAGTACATACCTTTTATGTATACTAGAACAACAAGCATACGAATATCAAGTATATACACTATAATACAGGCAGCTAGCTTGAATCATTCCCATGCGGTTTGCCGAATTCTCATTCCTTTATCTTGTTTATGTCGTAATACTAAACATAGTCATTTCCAAATAAATTGATTGTCTTTAAGACCTTTGTCATTTTATTTATTATTACTTATGGAACATCTTGCTCAAATCTAGAGATTAAATATGAGATTAGCGATACACAAAGTAAATATTAAGGTTTCTTAATGCGTTTTATATTATGAAAATTTTTAAATTATCAAGTGTAAATTTTGTTCTATTATTATTATTATGTAGTATTGTTACATGTTTACAATCAACATTACGCCAAGATTTTAATGCATGTATATATTGAGACATGAAAAATGTTATATATGATTTGCTTCAATTGTACCTTAGGTTAATTTGTTGGATCGTAAATTGCAATTACAATGATTGAAACAAAAGGCTGGAATTTTTACACTGTCACTTGAGAAATTTTAAGTCTTAATTTAGTTTCGAACCTCCATATTTATCTAAATTTAAAACAAAACTGATACTTAGTGTTTTAGTTTTTTGTAACTCCACTTACACCAGTACCGAATCTCATTAAATAGTGAATAATTGGTCTCTATAGAATGTATAAAAATTAACTCCTTAGCCTATAGAAAGTGAAATAGTTAATTGTTAGCTTCACTTGATAATTCTATCAAAATCATTCTGTTAGTTGATAAAGTCAGTTCGTGAATGAGCAAAATAAAAAAAATACATTTTACTTTCATTTTAAAAAACTATTTTTTTTTTTTTTTTAATTCAGGTTTGGTTAGATAAACTTTGGGGGACTTTTTAAATTAATTCACTTTTAGATCAAAATTAGCTAAAAAATTCATAAAATTAATGAAATCACACATAGGATAAAAAATTCAAAAGTATAAAAGAGTAAAGTCAGAAAAAAAAAATCATTATTGAATTATTAAGAGCTAGCTATCATCTAAGGAATAATAGCAAAAGAGATTTCCAGTAAACAAGTCCTAAAATCGTTAGTTAAAATTTTATTCCAGAAATTCGGAAATGCAACGGGTTGCAATATTCTAATATATTTATCGAAATTATTCTTGGCAAATACAACAACGCAAAATAAAATTGAACGAAAAATTTGGAACAAAAATAATAATCTCTAACTAGGTCATCTATGCGTCAATAGACAACATATGAATGTATGAAGTTTAATAGGCACATTGTTATTTAATAATATATTCATGCATAAACACATAGAAGTTTGTAAATTAAATTTGAAATATTTCGTTGTGTTACATTTTAGTTGAATCATATATTTTGTACCAATTTCAAACAAAATTCGATTACTTAGATTGTGTTACCGAAACTGTACGATATGAACCAACGTTACAACATTTCTATGTTTTGAACTAAAATAAACTTGTTTTCTATTATATAAAACACACACATAAAGACCATACATAAAACATAGACAATATAGTCTACTAGTCGTAGCAATCGTAGATAGTAGTATGCTAGTAACTAGAAGTAGTAGCACTCACTGTAGTAAGTAACGGCAGTACAGACGAATGATGTAGTAAATTTTATTAAATATATAAACATCAAATCAATTGCAGCAGGATTCATTTTCAAGTCTAGAATTTTTTAGTATACCGTTACAAATTATAATCAAATTCGATATGTCAATGGAATAAACAAAAACACTGAATCCAAGCTACGGATAATGTTTTGAACCAAGAAGATCAAAGCAAAGCCTTATTTCAAGGTCTCGTTCTTAAAATGCATTTATTCCAAAAATTATATTTACTTATATAGATTAATTTTACAAAATTGAACAAAAAAATTTTTTAAATCGAAAATAAAATTTGTCACACATAATTTTATATAATACAAATGTAGAAAATGTATTTATTAACTAAATATCTGAATTTAAACTCAATCAGTCAAGAAAAATATTTGCAATAAATTCGATTATTCAGAATCACCCTTAATTTCCGGGTAAAATCGGCTTACCGGATCGTTATAGATACAAGAAACTGAAAAAAAAGAAACAAATATTTTTGTATTTTCAAAACATACCACATTTGTATGAAATTTCTTCATACACTGTTTAAAGTCGCTAAGATTTCAACACGAATACTGCTAAATCATTATAATATTTGTATTATAATAATTATTGTTAGAATAGTTGTAATGCACTTTGTTTTTTGAGAATAAGTAGAATATAGAGTAGCAGAAGTGCCACATGACATTCACCTATAAATTTTCGCTAGAATAATAAATTAATTTGATATCATAAGTATTCATTCGTAATCCTTTACTGCAGTGTTTCAATTTAACATGTACTTGATTTTATCCTTTTATGTTTACAATGCATTTGTTTTTAATTTTTTTCTTTCTCTGCTTTACTCAATAAGTAAATATAACAAAGTTTAACAATGTTGTTGTTGATTAAGAATTGTACAGAAAAATTAACAAATGTTAAACAATGCTGCTGCATCTTTGTATTTTTGTTTGTGAATGCAATAATGACAATTAAAATTACACAATATATTATTCTTTAAATGAATTTAATTATTTCTTTTTGTGGAAGGAATTTAAATGAAACGTATAAAAATTAGTTTTCACAACTTTTCGTATAAACTTAGAAAATGTTTTTGTCAATCAATGGAATTAGTTTTTATTCCTATTTCATGAAAAATCACGAATATAAATAACAGTTTACAGTATTAAATATTTAAATATCCGAAATTTAGTATCAATATTTGAAGTTTTTTTATAAATATTATCTTCAACGAATATGCAATATGCAATTAAGATTTTTAGTTAATAAAGAAAATAAGCTAATTTGATTATTACGTGAAATTCTTTACAAAAAATTTTGGTAAAATATAAACACTAATATGGTATAATTTATAAGTTTCAACAAAATTAACTGGAAAAGTTCAAAAACATTTGAAACAACACTCTATAATAAAACATCATAATCTCACGTGACTATATTTCTTAAATACTTACACCTATATAATATTTAGGCTCAATAATTAATAGTTCAAAAATAACTTTTCACTGTCCTGATGAAATAGTTAGCATATCATAATTCTCCTTAATTTTGTGAAAGCGACAGATTCCTCTTGTTTTACATAAAGTTTGATCATAATATAGTATCCGTAGGGATTTTATGTGTTTGTATATATACGTAGCTATTTTGTGGTTTAACTTTAATTCCTTGCAAATATAATACTATTATCTTGGTGATAATTTTATATTATTATATATAGAAAATAAAAATTTACTTCTATTACTTTTACGCATCGATCTCCATTCTAAACAAACATATGCTAACCACTGAATACATTTATATGGAGTATTTATTGGAAGTTAATTAAACATTATTCTTATGGGTTAAGATATTTGTTAGTAATATACTTTCATTTTCAAGAATCATCTTGTTATGTGAAATGTATTCTGCTTTTTAAATGTATTGTAATTTTTGATCGAATTTAAGAATTTTGGACTTCAATAAATTTCCAATGCTATGAATGGAATATTATAAGAGGTTGTTATTATTTGACAGAGTATCAGATGCTTATAAAAAAACAATTAAGTGACAAATGATCATCAATAATTTCGCTGGTTGGTTCGTATTTAAAAACTTTGTTGGTCTAATAACTACGATTGGTTTAAATCTATTATTATAAAAAATATTTGTTTATGAAAAATTTGAATATTGTAAAACTATACAACCTTGTTTACAAGTTCAGATTACAAAATATTATTTCAAGACGGTATGTGGAATATTTTGCAATTACATGATATTCTGTTCAACAATACTAAACAGCTTCTTAATGTTATACTGATTTACCATCATAAACATGGACACCTCAACAAAATTCAATTTTAGTCTTTTTTTGTTTTATTTTTTTTTTATGTTTCATTTTATAATACTTTTCAAATTGAAAATCTACTAAAGTAATCGAAATATGGTGATACAAAAAATTTGGAAATTAAAAAGTTTAAAGTAATTAAATAGTAAAAACATATATTTAACATTTTCTAACTCTGATTGGTTAACTTTATTCGTATTAAGATACAATACACATAATAATTTTTTTTAATTTGAAAAATTATAAATTATACATATAGGGAATGAATTGAGCACTATTCTTATGAAATTGACCACTCTTTAGAAAGAAAGGAAGTGACTGGGGAGTCAATATTTAACTATTTTTTGTACGTTCATAAATGGGCTGCGAACGTTCTCTTGATTCTCTATGCCTATGTTACAAACAGTCAGCAACACTCAAATATTGTCAACAAAAACAATTTTAACGCTGAACTGACTGCAAGCCAAATACAAACAATGATATTTTCTATTAATATCATTTGTAACAGTCTGTTATATAGAAATGTATCCTCCATAGACAGGTAATTTAAATACGAATATTCTGGCATTGTATAAATATTATATACGATTATTGAAACTATTGAATAACCTATC
Source organism: Chrysopa pallens (assembly GCA_020423425.1). Taxonomy (NCBI): domain Eukaryota; kingdom Metazoa; phylum Arthropoda; class Insecta; order Neuroptera; family Chrysopidae; genus Chrysopa; species Chrysopa pallens. Next base: position 62,269,298 of record CM035594.1, read on the forward strand.
AAATGCATGTAATAGTTTTCAATCAACTGAATAATTCAAAAATTCTTGTTTATTCTTATCACTTATTGAACCATATTTTTAATTAGGCAGCTTACAAATTTTATTTTTGACTGGTATCAGAGTATGGTCCGTAGAAATAGATATCTATTAGACAGGTAATTGTTGCACTCTAAAATATTGTTCAGAATTATCAAGCACATTTGACTAGCAATATTAGTTTAAGTGTTTAGTATAATTGTTTAGTCAAGCAGTATTAGTTAAATTTGAATGTTGTGTGTGCAAATAGTATCCCCATTTCAATCACAAGTATCAAAGAATCTTTTTAAGACATTTAATTTAATATTAAATGTTTATAGTATATCTACTTAATGTACGTTTAAGGAAATCCTTAGCAAATCTTAAATGATCTATCTAACCATGCTCATATTATTAAAAGAATAAAACTGAGAGTATTGTAACCAAATTCTACAATTTAAAGCGATCCAAAAAAGTCATCAAACATTACCTGTTAATTTGAAAGTTCATGTAACCGCCATGTTAGATCAGAGTGTTAAATAAAGACCAAAAATATTCCTACATATACTCAAACCACAGCTATCATATATTCAACGTTAGCTGCCGAATTAAGGACGTGTTCTTGCGCAGTTAAAGAATTTTGTGGAAAGCGTTTTTGAACTGAATATTGTCTTCACCATACACTCTAAATACAATACAAATAAACATGGTTTATGGTAATCAATTTATATAGATTTTGTTATGTTTAATAATTTGAATAATAATTATTATGTTTAATGAATATTTCATTCTACGTATTACTAGGCTATTATTAAAAATCAATATAAAATAATGATGTTTTTTTGCGTTTAATCATATTTTTTAAATTTGTTAATACCTTTAAAGTATATTTTGAATGTATCATATATTATTCAACAAGAGATAATCCGACTCGGGAGAGAAATATTATCTTATGGGGGATAATATTTACATAATTCTAAAGATCTTTAGCGGATACTGGGACACTGATAAGAAAAAGAATTAAAAATATATATTAACACAAGAAATAAAGGAGCCCATGAGAGGATTTTTAGATTTACTCAAGCTCGTCAGATAAAGATTTGGGTGATGCATTACCCCTTGTTGAGTACGTCAACCAAATCATAGCTCTCTATATGATACCACGTATAGGGTATCCGATCACCCGCGTCAGATTAAGATATGATTGGTTGATTACGTGCTGAAACGTGTAAATTTTATAAATCTGACGATTTGAGCGAGACACAGATGGAGTCAATTAAAATATTTTAAACTCTTCAAAGCCAAATAATTTCTAAAACATGATATCCTTGAAAGTATTTGAAAGTATGACAATCAACATACACTGTAAGAATAATGACTGTGATATAAATAATATTAATATTAAGATCTTTCATAAAAAATATTTGTCCGTTGTGATATATTGTCCAAGAACAAGACTCCAATATATAATTCTTTGTAAAACAAAAAGAAAAGTACTTTTATGTAATAACTATAAAAAATTACACAAAAAGCGTGTAAAATATATTATAATCAGTATTCATAATCTTGAAAAATGATTATTTCACTTAATTACCTTATACAGTGGTTTTGTTTTGTTTTTGTTTTTTAAACACTGGGAAAAAGTTTCTTAAAATCTCCAAACAAATTCTATGTTTATAAAATAATATCAAATTCATTGCCCCCACTCATCGTCTCTCGTTGCTTACCTTACGAACGAATGAAGTGTTAAAAAGTGTATTATATAGTTAGTCGTATATTTTATACAACCCCCTAAAGAGGACAAGATAATTATTATATTAACTGTTAAATTGTGTATAAATGTAATGTTAATAATACCGTAATTATTTACTGTTAACTGATTATATTTTATTTTTGTTTCTTAATTACCTCTATAACAAAGTCGGTCTTCACCCAGTGTATATTTTGGAAACTTATTTTATGAAAGGCAGACACTTGTGAGACTGATGTCAACGAAAGAAATTAGTGATAAAAATGTCAAAAAGTTGGGAAGTCAACAGGTATATTACCACTTTTTATAAACAATTAGAGGGGAGGTATTTTAAAATATTTTAAACTTCGAATATCGTACAAGCTCAAATTATATTTCTTTATTTATTGAAACAGCACTGAACAAGTATTTTTTATGAGGATATGTGATTATGAATTTTAATTATCTAATTGTATATGAATTTGTTTATATATTATTAGTGGAAGCCTCTTCTACTTTTATCTCAGAGCATGTCAAAACTACTATAAATTTTTTTAAGATGTAGGCTTTATGGAAGGGATGGGTGCTAAAGTAAATACATAAAATAGACTCCAAAACAGTTACGTGACGTTTCGTCCATATGTTTTCAGAATAACATTTTGTTATAAAAACTTCCATAATTATTATTCATAATTATATTTCATGATGTTTCAAGATCTTCTTTAATAATAGTTTGATTCTGGTAAATTATTTAACTTTGATTGCAATTCAAACATATTTATTAACAAAAATAATTAAAAGCAGATTCAATACTCAAAATCAAAAAAATTCCACAACTCTTTTTCACATTGTTTTTCTACAAACCATTACTTATTGAATTTTAAGCATTTAATAAGTCAAGCGTTAAAATAATATCAAAGCGACTGAAAAAAAAGGGTCAAAGAAAATAGAAGAACATACAATATTTGTAATACGGAGAAAAGTGAAAATACGTTTATATAGGTAGGTATATTATGTAATATGATCCCCCACAAATATATACATAAAACAAATGGTTAATTACAGGGATTATGAGCTAATTATCATGTTTTGACATTAATTACATATAAGCTTTATTTAAATAGGGAAGAAAGTTTTATATTATAAATACGCATTATTAAGTTGAAGTATATTCATTTACATATTATTAAGTGAAGAGAAAACATTTTGTACAGACGATATTATACTAAACACTCTTTGTTCAAGTGGCATTAAATAATTTTGTATTAAAATCGTGTGTTTTGGGATACGAAAAGTCTGGAAACTGCATTGGCTTTTAATTTATTTTGAAAAATAAAGTATAAGTTTATTGGTCCTATTACTAACCCAACACAAAAAAATAAAAAACTGGCTTTAACAACCAAAATTTAGGATTTTTTAAAGTCTGATATTTTGTAGTTTTCGTGAAGTTTTTTATTATGTGTTACATAAATTTATTAGGAAACAATTAGTTTAGGCACGGGATTGTTCCATTTTGATTTGAAGTCCGGGCCAACTGTTCACCTTAAATTAGAGCAAAAAATATTAGTTTATTTAAATTAGTAACATAATACATCCAAACTCGGAAGAAAAATTTTAACGTATTCAATTATGTACAACTTGTATATTATTGGAATAAGCTAGCCATAAATCGAAATAAAGTAAATCAAAATGTAAGATCTTTAAAGATTTTATTTTATTTAAAAATTTATCAAATATAGAAAAGTCTATCAAATAAATAATGAAAGAAATTTTCCAACAAAGTAAAAATTACGAGCACGTATTGTGTGAAAAAGTATAATAAAAACAGAAATTCCTCCGATAATTTTATATACATTTGTGTGTGTATAAAACGAATATATTCTAAATTAAAATATTTAAATTAGAAAAAATTCAAATTACACTGAAATTATATTGCAAATGTCAGTTAAAAAATTAATCGTATTCAACCATTGTTGACTACTTAAAGATATACGATGTTTGGTCACGGTGCGGCGCCATAAAATTTATTTTATACATCGAGAGTATGAGGGTATTTGTTGTATATAATACACTATATACTCGGTGTATATATCAGTGTTGAAAAAAGACTTGGGTGTTTTATTATTGCCTACATGACGATGATTACTAATTTGTATACATTACACTTGCTTTGTCTGGATCGAACGGAAATAGGATTATCTACATGTTCGTTTATGCAAGTTTTTAAAATAGTGTATCATGAAAAGACTCCGAATCGAATATGGTTGAGTAACGAAAGGAATATCATGATACAAGGTTGTAGATTAAAGCGAAATGGAATTTAACTTTTCAAAAATCGGATAGAAGAAGTTCATTATCATTTTATTTCGACTTTGATATATTATACAAAACATTTACGAAACATATGAGATTATACTTAATTAGAATAGAACGTATTTTGAAAATAAAAGTATAGTAATCATATAAAATTAGTAAATAACTTTGAATGTGAATCTTAAATTCTAAACAACTGTGGCATTTTCCAAACTGACCTGATATATTATCCACACAAAAAAGGTGATGAGTGTATGTTGAGCTCTCAACAATCTCTAACTCATTCACATTGAGTGTTTAATAGCTCAAATGATAAATATTGAGTCACTGGGTGTTCTTAGGCTAAAATATAATATTCGTTGCTTATGAGGCTTTTATTTCTTCAAGTCTTGTAATAGTTTTATATCAAAATATCTCCAGTTCTAATGAAGACATAGGGTTCGTTTTTATCGAATAACTCTCATAGATCTTAAACACTTCATTCATTAGCTATTAAACACTCAAATTGGATGTGATGGAGATGAGCAAGGCGAGGACATTCAACTAAACTTTTAATTCTTAATGAGCTTTTGTCCACTCAAAAATATCTAATATTATAAGGAACATAGAACATTCTTTATGGTCTAAGAACACGCAGTGACACTCAATACCTTTAATTTGAGATATTAAACACTCAAATTGGATGAGGTTTTTTTTAGAAAAGGCAGATTGTTTTTTGAAGATTTATACGATTAATTTTTGATGCAAGTATTTTTCTGAAGCGTGTTTAACAATTTAAAAGAAACCTGCTTTTTTTTGTTAGGCACGCTTATTGAATGGTTGTTAAACTACAGATTACGCTCATGTTTTCATAAAATAATTCAATAGCAATGGCTCCTTCATATCCTTAAAACCATATCAAATAATAAATTAGACAAATGGAAATAGCTTGGTGGTGCTTGCTTTAGCTATATATACAAATACTATAGCTGACTATGAGAAAATGAATAGCTTCTGAACTGACGACGGATAGGGGCATTCCTTCTCTTCCTTTTGAAAGCTCTCTATTGTATGTTTGTCTGTATAATATGTTCTTATACTCTTGCTTTACCATCATCAACAACCAGACCTTTTGGCTCAATGGGCGGACAGTGATTACATTTGTAATAATATATTATACTAATAGTATGTATATCCAACATTAGAAAAATAAAAAAATATAACACTACACAATATAAATATCTATTCTATATATGTACATGGAATGGCATGCCTTGCTATACAGCCACGCCACATACTTTTTGTGTGTGGAAAAAAGATATTGGAATATCTTTTTAGTTTTATATGCTTACATAGTGTCTCATCTAAACATTTTCAAGTAATTCTTATTTAAGTTTAAGCAATAAATAAACGTAAACAAACACTTATGTTTACTAGTATTATAAAGAGAAAACATTTGCACATTTAAATGTAACGAATAAACTTTAAAACTACTGGACCGAGTTGCAAAATTATTTCACCGTTGGAAAGCTAAACGTTCCCCGAACACATAATACCAAGTGAAGTCCGCTACTTATTTGAGTATCTTTGAATGTGCATACTAAAATACTATTGAAAATAGTCTTTCAATATCAAAATTGGTATTTTATTAAAGTAAACTATTTTCTTCCTCAAAATGATTGAACAGTTGAGGAAGAAGAAGAAATTATGAAGTAGATACCGTTCCATTCCAGAGCAAAATGCGGAGTCAATGTCAAAAAACATCACCCACCATGGATGAACTAACGCTACAATTATAGCTTCATTGATTTAGTAGCTATCGCAGAGTAAATGTTTTTATTCTCCATGTTTCAATAAAAGATTACTTGCGTTCAAAGTATATTTAATAATCACACTTAACTTTTAAACTTTTTTTTTCTTCAATTATTGAAAGGGGCATTTTATTTTGTATTATATCTTTTGTTATAAATATAAATATTTGAAAAACAAAAATAAAAAGTTTTTATGATACACTTGGTATACAATGTTTTAGATTACTAAAACCATTTTTATGTGCATGTTATTTTTCACCCATTTGTTTTTTATTGGCCAATTTGTGTTCTACTAAACACAAAAAAAAATGCTTAAACATTGTAAATAAATTATTACATAAAAAATAGAAAGAAAAACAAGTTCTTATTTATTTATTTTATTAAATGAATTATTTGTATGTTTAAGTAATAAATTAAAATTTTTGTTGTTTTATCCAAATTGTTGAAATTCAAAAATTGCATTGTAATTTGTCTTCTTTTCTCATTGTTTTCGATTTATCTATTTATATTGTATATTCATTTATTTTATACTGAAATTGTACCCATGAAACATTAGCCCATTCCCCTCCAGATGGTAAAATTATTCGAAACCTATCAATAATTTCGGGCCATTTATGTCCAAGTTAGTGTAGGGCTGTTTGAAATAAGGATGGTGTAGTTTAACATTGACTTTGCTCCCCCGATCCCCCAATGCGAAATTTATTCGAAACCTATCAAAAAAATTAGTGCTATTTATGTGGTTATTAGATGTTCTATTTTGGATTTTTGTACAAAAATCATTTAGAAGATAACGACAATTTAAATGATCACTTTAAGTAGCAATTTCCATTAAATCTGTTCTTACAGCAAAATAGCAACTACCTTTGGCATATTTTATTTCGATCCAAGGACTTTATTAATGAATTTTATCCTAGATGAGACTAGAATAATATAGCATTTAAACGTAACATTTTCAAAATTTTGAAACGAAAATAGATATGAAGATTGTTGTGGAGCAAATATGAAAAAATAAATAAAATAAAACTCTTTTAATAAATAAAATGTTATATAACACCAAGGAAATATTTTCTTTATGTATATTTGCACATCTTTTTCTAAAAATGATTTGTTTTTATATCTAAATAATTTAATTTCTATACGGGATAATCTGCTTATTTAATCTAAGATTTATTATTCAAGCATCAAGGGACAAAAACCGTCACCAACATACACACATTTACACATTCATAAAAGTAAAATGAAATGCTTTTTGTTAAATATGTTTGTATTATAAGAAAATCACAATTTATTTCATTTGATTCGATGTAAAAATAATATTTTGAATGTTATTTTAATCTTTTTAATACGATTATATAATTTATGATTATTTTAAATTTATGTATCTATTGAATGCCTTTCTTACATAATTTAGTGGGTGTTTTAATGTAATTTGTTTGATGTTTGATGAGTCTAAAGGTATAAGAAGAAATCGAAATATCGTTGGAGAACTTTTATATCGTAAAATAAGATAAGAACGCTAGAGAAAATTTTTAGTGAACATCGATTATTTATTTACCAACTGTCAATTAAATGTCATAATGCATTTTGTCGGAAAATAGTTAATAGTTTTTGATTTAAGATTTTAAAAGAAATTTTATAACCATCAAATATCTCCTTGTACGCCTGAATCTAAATTGTTTTAGAAGAGAAAGGCATGTTTTTCAATTTCCATAATATTTTGTAAAAACGGTAATTTGGACTCAATACAATACATTAAATTCAATATCAGCATGTTACCATAGTGGTTAGTAATCAAATATCCCATTTTAATCAAATTGACGTTTCTCAAAGTACGAATACACAAACATAGGAAAAATTATAAAATAAAATAAATAAAATATTAAGTAAAATTTTTTTGTATTTTCATTAATTTTCATAAATGCACAGATATGAGTTTGTCCACTGCATGAAATGACCTTTAAACACAAAAATAATTTAAATAAACCATAAACAGGCGAAAAAAGTCTATGAATAAATTTACGATAGAAAAAAATTCTGTATAATGTGCACTTTTTTCATGAGTCTGGTATGAGTGGATAACTAAATATATCCATGGCTTAAATATACAGTTTGAACACTTCAGCGTGTCCCACTTTTTGGAAAATTTTCAGTGGTTCAAAATAAGCCTGTGAAATCTTGAAATCATTAAATTTATATTATACTCGATATATATATGCACATATGCATTTATATTAAATTTAGCCTAAATTTAGTAGGATTTGCAAATAATGTAGGCACTAAAAAATTGGATACGGGTGTTTTAAAATCCGATAAATCGACCTTTTGCTTTGCCTGTCCGCCTAGCATCAAGACTACTAAGAAACCTAAAATCATAGACTATAATAAACCAAAAATAGATTGGAGACTCTTACCCGTTATCAAATTTTTTAACAGTGTAAAACGAAAAGTTTGATTCCTAGATAAACAATGCATAGTCGTTATCACAAAATAATTATTTGATAAACCGATCTAGCTAATAAAATAACATTTAATGATATCAATAAAAAACACTCGAATTAAATTAAAAACACAATTAATTGACACAGATACAAATTATAACAAATCATTCAACATTTCTATTTAAGAATAATAAAAAGTATATAATTATTTATTGCTTTTACCATATTAAAATATTTTTCTACGTTCCTCAAAAAGATTATATAAGGAATTATGGCAAGCATGTGGACACATTTACGAGAGGTATCTTTCTTAGGTCTTATATAATATGCGATTAAAATAAACATGAATTGAAATTTAATTAACATAAAATTTTGCTGTGAGCTTCTGTATATAATTATTAAATTACTTATTAATTGATAAATGGTTTATATGAAATAAAACTAAATAGTTTGCACTTTACTAGCCGCTACTAAAATTCATTGGCATGTGTTATTAATGACTGATATCCTCACATTGTGGTGCTTTTGGCAACACGTTGACTGATGCTTGAATAATGTACATAATTGTTGATGTACAAACTTAACCATTCTTCATCATCAAACACTTCTATTATATATATGATAGGAGAAACTCAGTTGATAAAAGCTCTGAAAGTAACAAAAATATGCAATCTATATTTGTTATTAAATAGTTCCTTTTTTCGTATGTTTCATATGTTTTTTCGTATTATAATGCACATGCACTACAAAACCACAAATTGTTAAATCTATCAATGATTGATTTTACCCATTCAAACTGATAATACCTTAAGTGTAAAAAAGTTGATTTTATATATAGGTGATATTAACATTCCTAAGCTTTACAAACTTCCTCAAAAAAACTTTACGAGTTTTAAAATTTGTAATTATAAAATTTATCAATAATTAAAAATGAAAAATAATTTTTTACCAACAAATAATAAGAGAGTTAAATTACAATTTCTTATTTTTAATGCAAGTTATTATTTTTTTTAAATGTAAAAACGAAGCATTATAATGTAAATAAAAAAAATTTTGAAACATTTTCATTTATTTAAATTTCCAAGCCCCTCCATCCACGACCCTTTATGCCAAGTGCTGCCATCTCTTAACCAGCTTATAGTACTATTTTTGCACTCCTAAAAGAGGAATTGAGAGAATTTTTGTATAATATGTCTATGATTTAAACCGAATACTATAAGTATTTTTTAACAGTTCAATAAAATTTGTGTATCATCCAACAATACGATTCAGTTCATTGTCCGTTTTATAATATTTCATCTAACCATACAGAGCCGCCATTCCTTTGAATATATCGGTATAATAGTGTGGTAGTAGTAGCAGTTAGTACCAAACTCTCTACACACAACTTAGTCTCTACAACGTTGTTCGGTGGTTAGTAACGATATTCACATTTATTTTAATGTGATTTATTTGCACGATTGCACTTTTTTCACGAATGAACGAATAACTACTAACAAACGGTATAGTAGAGTATTGCAGCATTAGTATAGGTCTGTAGTACATACTATCAACCTTATAGTAGTGATATTTATATTTACCAACAATATAACCATAATAACACAATTCTTCTGTTATCAATGTCGTTCGTATACTATATATATATATAGGTTTGTGTGTGGTTTCTTTGCTTATGACCTAGTCCATTATTATCAGTGTATATTCTGTTGTAAATAGCTTACAAACATGCATATTCAGTTGTTGCAGTAGCTTAAATGTTTGGTCTCACAACTATTAAAGAAGTTCAAAATAATACATATGGTAAAACCAAAATTGCATACACTATTTAAAAAGTATAATAGGTACAATTAATGTAATTATAAAGTGATCCAAAGAATATAATTTTTATTTTTTAGGGTAATCAAATATTTTACCGTTATATAAATGAATGATTAACTTTAAGAAGTTAGTTTATTGTATAGCATAGAATTAAGCACAAAATCGGTTAAAAATTTAGATCTTTATCGAAATATAGAAAGCCACAATGGAAGCAAGCATAAATTTTTTTTACTCGACAGAAATTATATGTCAGGGTATATTAATTTTTGTCTAAAGTTTGTAAGGGTACCAAATATTGACCGTAAAAACAAAATTTTCGGATAGGTTTTCATGGAAAAGTCGAATTAGAATATTTCCGGTTATACTTTCGTCATCATGATAACGCCATAACAAAAAAGGATAGCGGACTGAAGTTTTCGTGACGTATTCCAAAATAAAAATTGAGTTTAAGTTCATTAATGAGCAAAATCGGTTATTTGGCTCCAATGGATTTTTTATCCAACTTTTATATTATATACTTACATTAGAAAGAATGTTTACTAGATTGATACAAACTTTTGTGAAAAAATATTTTTTGTATTATACTAGGATTCGCCTCAATTTAAGCTCAAATTTTACTAATTATCACCTTTTGACAAATACAATACATATTAATATATTATTATAGCAGTGGTATATAACTCTATAATAACTATATCATATATCGAGTATCTAAACCATTAACTTTACTTTCAATAGTACTTAAAATTGGAACAGATCGAAAAAATTTACCTGGCAACAAAAAACAGATTATTGACTTCAACTTTTTGTAACATCAACTAAAAGTGATTATTTATTTACATTTATTATATTTTTTAAAAACATATAAAATATTTTAAAACTAAAATAAAATTTAAAATAATAATAAAATTATTGTCATTCATATAATATTACTTATAATTTATCCAACATATTTATAAATTATTTTGAAATGAACAAACATGAAAATTGCATTTTATATATATACATAATATTATCCATTACAAAGAGTATTATAATGGGTTTATCGTTACAGTTTACAATTTATATACACATGGCTATATTTGATGTTTATTTGTGTCCCAGGTATTGAATAAAATTCATCATTTTCCATATTGACTGTAAATATTACAAATTTTGTCAGTTTTGACAATAAGATACAAATTATAAATTAATGTATTATTATACATGCTTTTATTTATATATATTTTCATAGATGGCATATTTGACATATAATAGGATATTAAATTTTGTCCACAGTTTTAAAATGTGAAAGGCGCTAAATTTTAATAACGGTGATCATTTTTACTTAGTTCTTTTCCGCCTTTCATCTAGAGAATTGAGAAATAACGAGAAATAAAAGAAAACATTTAGTACAAGATTAATCGTATTTTCAAAACAAATAATTTTTGTTTTTAACATTTTTCGTTAACTGATCAATGTTACCTCAAAATCAGCTTTAAAAAAAACCGTTTTCAGGCATTCTTAAAAATAATTTTAAAGAGAATTATTAAAGAAAAGGCACTAAAACAATGGTTTGTATTGGTAAGTTATTTACTTACTTTAACGTTTACCTTTATAAGCTTCTATTTTACTTGCATTATTTGTTTGGGATAAAATTTGCACCTGTATTTAAAAGTAATTATTCTTCAGTAATTTAACTCAAATTTTGCATACTTGATAAGACACTGCTTTTTAAGAATAATTATTACCTGCATAACCTCCGCCTTGGGGAAATCAGAACAAAAAATAGAAGGGAAAGTAAGAACAAATAAGTATTTATTAATAAAACCCCCTTTTCTTTTCGGTAAAAGCTCCATAAATACTTAATATGCAAGAGAGAAACATGCAGCTTTTGGTAATCGATATGAAATGATAAAGAGAAGTTAGAAAAAATTTTCACCTTAATGCCATAACTTCCACGACACCTTGAGACATTTTACTAAAAAGTTGAACATTAATTTTAGTAAAAAACATCTTTAAAAATAAGTTTTAATTTTCAGAGCAAGCTCATGTTGACAGAGCTGTTTCATCTTCCACGTCTTGTAAAAATTTAGTAGTTTGTGCTAAAAACTACGACACTACTATCAGGCTTAATATATATGTTTATATATATAGCCTTTATAAAATATCTGTTAATATAACAAAAGCACGATTAAAATTGATCACAGTACTCAAATACATTAATAATGAAGTAGATTACACAAACAATAATTGTATGTGTAGTGCTTTGTGTGGGAATTGATTTTACTACATGACAATTTGTAAAACAATAACTAAGTAAAAATAGCAATAAGCATGTGGTGAAAATATCGTAGCAAATGACATCGTATGTTAATATAAAGCAGCGTTCAAACATTCGTTCGTAACGTAGCACATTTATCATAAATCTGTACTGTTAAGTGTTACATATTAGGTGTTACGAGACCAATAGTTTGTTGATGTTGATAAATTTCAATAAATTGTATTGTTCGTTCCTATCTCTCTTTATTGAAATATTTAAATACAATTAAAATAAAAACGAATAATGTTTACCTTTAAAGTTTTATTTCTATTATTAAACGTTATGGTTAAGACCTTATTATTGTCTCAAACTATATTTAATGTGTTTTATAAAATTTTATATTATTGACTCAAATGGTAATGTTCTTAATCATAGATTATGCACATAAATGTGACCCATTATTATCTACTGAATATTTAAATTAAAATTTAAAATGGAATTTACTTATTTTTATTATTTAAATTTTATTTGCCACTAAAAACTTTTTAATTACAAATTCTAATTTGTTTGTTACAGGTAAGAAATTATTATTTCATGTTAAATATTCCTGGATAGTTCTAAAAATTGTAAAAGGTAAAGTTTTTATTTGTGTTTACTTTACCATTACATTTTTATTCAATATATTTCAAAATATTATTTATACAATCGAAATGATAGGAGGGTATATTAAGTTTTGTGTAAAATGTGTTACCACGGAAGTACACTATGTATGTGGATATTTACTCAGCGTACGTCCAACTGACGTGCGATCATCCTTTGTCTAACTTTTGATGTTTTAGCTTTAGGTTTAAAAGCAATACCGAATTTCGACTTAGCGTTAATAATGTATTTTTTCTAAGCCTAACAATTGATTACTTCTTATAGTATGATTTTAAAATTTATATTTTTAAAATTTTATATATTTTATTTGAAAATAATTTATGCTCCAGTTGGGTAAATATTAACAAATAGTAGGAAAAATGTAGTCAATAAAACAGTAAATGAATGATTTTAGTATACTTATCAAATCTACCTACTGATATTGACAACAAATTTATGTACATATTCAGTGGTTAATAAATTTTAAACTAGAATCAATTTCCTGAATAAATAATTTTGAATACATACCATACAATCCAACCAAAAATATTTATAAACGAAAAAATTTTTTTATAAAGCAATTTGCATTCAAATTGTTTTTTTCACACCAGATTAAATAGATTTTTGTTTTTCTGTTGTTGTTTTTTTGTTTTTTTCAAAATTACGTTGGTTTTAGGATTCTGTTACAGAATCAATTAATTCAAATATTTAATCCTACTAGTTAATTTAATTTTAACGTTTTAACGTATGCAATTTGTACTAAATCATAATTAAAACTAAACTTTTAATTAAACTCAAGGATTGACATGCTTAAAATATGTAGGCATGAATATAATTATACAAAACCAGTCAATTTTCAAATGTCTATTTACACCTGCCCAACTATCATCACGGAGAGAGTGTATGTTCTACACGTGAAAAATAATTATTAAATAAATTTTAGTAAAATAAAAATTGTTTTAATATTATTATGTTGTTAAAAAGAAGAAAATAAACTTAAGGTAAATCAAACCAATCAATTTTCTACACTAAACAATTTAAATGTTTTGTAAAAAATATATATACTACTTTGAGTTTTTTTTGTTTGTTTTACCAATTAATCTATAAATTTCGATTTTTTGCCCCAATTTCCTAGATCAATTTATTTTTTATTTTTATAAATACGTATTTCGACTAGTAATCATCATCAGTATGAATAAGCTAGTTGTAATGATTTTCTGGGGAGATGTTACTCGTTGCTAATTTGGTGGTGGTCTGCACACCATCAACTTTAGACAATTGCAATGAAGATTTTAGTTATCAATATGAAATAAAGTTATTAGTGTCAATACGAAATGCTTATGTTTTTAGATGAATCGCTCAGGCTATTTTGTATAATCATGGAGGATGTAGTTTTTTGCTTACTGTTGACTCAGGTCTAAGAGTTCAAACATAGCCCTATAATTAAAATTTCAGATGTGTTTCAATTGAAATACTACCCATATGCTCTTTTGATAAATTTTTTAAAAGAATGAACCATACTAAAGTATTTGTTTATACTAATAATTTATAAATAGATATATAGATTTTTTGTTAAAGGGTTATTTTTTCCTGGACACATTGTATATTATTATTTCAGTTGGACAGATTGGAAATTCGAGGATTAATTTTGTGTTTGATTTTCATTTTTTTTTTTTTCGTTATGTTTATTTTCAATAATTCATTTCAATCAAATATTTGTCTATCGTACATATATGTACTCACTCGTAGATGTAACATACAAAGTGAGTAATCATAATACTTTCACACGAGTCAATGTGTACCCTTTAAATAAATATGTAATGGAATTTTTTATTAAAAATAAAATTTTTAAAAAGATCAATTTTGTAACCTGTTTTTATTGTACCACGTAAGTGGCCTTGCTGAAAACAGCTATTGTAATTTTTCAATTATTAAAGTTTATTTGATTGCTTTGTTGCTGCCGTAATTTTACTCATTTGTTTTGAGAAAATATATTTTATGAACTATATTTCCTGGTGTACTTGAAAAAAATGTTTAAGATCCAATTTTATATCACGTTTTCACATTCAATGCTGGAATTTGCATCCATACATATGAATCTCTTGAAAAATTCAATCTATCAAAATGTTTACTAGAAAAAAGGATTTCTAGTGAACCGGATTAATACACCGGTTATCTTTTCAACTACTCCTTGTATCCATAATATTACCAGAAAATTTTCATTTATTCTTGGTCTCTTCAATATCACTTCAGAGTCCACAAAAAGTGATTAATGCAATTTTATTTGCGCCTGTCTACATGACTTAAATAATGTTTTTGGTAAAATTAAACTATTTTTAAATTTCCAATTTTATACAAAAATTAATAAAAAAATAGTAGTAAAAGTTTTACAAACATTTATTATGTACATTAAAATATTAAACAGCATAATACTATTTACAAGTATAAACCGATCAAATTATGAAGGTTTACTTTAATAATATATATTATTAAATGTAAATAATTGTTATTAATTAATAAATTTTAATACATAAAACTGAAAAACATTTAACGATCAGTTTTCCACAGTTTCGCCTACAACATAACAAGATTATCTACCACAATGAAATATATTTGTTTACAGGTCCGTCTCACGTCTAAATTCCCTCAAAAGCATAAATGCAATTCAAAGTTAATAGTTCTGATAAAATTTAGAAATTATAATCAAATTAGGATTTTTGCAGAAATGATGCGAAAAGTCATTAAAATTCATCGGCTCAGTGTTTTGTGACTGTTATTATTTATAGAATAAAACGAATTAAAAATGGAAACTGAATTAAGACTTGATTATTTGAAGAAAAAAAACATTTCGAAATCCTTAGATAAATTTTCTGGTGGCATTCAATGAATTATTACGTAATTATAACTCGATTTATTACTGAAATTAGTTGATTCATGCATTTTTTGATTACTCTGCATATTATGTAGATATATTTGCATTACAGAAAAGGTGTAAATTGATTCATCGATATTCGAAAGTGTAAACCTTTAGTTAAGTCTTTGAACCAATAAAAGTTTGTCACTGAACAGGATTAAGTTTTTATTACTGTAGTGCAACAAGTTTTTGATTATGTCATATTTATAAGATAGCGGCCTTATGTTTTGTCTTTTTTTTTTTGCGAATTTTATTTATTACGGGCAGACTGTAAAAGTTTTTAATATATACTCGTATATCAATAGTCAAACACCAATTTAAAATCAACCGTTTTATCGCATTGTTTTTAATAATATTTGATATTTCTATACGGATTATTTTGTTTGGAAAAGGATCAAATTTATAATTACAATTTTTTAAAATAATTTATTGTTTATTTGAATTTTTTCGATACATTTCCAATATAAATAAAATGAAAATAATATTTATTTGAAATTAAATTAAAATAATAATATAAGTTTTAAAATAAAAAATTAAATATAACATTTTTTTAACTGTTTTTTGACAAATATGTAAGTATTTTTTAAACAGGTTCATTTCATGAATAAAACTTATTCTGTAACGAAAGTGTTTTTCTCATTATATTATGAAACATTTGAACTTCAATTATTAGATACAACAAAATTTTTGAAGGATACATATAATTGAATACATAACACATTTGCTGATATTAGAAAACTTTTCGACATTTTTGCTGATTTGGAGTTGCCACTTAAAAATAACACACAGTGATATACAACTTTTTTTAATGTAATTTTAATTATAAAAAAAAAAATGTATAGAAACATCTTAATAAAATATTCATCACCCAAACACAAATGTCTACAGTAATAAAATAAACGTTTTGAATTGATTATGTATTGTTTTTACTTTTGTATACACACACTTTCTTATAACATAATTATCAGTTCATTAATTTATCCAATAATACAGTAAATAAGCCGGAAAAAACATTGAAATGTGAAAAAGTGGTGAAACAGCTCTGATTTTGAAATTGAGATATTTTGTGTAATTTTCTTAATCTAAATGGTAACCATGGCAAAAAAAAATATTTTTAATTTTCAAAATTGCACTACGAAAATCGCCTTACGTAGATTTTTGGAGTCACTGAATACCGATTCCAGATTAAAAAGCAACAGAGAATAGATTCAATCCCATTTAAACTAATCCTAGAAGTGACGGGAATACGAATATTTTTTTTAATTCAAAACTTTCTCTTGGAAGTTATCTCTCCGGAGTTTCGTTGATCGTTGATCATGAATTTGTGGTCATTAAGTAGATGAGAATTGTTTTATACGCAATTAAATCACCCTTATAAGTGCCAGACAAAAAATTTTGAAAATTCTAAATTTCGCGCCGTAAATCGATTTTTATTGGTTTTTGGAGTCACGAATTTGACAAGTTACTGAAACTAGATTCTTATAATTTCTGTCAATTCTAGAGGTGGTTTTATGAGATAGAGTCTACAGTTGGTTCTTGACCTCCGTGTCTTGTTCAGCGACCACAAAACCACTAAAAAACTTTTTGCGAAGTCCGTGACACGTTTTTCGTGGTGAAATTTTTTTAATTACAGTTACTATTTGGATTGGGAAAGCTACCCTAATCTTCTTAATTTTCATAGAGGAGGTTAGTGTAAATGAACAGACTTTAAGGAACACGTAAACATCAGAATCAGAAATCTTACTTTTCATTATTCTCAGCCTTTTTAAGTGGACTACCTGCTATTATTCAAATATCAATTAAGAAACGAACATAAAGAAAAACATTTGTATAATTATTAAATGAAGTATTTTTTTATTGATATTATTTTTACTTAAGATAATGAAATATTTATGAATTTGCTGTCTCTTTTTGTCCACATTTAGTTTTGGAATAGTAACAGAAACAAAATTAAAGAATATAAGGTCAATAAAAAAGAATTCATGTAAAAGATAATAATTAAAATTATGAAAAAAATTTGTTAGTAATGGTAACTTCATTTAAATACTCGCATGACACTGTCAATTCGTTTTTGTGTTTGAGAAGTTTTTCTCATTAGCATTATCTAAAATATCAAAATATATGAAATGCTTGTATATACAAAATTTTTTTATACAGAAATCAGTTATAAAATTTAAAAAAATACTACACTCAAAATTGCGGATTACTTTCGAATCTAATTTCTTGTTACATCAACTAATTTACTCAAATAGCAAGTAGTTTAGTTACTAAACACGTAACACTAAATCATTCACAATGATATTTTGATTATTAAGTCAATGTAATTCAGGAAGGCTTTATCCCAATATACATGGTTTTTTTACCGTATACTGAAAAATTTAATACTATATTATATGAAATATTATACTATTCCATAAAGTAATGCTTATAAATAAAATTATATTATATAATTGTTACTGAAAAGGTATAATGTAAAAAGTCAGTGTATGTCAGTCAAACGTAAAGCAGATTCCTTTATTTGTTTATTAGAATATGATTTTGATTAAAGGATTTTGGGAGTACTTGTACAAAATAATGATATCTTACTAGACTATTTGACTGTAATATTGCTTGACTAAAATATTGCGGCTTAGCCACGTTCACACATATTTAATAAGATCGGCAATTGATTGAAACGGGTATTGTACGTATCGTCGTTGATTTATGATATTTACGAAATTTTTGACTAGAACTACAGCAGTTCTATAATTTAAACTACACATTTACATAGAATTCAATTACAAGTTGTAAATATAGAAACAGTAATTGTAATATATATTATAGACACAAACTTACATAATATAAGGATATATGAGAGAACATAATAATAATAATAATAAATACATTATAGATGTAGATATAAACAATTTAATTGAATATAATTTAAAACAATGTGAATAAATTATATGCCCAGTGACTTTATGGTATGTTTTGTTATAGTGATTGTTGAGTGTTGTATTGTGTGTGAGTGCTTGTTTGCTCCACTGCCCTTAGGATTTAGAACTCATGGATATTATACTATTTACTATATATTATTATGTTATGTAATATATGTTTAGTACTTACTTGTGTACAAGTCGTTATGTTTATATATGGAGATTAAATACAATGTGTTTCTTTGAAATGTACCACATATTGAATTCACAAATTTGTGATGAGTTTGTACATTTTTCAATTCATTTCAAATCATATTTTCTCTCTCTTTTGGTATTCAACAAGTATTTATTTCAAATACTTATTCTTGATCTCCTATAAAGTAAGGAACTGGGTATTAGTAGCTCGTTGGGCAGTAGTCAGTCATGGTAGTACCTAATTTTTTTAACCAAGTAAGTATAGGCTATACCTCATTATCGTAATTGGTCGATGACTCTATGTTAGTGAGAATAACAATAGTTTTTGAAAGTGTGTCATTATGTAGCCTCGTAGGGTGTAAGGGAGAACAAAAGGTCTACAGTATATTTTCAAAGACTTCATTGAGAAACTAATTTCATAAATATCAGAAAACGCAATCGAAAATTACAGCGGAATAAATATATATATAGACAGATACATTCACACATAAAAACAAACACTTCTTTTGGTCAATACAATTGC
Organism: Chrysopa pallens; assembly: GCA_020423425.1. Lineage (NCBI taxonomy): Eukaryota > Metazoa > Arthropoda > Insecta > Neuroptera > Chrysopidae > Chrysopa > Chrysopa pallens. The sequence continues at coordinate 62,288,829 of CM035594.1, forward strand.
ACAAGCAACTTCTCATATCTATCAGTGATCATTGCGTTAAACCATTTAGTTTGAATTATAGTTTGAAAAATAATTTTTTTGAAATTAAATTCAGCAAAAACAATATTGGACTAATAGAGATTAATATGTGTACATTAAAAAATGACGAATCAATCTGGATGAACTAAAATTAATACACACATATGTTCAAAAATACTACACAAAATGTTTCTAAAACAATTCTGAACAAAAGAAACGTGCATAGACCTATACAAAATGTCATAGAGTATGTCCATTGTTTTCATATACTTAAGAGCAATCTTCTGAGTCATTTAGACTGACTGGTGTTCCGATTGTATAAGAGTAAATAAAATTAAAAAAATTTTTAAATATAGTATCACTTTTATTATTAAACATAAAGAGCGAATATTTAATTTTGCCATTATAAATTGTCAGAATATTAGGTCAATGGTCATATTTTTTTAATGTGTATACAACTTTCGGAGACAATTTGTAAAAATTCCTTAGTAGTATAGTAGTTCGTTAATCATGGCTCATAGCGTTTGATAGCGATCCTTTCTAATATATACTTGGACTATCTATTCTATTACTCAAGACGAATCCTCCTTTATCGGTCTACAAACGATAGAACGTATAGGCTAGTAAAGAAAGCAACTATTTACAGCATCTGGATCAATTATTAGTAACTTTTTAATAAGTTTACCTCATTTCTCATGCCTAGATTTTGTCGCGATTCAAAAATACCATGAAATGCAGGCAATAATATATGGAATATTTTTTCTTCAGGCGTAAGCGTAATTCTAGACTGAAGTGTAAATGTTTCATAAAATTTGCATAATGGCTTTCATTATACTTTATTACTAAAACATATTGGCTTTCTTAATTATTTTAAATAGTATTAATCGGAAATGAAACAAACATTTATTAAATTAGTTTCTTTAATCAAAGAATACAAACTCTCAAGTCCAATTTTTGTGTATTGAAGTCTAATTTTTTTATTGTAAGCATAAAAATGTTTTTGATTTAAAAGTTTTTTGGAACTGCGAATGATTTTTTTTTTTAAGTGAATGTATTTTTACTTGAATTAAATGAGCAAACATTCAGAAGAACCTACATTTAAAATATTTTGTTTATTCCCACCGATTTACGGCCAAATTAAGTATAACGAATGATATATTGAATTGATTTTCATCGAATCAGTAAGATGATGTTTTATTGACCTCCATTGGTTAACTTTTATACGCCTCTGATGCTGGCAAAAAACTTTCAAAACGTTTTTGTTTTTTTTTTCTGTTTAAATAACGTTGCATGTTGATTTTAAACTGTTGAGCTTTTTAGTCACGTTTTGATGAAATCCATAAAGTGTAATTCTAAAAATAGTCATAGAACAAAATCAACAATTTTTCGATCAAACAACTTGCCTAGAAGTTTTATGTGTATTGGTGCGTTACTATTATCTACATAAATACAAGAGACTATATGTAGATAATCACTTTAAAGAGAAGTCGTAGCTTTCTAGTAGTTGTGTATCGGTCACCACACACTAACCAGTAATAATAGTTTTAGTAGGAGTTGATGACAATCATCATCTTATCTAACGTTTTCAAACTCTCACAACTGTCGTATTCATATACAGAACTATATACTTGTATATGTATGTACATGCTTCATGCTCATCCAGATGTTGTATTATTCTCTATTTCATAAATCAAATAGAATATTCATGAGCATTTTGATTCCAGAATTCTCATATTGTATTTGTAAGTGGCGTTGATGTTTTTAAAGTAACAAATATGCATAATTTTAATGGTTCAATTTTATTTTGAAATATAGTTGGAGCTTTTGTTTCGGTTAGCAAAGTTTTATGTTATCAACCTCTTGATATCTTTTGTAATGGTTGGAAACGAAAACACAAGTATTGAATTCATAGTTCAAATATTTCTATAGACGGGCATTTAGGTGTATCAAAAGAGATTGATTTGAATTTGGTCGTGTCGTCATGAAAGTTGCGCAATTCTAAGCAAAAAACTTTTTTGTAAGATCTGCTTAACTAAAAGACTCTTTTTATTTTCCACTAGTTCTGAAAGATTTTACACGATCGATACAGAATGGGTACCGAAACATTGTTCTGTAGGTAAACATAATGCGTGCCAAATATTGCACAGATTAATAATAATATCTACTTTAACTAGCTCAGTGCCTAAGTGAGTGAAGGCACTAATAAGTAAAGGCACTAATAGTTAAACCCTTTTGGCTTCTTAGACTGGAGGTTACGGGTTCGAATCCAGGCAGTGACAATTTGATCCATCATAATATAAAATGTTTGATCACACTGTTATCGCTTGGGTTAAAACGAAGTTACATTTCGTAAACAACATAATTACCATATAATTCTTCTGCTAGAAGAAATCTTTGCCCTCAGGTGATGCAGTTTACTGAAAGTGGGCACAAATGACCAAAAGCTCTAGGTACAAAATACGCAATTGCAATTTCTATATTAATATACTTAACAGTATCTCCATATCCGTATAAACTATTTGTTACTCTTTTAATTTGCAATTCATATGGATGTGGAACTAGTAAGTTTTTATATCCTTTTAAAATATATATTTGTAAATTTGCATATAAACATTAAACAAATTTGTTTTAAATACCTGTTTCATATGAATCTCTCCTTAGAAAATAGGCCATCATTTTTTTTTTTTTGTCATCTATAAATTTATTAATATCAAAATAATAAATTAACAAACGATACTGTCCAATGACCAACCACAATATACAATATATATCTACAATATAACAAAGGTAACATTGTGGTGTGGTTAACTTCATTTTTTTGTGTGTGTGTTTTTGTATTGTCTATGGTGTAGTATTCGTACGAACGGATGTACACCTCATTCTCTGTCTCTATTCTACCTTAAATGTCGACTCGCCGAATAAAACCGTGATAAAACTGTGTGTAAAATATATATATGTATATAGAAACTCATAGATACATATATACACACACCCCTACCGACCGACTAACCATCATTATACAAAAACCATTACCAAAAGGTTAGCCACTGTGAAATTAATCTTCATTTAGTTAGAACGACGATACGACAATGCTGCGGAGAAGGTTGGATATTTTCTCCTCTGTATGAGATGATTAAAATGAATTGTGTTGTTGTTGTTGGGGTATTATCGTTATACTAACAATATACCATGAGTCTACTATGTACAAATTTAATAGAACAACTAGCAAGGTAAATTGTTTTAATACCTTGCGTATACTCGAATCATATATAGAATAATTATTAAGATATACATAATATTATATTCGCTTGGACTATATGATACTAGAAATCCAAAGTTTCATAGATCAAATCAATATTCTTAGAATATGATTGACAAAAATTGATTGATAGTTTAGAAAGATCAGTTCATATTATTGGAGAAAAACACAGGTGGTTCGGTGGTTCGAAATTCATAGTAAAATGCTTATCTTCAATTGTGTTTAGGCGAAATAGCTTTCTTTTTTTTTTTGATCAGAGCTGTAATGGGACAGGTTTTCAACTTGTCTTAAGTTGCACGGACAAAGTGACGGTTTGGAAACGAGGAAACTGAATTATTAGATAACTGAATCTTGCAAAGAATTATTTAATAACTCTTAGGGTAAGAGTAACTTACTTTTTATTTTTCTCAAATTTGTTGATTTATTTCATATCTATGATGAGGAAAAATGAAAAGTCTTTCTGAACGATTAAGAAGAATGTAATGTCTCAATCAGGTTTTTTTAGTCTTTTAGAACGTTAATATGAAACATCATGTATAAGAAACACATCTAGAAAGGTAACAATGTGATATCAATGTGGAGTGTTAACTCTTTTTTCGAAATGAAAATATTTTTTAATCGTTTTTCTATTTTGAAAGAAACCATTTTTTTCACATAAATTGAACATTTTGAATTTTTACATCTAAAATAAATTTGTCTAATGAATAAATTTTTTCAGTTTTCGAAAAGTGAAAGTGGGTGAAAGCGTACTCTCTTGCCTATTCATTGAAAATAATGTTAAAAAATTGTGTTCGACATTTTAAATTATTAACAGTTAGATGAAATTGCAAAAATCTTCAACAGAAACAAAATTTTCTTCAACAGAAACAGGCTGTAATTTCTAGCCTAGCAAACAAATGTGATCAAATTTATGTAGGCTGATCAAAACTCAAACTCAAACTCAACCAAAAAAAAAAAAAAAATACTGTCAATAATGTGGTCCCAGAGCTACTACGTAATATATGATTATGTTTACATAAATAGCTATATCTCCGAAACAGTTTAATGGATTTTGCCGATTATTCTAGAACATCGATTTTCTAGAAAAATCGATTTTTCAAAACAGATAACTAACGAAAACAATGAGACCATATTAAATTTATAGCTCATGTAAGCGTGTTATTCTTGGAGCGGTAATTTATTGGTGAGATAAAAAAGCGTACATTAAAAATGACTGTTGCTACATAAGCTATTTGTTAGCTTGTACACAAAAACAAAGATTTGCTTCTTGTTCCTTACTTTGTCACATAAGTAGCAGTACTTTCAAAACAGTATAAATTTACTTTGTAAGTACAAGTGATAAAAAATTAATACAAAAAAAAATATATAACTGCACCGTTCGTTATACACAATATCATTTATTTGTGTTCATTCGATGGTTTGATAAATTATTTTTTCTACAGCAAATAATGCATTCTTCTTTTAGTTATTAATGTTAATTGTCAATGTACTAAGAGGTATGTTTTATAAAAAAATATTATATTAGTTAAATATATTATTTTTGTATTATTTATATATTAATAAACAATTTTGAAAAAGGATAAATAAAGGTTTTACATAGCTCGAAAGTAATGCTGTCTCTTTTTGCCTAAAGGAATATGTTTTTGTACGAAGGTACGTATAATACTGTCTCCAATTTGTAAGGAAGAAATAAAAGTTTAATTGAATTTTGTTTTAATGTTCATTTAATATGAAAACCACAACAAAACAAAGAAAAAAAAAGGTTGAATTTGTTTAAAAGATAAAAATATTATTATATTTATTTTTATCTTTTTTTTTTTTTTTTAATAAATTACTTTGTTTAATTATCTTAATTTAAAGATAATTATATTATCTCATATTTTACTTCCATATATGAACCATAGTTTTATTAAGGTATAGTTCAGATAATCTCCTTATAAGGAAATAATTACGTAAGTATAAGCAACTACCTATCTTGCGTAGGATTGATTTATCCAACAAGGTCTTCAAAAATACTTACTACTTACCACTACCGCCCTCCTTCAATAAGGTAATAATTTTTGAAAAAAAATAATTTAGACAATAATTAAGTTCAACTTAGTTTACATTGTCATTTCAATGCTTATTGGTTTGCAGTAAATGGGTTTGCTGTCAAAGGTCGTTACCAAAGTCAAAGTACTTTTCAAAATCCTATAAATAACAGTTATGGATACAATAATGGCATATATCGTTTTCTTTGATATTCATATTTTTTTAAACTGTCTCTACTTTCGTTTTTGCTTGTTTTAATTCGCTTTTACGGAAAATCTCTAAATGAATTCAACGTCACATAGGTGAACTAATCGTACAAAACTATAGGTTTATAGCAATAATAAAGTATCATGGACATCGGTAGGTTCATTTGTCTTTTATAGCCCATAGTTTTCAGTTTTGAAATGGCCAATTTTCCATTTGTCCTCGTATTAACTGGTTATATCTCTCATTAGTATTACGAATACGAAATTTTTCATAAGAAAGAATAAGTCATAATCGGGTGGAATCTGATATGAGTTGAATTTTCTGGTATTAGAATCACAAATTAATATTTAATAATTTTATAAGATGTAAGAATTTTGCCATATATATATTTATTTGTGCATCTGCATGAAAGCTTGATAATTCTATCACATAATTTAAAACATTGAAGATATCTAATCTACTCTTTGATATATAGAAGTATACTTATGCTTATGTAAACGCTCACACCATTTTTTTTTTCATTTCCCAAACCATAAACTAGTTTTTTTTTTAAATTGTAATATTCACTTATACTCGTAGATAAGACTTTATAATGTTGCCGTATGATTCCTTATTAATTACTTAGCTAATTAAAATTTCAATTATATGTTTATTTGAAGAATTGCTCCTATATTCCTAAATCAAACTTTTACAGGTATGAATGAATAAAAATATATAGGGTGAGATCTCCAAAAGTGAACCAATTTTTACTTGAATCGATGTTACTAACAATTTTATAATTATTAATGTGAACTCTAGGATTTTTCGAATAAATTTCGTTTTTTGGCACCAATTTCCTATATCAAATTATTTTGTATTTTTATAAGTACGTATTTCGACTACAAAGTAGTCATCTTCAGTATGAATTAGCTACTTGTAATGATTCTCTGACGAGATGTTACTCGTTGCTAATTTGGTGACGGTTTGCACGGTGCATTAAAATAAATAAAACTTTTTTATTAATCGTTTTATCAATGAGAAAATAAATAATCGGAAATTTGCGAATCCAAATATTAACTTACATTAAGCATTTCTTTGCCACTTTTATCCTTTTCTACACACAAAAACTCCTGATAATAAATCATGAAAGTAAAAAATAAAAATATTTTTCACCACATCAGATCAATGGGCTTAAACTTTGTAGACATATAATTTACATGATAATGATTTTCTCTTCCGTATAAGATTTAGTAAATTTTACATTTATAGAAAACATAACTATATATAGAATATGGGATATAAGTCGAACAAACCACGAACTTGAACATTTCGATTCTCGAAGAACGAAGACAAATTCATTGTTTAAATGCGATAGAATATAATCGTATACAGTAGTTATTCCATTTACATAATATGTATATGGTGTTATGTAACTCAAAACTTGTTTATATACTGATAATATTTAACCCAAGGGCCTTTCACAGAAGTGTTAAGTGTCTTTGCTATGCTTTTCTAGGTGTAATATTATTATCTTATATACTCACAATATTTCTACCTATATTTAAACGATTCTGACTATACGATGTAGTCTCAAAAGTAACTATCCACCAATTTTCATACTATAATTCCATAGATCAGTTAAAAACCACATAATTCTTTCTCGATTATATAAGTTATACCTGCTTGTTTAAGTTTATTCTGATTTGTTATGTGTTTTGTCCATAATTCTCTCCGGCATCGTCTTAAGAATAATATATAGGAAATAATTGTTAGTCATTTATCTAAAAAATAATAAATCTATGAATATCAAATAAAAAAAATATTGGGTTGAGGCTCAAAGCTACACTTCGTTCAAAGAATATGTACAAACAATTAAAAAAATGCTTTTTATAATATAAAATTCATAGACGTTATTCAAATTTAATTTATCAAATTAATATATAATGAGAATGGATTAATTTAATGAAAAAATAAATTTTAAAACAAACGGAAAAAAAATCCGCAACGCATTAAATCATAAGAGTCCTCGATTTTCGACGAGTTTCTAATCTAGTATATTGATATAATAAATAATATATAATTATTGTCACTCATACCAATACGTTTGAATTATATAAGTAATCACATATTATTAGCTTTTGAATTTATTATTAATGTTGTTTTGGCTAGATATCTAATTTGAAATTAATTTCATATCTATTTGTATAAGGCTTAAAACACGTTTAAGGTACGCAAATATTTTTCAATACAAATTAATAACTAACAGTTAATATGCTATCGAAATATTTCAAATATACATTAAATATCAGTTTTTGTAACCATTCTGTAACAAAAACTGGCATTTAATGTATATGTAAAGTGAGTCAAAAAAGAATTCTGAGCGAAGTTATACTTAACATACTAGTTAATCTATTATATGGGTTATGAGAATTTGCTTCAAAAGTAAATTAAACTTTTCCAGTAATTTTCTTGTCAAAATATCCAATAGAATTTAGATTAGAATATAAAAACATACTCGATCTATGTACAATCCTATGTATACATTTAAGCTTATTAATTAATTATGTGTATATTGTATATATAATTAATAATAATTATACATGTAATATTAGTTTATTATTAAAACAATTGTGCAGGAACAATTAGTTTATTTTATTGTTAAATGAGGCTTTAATTTGTTATAATCTATCAATTTAACATAACAAAGAGAAGTACTATATATAGGTATTTATTGATTAATTCGGCACATATGTCCAATAGATATATTATTAGTTTTTTATTCGATAATTATTAATTGGAAAATAATAATACAGTATTAAATACAGCTAATGCAGGTTTTATCATAGAAATTCTTTATAAATCGATTTTATAACTTTATTTACATTACTTTGTAATACACGCTTTTAGTAACTTGACCTCTGTAAAGATTTCAATTGAAGTTTTACGCACTCACAGGCATCTAAATGACTAAGTGAGGATAACTAATTTTATATTAGGGGCCAATAAAAATAAAGTAGACCATCGACCTTATATAATAAGAAGATTATAAAATTCAATTTGAAATGAATATTTGAATTGTGAAAGTGCTGATTAATAGGTTATTTTGAATTGTTATTGTATGTCTCAAGTTTATAGCACACTTTTAAAAACAAGACAAGAAATTATGGCTTCTTGACATTCAGTTGACGTAAAATTCAGTTTTAAAGTGCAACGACAACGGTACAAACAATTTTTTATTTCTTTGTATGTACTCTTTCAAATGAAGCTTCAATGTATTTTGATACACTAATATATTGATAAATATTTTAATACTTTTATTGTTGGCAATAATTTAAAAATCCTATCACATGGTTTTAGTTCGAATCGTATTTTCAGTAATTGTTTAAATACAGAAACGAAACAAAATAATTGCTTTACCCTTAAGTTAATTGGATACGAGATAATTCAAATTATTCATGAATAAATATTTACTAGTAGTTCAATACGTGCTGAAATAAAATCAAATTCTTACGAAAAAAAATTTAATAATTGTGATACGACGAAGCCTAAGCGAAGTAAGTTTTTCGTTTATTAAGAATTTCTTGGTTTAAGCCTTGAGTGAAATTTGAAATATCTTTATATGTAAGTTAATTAAAGAAAGGTTAATCATATTCTTATAAGAGAAACTTTTTAAATAACTGCCGCAGGTATCTTACTTGTTATTGTAATTTTATAAAACATTTAACTTCTTTACATACATACAAACTTAATAGTTTTTCATACGTTTCTATTAAAAAAAGTTTTATTCTGTTATTTACAACGGAAAAAAAATCATTATACAAAAAGAAAATAAATAAAGTCATTATTGTTTTCATTGTTTTTCGATAAAAGTTTCATGGGTTTTTATTTATCTATTAATAAACAAACAAAAAATAGCACAGAAAGTTTTTTCGGCTATACATAAAATATATAATTTTTATAATAATTTTTTCATTCTGTAGTTTTTATAATTTCCCAATATATATATTGAGGGCTGTATAAAATTTTTGTATAGTTCTAAAAATCATTGTTTTAACCCATTTACATCTGTGTAGGAATTTTTCATCATCATGTCCACATTAAATTAAAATGATTCCCAAGACCTAAAAAGGACACTTAGCTCGCAAATGGTGAAACTCGAAAAGCGAAATTCACTCAATAAGGGACGTTTCGTTTTTAAAGCCTCTGAAATTTTAGTACTTATTATTGTTGTATGGATAATTTCAGAAGTTCCTATATTGATAACTTGGGTTTACTGAACATGTCTCTTCGAAAATTATTTGTTCGCTATTTATGGGTTTTCCAGGATAATTCAAGTCTAAAAAATTCAAAAATAATATTTATTTTATTGTCGGTATACTAGTTTTTGAGATATTGCATTAAATACATCCAATATATCGGCCTCTGTATCCGATTTCTAGCGATATCTCAAAGGTGGTGTTTTTCTTAAACCTCTAAAAAACCGTAGAAAAGTTCAAAAATTTTATTTGGTTGTTTATGGGTTTTCTAGGATAAATAAGATCTAAAAAGTTCAAAAATAACATTTATTTTATGATCAGTCGATTAGTTTTTGAGATATTGCGTAAAATACATCACCTAAATCGGCCTCTGGATCGGAATTTTTGGGATATCTCAAAAACTACGTATCCAATCGTTAAACAGATATTATTTTTGAAATCTGCGGCTCAAGACAACCTCAGAAAATATATTTCATCCAAATCGGGAGCAAAAAAAAATTTGAGAATTTTTCGATTTTTTCAAAGGGGTACCCCTTTTAAAAAATGCAAAAATTCGGGAAAAATTTTTTCTATCCGATTTTGAAGAACATATGATTATAAGTGTATTTTGATCCGTAGATTTCAAAAATAACATCTATTTAACGATTGGCAGAGTAGTTTTTGAGATATCACAAAAAATTCGACCCAGAGGCCGATTTAGGTGATGTATTTTACGCAATATCTCAAAAAATAATCGACAGATCATAACAAAAATGTTATTTTTGAATTTTTTAGATCTTAATTATCCTAGACAACCCATAAAAAACAACAACAAAATTTTGAACCTTTCTTCGGTTTCTTAAGGATTTTTACAAAATCACAAAAAATACCTGAAGTTAAAACCAATCACAAAGAGTATGTGTTTAGCAAAATTCACCATTTAAGGCCTAATTAATATTCAAGAGACACTTAATCTTATTAAATTGTTAGGAAGTATATTCCAATAAAGAAGTGTCCTAATGATACTTACTTGCATATAAAACAAGAGGCGAACAAACGTTATTTTTATGTTTTCATAGCGAATGAAATACAAAAAAACATCTCAATCCGTCTTTACGCGCCCAAAGTAGTCAATCACGCTTTTTGTGTCTCTATTATCTTTTAAAATCTAATAGTTACTATTGTTCCATTTTTAAATAGTGCGTGTCTTGTTACATTTTATAAGTATCTATATGAAAAAAATGAGGTATGAAAATTAATCTATTACTATCTGAACACATTATAAACTTTCAAAATAATAATACCTTGACTTATTAAAGTCAATACAAAGTCTTATTTTTACCAAATAACTTCATTAAAGAAAATAAATAAAATTCAACACATATACTTCTTATATTTAACACAAAACTTGTGAGAAACTTTTATTGACAATGTTTTCCAACCATTATATAAGTAATGTATTGTTTCAAAACATTTCAAATTGTTTGTTACAAAGAGAGTGTGGTGTTTACCACCGATCTATCGTACATTTATTTGAAAAGATTTGAAACTTATGGAAAAGTAATGCATCGCATATATTTGACTCATAAATTCAAAATATGATTGAATCATGCACATTCATTTTTTTTTTAAATTGTTAAGGATTTGTTAACTTCCACTGAGCCAAATTTTATAAGAGATCTGGAATTTGATTGAACTTTAATGACGATGCTTTTGTGATCTTCAAGCCTTTTTTGTGGGTAGAATACGTATACCATAAAGCGTATTGTATTGCGATCCCTCCGTCTCACAAAGGAACTATAAGAAGCCATTTAGGGCAGATTTGAAAACAATAGGTTTATGCTACGCCAAAACTTCGAAGAATAACAGACTCTAGTCTTCCAGTATTCTCATTATAATCACTGTTGTGTAAGCATTGGTGTAGGTACTGTGAAGATAACGTATTGTTTTTCATTACTGTGATATTCGATGGAATAGCTGTGGTGAATTGCGTTGCCCATATATATGAAAAATCCCTACAATCATTACCAGTTATGCAAAGTATGCAAAAGCAAAATGACAATTTACCAATTATTTTTGCCCAACAATCTTTATTTACATTAAAATGAATTCTGAATTACAATTCTTCATTCCATCACTATTTTAAAATAAATGTAAGAAGGTAATGAAGAAATATAGAAATGTTTACCACAAAAACAAATTATTTTAAAGGGAGATGGGAAAAGGGTGTATTGAATAGGTACTAAGGTTCATTTTACAATGATTGTTGTGTTTGTTTAAGAAAATGATGGGTATACGGTTTTATCTGTATAATGATGAATAGAAATTGAGAATATAAACAAGGAGGAAAGGTCTGTTATACATATAGAAAAGGTCTTAATGTCTTCGTACACAAATATATACATAAATACACTATTCTTACTTATTATACAAAGTTATACTACTTAACTTGAGATTAAGTAAATATTCACTTGTGTTTTATTGTAATTATGTTTAATTAGGTATATTACTATTATTATTTAAGTTATGTTATATAAGCACTTTAAATTGAGTGATAAATTAAAGAGGTGATGTTCACATTTATAGAACTAAACAATTCGTGGTAGCGCATCAAATGAATGGAAGTTCTCATTCTAGTACCATTTACATTCTATTGATAAGATTACTTCAAAAGTATATTGTCATGGATAATAATTTTCAAAGACCATATAAAAATTTGTAAGGCTAGTTAGTCATGTTCTGGAATTTTTTTATTTTTATTTTCTGGCCTCAGCTACTACAGCCATATAGTCATTAACCGAAGGGGATTACTTTTACACAGTTCTGATAGGTGGTCACCCATCCAAATACTGACTGTGACTTGATGTTGCTTAACTTTATTGACTGGTCAAGGTCTGTAATTACGTTACGTCTGTCCGGGTATTTTTTTGTTAATACTTTTTTTAATAAATATGAACTTCATAATATTAGATTCGGAAAATTAAAAATAAAAGTTGATAGCAGTTTATGTTTATATAAATTCGAAAGTGATTAGTTTGTTTGTGAATTTGCTTTTGTATCCGATATATTCCAAAATTCTAACAAGAAAGCCTGTAAACATGTATTTAAATAGTAGATAATTATGTTAAACTCCAATAAAGTAGACCACTAACCTTACAATTTCCTCCAATTTTTATTTAAACATCCAGAATGTGAAATTACTTGTAATACCAATTACTAAAAATAATTAGGCTGTTTTTCCTTGACACCATTTTCACCGAGCCCTAGTAAGTAAAAAATGATTTTTAGTGAAATAGGATGAAAATAATTTTATTAAATTTTTTTACATATTTTAACGCTCCCTTTGAAAGTTTTATCAATGTTACGGACATCGGAAAAATTATTATTATTATTAATGTTTTTTCTTCTTTTTGTTTTTGAAGCTGATAAAGTACACTCCTATTAACAATGTTGGAACACTGAAAAATATGAGACTTATAAATATCCTATAAATAGATCAAATCATTATATCTATAATCATCAAACGGATCTTCATTAATTTAAATAAAAAATTAAAAAGATCTGACTTTTGAAAAAATGTGTAAAATATTTTGTAATTTAATTTTGTGTTTTCATATTCTCAGAAATTCTATACCTTCTTCAAAAACATGAATTTACAAAATGCAAGCAGATTTAAGGTATATGTAACACCTGTAGTTTTCAGTATAACTGTACATAATAAACACACTTTACGAGAAATGTGTAAGCCGAATATATTATACATAGCAAAACACTAAGAAGATTGTGTTAAAATATTAATTTTTGTAAAAAAAATAAAATACATGAAGTAACCAAAAGCTAGTACCGAATACAAACACACATACAGTATCTTAAAGCTTTACCTGAATGAGGTGATTTTTATTTGGTAGAAGATAAATATGTCAATTTAATAATGTAAGTGAAATATAAAAAATTCAAAATGTAATCTTGTGTTGTATTTCTTACACTGTGTTAGTTGAGATGATACCAGAAATTACATTAGTTTCAAACAGCCATTGTTAACTGTCTAATAGAATTTTATGCTTATCACCCTGAAAATTTAAATTGAAAACTTTTATGACTTATGAAATTTTGTGCAATGCAACTACACTCAAAAATTTACAATAAAAAAAAAATTGGACGAAAAACTTCTCGGCCTTAGAACTGAATGTATTATAGCGTTAAATAGTTTCAAAATCACAGCACATATAGAGTAAGCGTGGTATACTCACCTACCTGTTTTTTCCACAATCAAAGATGTGGTACATATTTTGCTTGACCTAGTTGAACCCTGAGAGTATATGGCCAACATCTTCAACATTCTAGAGTTTGAACGAAATTTTCGCAGTTACTGAACCAGGTATCATTGGCATAAGGATTCAAATCGCTAGGGCGTAGTTACTCTAGTTTGACAATTTTATAACACTGTGGTAAAAATTATTCACATATTCAATGGAAAAAAAAGTTGTCTCAGTTCAGATGTCTTGAAATATGAAATAGCCTATGACTCTCAACTATCGAAGTATAACATGCAGCGTTCGATTAATGCTGAAGCCTTAGAGATATTCAATACTTCTGATTATACCTAATTATACGCATACAATACTCATGTTTCATAAAATAAAAATAGTTATAGTAAGGTACAGATGAAAATCTACCGTGTAAGAAAGGAGGGTTGAAGAATAAAACGGTCTATTAAAGAAGCTTTGTGAAGCTCTACTTTATTACTATTTCTGTAATAAAATAGTCAGAAAATCGGTCAGTCTCCTTTGGGTCAAATACACCACGCTTTGTGTAGTAGGTATACGTCTAGCAATTTTTTCTTATTTCAAGAAATAATTTCGTTATTTTTTCATGTTTACTTCACAGGCTTACAAGCTTTCTTTTGCTATGTTTTTTATTCAATGATATTAATAAAATTTAATATTTCTGAGAGAATAACGTTTTTATCTTATCTTTTGCATATTTTGAAAGTCATATAATCAGGAAATATTGCTTGAATTTTCACAGTTTTTTATTTTATATTCATAAATGGATTTCGATTACATGGTATAAGTAGATGAAAGTCATTAATTATTCAGTTTTATTCTAGCAATGGTTATTTTACTCTTTCATATTTTAAGAATACGCGAGAGTTCCTAGCGAACCACTTACCTTATTATCTTGTTCAAAAAACGAGGATATACTTTGTTTATTTCTTTTTTAGAATAAAGCAAATTCGTTTTTAAATCCTTGAATATGACTCAAAAATAGCCCCATTTAAATTTCAAGAAAAATAATTTACTTTAAATCGAAGGAAATAGGAAATTTACCTAAATAATAGAAAAAATAAACACACTTAAAACCAAGTTTTATGATAAAATTAAAGCGCTATGCTGTAGACAAAGGCGTAAAAAATGGTTTTTTTGTCGATCAGTCTTCATTTCACGATTAAAATACTCATGTTTCATAAAATATTGAGTATTTTATATCTCTGTTCCTTATGTATACAAATACTATACGACATTATAGAATCCTTTATTAACTCATTTTAAATAAAAAGAGAATATTTAATATGTTTGTTTCCAATTATATATGAAATTTTAATGTATTCACTTATTAATTTTTAATATTTACGTGAAACATTTTTAGATAAATTACCTCTCTCCACACCATAACATCGTTTTTAAATAGTTTAAAAATCATTTTATAGGTACAATAGCATAAATCTTTATTGTTTTATTATAATGTAGAATAATTGTTTTATTATATTTTAATGGTATATTTAATTATTCATTTAATGGTACACCTCTTTACAGCTCAATTCAAAAAAAACCGAACAAACAATATATTTATTTTATTTTGATACTGATCATGTGTTTCGATTTGTGAGGGAAATTTCGGCTTTAGGAAAATTGCAATTCTAAACTAAATTAAAATATCAGTAACTTACTCACAGTATTTATTTAAAACCACTGAAAACCGCATTCCCAGTTGGTTACCCATACTGATTGTGACTATTTCCTAATTATCGTTTTGGTACGGTGTTTACTTTATGAAACTTACAAAAAAATATATTTGAATTGATCAGTGAATGATAAAAGGGCACTTACAAAACCATGCTGGCAGCTAGTATTATACAAAAATCCAACATTTATATCTATCGATTTTAAAGTTAGACTAACTATTATCAAAATATTGAAACTATAATCGTTAGGTATAAAAGTTGAATTATTTTTTTATGTACATTATCGTATACTAGATAATAAATGAAAATAAACGCCCGAGCGTGGATACTAGCTTTACTATCCTGTTTATGCGGAGTGAGATTTTCACAATTATTTATTAATAATGATAAATTATTGCAATTATTTTAAAGCCGATTACTTTATTATTTTATTTTACATCACCTACATTGTTTTTAAAATTCTATATAATTTATATTTTAGATGGAAACTGGTTAAAAAAAACCACTGCATAATCGAAGCTATCGTTATTTCCTTTTATACAATCACTTGTCATTATCAAAGTCAGGATACAAATTAGGGAGAAAAAATATTATGTCTCCAGAAAACATATGGAAATTTTCAAGTGTGAATGTTTGTGCCATGTATGTTTGCAAAATGCATTAAGTATGAAAATTCACCGGACATGAAATATTCAATAATATAATAACATGGAGCAGTGTAAGGTTGGTTTGTATTTATATAGATTTATCATAATCCAGATTTGTTTATTAAATTGGAGGCTTGCAATAAAAGTATAGAGTGATTTACGGAATATAAAATTGACATCATGAAATACTAGAGTGATTTTGAATTATTAAAATTTATTATTCTAGTAAATTATGCTACAACCTTATTTGTGATATAAAATTTCAAATAATATTTGATACATGATTTGTTGAGAATTAGATACTGGAAAATTTATGTTTACCATGAGACTGATTATAAATGAAGTTAATCGTATTGAATAATTAATATCGGGAAAGCTATAGCCAAACTAAATGATGACGCGACATAAAATGCACAATTAGCTTTTTGGCATTGTATAAAAAAATTCTTTAAGCACAAAAATTCCTTACCAATCAATAACGATAGGTATTTTTGGAGTTGATGTGCTTACAGAAATACAGGCAGATAAACATTCTGGCAACGGCGAATTGCGTGATTGTATAAAACTACAATATTATTACAGTAAAATTATTAGAATATTGCTGATAATGGTTGACTTCTTGATTCGTATTTTGAGATCACATTTACTATAAGAGTAATCAAATTCAAGTTGTTTTTTATTTGCACAAATAATGAACACAAATTTTTTTTATCTAAATCAGAAAACCGTGAAAAGTCATTGAATAAAATAAATAGAAATATTATCACAAATTTCATACAAAATAAAAATAAAATTTTATTATATTTTCTGTTAAGTGTTAATCGATTTTTTTTTTCAAACATAAATAAAAATATGCATAAAAGTGAAACCATTGTCGATAAATATAATATTTGGTAAAAGCAAAATAGGGAAAATCTGTTTAGTATAGTGTTACACAAAGAAGAGAACCGTTATGATATAACGATAATAATTGTGTTTTGATATCCCCCAGCTTTCTGTGTCTGTGCCTGTGTAAAGGAACTATATACACCACACATGAAAAATGAATATTTTCAATAGAATACAAGGAAAAGTAAAGTGTGATGTAGAAAATTGATTTTGTAATAAATTTGTCGTAGTAAAATTTTATTTATGTCCAACAAAATTACAGGAGAATACTCGAGATTTTTATATGATTTCATAGATTTTTAAGATCACTTTTAGGAACTCACTTTTATAGTCAGAACTTGACTTAATACCGGATTGTTTCTATTATTATCAATTTCATGAAACTATGTGGTGTATCACGTCAACACTTATACAAAGAAAAATTATTGCATAATTTCACAAAATTTTCTAAAAACTTATCCCCAATATAGTCATTATATTGAAAAGTGACTAAAAATAAATTTAAATATATATTTTTTATATTGAAATAATATATTTATTTCAAATAATATACTCAAAATAATCTATATTATATAACCCCCCCCCTGGACATTTATTTTTTTAAGGATAATAATGACATGAAATTTTTCCTTATAAAACAACGAAATATCTTTTTCTTTTTAAATTATAATCCAATATTTAAAATTTTTAATCCGATATTCATTGGTACATTTAAAAAGTTAATCTTTGCTAAGGAATCCTTTCTAAAAAAGAAAGAAAATGGTGACAATAAATACTGATTCTGTGAAGATATTTTGAAGTGTGTAGTAAATATATGCGTCTTTAGAAGAGAGTACAGTACCTACCAACATATATTTTTATTCAACAAACAATATAGTGTGACATTTATGTGTCTCAAAATAGTCACTTAACTGTTAAATTATGTGCGAAAATATATAATACAGGCATACAAATTTGTATTCGTAGCTGAATAAAATGGTACCCAACCCAAATACATTACACATTGCTGATCTTAACTATTTGTTTTTTATAGTTTTCTTTTCTCTCGTTACTCTTCCTAAAAAGGACTCGACATATAAATGGACTCTTAACATATTTTACACAAATGAAGATATGTGAATGGTTTTGACATGTTTGGTAATGGAGCGATGATGGACTGTCTGGTATATACAGAATGTTCAAATCGATACAATTTTTAAGAAAATTAACAGGATCGACTTCAAAATTCAATTTTAAGAACAAACTATCAAATTTTCAAGAATCTGCCATTAATCTAAATTTTCCAAATTTCTTAGGAATTTTTCTATTCTTAATTAAAAGAACATATTTGTTAAATGGTACAATTTCATTGTTCTCTAATGATCGCAATTGTAGCAATCAATCAGACAAAAAAATTATTAGTCATAAGATTTTACCAACCTTTGTCTATTACAATTTCTCTACCATCCTCAACTCTACATCATCATTAAGTATTTGATAGTGACAAAATCCAAACTTTCAATCTATAAAAATTGCAAAAATATTGCTTAGCCACAACAAATTATAGAAGAAATATAATTTTAAAGATAATTATAATTAAGTATTCTGGTTATTGATTTCACTTACTTTATGTAACACAGAAATTCGCTAAAGCGAAAATATATTATGTATATAAAAATAAGACATCATCGTAACGACAGAATAAAAGATATTTAAAGTATCTTATTGTTAACACGTCGAAGTGAAAGACCTTTAAATAGCTTAAACAGTTTGTTCAAGAAACAAAAACAATTTTTAAAAGAAAATGACTTTGAGATAACTTTTAAATACCTATTAGCAATATGTTATTTATATATTCAACAAAGAATAATTTAAATTTTTCCATAACAGTAAAATATAAATAGCTTCGATGCGTACGAGCTGCGAAATCACAGGGAATTTTCAAAACTAAAAGTAATTATGTTTTGATCGATTTTTAAGTTATTTTTAAATGTATCATTTTTTGAAATATATATCATGTTAGCAATTCTTCATTTACTTTGTTATAGTTGTAACTGACTGAACTCGTATGTGAATTGTGTTAAGTATTTTGCTAGCAATTTTTGTTATATTTTGCTTGTTTAGAATAAATAAGCTCGTTATGTCTTTTCAATTATTTCCATGTTGTAAGAAATTACCATTAACAAATAAAATGTTATTATTTAAAGCATTTTCGCATTAGAAGTTTTCCCATGTGTTTCTTTGAACTTATTCCATAGGTGTAAAAACCAGCTTATTGTTTTCATAAGAAATTCTCTAAAAACACATTTTCATACTAAATAAAAGTCTATATCAAAACTGTATAAGAGTATATACGAAGAAGAATACATATAAGAATACACATCTCTATTAAGAATGTATATATACAAAGAACAAAAATTTTTGTGAAACAAAAAAAAAATTCAACTCTAAAAGTTTTTCATTAAAATTTTTAACTTTGTTTTATAGATTCATTTACAAAATACCAAAGAAATATTCTTACACACAATACAACACAACGAAAAGAGAAAGAAGCAAAAAATATAGAGAATAAACTTTTTAAATTATTTACTTCTAAGAAAATTATTATTTATAAAAAAATATGCTTGTATATTGGTTCACAGTGAAAGTAGATTCACTGATATTTTGATATTTGGTTTTTTAAGAATATAGATCAATAATCCAAGCTGGACATTGAACTCGCGAATTTTTTGTAAAATTGTTATGATGCGATCGATTTTTGTCTTTTAATGTGTAATGATATTTCCATTGAAGTACATTTTTAGGCAGATTTAAGATCATTTTTTGCAATAGAACTCTCCATGTGAACTCTGTCAATTAAAATTTTTTTTTGCTTCACAGCTGACAATTCGAAATTCATTCTTTCTGAATATTCTAAGTATAAATATTTATGTTAACAACCAATCTTACAATAAATAAAGATTTACAAGTGATGGTATACTTTCACTATTTTTATAATAAGTAGATATGCATTTGCTTATTTTTGTTGTAGTGTTGTATATTTTCTCTCTCTCTCTCTCTCTCTCATTGTCTCATCCCACTTTCAATTTATTTTCTATTTAGAATATATATATTCTATTCTAGTTAAATGAGAATAAAGAAAACTTTATATTATTACAGACTTTATAAACAAATTATAAACAAGATATAAACAGCTGTTGTTTGTTTATTATGTATTATATATTATTATAACGTATGTTTATTACTTATACCTTCTTATTTTGTGACTTTATCATAGTTTGTTTGATTACTACTGTTTTCAAAACGAATTTTTATTTTTGATTGGATGATCGTATTTATACATAAAATACGCAACGCTATTGTTTTATAAAAAGTGTTTTTATGAAAAAATTTACCTTCAACCAGAGGAATTAAGGACTATATCGCTTAAATTAACATAACACTCAGCAAATAGTTCATTTAAATTGTCTAAATACCAAGGAACAATTGCGTTCAAGCATTTTTATAGTTTAATATGATACTTTGCTTAACTTGGCTTATTGTGTTGAGTACCTTGTACACAGTGAACCAATCCGACCGCTTTACAAAAAAAAAACAAATATCTTACGAAAGTAAATAATTAGTGACCAATTGAATAATGGATGGCGTGTTTTTTAAATTATAGTCAATACAACTTCATAAGTAAAAATTCGTAAATTGTTGGACAGTTTACCCTATGAAGAAAACTAACTAATTTGTAATATTTTTCTTAAAATATTTTCTCAAGTTTTATAATATTAAATGAATCGTAATTGTATGTGTTGCTGTGTTTATTTGAATATAGGACTAAGGAGGATGGATGATTGTAATAAACTTTGTGTTAAACATGCATAATAATTTCTATGAAAGTTTTGTTTAACTTTAAATACAAAAGTATTTTATTATTGTGAAGTGTTGAAAATAATATAATTTTATTAAAACAAAACATATTGTTTGACAGATAAAATTATATATAATTATTCATTTATGTTTTTAAATTCTTTACGAAACTTTGTTTTTTCTTGTTTAGTCTAGTCACTATAGTATTAAAAGTGACACGTCATTATTTTATAGTCAAATGACAAACTTTTAGTTTTAGGCTTAGTATTATTAAATAGATTTAAAAAAAAAACATATGATCCAAGTAACATAAAAATATCGACAGGTGAAGTAGTTTCAAAGACGCTGCAAAGACGATACGGGTGTATCATAAAAAATAATAATAAAATGCTTATTTTAAAGACCAGAAAAAGAAAAGTTATATGAATTGATATCAATAAACAAATATATGATACAAGAGCCGTATAATTGGCATATCTCTTCCTCGGCCACTCTTTGTGGATTCCATTGGATTCTATATGTTTAGTGAATATTTGTCTTGAGCCCGTGCCAGATTTTCACTTCTTCTGTGTGTATGTGGCTTAAGAATTCGAAAAACAAAATATTATTCACTTGATAAAGAAAGATTTTAACCTAGTTTTGAACAAGTGAAAATAACAACTAACAATGTTTGTATACCCAATATTTGATTTCGTGTCAATATTATTGCTATTTTGAACCATTAGAATCATATATCTTTCTTTATTCAATCATGAACGGTCTCATAAATTCACTTAACTGTTATTGAAGAATTACCAAATCCATTATTCGAACCCAAAACCTCCCAATCAAAGTCCTTTAAGCTTTTAGTCGAGATTTGGGACTAAGGTATATTGGCTAGTCAACTGATACAAAAATATATTAACAAATTAATTGGCATTTATATTTCGTGTATCAATTATTGGTGATTCTTTAACATGTGAATATAAGCTTTAATCTGCTTTGAACAAAGAAACTAATTTCAAATAGGTATTCATTGATCAAATGCTTTATATGAATAGAAACAATGCATTTTTTTATATTTAAACTACACGATAGTGTCAGTACAACCTTAAACAAACTTCAAAGATATATTAAAAAAAACAAATTAAATTTCAAATCGTTTACTTTTTCGAATAGTAAATAAAACAATAACAAAATACGAAACAAAACAAAAACTAAAACGTAGTTACGTTTGTGTATAACGTGTGATAAATAAAAATTAACACAAACACAACCAAACAAATTGTAATTTTTTTTTTTTTATATATATATAAAAATCTACAAACAATTAAAACACATAAAATTGTAAAAATAATGTTCCTTTGTTTGTTTGTATACATTTTAAACAACAAAAAACAAACGCAATGCACAAATATTCATTTAAAAAACAAAAAATACAATTGTAACAACAATTGTAGTAGTACCTAGTAGTTGTATACGGTGAAAAAATATTTATATTACATTTTCATATATCGATTTTGTAAAGATCAATTACCGTGTGGAAAGTACCAATTATAGGTAAAATCGTTAAAATAAAATACATTTGATGGTTTAATTTAAAATTCAACCATTAAACTTTATATTTTTTACTGTTCGAAAATGATGAGGAATATATAATCGATCGTGGCAAACTCTTCGAACACATGCAGTTTTTTTTTGCGATGTCCTTTTAAATACTTACATTTTCCACCGGCTCCTTACGTAGTCTTTTCAACTGTAAGGTCTTTATTACTTTTTTATCGAAATGCAATCTTTATAACTATAAACAATTGGAATTATTATTCTTTATCTTATAACTATTATGGAAAATAATCGATAAAAATAAATATTAAATAAATATCTTGGTTTACCAATTGACAGCATTTCGAATTAGTTAAATTTGACGTAGAAAAAATTTGTTAACACTTTTGTTATCCAATGATAAATAATAACATATCGAATGATAAATTATAACACTTTTTGGTAGTAGCTAATGTGGCATTCATGGCTGCCGTTACGGTGTATTTCATCGAAATCGATCTATTTTTCGTTCAGGGTAAAATAAAAGACAATAAAATACCCATACTCAAAATAATAATCAAATCATTGTTTTCTATTATCCTCATTGAGAAGTATGTCATGTGGACCTTGTGTGCATATTTGTCTATAAAATTTGTTCATGTTTAAAATGTGAAAACGTATTATTGTTACATATTCAAGATTCAATCGAACATTATCATCCCTTATATAAGTGCTGACCATTTAAATGTAGCACAATTTAGTATAAAATATATACAATTAAACAGGATAGTAAATGTTTTGTATGTAAGGGGTAATATTAAGCTTTACCATTTTCAATACAAATAAACACCCTATTTACCCCATTACCACATACCAAAAAAACATCAACACAGTTTATACTACCATATTCATTTTGGTTTATTTAAATTTATAAAATCCTAATACCAAATAACAAAACATACCCTCTAACTATATAACATACAGTTTGCAATACACAACAATACAACTATAATTATTATTGTTAGAAAAATAGTTTCACATTTACCACGATTTAAATAATAGTCGATGTTCTTTTGGTAAACAAAAAATGGTTTTTATTAGAAAAACAAGCTGCAACTTGTCTGCTACACTTTAAATTTTAAGATTAAATAAAAAATTAGCTTCTGGGCGCGACTCTACCCGCTTTGTCTTTAGATATGAGCCTAGAGAACAAATAAGTTGTTCCTACATTGGGTCAAGTGTGAGTATTAAGATTAAAGGACACCACTTTTTTAAGAACCACAGTTTTTAGATTCGCCAATGTAAAATTAATGTCTTAAGCGGGTATCACAACACTTAAAATTGTTCTTTTTAATTATTTCCTCGGTTGCTTAATACAAAAGATGGCTCAGTGGGCAAACGATCAAAGACATTAGTATTCGTTCGAATCTGGCTAGCGGCACTTCAGTAATTTATAATTAACGGAGCGATCCGATCCTACATGAATTGAGTATATCAAAGAATTTAACCTTAATTGTTGGATTATCCATTGAATTTTCTTATACATAGAAGTCACATACTTTTACAATTTTCATAAAACATACACAAACTTTTTTCTTTTTTGAATGGTGTTTGTGTTGATTAACGAAGAAGTAGACAAAATGTTGGTTACGGCTATTGCTTAAACTTTAACATAAAATTGATGTAATCCAGGCGGGAGATCATTATTTATCTTACAATGTATGTACAGAATGTCTAAAACATGATAGTCATTGAGCTCTCTAATTTTGTTTTAGTATTCCCTAAAAAGAACTATTTCTTCTTAAGGCACTATGAAGTAATTCGTCACTAAGACAAAGCCTACTAGTGGAATAAATCTAATTTGATTCAAGCTTCTGTTACTTTAATTTTTTTTTTTTTATAAATCTCGATTTTTTATTATTGAGCAAAATTGCTTTTCAAAACTTCCAAAGTTTATACAATTGGAATTTAAAATGAAATTCCTTAGTTATTTTCTAATTATCTACTAAAAGATGAATCAATATCCAAAAATAAGATTGATAAAATTGATGAAATTTTGTTCATGGAATTACAATTTGAAGCCTGAATAGGTATTGTGGCCTCTAGGCAAGCAAAGAGTTATTTCGAGTTGTGTTGATTCTTATGGAATACCTTACTTTTATAAGTGTTGAAGTTATTAATGATGATAATAAGATCTCAAAATTATCACTGCACTCACTCCTGAGCTACTTATATAAACCATCAAAATATTAAAATAAATTTTTTTCGAATAAATCTTGGAAAAAAATGCATTTGAAATTACACTTTCTCAAACATTATATAAGTTTTATAGTAGTTCAAAGAACCTTTTGATTTCTCCAATACATTGAATTTGTGTCTCATCAGTGGTCTGTAATGATGTTGACGTTTTCTCAACATCTTAAAAATAAGCAAAATATGGGCTTTCAAAATAGATTAAGGCAAACCCTGGATATTTTGAAATGTTTTTATTAAGAGGTTTTATTTGAACATGTTAAATGTTAAATTCAGAGCACAAAGTCATGCTAACGGTATAAGCTATAAAGATTATTTTGTTTGTTACTACATTCTTTGAAATGATTATAAGACTTTTTGACTAAAGGTTCCTGTATTTATACGTTAAAATCTATCTATTTATTGGTTGGTGTGTATTTTTAGTACGATCATCAGATGATAGATACTACCAACATTACCCTCAAAATATAGTATTATGTATGTATATAGAGTGTGGCTTGTTCAACACGCACCTTCTAATTAAAGTATCTAGACTAACACCTGAGGCACCTAAAATGTATATGGGATATACACAACTATTTTATATAACATACCACATATTACATGGAAAATAACTTTATCTGTTGTATATTGATGATAGCGATATGGGTGGAGAATGATTTTATTTGAGTGGGTTACTACTACTCTTCTATACTACAGTTTTCGATAAATTATTTATAGTTTTCTCATTTTTTGTTGTTCTTGTTAAACTTTTTCTTTTTTTTTTTGTGGTGGTAATCAATATTTTCTTCTCGATTATGTGAGAAAACAAGAATGTGTTTGATAAATAATTTGAAGGAATACAAAAAAAAAAAAAAAAAAATCAAATTAAAGTGGTATATTTCGTATTAATAGTGAACCCTTTTTCATTATATTCGACATATTGATTATATGAAAGTATACTAAAGCGTTAGCTAAAAAATATATTCTAGAGCAAATTAAAGTATTTAGTTCGAAAATAAGCAAAATCTATTAATTTGGTCCAATGTTTCCATGACCCAACAGTTAAGACTTAAAATAAATGTTTCTTCAAAGCAAAAATTTTGAAATCATTTTTTGTTATGTAAATAGATTTGTTACAATTTCAGTTCAAATTCAGTTAATAAATAATACATGTTATTAAACTATCTGTGGTGGATATAAATTTTATAAATGTTAATAATTAAAAATAGTTCATATTGATCACAATCAACACTATAGGTATTTATTTGCACTTGTGGTATAATTAATATGTTTTAAGGGTTAAATAATAAAGAAATGACATTAAGGGGAATTACTTATTATAAACTTGTAGTAATTAACCATTTACTTACTCAATTTTAATATTAATTAATTTTTTTTTTTTTCTTACAGGTAAGCAAATTGTTTAACAACTAGTTTTGAGTAACTAAGTCAGCAGGTATAGTTTCAAAATTTCATACTTAAATAATATACATGGCAAAAAGGATAAAACAATTAATTAGCTGCTTGTTGGTGATGGATTTTTATTAAGGAACAAAATTAAATCTATAATATCCTTGTATCTCTTATTATATGGTTGGAGTTGTTAAGACGGAAATATGGACGAAGGAAATTCAATTAAAGTTATTAGTATTTTAGGAATTGAGTTTACACAAATTTAAAAACAAAATTTATCTCATTTTAAAATTTGATTTAAAGCATTAAGTTTTTACAGCGTTTTTAACACGCTTTTATTAGCTTCACTCGTATGTTTGTTTGTCTGTAGGTAACTCTCTGAAGTTGGCTGCAGAACGCATCTGAACGGATCCTTTGCATGAGAGTAATAAAGATAGAGCTAGTGCGCGAACTACGCATGCATGCGTGTTTTTTTAGTTTTTTTAAACTATTATATTATTCTTATTTATTACGTTTAATTTATTTGTAAATAGCCATATATAAGAATGCTGTGATTTCCTAAATTTTTAAATATAGATGTGAAACAAAAAGAGAAATATTATGATCTTAGAAAAAAGGCTAAATAAAAGCTTATGAAAATTACATTTAGTTCAGATTAAACAAATGCAAACTTGGTCAATCTAAACTGAATTTCGTAAATGATGAAAAACAAAGTAGAAAAATTTTACGATTTTCTATTATGCATAAAATGAATAATTTTTATGATAAAATTATCAAGCTTAAATTATTTTTCCATTTGAAAAATACAACGAAATGATTTTATATCAAAGAACTTTTGTCTGTATCTTTACACATTGATACTACTACAAATAAAATAAACACAAAATAAAAAAAACAATAACAAAAAAATTGTTATAAAAACAAACAGAAAACAACAATAACAGAAGAGAAAACAGAAACAATTTGTCGTTCAGTTTTATTCACCTCCTTTGGAACTTATAATCCTTATGTATTTGAAATGTCTCCACTGTGACTACTATAAACAAAGTGGTTCATTACAATTGATCATGATAATAAAGATTGTAAAAAAAAATTGAGCTTTTGGGCTACAAAAGTCCTAATTTCGAAATTCGTTCGAGTTTTTTCCCCAACGTTTTTAGGAAAAATCAGAAAACGATTTTTGTTTTGAAAAATTCTTTTCCATTATAACCAATTGTTTTTTTATTTCTTTCAACTTATAGTAATAACAAAACTTTTACCTAATGATGGCCGTTTTATTGAAAATACAATGGAATTCGCATAATTCTATATATTTATGTTTCAATTTGAAACGTAATACTATTGCTGACATGTTTTCTGTTCAGACTTATAAAATGAAATAAGTTACATAAACAGTTTGAAAAAAAAAACGTTAATTAGTTAAATTTGAGCTTAAATATGTTTCAAACAAAAGTTGTTTCTTTTAAGAAAATAAACACTTTTTGCCATTGAATTTTTCTTCTTATTTTATATAGATTAAAAGTTGTGCCATTCAAATTTTGGGTCAAAAAAATTATTTGGGGCTTCAGTATTTTCTCGCGTTAAAAACTTGAGACATATTGTATATATGTCGAGAATATAAATACACTTGAAGTATAAACATATTCGTATTTAAAAAAGAAATAATAAAAAATATTTTAAAAATATATATTGTTGTATAATAATTTATATTAATTTTGTGATCATTGACTTCTTTTGAGCCGGAATTTCGTCTATATAATTCATTCGCAAAAGCAATACACAAAGAATTAAACTGATATGGCAGTTTTTTTTGAGCCAATCAGTTTTTTAAGTATAAAAGTGTCTCCATACACAATTATTATTATTACTCTGTTACTTCACAATGAATTATTTCACTGATATTATTTATTTATATATTTCTTTATTTTTCTTTTTTTCTTTTTATGTTGTTGCATCATCAACTTTTTTAAGGTTTATTCACTTGTGTCTTTTTTAAACAGTGCAATTGTTATTTGTTGTTTTCTTTTGTATAAATTAAGTATTTTGATTATAAATTATCGTTGCTAAGGGCTATTATCACAAACATGTACCAAATTTTTAACAGTAAAAAAATTACAGACATACACCAATTTTTTATCAACTAAAACTTGATATGCAGTTTAAGACCTTAGATCTCAGATAGTAAGTTTCGATTTTTCCCTTTTGTTCCCTTTTGTTGCGATACAAACGTATGAATTTAAGGCCTTTTGAAGTGAATAGCGATATCATATGAGTTATGGTTATTGACTTTGGTACATTAAATCATGTATATTTACTCACATTGTTTCATCAGTCTACAGTAACTTAAGTCACTAATAAATAGTACGCTTTAATCCTATACGCACTTTAGTTTATCAATCATATTGATTACATTCGAACTAATCTACCTTTAGCACATCATATTTCGTATGACGTGCGTTAACTTAAGTTATAGATTCATTACTCATGTTTTGTTGAAATTACTTAATAAGTAAATAAAATATCGCATTCAGCATTACATGTACAATTATTATTATTGCTCTATTGAAAACAAACAAGTTTATTTTGTTTGCTCTAACAACATGGCATTATATACGTTGATGATTTCAAAGACATTGAAATAAAATTTGTATAAATCAATGGTGATTTGGTCAAGTTAAAATATACGAGAACATATTAACAAGAATGGACATTGAATTAATTGAAATTCAAGGGTGGTTTTGTCTTATTGTACATATATTTTGTAGATATAATGATTTTAGAGACAAATTGGAGTTGCCAGAAAGAACCGAACGACAATGGTATTGTTGTTACATAATCAATATTAAAGTTTTGTAGGAAGTTATGTACGATACGAGAAAATCTACCACGTGTTTGACGAAAAATGAGTTTCCGTTGTGTGTATCAATTTTGTTCGATAATATTAAAACTTTACTATGAGTGAAATAATACATTTGACATATAATTCGGACCGTTTTATTTTTATTTATTCAATTTTACAATACTATTCTGCCTTGACCCTCACTTTGCGTTTCATAAGATCGTATGCATTCCGAAAAATGAATAAATAAGTATTATTTCCAAAAGTGTGTGCTTCCTTTAAAAAATACTATTCATGTCAAATGATAATCAGTAAAATAGTTTTGGAAGTTAAATACTGAAAAATTTTAACTCAAATTTAGGTTTTGGTATCATAGATACTGTGCATCGAAACGAAACCTTACTTATACAATTTATGGTTTTATAAAAAATCCAAGGCAAAATTCGTGGGATAATTTCTCTTAAATAAAATTCCTCTTAAAAATGTCCAATAAAACTGTAAACCTCTTGTTAAATCGTTATTAATCGTAAGTATTTTTTTGCATTC
The DNA here is from genome assembly GCA_020423425.1 of Chrysopa pallens. NCBI lineage: Eukaryota > Metazoa > Arthropoda > Insecta > Neuroptera > Chrysopidae > Chrysopa > Chrysopa pallens. Next base: position 62,318,449 of record CM035594.1, read on the forward strand.
GATAATGTTCTATACATCATACTATATAAATTACAACAAACAGTATTATGATTAAAATTTTAATAGTTACAAGCCATTCATGATGAGGAACTTTTAATTGGATTAGAATCCAATTTCACCACAACAAGACAAAGGCAGACAAGCGTGCCCATTGGTTTTCATTTGTGAGAACGATATCATTATATTGATGACTGAATTATTTGTTACGACAACAAGATCACTTTATATAGTTTTGTTTTATGCGGTTTTGATGATACGACGAATTACTTGTTGTCTTGTAATTGTAACCTGTATTTAAATATGTATCAAAACTTTTTATTAGTTCATGTAATATGTTATATAGTTTGAATATCATTATAGTTTATTCAATTCTATATTTATTATTAAAACTAGAAAAAATTTGTTGAAACTGCATCCGAATGATATACTGTTTTCGTAATAGTTCGTAAATCCGAAAGTATAACTTATATAATAAAGAATTATTCTTCCAAGAGACTGATTTTGCACATTCCTGAACTAAAGCTCAATTGTCAGGTCTAAAAGACACTTTTTTGAATGGTCTTGAAGACGGACTGATAAACAGATATACGAAAATGGATTAATTTGTGAGATTTTGTTATCTGTTATACCAATGTTTTGTTTAATATATGGTGAGTAGAAAAATAAAATCATTTCAATAAGAAGCCTTGATAAAAATAATATTTAATTATATTGTTTTAATACCAAAATTTTAGTCAATGTTCTTTTAAATTTTATTTTGAAACCCATCTGCAAAGATTGCCGGTGGAAAGTATGTTTACTTTATAAAATATATTTTGTTATTCGTAAGACGAACATTTATATTTTGATTTCCAATACGCTTAGGTAAAATAGGATAGGAAATATGAACAATTGTTACAGTATTTGTAGGAACTAAAATTGGGATATTGGTGTCAGTAGAAAAATGTATATTTGTGATTCACATATAAACAAAAATAATATGGACACAACACTCTCGAAAAAGGTTTTTTTTTTTAATGGATTTATATGTGAAAAAGCAGGCTAAAACCTAGGATATAATACATGTTACGTAAGTTTATGAGAAAGGATATGAAATGTTTCCAACGGATTGCAGAAAATATTAGAGAAGAAAATACTCCAATAGAAAATTGTGAAAAATATTATATACACAAAATATGACATGACTACTATTTCAATATTGATAATGTTTTATTTTTTTTTTTCGTTTTTCCCTCATGCAATATTGAAAAATTTCGATGTTAGATTTTCACTCACTGTATCCATTTGTCTGTGTTTGTTACACCATTTTTCTATGTGACGTTTATAAGACAGGACCGTTTCTATTTACCATTTATATATAAAATATTTGGATTTATAAAGTATGCGTTTTGACAGAAAGTAGTGTTTCTAGGAGTCCGTAAGAGATACTTCCTGATTTCTAAATTGGTACAAGAATTATAAACAGCTTATTTTATTGAAACGAATCCTTCTATTCGGAAAAAAATACTTCATGCATGTAATTTTCAGTTTCGGAATTAAATAATAAATTTTTATTCTCTTAAATCTCACTCTAAAATATTTTCACCAGTAAGCCAAGGTAAAACTTTTAATGAAAACTATTTCTTAGGGTTATTTTAATTTAAAGAGGACACGTCAAAAATTACTCGGTCTTAAATCACTCCGATCAAAATCACACGGAGAAAGTCTCTCCGACAAAAATCACTATGTGGTTTTTAAACTAATTCAGTTTAAAAACCACTGCGCTCAAATCCACTCGGCATAAAATCAATCTACTCAAAACATCTCGATTAAAAACCACTTCAATATCAAACACTTAAAATTATTGTGATCCATAATTGATTCTTCTTTTCGAGCTTAATAAAATCAATTACTTTGGTAATAGTGTAATTTTTGTTTAAACAAAAATACATATGAACGCGAAATGACCATTCCTTCAAGAAATTGTAAAACAAGTCTATTTTTAATAGTCTATAATACATGTATATACATTTATTTTGTATGAAACCTACGAAGTTTACCATATAAACATTTTGTGAATAATACCTAATGATATTCTAAATCCTCTTTTTAGCGACCAACGCAATGTACGTTACTTAAAAATGATAATGCTTCACAATAATCTCAATTAGTATACTAAATAATAAATAAAAAATTATACAATAAAACTGAAAATGAAATAAACAAATAAAATGGTATATATAAAATATTTCAAATTCAATTGTCTAAATTCAAAATGATAACATCACTGAAGAGCAAAGAGAAAGTAAAAATATAAAAAATGTATAAAGTAAAAAATTAAATAAATAAAAAAGATATTTAACAAAAACAATTGAATAAACATAATAAAACAATCTAAGCCCATAGAGAATATATCATACATACATACCATAGAATAATACAATTTTATAAATATTTGATAGTCATCAATATAACATTTTTATGGTCGTTGATAGATATATTATATAGATAAATGAGATTATACTAGAAAAGATGATACGATCAAATTATCAACGTACAAGAATAAAAATTGAATAAAATACACACAATGTATATACATTTTGATTAGTATAACTAGTAGAAGAAATGATTGTAGAAAAAAGGGCTTAATGAATATATTTTGAATGAAGTTGGGAATTCGCTACTTTCAACAGTAAATGGTGTCCACGAATTTGTCTGCGTAGAATTAGTACCTTGACAAGACTATTTATTTTCCAAGATTTCTTGATGGAAACTCTTGTTGATTGGTTTTCCATATAGGCTACGATTTTAGTCCAATTAATCTACGGAAATTCTAGAGACATTTGAAGACAGAAAACATAAAAATATGAACGTATAGAAGATTTAATTCCAAGAAACATTTTTTTCTCCGAAATTTCATTGGCGATCATAAACTTAAAAAACCGCGAAAGTCAAAAAATATTTTTTAAATAAAAAAATTGAGCTCGAATCCAATGAGACTAAATTTGAAAGGTGCATGTATTAAAAATATCTTTCGATTGAAGTATAATATCAATTAGTGATAAAAATATATTTAATATTAACAAATCATGATAAAAATGATGTTAAAATCAAGTGAATCAGATCATATCAATCAGTTTCATAAACTTATTATATTATACTGCATTCATTGCCTCTTCTAAACATACAATGTATAATTCTTGACAACTTATATAAACACCGTACAGGATAACCCTACCTGATAATTTTGCAATTGTAGTTTTGTTTTAAAAGATAATTTACCCAAGTAACAATTTAAGTCTTAAATTTAAGTCCCTATTATGTTTTGTAGACTGATTTTCTATGACTTAATTAAAACCGTTTAGTTTTCTAGATTTCTATGCGGATCTAATAAAACCCTATCACAGCTGATAGGGACGATCTATATTTGCTCCTGAAAACTAATTCATAAATATAGTCTTAACTTGTTTGTTATATTAGCAATAAACTCGATATCAATTCGTATAGACTTTCATAAAACTATTTCATGAACTTTAATGAAACTATTTGATGTTAATATTATAGCTCCAAGATAGATATTTTGTAACTCAAAAATACTTAAAACAATTTTTAAAAACCATTCCATTAACTATTTGAATACTTATTAAAATGTCTATTGTCGTTTAGAAAAAATGTGATCTACTTTTAAGTCATAAAAATATCCATCACAATATTTTGAAATTTGGAAATAGAGTTTAGCGACACCGTTGGTTTCAAAAGCCACGATATGTTAAAAAAAAAACATCAGATTAAACTCACTTTAATTTTAACAATGACACCCAATACAAAATTATATCTACACAATCATCCATTGGAAAGAGAAAATTACAAAAAATAATAAAATAAAATAAAAAACCAAATACACTGGAAAATAATGATGGAAATGGAAAGATGGACAGCACATGCAAGCCATAGCACACCCACACACCCATAGTGTATAATCTCATTTTTAATGATAACATCAGAATTGTGTAGTTGCTTAAGTCTGGCCGTCAACGTTTGTTTTATTCGCTTGTATACAATAGAATACAAGACAACAAAAATCGAGTGTAAACGCCACACAACATCTATACAATAAAAACGTGTTTGGAAATATTTAACTACTAAATATTTAACCAAACATTACGTCACGAATACCTTCATTATGGTTCAAGTGTTACAACTTTTAATGCTATGGAAATTTTTTATTTATCTGAAGGTTAAGTTTTAAAATGATCTTTTCATCAGCAACAAAATCCAAAATCAAAAGTATCAAATATTGAGACAACTGAAAAAATTACCAAAAGTGTACCACATTGAAGAATTTAGTTAGGAGACCAAGAAGTGTCAAAAGAAAACAACTCATGAAATTTCAGCTTTTATCATTAAAAAATTAGAGGGGCTACTGTAGGCTTAAAATATGAAAGATAGGTAAAGAGGTAAAATAAATTAAAAATTTAAAGGACATGCTACTTTTAATAGCCACTGTGAACTCAAAACGCAAATCATTTACACAGAGCAGGGTAGTATTTCTGCTTACTCTAATTATAAATATGAGTTATAAATGGTTGATAAAAAGGCCTAAAGAAATCTCTTTGCCACTCTCTTTCCCGCGTCCATTTTACCATTATCTCCTCACATAACAAAACAAACATTCGAATTTAATTAATTTTTTCCTAATTTAATTACGTTAATTGGCTAATTGGCTAAATGATGTAAAATTTAAAAATTAAATTTCACATACTGAAATAGTGTGTTTCATGGCATTCTTTACAATTAAATTTTAATCAGGGTCCACAACCTTTTTTCAGTCATTCCTAAACAAACAACTGCAGTTGATTCATTTATCTCGATAATTTTCCTATCTAAATGCTATTTAATCGAATAAAAGCAAAAAAAAAAAAAAAAATCAATTCAGCAAGCAGTTTCTCAGGCAACCAGTGGAGGTTTTAAAAGCTGGTCAAATACGTTATAAGAATAAGTTACAACTTTCATAAGACAAGATTCATTATGTTATCAAATTTGATAAAAAGACTTCCATTTAACAATAAATATAGAAGGTCATAGAAATTTTCGATATACACAGCTAATTACGACTGCGACAGAAATAGTTCATTACGACTTCATGATTAGCAAACACTCTGTAGATATAAAAATATTTCTATCCTCAAAAATAGATACATTTTCTGAGTAATATACAGAAGTCTAACTGATGATTACTTCTCTCTCTCTCTCTCTCTCTCTCTCTCTCTCTCTTTAATGATGAATAGATACAATGTAAGTGAAACAGGCAATGTTGGCGATGAAAGTGGTGATTTGGAAGACTTAAATAATATAGAGGATGCGATAAACGGACAGTATTGTCATAATCATCATCATTACAGTCATCAACAAGAAAAACAGTATTGAGCATAATATACTCATATTATGTGGTTGATGATACAGTTCAAATGTTGGATTTATTTACAAAATTTTTTCAAATGTTTCAAGAAATCATTTTTATACTCTTTTTATAAAGTTTAGTAAGATTTTCTAATTTCAACAATTACATTTTCTGAAATACATTTAATATTGTCAAGTTCGTCAAAGTGCAAATAATTAATTAAGAATCCTTTAAATCTTAATATATACATATTTTAATTCCTCGAACATTTAGCTTTAGAAAACATTCAGAATTTAGAATTCTCAATCTTTCATTAAATTTTATTCTCTAAGATTATTATAAACATTTTTATATTATATTGGAACGAAATTATTATCAAATCTTCTTTATTTGATATTCAAGTCCTTGCTTATATTACAACACAAATTTTTAAGCGTACCTACAAACAGTATCCACACAAAAAACGATCGATGGTTGTATTTCAATGATCCCAAGTGACTCTTGTATCACACACCCTGGCCATTTTATCCTTAACTTAATACTAATTAAATAATCCTCATACCGCAAATCTTTTTTCGTAAAACTAAATTCCAGCATTACTTGGCGTGTGGAGCTAGACAACCAATACCATTTTATTGATTTTCTGATAGAAAAGTTTCATACTCGCCCTTAAAATCGAAAAAATAACTGCATTTTTTTTTTTTAATTCTTTGCTTTACAGTAAATAAAACCAAACTGCAAGGAAATCGACATAAATATCTTTCTGATTCTTCAAAAGTGAGGTATATCAACTGATTATGATTGAATGATTATAAAAATTTTTTCCTAAGTTTAATACTATTTTCTCACCTTTCAATCATTAATACTTTGCAAGGCTAAGGAAACTATTCATATAAAACTACAATTATCGTAAGATAAAAGTTTGCGGGCGTCTATGATTTCCAAAGATCTATATTGATTGTGTTTGGGATTATAATGGCTGTCTTATCGAGCAATTGTAATTCAAAAATTCTTCTGATAATCGAACAGCAGTTACTTGTCTTTGTTTGTACCCTACTCGAGTTATATTGCCAGCGTAACATATCTTCATTTTAATACATCAACATATTGTTCGTGGTAGGATAAAACCAATTGAAAATGTAGGTATTCAGAATAATAAATATAAAAAAATAGTACTCCTTTATTTGCACATATGCTTATCAAATATCAATAGTTTTTACGGGATAAAAGATCATTTTGACCTCGTACGATTTCGTTCCATTTTCAGTTCGTTAAGGCATTTACCTTCGATTTGAGGTTGCTTGTTTTCATATGAATCCTGAAAACCCCACTTAACGGCCTTTCTACTAAGCACATACGTGATACATCTTATGATATCCTAAGTATCATAAGATGTATATAAATCGTAGTATAAGACTTTTGTAAGCAGGTTTCTGTATATCGACATGTATATAATGTCAGCATGAATACAAAATGAAAGTTATTAAACTTATTCTCAATGGTCTTTCCCATCGAAGCTTTTGGCTTAACCCCATAATAATAATAAGGCATCTCATTCACCACCATCTGTTTTCTCTTCTCTTGTATAGTCGAACTACAAACAATACTCTAGTATTTTATGCTTAGGTTAGCATTCTATTCTTGAACATACAACACACATCTAGAGTTTGTAGTATTAATACGTTTTGAGTTATGCTATGTTTGCTATTAAAGTAGATAGCTACTGTCCGTTGGTTTTGCTGTGTATGTGGACTTCACATTGTGGTCAAATCCTTTACACCATTCTCACCATCATCGAACGATTTAAACGAACGAACGAACGAACTGACTATGGATAGAATAAGTGTATCCACTATTTTTGTTATATATTTTATAATTGTCGATTCGTATTTATTGTTTTGTTGGTTTTCAAATGCATTTATTGTTTTAAGTGTGTTTGCATGTTTTCTTTAAATATAAAAATTCCTTAAATTAGAAAATAATTTTGGGATTTTGTATTTTTAAATGTGGTTATTTTGGGTATTAAGTGGTACAATATTTCGTTATATAGTATTAAAACATAAAATGAATACTTTATTATTTAATAATTTAATGTAGACTAGAAACAATTCAACTAATTTTTTGACTTTTTATGTGAAATTTTGACAGTTGACTTTATTTTGATTATTACTAATGAAAATAAATTTAAATTCCCAAAAAATTATTTTTTGCATGGATTTATGAATACCACGGGTAATAAGTATTACATTAAAAATGATGATTGAATACAATGAGATAATACTGACAACACTTCATTATTCGAAATACGAGGGAGACAAAATAAAAAAATAAAAAAAAACAGATAAAAATTCCCCGTTATTAACACCATCAATTTATTTTTTAAAATGAAATGCTTGTTGATATTAAATCAAATTATAATATGGTAATAAATCATTCTCTCTCACTCATTTTTTTCTGCACTCTTTTTCTATTTTATGTGGGTGTTAGTGTGTGATTTAGTGGGGGTAATAATGATATATTATCAGTTCAATCACACCATCATCACACCATAAAACATGACATATTGTGCAATCAAAAATTTTTTTTTCTCTATACAGATCACAAAACTTCCGCTACGGTAGCTAACCAATCATGCACACGGTTTTTATTCATTAACTTTGAATAAAAACAACAATAATTTCACATAATTAAACATAAATATTTACTTTGAGGGAAATTAGGAGAAATTATAAAAAATAATTGGTTTTGTTTTGTTTCGTATAGTGAAAGTCATATTTAAAGTGATTAGTTTTTTATTTATTTCAAATTAAAAATTGTATTTCACATTTTAAAAACCAAATGTAATGAATTAATTATTTGAAAGCATTGTCACTGGTAAAATTATGAATTGGATTATTGTGATCTAAGTTCTTGTATTATATAGGATCTGTTTATTGTGATTAATTTTTACAAAAAATTCATTATAATTGTATTAGACCAGGGTCGATATTTAAACTAAAAAACTAAAAAATTGTTGTGATGATACCCATTGAAAACGGAAGGGAATATAACAAAAAAGAAAGGAACAATAATTCATGGGTGATTTGTGGTCAGGAAGTGGAAGGGGATGAGTTTTTAAATGTAAAACATGGTTTATCTCAATTTCCGGCAACACTACAAGTCCTATGCAAAAAACATAAGAAGCAATGTTGTAGCTGATTAAAAGATCTACAACTTTTGTATGTACACTTTTTTCAAACCGTAGTCAATATTTTTGAGGATATTGCATCTCATAAGGGCATTATAATTGACTTCACATTCAGTGTAAATTCAAAAATCATTTAAAACTGTAGTAAACATTTATTCTATTGGACATAGAACAAATTGAAATTGATAATTCAAAATTTATTTGATATTATTTTTATATTGTAAATCAATGTATCCAATTTTATTTTAAATTAGGTAATACACTCAACTTAATATTTATATATTTTATGAACTCATCAAACTTATATCTGCTTCACTTGAAATTATTGTATTATTAACGAATCTGACATGCTATCACTTGTGTATTGAGGCAGAAAATGTATTATATAACTTTCTGACAGAATTTAATCAAACGCTTTTTACTTTTTAAATATCGATTATGATTGATTGTTGTTAAGTAGAATTTTTATACGTGGATTGTAATAAAAAATTCATTGCAAATGTTTTCATAACTATTACATAATAAGAGCATAAATGTAATTATAATTGTAATGTCAATCATACAATAAATAAAGATATAATGTGTCACATTCGATAAAAATCTGCATATCATAAATCCAATTTTGGGTGGACTCGAATTCTTTCTTACCATTTAGTAACGTATCAACACCATTATTATAGTTTTTTGAATAAAACCGTTTAACTGAAATTTTTTACTTACTTATTATATTATTCCGTGTCAAAACAACATCTGAATAACCAAAATTCATTTCCCATGTAATAATAAATTTGAAGTAAAATTATATAAAATTCATTAATCAGAAAATATAAAATACACTCATTTGAATTGACTTTTAAGTTCATTAAAGTGAAAATTATTTTACACATTTAAAAATGAAACCTTTATAATATTAATTTTGTGAAAGAAAGTGGTTTTACTTCCCGCTGCAAAACGAAAAACTCTGTGATGAGATTATATCCATCTTATTTGATACGAAAATTCAACTTTTGTTGTTTGAAATGGCAAAAAAATTAACGTAAGTAGGTAAATAACGCCGATTCTGGTGCACTTTTCCATAATATTTAACATAGGGTCTAATTGTGATTTTACTATCGGTGTAAGGTCACCCATCCAAGTACCAACTGTGTATAATGTTGCTTAACATTATTGAACGGTTGAGATCAGTAATTACTTTACCCCTAGTCAAATTAAAGAGATGATAATTTAGAAGAACAGAAGGCAAGTATTATAAAAGAATGAGCATAAAAAATTCATGCTGCAACTTTACATAACGATTTATTATAGAATATCAATCAGAGAATTTGTTTCATAGTCTCTAAAAGTCACATTTACCAAGGATTGTTATATCAGCCACACAACACCATCCATGACGGTTTTGAAAACCTCAACGTTACCTCTTTTTATTTTATTAAAAAAATGACTTTGTTTATGATTCATATAATTAATGATTGTAAAGAAAAACGAAAAAAAAATGGTTTTTCATCGTTAGTTATATTTTCATAAAATATTTTTTCATGCATGATAAAAACAAAGCCATAACTTATACCTACTAAACATTTTTACGTGAAATGAAAAAAATAACTTTTTTTTCCTTTTTTGTAAGAAAAGTCATCATTTCTAGTAGAATAGTTTTTACTACTTTTGTGTTTTATTTAAAAATTTTAATACATTTGAATAAGAAATGTTGATAATAGTCCGGTTCCTCTGTTTTAAGTGATGGAATACGGTTTTTTTTCGACAATTATGTAAACGTTATATACTCAAAAAATTTAATTAAAGTCAGAAAATGATTCGTAAGTTCATTGCATTACGAAATATTTTTACGTAAGTAAATAATACTAAAATTTTCATACGTCAATTTATTGAATTACTTTTGCTTACGTAAATTTTAACAAAAGAAAACTCTTTATGAAGAAAATACATAATAAATTTTCTATATAAATTAAGAGAAATTTGTGTAACAAAGATAAAATACACATTCATGAATGTTAAACAAAGACATAAAGTATATATATACGTATAGAAATATTGGCTTTCGTATAGTTTTCTTCTGTTTTTATGACTATTTGAAAAGTTTTATGTGTTTCAAATGTGAGTTTGGTTTAATTTGGGAAAACTTGAAATAATCAACTGATACCAAGAATTAGAGAGATAAGGATAACAATATATTATTAATATATTATCTGTCTTTATTTATTAACTTTTTGTTATGTCTTATTAAATCACATTTGTGCATTTATATTGAACAAATATTTTTTTTTTCGAAGCAAAAAGTTAAAGTATTAAAAAAAGTTATTGATTTAGATACGTTTAATTGGATATATTTAATACCTATATATTTAATAACGTAAATTATTAAACCAAATGAAATTAATTTTATATCTTAGAAAACTAGTTTAATGCCAAAAATCTGATTATATCTAGAAGTATTAGTAAGTCGAAAAAGTTCTGCAGACGTCAAATTAATAAAAATTTTGTGGTGAATTATTTTGCAAATCTAAACTTGAAGTAACCCATAATGTGTTGTCTCATAAATTTTATGAGATAACTCATTATGAACTTACACTAATATTTAACAATATTTCATCCATGTTGATACGAAATTCTCATATAAAATTGATTTAATTACGTTTGTTGATGTAAAGCACGCCAATAAAAATAAATAGATGATAGTCGTATCTAGTTGAAATCGTACTCAACTCAGTAATTATAGATTATCTATTTATGTGCTTATTTATGCATATTTTCTACAATATTTTTCATGATAGTATTGTTTTTATATTTTGCCTATCTCTCGTAACTTTGCAATCAAGTGAATGCTATTAATAAACATTTTAAAATAAGAATGCAATTAAAATATAATACTTGAAACCTATATATGCTACTTTTATTTTTTATAATATACTCTGTGATCATTAAGTTGTTTTCCCTAATGGGTGTCTAAATACTGTATAAAATTTACATGGGCTTTGTTTAGATAGAGCTCAATTGAAAATTCGATCGATGGTATGAAAAAAACTGACACATCAACAAAAATTTGGTGGGGCTGATTAGTCCAGAATATTGATCCGAGTAGAAAGGTTTGTAAAATAAGAAAATACGAGGAAAGAACAAATTACAAAGAGCAAATACAAAGATATTTCATCGATTCCCGTAAAGATGTGTAATTTTCATTCCCTAGTTTATTTTAAAAATAAAAACAATTTGGGCACAATATCATTTATTTACTTGTAAGAATGAAGAAGCAATTCACACAAAATTTTTTATTTAAATGTGATTTGCAACAGAGTAAAGATTCCATCTTCATTTAGGTCAATTGCAACTTTTATGTTATTTTTTACTTGATAATTATTTAATTTCTTAATTTTTATAACGTGATTTTAAACCGACTATCAGGTTTTTACTTTTTTTAAAATTTTTATTTAACTTATTTGTATTCTTTTCTATAAAATTTGTGCAGTCTAAAAATATATTAAACAGCGAGTCTCAACTTTTTGGGTGTTAAATTCGTCATATTCATTTTATTATTTTAAAGTTTACCCCTCGGGTTATTCTTATAAGCCTATAACCCGTACCATAATAAATCCAGTTGACATCTCAATCGTCAAAATTAGTGAACCGCTACGGTGGAATTATCATGTTTAAAATTATAACTCTTTTTCCATTTCTGCTTTGGTGTAGTTGGATAAAAAACTAAAATTTTGCATCAACGAGGTTTTAATCGTACATCCTGTATTACAATTTAGTTTTTTTTTTTTTTTTTACTTTTATATTTTTATTTCTTCAGGTAATATTTTTATAAAAATTGTAAAAAAATCATCATTAGTACGGTGATTTCAATTTTAATGAGGGTTTAAAAGTAAAAAAAAAAGTCAAATAGAATATAAAAACATAAAATAAATAATAATATTTTCTTTACATACATCATTTTTTTTTTAATAAGAATAATCATAATACAATTCAAAAGATATAAAAAACTTACAAAATAAAAGAATATCTATCATTTTCCTCATTGAACATTGAATATATTTTTAATTTCAATTCAATTTCTATACAAAAAAGTGAATTCTTATTACATACTAATTGGAGAATTCAATCAGGCTATATATATATTTTATTATTTATTTATATTTTTTTCTCATGTAACTGTATAAAACATAAATATAAAAGGAATAATTATTCAAATAAAAGTCCGATTTCAATACTGTTTGGTTAAAGAATGTTATCTTTTTGGGTTATTCCATTTTTTTCCAAATTTAATGAAAATTTCAGGATAATTTTAATCCAATCAAAGAAAAATTAACTCTCGTTAATAATTGAGTGGTTTGTATTCAAAATTTAGTCTAATAGTCTACGAAAAATGTACTTTTGAACTGGATTTTTGCGCAATGTTAAAGAAACTATTTTCTCATTCGATGGATATTATATTTGAAATGTTAAAGAATAAATCGTGAACAAAAGTCTATGATTTACATCCATTTTCTTAATGGCTAAAGATCGCAAAAGAAATAATTCAAATTATGTTTTTTTATAGAAATTAGTTTTATAAGGTTATTTATTAGTGTAGCAGAATAACTGCCTTAATGCAAAATAGCAGTTTATGAAATCGAGATACATCAAGTGAAGGTTTAACGATAAAGAAATGTCTGAAAACGAATAAATGCTTTGACCTAACGACATGCCAGCCTAACAACATGGTGAGAAATTCTATGTTAAATGATTTTTTTCGTAGTATTTTTTTCCCATACTTTCCTTTTTCTAACAAAAAATAATCGATCATAAACTTCACTTCTTGACAAGCGACCTAAGTAAAAAATTCAAACGGTAAATGTTGTTTAAATTCATGTTTTTGAATGTACCATAGAGAATGTACAAAAAACTAGTGATTCAACGAACATTTCCCGCTTTTTTTTTTGTATGTAGATTGTATATTTGTTGTTCAGACTACTATTATATCCTTGATATTTCCTACGCTAATGGTTGATACATTTGACCATCAGATTGATGACAAGTATACATGCAATAGTATATACAAAGCTGGTTTTTTAGATTATAAAAACATCTATGAATTGTGAAAGAAGATTCGTTTGGTGTAAGTGCTGTATACTGAATTGATCTTCGACAGCTACTTATACTTAAAAAATTGGAGTTTATGAAATTGTGAAAGAACAAATTTTGTTTTGTGCAAAGTATATTTTTTATTCAAGTGTTTGTTATGTTTTATTAACCACAAATACCTGTATAAATAGACAGCTATCGAAAAAAGCTTGTAACCTTTCACTGTTTTAACGCCAAACTAAAGCTAATAAATTCTGAACTTCGTTTAAGATAACCAATTAGCGAAAATCATTCGCTAATGTTGCTTATTTGTCTCTTATGGAATTTTGTTAATATTATTTCGCGGCGTGTAAACATACCTGAATTTAAAATTCATTATGAAAGTGTACTCTTTTATAAACGAACGTTTCGGGTCGGCAAGGAAAATGAAAAATAATGGATAAATTTATAAAATTGGCCTTTTCTTCCGATACTTGTAACAAAAACATATTTTTGAAAAATTTCAAAAAGGGATTCTTAATGAATTACTCCACTATGATTGTTAAGTTTGCTCATGAGCAATCGTTATTCCTAGAAATTGATCTTTATATCAAATGCAAATATGTCATGTAATTTCAATGTGTTTGTGAGCGTAAACTGTCTGAAACACCTAAAATTGAAATGAGAAACATTTTTTTGTTTATCAAGTGAAAATCTGATTATTTTACTCATAAACACTGTACCTACTTTACTTGTATAATAGCTTATTTTTTGTGAACATATTTTCTATTAGTAAGTAAATGGAAGCATTATGAAGAATCTATGTAAAGTATTATGTTTGGTGGTTTATACAGTAACTTGCTGGTATACATCCGGTTTCCGCTGCAATAGTAACGACTCAACGTAATAAGAAATGAACGAACAAACGAGGGGAAGTAAGCAAAAGACGACTTGATGATTTTTAACGTAGGAAGGGTAGTAATGATAGTTTTACTATATGCTATTTTATACTGGGTGTACCATAATCAAATAGCTATCTACACAAAATTGTAATAATGTAGTTTGGAAGCTGTACCTACCTAAATATGAATTTAAATTTATTTTGGTTTAAAATGATCTTCTTTTGATTTCCAATTAACTAAATATCTAATTCCCTATGGAACATCATAGTTGTATTTTTGTAAAAATTACTTTTGTAAAAATCTTCTGTTTCTTGTTAAGAAAGTCTGATTGAAATTCCGAATGAAAAACTCTGTAAAATACGTCCAATCGAATTCTTGATCACAAGTAGATTGATATGTGTCTCTGTTTACCCCTACTCCCTAAGATGTACGAATAAAAGCTGTAATGTAATCAACAAATTACAAACACTTTGTAATGCTAAGCAACATCAGAGAGAACGTTTTTTTTTTTCAGGTAAGCGCATATTCTACTAAGAAGATTCAATTAAATTGAAGTATTTTATTCCTTATATTCTTAACGGGTCATATAAATTATTTAAGGGATTCAATGTTATAATTTACATGTTTATTCGTAGGTCACTCCATATATCCACCGAAAGATGAATTTTACTAGAATAATAATAAGAGAACGTATCGTATTTGTATAATATTTTTTTAAGAGGGACGATAGTGTTTTTATATTTTTATTTTTGTTTTGTTTTGTTTTATTTTTTTTTCGTTATAGCATTTAAAAACCAATAGACTGCATTTTTAACCGACTTAAAAAAATAACATTATGTGTGTCTTCCGTGCACTTATTTACAATCCATTTTATTAGAGAAAAACAGATAACAAAAATAAATAAAGAAGACTTAAAAATAAAAACTGGCTTTGTATCTTTTTCTAAAAACTAATTGACTTGCACTCGTTGCATCGTTCATATCAGATTCCTTAATTTAATTATGTTTTTTTTAACAGTTTAGTTAATAATTATAAAAACTAAAAACAACATTAAAATTAATTAACAGTAATTATTTCTAAAAGGTTTTATTTAAATATGTTGTTTTCTATTTTTTCCAAGAATTACAAAAATATATTTACTAAAATTAGTTTTATTTTAATTATTATTATCAGAAAAAATTGAAAAAAACTTTAATTTTATATTTTTCTTTAAAAACTTTAGGAAGTAATAATACTTTATTTTTATATACAAACATTAAGTATTACCTTTTAAAGAATGAACCGAACGGTAAAATTACTTCAGTATAAAATATTTAAACTAAAAACTATCCAAGCAATAAAATTTTAAGTCATTTTAAAACAATTTTAGGTTGAAATTATTTTTGATTGAGAGTTTTAAGCCTCTCTACGTGCAAGTGATGCTTAGAACGATGTATCGTTACAGTACATCGAGTCCATGGACCAAAACTGCCTTTATCGAGTCTGGTTTAAAGTTATAAAAATTATTTTAATTTATTTGATCCTCTTGATTGATCATGATAAATAGTAAGCTCTCATATCAGCTCTATTGAAGAGCTGATCAATCCTTACCATTGTGTAAAAGCTCATTTAAACTTTGACGAATACCTCTTAAAAAATTTTGCAAAAATTTGTGTCATAAAGTGTATTCGAAGTTCAGTAGAGAGGTTATCATTTCAGAAATACTATTTATTTACCCGTTTGTTTGAAAAATTCTTTCCGTCTAATTATTTACTGTAGAAATTTGGTATTTGAATAGTAATAACTTGTCTTGGAATCATCAATTATTTGTTAGTTATTATACAAATTTAAAACGCAAATATTTCACATTTTATTTTAAATCGAAAATGTAGTCACATAGATTTTTAAATTCAGCTATAATTTGTTTATCTACCTATATTTTATAAGTTCCAGAAAGTGCAATAAATTATTAGTATATTATGTGGAATTGAGATAAAGGAGCGAAAACAAATTGACTGTAGTAAACAAAGTATTCATTTTTACATAAATCATTAAATTGTAAACATAGCTGTAAATTTTTTTTGTTAAAATATTTTGAAAATATGAAATTAATCATTTCAAATGACTAACTGGTTGCTGTACGCTTGCGATAAATTTAATTTTAATCATTTACCACACGGTGGCTACAGCGGTAACATTTTATATCATCCATATTATATATATTATTATATAAAATGTAATGAAATTAAAAAAAAAAAATTAGTTGTGAACGCCGTAAAACCCCCATATAGTAGAACATCATACATTTCTCCAAAAAATAACTGAATATATGTTCGAATTTAATTCATGTGGATTCGAATGTTATTTTGTCAAAAGTAATGGACTCACCGTTTTCCTCCGAAGTTAGTTCTGGGAGTTCAAAAGTTTCTTCAAAAAATAAAGACTACACAAGTCATTTCCATAAAATAATTGTATTTTAATCTCACAAAAACACACAGCACAGCTTACTATATTTCTTTTATTTGTGAGCTAGTGGCATATAACTATGATTTTGTTTCGCCCGGATATCCTATTATATAAAAATCAGTCATGAAAACGAATAAATATCTGCCTAATAGATATAAAACCGTTTACGTGTTTGTGAAAGAGGACTATCCAGTAGATTGATGTGTCATGACGTCAATAAAAAATTAAACAAATAAGCTGATTAAGCTAATTCTTATTTTTGATAATACAAAGTTGCCAATTTTTATAAAACGCATAAATTGGAAAACTGTCTTGATTACAAGAAAATGTGTTCAGTTTGATTGAAACCGCAACGGATGATATCCAACTTAGATGAATTTTTGATTTGAAGTTCATCGATCAGTATGGACATTTCTTTGTTGGTATAACTTTATGTAGTATTCTCCGTTTCACTTAGTACTGGAACAAATTTAAAAGTTTGAAATGAATTTATTTGAGCATTTTATGAATTAAAAGTAACATTTTCCGTCAATCCTATATGCTCATTTTTATAATATAACGTTTAATATCCTCTAGAAAGCATAACCTATAACCTGACATATAGAGGTTAAGAGAGCAAATATCAATCAGTCATTTTTTAAAAGGTGTGTTGTTTTACACACACACACACACACACACACACACACACACACACACACACACACAAACACACACACACGCACACACATATATATTAATTTTTAATTTTCTTTTTTAATAAATAGTTGTATATAAATGTAAAATAAAATGAAAGATCAATCATTCCAATATCATGATTTATTACAATTTCGTAAAAGAAAATTTTTATTCTTTACAGAAATACAAATAATGTAACCTGTTTCGGTTTTATTATATGTGTAGCTTGCAGCTTCACTCGTAAACTATTAAAAACTATAACTACAGTATAATTTTTAATTTTTCGTCTTAATAATAACCTTTTGTGACAGTTTCTATTTAGTGCAAGTTTCATTCAACAAACTGCAATTGTACAGGGGAGGTATCTCCAAATATTCTTGATGACGCATCGCTTAAAAAGACAAAAACCATAAATTGTACTTTCAAATTATATTATGACTTCTCCAAGTTTATTTGTTGAATATTAATTTTGTATGGGAAACAGGACCCATTCAAATTTTCATTCAATATATTTTTATTTATCTTTTATCAACTTTACCTTAAAAAAACCATAAAAATGTTCAAAAAACCAAAAAAATTGTAAGCTCTTATTTCCCTTAACACGTGATTGCGATTATATTAATTCAGGTCAAATGCAAGTAGCTAGTTATAAAGTTTATTTGTGAGTAAATAAATGAAATTAAATATTATTAAAAAATTTATCTTTTCTTTATGAAACTCGACACGTTAATTTTAATTTTTAATAAAATTATACCCTTCTATAAAATATTTTGATTACAGATTGAGGCATATGTTTAATCAATACAGAATATAAATTGACAACGAAATCGCATACACCCAAATTCGTATTTCAATTATAAATTGAAAAATGAAATATTAAATAAAAATAATATTTTAAAAATAATACACAAGTTGAATATTAAAAGAGATAAAAAATCAGTGCAATATATTATGATAAGTGAGACGACAAAAGCTCATCTTAATAAACCAAGTATCACCAAAAGCACAAAAAATTATTTTTTCCTTTCAATTTAAATTGATAAAACATGATTTGTTTTTGTGTGCAAATATATTTAATCGTTCTTTATTACTGGAAAACTGTGAAGTAAGCTCTAAAAGCACATTTTCGGAACTGCAAGGATATCAGTTTTCGGCGATATTATAAGAGGAAAATTTCTGATATTAAATGTTAAATGAATTTTTGTCAATTATGCCCAAATTGTGTCCATTTATTGAGTTATATTAACGGTTCCATACTTCAAACAATGACACTGGGTAAATTTGAGAATCCACTAATAAAAGATTGGATTATCTTTTTGTCCGTTCCGTAAAGATCCCATCTACCATACGGTAATTGAATGTCGCTTAACATAAGTATGCTTTTGGATGCTAATAAGTAATAATCAACGAAATAAATATCTAGTATACATACTTGGTCAGAAATGATCCCATTCAAAATAGACTTTAGACAGAATTTTCTTGAAAAAGGGACCTTTTTGAAATTTTTTAAAACTGGAGAGGTTTCAACTAACAATAAAACAGATTTTTGTGGTTTATGTAATAATTATGCTGCATTTCAGTAAAATTATGTGCACAAAACAGCAAAAATATTATCATCAATATTTTAAAGATAGAAAAAAAAGATAAAATGGTCTGTTTTCGATTGTCTCAAAGAATAAAAACGGTGATTTATTAGTTAAAAAATCGGAACGATTTCTGTCGAGTTCAAATAATCACATATGTATTACGGATCGTGCAATGATTATAACTGTTTAATGTGGTGTGCCAGATGTACTAGGAATAATATCATTACGAAGAATAAAAATTTCTTTTAAAAATTTTGAAACACATGGTAAGAGTATGATATATGTGAATAAGGCTAACTGACACAGTGTGGTGATGATGATACCTTAGTGCCATATTTCATCAACCAAAACGACATTCACGAATGTGAATAAAACGACAGACTGAGAGAACCAAATAGAACGACCGACTACAACCGTTGAATGAATTGAGAGAGTAGGGTGATTGAGAATTTTTGCTTCGTATTTGACAGCAGACAATCCAAATGGAATATATTAAATTCAGAGACAGTTTTGTGACATGATAAAAAAAAAATCACGTCCAGCAGCACTGGTAGTAGTTGTCGCGCGGTGGTGATGATGACTCGATCCATCATTATTCGAAATGGATGAATATAATGTATGGTTAAGGGGATATGAAAAGAGTAGTATGATGATGAGCCATGAGCCAGCGAACGAATAATGCTGGCATATATAATATATCTATTTTATTTTTATATATTCGTCAGTAGCAACGTTATGTTTCGCTTCAATTCCATACACTATGTGCATGTATTGATGATTGTATACGGAAGAGTTATCACTATTATATCATCTTCATAATATGAAACTCCTATAAACGTGTTTATTTCATTTACATTTATTTATTATACAGTAAAACCTATTTACTGTATGATTGTATACGGAAGAGTTATCACTATTATATCATCTTCATAATATGAAACTCCTATATACGTGTTTATTTCATCTACATTTATTTATTATACAGTAAAACCTATTACAATGTATGTGATAATATTTCATTTATCTGATAAAATAGTCTAATTTATGTTAAAATTGAAATTTTTTAAACACTTATTTTTTATTTCTGTGTGGAATTTCACAAATATAAACTTTTTTTTTTAGCTAAGAAACTGTAAAAAAAATTATACATTTTCAAAAAATTTTAGAATTGATTCTTGGTATCAACAAAATGCCATATATTGTGCGTACTCTGTATGAATTTCATGATTTCAATATTAAAATCCAAGTGTGAAAATAAGAATTTTGGATTATTGGGTAATAGTTCAGGCTTGTTAACGCTGAACCACTTTGCTTACCTTCAATAATAATCACTGAAATAATACACCATATAATAAAACTTGTATAATGGTTTTTTATTTTTATTTTTTCTTTGTATAATTGATCAAGATAAATACTTGTTAAATATTGAAAACTTATGTTTACAAGTATTTGCGGAGACTTAATACAATTAATTTTGTTTTACTAAATTTAAAATGTCTTCTAAGATCACACAGTGTTATGTTTAATTAATGTAAAATATAATTGCAGTGTTCGAGGCTTCGAATAAAAGGCTTTGAATATTGTACGTAAGATAATATTTCTAGCTTTTGTTTAAAATAAAAACATAATAATTTGAAGCTATTGAGAATAAAATATAACTTGAAAATAAAGTATTTTTATTTATTTTAAAGATATTTAACTATCGATACACTTGTTTCATACAACATAATAGTAATCTATCTATCTTATCTATATATTATACATCATTTAGGAGCTTCGTTATCACTATTAACTACCAGATAATAATAATACATAATATAACGATCTCTATATATGGCTTTTTTCAATTTTGATAATAATTTCAACATATATTCTTGTATGGGTATATTTTAAACTCGTTATGAAAATTTGAATATATATATACTGATTTATTATCATATATTTATGAAAATTCGTATATATACTGATTTATCATCATATATTTTAACTTGTTTTTAGTTTTATTCCAAAAATATTATTGTACAAGTTAATTCAAGCCATCACATTGAATGCTTAGAGTATATTATATTATTAAAATTTAAATAGTTATTAAATGGTATGCAATTTTAAATTTCCTTTACGAGCTTAGACAAATATCAGATATGGAACTTTTCTAATAGCTCATACAGTTGATACGATGCATTTAGGAAATAGCAAAAGTGTTAGTGTCTGGTAATTGAATAGAAACAATTTGTCAAAAAATGTTTATAAGCACCCTATTTTAGAAGAAATCTCTGAACACCCCTTCATAAAAACTTCATTGTAAATAAAGATTGTTAACAATAATAGAGGCTTTCATTGCTCTGTAATGTAACTGCAACTTCACATTGGTTTACAAAGTAACGTATGTATGTATTGAATGACATTTGAAATTCAAATTTTTATGGGGCATCGAATGAAATATTTATGTTTGTTCCTTCTCTTCTAGTTGTATGTTTAGTTTTTGATTATGACGAATGCCTGATTGTTATAACTGAGCTAGTAATATAGAATCAGTAATGTTATACTGAGTGTTCAACAAAGATCCAGACATCAAAATAACTCGAAAGATAAAGCTTTTAAACCAGAAATGTTAAGAATAAAAGTTCAATAGAATGATTTTAAAGTTTAAAATAGAAATAACCCTGAAATTGACCTTGAAGTCGATTTTTATGATTATTTTGCACCAAGCTTCAAAAAATATCACTGGAACCATTTGGACACTGGAAATAAAAAAAATAAAAATAAAATTATAGGGTAAAAACCGTTCTTTTGACATTCGTGATTTTTTTTTATTTTGGCGTTCCTTAAACTGCTGCCCAGTGCAATCAATCCAGTTTGCCCGCCTTCCTTTCTATACCAGAGTTACGCCTTATATAAGCATTTAACAGACATTTGATTTACATGTTATAATCATAAATATTGGTTTACCATTTATTGTTGACGATTTTTTTCATTAGTTATGTTAAAGTTAACATATCATCAACATTTAGTATGTTAGTGCTAACATGTTAACAAAGTTTTATAAATTCGTGAAATCATGGGTGGAATTTGTGCATATGTATAAGTTTTATTAGCGTCACATAAAAAACTATGCGAGGAAGAGATATTTTCTCAACGAAGTATATATGTATAAATATATTGTATAGAATATCACCTCTACCGATAACATATATAGATACATCATATTGAATTCAACTGTGATATAATCATCATCATAAAGTTCGTACCACATTGCATTGTGAATACGAATTAGAATTAGAATTCACATCACAAAAAAATAATAATGTTCTGTAATGATAATCTTTTATTATGTAAATTTTAAACAAATATATGAATATTGAGTTTTTTATATGAATTTTTTGTGAAAAAAAAATATATATTCAGGCGTTGATGTGTAATTGAAACATATATTTTCCTTAAATACTATTGGAAAGTCGACAAAAACTGACATTTAAAAAATTTCAAGTTAATTGAAAACCAAAATTTGGTGCATGTTTCTTCTTTACGCTTTATTTTCATAATTCAAGAAAATTATAAAATTTAATGAGCAATAGAAAGTTCCATCACAAAATATACAAAAACCACCTCATTATCTGCAATTAAATATAGTGAATTGAAATTTTGTTCCCAGTATGCATGAAACTTATTAAATTCTAGGATAAACAATACACGCACTTACGATGAAGTGTATGATAGTCACAGATAGTGTTTACGGAGAAAAATACTGAATATTGAATCCGTGTAGGGGCTTAGTTAAACTACCAAACTGTATATTTAAATTTAATTGATGATGAATTATTAACAAAACAGAACCAACACACAAAACCTTTTATAATATGATGCATGAGTTTTGTAAATTTTAATTCACAGCCATTTTCACTACAAAAAATCAGTTTGTACACAAAAAGGCTTTGATTAGTTATTTTCTTTATCTGATAAATGTATATGGTATATTTATATGTTAGTGGGGTTATTGGGGTCATACCGATATATACATAAATATATCTGAAACTAACACATATGGACAAACACGAAGAAGATATAATAGCAGAGACAGAAATCCTTTGAGAGATTGTAGTATTCTCAATACGGTGTGGATCTAGCTAACGGAGCTTTTTGTGTTATATACGTACAAAAATAAAAACTAACAGAGCAAGCCTGACTGCATGAATTGCAGTATTGTATTTGATAAATTTAAAATTATTCAGATGGTTCATGAATCAATGAGACAAACTGATACGAGTTTACTCCTTCATTATCTTGAAGCCATTAGTTACGTAAAATATGCATTAAAAATTTCATTTAATCCTTATTTTCATGTTTGAGTTGTAATGATAACTTGGGGGGCAGACAGGCAGGTAAAAATGGATTCTCTACTTAATCAAAATTCAAATTTTTTGTGGTATTCTTTAAGAAAAAACCTCAAAACATTTCAACATTAAATTAACGGAATTAATAATTTCGTAATAATTTTTTTTACCGATTACTTAGCTACCTGATGATATTCATTTTTAAAACCAAAAATATCAGATTAACTATTTTCTTTAATAACTATTTTTATTAAATGGTACTTTCATCCTTGTCTTCAATATGTCGTGCAGCATAAGAAACCCATGAGTTAGTTTCCATTCTCTGATCACGAAATGTCTTGCACACCACTAAGAGAAATAAATTTTACACAGCTAACTTCTTCAGATCTTCCTAGATTCATTATATACTATTTTAAGAGAATGTTAGTCTCAGTAAATAAACTTCTAGCCCTGTATCGCCTATATGAACCATTCAGTATATCTTTGACGATACAGAAAAGATCGTTGTCAGTATGTACTAAATGTGTAATGAATATTTTTCTTCTGATCTACCTTGGTTTTTAGTGTGTTGTGAATGAAGTTTTCTATGTGTTCTTTCCCGAAAACATGTCGGTAGACTCTTTTATTTTCTTCTATTATGTACCCTTATCAATTTGTATTTGACATATTTTATCAGTGTTTCAATTTGATTTTTGGAAGTGAAATTTTGGATACAAAAAATAAAAATAAAATATTTTATAATAAAAATAATGTTGTTTTTATTTGTATACATTAGATCGATATTTAACCCAAAAATGGTTCGAAATTCTTCCTGATTCTAATATCCCATATATAAACAAACTATTTAGTAACCTTGACAAATAACAATAAAATTACAATATTTCCATATAATACTTCGAAAATATAAAACTAAAAATTTCTTGATAAATATGATAGATATAAAATTAATAACTTTATTTTCAACAATAAATTCCTCAAATTAGATTAAATGTTTAATCATTGTTTTTCTAAAGATATGAAAAAATGATGTACAACCTCGCCTTTATGAAATTCAGTAACCTAATAAAAAATAAATTACGAAAAAAAAAGGTATATATGAATTATTATTATAATAAATTTTTTTATCTAGGAAATATTAGCTGAAGAATCATTTTAGATTTGAAAAAATTTAAAGTATTTTATTTTTTTTTCATTATAAAGAGCTTTTGTGAAATTTATTCATGTTCTTGATTTGATTTACATAACAAATAGAAAAAATATAAACTACATAATAACATTGTAGTAACAATAAACATAACATATTCAAGCTATAACAATTTTTTTTTTTTCAATTGTAAACTTCAAAATTTACATTCCAATTTTTACAATAAAAAAAAAAATACAATTCCGTTTTAAATATTTGTTGTTATTTGTTGTGTCAACATATTGTGTAATAAAAATCAAAATTCAATTGTCTTTCAATAAACAATTATTTTTTCTACAGACGTATGAATGTTGATATAAACTTTTTACAAAAATCACTATAACTTACTTAAAAAGTCGAAAAATAGATCATGGTAACACAAAAACAATTTATTTTCAACGAAAAGAATAGGAATTTAATAAAAAACAATCTACAAAAAATACAGTCAATCATGAACGCGAAACTTTCCCGGGAAATATGATTGTATGTATTTAATATGGACCGAATGAAACCCTGCCGTTTGCGTTTTTTCGGTTCAGTTTTTCTAGTTACATCTACTTAACGATTTTGCAGAATTAACGACATTGACTTAAATATATTAAGTTGTTAATTTAAGGCTATATTTTACATAGTTAGATAAAAAATTTCAACAAAATCTGCTGAACGGATAAGGAGATAGAGCTTATATGCAAAACGGAATCACGCAAGAGAAACCCAAATTTCATTAAACTTTGATTAATGGTTCTAGAGATATCAGGACATTTAAGTGATAAATTAGAGGCTACTTTCGAGCTCTCTGTCTTTGGAGCAGTCATTTATAGCAGAAATGGTTGTACTATTTCGAACACTTTCACTTTTGTTAATTTAAAATTTATATCCGTCAAGCAGCGTTGGCGTCAGACTGACCGACTGTCACACAGACTCGAAATGTTAATAATTCAAGAGATTCCAATACTGTATATATAACGAATTTTGAAATTATTTTAAAAAAAAATTTATATTTCTCATATCCATGGTCTTTGATATATGCTATCCATATCTTTGCGATTATTATGATTTCAAATAAAATCGACCTTAACTTTTTGACATCGTTCAAAAACATCAAAAAAACAATTCAAAGGTACGTATGGTTTTTTTTTTTTTTTTATTTTGTTGAGCAAATAACAAAAGAGTATGAAGAAAGTACTTAAAAACAAAACAACAAAAAACTAATGTTATTTTTCTAAAACATGTGAAAACTACATAAACAATATTTTTATATTCGCTTGTTTATAAACAAATGAAAAACAAAAATTTTATTACAATATTCTAGATAGGTACTAAGTTGATTTTTTTTTTGTCATTCTTTTTGAATAATAAAATATAAAAGGAATTTTGTTTAATATTGTATTATTAAATAGATAGAGAAGTATATCTACTTGGTTTATTCTATACCTGTGTATGTGTAAGTTGTCTCTTCAAAGTACATTAATATTGTAAACAATCTACATATATGAATGTATTTAGAATACATAGTGTCAATAATAATTTATTATTGTTTGAGAAAAATCATCTTTCTTTATACATTCTAATCTAGGAAATATACGAGTCAACAAATTATAGTCAGAATCAAAACATAAATACCCATGAGGAGTACAATGCGTCACAACGTTAAAGACTACAACAGCCATATTAGACTGCACAGTTTTTTCTGTATATTTTTTGCCATCGTAGACACTTAATTATGTAATTATTATAATAGTTTTCCAAATAAAACATCGAAATTCTACATGTGGGATCACAACAATTATAATTCAACATATCAAATCTATAATTTTGAATAGACGTTAGTTTTTTTTTTTTTTGGTAATGAAATGTAAATTATACTTTTGTTGCATAAACATTCAAAAGTGGCTTTCATCACAACGCACCAAACTATACTGCAGGCGAATCCACAAAGCCGCGATTAGAACATACTTCATATAGTTTAATGGCAATAAAGAGTGTTGTTATATCATTTATTACATTAATTACAATACATAATTATAGAATAATATGTAAGAATTATAATTAATGTAACCAACAGAGAAGATGCAATAAAAAAATTTACACTGCTACCCATCAAAAACTTGGCTCAAAAATGAACAAAATTCGAAATTTAATTGAAATTGATTCAAAAACGAATAAGTTATAAGCTCGTAACAATCGTGTAATAAAAATTTGCCACATTCAAACGCTTACACACTATTTTCGATCAAATTTTACTTTTTCATTCCCAGCCAAAAATTTTGAGAAAAGGAAAAAAAATATAATAAATATAATATTATTTGAATAAATGTTATGCGTCTCATTAAATTTCCGTAATAAAGCTTTCACATAATAAACAATATTTTACAACTAAAAATCACTACAAATATGAAAATCAAATCGTTAACATTACTGTATACATATTTAATATATTTTACAAGTTTTCTATGTGTTATATATATATGGTATATATAAATATTATGTAATAAAAATAGTCTACTATACAAATTTTTTGAATTATTATCATATATCACCCGCCCTATTGCCCATAAAATAAACAATAAAACTCATAAAAGATGAAATAAAACTTGTCTTCAATACTTTTGACTTGTCTTCAATGAATATAGTTTGAATATATATATATATATATATATATATATGGATGGCAGAAGGGTGTGGATGTGAGTAGGTATCTAAACTGACTATAGCTGTATGTGAATGCAGTTGAAAAGTGTGGAAAATGATTCGACTCTTTTCATATGAATATTATTTTTGTCATATAATTTGTTGAAAATATTTCGTCATTTATGTCAACAATACTGATTTGTATTATATATTATACTTTGAATTGATTTGTAATTATGAAAATAATATAATTTGCATATGAAAATATATTACACGTAAAAATGTACAAAATTAAATCCAAAATTTGGCACCTTTTTGATTCATTGAAATCATCTAATTCTGAGCACTGTTACCCTTTCTACAAATTATTACTTTATAAATAAATACCTTTACCATATTCTTTCATGCGTCTGTTAGCATTCTCTTTTATATTGGATACCAATCATATTCTGCCAAATTTTGTAGGATAAATTGAAATAAATCGAAATTTATTGTTAAGAATATGTTGATGATATTGTCAATACTGAAAATGGTATGATCTTATTTTTGAATTTTAATCCATGACTGCCTTGCTGAATTATACGTGATTGCTGTTGATTAAATTCAATTCCAGTAGTATCTGCCTTATGTTTCTTCATTATAAATGTAACATATTTTCTTATTTAAGCAAAAATAAACACTTTTATAATTGTATGTTATTCGATAATTGTAAGTTTAGGAATAATAATATAGAACTTTATGCCTTCATCACTTATATAAGCCTGCATCGAAGTATTTTCCGCACTCTAGGTGAGAAAAAAGGACGTTTCCATCGGGTAATGTAGCAGGCTTTTTCAACAAACTGGGTTATAAAAATGTAGTTTTCGAAACACAAATTCTTCACTGGAGAAAGAAGAAATCACCAAATAAAAAGAATTCTCCATCATTAGTGTCTTTTTATTTTTCAAATCACCATTTTGGAGACATATGTTTTTTTGAATAAAAACCATAACACCACCATAGATATGTATAAATCGAGAAGACGGAGTTTGAGAAAACCCATTTAATCGTTATTAATTTTTCAGCATACTTTAAGTGTATATCAAGATTTTTCATTTCTAGCAACATAATAGCTAATAGTTGCAACTATAATTCTTTAAAGGCACATTATTTAACAAATTTTTTCCTTGTGAGGTTTTTCTAATCTTTATTGCAAGAGTTTGGATAGATTTTAAGCATTTTAATTTTAATCAAAATGCTTAAAACCGACGAAAAGTTCAAAATTTTTTGTTCGTTGTTTATGGTTTTTCTAGGTTAATTCAGGCCTAAAAAATTCAAAAATAACATTTATTTTAAGAACGGTCGACTAGTTTCCGAGATATTTTATGAAATATATCGAATAAATCGCCCGTTTTATCGGTTTTCAAGCGATATCTCAAAAACTACACACCCAATCTTAAAATAGATGTTATTTTTGAAATCGCCGCGTCAAAATTACCCTGGTACTTAACATTTCATCCAAATCGGGAGCAAAAAATTTTTTAAGAATTTCTCGATTTTTTCAAAGGGGTACCCCTTAAAAAATTACGAAAATTAAAAAAAAATTTTTGTATCCGATTTCAAAAAAAAATATATGTTTATAAGCGTAGTTTGACACGTAGATTACAAAAATAACATCTATCTAACGATTGGATGCGCAGTCTTTGAGATATCACCAAAAATCCGAACTAGAGGTCGATTCATCGGATCTATTACATGCGATATCTTGAAAACTAGTCAACCGATCATCAAATAAATGTTATTTTTGAATTTTTTAGACGTGAAATATCCTAGAAAATCCTTAAACAGCAAAAAAAATTTTTTGAACATTTCTACGGTTTTTCAGGTTTCTTATACAATCTCAAATACTTCAGAACACTTACAAAAACTACATAGCAGTTTTTTAATAAAATTCATAATTTAAAATATATCGTTCTCGTAATAAATTGTTCAACTTTTAGAAAGTAGTTGCAACGTACATAGTTTTTTTACAATTTTTATGACCGACGACCGGCAAACACAAACGAATCAAACTTATGGACAGCAGGCTATTTCTCTACACCATAAATGTGCCATAATATCAAAAATCGGCCCACGAAAATGCTTTTTGTTTGTAAAATATCAAATGGAAAATAAAATTATAGGAATTTTCAACGCTAATAACACTTAATTAGTTATCTATCGCTATCCCCGCCTGAAAAATGATGTTACATGCTAATTCTCTTTCATCACTTTCATTATTTTTAACAGCCAGCAACTCTTATTAAAAATAATTTAATTAAAAATACTGGCGGCCAAATTTTGATAGGCAACCTGGTAAACAAATATATATTCTCTTAATTATAAACATAAAAATTCAATTGTGTAGATAAAGTGACTTATATGAAACATTAAATAAGTCTACGAAACTCTTTTTATAAAATATAGAGATTGCATTACTGAAATAATTTCTAAAATATCATACAATCTATTAAATTCATGCATATGATTAGTTTTTCAATAGAATTTCCTCTCTCTTCTTTCGTTAAAATCTACTATCATCATTGATAGTAAATTTCACAGCTCCCATGAATATTTGATAGACTATGTTAGAAAATCAGTCAGTCGAAAAGTAGAAAAGTATATATACATAACCTCTAAGAAATGTTTTTATTCATCCATTATGAAGCGCACCATGTAAGTAAGCAGAAGCAAGCATGGTAGTGTTAAAGTGTGAGTATGTTTTAGGTTATCATATAACATGAAATAACGAGTCGCTTACAATGCACAAATACATTCGGATCTTTCTTAGAAATGGTGGGTAGATAGCTACAATATTACATACTTGAACATTGAACATTATTGTATGACTCATAGGTATCCCAAAATGAATAGGAATATCGTCAAGGTCTGTTGTTATTGACTGTTATTATAAATTTTCGTTTGGGTGAAAAATCGTTTTGATTCATCCATAGTAGAATTTGTGACTTATTTTTCAACAATAAATTTTGATCTAATGGTTTATCTATGAAAATGTATTTTGATAATCACATCTACTTGATAAATTATTCTTAAAGAGCATGATATTGTTACGTTGACAATATATAAGGATTATGGTCCATAAGCGAACACCTCTGCCCTGGCTGTCCAACTGATATATCTGGTAGTTGATTTTTATTAAATATTGTTGAGAGTCGTCTCAATGTTGACAGTCTCTGAAATTTATATTTAATGGCAAACTACCCCTTCTTAATTATAACATACACCATTTGAAACGGCCGATTAACTTGGTCCAATATTTGGTAGTACAGTACCTACACTCAATTAACAATTTAAAATGAATTAAAGAAAATGGTATAGGAATGCTTCACTTCATTTTGTTGAATTTTAAGCAAAATTTTAATATTTTCGTTTTGTAGAACGAAATATCAAATGCATTTTAAGGATGTCTTCATTTTACGAAAAAAAATGAAATAAGTTAAATTATAAGATCGATCTAGACAGCTTGAATTTCTAGACAACTTTCTCATATATATCTATAACATTGACGTAGTGAGATTTGGCGCCAGACTTCTTCTTCTTCTTCTCCTATTCCATATTTTTTCGTCACATTTTATATCAAATCGTTACAATGTTTGTATGTATATTTGTCGTCGACATTCTGACTCTGACTTTCTTCCTGAAGAACTATTATATATATCTCATAGCCACAATATCAGAATATATATCGACAATGTATATTCCTGCTGGAGATATTGAAGCCAACTTGGTACCTCTTTGTTTTCGACTTACAAACTTTTTCTAAACATAGCAAAGTTATTCACTTTTTATTTTAATGAACTTATTTTATTATATTCCCAAAATATGAAAATTATCGATTTATGTCCATGAAGAAGACACCATGATTTTGTTATATCTCCAGAAAGAAATTAGTTCCAAATGCAGCAAGTTTTGTGAAGCCTTTAGCTTCAATTTAGAACATAAATTCTATTAATGTGTTGTACTAATTTTAATCTGTGCCACACTAAAAAAATGAATTTATTAAAAAAAATAATAATTAAAGTCTAGATAACATCGATAGTCTACCGTGTAGAAAATAGACAAATAAACTTGGCTTTCAATGTGGCAATAAACGCACCCTTTGAATTTTTTTTAGTGTAAAATTCGTAAAAGACGACATCATTCACCCATCTTGATGATATATTTTAGAAGCGCTATTTTTTTTTAGGTAATTAATTAATTTAAATGAGAAAATCTGATTTATTTATCAAAATTAGTGACCTGATGGTTATAGAAATCTACTGAAGTATAAGACTACAGATTAAATTGTATTTTTATTAAATTTTTATTCTACTTCTTTAAGAAATATTTATAATTTAGTGTCTTTGCCCATAAATTACAAAACCTTTATAATTATATTCAAGATAGAACTATTTATGTTCTAGAATATAATTAATTGTGATGTATCTAAGTAATTCGCTACATATATGTATTTTTACCTTGTGAATTTTATGGTTTAAAACAATCACGCTAGATACATTAACACTTGCCTGTTTTGAATTATAATTCCATCATCATAATATTCATACTCTTTAATATAATATCTTCCTCTCTTAGAATTTTCGTCATTCATTCCATCCTTATTTATTAAATAAAGATAAAATTCAAACACAACATCAAATATAATTAAAACGAAAATTCTAAAATTATATGAAAACTTTCTATATCTTACATACTATATATATATATATATATATATATATATATATATATATATATATATATATATATATATATATATATATATATATATATATATATATATATATATATATATATATATATATATATATATATATATATATATATATATATATATATATATATGTTTTTTGTAAGTACATATAATATATAAATATATAAATGTTATGTGTATCTTAAATAAGCACTCTATTGGGAATTTAATAAGTCTTTACTTAACGACAACTTTTAGTTTTCAACATAGAATTTCATATTTATTTACGTATTTGTAACACTTGATTTTGTTTTATTATTATTAGTTATATTTAGACATTTTGTCTATATTATAATGACTGTTTTCTAGTTTTACCAAAATATTCTTAATTTTAAATTTAATTATGTTTTTTTTTAATACATGTTTCTTTCAATGTTAGTTGGAAAAAATAGGAAAAAAGGAGAGGCGCTTATCTAGAAATTAACTTTTTTTGACTATGACAACGGAAGACATATATTGCATTATGGTGACATAGGTTGCGGATAGGTGACATAAGTAGGAGCACCTAAGACTAAAAAGTAGTATTTTGAAACCTATTATTGAGAATAGCGATTAATTTACGAACTGAAAAAGATTTCATTGAGTAGGCAGCGAATATTGTTACCTATGATACAAATTAATGAAAAATTGTTGAATAATTTTTGCTATGATTAAATATTTTTTAAAATAAAAAATACCTTACACACTTAAAATTCTATTACTATTATTTTCAATATTGGAATAATTTGACATAATCGTGGAAACAATTGAATTGTTTATAAACTTAAAATCTTTAATGTGTCTTTAATTTATATATATATATATATATATATAAAAACAGTTTAAAAATAAAATTTTCAATTATATTTAACGAGAATCATTACAAATAAAAAACTATAACAAGAGCAATGGGAGACAACACAATATAGGATAAATAAATTTAGTTTCAGTTGTTGTGGTTGTTACAATTATAGTTGAAAATACGAGCGAGAAACAATGACGCCTGTATGTCGTGGCGCCCAACTATTTTATATCTATGTGTCTATCTGCTATTGCTATATATTTTCGGGAATAGTTTGTTACAGGCGACTTGACGGCACCAAAATGTTGAATTCTATTTGAAGATACAATATATTATCTTCTTTCTCTCAGTGTGTGTATTTATTGATCTTTCCCCAATTTTTATTTTATTTTAATATTTATTAGAGCATAACAAGGATTTAGTAGACAGACGATTTAATGTTGATTTTCAATATTGTTTATGATATTTCACTCGTTATGTGGCATAGACTCGATTAGTAAATTGAAGTTTATTCATAACTAGCTTAAGTATTGTTTTTGGTATGCCAATTAGTCTTTGCTATTTTCTATTTTATTATCCGTAGTTTCAAAAGAAGAAGTAGTTTTAAAATATACTACTATCTTACTTTATTTTTAAAAATAAATGTCTGAATATGCAAATAAATATTTTTAATTGTTTTCAATAACAAACACAGATTATTATATAATTATTAATATAATAACAACAAATAATTATTTACGTTCTAAACAAAATACAAATTTTTTATTATAAACATTTCATGTTTATACCAGTGAATTGTTTTTAATGGTAGTAAAATTTTTTTGTACATAATTATTAAAAAATAAAATATAAAAGAGGGCAGAGATCGCATGACAAAGATACTTCATTAATTCGCATATTTCAGATCAAAGATTTATTGAATCTATAATAACAAAAACCATTCTATTAATCCAACTTTAAAGAGAATAGAGACAATAATGTTTTGTGACAACTTTTCAATTATTTATATTATCATTTTTCTTCATTTAATATTAATATAAAATTATAGAAACAAAAATTGTTCTTGAAAAATTGTTTATTTATATTTAATAAAAATAGACTTTCTGTAGGCATTCCTTAAAAAAAATCGCAGTTCAATGTCACAACTAAAGAAGATGTGTTTTTTTTTTTTTCAATTTTTGTTTTGTTTTTTTGTATTGTTTTGAATTTATTATTAAATTCTCGAACAATTGAAAACCATACCTTATCTTATTTTTCTTTTATAGAATAATATTTCTTGATAAAAAATACATAATGTACCCGGTATTTTAAAAATTTTATTAATGCTCAATTGATTGATTAGAATATCAACCAATTTAATTAAATCCACTGGATATTATTAATTATATGCACATCCGATTGCATTAATTCAAAACAATGAAACTTAAAAACCTTATTTTTTATAGATTTTATGTTTCAGGGGAAAATCGATCAGATTGATTGTAATATTTATACTGAATTATTTGAATATTATGGTACAGATCAAAATAATACCAGGAAAATAATAAAACCTTTAACGTTAGAGCATTAAGCGTATATATGAATACGCCGAAAAAACGTTTTCACGCTCAATATAGGGTGGAGCAATAATAAATAAATTGTCTTAAAGTTTGTTTAAACTAAATAAATACTCTCCTTTATATATTTTAAAAAATATTTGTAAAACCAAAAATAATTTTCGCATATAAAAAATAAATTTTAAATTATTAGCAAACTTGAAACTAATTTTAAAAATATTTATACAGGTTTTAATATTCCTTCAAAACAATATAATTTTTATATGTTTAACAAAAAATAACCAAAATAAGATATTTAGTTAGTAACTCACTTTACTTTAAAATTCATGGTCATATTGGCATCGAATAAAAAGTTTCTCCATTTAATATCTTTCACAAAACAATAAAATAAATGATGTATTAAAAATAAAATAAAAAAAAGGCCATTTAAAAACATCATTTCAAATGTTGTTCTTTTATGATGACTCAATTATGTAACCATTTTTAAAATACATTGTAAATAAAAATACGTTGTGTTATAACATAAAAATACGAAACATATTTTTAGTAATATGAAAATATTATTTATCTGTAAAGTTTTCATTTTTATTTATTTTTTTGTATTGTTGTGTATTCTATATACGTTACAGTACCCACCTATACTGGGTCATTCTTAAACGATACAACATTATTCCTTACACAAGGAAAAAAGGCGAAAGTTACTAATATTTAACGAAAAAAACAAAATTTTATCTTTTAAATTCCTTTTTATGAGAGAGAATGTGTTATGAACACTTTTTTGAATATTCAAAAACAAAAACTTGGAGGAAATTGAAATAAAAATTATTTCTTCAGTCCTTTCTATCGATTTCCAAGGAATTCAAGGTTAAGGTTTTTACTTTAACATATTTTATTTTAGTTTTGAGTAAAACTGCATCATAATAACTGCGTTGTCTGTGGCTTTAGATTCCTTTTATCCATTCCCCTGATAAATATATATTCCAAAAATTATGTGTGACGTAGCTCAGTATTAAGTCGATTCAAATAAATACATAGAAAACATTGCAGCATCTGCCATGGTGTCTTTAGGCCACTTAGCTATGGGACATTTACTAGCCTGTGACGTCATCACAGTTGAACATAATTTAGTTTAATAAAGTGATACATGTTTTTGTTTAGGTTATTATCTTATACAATGGGAATATTTTGTAGTATTTTTTTAATGTTTTCAAATAGCCTATTATATGCATGGAATTTCTCTGTTCCAGTCAGGTAATCGTGCCTGTTTCAAGTTATTAGTAGGTCCACAGAAATTACTATACAAATAAATAAACATGTTTGTGCTTTATAATAAATCACACATTTTTAAAGAAATTACATAAGTAGTTTGTAAAATTGTCTTATATCTACTAGAGCTACCAACATTTTGATCAATGTCACAACATTTTGGTCACTGTAAATAAGAAATATAAAAAACTCCACCAACTGGTGAAATTCCACAAAATATATTTTTTACTAAATTTTCACTTACTTTGATTTGAAATATCAAAAGGCTAGCGAATAATTGTCGTTTACAAATGACCCTGTTTATATATTTATATATTTAGTAGGTAGGCTGTAGCACAACGCGACTTTGACTATGATGTATGTGAATTTATATTCACACACAAACAACCTCACGAGATCGTGAAAAAAAATCATATATCACCTCATACCACCTAAAGGTATCAAGTATGAAGGAGGATGATCGCCATACACGCGCCGCGTACAAATACTAGGTATCATTGGATGGTGTTCATTCGGTCGACTTGGTGGACTTAAAACTCTCGAAAAATATCTAAAACGAATACGCGCATTGGTATAACATGTTTCAGAAATTTTGTAAATGTAGTTGTTTGGTCAAATGTACCAGTCTTATTTGTTCTATTTCTATTATTTCGTTTCCTTGCGGTTAGTTTTTTGTAATTTGACTTTGTTTAATAATATTTTGCTTTTAGAAGTACTTTTTTAAGTATAATTATTTTTTCTTTCATATGATTAGATGATACAATAGCAAAAAAAAAAAAATAAATAAAAATTACCTGCGTTAAATCGATAATTTTTATGTTTCCGCTATCAGTATCGATTGAGATTTCTGGCTTCAAAATTGCCTACTACATGGACATTTGAATTGAGTAAAATTTTCATAATAAATGAGATCCGAATTAGTGTACATGGTGCCGATTAAAGTCAACTTGGTCTATTGAAAGTCAGGACAGAAATATACCAAAAATGTTATATATTTTTGTCGATTTGGTTAAGGTTTTTTGTCAATAAAGTCCAGAAAATAATATAATAAAATCTGTCAATAATAGAAATTTTGTTTTCAAAAACATATTGTTGAACATAACACATTTCTCCTTTTACGCAGTGGATTTAACAAAATGTACAAACACCACTAAAGTAGTTTTGGAACTATTGTAGTTTTCGTAGCAACTTTTTTACAAAAGAAATAAAGTAAAACACTTCTTGCACACTCGGTGAACCAAACTTAAAAATATATATATACGTACTTGAAATAATAACAAATATATTACGGTAGCAAAAAAAAAAAAGACATACAAAGTTTTATTATATATGCAAAAATTATTATACATTTTTAAATGTTTTATTGCGCAGTATTTTTCTATAGTTTTGTGTGCTATTTCATTTTTTTATTTGTTTTCATTTTTCAAGGGTTTATTTGTTTTTTCATATTGTTTGAAATTATTAAAAAAAAAAAAAAAAAGAACTTACCAGTTATTTCACAAAAGCTGTTCTTTAAAATTTTATAAATTAAACGATAATTTGATTTCTTGGATTTTTATATATTTTATATATGTATACTTTATTTTCAATGTAGACTTTCACCAAATTTGAATGCTCTTTTTTCGTTTTTTTTGGACATAATCCATGGAAATTCATATCGTATACCACATTGTGATAGACGTCAGAAAATTTTAATTACAATAATTGAACGTAAAGGTTTTTTTTATGTAAAAAATGTATTCAAATCAAAATATCTAAATTATATAGTGAGACTACATTATCATATCTAAGTGATATCATTTTTAAATTCGTCGCAATTACATAGAAAATCACATAGAAGTGATGATATCACATTAATAGAAACGATTATATAATTTAAAAATTAAAATTTTTATTTTATTAGTTTACGAATTGCAATCAATAAACATTCTTAACCATTGTAAGCTCTTGTCTTAATTGTCAAATGAACTCAGAAATATATGTTTTTTCGATCAATGTGCTAAAGGTGCTATTTTTATAGTATATTATGTAAATAAGCTATGCTGTTTTTTTTTTATAAAAATTTATAATCATTAATATTAGATAATTTTAGTAACAACTTTAAGAAGATGCGATTATGAATTTCTATTTTCTAATAATTTTCTTTAAATAATGGAAATGCTATATAACTTATTTCAGTCATAATTTCGAAACTATGCTTGGTTTGCAAGCAGTTTTCTCAAAAGCATTTGTTCTTATGACATGCATAGAAACTATTCTAAGTATGTAAAAGGTTTGAAGTTTCATAGTATGTACTTATACAAAATTTTAGTTTTATGTTTAAAATTGGTTTTATTAGTTAATTATTATCAAAGGTAACCGAACCACAAGTATTTATAATTTTAAATTGGGTAATAATTTCATATCACTGATTTAAATATGAAAGACACAACATCATCACTCAGGAGCTGCGTTAACTAATTCACTGTCTTAAATGTAATACACTATTTCGCAGATGGAACATACGAATAGTATATTGATTTAATTTGGTACATAGCTGAAAATCAAAGAGAAAAATGGCTTTATGGTGTACTGATTAATTATCTCCCAAATACGCTCACTTTTAATATTCTTAAATGGGACATTCAATTTGGCCGCTCCATTTATAAATTATTACATTTGATAGGATACTTGTCTGTAAATTTCTCATCAATTGTAATTTGGCCATTTACCTAGTGTGTTTTATGGTAAATAAAAAAAATAGATATTTGTAGGAATTAAGTATAATATATTTGTACACTTAATAGTAGACAGATTCATCCTTGAATCCACCTGTGCTTTAATAGTTTGATCTTATGTCTGCACTAGAGCACAATTGAAAACATTGGGACAAGGAGTCACAAGTCATAATTGCACACCAGGGCTTGAAACCTAGCTGGGCAACCGAAGAAGTAAACATAAAGGAAAAAATTCTATGTTCCAAGTCATTAATTGGCGAAAGAAATCAATCTGCCGTGTCTCAAAAAACGAAGTGATATAACTGCAATTTTAATTGCACTTACAAGGCTTCAATCTAAAAGAAACTTCTTAATTAATTTTGAGGTTGATCTTAAAATATTCCATTTGTACTTTGCATGAAAACACTACGGAAAAATTCGATTACCAATACAAAACGGATAACTCATTTTCCTTAGAAAGGAAATTCATTTATATGGTAAAGTAGATTAGCTTGTACCTGGTCATGTATTGTGAAATATCAAAGTAAATATTTTGATGAAAGTTAATACCAACCAAGGAAAAGGTAAAATTTATTAAGGAAATACTTTGAAAGGTCAATTAATTTCTAAAATAAATCTTTGTGTATATAAATATCTGTAATAAACTTATATAAAACTTTTCAAATCATGATGTTTATATATAGTCGGTATTATTAGCTTAAATAAAATGCTCTAAACTTATTTTCGGTTTAATTTATGATATGAATGAAAATAAATTTGATGAAAAATCACATAACAAATACATTCTATATATAAAAGAAAAAGGGACTGACATACATATTAAGTCCGTACCGAAACTAATGTCCTAAATTTTCGAGAGAATTTCTTGTATGACGTAAGTGTGGATTAGGAAAGGATTTTTGTAGTCGGCTTAAATTTCAGTATATCGATCAATGTGCAGTCCAAATTGCTAAGTTAAAAAGTCTAGATACTGTTAATTCTTTTAAATATTGATTTATCGACCAAGGTCAGAAGAACGGATTTTTTTTAATTCCAATCCTTAAAGGGGTACAAACGACATTTACAGTTATTTATTTATTTTTGTGACATTTGGAACTACAGAAAATCGAAAATCACTCAAATATATTACTTAATCATTGCCTTACTTAGACTATATACTTTTTTCATTATTATACGTTTTCAGTATGAATACGCTCCCCAATTGATTTAAAATTTTAGTCCATTATGTTACTATTCGTTAAAAGTTATAGGTTATATTTTAGTGTAGTACTTTAGACACTTTAGTATTCAATATCGAAATAAATTATATTATCATGTGTAATTGTGATTTGCAACTGTGTAACCATAACTGATGTAACTGTGAGTCTTTTGGTCTGCTGGTCTTAGTAAAACTCGTGCGAAGCCGGTTAGTGTGTAGCTGTTTTTTAATAATGCCGAAAAAGTGATGATACCTGGATAATGAATCATATTTATTTAACTATCAGATAAACTTGTCACATTAAATCTATAAACATAATTGAATACAAACTTGAAACATTCCAACTTTTTTAGACTCACGATTTAGCTAATTACGTTCAAAAAATCAATTATTCAAAATTAAATTTTAGTAGCAAATCAATTAATCAACCAATTAGAGTATCTTAACGGGATTACTTACAACAAAATTTCTATATAATATGTGTACCTAAAAAGGGCAACCAACCCAACCTGATTGTTATCAAAATTGTTAATAACAAACAATTGAAACTTTCTTCTTATACTTTATGATATTCATTCAACAAGGATTTGTTACCCTAATCCTTTTCAATTAACATACAACAGATAGTACAGGTAAAGTATAGATAACTCACAAATACAAAGTCATATTATTATTATAATCAACGAAAAAGGCACATCATAGAATCTCTCCAAGGATATATCAAGAATAAATATACAACGGGTTTAATATAATTTAAAGGATCGAAAGAGAGATCCTTATATATTCTATATTCTATACGTATAGAAATTATATACCTAATAATAAAGTTTATTCCTTATAGAATTAAAAGGATATATGTTTTATTAACATATATTTGTAAATTTGTACTGTTAAAAAAAAAAACTTATAATATATTACGGTTTGTAGATCACAAAAAAGAAAAAGTTTTTTTATCCTTAGTCAAGCCAAGGTTAAAAGTCATATCAGATTTTTTTCGATTTAATTTAAAAGTTTAAATAATGTTTACTTTTTTTCTTTTACAGAAACAAAAGCCAGTTGGGAAGAATGGTGGACATATGATGGTATTTCTGGTGAGTTGATTTTTTAAGTATATCAAAAATATACTGTCTTTTTACAACATCATAGTAAACCGTATTCAACCAAAAGTGAGACAACTATAATAAGATACTTTTTTGGGGCACAAATAATTCAAAAAATGTATTATAGTATGTG
Source organism: Chrysopa pallens (assembly GCA_020423425.1). Taxonomy (NCBI): domain Eukaryota; kingdom Metazoa; phylum Arthropoda; class Insecta; order Neuroptera; family Chrysopidae; genus Chrysopa; species Chrysopa pallens. The sequence goes on from CM035594.1 coordinate 62,359,370, forward strand.
TCTCGAAACCGTGATGGTGTTACTGGGCAGTAACCGATTCTATATCTCTAAAAATCATGAAGTATCTCAAATTTTGATTTCAAGATTTTTATCAGTTTTACAACATTTATGAACCACCTTATACGAAAAAATCTTTTTAATCATCATTAAATATTTCAGAGTATTCAAGTTTTGTTTACCATACAAAAAAAAATGCAATCACGACAAGTTTGCAAAACACGTCATATATTTATTATTCGTTAATAATCTCTCTTATATATATATATATAAAAAAAAAATCAAAATCGATATTAATAATAAAAATTTACCATATATTTCATTGTAAATGTAGTGAAAAGTGGAAAAGCAAACAAAAAGCGAATTGAATGAGAAAAAAAAATGAAAAAAATTGTGATTTTCTTAATACAATGAATATATTAAATTAAAGACTCTCATTTTTCTACTTGTATGTATTACTTTTTACAACAAAAAAAAAAAAAGAAATCATACCGTTATAGATATTACTCTTATAAAACAGACCAATAACTTTATTCGATTAACGCATGAAGACTAATAAGGACTTCGCTGAAAAATGTGAAGGCTTTTGATAGTCTATATAAAGAGCCAAATAATAATATTTTTGAATCAAATCAACAAATTAAATAACATACATCTTTATCTATTTTTTTACCTTTCAATGTTATTATTATGAACCGACTAGAGAAACTCAGATATCAGCGTGAATCTAATGAAGTGAGGTTATTTTGGGATGAGATTGCGTTTCATTATTGTTCCCTTGTAGGGTGTTCGCCCCTTAATTCAAATGCAAATTACCACAAATAAGAGGGGAGATCGCCTATTTGATTGAGGGTCAGCGTTTGGAATGGACGTACGGGGTTCGATTATATTTTACGAATCTATATAATTAATTTAATTATTGTTTACTGTAAACAAAAAATAATAATTAAAAATCGTTAACCGAACTGAGCACTGAACTTCCATTCCAATCACAGTTCCTCAATACCAAGTAGATTATCGCTCCTCTTAATTTCAAAATACCATAAGGGTATATAAATGAAGTATATAAAGCTGAAATGAAAATTTTCGAAAGTTATTCGATTTAGGGTTACATGTTATAATTGAAATTGGAAAACACCTTACAATAATTAAACCCAATCTTTTTCCAAAATCTATCTCAAGGTCGTGCTACTCCTTTTTAAAATAAAGTAGCCACATTCCAGAGTACTCACTCAAAAGGAATATCGTGTGGTATTATTAACTATTTCTATGGTAATGTGAATGAGGTGTTCAAAAAAAACAAATTTTATCTGATCTGTATTAATATATTTTCTATGATAGCGGCTTCATGTTATATTTTTTTTTTGTTTTCATAAGTGTATATTATGATCATGAAATCGTTCATTTTTACTTGACTAAAAAAAAAATGCCCGTAGTTTATGAAATCCCATCACTAATTTCTAAATTTAAAGATTGTCTCCAATTTTTTTTTTTTAATTTTATTTTGAAACAAATAATTTTCTACCGGAATAAGTAAAATAAAAACATGTACCTCTCTACCAAATGAAGTTCTTCTATACCCAATGTATGATGATGCTATAGAAAAGTATACTTTATGTAATATATAATGTAAGTATATATAATACACAGAGAAAATCCACTCTCTTTCTCAATTTAAGTAAATTTTCCAGTAGACAAATCTCACTAGATACGTGATTGGCATTTATTAAAATATAAAAATTTTATGTATGGTACGATTTTTAATGTCAACAATAATAAGATTGACTTGTTTGAAACTCATATATAAATCAAGACAAGCAATGAAAAGTATTCAAAATTTAATTTAAATATGCTCAAAATAAGATGTTTGTTAGGTGCTGCAAAATGGAATGAGGTACTCAAATTTTTATGGAGAAAATAGAGTCACTTATTGGCAAATGCACTGTTAACTAAAAAAAAAATAACCAAAAAATTCATGCAATATACTAGGTTGACACTTTTCTTCAGTGATTCCGTGGTGGATGGATTATTTTGGTAACTTTTATTCAATTGATTTATCGAAGACAAATTTAAAAGTTCCCTATTCTGGGACTTACATTATATTATAAAAGTAATTTTTTCACATTGCTCTGCAAACTTGATTTCAAGGCAGTAGTGTATCTTAATGACTCAATTTTCTGAACTAATTAATAGAACCTAATTTTGATCATAGATAAATTCAATATTGAATACTTTACTTTGCTAGCTTGAGAAGAGATATATATTAGTTGATTTTGGCCATACTGTAATTAACTAAAACATTCCGTGAATTCCGTGAAGAACCACTATATAAGTGTTCATGACGTGGGCTGAATTATTACTCACTCTGTGAAACAAAATAGCTGGTGAACTTATCCATAAAGTTCTATTTCTTCTTGGAAAGTGTTTCAATCTTTCAGATAAGTACAATAATCAAATCCTTAACAAATTGTGTAGAAACAATAATGCAAAGTCAAACTTTGTAAGGATATCAGATTATACACAACTAAGGGCAGGACTTCAAGGAATTAAATGAGTTGAATAGGGAATAAAAGAGTTCGGTGAAAATTATTGATGAAGTCAAAGTGTGATTTCATTAAAATTGTTTATACTTACCTGATATATTAAATCGATATATTAGCATTTTTACTCTAAAATCGGCTTCTTATTTAAGACTTCATCACATCTATCACATCTAGGTTTCGAAAATGCCTCTTTAAGTAACGAACCAGTTATATTTAAATAGAATCAATAATCTACTGAAGATAAATGTGCCCGGAAGGTAAACTAATATATCTTCCGGGAATTAAAGAACTTTTGAATCATCTGTAAAATTTCATAACTTTTATGTCTTAAGTTGATTTTATTATTTCTTCATCCTAGCTATAAAGAAAATGCTTGTGTTTTTTGAATCCTATTAAACAATTGAAATAGTTTTCATTTTTATAATAAATGTTTTCCATCTAATATAAGGTTAGTTTCCATTGTTTTTTGTATTTAAAACAAAATTTCATCAGTTTATTTATAATATTAGGATTTTCATGAATTTTCTTTAATCAGAATTTTTTATTTGATTATTTGACTAATAAATAATAAAACAAATATTGGAACAACTTGCTTGACTTTCAAAAAGTAAAAAATGAATTCCATCTTATTTTTTAGTAGGCAAACTACAAACAAAGGCTAAATTTTTGGTAGCTATTCACAGAAATGGATGTCATCGGATTATATGACAAGCGAAAGTGGAACAAGAATTTCCACTTTTTGAAAAAAAATGCATTAATCGATAAATTCAATCTGATACAACGAAAAGATAAAAGCACTTCAGTATTTGTTAATACATTTACTAACCGAAAAAAATAAATATTTCTTCGTTGATTACATCAATAAATTTTCATTAATAGAATTATTTTTGTCTAGAAATTAATGTACGTTGAAGCAAGAAAAGTATTTACTCTTGTATATAGTATTTCAGATACTCTTATAAAATTCGAATATGAACATTTTCTAGAAGTATTTTACAAATTATACAGGGTCTCATGTATCACTAATTCATGTACCATGCATATTATAGTGCTCCATGAAAGTAAACATAAATAAATACATTGCAAAGTGTTTAAAAATTATTATTATCAATTCATGAATCATATTGGTGTCTACGAAAAAGTAAATAAATAAATAAAAACATTATGTTTATTATTTTTTTATTATTATTTCTACTGCAACATATTTCAACTTTTTATATATTATATTCTTAATAAATAAACTATTCAACTTTTTATATCTTCTTAAATATCTTTTAGACAAAATATAATTATATATCTTGCCCCACAATTGGTAAGGCTGCTCATTGACGATATTCAAATAATTCTCATATCATACACAAAAATCAACTATGGCACTTAGGAAAGTGAGTTTGTACCAACATTTAGCAACCTGTACCTGATCATATCCGTCTGAACAAAATTTCAAGTATACATACAGTGAAATTCATACAAATTTTAAGTGTGGAAAAATAAGTAATATCTGGCGGCCCTACAATCGCTTGCTCTATTATGATTCACATTGTACAATTGTATAAAGTACCATCTTATATTTTAAGTCTCTCCAAATTAGTTTATTACACTCGGTGTCATAAACTTTTCAATATGTTGATTTACAAATAATATGTATTACAAATACATCAACAAATTATTTTATAAACTTCTTCGATACATATTTATATATAATATATAATCGAGTAATTTTGTTACGTCAATCGTATCTCTCCAAATATTCATCGAATTTATTATTTATTAAGGAACATATGTGCATTCAAGTCTCAATTTTTCATCTGACTGCAATAGAGTTATGACATTTAACATTTTATATATACTATGCATATTTTATAGTTTTTCTATCAAAATCTGAAATATTTGTGTTTTGAGGTTATCAAGCTGATAGATTCATATAATATTTTTGCCAGTAAATACCATATTCGTCTCTTATATACTTTTGATTTGTGTTGTTAAAAGATTGAAAATGTTTATTTGTGTAAGAAAAATTCCTTAATAAGGTTTTTATATTGCGAAAGTGGATATATTTGACAGTGCTAGATTTGTAAATAAGATGCAACCTTGGGGTAACAGCGGACTTGACGTTGCATATTGCCTCTCTTTGATAGAATTTATAACGTACTAAGGTAACATTTTGCCGGACAAGTATTTTCTATACATTAAAGTATGTACTTTTGTTATCAGCTTTTTATTTCCTTTGTTTTGATAATCAACTCGATAGGTTTGGGTTAAATTTTTTTATTAATTTTTATTTCGCTCCAAAAATCCACGATTTTGTTTTGTGTTTTCAGATGCCTGTATTAGGACACTTGAATTTTTAAAATGAATATAACGATAACGTAAAAATTGTAAATTAAATTATCTTGGGAGTACAACAAATATACATATAGTATAATATTAATTGGTAGTATAGTAATATATTAAATAACATAATATTATAATTTATTTATCTGTAAGATAATAATAATTTCTAATTTAAATTTCTCATGTTTATGCAAAACAGTTTTCACCGACATAAACCAGGCCAAACCGAGAATATGTATAACTTGACCATATTTATTTTGTGCATATTGTGTAATGGTTAGCCATTCGTGGTGGCCATGTATATACATTTACGTTACCTTAATTATTGAACAAGTTATCATCGCAGTTACAAATACGCCTTTTTGTTCGAAAGATAATCATTATAGCTACAGCATAGCTGAAAAATGTGATTATTTAAAGGATGCATTTATTTTTAGATTTTTGGTTATAAGAATTTAGATTTTGAAACAAAATATAGATACAGGTTTTCATAAAGTAAACTTATTGGTCCAATTTAACTTGCATGTCTGTTTTTCAATAATCGTTCAATTACCAATGATAAAAGATTACGATAAAATTATAAGAAGGCGTTCTAGGTCTTAAAAATGTTTTTGTAAAATAAAAAAATTGATATATTTCACAAATAAAACATTTTTTAACAAACTTTACAGACTAAATGTATATAAACGTGGCCTAGACTAGTATTTGGAGTTGAAAAAATGATTCAAATCATACATCAATTATTAGTCACACCTTTTCATCGTGATTTGTTTGATATTATTAATTTATATCATTAACTTCATCTTCTAGTGAGAACAGCTCAATAAATTTTAATAATTTGCATTAAATTTTTTGTTATTACAAAACCTCCGATGGTTCAATGAGACTTAAATCAAATTTACTATGCAAATTACGTGGCATAATCAAAATCGGGAAAATGGCATAGCCCTAGTCATTCACTTGTCACTACACTCGTTTATTAATTGCACATAAGCTCGTATTTTTTTGTTTTATATAATTTTATTTTTCGTTAAATTTTTATGTAAAATTTAGATTTTCTTAGAAACTCTATCACTTTTTGATCATCGTCAATTTCTGTATCGCTTCGTATTTCTGTTAGTTTTACCGGGACTTTTAAATCGGATATGTTTGTTGTCGGAAATTTGCAATTGTTTCTCATTGCTATAACAAGATCGTTTAATTATTAAAATTATTAATTTGGTTGGAGCCATTATGCCATCGCATGCTTTTATTAAAATCACAAACTGAGGTAACTAAAATAATCATTAATTTATGCCGTAAAAGGACTGCTTATTTAGTTTTTCTTGTCAATTTTTTGTTATATCCGACAGAGCTTTCTGAGTAGTCAATTTGAGATCAATTATAATTCTCTTTAATCTAAACATATATGATGACGTTGTTATTACTGTCGTGACATCTGGATCAATCATCATTACACAGCATAGTCATACGGTTATATTATTCCACAAACCGAATACTGTACTTTGCCTCATAACTGAATTCATCAGAATAACAAATTTACCAAAATGGACATGTCAACACAAACGATTCTGTGTTTCGGGATCTGTCGAGTCTCTCTATACCCGTATTTATTTTAATTATAAAATATTCTTGTTTAGATATGAATATGTATACGGTTATGAAATTAAACAAAGATATTTTAGAACATTGATATTCTATTTTTTGAATTTGTTCCTAGACTTAATTTTTTTCAAATATTCAATATTTTAAAGTTGACAGCTTTTAATTTTACCGTGTTATAATTTTATTCCACTTTCTTTTTTAAATTTTAACTCCTGAAAAATATAAATCGATTAGCCTTATGACATTGAATTCATAAAATAATTTTTGTAGAATATTTCATTCCTTCTGTTTTGTTTCTTTTAATGGAAATCCTTTTTTAATATGATGTTTTTGAAAAAAATTTGTAAAATGAAACTTGGCAGTTCTGATTATGTTTCAGTATATTATGTTTACCCTTCTGTCTATTATTGTTGTTTTGTATTTTGTATTTAGTAGAATGAGAAGCAATTTCTTTTAAAACGATTTGATTGAAACAATGAAATAGTTTAAATAATCTACTATATGTTAAGTATATTTGCGGAGAAAGGTATTCAATTACCCAAAGTGAACAACAATATTTTTAAATCATTCATAATTTTACATAATGGGAAAACACATTAATTTAAAGACTAATATACAAAACAAAAATTGATTTTCAAATATTTAAAAAAAATTATAGAGTGGAACTAAGTTGTGTTCAGGATTAATAAATAATTCAAAAGTTTATAATTAAATTTAGCATATTTAGCCTAGAAGTATAAAATTGAGATATGGTATGTACATTGGTCAAACGAGATAAAGCTTCATAAAACTAAATCGGAATATTACCGACACTGGAAAAATAAGACAAGGGAATCGGAATTTGTCAACCACCTGACTCAACAATAGCTGATTCCAGAACAAAACATGGAAGTATTACATGTTCAACAAAAAGGTCAAAAATTAATTCTATGGGAGGCTATTGAAATACATAAACACAAAAAAAGACCTTATTAAGGCCCACGCATGTTAACAGTAGGCCTTATTATCCAGGTGATTAAATGAATTCAAATGAATTTAATGCACATTTGTGTCAAGATAGCAATTAAACTTCAAGAGTACCGATTATATTTCATCAAAAGTTTTAAAACATTAACATTATTGTCACATCATTGGCAAATCGTTCATGACTGATAAGATGATGTCACCAGTGTATTTATTTCTTTGAGGTCATGTCGGCTAAAGGTATCTTTGAGTAAGGAAATTGTTTGCAAAGAATTATCCAGGTTGGTTATTTTGAATATGGGCTTTAGTATCACAAGGTCTTTTTGTGCCAGGTACATTGTTCTTTATTTAATTTAAAATATTTAGATTTAAACTACAAATCAACAATCTGTCATAAAGTGTTAAAAAAAACGGACAAAAATGGAATAATTTAATCTGAATACATTTTATCCTATTTTGAATAAACGAATATTACAAATTGAAATGTTACAAAAAACTGTATCCAGAAACTCTTGAACAAATTTTGCACATCGAAAAATAAATAAAATAAAACAATACATCGAAAACAAATAAGAAATTGAAAATAAAGAAAAACGGTTTCGTGTAACCTTTTTTGAACCGAACATTCATTCGATTATACAAAAAATAAAAATAAAACATACAATATGGAAAACCTATTGTGAAAGAAAAGAAAAACTGCTTGCTTGTACACACATAATAATAATATACTCATTCATAACCAAGTGGCAGCTTGGCAAACATACTACACTTTAAGCGCTTTATTGTATAAATGTACATACATGTATATATTGAATTGTATATATATATATATATATATATATATATATATATATATATATATATATATATATATATATATATATATATATATATATATAATATTAGTATTAGATTTTCGTGTCCAGAAAACCTGAACGGTTTGGTTATTATATCTATACTACTAAATATTCTTCTTTTCCTATAGCATATGTTGTTTCATCTTTCTTATTCTCTGAAATCTCCATATTGTATATGTTTGATAATATATTAGGATAAAATTCAATATTTTAAACAGCGTGTTAAATGGACATTCAAAAAAAAGAGAGCGCATATATCAATATCATCAGCAGATTTTTCAAGATATTTCATTCTATCAGAATATAAACAGTCAAAAAAATTTTGAATAAAGCGATTTCATGAGTTCTTGGTCCGAAGGTATGCTAAAAATAAAGTATACTATGTATGTTTGAGCAATATTGGGCGTAATACGGCCAGCATAAACGTTATTCGTATTTAGTGTTTGATTTACAACAGTGGTGTTTATAACAGTATGCTTAGCGGTGCATAATTTTATTGTGAAAAGGTTTTAATTTTGGCATGAAAATTTCAAATAAAATAAGAAGGATATCCTTTGCTTTTTTTACACAATGCAAAAATTGCAATATAAATTATTTTATATGTTTTTTTAACTATATGGACTGTATATTTAGAGTATTTTATGAGTGCGTATCATTAAAAAAGATTCAAACATTGATTCTGAACCATATGTTGTGTATCTAAGCAATTAAGTTTGTTGGTTGTTTTCTTTACTTTTTTAATTTTAATTGATCGAATTTCTATAAAAGAAGACTTGTATCGATCATTTTTTAAACACATTTATGATATTTTTCCTGTGAACATACTGTATACACAATATTATACATAGGTATAATAATATATATTGTATATTATACAAGTTCCATATGTTACATTAAAACTACTGTGAGAATTTGCAAAATAATACCCTACAAGGTACTATCAAATTATTATAAACACTAGTTATAATATAAAATATCCCACAAAGAATTTTCTTGTTGGAAAATTGGTTTCTCAAATATAAAAAACATGTAAAACTATAGTTTTAAATTTTTGTGTTTATTCTTACATCACAAGTTCTATTACTAATTAGACTAGAATTAGTTATAGATTTAATTTTTAAATTTTTGAGTTTTTTCAGTAATTTAGGCTTATAAATGTTCAAATATAACTCTCAATTTGTTTAACTTATGTTTTTTTAAATTAGTTTTAATAATTTTCAACCCTAAGTTCTTCGGTTAATTTGAAAGAAAAAAAACTTTTTTGCACAGCCATAACCAGTCGCCTTTTTCTTAATTTTCAAAAATCATGATGGAAATGTTTTTAATTCGATGATTTGGTTTTATGCTACGTAAATTTAGTATTCGTTCGTAATAAAGTAATGACATTCGTTAATTTGCTTGAATTAAAATAATAAAAATAAATTTAGATTATAGTCAAATTGGATATTTCTATAAAAATTTGATGGGTTTCTATTCGAGAAATTTTTCGATTTTGTGGTTGATTCGAAAATCAAAGGGGAACACAGACAGCTGTGATGTATAGTTTGGGATTTGTAACTAGATAAAAAGATAAAGGAATGGTAAAATTAAATATTTCTGTTCAGAACTAAATTTTTTTCCGCAATTAAAAACTTGCCCTGCTTTGTGTATATTTTGATTAGGAAGTAAACATGTAAACATTTTGATGACAATTATTTTCAAAACGTATCTGTTATATATTTATTTATATAATAAAAATAAGTACGTTCTTTGATAAAATATAAAACGGATGTTTTTTTTTGTTGACATTTTAGTCATGATTTCATTTTGTTTACATTTGTGTGTTATTACAATTATATTAAATAACAATATTTTGACAGGTATTTCTGTATCATTTTGTCGACCCTTCATATAATCATGTCAAAAACAAAAACTTTCAATTTAATAGTGACATTTTTTTTATTACCATCTATATTTTACATAATCTTATCTTAAAAATCAATACGATAAACTTGGTTGAATAATATTTTAAATTATGTCTCATTGATTTAGTCGGTGGTTACGCAAGTTTATTTTAATATACTGCGAATGCACTAGTAAACAAAAGCCATTTAAAAATTATAAGAGTTCACCTTAACCGAAAATTATAATTATGGTGTGATTTGATTCAGAGATGTATGCAAAAACCTTGAAAAATAATTGGGACTCTTAATATTGTGAAACTAATGCGATAGAAAAATGAATTAATTGCTTCTTTAATTATTTTTGTTTAAAGAAGAAAAATTACAATTCGTTTTCTAGTAATATTTGAAAGTAGACATATACTTTTTGTTATTTTCATTTGCGGTTGTTTTGCCCAAAAGTTGGTTTAAAATTTGTAATTTTGAAACAAAATTATTAATTTTATTCAGTTTTATATTTCTGTAAGAGGAAGCTTAAGCCGATATTCAATAAAAAATGACACTGATATATTCGAAACAGATTCAATTTTTTGTTTGAATTTTTATAAAAGCCATTATCTGTACACAGTTTGAAAGTCATGGTGTGATCTGAATGAAGTTATATATCAACTGCGCTTTGTACACGACAATCGCTTAAGGATAAATATTTATAATTTCTATTATACAATTGATTACTAAATTTTCCATTAGAGTGCCTTATTTTTCTTATTGACTTGAATATATAGACAAAATTCATGTCGTTAAATATTTCATATTAAAATACGAGCTGCTAGAAATGTACACAGAATACATAACGAGTAAATGAAGCAAGCCAAGGAAGTCTTCACCTGATATACCTAGACAGTTAAGAGAATTCCAGTAACCGAAATTGGACTGTTGAAATAAACTTATATACATATCTTTTTTGAGACCGGAAATGATACAAAAGAAACTTATGGCATTATCCAATCAGATCCATTTTTTTCAAGTCAATTTTATATATAAAAAGTAATATTTGTTTGTATGAATCTTTGTTCGTATTCTATGGTCTGCCATATCGTTCATCCCATTACTATAAGAAGTTGGACAATTTTGTATATTTTTGTGTTTTAACATCTATGACCGTGTAATCCGTATTTTAAAAATCTTCATAGCGGTGAAAGATATAGAAAAAGTTTAACAAAAAAAGTTTCTAATTTCGGACTTCGCACCTGATACATATCTTTACGAGTAATATATTGTTTTTCATGCCTGTGGGCATCAACTTAGACCACACTATGGACGTTGACATAGCTTCGAATGCATTTTTCATACATTTTATTTTAACACTTTTCTATTTATAAGTGTTAGAATTGAGATATTTCATTCAAATTTAAAATTAAAAATACGGAAAAAATTACTTATAAAGTATTTTTATAGCGTCTTATCAATAGAAAAAAAAATAATATTCAGTATTCAGCATCGACAACTACTTTCTCAGAAACTGAAATGGCATGTCTATCATAAGAAATGCATGAAATCAAATCTGTTGAATGCTTACAATTAATTCTCTTTTGGACAAAAACTTTTTTTTCTCCAAAGGGAAATTAAAGATTTTCCAAAATGCAGTGAACTTTCTGAGTGTGATCAATAGACCTACCAAGTTTCGTCACAATGGAACAAGGCGTTCGAAAATTACTGCCTAACAAATATAGATAGATTGATGCACACAAATCAAATGCAAAATTGTTGTTATACCATAGACGTCTCATCGTTCGGTCAATAAGTAAAAATTATTAAAATGATACCAACTTTAAAAAAAATAATTTGTGATAACTTTAATAAATATTTTTTACTATTTTAAAGTTTTACATTTTCACATTTAAGACATTTTCAATGTTCGAAATTTAATTTCTATATGATCAAATTACCTTGTTTGATATCTTCATAGAACAGCTTGTAAACTAAATGTATAAAATTTCAATGAACTATTCCTTTGTTTCAGCCTGTATAAAGTTTATACTCGGCAGAAATTTAAGCTACTACTACTTACTTTGTAAATTAACTTGAAAATACTTTTCTTCCATGTGAATTGTTAAGATAGTAATGTCTAAAGTATAGTAAATAAATAAATTCATGGTACATACATTGTACATACGTTTTATTTTATTTTTGTTTAGACATTTGTGCTATGTATCACATCTTGTCCAAATAATAATACAGTTATTATACTTGTATTAGTTTGTTACAATAAGAATACAATATTCAAGGTATACTTCTACCGTAAGCATGCCGTTCTGATATAAAAACCTATGGTTTTAGTTTAATCAAACCAAATAGTATATCATATAAATAAATATTTAATTTTAGACTAGTTTTGATGTTACTTCCATATGTTTTAATAAAATAATTGAAATAAAAATATTTTTTATACATCACATTTTTAAAACGAAAAGAAGGAAGTTTAACAGTTAGTAATGTAAATTTTTATGAATAAATATTACCATTTTTAGTCCGTTTACAAGAATTTATTTTATTATATCCGACATATATGGGATATATGAATATATATTTACTTTAGTATAAAGTTTGTTACTCTAGAAAATATTGAAGGAATAAACAAAACACGAGTATTTGTATATTTGAAATCGCCTAATTTGCCTTTTTTCGAACATATGCCCGTCTGCTATCATTATAATCTCAAAAACGAAAGAAATAAGTGAATGAGTTTACCAATGGATCTATGACCTAAGTATTAAGTCATATTAAATAAAAGAAAAGTGCCTTAATATATACATATATTTGTATCTTTAAAATAAACAACTTTTATATGAAACACTTTTTCCGCATTTCAAGTTGTAATTCATCAAAATTGTATCGAATTTTATTTTTTTATTTAATATTACGTGTATTTTATAGAAGTTAATAATTAAAAATAAATCTACTAGCAGTGGACACAATGATTTTTGAAAATAATAAAATCTATTTATTATTTTTATTATCAAACGCTTATTGTGGAATTAATTATCGATAATAAAAACACATTAAATATTATCGATAGAAAATGATTTATAAATTACAAGAATAAAAACCATATAAAAAACAATAACGTTGATAAAATTGCATGTTGGTATCAAAATTGAATTGCTCTTATGGTTTTACTAAAAAAGATAACATTAGTTAAATTCAATATCATTATTTTCCGATTGACTTTTCTGCATTCATTAATTATTTTTATGCTAATAAACTCATTTTATTGTTTTTTCTTCCAACATTCGGTAAATTGTTCACAACCAAAAAGTATTTCTTTTCTAAAGTCATCGAGTGTATAGAAAACATTATAAAGTCTATTAAATGCTAAATATAGTTAGTCAAACATGCTTAGACATGTTATAGACTATAAATATAGTTTATATATACAAAAATATATTTTAAATAGGTTCTTTAATCTGGGACAGTTCGATAATAACCCGTAAGAGATTAAAATAATAAACATTGTAATTTTACTTTTTAATGTTACATCAAACTCTCTTTAAAGTTTCAAAAATTATATTTTTTAAATGTTATAGATTAAAATATTTATATAGGTATATATTGTACGTTTAAATTTTCTGCAGCATTTATACTGTAGTGATTTAAGTTCAAAATTTCACAAAAAATTTAAGTTTTCAATAATTTGACACATTAAATTTGATATGTTAAAGAATGAAATTTTGTCAACAATATAAATTATAATAAATTTTTAAGTGAAAATTAGACAAACTTAAAAGTAATTTTATAGTTTTTTTGCATTAATTGGACCGTAGTAATTTGATTTGCTATGTCCAAAATGACTATAGTATTATTTTAATAAAGAGAACAATAGAAAGAGAATGGTGCATAAATAGAAGCAAAGCAGCACAACAGAACAAAAACATAGTGTATCTTCTACTTCAGCAACAACTACTGAATAATATACGAATAGAATAAGTAATGAAAATAAATTATAACAGTAAAAGGTACACCTATCTAACTTGTAAGGTAGGTGTAGTAGTACTATACCTACTAATGTAACTGTTACTCTGTACTACACTGTATTGTTTTGTATTAAAGTTTATTTTATTTATAATAAGTACAAAAAGGTTAATTGTATATACTTTTGTGTGAGTTCAAGGTGTATTATTTAAATAATATAAATTTTACTGGTATTTATTTATATACTACGTATGCACATTTCGACCTAAATAATTTTCTACTAAAGAATTTTCTCTTCAAACAAAATGAACCAAATATAGGTTTTATGTATATTATAAATTCAGTTTGTAATAATTCATTTAGTTTATGTCCATCAATTTAACGGTTATTGTATCAAGAATTACGAACCAGATTTGTGTGAAATATTTTTTTAATTCAAAGTCTGAAACAGTTTTACCGAATTAATTGTATGTATTTTTTTGTGTGACAGTAAGCGTACTATATGCTCTTCATGTTTATTTGTTCCGATTTTCGATTTTTCTTTAATAACAAATTTCTACAATAATCGATTTTGACAAGAACCTAAATAATACACGTCAGTTATATCAAACCATATAATAAGACAGATCTGTTAATATTAAAAATTTCAGAAAGAATCTCTTCCATATCTAACCGCTAATCGATATTAATTTAGGTTTTATTTGAGCAACACATTTTAATCTCAATCGAAAGTACTATTTAATTCAATTGTTTACACCAATCTTTTGATAGGCGTTGAATGCTAGTAAGTGGCATGTTCCAAGTTAAATTTAGTAAACTGTAAATTTTGCCATTTTTATTTATTGAAAATTGCTCAAAATTAGAATGAATTTTTCAATTTTTGTATGAAAGTTAGTACTTTTTATTTCATTCAACGTGACTTCAAACAGTTCAAGGTTCAAAAAAACCAAATAAATAGATGCGTTTTCTCTACTAATTAATGACTATGATGTGTTTTAAACAAACTTTTAGCTTCACTTGGTGGTCAAAGTATCAGAATGATTGATGATTAAAAGAATATTTTAATGTTCAACTGGTTTGTCCAAAGTACATTTCGGTATAGTAACATTAAAACACTTGAAATATAATATTGAAACTACCTTGAAGAAAAACAATTAAGGTGAAACTGATAATCTAATTACTTTTGTCTTTGGAATAAAAACCCATAAGACGCAATTGTATCAAAAAAGTGAATAATGTATAGAAAAATAATTAATTATAATTCTATTCACAAAAGAATAAATAAAAAGCCTGCGGTGAACCTCACACAGCTTCCATATTCATATATATAAGAAGACAATGTATGATCACATTCTATTGTCAATCGTGTAATATATTTTGCATGTGTGTTTAGCTTCTTATTCTAAAATTAAAAACAATTTCAAAATTGAACACCATTGAATACTTTTCGGAAAATTTAAAATACTCGACATATTAATTGAACGATGTGAAAAATTGTATCCTACAGTATTATGAAAATTGTTTTTGATACATATCTTAAAAATTTTAATTCTAAAGCTTCAAAATTTTTGGGAATCATTGTTGAAAAATGATAAATTAAAGAGTTTGAACAATAGAAAATTAAATTAAAAACTAATTGCTATAACAAACTTCAGTTTACTAGCACTCAGTAATTTATTCAATCGTCCAAACTTTCAGCAAACCTGCCTCAACGATCCATTCTATGCAAAATCATTTTTTGTCTAATTTAAAATAATTTAAAAATTTATATTCTTGTTACAAACGACAAGCACTTTTCCGTTTATGCATCACAAATTAATAAATTTTCTATATAGAGGTAAAATGGTAATTTATTTACATATATCTTGATTGTATTTTCTTTGTAATTATTTTTTAAGTAAAACCATGGTTTATTGTAGTATGTTTTCATTGATGTTAAGGGTGTTTATACTACGGTAAGAGGCGTTTATTATGAAAGAAAAATAAATAATAATTTTTTTTTTTATCAAAATAACAAATCACTTGAAATATATTTTATTAACGGGAAATAAAAATAATGAATGGCCATCACTATAACTGTATAGCATAACATATATTATATTTTATAACCTCTTAATAAATAATAAGTTTATACTTGTAGTATACAAACTTAGGGAGCGTTTCTCCTTGAAGTAAGCGTACAGTGAGGGCTGTCTTATATATCAAATAAAATAACAGAATAAGAAATTGAATCAACTAAGAATACGACATTAAATCTGGTCTAAAGTTTGACGGGCCTGGAAGGCGCTATCCTATAACTTGAGTATAAAAATTAGGAGATTATTGCATATAGTCTTAAATAGCCTACTTAATAGGTCCTATTAGGTCCTAAGTAATCCATTTTTCTAAATGAAAAACGCTTATAGATAGGTGATAGATACAAACTTTAACAAACCTTGTATATGTATTACAATTACAATTTATAGAATTTGGTCATAGATTTTATTGTCTTATATCTCTCATTTCCGAATTTTTGTGTAATATAGCTTACAAACCGCACTCACAAACAGTAAGCGTAGTATAATAAATGTACAAATGTATGTCATTGTTCATACTTTTACATAATTAATGGCTTAAGTACTTCAAAAATTTTGGGTTAATTTTATTCGATATTTATTTATTGGTTTTCATTATTAAAACATCATAGTGTTAACTATGGTGTTTCGTGGCACTAAATTATTATTATTATTTTTTATTTTTATTTATTTATTTAGTTTTTTTTGTTTTTTATTTTTTAGTATAAGTTTTGTATAAGTTAGACTTGGACCGTAGAAAGAGAATAAGAGAATCTACACTTTCGAAACGTATTCTTTCACTCACTAATTAAATATTACAAATTTTTAATATTGAAGTATATGAATAAACTTTAGCAACAATATTTAAAGTTTTGTAACTATTTCAAGTATATCTAAAATATGGTATAAACTATTAATTTATATATAAGTATACTTAAAAAATACTCCAGGTATATACTTTAAACTTATTACGTTCGAACGATGCACAATCATTTCGAGGTTTTATACATACTACTAACCTACTACCTACTTATTAGAGCCTTAGGTCGTAACAAGTCAAGTTGTTGCTTACTGTTGTTGTATATATTTAATCTCTACAACTTATATTGTTGCCATCCGTATATATAAATTTATATTGTTATTATATATATATATATATATACGTATATAATAATAATAAAATATTCCTTTGACGAGGTTTTAAGATATTTCATAAATTTCATTTTAAACATTGTATATCCTTTAAATGTGTGTACTTATGTGGGTGGTTAAATTTAACAAAGAGAAAATAGGAACACAAACTATAACATGATGTAGTGAATACGGCTTTTTATATACATGCTAAGATTTTTCTGATTCAACACATATTAAATTATATTCATTCTACCTTGAGTCCACAAATCAAAGCATTTTAAATTTACTTCACTTATACCTCCTTAAGTGGCTCACTTTTCTCATTAGGAAAAAAAAATGAAATCACACCATTTAGTGGTGTTATAAATGGTGCAACCCAGTCTTAATGGAAGTTTAGTAGAAATTTTTGGCCGTTCTTTCTCCGTTATTTTTAATAATAGGCAAAAACGCATTGAATATTTTTATTTAAAATTCTATCCTTTGCAACTTTCATTTGATGCTTTCTTCTTCTTATCCTTTAGACCCAACTTAATTCTCTTCCCTTTTAAACGCTCGATAGTTGATTCCTTCCAGAACGCTTTTTATATAATTATCATACTACGATTCATCATTGAAAAACATTACAGCTATACAGAAAGAACTATATAGAAATAACTTTACTCAAATATCTCACGATCTCTAAGACTATGGGCAGTTTTTAAAATTTTAAAAATCTCATAGCATTGTAAAAATGCTATGAGTAAATGTAAAAATATAAATTGTTGATTTCGTTTTTCGTGTTGAAAGAAAGCAATGTTTTACCTTTTTAATAGAAAATTAAAATATATGTAGGTGAAGTGCAGTTCTTAATACATGTTTGGTATTGTAAGATGTATTTGGAACAATTATTTTTAAAGCTGCAAACTTATATTATTGTTAGGCAATACGTAAATAGTCTAAGAAAAGTGTGTTGAAGCGGGGGGAAATGTTATATAAAAATATGTTTGTAAAATTTCACATTAAATTTTTAGTATGAATCAAATTTTGAACGTTCCTCGTTTTAACACTTGTTAAAAATAATTTTAACACTTTTTCATAATAATTTTAATGAAGAATATTAACAATGAAGAAAATAAAATTTATAACGTTTGGAAAAAAATACCATGAATTGATACATCAATTGTTTTTTATCATTTAATCAACAGTTTGTAAAATTTATTGTATTATTCAATCAAAAAATTTTGAAACCTCGAGACATAATTTTTTGTAGCTTCTCGATCAAAAATTATTTTATTTCAAAATGTTTTGAATTATTCATAGAATATATTCTATGTCGATTATTTACAAATTAAACGAGTCTCAAACATTTCTGCCGTATCAAGTTAGTTAATTATAACTGATAATTTTTTTTTTTTTTTTTCAATATCAATAACCACAATCGTATGATAATGATATTGATTTTGAAATCTAACTAATAATAAATATGACGTAAATAATAATGTTTCATCATATAGATGAAGCTTTATTGAATTCAATAGTGCATAAAATATTAACAACATAACATATGAGTGTATATAAAATATTCTATACGTATAATATATAGAATAATTTGTAATATATAAATCAATTTAAAGAGATGAATCTATAAATGAATAAACAACTAATCAAATCAAAGTTCATCATACATTTTAGGTATGATGTATCCATACTTTAGTAAATAAACTATGATAAATTATCTAGATTTTAGTTTATGCTACATCGAGAAAAATGCTAGTGCTCATAATAATTCAAGAGATAAAAGTGGGAAACAGTTTTTGTACTTGTATTAGGAACTTTGTCTTAAATCAAGTGATCCAAGAATGTAGTATTTATCAGAGTAAATTTTTCCAAGAGATATGAAACATGAACAAATATAATACGCTTACAGGCTAACGTTAATCTCCTATGAGGATAGTTGCGATCTATTTAGATAACTCCCAATCGTAAATATTGCCATTTATTACTATCACGCTAAATTATCGTTTACAAATCAATCAATATGAGAAATATTTATTATCAAATTTTGCAATAAAAGTTATAGAAAAAAATTATTTCGATCATATTTGATATATACCTAAATTTTGTAAAGAAAATTGAAAAAAAAAAAAACGATGTATTATAATTAAAAAAAAAAAAAAGAGCAATGTATAAAGTGTTCTACTATACGTGGTTAATCCAAATGAATCAACAAGTAAGTTATGCGTCGGACAAACTATGTAAATCTTGGATTTCTGTATTCTCAGTATAGTAAAAAAAGCAACCTGGAACGTGACTTCCCATTTGTGATTCACTCAAATAAACCCAGCCCAAACCTCGATTGGAACACATGCAAAAACTTGAAAGCTAATAATCAATTTCAAATGGCAGATCCAGTCTATCTATAACAGTATATAACTATTACTGACATTCTTATTTATATTAAATTAAATATATTTAAGAAGACCCACCTGTATACTCGTACAATGTTTAACTTTATTAATAGGCTGATAGTAAATTAAATACCAAAGATTTAATTTTAGAAAACAGAATTTGCGGTTTTAATTTTGTATTATAATATTTGATGATAGTAGAGAGTTTATATATATATATATATATATATATATATATATATATATATATATATATATATATATATATATATATATATATATATATATATATATATACATACATAATAAATATGCTGGTAAATGCGTTTGTAAATTGAGTGAAAATTAATTGAATTTATCAACTAATGATAATAATTATTATTAATTTGAAAATTTTATGTTTCCATGCATTTTATTTATCAAAAAACATTTATTTAGGTTAATCAATTCCATGTAAATAATTTTATGATAAAATTATAAAGTCCACAGTGTAATAAGGGTGGAAAAAAAACGAATAATAGACAAATAAAAAATACTATTTTGAAAAGTAAAAACTGATTATTTACTTAATATTAAGTTTAAATATTAATTTAGGGCCATCCATGTTTAAGTAATTATGGTGTAATCAATTAGGATAAATTTAACCAAACTCCCTGTAGGGGTGGGGGGGTGTGCTTAGTATATGCGTAATATTTTTTATGCCATTTACGGTTAAGCTTTTCAGCTAAACGAACAGAATAACAGTTATGCTTGCTCATTATTAGAACAACATATACTGACATTATGGATGAAAGTAGCTCTATTTAAAAATTATAATATTTACAAAACCTGTCTTTACGCTTCACTATAACAATAACACAGAAAATATATTAACAAGGAAGAATGAAAATGTTTCGTTATCCAGTGTTCCATCAAATCTTTCTTATAAGCATCTGTTTTGCATTAGGTTTTTATATGGAATTAATGTTATTTCTATGATGTTGTATGTAATTATATGAATAAACATATAATATATTGACATTTTAAGTGAATATAGATGTAACTGTTATATACATATTATATTATAAAATGATGAACGATATTATTTTGATAACTGAAACCACGTTGAATTTATGGAAACATATAAGTTTCCAGTTTATATTTTTTTTGAAATTGAAAAAATTTAAAATAGCTTAATAAATTCCTTGAAATTTGTAGTAGCCACAAATACAAACAGACCAGTAATAATTTTATTTGAATTAATAATTAAAAATGTCTTGGTCTGTATTATATAAACAAACGTTTTTATTATGAATGATAAGTGAGCTTCTAATGACTTTTTCCAATGATGGTACTAAGCATTTTAGAGGGTCATGAATTTTCATAGAAGGGTTCAAGAAAGCAAATATAAAATATGAAAAAATGGACTAAAATTACTAGGGTTCAAAAAAAGTTTACTCAAATCGGTCAAAATTAGTCCAAGATATCGAAAAAATTAATTTTTTGAATCCAGTGACGTCACAAAAACCAAAAAAATTTTATTTTGTTCTATTATCCTCAATTTTTAACCAATTTAGACAAACAAAGTATGTAATCCTAGTAAATTTGGGTCATAGTTTTCAAATATTTTGTTAGAAATAGCATATTTATTATGTAATTTACGATAGAAAGTACCTGTTCATGACTTTTCATAGAAAGGTTCAAGTAAGCAAATTAAAAATATAAAAATTGAAAAGAATGACCCAAAATTAGTAGGGTTCAAAAAAAAGTTTACTCAAATCGGTCAAAATTAGTCCAAGATATCGAAAAAATTAATTTTTTGAATCCAGTGACGTCACAAAAACCAAAAAAATTTTATTTTGTTCTATTATCCTCAATTTTTAACCAATTTAGACAAACAAAGTATGTAATCCTAGTAAATTTGGGTCATAGTTTTCAAATATTTTGTTAGAAATAGCATATTTATTATGTAATTTACGATAGAAAGTACCTGTTCATGACTTTTCATAGAAAGGTTCAAGTAAGCAAATTAAAAATATAAAAATTGAAAAGAATGACCCAAAATTAGTAGGGTTCAAAAAAAAGCTTACTCAAATCTGTCAAAATTTGGCCAAGATATCGAAAATATTAATTTTTTGAATCCAGTGACGTCACAAAAACCAAAAAAATTTTATTTTGTTCTATTATCCTCAATTTTTAACCAATTTAGACAAACAAAGTATGTAATCCTAGTAAATTTGGGTCATAGTTTTCAAATATTTTGTTAAAATTAGCATATTTATTATGTAATTTACGATAGTAAGTACCTGGTCATGACTTTTCATAGAAAGGTTCAAGTAAGCAAATTAAAAATATAAAAATTGAAAAGAATGACCCAAAATTAGTAGGGTTCAAAAAAAAGCTTACTCAAATCAGTCAAAATTTGGCCAAGATATCGAAAATATTAATTTTTTGAATCCAGTGACGTCACAAAAACCAAAAAAATTTTATTTTGTTCTATTATCCTCAATTTTTAACCAATTTAGACAAACAAAGTATGTAATCCTAGTAAATTTGGGTCATAGTTTTCAAATATTTTGTTAGAATTAGCATATTTATTATGTAATTTACGATAGAAAGTACCTGGTCATGACTTTTCATAGAAAGGTTCAAGTAAGCAAATTAAAAATATAAAAATTGAAAAGAATGACCCAAAATTAGTAGGGTTCAAAAAAAAGCTTACTCAAATCGGTCAAAATTTGGCCAAGATATCGAAAATATTAATTTTTTGAATCCAGTGACGTCACAAAAACCAAAAAAATTTTATTTTGCTCTATTATCCTCAACTTTTAACCAATTTTGACAAACGAAGTATGTAATCCTAGTAAATTTGGGTCATAGTTTTCAAATATTTTGTTAAAATTAGCATATTTATTATGTAATTTACGATAGTAAGTACCTGGTCATGACTTTTCATAGAAAGGTTCAAGTAAGCAAATTAAAAATATAAAAATTGAAAAGAATGACCCAAAATTAGTAGGGTTCAAAAAAAATTTTACTCAAATCAGTCAAAATTTGGCCAAGATATCGAAAATATTAATTTTTTGAATCCAGTGACGTCACAAAAACCAAAAAATATTTGTGTTATATCCCAAAACTGGGATCAATGGTTGAACTTAGAAATATTCAAAACTATTAAACTCGTTTGTATATATTTAGAATAGATTGAGGACAGGTTAGAGGTATATATTATATCTTTAAAATGCATACATATTGGTAAGCGAAGCTGGTGGTATAGTTGACAACTAATATAATCAATATTCAAATATATTATAATGTTCCATTTGAATTCTAAATTTATTGATTGCTAATAAATATATAACTTTAAAATCTCTATAAAATATATTAAATGATATTAAAATAAACATACAACTGATTCTCTCTCAATATTATTAGCTATATTGAATCACTTTTGAACATATATATAAAGTTATAAAAGACAAGTAACGATATAATCGGAAGTATTCGGGGATCGTATTCGATTCACTACATAACACATATATTTCCTAAGTATAATAAATTTTATTTTAAATTATTATAGCGATTGTTTTATTTTCAAATTATATAAATACAATATGCTGGAAGCAACAACAAAGTGATTCAAAATCGATCACAATATTTTACTGAACATACTTGATTGATGATATGCCTGGCATTCTCACCTCTTAAAGTTACGTCAAAATAGCGTAAATTATAAGAATATGTTTAATATTAAATATATACTCTATAGATTTGAATTTTTTCATAACATGTTCGTTAACTGTTCACAGATTATTAACAAAAATATGAGGATATGAGAAAATGCTTGGCATGCTGAATTGTTTTTCAAAATGACTATTTTTACTGAAAATAATTTTTTACTTTAAACGAAATTTTGACTCTAAATTATTGGTAAGTTTTCATGATTGAGTCTTAAATTGCATATCGAAATTTCGAAGTTTTTCAAAAATAACGAAGAAAAATATTTTTGATGTAATTGTGACACGAAATTTTATCAACGGCTATAAAACCCATTAGAAGCTTATTTTAATAAAAATGTAATAAAACAATAAAAAAATAATTTGTATAAAATGATCTGTCGTTTCAAAGGCATTGTTAAAATCTGATTCAAAGCTATTTCAGGCCGTAGATATCTCAAAAACTAAACACTTAATTGTGAATTGATGCAGATTTTTTCTTTATCTAGGTTTTAATTACCATGGAATCAAAAATAAACTCTAATTAATTAAATTATAGGTAATTGGACAAAAAACTCGATGCCAATATAACAAAAGAGTTTCGACTACATTTTGATTAATAATCATTTTTCAAGACGTCACATAAACGTTTAATAACACACCTAGCTGCTAAATTGCATGAATTGTTGAACCCAAGCATTATCTATATCAGATTCAAAATTTGCGGAGGCT
Source organism: Chrysopa pallens (assembly GCA_020423425.1). Taxonomy (NCBI): domain Eukaryota; kingdom Metazoa; phylum Arthropoda; class Insecta; order Neuroptera; family Chrysopidae; genus Chrysopa; species Chrysopa pallens. The sequence continues at coordinate 62,383,523 of CM035594.1, forward strand.
AGTTCTTTTGTACCTTGTATATGAATAGTGTTATATCTATAAATAAATGAACATGAGAAAAACTTGTAATAAATTATGTAACAACCCTTTAATCGAATGTTTATTATCATAAAATATATATAAAATGGTCTTTTTGTGAATTATTACATCGTAGAAGCGGAATATTCTTTGCTTTTATTAACTGCAAAAACCAGATTATGTTTTTAACACGTACTTATATTTACAATTCTATATACTTGTAACAGTATTATTGTGTATAGTGTTTTAAATATCAGGTAACCAACTTTTTGGTCAAAGTAAACTGAGTAAATGAATTAGTAAAGATGACATCTAACCATGTAAACTGTTTAAATGCCTAACATACTCTTGAGTATGAATGTTTGAACTATTTTTAATCATTTGGATTCATAAACACTCTAAATTTTCAGTGCATACAGTTATAAGATTTTGTTTGGGTTTACAGAATAATGATATTTACATTTTGCTTACGAAATATCATTTATCTTACACGGCCCCTGAGTTAAGAATTTTTTGTTACTCTTTCATCTTGTTTTATCAAGAACGACAATTGAACATAAATGGCAAAAATAACAACACATTACAATAACAAATAAAGACAATTGAATATTATTATTATTACTATTATTATTATGATTATTATTCTTGTGATAATAATAAAAAATATATATAGATATATATTTATATTTGTCTGACATACACAAATATCTATATAAAAGAAATTTCGTTATTTTAACTTTATAGTGTTTATATTGATATTACAATGCATTTGTTGTCAATAATGGCAGGTTATTGTTAAAAATTCAAAACCTTTGACTAAAGTTTGTTATTTGATTTTGAGACATTGAGTAATTAGGAACGTTTTTCAAGTGGTGGAAGACACGTAGTTAATTGGATTTCAATGAAATAGTTTACTTTCATTTTTCAATAAGTTTTAATCAAACTTAAGATCAAAATAATTTTTGATTTTATTTATATACGCATTTGAATAGGTACCTGTAAATGGAAATTTAACCAATACTATATAAATTCTATATATAAAATTGTCATTTCCACGACCTAAACCAAAAACCTATTCGTAAACGATAGATACCAAACAATCTAACCTTAATGTTATTCTAAAGATATTCTCTTTCCAATGTTTCTATCTATATAAACATGTTTGAAACCAACACAATAATAATAGCAGTGAGTTGAAACTATGAAGAAGTAATGAAACTGGGAACGGAAGTACAATTGTCTATACATTAACAATGCCTAACATACATGTGTGTAATAGCATATTTTAATCGAGTGTAACTTATTTTAAAAAGCTACATCTTTTTTTATGAAAGTTTGATTGCAGCTTTTAACATGACTGCCATTCAAAGTAAGCTTTTACTTTACACACTTATTGTGAAGTAAAAGATGTGAGTACACCTTCAGACTTTCTACCCGGTATTTTCAACTCAGGCTCGATTTTAAAATACTTAACTGCAAAGTCACGTACGATTTATGATCCCTGACAAAAAATAAAACTCGTATCCACTTCTCAGCTATGGTCTAAATTTAAAATATCTTGCTCATTGGGAAGTAGTTTAAAATTAATTACAAAATTCCATAAGAAAGTAGAGTAATAAAAATATGTTTATAAAAAAAATTTGCTGGGAACAGAAAAGCATTTCTGGGCATTCAGTTTGATGCAAAATACTGTGTAGAAATAATGAATTATTTGTAAGTTTTAGAACTCTAATGTTTTGACACAAATTTGACTTATATTGAGTGTATGAACGCCATAACAAATGTACTCTGTATATGTTTAATATAAGACTGAATAGGTTCTACTAGTGTATTGTGGTAGAGAAAAGGAAATGGAATTATATACATACATACACACACAGTTTTGTTGATAGAAGAAAATTTAACCTAAAACAAAACAAACTACGTAAGTTGGAAAGTTACGAACAACTATTAGCATATGTTACCTATAACGATAAATATATTTTGAGTAGTAAGTAAAACTGATAAACAGATTTTAAAAAGTTCCATATTATCATCGTAGAAGAAACACAAACAAGAAAGAGGTTGAACAAACTTGAAAATGTCTTTGTCATTGCATTGTCATTTGTTTTTCTACGATTATATCTATGTGAAAATGTAATAGAAGAAGAAAAACGTTGAGAAGTCTTCGACATATCATTTTTTTTTTGGTGTTGATTTTGTTTCGCTTATATTATATAATGATGGTGTATTCTTTTTATTTTTCCACTTTTTGCTTTAAAATAAAAAATAAAAACAAATATAAAATGATGGTACCGAAGTAAAAACAATTGAATTACATGAAGTTTAAAATGTAATTTGTCGTTTTTATGCGGGATAAACTTTTTTATTATATATATATATATATATATATATATTTTAATTTTCATTGTTTTGAAATTATTTGTTAAACTATAAAAATAACTACGGAAATATTTCAAATAAATCAAATTCCATTGAGAATCATGTCGAGTAAAATTTATACTACATACAAATGTTTAAAATTTTTTTCATTTATATATAGTGATGCTTGAAAATTGATCTCTTTTACCATTGTGCATCTTTAAAACGAAATTTTGATTGGAAAATTCACCTTTAACCTTCTTCTGTTATAATAAAAGGAAATACTGTTTTCCGGTTCAAATTTTCGAGATTTTACTGGAAATACACGTTTTGAGATCACTTGAATCTATAAACATGGTTTTGAGAAATAGGTTAACTCTGTATGTTTGTGATAAATACATGTTCCAAACTAAAAGAATAAAAATTTCCTTTTTGTCAAAATCGGCAAACCAGGTGTTCAACTATATTCTAGTAATTTCCATGTTTTTGAAGTGTATCCAAAAAATTATTTGTCAGTTTTAAGGTCAAGAACATTAATTTGAAGCATTTCTCTGGAGAAATAATAATAGTGAACTACATATATAATACTCTACACACTTTAATTTAGATATTTATTAATTTTTTGTAATATTACTTTCGCTTCTCATTTTTTTAGCATACAAAAAAAACATAATAAAAGTAGAAAAAAGATGTGACAAGTCGGAACTAATTTTTATTTTTCATTAATCATTCTTACTTTATATTTTCTTATTCTCCTTTGTTTCGTAATTATTTCAAATTTTGAAAAATGTTTGCAGGGTTATAAACAGTGTAGATTATTTCCCTTTTTTTAAATTTCTTTGTACTCCTTGACAGCTATATTGTGTTTATATAGAAACCATTTTCTAACGGCTTGTTGAAAATGAAAAACAAATTCAATATGTATAAATCGTCAAAGTGGACTTGTTATTCCAACATTTTAAATAATCATCGGGTACAACATTCTGTAAAATGTATTGCTTCTTCTAAGTTATTTACTAGATAATATTCAAAATTTCATTAAATAACTGGCTACAGCTGCACATTTACCTCAATTGCTTATTTGCATGTTTTTCTCCATCTGACAAGAGATCGTTTCTATGTAGTATATGTTTCTGTACCACGAGAAGAATATCGTAGAATATATTGATCATATAACCAAAATGTACTATCAAACAATGAATTTAGTTAAAATATATTTCAGAAATTGTATGTTATCAAAATATATTAATTAAAGTGGACATTGATAGGATCATCATTAATTTATTTTATTTTTTTACAAACAAAAAACCAAACTTATCAAACAAAAAATTATAAATAAGTAAATTATAAGTACGGTATTAACTAGCTAATATAATTACTTAAATTTTTCAACGTTATTTGACTTTTTCCAGAGAATAGTTTCAAATAAACAATGTTTTTTTACAGAGTTTGAAGAAAGTTGTAAAAGCCATTTTCGAGAATGACGTATGAAATATGAAATATATTAGAGTAAAGTGAATATTCGAAACCGGACTTTTACTTAAAGCTTCACGGAACTTTAATGGATAATATAAAGACAATACAAAGTTAAATGAATCTGGAAACATAATCCGATACGATATCGCTGTTACACACACTCGAAGACACACACACACACACATACACATTTCAGAAATCGACTTTTTTGGATTCAGGGGACCTCAAATCATGTGTTTCCGCTAAAAATTAAAAATAAAAATTATTAAATTTTTACTAGATTACAATATATCCATTTAATCATAGTAAAAAAAAAAAATCAAAATTCATAAAAAAGTTTCTTCTTTGTCATATGAAGAAATTTTTCCAGGCGAATAAATTCATTTCCAAAAAATATCTTCACTAAGAAATTGCCTTATTTCCTAGTCATCTTAATGTTAATGACTTGACAGGATAATTTCACTTGAGGTACAAAGGGCTTCGATAAATCGTTATCCATATTTGGATACTGAACAACTTTTAATAAGTTAAACCTTAATAGATTATACGATTATGTTAATCCACAGACGTTTAATCGATTACTCTATAAAAATAGTGACAACAATTGATTTTGCGGCAAATCACTAACTACCAAACGCTATACATTTGATGAAAAACAAAAGACTACATTTGTCACTTAGTACATTGATTCACAAACACAAAACCATTTGTTTATTGCAAACTAACAATATTTCATACCTTTTTAACGTCCTTTATGGCATGTACAATATTATGGAAAATGTATTTCAATTATTACCATCAATTTCTAACTATTTGTGTGTAATACTATATCACTTAAAAGGTTAGAGCCTTATTTAAGACACACTTTAATAAATATATTCGAATGATTTTCGTCCCGTTAGATCGCCTGTAAACTTATAAGGCTCTGTCCAGTTTATTAAGAATTTATTCACCATTTCGGTATATGAACAAACTAATGTTTATTTTATTAAGATACAGCAGCATATTGCTGCAATGCACAACGTACCGTAAATACACCTTAACTCTCTTACCTATTATATTTCTATGTACCAACCAGGTAACATACACTTGTATTAAGAAGAAATATGTTATGAAACGTGACTTCTACTTATAGAAGGTGATGTGTAGTAATAAAAAGCAACAAACTCTGACTAATACTATGCATATCATATAATATTAGTTATTGTGTGTATTTAAGATAAAAACATAATAATAATAATAATAATAATAATAATAATAAGACGTGGTGAAGGCGATCCTTGAATGCAAAAGATAGTAAATCGTTATTAAGAGAAAAAATATAATACTGAAATTATGTCTAAAGTAACCATAAAAATGTTTTAAAAAAATTATTAACTTTATTTTTGTAAATGTGATTAAAATTTAGTTAAAAAAGCTTAGTCAGTCATAAAGCTTTCCAATAGAATATCCATCTGAATTTATTCAATGCGCAGTTTAAGTTAAAGAATAAACGGCTTTAATGAGTTTCCACAGCTTCCTTGTCTTTTTTTCGAAATTTGGTGTAATTCGGTGTAAGTTGATCCCCCTTCCACTTTAGCGAGCAATTGGTAGAGAGGATGAAATTGATCCAGCAAAAAACTTTATATGGTAAGAAAAAAGACTTTAGACTTTAGCAAAGACTTTTGCGATATGCTTTCAGACTTTTCACATCTGTAGAAATATTATATGTATAAAATATTTTATTTATAAAATTAAAGATTTAAAAATACATCCAAAAAGATAAAATGAAAATTTTCAATTTCGTGTTTTGTTGTCAAAATAATTTTCTATCAGAAATTATCAGGTAAATATTTATGATGATGTAAAAATTGTTGACAAATATTTTGAATGATAATCTTTTAGAATATTTTTCAATTAATTTTATATTTCCATAAGAATTTCCATATTTCTTTAAGTTTTTTTAAAAATTTTTATTACTAGGCACTTTTTAATAATGCAATCTGTGCCCATTATTGTTAATGTATAACTGTCGAGTTCAGAAGCATGGTGCTCGTGATTTCAAAAAAATAAAATTATTTTGCTCCAATTTCAAATTTTTTTCATATATAGTATTTTGAAACTTACTGAGCAATTTTTTTTTTTATGTCATCATCAATCAATCGGTGGTCCGTAAATCTCATTTAGACTACTTTATCTTTCAAACAAAACAAAAAACAAACAAACAAACAAATATATGATTTTTTTTTTAAATTTATAATCTATGATCTTTTTTTTAAATTTGTCTTATAAAAAATGCTCAGTTTATTAGAACCTAGTGGTTACACGTCAGTATAAAAACTGAAGGGAAAATTGTAAAGAAAGATCGACGTGAAATAACTACTAAAAGTTACAAACTCCTAAAATTATTTATTTATTTGTTAAAATAACCACCAGCTACCTGATTACCGTGATTAAATTCAAATTATAAATTATTTAAAAACAAAAATAATTTTTTTTAAATATGATTTTCAATTCACAGTATAAGCAGCTTATTTATAAAATGATATTTAATTTAAAATAAATAATATTTTTCGGTTAAAAATAAAACAAAAATTTTAATTAAAATATTGTGATTATAATATAAATGTTTTGTAATGTTTATAAAATTTATATTTAAATATTTATTTTTTAATAATGTTCTATCGTGATTTCACAAAATATAAACTTTACATTTTAACTATCACTGTCCGAATTTTTTATAAAATATTTAGAATAATATCAGCATCAATATGGTTAATATGGTTATAATTATTTCAGGTTATAATAATTTCTACTTTATATTTTTTATACCAAATACAAATACTATGAAAACAGTTGCGAATGAATTATTTTAATAATTTTTTATATTTTATTGAATAATTTTTACATTCCAATATGCATATAAAATTATTGCTTTAAGATTTTCGATGACTACCTACATCGATAGTGTTAACTTCTTAAATCTTACCTACAGCAATCCACTCATTCAGGATACATACATTTATTAATGTAAATTTTATTGCTTGTGGAAAATTGGCTGAATAGTGCCTGTGTAATAATATTACTACTATTGGTTGAGTATTTTTCGGATCTTGTAATATATTTCACACGTATTTCAAAACGAAATCAAGGTTAAATTTGAATTCTACGTTAAAACATACTGAAATAATTACTAACCCAGTCCATACTTTGAATCGATTTTTCTAATTTCTTGTACAGTAATCTGCTGCAGAATAATCGAAATTCGGTTATTTGTGAATTTTTTCTACATTACTATTTTGACTATATAGTCCAAGAGCTTGTGGGAGATTTAACTAAAGTTCTTGATGCATGGTTGTAAATTTTTTGAGTGATGAAGCGTGGTATGGGAAGTACGGAAATCACATTCTGACAGGAATCTACATTGTACATCATCAACTTTTTCGCATTTTAAAGGAATGAGACTTGAATTCGTTCAAAGCGGTAAAAATTAGTAAGAACCGTTTCAAATAAAAGTTGTGCCATCTAAAAGTTTTCAAATATTCATGTATACATTTCAATTACACTTGATTGTGTTTGAGTAGAACGCAAATTTGTGTGTATAAACATTTAAGCGTTCTGGCTCCGTTGATTTTATAATAGTCAAAAGTGACAAACAATTTTTTATGTAAAATTTTATATTCTATAATTTTTATTTGAAACTTCTTTTCTCAGTTTTACCGTTTCATCTTAACTCCATTTCCATCTCTTTGAAATACATAAAAGCTGATTACGTAGGGCTGATAACTGCCAAATCGTGGTTTCTATACTTCCTATACTTCGATTCATGATTGAAAACCATTTCTAAGCATGTATAAAGCACTTTACTAAAATCTCCTACGAGCTCTTTGTCTATACACCAGTATTATAAAATTAGTAGATCAATAATAAAGATTAACTTTTAATATAATTATTTGGGTATTATACCATAATCGGTTTATTATAAGGAAAGGAAAATAGTTTATATATTTAAATATAACTGTATTATATAAATAATATATAAAATTTAATTTATTTTGATTCTGCGTTATAAGGGTTCCGTCGTCTAAAGAAAACACGAACTGCTTATACGATCAATTTTCTTTTCTATATTTTTTAATATGCATGCCAAAAATCCACGGGCTTGTATATCATATAAATAAATTTTAATTTTCAGCTCGTTGAAAGTCAATAACGTATCCTATGAAAGAAAAATATTAACCTTTTCCTTCTTTCTTCTGAAATCAATGATTTTAAAATTGACAAAAAGGTTCCGAACATGAAATTCATTAAACACTCTCAAGTAAATTTAATTTGTTGTAGTTAATGGTGTGACTTATAGAATGAAAGACTACGCTGTGAATTATACGAACTTCATCAAGAGGATTAATCAAGATTTACTGAAATTTGAATTGATCGAACTAAGCGAGATCTCTGCTAAAACTGCACTATCTAACTATGTTTATTCCGTTGTCATTTTCGAATGCCTTGATTGATTCCGAAGTAATTTGGTAGGCTAATTGGTCACATTTTGGTAGGCTCATTAATCACACTCACAATATAGTTTTTGGAAAATATTTTATTTCTGTTGTAAAATAAACTGTTTTTCGATATCAGGTTCTCTCACCACTAGTAGTAAGTCTCACTTTGACTATAAGTAGTCAAATACATGATGATATGCTAGTGCTTTTACTACTCACATGGCCACTTAGATAAATAATACGGTTAAAATATTTTGTAAATTCAATAAATATATGTATTAATTATTAGTCAATATTATAATAGTTTGTAATTATTAATACTATTCAAGATAAAAGAGAACGTATTGTTGTGTAAAGTACCTTCTTATATTATTATTTTCAACAACAGATACTATATCATGATTCATATCATATATTTGTTGATATTTATTTTAGATTATATAGAATAAAATAGCAAGAGACGTTAACTATATTTTGGTTTTTATATTCACAATTTTCCTATTCAAATATACCTATCCAAAAATAGATATTTATTTCTGATATGCAAATTGTTGCAATATTGTTTTTAGTTTTTTCAAAAAAAGTTACTAATTAGAGATATTAAATAACATATATATATATATATATATATATATATATATATATATATATATATATATATATATATATATATATATATATATATATATATATATATATATATATATATATATATATATATAGGTAGGTATGCTCTGTTTTAACAGCAAATAATACTAAAATTAACTTTATCATTAGGACAAAGCAGTATTACTTATGATAGAGTAAAAAATATTGAAAACTATACAAATTACTCAATTGAATTTTTTTTAAAAACTTCCATAGTATAAATCACTTTTATAAATCACAGATAGCTACAAACAGTCAGTAATTTATTAAATTACCTAGTAATAAAATTATATTTGAATATAAATTTTGCCGGCGCTGGCATTGACACTTGAAAATATCTGTTGCTAAGGCCGGTGATTTACGCTGCTATTATTTAACACAATATTAAACGGACGTTCGTTTCAAAGGACGTTGGTATTTCTAAGGTTAATGTAGCCACTATTTTAAGTGTGTATTCGAGCCACAAACCTAAACTTCAAAAATATAAAAACTAAACTTCATATTTAAGAAATATGTACAATCTAACATAGCACATGTCAAACGTACAATATTATATATTGTGTAGCAAGCAACATTCTCTAGTACTACACCTCTATACTATAATGGGTAAACTGTAGCAGTTGTTGCTTGTCTATTGTTTTCATGATTAATGTTGCACAATATTGTAATATGTAGTAGTCATAAGTATATGCGGTTCTGTTTTGATGAAGACTCTCTCGTTGTGGTTACGAATACCTACGAATAATAATCGGATAGATGTGAGTGCGGAAGATTTTTGTCTCCTTTACTGTATACAATAATAATTGTCTGTGCTTCATATACAAGAGGGCGAATAAAAGACAATAGAGTGTGAATTAGACGAATGTTTATGTTACAGTATATAAGCAAATAATTCTGAGTGGTTAATACATTAAATATCGAAACCTGTGACTTCGTCTGCATAGGACTACAATTCAATATAAATCGTTCGTTTTCATCAAAGTTTAACCTCTTCCATTGGATGTTTTTTTGGAAGCGAGAAAGGCTCGTGTCCTATATTACTTTCGATAACTTCCATTCCTACTTGCTATTGAAGTTTCGTTAAAATCCATGCCATAAAATGTTTAAACCCCCTGTGTCTTTTTTGTGAGCTCGTAATATTTTTGTTTGTCTCCACAAGCTTCAAATTGACAGACATGCCAAATAAGAGAAGTCCATAATTTTTGATGTGTTTTTTTCTGAAGTATGTCAGTATTTGTGCATCTTGTAGTTGAAATTTTGATTTAATTATGTAAGTCAATAATGTTACAGAGTTTAATAAATATTCAGACAGACTGCTGCATTAGTTACTTGACCTAAAAGTTAAATCATTACTGTATTAGCCAGTGTTTCCATTATTTATTTAATCAGAAAGGTATTGTTATCGCTTTCAAGTGACATATCCAACACTACTTGTTTAAAGACTGTATTGTTAGTAATGATAATTCTCATATATTACAATGACACCATACAATAATAATGTATAATACTCAAAACATATACCATAGTACGTACGTAAACAAAGCATATGCATAAGTGAGCGAGCGTACTTTTACACATATTCATACACAAGATATATATGATATCATAACAAGCTGTGATTGTACATTTGTTGGTAGTGGCTGAACGTATGTACGTTGTGTATTTGTTGTCCTTTACGTATATACGATATATATATTAGATAGACTAAGATATTAAACTACTTAACATGAATAACATATAATAATACTGGGTGCAATCAAATAATTTTATATATAGGATAGTGCCTTGCTCTTCCTAGATTTTATAGAGAAACTTTTATTGCTGAAAGTTAATTTTTATTGTCTGTATAATATTTGTCTAATTATTTAAAAATTGGTTGTTTAATTTCGAGTTACTATGATTATTTTCAAAATTATGGTATACGAACTACGTTAGTTAAATATAATAAAACCAGTCATAGGTGAATTTAACGATGAATGGTGGAAACACTACCAATTGACGTCAGTCGCAGATTTATACCGATTTAAATCATCTTACTGGCGTTAATTTTAAGCTCCCTTGTCATATAGACTTACCTACTTTATTTCTTTTCAGACATTTTATTCATCATAAAATGTTTCGTATTTTACTTGCATATCATAATATAAGATTTTCATGATAATATTATGGTGTTGCTAAGCGGTTATTAATTTGATAATTTAAAATTGACTATATCTTGTATGTGGTTGATTTCAGTGCAGAAAATAAATAATTTTTATGTATGAACATCCTTTACAAATATTAAAATGAAAGACATCCCAAAGAAGAGATGCAAATTTTCAACTACTGGAGAATTCCGCAGTGTTAGAATAAAATAACTATTTCCCTAGTCGTATTTTTTGATATAAAATGAACATTTGAATAGACACTGGCTCAGACAAGTTATCAGACTATAAATTACACTTTTACGTGGTAATTAATATAATGTTTTCAATAATTTACATAACCTAATTATTTTATTAGCCAAAGTTTCTAAGGTTTTACTAGTAGAGAGAACAAGTAAATTTGTTTTCTGTTAAATATTAAAAGAACTCTAAGTGAAACAAACACTTAAGACGAGTCAGAGCTTTTACTCACGTCAATAATTTGAAATGCTTATTTTAGGAATCTGTAAAGATGTGCAAGTAATATAACAGAATACTATTGGTTACAATAATATGATGGCCTTTACTTGTTGAAACGAAAATTCCAAATGTACCTTAAAAAGCTTTATAAGTATTTGACATACACAAAGAATTAATTCATCCTGTACAAATACTATTCCATACCATTCATTTATCAACACATTCACTATCCCCACCAGTTCTCCTACCAACTAAACAGCATTACCATATGTTCACTCATCATATGGTAATAATTATAATTACCATCATCTTCCTTCTTCATATACATTCTCTGTGTGTTCTTGCAATACCATTATATAATTCATATTATTGTTGTGTGCTACAAAACTTTGAATATTAATAATTATTCCATGTCTAGTTACATAATCATATGATTAGGATTTTATTTTATATATTAAAATATATAGAAATTATACATTCTAATAAAAATTTTTTAATAAAAGGAAGTACTCAACTGGTGGTCGTATGATTACGGACTTTAGGGGACCAAATCAATTGCTTCCTGGCATACTACTTTTTGTATATTTAGCAAGGAATAGTTGTTAACAGATCTTTCTAAATATGTTATAACCCTCGAAGCAAAAATAGGGGTATTATGCATATTATTAAAATTTGTGTCTCATAAGTTTTGAAAATTTCACTCGTTTATTATTTTGATTACTGAAAATGCTTTTTCTTTTCTAAATTAAGACATTAATTATGACTAAAACATTAGTTCTTATTGTAACAATAAAAAAAATTTAATTTCATATTTTAGCGACCTGAAAATTTTATCTCTTGAAACTAATTTTTTTATTAAGTAAAATTCAATTAATTAAAATATTTTTTATTAACAAAAATTAAGATAATAATTGAATATAAATTATTATATAAAAAATCAGTTATTAAAAAAATTCTTTACGTTTTTTTTAATCAGTACATAAAAAAATTATCTAACAATATTAAAATTGAAAATTTCTAAAGAAAACAGACTGACAAAACGGATACTATAAAAAGAGAACACACATATAAAAAGGTTTTTTTAAAAAAAATAATATTAAAAGGCTTAACGTGTTACTTTAAGTGTTTGAATATTTAATATTTAGTATAATATCTCACCCATAATATTTACGAGAAAACAACATTTATGATCCACAACATATACACCAAAATGTTGAACCATAAATATTTTATTAACCTTAAGAATAAACGAAGAACGAACAAGCGGAAAAAAAAATACTCTGAAACGACTTGTTTAAGTTTTAAAAAAAAAACTCTATTTTCGTTCTTCTTTAACAATATTTAGCTGACATTTATATTGTACAATGTGTTTTTATACCGGGTTGTTTTTCATTGGAACATATTATTTTGAAATGAAATCTAGTATAATAATAAATTTATTGATATTTTGTGAGGCCTATCAAATTTAATTCGATACAATAAATTTAATACACAAAGTATAAACTAAATATTATAATAATTTTTAGATCTGTTACACATAGAATTAAACTTGATTTTCTGATTAATGGAAAAAAAATACAAAATCATACTGTGTTTCGAGTCATCAACCGGACTTTTCCAAATTTCGTTATATGAGTATATAATTCAATTAAACATGGATCATTTTTATATGATCGGCACTTTATGTTTGAAATGGAGAACTTCCACAGCATAATATTCCGAATGAATAATCAACTTAAGAACCTTTTCCTGTTTTGACCTTTCTGTGCTTCGACATTGTACTAAAAGATGGGAATTCGGATACATACTTCAAGTTTTCCGATCATTAATAGTTAAATATTTTGCACCGTCTTGAAAGAAGGTACCATTTTGTATTTCAGCTACTTTTACTGTCAATTTCAACTTCATAAATTTTTTCATGTATTAAATAACATTTTAACTTTAATATTACTCAGTTTAAATTTTCTTAAGCATAACTATTGCAATTTTTTGTCACAAAGTGAGATGTGATAAAAATAATATAGAGATTGTTGCAATGAAATTGTTTTTCATCCATTAGAACTTTCTCATCATTTCTCTACCATTTTCTGTAGATTGTAATTTCCATTTTCCTTCGTTAGATAACCAATTCTAGAAATCTCGTAATAAATGATAAATTATTATTTGGGTAGCTTGAATAATCGTTAGAAAAAACAAATATCTAAGCTTTTAAAAATATTTCAAAAAGACAGTGGAACATTTATATATTCATTCAATGTTTATGACAAAATATGCACAATGAAGTGTCTTGAAGACTTCACTATCTAATTTAGATCAAACAATTTTATGTGTTCAACGATCACTTTAACATTCAATAACTACGTGTACCTATATATATCGTCTGTTAAATTTTATTGAAAACACTCTATATAAATATAAATATTGATACACAGTTTATAAAAATGTAAAGCACTTAACTATTATATAAAGCTATAAAGCTATCTATAAAAATTTTTAGATGTATCTTGTTGTATAGGTGTTATGTGGGTTGTGTGATAAGAAACATTACATGTAAAAAGAGCAAAATATAAGCATTCAATAATTCTGGCAATCAAGTTTTAATGCGTAAAAATATCAGGCATATTATACAGGATATTAAAATCAATAGATTATCTTTATTTTATGAACCAAAATATTCACTGAGTTTTGTTTTTTTTAGTTAATAAATTTTGTCATGTCTGTCATGTTTATAAAATTGGTTTGCAAACACTATTTTTGCACTTGTTTGTTTGCCTGTTTAGGTTTTTTTCGAGATTTCAATAAATTATAAAATTAAAAAAATATCATATTTTTCATTTTATGATTATATTAAACTTACATTCTTCTCGAATACTCTTGTTGACTAAATTAAATAAATATTATACATAAAAATAATAAATATTAATACTAGCGACAAACGAAATAATTTTTTACCTACAGTATATTATTGTTTTGATACTACGATTTTAAATAACAAATTAATATTTTATTGAAGACCCATAAAAATAATTTTCAATAAAAAATACATCAAAATAATTTATTCTGAAACACTTTTTTTTCCATTTAAGTGTATACTGAATAATTAATATTTTAAATTGACAGTATATAACGCAACCAATATCTCCTGATATTGTTTTAATTATAGCTTAGTTTCAACTATTTCGTCTATAAAAACAAAAAATATTATAGAATTTTAGTTATTTTCACTTTTATTTAACTTGGTTTAATTAAATTTCTTAAATTAATTCTAGGTTCAAGTTACGTCGATAATATGTCAAACTCCACTCCGTGCACATAGTCTACAACGTCATCATCTTATTGTTTTAATATATACATCATAAAACAACGCAACATAGACTTTAGACTGACACTTTAAATAAAATCATTTCTAACTACAAAACTATTATTATCCAATGCATTTTTTCTCTATTACTATTTCACTAATGTGTTCTTGTCTTTAAAGAAAAATTCAATCAATTTACATTGAAAAGAAAATAAGAAAAAAAAGGAACATACCCATACAGAAGATACACACATATCACATATTCTACAAATCACTTAGAAGATTTAACTTGGCATTCTACCATACGCAATATCTCTTGTAATACCATCGAATAGTTCCCTTATCTTTTACTTCGATTATATGTATATATTGGTAATATATACACGATTACGTTGGAATAAATGATAGCTATTATCAATATCGATACAAGAAAAGATATCGTTTTTCTCTTTATCATGAAAAACCACATCGTTTGCTGTTACAGTAGAGACCTTTTAGAGGTTTTTTTATTATTATTCAAAATAGCGAGGTTAATAACATCATTGTAGAAATAAAATTGTAAAAAGAATACGCTATTTTTATAATTGAAAGAAATTACTATATTTGTTAAATTCGAAAAATTATTCTTTAAATATGAGACAAAAAGAGCTAAAAAAATCAAATTTAGGAAAATTTGGCATGTATGTAGTTATTCCTCAAAGTATTGTCTTGCGGGTTTGTAACAAGTACAATTTGAAATCAAAATCGTGACACTGAGGTATTGAATTGTTTCCCTGGTTTTATTTTTCTTTATTTATTTAGATCATTTTAGCTGTACAAATTATTAAAAACTTGAAAACAAAAATGTAATTAATAAATTTTAAAATGATTTCCATCAGGCCTTAAATATTTTGGAGATGAGATATTACCGAAAATAAATTACCGAGTAATTTTATAACCAAATAAAGGTTGATGATGTCCGAGACCAGTTTTGACAATGAGGGAGGGGCAGGGAGGTTTAGATTCATTCTTATGCAATTTTACTAATTATTTCAATAATAAAACTATAAAATACAAACGAAATTTATTTTTACGATTACTACAAATTGTTCGAAAAATTCAATAACAGACAAATGATTAAAAGGGATCTTACTGTAGTTGTCTTTGTCAGTCTGTTCTAAAATAGGACAAACACACTTAAAGATCATTTCAACTGAACAAAATAGAATATAACGAAAAAATATAAACGACACTTTCTATAAAAAGTGATTCCGATAACGTTCTACTTTGTCTAGTGCATGTAACCGTTTATGTAACACCATCATACAATATTATTATCATATTATAGAAAAAAAAAAACGGAAATCAAATGTTCTACTGGTTTTCTCGTATGATGAACAGTTGATGATATAATTTACTTTTCGCTATTTCTACCATTCAAAAAAATTTAGTTAATTATTGAATTCATTTCATTGAAAATTTTTGTATTTGCAGAACTATATTTTTAGATCATAAATCTTTTGTTTTCATAAATCTAATTAAGACTGGAAATACATAAGAAAATCAATTTATTTAAAAAAAAAAAAATTGAATGTAAGACATTGTGCGTACCTTTTATTTGCAATGGATTTTTAGTCAGAAGTACTAACTCGTATTGATTTTTGTTCAATCAAAAAACGTTTTAAAATACTAAAAATTAAAAACTCGTCTTATAAAAACCATATGCACACGTTAAAAATTATGTGTAAAACAAAACATGTTAAAGTGGTTGGAAAAAAATCAATGGTGGAAGTGCAGTTAAATTATTAAAACTTTATACTGTATTATATAATATATATTTATTTGCGTTTCCACCATCTATACATATTTTTTTTTCTTTTTTTTTTGGTAAATTCAAAATGAACGCACTGAATTATTTACAAAAGCAAGACAATGAAAGTATTGTAAAATAAACGTGAAAATTTAGCGAGCTGAAATTTTAGTGACGTATTTTAAACATTAAAAGTGAGTTTAAGTTCGTGAATGAGCTATTTTTTTTGAAATAAACAAATTTTTTTTTTCAAACATTTTTTCGTTTTAGTTATCAACAATTTTAACTCAAATTTGATAGACATATATCGGTAATAAAAACATTATTATTATACATATATACAAAATAAATTAACTAAGTTTTTCAATCATGCATTTCGCAAATAATTTTCATTTAAACGTAAATTGTATTTTAATACTTAACAAAACTCGATTATTTTTTGTAGCAAGCAAAAACTACAATTTTACCAATAATAGTTTGTTATATATATGTAAACCTATATTATCAGATAAAAACACTGATTGATTTATCTTCCTTCCTGCCAATGTACTCACTAGATGTCGATTTTTATAAGATTTTATTGAAATAATGCTAGTTGGCATTCTAGTTTCTATCAACTCTTGTTGTGTTAGTTATGGTTTTAATGAAACAATAATGAAATAAATATTAGAAATGTAATATCAGATTTCTTGAAAAATAATACTTATGAAAATATTTACACAACCCACATTTGTACTTTTATATTTATTTTGGTATAAAACTTTGTGTTAGTTTATGTCTATATATATATGTTTACCAACGGTCAATAACTCGAACAATTTTATTATAGAAAAAAATTAATAATTCTTATATTTTATTTTACTAAAATACTATTGATATTGATTGAATGATGTTTTATATTGGTAGAGTAAAGCTTTGAGTACATATCTTTCACTATTTCATATAGGTTCAGTTATAATAGAAACCATAATTTTAAATGCAAAACTAGAAATGTTTGTATGAGTGTATTAACTCTTTAAGATAAACGGATTTGCTCAGAAAGGGTCAATAAGTGTAGTCATTACGAATTTTTTATACACATAGGAGAAAAATTATGGAGCATTTACGAAGATTTTTTTGACGATAAATTCTTAGAATTTAGCAGATGGCATTCACCAAGATTGTACGTTTCAGACAGATTTAAAATTCTACATTGCCTTATGACTTTTCACATAAAATTATCATCCTGTACTCCATAATTATCTGAACATGTCGTGCTTGTTTCATTTTTGTGTATCATGACGCAAATATAACTGGATTTACTGCTACGATTACTAATACGAAAGCTCTCCATTTGTTATAAAAGGAAAAGGTTAAATTAATTTCTTGAAATTTGAGTATTATAAAAAAAATTTATGCTCGGATATTATAAACGAAAGTAAATCGATTTAATCGATTTTTTTTCATCGAGTTTGATATTTTTGAATTTTTAAATTCTGTTTGTGTAATGAATATACGGCAGCAAAAAGTTTAACGAAGGAGGAGAAAACGTTTAAGAAAGTCAAAGCCGTGTTGGCAGTTTCCTTTGATTGTTATTGTGATTTTCTGAACTGAACATTTCTTCCATTCGGCCGAATAGTGCCATTAAAAGTTATGAATTATTCACATACAACTCTGAAGTATTAATCCGTAACCACTGCATTCGTTTGATTTGCGATTCAGTAACTTGATAAATATTCAAAATAATGATGATGAGATTAGGTATAAATGTTTTATTTTTTTATTTTTAAATATTTTAAACCCTTCTTTACTCTAATTGATGAATACACATATCTAAATATTATGTTTATAAACAATTCTTAGCAGCTCAGTAACACGGTGCTCAATGGGCACCTATTTTAATAAGACGGGTTAAACACCAACATAAGCTTGTCAGTACAAAACGGAATACCATAGAACTAGAGTTTGCTATAATACAACATACACATCAACACTATATTAATAGTTACAATAATATTTGATCATGTTAGTTGACAATGTAAACATTTGGTACGCAATTTAACAATCGACATACGACAGCCGATATAGAAACTGGCAGACTGACAGACAATTATGTTCTATCGCTAACAAACATACAGACGTAGATACATACATATGAATCAATATTGTTAGTAAATTTGATCGTGCATAATTTAATATTAATGCAACAACCAACAAAACGATCATATCAATAAGGCTATGTAAACATCTTGTTTATAATTCGTATCATTATAATTTGTTTTTACATTATTTTAATAATACGATAGGCAAAGGGTATTGTATTGATGAAAAAAAATTGTTCTTTGAGCTTTGGAGTAAGTTCGTTAATATTTTCTACATTGATAAATTCGATAATATGGCATTCGGAATAAAACAATACAATTAATGCAGTTTTGCCTCCATTGTGCGTTTATATCCGTCTATAAAATAGGGTCTCCCACATCATTAGTTTTAAGTTTTCATTTAATTACATCCTAGAAAGGCACAGTGAAAAATTTGCTAGTTGCTTTGAGGTCGAATATATAATTTATTTTCAAACCAAAAATTTTTTTTTATTTACCAATTTATTATGTAAAAAATATTTTTACAATATTTAACTGCTTTTTTTGTATTCTGTAGTACTATTTATACAAATAGGTATTGTTTTAATCGGTTAAGAGGTTTTATTTTCTTATTTAAATTATTAAATTATATTATAGAAAAATAAAAATAAAAAAACATACATATAATATTGATTAAAATTATAATTGTAATTATATAAAAGTCCTATTAATAAACACTAACTTGTGACTATAATTATTATCAATATTAAAAGTTTGCTTATCAATCACAAAGTCACGCAATCAAATAAATAACATTTATAAACGCACATATATATATATACATATGTATTTCATGTATATAAATGAAAGTTTATATAATATTATATAAAGTTTTATAGCCTTTTATTAATTTAGTTTATTTTAATTTCCATTATTTACAAATTTAATTTAATTTTTCTTTGTAACTATTATTAAATTTAAGAGTATAATGATTATTAATTCTTTTTTGTAATATGAAATCAATCATCATTTACTATTTTTAGTATAGTATTGATTTTTTTTTTTTGTAACTGACTGTTAATTTTATTAGGTTTTTGTCTCACATTTTCTCGTGTTGGAAATCAAATCCTGCATGTGAAGACAACAACTAATTGAGTTAATTAGATACTCGATAAATGATTGAATATCATTGTTTAGATTATTTTTAATTAGCATTCCAGTCAGTACAGTATAATGATATGTATTGTAATTACCTATATATGATAACTAGCTATGTGATAATTTAAATTATGACAAATTCTTACATTTAATGAAAGAAATTTAAAATAAAAGTTGTTTGTTTCCAATAAAGTATTTGTTATCTGTAACCCTAATTAACTCGACAAAATCAAAATAATATTACGTAGTTTATCAAAATATCATTTAAATATTAAAATTAAGTTTAAACATATTTATTTCGTAATAAAATCAGGTCGTGTATTACTGTGGCAATTGTGGAACACCCGGTATTTGGTATTTGCCACCTAGTAATTTTCTGTAGAAACCGGTACATCAATTTCATTTTATGTGGCATGCGTGTGGTTGTTGTGACACTCGGTACTATATGTGGATCACACGGCATTCGGTGTGGGTTACCCGATATTGGTTGTTGGGCATCGGTGCTTAAACTACATCTCTCTATCATGCCAAGAACGTATTTTATTGCCACCTTAGTTATTCTATGGTATAAGTAAGCTTTATTATTGTAAAATTTGCGTTTATAATATTAATAAAAATACGATAACTGTAAGTTATTTTGTAATACGAATATTTTTCTTCTGTTTTTTTTCGCTGAAAAATCAGGTATCATGGTTCTTGGATTTAAAACACTATATTTTACTTTTTATTTTACTTCGTCATTAACTCAACTCTAAATGGCACAACTTTGTGATTTACATCAAATTAGTATTATTTTCGAATGTGCATTATCGCTGACTTCTATTACTATTAATTTTGCAATACTTTGTACATCAGTAGTTTTTCATTTAAATTTTTATATTTAAAATTAATGAGATGCCATAAATGAGGTACGTAAAGATTATTATTATAAATATTAGTAGCATTATTAAAAATAAGATGTTATATTTTTCTATATCTTTTTCTATATTAATACGACGGGCGACGTACACAATATGCTATTATAAGTTACAGAAGCTTAGAAGAATAAAATAAATAAAAACCTAATACAAAACACCATGTGTGTAAAATTACCCAATTAAGAAGGTACCATTGGATTTGTAGGTAAATTCTCTTCACTACATAGTGTTTGTTTTATGATAAAGAAAATAAGAAAAAACAAAAACAACAACAAAAAACTTTAATGTATGAACGAAACGGATAAAATACGAAATATAATGTCGGTGTTGTATTAGTATTAGTACTAATAACATATTATATACCTCCCGTGAATTCATTTATGTAGGAAAATACTTGTTTTCTTAAGACTGAATGGAATCGTATATGCAAAGGATTCTGTAATAGCACATTTTAAAACTTTTATCAAATAAACGGATATAAGCATTTTAAAAATACAATGTTAAATTAGTATCGATTTTATTTCCAAGTTACACCTATCAATATTATAAGTTATTTTTTAAACTCCCTGATTAACTGTCATTTCGTGATCGTCTGTCTGTCGGTCTGTTGAATTCATTCAAACATATACGCATAGTTACAAAATACGCATAATTACAGAAAGATTGAAGTATTTCTGAAGATGGCCATGTATGTCGAAAAATAGTGGTTAAGCTAAATAATAGTTATTTTTTTATATACTGAAATATTATTTATGTATAGATTTAACGTTTTACAATGGTGCCATTTTAAGATCATCTCAACTATCAATTACTTTTCATTTTCAGAACAGCTTTATTGAAGAATGCCACTAATATTATTTACAATCATTTTTGGAACAATTTGGTACGGCATATTGGAAACGAATTTTTATATACATATTTTTTGTTTCATATAAAAAAGGGACATTACATGAATAAATAATACACCTGGGTTACTTAATTTCATGTTTTTTTTATAAAATAAATAAAATGTAAATAATTCAAATAAAACATACTCTAAAATAATGAATTTAGCTTGAAAAGAAGTACTATTTAAAATTCACAGAGATGGATAGATCAACAACAAATAGGTAATGGAATTTTCAGTATGGAGAATATTTTTTATTGTAAATGTTTATCTTAGATAATTCTTACTTTATAATGAAACACCATTGCAAACTAATTTTAGTCAACTTCTTTTGTTTGCCAAATCAACATGAAATCTCTTAGATATGGGCTATTTCGTCTATTTAAAAAGTACCCCTTATATATAAATTGAAATAAAATCGCCTGGGTAAACCCAAAATTGCAGGACTTTCTAGATAATAAGCATTAAACTAAAAACTTGTACTAAATTTTGATTAGTGTTACAACTTTTTTTTCATCAAAAATTCTACAAAGGGATGTTCTTTCGGAACTAGTGAAATGGATTCTGATAGCCACTGGCTTCAATTTGGCGCATATCCTTGTTTTAATATTGTAATTGGATCATTTAATAACAACATCATGAGCTATTTTGTACGACTCGTAGGAAAATAAAGTGTCCGTTGTTCGACAATTTGAAAGCAACAATTTTCAGATTATTGGACAATAAGCACCCAGCTTTACCTGGTATCGAAAAAGTGATTTGTATTTTTTGTTAATGAATCTTTCCATTTCAATTACAAAAAAAATTTAAATTGAAACAAAAACTAAAAAAAAAATATTTGTCAGAATTGAAAATAAAAACGCTTTATTTTTAAAATTTTTCGGATTGGGTAAAACTGTACACTATTCATAATTAAGAAACATAAAAATTTTTCTGCTTTAATGCTTGTCATCCCGTAAGGTCTCCCCAAAGACTAGAATGTCAAGTTAATTTACTATTGATTCAAATTTGAAGTAAAAAAAAAATGTAACTGACCTTACGTTTAGTCAAACAAATAACCATGAATTAAAAGAATATAATAAAAATATCAACATAGTTTATTTATAATCATAATAGCAGGTAATTAACATGTATATAAAACGGGCTACTAGGTACTTTTTTATTTGTAGGTAATTAAACAATAACAATATTTTTATTGTACTTGATAGTGTTTGGTGAATGAGAACGTATTTTAAATATATTTTGTAGATACTAGAAATCTAATTAATATATTTAATAATAGGCTATAAAAAATTATTTATAATATTTTAAATATTTTGATATTTTCTTTTCAAGGTTTTAGAGGTGAAATTTATTCATGTTGTAAATTATATATGAAAAGCGTGAAAAATATTTTATTATTTTATAATAAATATAAAAAAGTAAATATAAACACACGTATTATTTGACTGCTATGGCGTGTTTGTGAGTATATTCAAGTTTATCGTAATATCATAGCGCTAAGACAATAAAACGAATTAATGCGAAAATTGAGAAAACAATGTGAGAGTCCTTGCTAGACTTTCAAATATAAACAGTATAGGTTAAAGCTTGAATTTGAAAATTTGAATTTCATTATTGAAAATCAAGCTTTTTAATTCTGATTATTGTATTTTGGCTATGAAGAGAGAGTATGGGAAATTTTGATGAAAGTTTAGGAAACAAATAATGTTTATAATTAAATAATTTTCGATTTAAAGTCACCTTAGAAAATTTGTTTTCTTTGACTTATTGGATCAAAAACTCGCCTTAACTAAGCTCGTTGATTTTCCTAAGATTTCCATTCAGAAATTTTTTTCTTCAAAAAATAGTCTTTTTACTAGAAACAATATTGTTTATTTTCGTAATATTTGAATCAAAAATACCTTGGAAACTGATTTTTATTTAAATTATCAAAGAGAAAATTTTGTATTTTCAAGACTTTGTATAGTCAATCTGAATTTGAATCTTTTTATAAAATTAAAAATTAAAAAAAAAAAAAAAAACATTTTAGCTAAATTATATACACTGCATAGCAATAAACCCTTTGTGTATGCTAAAATCGAATAGAACAGAAATCGAACCTTCTATTATATCCCTAAGATAATACTAATAAGATAATAGAAAAACGTATAATTTCATCAAAATATCTATAAAAAATGTAAAAATCAATTTATAAAAAAAACACTAACCTACATATTTTTTAATTATTACATGAAACAATTTCGCTACTATATCATCATTTAGTATAATAAAAATATTATAAAATTCTTCATAAACAAAGGTTTATTATTGTACCCATCATGTGTTTTACATTCTTGTAAAAATTGTAAAAAAAAAAAAAAAAGTTAAATGTTAAATTATTAAAATATATGCAGCAGTTAGTATATAGAATATATACATATAACTTTCATCCAGAAATTCTCATAGAACGAAAGCAGTCTCGAAAAAGAAAATGTATTACCTCGTCCAAATTCATTAAGATAGTTTAATTCGGAAAACCGTGGAAAAACAATTATAACTATGTGTGCATTTTTTGGGTATAATGTAAGTGATTAGAAATAGTTCACATTGATACCTAACCATATATATCGAATATTTAAACAACTAATACTGTTAATTTCAATTGTGAAATAAATACTTTTATTGAAATTGTTATTAAATCATTAATATTATCAAACACTTGTATATTGATAAATTTTTTAATATTTTTATTGTTGGCAATAATTTAAATATCCTATCACGTGGTTTTGGTTCGTATTTTCAGTAGTTGTTTAAATACAGAAAAGAAAGAAAATAATTGTTTAACCATTCAATTAATTCGATCCGAGATAATTCGAACTATTCATGAATAAATATTTACTAGTAGTTCAATACGTGCAGGAATCAAATTCTTACGAAAATAGTTTTAATGGCTTATGATACGACGGAGTCTAAGCGAAGTAAGTTTTTCGTTTATTAAGAATTTCCTGGTTTAAGCCTTGAGTGAAATTTGAAATATCTTTATATGTAACTCAATTAAAGAAAGGTTAATCATATTCTTATAAAAGAAACTTTTTAAATAACTGCCACAGGTATCTTTCTTGTTATTGTAATTTTATAAAACATTTAACTTCTTTACATACATACAAACTTAATAGTTTTTCATACGTTTCTATTAAAAAAAGTTTTATTATGTTATTTACAACGGAAAAAAATCATTATACAAAAAGAAACTAAATAAAGTCATTATTGTTTTCATTGTTTTTCGATAAAAGTTTCATGGGTTTTTATTTATCTATTAATAAACAAACAAAAAATAGCACAGAAAGTTTTTTCGGCTATACATGAAATATATAATTTTTATAATAATTTTTTCATTCTGTATAGTTTTTATAATTTCCCAATATATATATTGAGGGCTGTCATAAAATTTTTGTATGGTTGTTTTAAAAATCATTGTTTTAACCCATTTACATCTGTGTAGGAATTTTTCATCATCACGCTCACATTAAATTAAAAAGATATGGTGATTCCCAACACATAAAAAGGACACTTGGCTCGCAAATGGTGAAACTCGAAAAGGGAAATTCACTCAGTTATATACATTCCGTTTTTAAAGCCCCTGAAATTTTAGTACTTATTATAGGTTTATGGATAATTTCACAAATTCCAATATTGGTAATTTGGCTTTACTGAACATCTATTTTTTGTTCGCTGAAGTATATGGATTTTCTAGGATAATTGAAGTCTAAAAATTCAAAAATAACATTTATTTTGTGGTCGGTAGACTAGTTTTTGAGATATTGGATTAAATACATCCGATAAATCAGCCTCTGGATCGGATTTCTAGCGATATCTCAAAGGTGGTGTTTTTTGTATTTTTCTTAAGCCTCTTAAAAAACCGTCGAAAAGTTGAAAAATTTTTTTTTGCTGTTTATGGATTTTCTAGGATAATTTAGATCTAAAAAATTCAAAAATAACATTTATTTTATGATCAGTCGATTAGTTTTTGGGATATTGCGTGAAATACATCCCCTAAATCGGCCTCTGGATCGGAATTTTTGTGATATCTCAAAAACTAAGCTTCCAATCGTTAAAAAGATAAATTTTTTAAAATCTGCAGCTCAAAACAACCTTTGAAAATATATTTCATCCAAATCGGAAGGAAAAAAAAATTTCGATTTTTTCGATTTTTTCAAAGGGGTATCCCTTACAAAAATGAGAAAATTCGGGAAAAATTTTTTTGATCCGATTTTGAAGAACATATGATTTTAAGTGTATTTTGATCCGTAGATTTCAAAAATAACATCTATTTAACGATTGGCGGAGTAGTTTTTGAGATATCACAAAAAATCCGATTCAGAGGCCGATTTAGGTGATGTATTTGACGCAATATCTCAAAAACTAATCGACTGATCATAAAATAAATGGTATTTCTGAATTTTTAAGATCAATATTATCCTAGAAAACACATAAGCAGCAAAAAAAAATTTTTGAACTTTTCAACTTTTTTTTAAGGTTTTTTTATAAAATCACAAAAAAACACCTCAAGTTAAAACCAATCACATAGAACGAACAATCGGCAAAATTCACCATTTCAGGCCTAATTGGTATTCAAAAGACAGTTAATCTTATTAAATTGTTAGGAAGTATAATTCGATAACGGGGTTCTATTTTAGCGAAGTCAAACCTTAGTAAAAATTAAAAGTCGTCATAATAATATACATATATATAATTTTGGTCTAAAGTCTAACACGTATAATTCAAACAATTGCCCATATTCTGTAGTACTAGAACATAGAAAACACAACGAAGAATCTTCTGATCCACCATTATCTTGCTATATCATACATTGTGGAAATATATAAAGTTTAATCTCCTAAAGTATGTTATTTACCTTATAACTGATACGTTCCGTTCGTTCGTTATGCTAATAACGAGGTCATATTAAAAATAATAAAAATACTTGGAGTTATTACTACCACACTAATTAAAATCTTAATTAGTTTTTTTTTAATGTAGGTTATAACTATGATAGGCAACATGCATTACATGTGCTATTATTTAGATACGACCACAATTAAAATCTGATGTTATAGTTTTATACATATTATACATTATGTAAGTCATATTTATGATATACAAGATGTGTACTTTTCTATCTTCTAAGCTTTGTATAGGAGAATCTGCAGGAAGCACAACAAGTTTTTATTCTAGGTCTGAATTGATTGAATAAGATTCTACCGTAGTGGATCTTCAAACCTCGATGAAATTTGCCTTATGCTTTAGCTCCAATTATATTAGTTCTAAAGAAATAAGTTTTCACAACAAATAGCATTAATAAACTTTTTTCAAATTTGGTATAAACGTTATTTGTACTGTACAAGATTAAGACATCGCAGTTTAAGAGGTTGATGAAGGTAATGTATTTAGGAACACTGAAATTTTCAAAATTTATGAAAGATAAGTTGCATTACTTTATTTTATTACAGATTGTAATAGGCAAAATTAATTAAAATATCGATTTATTATGTTAAAAATAAATTTTATCGTCTGTCCTAAGAAGTGAACGACACAATTTCTTAATTAGTAACAACAGTTAACTTCAATTTTATTCAAATCACTAAAACCATTAATAATAAAAGTAGTGAAAGCTTAATTATGACGGATTATTAATTATCATAGAAATGCCGCATCATGTCATATTTTTTCATGCTTATATGATAGTACAGTCAATGAAGACTGTTTTTTTAGTTTTAAAATTCACATACACCATCATTGAACTTGTATTGAAAAAAAAAGATTAATTTTAGCAAAAACTAAGGAGCAGCACTCACTTTGAAGGGCTTATAGAAGAAATTTTTTGCTTTTTTGGTAGCATAACAAATATTTGCTCTGTATCTAAAATTATAACAATTTCACCCATGAATTTTTATATAACATCGGAAAAAAGTTAATTTAATCGTGACTTTTTGAAAATAGGAAAAATATTTGTTTTCCTCAGAAATAAATTTTAATTTCAATGTGGTTCAGCATTTCCGAAAACCCTACGACAGAGTGGACTGTACTTATAATTTATAGTCTTTTTATATAATGATACTTTTCAAGAGAACTATAGCCCTTCTAAGTCAAGAAGGAGGAAGATAGAGTTATATTTTGTAAGAGATCAAAGAAAATACTAATTATATAAAGACTCAAGACAAATGAAATGCGTAATATAACCTTCTACTCTTTAAAAAAAATTTTAAATGCTAATTTAGGGACTTATATAAAAAAAATTGCTTTATTTCATGTAATATGATTTCAATTATGACATACATTATAGATTATAATAAATTGAATAGATTATATTAATATAAATTTAACGATCATTTTTCTCACATTAATCAACATTTAACGACAATAATAATGACTTTTTAACCACTAAATTAATAAATAAAATATATCTATTCACACGCTATGTCTGGTGATTATTAAATTATTATATAATGCCATAAACACATTATTATGCAATAAATAACAAAGATGTTGTGGGGACATTTCATTATTCAAGATTTTTTAGGACGTATTGATTCTAAAATTGTAATGTAGTTCTAAGGGTATGGGTAAGCAGAAGGTAGGATAAACATTTAACAGTCGGGTTTAAAAAAACCAAAATCTAAAGAAATTGATATAGTATTGATAATGACTTGTCACTGCGGGCTCAAGAGACATGTATCGTTTCACCTTAATGGCAATGTCCCAACAGATTGAAATATATTTATATATACTTCAGATCGATCAAATTGTGGTTACTCAAGATTTAGCTATCAAAATGGCGCTATATTCTTACCATTGTAGAAAAAATGAATAGTTTGGCATTAATAATAGAGCTATAATAAATGCACCAGGTGACGGAAGCATTGGAAGAAATTGATAAGAAGGAAACACTCCTTGGTTGAAATAAATGAGAGTTCTCTGTATGTAAAATTAGTTTGCAATTCTTACAAAATTCAATCATATATAATTTCATTAATCAATCATTAAAAATAATTTTATTATTCTGCAATGTAAATAAATTGAATTCAGGGACTCTGGGATAAATTTTTTGTATCAAATGAAAATAGCGGTAGCGTTTATATTAGCAGCTAAATGGAACGTATTTTTTTTATGTTTATTATGTCTAATCATCGAGGTTACGCGGTTACTCTATAAAGTTACCACATTATGTGGATTAGGCACATTAACACATTTTAAAGAATGAAAATAAATATAAAATAATCGATATTTGAAAACACAAAAAACATGACGACGTGCCATAACAACAAATGGTCTATCTGTCTATGTGATCATCAATGGTAGAATATCTACAATAATAATAATAATAATAATCATACTGATGAAGTTTACTTGGCAATATAAAGAAATTGCTTAAAAATGAAGAAAAATAAGAAGAAACTATTGAAGTTAACGTTTTTAGTTACTTACTTCTTGTTTCTTACCATCAGCTTCGATTATATATTGATAGAAAATAGGTTGTGTAGCGAGCCAAGCCAGTAGAATAACATACAGAAACTCAAAAACAAAACTACATAGGTTACTACTTATTTAGACAACAACATCGAAGAGAAGCGAATACATAGAGCATTAAGGGTGTTGGTGTAAAATAAACAAAGGAGTATTAATAATATAAAATTTATCAAATTCGTTATATTTTTAAACATTATTCATAGGAATAATAAGTGAAGATAACAAATAATACTCAATATATGATTGAATTTCATTGTTTGTGAACTATTTTTAATAAGCATTCATTAAATACTTTAAATATCCAGTCTATACAGTTATAAGTATATATGTATAATAATAAAATGTTTGTTATAACTTATATGTTTATTAGCCAATTTTGAGCTAAAATTATGGAGATCTCAAACATTTAGTGAAAAACTGTTTCAAAAAAATGTTGTTTGTTTTAAAAAATAAACATTTATTCTAATTGAACTTTTCTTCTATCTTTTATAGTTTACAAGTTGGGTCAATTAGAATCAAGAGACCGATTTTGTTCATTCTCGAACTTAAATTCACTATTTATGTTTAAAATACGTCATTAAAATTTCCGATTGCTATCCCTTTGTTTTTGAGTTACTGTGCGGACGGGCGGACAAACAGTTGGAAATGGACTAATTAGGTGTTTTTTCACTTATTCACTTATACTAAACTTTATCATACCAAATACCAAAATTCACTTATGCCAATTTTTGTGTTGGGCGTTCAATATTGGATAGCGTTATATACATTAGGCTAAAATTAATATACTCTGACATATTTTGAATGTCAAGTATAAAAATGTGGGATTGATAGATGATATCATATCTACAATTTAATAAATACAACAAAAAGGGAATAATTTGTTTGTACTAAAAGAAACATTTTGCCTGCTCAAAGGTTATCAAATAAAATTCAATTGAGACTTTGATGCTTTTCGGATGATTTTTATGTTAAATTTTCGCAAGTATAGTTTATTTCTAAGATCCATTCAGAACAAATGTTGCAAGCCTTTTCGTTTGCTTTTTTTTAATTTGTCTACTTGACGCTAAATCACACTACTCCATTAAATTCGCTCGGAACACAAATGTTAAAATTCATTAGAATTATCTGGATGAAATACTGCATAAAATTGTCCCGTAATCAATAAACTTGTTAAGTGTACCAAACACCTTAAGGTAGGCAAGTCAGTATTGAATGTAGTTCGTTTAAGAGAGAATATACAACGTGTCTTAAATATCAAATAGCTAGAGCTGGTTATGTTTAAAACAGTGAAGTCAGTCACTATACGTATACTCACTCACTCACAGTGAAGTTAGTCAAACATTCCGTGTGTTTGTTATGTTATAGGCAAGTTGGAAAAGTTCAAATGAGAGAACATAAATGTTTGTTTCAAAAACGTGCTTTTAATAATAGAACAACTAGAACTTCCTCCCTATAAACAAATGGAAATTGTTACTTTGAAATGTCTTGTGATCAAATTTCTTTTTTTTTTTAAAGTCATCGTTCTACAGTTTGATAACTCATTTAGTTTGTAGAAGGAAATTGAGAGAGGGTTATTAATGTTTTAAAAAGTTTAATCAATAATTAAAATTATATATTCAAATTTATGTTTTGATATGTTTAATTCATGTTCATTATTTGGCATTTGTGAAGGTATCTGCATTTATATGATTACATATTGTCTATTACTAATAAATTATGTAAGTCATTGTGTATGGGCTGCATCGAAAAATGTATTTTTAGCAATATCAAATTCATTGCATGCAAGTCTAGAACCATAACCAGTAGAATTTTGAAATACAAATACCACCCGTTATTATATTTTCTTTTGTGTATTAATGCCGACAATGTCTTACTTTAGGATAATGCAGGCTATTTTCACCTAAGCTAATATACGGATAGTTTTAATCTCGGTAAATTCATTTTTATAATTCGCCGATTTGTGTCAAAAATAAATTCAAATTCTAGTAAAATATGACAAGGTGTATAATTTTGCCAACGGTCATATAAACAGATATATATCAATCTTTAGCTCCACGCAATCAGGTTTTCCTTTTTTTGGTGAGAGATAAAAGTATCTGGATAATATTTATCATTAACATCATATAAGCGCCGGCACTATATCAAACTATAAAACATTGATTGCAGTATCCAAGATAATTTTTAGGAAAGTAATTTTTATTCGTCTTTATCGTTAGCATAAATTATTCAAACATAAATTTTAACGAATAACACAAAGGCCTATTTGTACAAACCCACCACCAGCATATGCTGTCTATTGTATAAAAGAAGATTTTTCACAGTGTTTATGTAGAGGATAAAATGTTGACTTAGAAAGCGTAACAAATCATCTGTCATATTTTCATTTTTTTTTTTATTTTTTTTGGGAACGGTAAAGGAGAGCTGTAATCACATATATTTATTTGAATGATGATTGACATTACAACTATTTTCATGTCAAAAAATTGTGTTTTACACAAGAATATAAATGTAAAACATTTTATAGAAGGTTATGTTTGCTGCCTATGTAACATTTGGTTGATGTAACAATATTTATGGGTATGATGCTGTTATTGCAAAAAGAATATAATATTATTTGCCTTTCATTTTTTTTTTGCCTTGCGTTTATGCGTCTTTTCAATTGAATATATTTTGTATGTTTTTCCATCACTTTAAATTTTGTATATTGTACCTTATCATCAAGTAAATAGATAACGTTAGCACTGTGTTCATGATGTTTAATGTTGTCACTAGTGTTATACAGACTAGTGTTACACCATTATTTGAAATTTCGTATACTTGTTTAGCAAATATCAATTTTGTAATTGAAAATTAATACATGTATTATTTATTTTGTGAAAATCAAATAATAGAAAAAAATATTAGCTTTGTCTAAATTATCAAATTCAAATTTTTATAAATTACCAGCGCACGATCAATTCTATTACCCTCAGCTTCTAATATTATTTACGGTGGAGATAACTGATATATTAAACAAATCTTTCTACAGATAACCCAAATAAATTAATCGTTTACCATCCGTTAATTTTTTATTTATTAATTTATTTAAATAAAATGTCATATGCCACCTGAAGAAGGCTTAAAATTGTGACTACCTATGACAGGGGGTATAAATTATTTGGAACCACTTGGTAACACACTCTTCGTATGAGAAGCTATATATAGATGGTTTAAAATATTCATAAACACAAATGCTTGTGGTATATTACACCTAATTACGATAACATCACTTAGTTTGCTACCCATATTCCTATGGTTAACTCATGGTTTACCACATTGCACTACATGTGTATAGTTAGTATGTGGTGCTTTCATGTCCGGTCGATATCAACATTGGTTAAAGCCACACGTTATATAACTAGTTGGACAAGCGTTCATTTTATTGGGCTTTGTTTTTTAGCAAATTTCTCTAAACTGGTGTTAGATATGAATATTTGTTATTTAATTCACTCAATATGTGGTCGATTATAGCCATAGTTGTTCAAATGTCCGAAATTATTAGTATCAATTGAAAAACTTCAAAATATTTGCGGGAAATTTGTTTAGAAAGATATGTAATCTTATATCCGGTAGTAAGACCAATATATCTAGAAAGTAATTATAATTTTATTAATTATAGTCTTTCATAATTTGCTTAATTTCTCAGTTCATTTTCATTCGTACAGATAATTCAAGACTATTAGTTTATCGTTTATAAACTAATTTTAAGGAAGGTAATTATTAATTCGACCTGAATATATGCAATATCATTGGAATTGTTAAATATATTTGTATATATTAGTCTATATAACCGTCTAAACAAGTATTTTCTGAATAAATTAGCCTAGCTTCGATGAGATTTTAGAACAAAAAAGTTATGAAAATTAGTTTCTGTAAAAATTGAAAGTAAAACATTCAAAACATTCTTGTTATAACCAGAAGAAAGTCTTTATTAGGAAATGGTGTTTATTATCTTTACAAAAGGGAACGACGAGCAACAGTAATATGCATGATGATTTTATATGAAGACTTTAATGTGGGGAAAATTTTATGGTTTTCTTTTCAAACAACATTATATTGTGTGTGAGTGGAAAAAATAACATTAGTTTGAGGATGAAATAAAAACGATGTTTTGTGAAATATAATGTACAGAGTGTGTTTGGTATGTGAGAAAAACAAAAATTTTTGTCAAAGAAAATAAAAGTAGTGCTTTATAATTTTTAACACCAGTTATATTTTTTACGATCAGTAAAATTATTTTCTACATTTACGATTTCCAAAAAGTGTAACACACAATTTTATAGTAGTCGAAGGAAAGTTTTTGGGTTATCTGTTTTTTTTTAGGGAGATGCGGGCAGGTACTTTTTACTTCGCTTACGGAAACAGATTCGAAGAAAATTTGTTTATTATTTTATAAAGAATAATTTTCTAATTGCTAATTTAATTTTTAGTTTTACAATATTTTTTTCCTGGTCAAGTCAGATCATATTCAATGTAAGATTTTCCAGTAAGAGTTGTTTTTTGTTTTACGGAAATAGTTTTTTCCAAAAGCACTTCGTTAACGCAATATTTTGATGCTTAAAATTGGTCTTCTCAACAACGGAGAGTTGAAACAATCCACCGCAAAAGATTATCTATATTTACTATTTGTGTGCACTGTTACGGTATTGCGGTAAATATTGTTTCTGTATAAGCTATTGAGACATAATTAATTTATAATTCCCCAATAGTTCAGGTATTAAGCCCCCGATAATTCAGTAATGAAACTAAAATTGAAATCTGACGAATATTCAAACTTTGTCTTTGTTAATATTGACAGAACTATTACTGACAATGGTGAGTTAAACTTGAAGATTTGGAGTTAAGTTTGCGTATGCTTATTTCTTACCAATGCTTCGTTTTATTCCACCATTCTCCACAAGTTTTATTATAATTCTATGACCACAAGAAAATGTCATGGAAATTAGCCTTGAAGCTTTGCATGTACAGAAATGGCATTTGCGCATCAATTGATAGAACTGTTATTACTTTTACTCTAGAAAATTGAACTTGGATCACTTATTACATGCGAATGAATATCCTAAAGAATGATAGAAGAATACGCAGAGAAGAATAAGAGGTGAAGACGAACTACGTAGAAAGCATGTACATTTGATAGCTAGCAACTTACTGACAAATGATGTGAGATTTTGAAAAATGAAGTGAATATCTTTAGACATATTATAAAAGGGTTCATTCAAGTGTAAATATATAATATTCAAATAAAATATAATATAAAAAGTATCATACACACGCAAAGATATTTTTATACATTACATAATGTTAAGTTTTAGACAGGTTTTACTTCACGGTGTACAAAATACTTTATATATTTTTAACCTTTAAAAATTTTTGTTTACAGAAGTATATGCAATATTATGTAGTTGTTTTGTCATTACTAATCCGTATCGATTTGATATAAGTAACTATAAGAGACATATCGAATAAGAGTAGGTACCTATATATCAAACACGTTAATTTTACAAAAACAAACATTGTTTCTTACCAAACCACAAAAAAAAGTTTAAAGATCTAAAACCTTCTTATGGTAGGTTATATGTCCTGAAAAGTATGAAACCTTTTGTGCAAGATAGGCGGATATCTTCTGAACATCACTCGATCAAATTTCGGATGAGAATCTTGTCTTGTTACGTATACAACGTTTCGTGTTTTTAAGAATACAATTCCGCAGGAGGGTTTCTGTTCTTTTAAACTTATATTTGATGTTAAAGTAAATTGGGTATTTTTAAAGTGAATTAATAATAGCAGTAATGTGTATACATTTTTTAACTATTCTAATTGAGGTCTTTCATTTGATTCAATTAAAAAAAAAAAACTTTTGATACTCCCACTTTTTTGAATGTAATATCCGTCATATTAATTTTTTTCTCATAAAATAGAGCCTATGTCACTCAGGTCGTAAGAACGAACACACAGTTCACGTGTACATCACGTTCATACATAAATACATATATAGAAAGACTGGTAAAATCATAACCCCTCTTTTTCAATTTGCCATTTTTGGGATATTTAATTCAACGCAATTTGTGCTTCAAACGTTGAATTAATGATACGAATAACATATTATTTTAAAAGTAATTATGCTTTTATATTATAACTTAGATTAACGTTAAAACAAACAAATGTTCAATTTTTTTTTTTTTTGTATTTAATGAATGTTAATGATTAAAAATAGTTTAAACATAGATACTCAATCATACGTCGAGTATATAAACAATTAAACCTGTCAGTTGCTCTAACCATGTGTTATTTATTGAATGTAGTATTGAAATATCATTTAGTTTATACATTGATCTTCAAAAATACTCCCTGTAGATGATAAAAGCTGTATCATGTAACACTATCTAGCTTCTTTGTATATATATATATATTAAATAATCGTTACAACGATACACATAAATTTGATTTAACAACAACAAAGCCTTTTTTTAAATTTTAAAATGCGTAAACATTAACTATTGTATATAATAATAATAATATGTCTATGTAAGAGTGAAAGCCTTATAAAATGATTAATCCTCTATATTAAAATCCAAACAATGTTACTACATTAATTCAAAGTTACCCAACACAGACACAGACACACATAGACAGACGCTCGTAGGTTGTTAGACGACGCACAAAACTCAAGTAAAATTATAATTCATTTCTCGTTAATATATTAGCAGTAAACACATGAGAGGAAGTAGTAAGAATATTATCCATCCTATGATATGTTGCTCTGTACCCTAACAAACAACATACATTATATATATACACAACACAACGAGTCTTATATATATATTGTTTTTGTTGTAATATTCACAGCATATAAATTTCACAATTTAATTGGCTTTAAGTTTATAATGTGGATTAAAATATTATTTATATATACTCTATATAACACTTCGGAACAAAATGGATCAAAAAAAGTTGCTGGCTCTATTATGTAGAATCTTGTAAACTAAGTGATAAAATCATAATAAATAATACGACTAAATTAAATTACAAAAAAACACTATAATTTAAAAATGTGTAATCTTCAGAATCAAATATTGGGTTAAATAACAATATCTTGAAGAAGGAAAAGTAATAAATTCTAATTTGATTTACTGAAATTTCTTTGTAGGCTAAAATGATTGTATGAAAGTATGTATATATTATCCCCTAGATTTTGAATTTCTAAAGATACTTTCGTAGCTGGTCATAATTGTTGTAGAAAAGTTCAATTCTTTTAACCCAATAGTTTGGACTCTTCGTTGATATCTCACTCATACAATTTTCTTCTTTTACATAATATTAAAATACATTTCTAACATTTTAAGAGAATCAAAAGATCAAATTAAAAAAATTCTAAAAACAAACGATTTTCATTACCAAATTTGTTTATATTCTGTACAAATCTATCTTTGCCCCAGTTTGTGCCTTCTTGTAAAATTTTACACATTTTCAGAATCCGCAATAAAAAAATGAGTTTAACCACAATATCGCCCTGTAAATTGTGGTCAAGATCGCCATTTTATGTGTCCTTAAATACCTAAAAACTTATGTTTATTTATTTATAGGTGACACCCCTTGCGAGATATTTGGATGCACAGATTTAAAAAGACCCAGCGTGTATATAAAAAATTTCTAAATCAGAGCAAAAGTAGCTATTTTTACATAAGTAAGAACATAATTGTTCCGATATCGATAATTATATCTCGGAAGACGAATACTTCTGTTTTATATTAAAGCTTTAAATTATGAAAATACTGTAAGATTGTATTAATGAAAAGAATCAATTCCCTAATCTGGGTTTACAATCCCAAGACTATTATAAACCATCATAGTCGAACTAATTGTATTAACGTGTTGTAGTAAAAGTATAAAGCTAAAATAAAAAAGGCATGAAACCTTGTACGAAGTAAATAACATCTAAGAATGTAATAATTTTCTTACATAACAGACAACAGGCAATGATGTTGTAAACAATATTGGATAAATTATATTAAAAATATATTACATAGATGTGAAACGTATACTAAATAATATTGGATTTTCTCTGGCTTGGTTTTGTTTCTACGATACGAAATTTTCCACCACAAAAGCTAAACTTGTCTATTTTCCTATAATATTTCCCCTAGTTGTTATGTTTAAATACACTTGCAACTATATGCTGTGAGAGAGAAGCATTTCTTAGACCGATCTGGTAATATAAACCATGCAAACATTGAAAATTACTAAAGTTAATTACTTTGTACTGTATGTGCAATATAAAAAAAAATATATCACTGCATTAACTTTAGGTAAGTAAAATAAAAATGAACATAAAAAATTTCATATTTTAACTTTTTTTAATAAACCTTGATTCGGAGAGTTTGAAAGTTGAAAAGGACAATTAGAAGAGCAAAAATATTATTAAATGAGATGATTATTCTACATTCCACAAATAAATTAAAAAGTGTCTTGCTTAAATTGTGTCCCTAATCATTAAACGAATACCTTGAATATGACTTGAAATCATTGTCTGAGCTCAAATATGAGTGCTTTTTTGTAACAATTGTATAAAAAGTATGAAATAAATTTTATTATTATTATTATAATTATTTTCACTCAGGTTATTTTATTGATGTTATATATATGGCGGAAAAATAACTTCAAGCCCCTAAAAAACTCCTTGTTTTAATTGCTAGACGGATATGACAAGATTCCTTAAATGAAAGGCCGTAAAAGCAGATTTGGTAACTTTTTAATATATTTAACTTTTCCAACATCATTTTTAAATAAAATATTCATTTCAATATAAATATTGTTTGTTAAGTATTATTTATATATACAAAAATTACTACCAACTTGATTTTTGATTGAACTTTTAAGAGGCTTATCAAATATAAATAAATGTTTCTTTGTCAATATGTCACCATCATATTATAAATAATAATAATTTAAAAAAAATTCAAAAATAAGTATTACTAATTTTTTAATATGGCCCACAAATAAATAAACATTATACAAACTCATATAAAAAAATTTGTTATCTATCTATTCTACTTTTGTTGGTAGTAATCCGATTATAAAATATTTGCTAAAAACAATATTACCATATATAGTATTATAAAAGTTTTGTGTGATAATAAATAATCGCATTTCGTTTTCGGCATATAAATACCAAAAAAAAAAATTTTTCGAGTTCACTACGAATATATTAGTATTTAATTTACATATATTAACAAAAAAAACTTTTTCTTCTCTGTAACACCTGGTATATAATAAAAGTTCTACAATAAGAATGAATGAAGCTTATAGTTACATGAAGTGTGCTGTTTCTATCTAGTAATGAAAGTTTGTTAACGATATGAGGAGTTTTCCACAGGGAGTATAGCAAATAAGAAAGCCATTCTGAAAATATTAGAATGAAGTGTTATTTATTTTTATTGAAATCATTGATAATTTGTATAATTTTATCAATAATACATGGAAATTTTTGTTTTCGTTGTTGTGTGATTAAGGTCTTAAAAAATTTACCGATTTTAAAATGCATTTTGAAAAACAAAATGGGTTAGGGGATTTGGACCCCTATCGAGATTCAATACTTAATTATTACTCGTAATGGAGATCATTCTGAGTATTCAATCTATATAAATAATTTGAGGCGATATTTTCGAAACGCGTAGTTTCTAGCTAGTAAATAAATCGCCGAATACACTTGATTTTTGTATATTTTTAGGCACAACTACCCTATATATTTAGTTTGGTCGAAATCAATAACAAAAATGGCTTCTATCCCGTAAAAATCGCTTGAAGCACAAAAAAAAAGAGATCATGATAAAACTTAACATTTCAAGTAATTTTGAGTTAAAAATCTCGAAAATCGAGTTCATTTGGCGTTTGAAAACGTAGATTTCTGAGATATTGTATAAAATCGTGTATAAAGAAATCAAACTATTTGATGAATTTGTTTGATTAAAATTAAGATCAAAATATTTCATCTCCTTTTTGAATTAATATATTGATTTTTGATCGACAAAGAAATTTGAGTTCAGAAATTCGATATCTGTTATGTGATTTTATGAAAACTTAAGACATTAAAGTCAATTTCATGAATTTAAAAACATTAAAATTTGAAACAATAATTCCCTTGAATATCTTTTAAACATTCTGTAGATGCATTCTGTCTATGAATGTTGATATTATGTAGGTTAGTTTATTAGGTATGTAGCAGACGAAGAAGAGGTACATTTGAAACTACATTCAAAAGTAAGTCTGATAGTGTGGCTATGGAACGGGTGTTAAAGAAAATAGTCACATGGATTGGCATGAGCGTTCTTAATATTTAAATCGTTGACAAAATTTAATTCAGACAAACTATATTTTTACTAGACAAATTAAAAGCATTTATTTTGATAATCTTTAAAAGATACAATAGAAATAATAAAAAGGTTGTACAAATAATCAAATAAAAAATGTAGCATTAAATTAACAAAATAAACATACTTGCATTAATAGAATAATAAGTTAGATTTTAAAAATTTTAGAAAATAAATCTGTTATGAAATATGATGCAAGTTTTACGTACATATGTAATGATCGTTTTTTACCAATGCTCAATATTTATATTTCAAATAGTACTCTTCAAATCATATAGTTATTTCACTGATTTTTCTTACGCCTACAATCTACAACATGAAAACATATTTCTCAATTTTGCATTCTGTCATTAATTAGAAATATTATCAAAATGATAGTGCAGTTTCTTCGATGCTAGATAAAATAAATTTCTTTCGTTCATTTTCCGTATTATTTTATTTCTTTAATAAAATACTTCATCTTGGAATTTCTGATAGCATATTCTTAATAAAAATTACAAGATCAATTTTAGATTTTTGTTTCATTCAAAGTAGAAAACTTATTTAACAATCCATAAAGAATATTGCGATGTTATAGCTTATATCCTTAATTTCGCTAGTAATTATAGCCGAAATATTCAATCTATAAAACGGAATCATAACTTATACAGTCAAAAGTTTATATCAATTTTTAAATGATTTTAAAATCAATTTTTATCACTTATAATTAGTACAGTTCAAAGCTTACACTCACACTCATTTATTGTCGCGATAAAATTATAATTTTCCAAAAAATATCGCTAAAAATTTTAACCACGAAGTTAAAAATTTACTTCGAATTACAAAATCAAGCTGATAAACCCATAGTTAAAATATATAAATTGGTAAATTGGTTTATGAAATACAGATCCTTACTAGACAGAACTATTTTCATTAGAAGTTCATCGTTATAAGATTAATAAATAAATTAAATAAGTGGTCCTTTATAAGTTTAAACGGTCTTTTGAAAACAAAAAATATTTTTTTTTAACTCTCGATGGTAGTTTTCCCTTTTTTTATTATTTTAATAAAAAAATTTATTTTTTTGGTGTTATATAAAAGAAAAAAAATTTTTTCCAAAATGCTCCATAAACTTCTTTAGTTAACAGTGAATGGCAATCCTTGATGCTCATTTGAAAATATTTGCACAACATGTTGCAATGTGTGCGATGCATATATTTGATTTTATACTAAAATTTGTGATGGTAATGTTTGACTATATATAGAGAGTTTAAGTTTGCAACTAAACAGGAAACATTAGATAATATAATATTACCAAAATACAAATTGTTTACTCTAATAATATACAACGTGATACAATGTAGCAATAACAGATTTTTCCATGATCATGAAGATCAACTTGAGAATAGAGTTTATATTCTAAGAATATGCTGTATGATGGCATACAAGAAGGAGGAAGAACTTGAAAGTCTTATTAAACTCATATTGAGAGAATGAGTGGAGCTCTAGTATATAAAATATGTTGGTAGGTATTTTACCTGTATTGTGTATAACATACTCAATGTGTTCGCGTCGTTCATACAACCAAGAAGTTGTTCTAGCAGCAAGCACCAAGCTATTTGTACATTACAAGTATATGCTATACTGCTGCTATATTCTTCTTCATTATTATATAGAGGTTTCTTAATTAGAAATTACATCCATGAGTATACATTCGATTAAATTCAGTGACGTGTCACTTATGTTATTAGCGCATCGCGGTAACTACAGCTCCTATTTCTTCGTTATATAAATGTACATTATGTTATTAAAAAGATTTTCAATTCACATAAAAATTTTGATTTTTGTTTTAAACCATTGTCGAATATCGAAGAAGCAGAAAATAAGTATAAACTATTATCAGAAAGATTCAAAACTTTTAGTCGTTATTTACACAAATTTGGTGTGTATTTTAGCTTATTTTAATATTTTTTAAACACAGTAGGAAAACTGCTGCTTTTAAAAATAACATAACACGAGGTTATTTCTAATAGGTTTACTGTTACATCAATAAAACTATTTGTGAGGTTAATAAGGTGCTTACACCAAATGAACCCAATGTAAAAATCGTACAGTAAGTGAAGATAGATTCATTCGCAATACAAACTTCGGTAACTACTAATAACGAGAAGGATTTATTATAGAGCTAGATTACTGTTTTTTAAACGTAGGTAATTATTATAATTGGTTGAAATATTAAATGCTATAAATGG
Organism: Chrysopa pallens; assembly: GCA_020423425.1. Classification (NCBI taxonomy): domain Eukaryota; kingdom Metazoa; phylum Arthropoda; class Insecta; order Neuroptera; family Chrysopidae; genus Chrysopa; species Chrysopa pallens. The sequence continues at coordinate 62,425,364 of CM035594.1, forward strand.
GACACGCCAAAAATCCCTCTGTCTATAATTACTCGTCACCAAGCGACGCGTCACAAAATCAATGCCATAAAAAAGCATAGTGGGTGTTTTTGGGCCTTATGTCTAACCTGTGATTAATACCCAAGTGCTAGTTAGGGTCTAGTTTATACAGTTTTGTAAATTTTGTCGCTCTTACGTACAACCTGCCTAAGTGATAATGGAGTGGAGTTGCCTGAGTATTTTTCAGACCAACCTGTGATTGAACGACTTGCATTACTAGTTGCTTTTTGTTGATTTGTTTGCAGTAACTGGTGGAACGAGATGACAATTATCTGTTATTTCGCTGCTCTTTGTGAATCATATCATTTGTTTTAATTGGAATTCCAATTCTTTTACCTACACGACTTTGACCTAAGAAATTCTGATTTACAAATAAAAGTAAAAAAATGTATTCCATTTCCAGTACCTATTTCATATTAGAACATACTTGTTGTATAAAAACGTACATACATGTAGACCATCTGTTGTGCTTATAGTAATTTTCAGCTCGTGGCAAACCGACATCAGTAACAACACTTATATAATTATAAGCCAAATTTTATTAGGTTTCAAAATGTTTATATGTATATAAATATTCTGCATCGAAATAAATAAATTGTATATTTCATTAAGATATCTGAAATTATATATTGAGATAAATTTTTATCGTTCTAATCTAGTATTTAAAAGCCCACCATTTTGATAATATTATGTAAACTTCAGTCTAATATACGAAGCAGAGTTCAAGAATGATTCTAAAAACTGATTCATCACACCCAAGTTTTTATATCAGTTTTTTTTTATTTGCTAGCTAATACCGCGACTCCAATTTCGTAAAACTTCAATTAAACTGTAATGATTCATTTAAATATTGCACACAAAGACAAACACACTCATCTTTTCCTGCAAAATTTCATTCAAATATATCAACAAAGATCTTACTTTTGTAAGATCTCCTTTTTGATCTTACATTCTTACAATGTGGAAGGGGGTTAGAATACGTAGTTACTCTGAATACTTCCGTTTCAAGATTGCAAATTGAAGATTAGATACATTAAAGATTGCTCTTGAAGATTAGAAACATTAAAGATTGAATTGGCTTTCAAAGTATTTTGAGAAGATTTCCACGTTTAACTTTGCTTTGGCATGTAAAATCTATGATGAAGCGAATAATGATAGTTTTCTGACGGTTGTTTTGGAAAATTGAAACTAATAACTGAAGATACAGTTATTTTATTTAAGTAAAAGAAATTATGAAAATAATTACTTATATAATTAAAATACGCATGAAAAAATTCGGGAACATTCTCAATGATTTCACTTTCTTTACCATATTCGGTTTTTGATCACAATTAAAACGCAAAACATAAATTCTTATTAAATAAATTAACTTTTATTTATAATGAAAATACATATTTTCTTACACTTTCCAATACATATTTCCATCTTTATCTTCACTTGTTATAATTATTATTATTTCGTGTACATCATGATACGAAGATGATAATTAATACTTTATGAATTAATAATTTTAATTATTATATTAATAATTTTGTAAATGTAAAGATAGAGAGAGACCCATTATATTCATCACGGATTTTTTTTCTCTTCACTCCATACTTACTAGAATATTCTAATAATGAATATTTAATTAATTTTGTGATTTATAAATTTTAATCGTTCGTGTTTTTGAAACAACAATGTGGTTAATAATATTGGTGTAATGAATATTTAATATGAATTGTTTTTTAATTCATTAAAATATTATTTTACACTTTTATATTTAAGATTATGGCTTTGTAAAATTCAAGAAAATCATTTAGTATTTAAAAGCATTGACTTGAAATTGTGTATTTAAATTATTTATTACAGTTTTTGTATAATTATATTATGAGCAGATTCAGGAAAATTATGATTTCATTTTTCATCTGTATTTTCTCAACAAATCAATGTTAAACCAATTTTATTTTATAACAAAACTTCTAAAATTTGAGAAAAATCTGTTTAATCGTTTTATGAATAAAAGAAATAATTTATAAAAAGGCAAACAGCTGAATTTATTTGTTACGCAGCATTATTTGTTGATAATTATTTAATAGCTTAAATTTGAATTTCAAATTCTAATCAACTGTGACATTTTCCAAATAGGCCAAATAGACAATATAAGTGTGGTGATTGTTTTATACCCAAATATCTCCAGTTTCAATAGAGCGATATCCTCGAGAGTTATAATATCCTGGTTAGGCCTTAATCTTAGAAGTACTCAGTTGCTTTTCATTTGAACTGTTTAACACACAAATTGGATGTGATAGAGGACAGCAAGTCATAGACATTCAATTGACGTAATTGGAATGATCATGCTGATATAGAGAGTAGGAAACGAATCGGGAAGATTTTGAACTACTATTGGTGAATATTGAGACTTTTAATTCGACATGTTGATGTGAGCTAAGCGCAGAGAGTAAGACTAGTTCTTAAGTTAAAGACGTATATACACCTGTATGTCACTTTGAAACTTGTAGGAACCATCAAAAAGTTTACGGGATTTGAAAAAGAAAACATTGAGAGAAAGACTGGTTTTAAGTTAAAGGCATGTATACATCTTACATAAAATTATACTAATGTATCAACATTTTTAGAGATATTCATAAATTCAAGAGCAAATTTTACTGAAGACTTAAAATTAATGTTTATAACACCTAATAATCATGAATAATAAATACCAAAGATAAATTTCCATTCTTTATACAAAAAAAAGGTTTAAACAATAATATTTATCTCAGAATATAATAGTTAAACACTTACAGAGTACCAACTAACAACAAAATAATAATTCTTTATATCCGTTTGTTATGAAGAGAGAAAATTGTTTTTGTACGTTTTTAAGTTGTCGTTTCTATGTAGTTGTTGTTCCTTCTTGTTATATTGTTGTGTGTAATGTACATGATATGAGTAGATTGAATTTAAAGATGGTACGAGACACGAAAACAAAAGAGATAGAAGGAACAACAATCACACAGTTATCTAGTGCATATATATAGAGAGAGAGTAGGTGACAATTGTTTAAGGTTAAGTTTCTTTGTGTTATTTGATACTCAGAGAATTGAGTAAATATTTCTTGCTTGTGCTTCTCTTCATCCTCTTCATCGTTGTCACTTTTCTTAGATACCTTTTGTTACATATCATATAGCTACCCCTCTCTCGTGTCCTGTTACCTATTTACTTTAATACGTGTGTGTATCAGTTTAAACGTAAATAAACATCAAAAAGTGTTTTTTTTTTCTCTTTATTCTCAAGTGCTTTGTGTATTAGTTACGTGTTATTTTAGTGTTGGAAAATACAGTGATAATAAAATCGTTTATTTGTTCAAAGATTTGATTATCAACATTATTAATCTACTGTAAACGAAATGTTTCAATCATCAAGTTATTGTGTCTATTTTCATTTTGTG